>JAEIFR010000631.1:4778933-6059411 GCA_018904105.1 Zaprionus tsacasi
TCGTATGTCTTTCTTTCTAAATAAGAGATCTCTACCTATAAAAGCTATTAAACTTTATGATCACACTTCTAGTGCCTTAAAGTTTTTTTTAGACTTTAGCCACGCCCCCTGACGCCCTGTAAAACCATAATAATTAAATTCAAAAACTTAAAATTTGTTTGAGCTTAGATAATAAACACATATATAATCAAAACTTGACCGTAACTGTTCTTATGTCATCCTAATGTTAATTTAATTATTTTTTAACTATCAAAGAACTTTTTAAAAATAAATTCTTATTTATTTTCTACACTCAAACAAAAAAGATTTATAGCTGATTTACGAAAACTTTTGTTAAGTATGTATTAAAAACTTATTTTCATTAAATTGTCGAGCTCCATTAAGTTTTGTTGCTGACAGCGCAAATTGAGCTGTTCGAGGTCGGGTCGAGTTCGAAAAAATCTTTATAGTTTTGTGCGCATTTGTTGGGGTCAGAGGGGGGGGATGGAAGGGGTTACGGGTAGCATATGGCTTGGCAGTTGAAAAGAAAAGAAAATTCCTAGTTAATTTTTGCCTGACTTTGCATTCAGCGATTCGGTTAGGGGGGAGAGCGGCTGCTGTGCTCTATCCGTCCGTTCGTCCGTCCGTCCTTCTCCCCTCCTTCAGCACCCACAACATCGTCTCCTTTGCTTTGCTTGAGTAAACTTTGCATCCGTTGCGTGTATCCGTTTTTGTTTTCGTTTTGTGCCGCTGCTTGAGCAGCGCAAATGTTGTTTTCTTCGCTTCGTTTTTTTTTTTTTTTTGCTCTCTTTTCCTCTCCCTCTTTCGTGTTATTTTTTAGCCTTTCACCATTTCTTTCGTTTTTTTGCCATTTTTTTTGCCATTTTTTTTGCCGTTTTTCTTGTCACAGTTCTTTATTTTGTGCGCTTGTGTCTTTGTAAACATTTCATTTTCATCAAGGTTGCGTTTTTAATTATTTTTCCTTTCTCTTGTTGCGCTGCTGCGTTCATTCCGCTTTTTGTGCTACTGCTGCTGCCCTGCTGCTTCTTCTTCTTCTCGTTTCAGTGTATTTTCTTCAGTGTATTTTCTTTCTTTTTGTGCCTTCTTCTTTAGCTTAGCATACTATTAGGTTCGGCCTGTTTCTATATCATTTTGTGGAAAGAAAGAATGAAGACGAAGAAAAATTTGTTGGGTTTTCTAAGAGGGCGCTCCCCCTCCCACCATTTGATGAGCTTTTCACGCACTGTAGGCGCGCGCGCGGACTGAATAACTGAGGCGTGGCGGGGGGTAGGTGGGCTGGGACCCACCCCTGGGGCAGGGTCGCGAGCTCGTTCGCTCGTACACACAAAAGGCCATGAATGCGAGTGGTTTACTTTGGAGATTAGTTTATCTAAAGTTAATGAGGGTTAAAACTAATAGGCGAATGGCTTAATTTTTAATTTTGCGGTGAGCTTTCCTTTCTCTCCTTCGTTCTTTCTGAGCACCCTCGTATCTTCTCTCTCCCTATGTGTGTGTGTGTGTCTTGTTTTTCTTACATTTTTGTGGCTTTTTACTGAGTTTTCTGCCTCTTGCATCTTGACGTTGTGGCAGTTAATTTTTGTCATTTTGGCACAGAGCCGGCGGCCAAAAAAAAAGAAGAAAAGGAAAACACACGAAGGCTTATAAAATGGGTTTTTAAAAGCAGCCGAATGAAGGGATTAGCTTAATTTTAAGTTTACCATGTCGCATACAATTAAGTTGAGGATCATTTGAGCTGGCAACGGGGCTTAGAGTGTGGTTTTTGGAAAATTGTTGAATCAGTTGATATGCCCTAGAAAGATCCCTATATCAACTTGCACTCATAACTTCGTTAAAAATCATCAGATTACTAAGAAAGATGGCATTTTCTACATGATATAATATTTAGATTGATTCTTTAACAAAATATTGTAAATCTAGAACTTTCAAAAATGTAGTCCTTTCAATACTACTCCGTGACCATGATTATTCCTTGATAGGACCCCTATATCAATTTCCTGCACTCATAACTTTGTTAAAAATCATCAGATTCTCATGAGATATGGCATTTTCTCTATGGTTTGGCTTCTAGATTGATTCCGCATTAAAATATTGTGAATTTATAAATTTTAAAAATTTAGTCCTTTCCATGCTGTCGCCAGATCATGCAACCGCCTTATAGGACCCCTATATCAACTTCGTGTACTCATAACTTTGTCAAAAATCATCAGATTCTCCTTCCACATTTATTCTGCATCAAAATATTTTAAATCTGGAATTTTAAAAAATTTCGAACTTTCCATGCTGTCGTCAGATTATGCCTCCCCCTACAAAAATTAAAAATTTTCGCAAAAAATAGAGTTCTAAATTTCTTTACATTAATCCTCTTTTATCTCTGCATTTATAACTTAACTTTACTGCAGCAGTTCATGAAATTATTTAAATTAAGTATACGCAGCGTAAGGTATCAACAGTTTTGGTATTTGATTTCTCATCAATTGACTCAGTTGCCCCAAAGCGAGACACTTCATTGGACACCCGATATGCACACAGACACTCCACTGATATTTATTTGGTCATCGAATCCACTCGAACACACACACACACACACACACAGTGACACTCAAACACAGTGAAACACATTCAAACACACTTTTATTAGTTTTTACTGTGAATTGGTCAACGGAACCCAGCGGCCATCGCTGGGCAGGTTCTATGTGTGTGTGTGTGTGTGTGTGTGTCCTGTCTCTCTCTCTCTCTTGCATTTCCATCTAGTTGACAAATTGCCAACACGCCTGTTGTCTGGCAACGGGTGGGCGGGGGCGTTGCGAACATTTTTCAATTAAATGTGTGCGGAGAAATAAAACTTCAAAATTTGACAATTTATTGGCAGACACACACACACACACACAGAATCAAATTTGATTTGGTTCTAGGTTTACATTTGCTGTGTGAAATACGATTGCAGCTACCTATACGTATTACGTATACGTAATGTGTACATAAATTGCCAAAGACGTCATTAGAAACTGCTGCTCGCAACTGGATTTATTTATTATCAGCCTGGGGCGTTGGCGGCGCTATCAGACACAGCCTGGTCGGAATATTTATGCAGCAGGGGGTGCTAAATTATTTTTTAATTTCTCCCAAAAACTTTTCGCCTGCCTGAGTGCCTTTTTTTTTTTTTTGGTCGAAAACAAGCGGCAACAACATAATAATCGAGTCAATAAAAAAGCCATAAAAAGCGAAAATATAGCAAAAGGCCAAGGCGCCATGTCCAAGTCGTGTGTGTCTCGGTCTCTGTGTGTGTGTGTTTGTGTGTGGCCATTGTGGCATGTGGCAGCGAGACGACATGCCATAGACAAATATCAGACAAGACAAGGGCAATGCGCAAAGAACTTGTAGAACGATAAAGCGGGCAATAAAAACCACTGAGCATAATAAAAATTACATTTTATTTTATTTCTCTGTCTTGTGGTTGTCTCTCTCTCTCTCTCTGCTTTCTCTTTCTCTCCTTTGTACATTTTTAAATACACAGTCAAAGGCAGCACGCACATCAACAGGCTCACAAATTACACCCAGATATTTTTAGGGGGGTGCGGTCTGTCTTGGACTTCGACGTGGACATTGACGCCGCATACTTTGAATAATGCCCCCAAATTTAGGCTCGCACACCCCTACGATTTGTGCCTGCGTAACGACTCCCCCGTGTCCTGCCAAAGTGCTCCGAAGTGCGATTACAATTTGTGGACATTTAACTGTTTCTAATAATTATGCAAATGTGTGTCACCCTCTCTCCCTCTCCCTCTCCCCTGGCCAGCACAATTATGTGTCGCATATAATCAAGTGGTCCATAAAAAGCACTCTAGAAATGCGCCCAGGGAACATGGCAACATTGTCGACCTTAATGATGATGCTGCTGTTGCTTTACAATCTCCTCGACTGTCTCTGCCATATCCAAGTGGGATTTGTGTCTTGAATTTTGGGCATCGTTCTTGGAAGACAGAAAAAAAATGTGCACATAATTATTTTAAATTAAGTACAGTCTTTAATTTAATGAACTACGTTTTGTATTATATTATGTGACGTTTAAAAATTTGTTATTATATGTTTTAATTAATTGATTTCAAGTGTATTTTAATTAAGCCAGATTAATTGAATTATAACTTGACTTGTCTGAAACTTTTTTCACCTTCTTCATTTGTTTCAAAAGTTAGAATTTACTTGTATATAAAGCTGTGAAATTTGCTGTGTTCCCTTACTAGATTAGAACATTAAAAAGTACTTAAGGTTCCCTGCCTGCACTCTGCCCAACTTCAGTTTATATTTTCATCTTTTTTTGGATTCACTCTCTCTCTCTCTCTGCGCTAATCATCATATAAATGGTTTGTAAAATATTAGATAAGGGCCAGGAAAACTGTTAAATGTTTTGGAATTAAATGCGTGATTTACCCCGTTTGTGCCGGAGAGCAGCTCGAAGCGAAGCCGGGCAAGACTCCATGCAAGGACGCGCGCGCGATTTTCCATTAAATCCTTGAACAGCTAACGCGCTTAGCTGTCGCAACCACAGTCGAGGCAGGAGCAGGAGCAGGAGCAGGATCTGAAGCAGGAGGCAGGAGCAGCCGAAGGAGCAGCAGCAGGAGCAGGGAGCCTGCTGGAACCATTGCCAGAGCTTATGCAAAAATTTTGTTTTATAAAATTTTCAAGTCAAGCGCCTAATCCCAACACTTATTCTTATACACTTCAATGTCTTACACTAACGCACTGCGCACAGGGTGGTCTGCAGGGGAGAGGGGGTTGAGAGGGGGAGGGGGTGGCACTAGGGGGTGCGGCTGTTCATCTTCCTCACAGAGAGAGAGAAGGAGCCTGGGCGAGGGACGCATTGAAAAGTTTTTCTTTTCTTACCAGACAATATTTTATGACAAGTGCCAAGGGGGGGCGAATGGGGAAAGGGCATGGGAGGCGCTTGGCTTTTTCGGTTTCGCAAAAGGGGGCTGCGGTTGGGCGTGGCAACACATTGGCACATTGCCGGCTTATGCCACTGAAAAATTCATTCATTTCCTGCTTACTTTTCACGACAAAACACAGCAGCGACCTCTCGCCTCCCGCCCGCTAACACCCTCCCCTCCCTCCCCCTGGCACAGCCACAACACTTTGTAATATATAATTAAGATTACAAGCCTCTTTTGGTTTAAGTATTTCGAGGATGGGCAAACTGGCTTAGACTTTATGTGCGTAGTATTTCTTAGCTTGACTGATAACCGGAGTTGGCAAAATTTATTCATGGCTGGCGGTTTGGCCTCCTCTTCTCTCCACCCTGCTCCTCCTCTTCACCTCTTCACCTCTCCTGCTCTCCGTTTCTCTCCAGTTTATTTAGTTATTTCATGTTGCTACCAAAAATTCATTTATCTACGACGCAATTATTAAATCTTAAGTGCGAACTTTGACCCAAAGTTGTGGATGAAAGAAATTTCCCCATAAAAGCGCTTAGAAGTTACGTTAGATTTCACTTTAGTACTTGATATAATACTACAGCTAAATTCGTGATAAAGATTGTACTTGATAAAAATTTAAATATATTATTTTTTTTTTTTTTTTTAATTTTATTAGAGTAGTATTTGCCTCGTGAGAAGTGAGAATCGAATTTCCATCTATAGCACACTCAATTTTCCCTTTTGTAACTGCTTAATTTCTTTCATAATTCTCTGCTTATCATAACAACATTAAAGTCTTGGGCCAGCCTGCTCTTTATATAATCTAGAAAAATGTTTTAAATAATTGCACACTTTGCGCAACACAAGCGGATGTCGTCCGACCATGCAAATTAAGTGAAAAATTACAAGGCAAGAAATAATTACACACTTTGTATGCACTTGAGGGGGGGAGAGAGACTGTACGGTACGTGTGTGTGTGTGTGTGTGGGTGTGTGCCTGCATTAGTATGCTCCTAGGGTCACACACAATGCCATTTGCGCTTGCATAATTATAAAATTACTTGCCGCCAAGTGGCAAACAACGCGCACTTCCTCAGTTCATTCTTTTGTGATTCGCAACTTGCACAAAGAATGGCGAATATATATATAGTATATGATATATATATAATATATGCGTATAGAGTGCATATAAGATTGCATAAGATACGGGGTCGTTAGATAAGTCGTGACTTTTGTATTTGCCGGCACCTGCTCTAATACAAACTGCTCCTGTCGTTATCGATTAACAGCTGACTGTAAATTTTGAAAGCTGTTTTTGGTTTGCGTTTATAGGCATTGAAAGCACGATCTCGTGAATTTTAACGAAAATGGAAAGTGAATTTCGTGTGTAATTAGATTATTTTGCGTAAAAATCCATACCGAAACCAAGAAGACTTATAAATATTATGGGGACTCTGCACCATCATTTCATGGTTAAGAATGGTTTACTGGTTCCGTTGTGGTGTACCAGTACAGTGATGCCGAACGTTCGGTCGCCAAAGAGGTCGTTGCGAATCGTCGACAAAATCCATGGAATGATATTGGATGATCGGAGAATGAAAGTGCGGGGTAGCTGAGGCTGTAGGCATCTCAACTGAACGGGTATACATTTACATGATATTTGGACATGAAAGCTTTCCGCGCGATGGGTGCCGCGATTGCTCACACGACCATAGCGCAACCGTGTGCCATTTCAAGGAGTGTTTGGCGATGTTCACCGAATCAAACGAATTTTGGCCGTTTCGTTACCGTAGACGAAACATGGATCCACCAACACCAGAGACCAAGAACAATCACGGGGTTTTCCGGTGACGTGACCAAAGAAGGCCAAGGTGGGCTGTCGGCCAACAAGGTCATGGCCACGTTTTGGGATGACAGGTATCATTCACATCGATTACCTTGAAAAGGGTAAACGATCCGGCGAATATTATTCAGAGCTTTTGGACAGTTGATATTGATTTGAAGCAGAAACGACCGCATTTGGCAAAAAAGTGCTGTTCCATCAGGACAATGACGGGTGCCCGTGTGTAGTCAATTGGGCTCGAACTGCTACCCCATCGTATTCCCGATTTAGCCCCTGCTTTTTTGTTTCAACATGGAATGGCTCGGCGGTGGATTCGGTCAATGAAGAGGTTCACAGAAACAAACGACTATTTTGAGGGCCTTGAGAAAACCTATTATTTGGAAGGATAAAAAATTGGAAAACGCTGGACTAAATGTATGAGCTAAAGGAGATTATGTTGAGAAATAAACGCTTCTTTGACAAAAATATATTTTATTCAAAAGTCACGGACTTATCAAACGACCCTCGTATGCGTGTAGTTTTTTTTACATTTAATATACTTTGCTAAGCAAATTATTCGTGCTAGAAAAAGCAAATTATATAAAAGGGAAATTAGTTTTAGAATTTATTACGATCTGTTCTGATTTATATATATATTTTATACAGAGTTAAAACTTCTTTATTTTATAGAAAATATAACAAAGTTTCTTATCAATAATTTGAAATTAAATAAATCAACTTTCTGCGAAGACAATTCTCTCATAGACAAGAAATATTCAGTTAAATAAAGCGAAATGTAGCTAAAAATTGTTTCTAAATTTTGTATGGCTATATAAAGCTCGGATTGCCCAAATAAATAAAATATATATAAAGTAGAAACTTCCTATTCCCAACTTCAATATTATTTAGACCCCCACAAAATCTTTGCAATTAAGTTGTTAGGCTCTTAAAAATTCCTATTAAGTTATTAACTCGTTTTGGTTGAACATGGCTTACAACATCCGTTAGCAACGTTTGGATGTACTTCAGCAATTAGTGTGATATGTTATCTCTTTAAACTTCACATATTGCATGATGCCGTAAAAAAAGAAACTCACCCACTGAGCGGGTTCCTACTCCTTCCAACCTTCCCTCGTCACGTGTGAAGTTCATTAACAGAACGTCAGGCGATCACCTGCATTGCATCATTTTTCAATGGACGTCCCGCTGGTCCCGCTCACACACCTGCCAAGCCTGCATACATCTGGCTAGCCATGGGGGAGGTACTTGGGGGAGGTACTGCGTCCATTATGGCCTGCTCCATTCTGGCAGGCAGGCAGGCAGGCAGGCAGCAGGCACTTGGCCTCCGACAATGGCAAATGCCGGCGGCTGGATTTTCTTATTCGACTGCAGCGAGCCATAAAATTATTATGCAAATACGGGCAGCGAGGGGTGCATGTAGTTGGTAGGAGACTGTGGGGTAAGGCGGAGGGGGTGTTAAGGAGTATGCACATTAGACGCACAAGCCGTTAATATGCAAATGCACGACGGGTCTCATTCATAAAAAAAAGAGCGTAGAATTTTTCCACTTAAAGCGACAAGGGGGGCGGCAAGTGTTATAGAGGGGGGAGGGGAACTTAGGGAACTGGGCAGCACAATGAAGATAGAGAGAGAGAGGGAGAGAGCGCGTCCCTTCGTCCAACTGGGCGTTACCAAGTCCATGTGCATAGCTTGTAAGACTAATGAGCAGTCAGAAGTGTCGGCAAACTTTCCGAGGGAAACCGCTAAGATGTTGCATTCTGTGCGGGTCAAGAAATGAGAAAAAAGAGAGAGAGAAAGGGAAGAAAAAAAAGAAATGTGGCACAGTCTGGATTTATATAGTATTAGCAGCTACAACTACTATAAAGCGTTTTATTTCCGAAAGGGGCGGCAGAGATATTTCAGCTTAATAGAAATCCCCAAGTTGAGCAACAAGATTCTTTGATAAAAATTAATTGCTTTCATTTTGTTTGGAAAGCTTTATACCATTTTTGGGAAACGTTTACAGGGTATAAAGTTGTGTTTGCCAATAAAATAAAGATGAAGTAGGCTTATGAGTATATTTGGCAGGATATGAGCAGAGCTGTAAAGGAATTTTTGAGAGCTATGGAATTTTAAAGAAATAAAATGTTTAATATTTGAAAACTGAGACAAATTGTAAAGGAGAGCTAGGAAAACATTTTGGAGAGTATATGGTATAGAGTCAGCATAGTTTTAGACATCGAATTCATAAGTGTAGTTTATGAGCAAATTTTTATAGAGAACTGGCTACCTTTAGGGCTCCTTGTAAGGAGATCTAGGAAAACTTTTGGGATGTATAGAGTAGCATAATTATTGTATGGAATAAAATTTTTTTTAAGAAATTTTAAAGAAATCTTAAAGGATTTTGAAGTATAATCAAGCAAAACACAGTTTAAACCTTAGAGGTTTTAATGGGATACATTTTAGAGGGCTTATGATATCCATAGTGGTTCCTATATAGTAGAAAACTGGTAGGCTCTGCATGAGTTTCCCCTTAGACATCATTTAAATCATGTTTCACTTCCCGTTTAAGCTCAATTAACGTTGCCAGCGAAATCAAATTCCAACTACAAGTGTTAATTTGCATGTGTGTGCGTGTGTGTGTGTGTTTGTATACATATTGCACTGACTGTTAATAGATATTACTTCATCAATGTTGCCAATGGCAGCTGAAGCAGAATTCTGCCAGCAATTTGACATCGAGTCGAGTCGAGTCGAGTCGAGGCGCTGGCTTTGTCGTAATATAATACAAAGCGAGTTTGCTTCAGTTTCAATTTGTGTGACGCATTAATCAGCATGCGATTTGAATCTCATTAACGTGGGGTGGCAACCCTGCCCCCTCCCCTACATTTCTAATGTTTCCCAACCACACGCAATAAATTTAAGCATCAAATGTTGAGTAATTTTTTTTTTTTTCTTTGCAATGCTGGTGTAATATGCCATCATTACTTACGGTTGAAGGGCAGGTGGGCAGGCAGGTGGGAGGGGTACCTGGTACAGGCCCTACAGTACGCAGGACACCTCTCATGGACCACTCCCTCTCTCTCTCTCTCTCTAACTGAACGAAATTAGTATGCGAAGGCATGAAAATCATTAGGACAAGAGCAGAGTGGGCGAGTTTCACTCGGTCGAGTCGCTTTTACCCCTCACTCACTGTGTGTGTGTGTGTGTGTGTGTGTGTGTGTCCTACTGTGCTGTAGCTGCATTTGTGGGTGTCACTAATTAAATTATACGCACAACAAGCAGCCAGCACTTGACTGAGTGTGCGTGTGTGTGTGTGTGTTTGACCTGCCGCAGGTGTAATTAAAACGCGCCTAATGCAATAAATTTGTGCCCGGTTTTGTTGTTGCCTCATGTATAAATAATTTAAGTTCATTATCAGTCGCAATGTGTGTGCAATGGGCTCGATAAGGTCCTCTATTATTGGGATCAGGAAAGGTGTCTCAGCTGGCCTAAAGAGAGAGATCCCAAAAACTGTAGCATATTTACGGAGTTTCTTTATCAAAAAATATAAAAAAAGTGTATAAGGCTAGTAAATACCCTGTAATTTTAGCAAGCTTTCGTAATCCTATTTATAATTCAGCTAGGACTCACCATAACAAATTTGCAGAGCCTAGCTTGCGCCAGTTCTGAGTTCAATGGGTTAGCATAGGGGGTAAGCATAGGCAATGGGCTCGATAAGGTCCTCTATTATTGGCCAGTTAGGCGTAGGGATCAGGAAAGGTGTCTCAGCTGGCCTAAAGAGAGAGATCCCAAAAACTGTAGCATATTTACGCAGTTTCTTTATAAAAAAATTTAAAAAAAAATGTATAAGGCTAGTAAATACCCTGCAATTTTAGCAAGCTTGTGTAATCCTAATTTATAATTCAGCTGGAACTATCCCTACCAAATTTGCAGAGCCTAGCTTGCGCCAGCTCTGAGTTCAATGGGTTAGCATAGTTAATTTTGCATTGAGTAAACTCTATGTTCAATAAATTCTGCAGGGTAATAGTATAAACACCATGCTAATTAAAGCCTGAGCCAAAGGCAAATGACTTTTGTGGTTTTTATACTGTGTTTTTCGAGGGGCAAAGGGGCTGGGTCGGTTTGAGATTGTTTTCGATAAAAATTATAGACCAGTTGTAGTTGCGAGGGCACGCAGCTGCCGTAAAAGAGATTTTCCATTTCCATTGCTTTTTTAATTCAAAAGGATTGCCAAACATTTTGGGCCTCAACTGGGAGAGGTTTTGGGTATGGGGCCTCGGGTTAAATCGCTTGTAATTACGCTACATAAATTTTAAATAAGTATACGTTTCTTTTCGCTGCTTTCGCTGCGAAAGGATACAGAGTATATCCTCGGTTCGGTTTGGTATTCCCTTTGTGTGTTAATTGTGCTGGTTACTGCGACTTTGACTGCCAGTTTGCGGTTTGCTCACTTCAAGCACACAATGCCAATTTCGAGGTTCATGTACTCCACAAGCCCCGTACAACCCTTTACGGGTTGACCCTTTAGGTTCTCCTCTTCCTCCATTTCTCTCTGTTTTTTTCCTGCACGAGCTGTGTCCTCTGCTTTTGGCTTACATGCTAATTGTAGCCAGAAATCCTGTTTATTGTGTGCACATCAAAGTTTTAGTGTTGGTAAGCGGCTTAGTATTCAAATTGAATGTAATACATTTTGGCTAAATTGCATGCGAGTCGGTCTTAGCGTAAAGTCCTTGGATTTCCAGAGACTTAAGTTGCTGGCACCAGTTCTCCAAGAGAGAGGGAGGACAACGAAAAGGGTACAGTTTGTTTATGTCTCTCGAGTTGGGGGTCAGGTGTGTGTGTGTGTGTGTAGATTTCTTTGAGATCTAATATGTCAGAGCTTATGTGCGAATAATGCACAGGGACATAATCATTATTGTAATGGATAAGGCTGTAAAGAGCACCAAGTTTTTATACCTATCCGTTATAATATATTATTACATACGCTTTAAGAATTTTTATTTAATTACACAATTTTTATCTACAATTTCCTTTCTTAATTTGTCTTGTATTCCTTGACTTCCACTTGACATATACCTTACCATATCTTCTTTAGAAAAATTATTGCGCTTCCGTGTGCTCTCGTTACGCAGGGTGGGCTTAATTTTCTTAATAAATTCACCTGTTCCCATTTTGATACGCTCTCTCTCTCTGCCCAATAAAAATGTTTTAAATAATCACATTAAGCATGACGACGCCCACTTTTACATACGCCCCAATGGCGAAACCTACATACACGCATACACACACACATACATATATAAAGCGCATCAATTTCATGCCTTGAACAGAAATACTTCAACAACAACAACAACAGAATGTTAAAAAAAACAAGCAGCCCATCGAAAGGCATTAAAAATTGTTACGTATACGCGGTGGGGGACAGCACCGTGGGCGGTGGCACTGGCGGCTACCGTTGGCATGCTCGGTAAAAGCGGATATTGATAAATTCACGGCAATCAATAAAAAGTGATAAATGACAATTGCGTGTAAGCAAAAGTAACGAAAAATACAAAAAAAAAAAAAGAAAACAGCGAGAAAAAAACGCAGCGCAAATAAAAGAAATGTGAATCAGAAATAAGTAAAACTCTTGTACGGACATAAATTTAAGACTTAACGAGTACTGGAGTTCTTCTTGTTGGGTATTTCTTCCATTTCGACTGTGTACAGGGCACTCGTACCGCCATGCTTCGTCACGGCCCTAAGGGGGCACACTGTCAGGCGTTAATTGCAATTTCTTGTATGACTCGATACGGCACTGGGTTGGGAGTATGAAATGTTACTAATTGCTTTCTAATATCAATTTCTCAAATGAATTCGTTTGAATGCTTTGGGTTTAGCTCTTTGCCCGTTGACTGCACAGTGTAAAATCAAGTGAGCAGCGACGTTGTAGGCTGTATAAGACTTGCAGATACGCTGTAAGAAGTTGCAGATGCACTTTGAGTCGATTTAAATGTAAAAAAATATATATAATTATTTTGCATATTTAAAATAAATTTATAAATATTTCTTTGCATCCAAACTACCTCTCTGGCTTTCTACAGGGTATAATAGACCAAAAATTGCAACTAGCAAGCAGTCAGCCTGTGCTCTATTTGTGTTTGTCTGCTCTATTTTTATGGCATATTGTTAGCCATTGTTTGTCTCATGGCTCAGTGCACTGGGACACAGAAGCAGGAATAGGCAAAGACCGAGAGAGAGAGAGAGAGAGAGAGAGGGAGAGAGAAGGAGACAAATTAAGAGAAATTCTCGTTTCGTCTGTCGCTCTGTTGACACAAAAACCAGTTGCTGTGTTATCAAATTGTTAACTGAAATAGGAAATCTTAGTTATGCATTTGTTCCACATAGTTGTTGCCTTTTGCTATTGTTTTGCATGTGTGTGTGTCTGTGTGTGTGTGTTGCTTGGCATCATTACACGCGTTTGTTAACTGTGATATGCCTTTTGTTTTGCCTTCGTGTCCAGCTTGTGGCCCTTTTTGAAATGGTCAATAAAATTGCTGTTGCTCGGCAGTCGAGCGCAAAATGCTTTCACTTCGTGTAGCAGCCCATATGACAGGCAATCACAGTTAACATAACAGTAAAAATATACAGCAGATATATATACATACACTCACACTCAGCTACTGCCTTATATGCAGCAATTATGCAGCACAGTTCAAATTAAAAAATCATACCCCAACGATTGCTCATTTATTCGATTTTAAGTGCGCAATTGAGCAGAATGGAAACATGGGAGGCCACGCCTTCGATAGATACTTAAATGAGTCCATTATCAGTTTATTATTTTCTCTTTATTTTATTTGCTTTGTTAGGTGGGGAAGAAGTTTAATTTTATTGCGTTGGAGTTCGATTTGGGGGCATGTCTGAAGCATTTTGTGTGTGTAAATGCAGTTGAAAAAATTATATTGCCTACTTTTGAGCGCACATGCATTTCATTTGTTCCATGCCGTTATTAAACAATTTCCATTGCCTACTTTTGCGCGCACAGGGAATTTATTTGTTTCCCGCTGCATTCAAACAATTTCCATTGCCTACTTTTGCGCGCAACACTAATTATAGCTGCTTCATTTACTCCTTTTTCGCCTTTAATTACCAAATTTACTACTACTACTACTACATACACACAAAAGCAAAGTTGTTCAACTTTAATGAGCGCAACTGTTTGTTTACTTATTAAAAATGTTGGCAGCAAAAACTGTCAGCGAATTGCCTGATAATTGAGACATGGTTGCGAAAGCAATGGCAAAAGGGAAGACAGCAAGCGATACACTTGACTTGAATAAGTGTCACTGTACCCTGCAGCTTTCACACCAATGCAAACACACACACACACACACACACACACACACAGAGCGAGAGTGTTGTGGCCAGCAGCCATTTTGGCCCGCCTCGTTGGCCAAAAGAAAAGGACACTTGAGCAGCGAAACACGCGATAACCGCAAAAGTGCAGACACACACACACACACAGACACCGAGAACACTCTTGCAAAGAAAGTGTAGAAAGAGAGAGAGAGCGAGAAAGAGAGAGCCTGCACTGCAAGTTGACTCCGTTTGTTTTGTGCGCCTGTACAGCTTCTGCCCCACAGCCCCCGTGCCCCTGGGGCGTTTCGTCTTTTGACACGTTTAATGGACTGCGCCTGACCGTAGGGACCTGCGAGGTAATGGGAGGGTATGCCCGGTAGGGCGGGGGGCGTGGGCATTGCCTCTGTTGCGACCGCATTGCGGCCAGCTGCCCTGCAGCTTATGTCGTTGTAGTAGTCTGTCCGCCCAACTGGGTACGCAGTGCCAGGCAGTCAGGCAGGCAGGCAGGTGGGTAGCCCGGACGGCATCATACTTTGATTTTGCATTCCCTTTTGCGTTCTCTTTGGTTTTTGTATTTTTAATGCCGCACGCTGCACACTGCATTCGTTTTTCCACTTTTCGCAAAAATTTGGCCAAATTTTCTTCATTTTTTTTCCAGCTTCCGCTTTCACGTTTCTGCCCCTCATCTTTGGTTAGCGCTGCGTAAGCAAGTGATTACTTAGCGGCTTCTCGCGCGGCTTCTCTTGGACCACAGAGAATGACAAAATACTGGAGAAGCAAGGCAGTAGAAAGAGAAGGTAGGGAGGCAGATAGGTAGAAGATCCAGGGGGCGGGACAAGCGGAACGACAAATTAATGCACTGACATTTGAGCACAAGCTGCTTAGTTCGTCGCGGCAAACGAATTTGTGAATTTAAAAGAGGATTAAGTTTTCTTAAGTGCGGAGTCGTCGCTATAAGGACTGAAAGATGTTCGAAAGAAAGATATAATAATAAATTTAATTGGAAATTTTGAAATATGCATAACAGAAATCAATATACTTAATCAGTATCGCCAGCAACTTCCCATATATATGATAAACATATCAATCTGTCTGTATGAACGCTTATATCTCGGTGTCTATAAGAACTAGAGCCACTAAATACTATGAGTATACTCCCAAAGTGACTTTTGAGTTTCATTTAGAATTTTGCCACGCCTTCTTTTGCTGCTATAAAACATTAAAAATCTATTTAGAAGCGTGTATCTTAAGCCAAATATTAATAATAATAAAAACAAAATTTGAGCTGTAATAATATAATATGTATTAAGTTGTGAATGAAATGTACGGGCTCTAAGCTTACCTCTCTTATCTCTTAATTCTTATTTCTATTCCTTCTTATTCAGTTCATTCAAGTCAAGCTTCACTGTAACCAGCAGCTGCTGCATTAAATTTCGCCAACGTTGTTCAAATACGTTCAAGAAGAAGACGCTGCCTCCATTTTTATTTGAATTCTCAGCAAATTGTCTGGGGAACTTCAAAGTCGCTGGCCACGCCTACAGTACCAGCCCCCCACACCCCACACACACACACACACACACACACACACACACTTATGTGTTCGTTATGCAGATGCAGCTTTGTTTTGGCAGCGGGTCGCTTGGTTTCCTATTTGCTCAATGTATTGCAACTTGCTGATGAGCCGCATCACAATGAGCAGCAGCTGCCACGCCCCAAGGCGACACACACACACACACAACGACAGGAAATTGTCAACAATAGCAAACCGCGTTGTCTGCGGGTAATTTCGCCATTTGCGCTGGTGCCTTTGGTTGCCTTTGTTGTTGTTGCTGTTGTTGTTGCACGAACGAGTTGCTGCCGTAACGTAATCAGCATGCCACATGCACTGCTCTCTCTCTGTGTGTGTGTGTGTGTTTGCTAATTTGCTCGACGCCTTTAAGTCGCAATTGAATTGCAATTGCCACAGTTGATTTATGCGCTATAAAATTGGCAGATCTTTCATTTCATTTGCCATAAATGGCATCAATATTTGCTATCAGTGTCCAGAGTGAATGCAAGCAAAGCTGCAGGCACTTCCTGGCCACAAGGGGGAGAGAGTGGGAGTGGGAGAGAGCACACACACACACACACATCTCTAATGCACTTCACTGATTTAGTGTTTGCGACATTTCCTGCTTCCCTTTTTGTTGGCTTCCGCTGTGCCAGTTGCTGTTGCTGCTGTTGCTGTTGCTGCTGCTGTTGCTGTTGTTGCTGCTGCTGTTGCTGTTGTTGCTGCTGTTGCTGCTGCTACTGCCAACAGTTGCCGCCATTGTCATCATGTCGTGCACTTCAAAGCGCCATAATATCAACGTCTGACCGCGCGTTCATTGTCGTACACTTTTCACACTTTCACTGCGCACTCCCAGCAGCAGCAGCAACAACAGCAGCAGCAGCAACAACAACTTCAGCAACTGTTGCAGCAAAAAAGTGGCAAACGCCGCCACAGTCTGACCAGGCCACACTTTGCTGCGGCTTTTTCGGTTATCCTTTGGCTATTAAGGCGTAATTGACACTTACTCCAGTTAGGCGTCGCTTGCTTTCTTCTCTCTCTTCTCTCTCTCTCTTTCCCCCTCTCTTTCCGTCTCTCCTTCTTGCTAACTGCAGCTGCATGTTATGAGAATTTCCTCGACTTATGACATTTGATTAGGGACTTAACTGCGCTTAGCAGCCTGAGTTATTTCAGTTGCCTTTTGCTCGTTGTTTGGTTAGTTAGGGGTAGCTTTTTTTATGTCTTATGTGTGGTATAGTTTGTAATATGTAAACGGAATGTATTTTAAAATCTTTAAAAATATTTTTGTTAATTAAATTTAAATATTTTATATTTATATATTTTATTTTATTTATATATATATATTTTTTTATATATTTATTTATATACATACATATATTTAAATATTTATTAAAGCATAGCGGGAAATCCGACAAGCTCATTATTAAATGAGCTTGAAATATATTTTTTAAAATAATAGAAAACTTTTGGTAATGTCTAGTACTTGTTCTGATCTCTTTTTGGTAAGATATTATTTCCTAAGCTGCCTCTAATCTAAATTAAAATATCACTTTACTCTCTGCATTATATTTAGAAATCAACTTATATATAGATCGCATAAGTAGCTCTTTTTGGTTAAACCAAGCGAACTGTGCCATCCCAACTTCAAACATGTGAAGGAGCTGAAGATGCAGCAGAGCAACGAACCTGAAAACCGTATCAATTACTTATCGAATCGAGGGAAAAACCCGGAAAGGACTTTGACTGTGCGTGTGTGTCAAAACTATCTGCAGCTGCATAAGCAAACATAAATGAAATGTCAATGTAAACAACACGCAGAAAAATGAATTTTTTATAAAAAGAAGAAGCAGCTAAGCAAAGGCAGAGAGAGAGGGAGAGAGAGAGAGAGGAAGAGCGATTGCAGAATGTGCTGAAGTTGCATACATCAAGGCGCTCGAGCGGCACAAGAAGCAGCAGCAGCTGGAGGAGCAGAGGAAACTGCATTGCAAATGTATAAACACAGTTTGATATTATTCCACTGCCAGCTGCGCACATTGAATGCAGCAGCTGTCCCCCCTACGCCCCCCTCTGTTCCGCCCCTGCGGCCGGAAAATGGAAGAGAAGCAGACACACACGTTGACAACGTGAACATTGCATCAGAGTCAGCGCCAGAGCTGGAGACATGTGTGACAGGACGACGACAGGCAGAGACATTGACAGCCCTCGCGAAGAGCAGCCACTTTACAGGGTATCTGCTCGTCGTCAGCAACTGTCAGAAGCAGCAGCGGCAGCGAAGCTTTGCCAGCGGCATTAAATATTCAAAATATTGTAAACGTTGAACGCGAACTGCGATAACCGAAGTTCTTTCTACTGCATTCCGTGTGCATAATTTCCACTTCGATTTGTGCAATGCAAAATGCCACATGCTCCTCCTGCTGCCCCTCCTCCTACCCCCTCTCCCCCCTGCTGCTGCTGCTGCTGTCCACGACTGTCGCTCTGTGAATTATTTATGCGCTCTGTTCTGTTTGCTCGGCAAATTTAACAGCTTATTAATAATGCATTTTTCTGCTGACTTGCTACACTTCACAATCTACCAGTTCCCCCTAGTTATATCTGTTTATATTTATATGGATATATATATAATCAGTCTGGCAAAGGGCTTACCCCATCCAAGCACAGACACACTGCATATTTGGCAATGTCTGCTGGCATTTATTATTATAGCTTTTTGTTCAAATCTCAACTGTCAATGATTTTGTGATTATCTGAATTACTTTCTGCCTGCCTGCCTGCCTGCCTGCCTGCCTGTCTGTCTGTCTGTCTGTCTGCCTGTCTGCCCGCCTGTCTGTCTTCCCCTCCGTATGCCTTCCCCTCTGTCTGCCTGTCTGACATGTCTAGCTCGACTCAGCTCAAATTTACAAATTTCAACAATAAGTCAGCAGAAAATTATTATGTTCTGTCAGATTTAGACTGGAGGAGCACACCTACCTTGCTCCACAACAACTTGATTTGCTCGATTACAAAACTCGCTCTTTTGGGAGCACTTAAGCTTAAATTGCTTTAATTTCTTATAAAAAGAAATGTTATACTCTTAGCTTTGCTCATTTTCCTGATCAGTTTGTTTGTTTTTAATATTTTTTACCAATTGGTAACTCTATCCGCAGCATATTGCACAAATTTGACGATCGTTGCATGCGTAATTTCAGAGATCTCGCAATAAACCACTTGCTGAACCACTCTATAATATCCATTGAGCTATGTTTTCTTTTTACAGTCCGCACATATGTTGCATAAAGCAATTAATGGTATACATCTAAAATTTCAAGAGCGTAGCTCACATACTAACAGAGATCTGGCATTGAACCACTTTCTGAACCACTCTATAATAGCCTTTGAGCTATGTATTCTCTTTACAGTCCGCACATATGTTGCATAAAGCCATTAATAATCTACATCTAAAATTTCAAGAGCGTAGCTCACATATTTACAGAGATCTGGCAATGAACCACTTGTTGAACCACTCTAAAATCATTTTGCATAGCTTGTAGTTAATTATTGAAATAGTTATGGCTTTATTGACTTGTCATTAGTACACCCAACAAATTTCATTGCTCTAGCTCAACTCCCAATCGAGCTACAGCGCTGAACCACTGTTGAACCACTCACGAACCATTTTTGAACCACTTTAAATGGCAATAGCGTTGACTTTGACTGGCAGTAACCACTGTGAATCCGTTTGCCTTGCGCTATGACTGTGATAACCATAACTCAGGCCGTCGGAAATCATCTACTCCTCCTCCTCTCCCTTTCCCCTCTCTGCTTTCAATTGATTGACAGGCGGCAGTGAAAAGCGGCGGCTGTTGCCAAAAAAAGTAACAAGCAGAGGGAGGAGGAGGAGGCCGACAAAAAAATACTATGCCAAGTGTTGTATTTTTTGAAGTGCAGCGTCAAAAAAAAAAACATGTAATGCCTAACTGGGAGTCGCCTTTTTGTTTTTGGTTTGTACATTCCTTTTTCGGGTAATTGAACTGTAAGTACTTTGTGTGTGCGCCTCTGGGCGTGTGTGTGTGTGTGTGTGCGAGTGTGTGTGCCAGTTGTTGAGATTTGTGCAATGGCAGTGGCAGAAGAAGAAGCAGAGACAGTTACAATTGTCTAGGCAAATGCAAAGCGAGCTGAGTCGAGTCGAGCAGAGCGCACCGTGCGCAAACAGTAAATAAAGTTTAAAATTCAATTACAAGGCAATGGCTCACAAGTTGATTGCGAGGCTGGCTGACTGACGGACAGACTGATTGACTGACTGACTGACTGACTGACTGACTGACTGACTGACTAACTGTTCCACTGACTGGGCAAAGCAAATGATAGAGCCGGACTGGGATTGCCTTTTGTCATGCTGAAAATCAAATCCTTTATTGCTGCTTGCTGTTGGATCAATTAACGTTGAATGTGTGTGCAAAGGCAATACCGCAAAAGCCACATGCACGCACACACACACACCCTTACACACACACACACACACAGAGAGAGAGAGAGCGAGTGCTGTGGATGCTGCCCGAGTGGTGCACGAAACGTGGCAGCGGCAACCACTGACAACCACTCAAACTGCTGCAGTTTTTCGGTTAACAATTCTGCGCTGCCTCTGTGTGTGTGCCAGTGTGTGTGTGTGTGCTTTGTGTGTGTGTGTGTGTGTTGACAGTGCTTTTGGAATGTGCAACTGCGAGCGCTGGCCATGCGAACAGTTTTGCGGTAAAACGTTAATTTCCCGGCGAGCACTTGTCAACACTGCAGCGCACACACACACACACAAATACAAGTACACTCCCACACACACACACACACACACATGGCGGTTTATTGTTTCAATAACAAGCTCGCCCCGTGTCTCAATGAAATGCATTGAAAATTGTTGCAAAATTCATTTGTAGACAAAGCAATATTACAACAAAACAAAAGCAGGCAGAGAAAGGCAGAAATAGAGTCAGAGAAAAAGGGAGTGAGAGAGAGAGAGAAACACTGCAAATTTTGGGCATATTTTTGCAGCAGTTTCCTAACTTTTCCCCAACAATTTTTGCCTAAAAATATTTTTGGGGCAACTTTCGTCGCTGGCGAACACAACTCACGCTGGCAACGCAAATTGAAAGTGTTTGCTTACATGAAGCACTTTGGTAAATATCAATTAAAACTGATTTACCCTCGGCTTGCCGCATCCCAACTCATCCCAACCCATCCCTCACTCCTCCTCTACTACCCATGGCTGTTGTCGACGTTAATCCGAGCTGCAAAATGGGAAAAACCGAATTTTTGCGGCTTTGCTTTTGCCGTTGCCTTTGCCTTTGCCTTGTACTTGAGCTGGGTACGTGGTGCGAGTAAACAGTTACAGTAACCGGTTACCAGTTACCGGTTACAAGTATTTCATTGCTTATAGCCTTATTTTCTTTTTCGGCTTCTTTTCATTTTTTAGAGCGAAAAACAGTTGGCACTTAAGTACGTCTCCCTTTGGCAGTTAATTAATTTTGAAGCAGCTGCGTAAACCTTGTTTGCATTTGCCTTGGCTGCCAACGCATTGAGTATACGCCTCGTTGGACAGACGGGCTGTCTTTCTTCCTCTGTGTGTGTGTGTGTGTGTGGCAATAAATTAAAAGCGTACAATTGAAATTCACGATTGGGTACCACAATAATCCAAGTCAGTTTGCATTGTGTAGGGTAAATTTCATTTAAGGATGCGCAAAATGCGAAAGGGAAAAACAACAATCGATTTATTGCGCAATGGGGCAGTTTTTCTTAACAATTTTCTATGGTTTTTCTCATTTTTGTGCTGGGTTTTTCAGCAGTTTTAACAGAATAATACGCAATAAAGAATATATATATATATCTGGATTTATTTCACAATTATTATTATTGGCAATAAATATTAGAGTTGAGCAAATATTTCTGTGAAGTTTTTCTACTTTAATTGTGTGAATTTATTTTCCAACAACATTGTTTTTTTGACTTTACCTATCCTATTTGCCTAATTTCATTCACTCCGCTCGTTAATAAAATTTATCAATTATTTTCACAGAATTTTCCTCAACGAAAAACTACCTCAATAAAGGTAGGAAAAACAATTGTACGATGAGAGCCACAACAAGTGCTCGGGCAAAAGCAGTATAAACAATACAAAGCAGCCAGGCAGCATTTTCCATTTGCGCTTTCTATGTAGGTAAATATGTTGTGACACACACACACACACACACACATAGACTTGTTACTTTATTTTTTGCCTGTCGTAGTTTTTTTTCTGTGTTTTTTGTTGCTGTGGTGCACCTGAAATTTCATGATTGCGGCGCCACATGTGGTGCAGTCAAGAAACTACAACAATGAAGCCATGCTGCTATATACTATATATATATAGTATATATATGTATCTGGAGTATAATATTGCATATAACATGCTAGTGAATGTGCCTGAGTCCGGCAAAAAAGCGAGAAGGGAATGCAACGTATTTATTTGGCAGCCGAAAAGTATGCTACGATTTTATGCTTGGCTGCTTGCTTGGCCACAGACACACACACACACACACACACACACCCAGCCCGGTGGACTGTGTCGATGGCAATGCATTGATAAGACCATGGCAGTCCATTATGCAGCTCACTTGGCACTTGGGTGCAGCTTGCAGGAATAATGGCTAAAAAAATAGGCTGATAAAACTGCCAACTGTGTCGATTGAACTGAAGCTGAATTGCTGCAGAATATATATCCAGATATATCCAGAAATCATGTTTTTGAAAGCCTTTTTAACGGGCCCATAACATTTAATTAGCCGGAAATTGTGCGTAAGTCTCATTAAGTGTCATTTTCGTAATAATCGTTTACACACACACGCACAGTGCGACCAAATCATTTGCCATAAAACTTGAACCCGAACCGAACCCCCCGGTTCGTTAAATTTCGCTGATTTGGCTGATTTTGCAATTGGCATTTGCATTTGCATTTGTTGGCTTATGCGCTATAAACTTGGTGGTTACATGCATCCCCCCTGCCCCATCCCCCTGCATTCATAGACAATTTGTGCAATTTTCTATTACGTGTATTATGTGTGGAATATAATAAAGAGAATAAAAGACAAGACTGTACAATATCCTGTAGAAGAAAGTAAAAATATATGAAGTTCAGTTGGGTTAGCTCTATAAAAAAAATTATATTTTACCAATGGGTATTCCTTTGCCTTTTTGTCACAATATACCCTACTCTCCAGCCCTACTGGGTATATAAACATTTGCGGTTTGCTGTGCCAACAAATGCTGGAAAAACTATTGCAATTTCAATTGCAATTGAATGCGTTTAGAGTGCTTCTCACGCACACACTCACACACACACACACAGGCAAACACCCTGCCCCCTTCACTTGCCTTTAATCAATATCAATAATAGCTATTATAATAACAGCCATAATAATACTAATAGTATTCGGCAATTAAAGTGCCATAGCCGCAATGTGTGCAGTTTTATCTATTTGCATCGCCATGTTGCATGTTGCATGTTGCATGCAGCATTAGAATGCGCGACACTGTGCAAAAATAACGCATCAAGGGACATAATTGATGCATTAGCTGGAATATTGCAGTTACCCCCCTCCCTTCCCTGCCTAGACGTGCTTATCCAGCGCACTTACAAAATATATATCCAATGTCAACTGTCGCGCTGCATTCATAAATCAAATGAACTGAAATGCGTTTTCAATGTTTTTAGCAGCAGAGGATGTTGATTATGAGTATATAGATATTTGCTGGGATTAGTGTGGAATGCAAGGAGGGAGGGGGGAGAGGAGGGGAGGTGTGCGCTTAGCTAACAAAATATTCATAATGCGGCTTACATGTCGTATGCGTGATGTGTTATTCTTTTTGTGGCTGCACACTGCGTGCTTAGCGGTTTTCTCTTTACGCCCCCGCCCCCCTTTACGCTTTGATGTCCCCACATTATCACGCTGTTTCGTTGTGCACGTGTGTGTGTTTTGTTTTTATATTTCTATAGATCGCACATCGAATTCGGCTGGCCCAAATTGACATAAATTGAAATGAATTTTTGGTGTTTGCTGAAATTAGCAAATAATGCGTTTTTGTTTGTTTATCAGTTGGACAAGTTCGGTTGGGGTTTTAGCGGGAGGTCAAATGAGGCACCTTCAATAAGCGTGTGTTCGAAAAATTATTGCAGCATACTTTTAAGGGCGGCGTAAAATAGAAGGCGAATGAAAGCTAAAAATCATAGCATACTTTTAAGCGCGGCGTTGGAATGCGAACTGCGAGCGTTAAATCTGTATAAAAAAGCATGTATATATATATATATATATTGAATTATATATTAATAATTTATTATTTTATAAATAATAAGTAAACAAAATTAAAGCTGATTTTGCATAGGTTTGCGTTGTATTTGGCGTTTATCTTGAGCTGTAAAATGAGTTAAGTAAAGCCGTTTTATTTTAAAGAAATTTCCAGGAATTTCAATAGATATTTCATAAATTGATTGATATATTTTCCATGGAAATGTGATGCCCAAAAAGGGCATGCAATTATCGGAATATAAAACAGTTTGCTAATAGCCTTATTTCAAGCTCGATCTCTACCCAA
Organism: Zaprionus tsacasi; assembly: GCA_018904105.1. NCBI lineage: Eukaryota > Metazoa > Arthropoda > Insecta > Diptera > Drosophilidae > Zaprionus > Zaprionus tsacasi. The sequence goes on from JAEIFR010000631.1 coordinate 4,803,150, forward strand.
AATCTTTTCCCGCTTCCCTTTCATTTTGGCGTTTTCCCTGAAATCATATATAGAACGAGACACAGCGGGATGTTGGTTACGCAAAGTGAGCCGTGTTTTTTTTTTTTTTGTGCGGATAATTTAATCAAATCGAATATGCAAGCCGTGGCAGATGTCGACGACGATGGCTTCTTCTTAGCCAGGGGGAGAGAGGGCAGGGCAGGGCTGTGGCAAATCAATTTTAATCAATTTTTGCTGTTGTTGTTGCGAAGTGCTTGCAAATAATTGATTTATTCCCCATTAGCGGCACAAATCGCAGACAATCAATTGCGCGAAAGAAGATGCTGCAAGCCAGTGCGGGGGGAAGGGGATACAGGGAAGAGGAGAGTAGTCCGAGGTGGGGATTGCTCGCAGGCACAAACAAATTAGGGACAATTATTTCAATTAAGCAAATGCAAATAAATCGAGCCGGCATTAGGCAAACAAAAAGCAAACAACAAACAGCAAACTGTTTTGTACTTCATTCTGAAGCAAAAGTAAAAGAAATGCGGCTCGATTATGTTGGGGGAATCGAGCTGATTCGGGCCATGATTCGGTTGCTTATTCTGTTTGCCTGTTGAATTGCAAATAATTTAGAGGCAGCAGGAGTTTGTTTAGGCTTTAATTAATAATGAATCGAGAAACTCATTACGCGGCGGCAAACAAACGCACCAAAGGTGGTGGCAGTCGCATCCAAAGCGTTTTGTCCAAACTTTCTACCCCCGCTCCCGTTGCTTCATGCTAATTACAATGATGCTCCATGGCGGCGCCTACAATGCAACCAGCATGGAGGGGGAAAGTGGAGTTGGCGGGTCTTGCGGGGCTAACAGCTACTTACCTAATGAACCTGTTGAGGTTGAACCGCAGTGGGTGCCCTCTTGGGGGAGCAGGAGCGGGAGCAGGAGCGGGAGCACAAGCTGAAGTCGCAGCTGGAGTGGCAGCGTGTACCTCAGTTGGCATTTGATTTGCTGCTGCTGCTGCTGCTGCTGTTGCTGCTGTATCAACAGGCAGACAAAATGAACAGGAAGTCGCACTACAATTCGGATATTTATGCACTTGTGTGCGTGTGTCTTGTGTGTGTGTGTGTTAGCTGTTTGTGTGTGGTTTATTACGCTGCTCTTGGCAATTATATTTGTTACCCAATTAGCGTAAAATTGTGTTTATTGGCAGACAGAGACAGCGACAGAGAGAGAGAGAGAGAGCACGACGCACTCACGTAACGGCCGCCATTGAATTAGCTAATGAAGTTGTAGTTGTGCTTCCACCCCCTCCCCCCTACCTTATCCGCCCTCCCTGCCTCAAACCGCTGGCAAGTGCTGCTCATGTGTGTATCTATTAGTTGGCTAACCTAATTTGCTAAAAACACACACACACACACAAATATACATACACACACTCAGTGGGCGTGGCTAAGCTCAACCTCAGCACATTTGAGCTGCCATAACTTCTTGGCTTGCTTCATTGGGCAATGTTGTTGTTGTTGCTTTTGGCCTTGTTCGCATAGGTGTTACGGCTAATGCTCTGGATAAAATATCTAATTAAGTATGCTTGCTATTCAGTTATAAATCGCTTGTGGGCTTTGTCCAAAGACGATAGAGAGAGACTAAGAGAGAGAGAGAAAGAGAGAGAGAGAGAGTATTTTATGTGCTGCAAGATTGAGACCTGGCTTAGCTGCTGAATTGTGTGGATAACTTAAGCAGTAATTTAACAAAGTGTATAAGAAGCTTTAATAGAGGTAACTATACGGCCGCTATATAGTTGAAATAAATGAAGAGATGACAGGAGTAGTTGATATTGTGAAAAGCCTGAAGGTTTAACTGGGAAATTTGAGCAGCAATCTCCTAAAGAAGTTGTGCTACATAAAGTTGATATATTATTTTATAGATGCACAAAATTTTGGCTGGATTGCATATAGAATAAAGATGATATAACAAACTACTCAGAAAAATTACTAACATTAACTAGGAAATTATTTATTTCTATTTATACTTTCTTCTCTCTTTAAGCCCCATCAAACTTTATATATCTCGCATTTCAATTCTCTTTTGGTCACTGTCAAAATCTTTCTTTTTTCGCTTTATATACGATATACAGTTAAGTAGCTTATTAAATCTTCTGTGCGCACGTCTTTGGGGGGTGTCGCTTGTGGGTTAATTAACCCCTTTTGTTTCACCCGATACCAAGTTGAGTTACGACCAACACAATTGGCGCTAATTATTTGGCGACGTCTCTTAAAGCGGCACTTAAAGTGGCAGCATATCATTTTCAAAATGGTCTGTAAATTTGCAAGATAAGTCGCGCTGGTTCGGTTCGGTTCGGTTTGAGTGGGCACGTTTTGGGCAGAGTCTTTGTTTACAGTTAAATGGTTTGGAATTAATTAAAAGTTGCCATGGCAAATAATACTCACTACACTGGGCATTAGAAGTTAGCACACTGAAATTTTCTATTTGCAATTTTAATAATAATAATAACGAAGGGATTCAGTTTTGGAATTTAATCTACTTTACTGATGATTGCCCATGAAATGGCATTGTTTATTAAGAGAGAGAGAGCTGGCAGCGTATTTTGTTGGGCAGTTAATAATTTTAAGTATTTAAATAATTTCATAATTGACAGGGTAACATGCGAGTGCTGTCACTTTTATATGACATTTTATTATTATTTGACTCGGAATGATTTATGCAATTCTAAATTAGCAAACTACTCTCGCTCTCTCTCTCTCTCTTTTTCTCTATCGCTCTCTTTCGCTCTGCTGACTGTGAGTAATGTGCTTGGCATTTCTATTTAACGCCAGACCAGAGACGTTAATTTCTAGCACTGACTGTTGCCATGTATTTAGACCATGGCATAAGACTCTGCCTGGCATGCATGATTTATATGCGCTTATTTATGTTGCCATTCCTAGGGTATCTTCAACCCCGTCTGCCTTTTCTGGGTTCCTTTTTAAGACCCCTCATGCCTTGATAGGCGCTGCTTTGTCTTTGCTAACCAGACAATTATTTATTAGCTTCTGTTGCGGCTGCGATTCCTGCAGCAGCTTCCTCTGCTTTCTCTCTTTCTCTCTGCCTCTCTCTCTTTCTCTCTCTTTTCCTGTGTTGTTTGTTTGTTGTTATCCTGGCTGCTTAAGACAGCTTAAGACAGCAGGTCAGAGACACAGACTGAGCGCTGTTGAAAAATTCATTTTCATGTTGCTGCAGCTTAAGTAATTTTTCATAAACACGCGTCGCCCCCGAAAGGATACGTATTTTTGCTGTCTCTGTGTGTGTGTGTAAGCGCTTGTTGCGCACACCAAATTTAATTTGAGCTACTTATGCACACTGCCTGCCTTCCCTTCCTGCCTGCCTGCTCGAGTCTGTAAGCTGCTTAGCCGCAACAAAAAAAACATAACGAGTCGATGCATACGCAGCATATGCTGCTGAGCTGAGTGCGCATCAATCATACGCCATGTGAGCCGACTCTACTGTACCGACTGTATTTAAAATGTCAATTACTGCGATGGCTCCGATGGCCGCTCGTTGCTCAATTAACCATGTGTGCCAGTCGCTTTGACTTGTTTTTTTTTTTTTTTATTTCAGCTGCTTTTGTTGACCATAAAAGCGACGCTTTAATGGCGCTCGTTTGCCTGGTTCCGTCTCCGTCTCCGACTCCGACTGCGCCTTGTGCTGGCATTTAACTCTTACGCTCATTTATCATTCTCTGAAAGCCTGCTGTGGCCCCATGAAGTGCCTTCGACTCAATAACTGTCCACATATATGTGCTCTGCTCCCCTTCCTCTCCCCCTCTCTTTCTGTAAATGTATTGGCTTTCAGTGTTTTCGCTTGTTGTGTCGCTCCTTTTCGGTATGTGCACAAAACATTTATGCCAAGTGCTCAGTTAAGTTGTGCGTCGTTTATTTAAAACATTTTCATTGCGCGCATATTTTGCCCCTCCTGCTGCCTCCTCCCTCCTCTGGCTTAAGTCGTAATCATGTTGCAATATGGACAGTTTAAGTGATGGACACCAGGCCAACTCTTTTTCTGTTTTCTGTTTATGTTGCTGTTGCGCATTTATTACACTCTCTGCATTAATTGCGCATACGCCGCGTGTGACAGTCGAGTGTGTTTGACTTGAGAGAGAGGCAGGCAGGCAGGGAGGGGGAAGGGGAGGCCTTAAGTATGCCCTGTAATTGAATTTCAGTTTGTCATATCTCTTTGCTTTGCAGTTGACACGTTGCCATAGTACTACAACTTGCAGTTCACTTATAAAATGCACTCTACACTACAAGGCAAGGCAGGCAGGCAGGCAGGGGGGAAGGGGTATTTGGTAACATAAGAAGCAGGTCAACAGAGCGAGCATTTAAATTATTGAGTATGCTACGTGTAAAATGAATAAAAATGGCAATAAAACTTTAAAACGCATAAAAAAAGTTTAAGTAAATTTTAAAAATATTTAAAAAGTTTTAAAAATTATTTAAATTTTTTAGATTATTACCCAAGCTTATACAGTGCGCCAGTTAATTTCTTGATTTTCCCAAATATATGCCACGCTTATAAACAGTCTCTAATACCGCCTATCTCTATCTCCTACACGTAGCGCAGCCTCGATTGCATTTGCAATTTTTGCCTCTTCTTGCAAATATATTGAAATATTTGCGATGCGTGTGCATTACGAAATAAGAATGGAAAAATTGTTTAGAAATATAAATATACATATGTACTATATGGAAATCTACATGCATATACGTATATATATGTTTGTTCCGATAAGCGAGTGTGTCATGTGGGTTTATTTGCGATGAGCTGCAGCTGCAGCAGAAGCGTCGCTCTGCTCGCATATATCAAAGGCAGAGGCTAAAATGGAACTTGCTTTTGTGCCACACTTCCGTTTCCGTTGAGTGACAGAGTGTGTGGGAGGTAGGGGCGGGGGCGAGGGCGGTGTCGGTGCAAGATAGTGTCAAGCAGAATGCTTGCTTAACACTTCTTGTTGCTGATTGCATTGCCTTGTTTGGCCAGCATTGCACTTGAGTGTGCAACCGAGATGTATTTCATAATTTAAATATATATACATACATATATATAATCTATTTTTTTTTGTTGTTGTGGCAAAGATTTCAACGTGCAAACTAAGCTGCGAACGTGTCTTTCGCATAAATTGCCAGCAAATTTCGTTTGTTTTTCAATTTGCAAACAGCAATGGGGAAATGGGAAAGAAAGAGACAGAGAGAGAGACAGAGAGTGGGAGAGAACCTGGCCCAAATCGTAGACAAGAGTGTCCACTAATTGGTATTTTATCTTTTAATTTCCTAGACACTTTGCACTTGTTTTATTTGCCGTATGGATTTGGCATTGTGTCGCTTCGTTTGCACTTCGGTTTGTCGCATAAATTATTTTATTATTTTAATGGATGGTCTATCTTTCTCACTCTCTCTCTCTCTCTCTTTGATTAGTTTGAGCTTGGTTAGTATTATATTAATACTGTGTTTTTTTGCTAGCCGTTGCTTTTAAGCGGATTATTGCCAATTTGCTGTCAGATCTGGTTGAGGAAAATTAGTTGGACAATAATTTGCATGTTAAATGCGTTTGTACTGGCAGCTATCTAATTACAGCTGTCTCGCTCACTCTCTCTTTCTCACACACAATGTTTGCCAAATGATTATTAAATATTTAATGTTCTTTCATTTTTTGTTCGTCACTTTGGCCGCGTTGTTCGCGTTGATAAACGATGCGACAATTTAAATCTATTGGGGCAAACGGCATGATTAATTGGCCCCAGCCCGCAGCGCGTCTCTCGTTTGACACATGCCCCAACGAATACATCACAAGCTTCAACAACAGCAGCAGCAACAACAACAACAACAACAAAAACAGCAGCAACAACAACAACAGCAACAATATCAACATTAAGTTGAGAACCGTGCAACACTTTTGTGTGGCACTGTCAATTCACATTGGGAATTAAAATATTGCAGCTGCAGCTTCATAAAAAATGTGTGGTGGGCAAGTTTGTAGAGGAAACGACTAGAAAATACCCTGCAGATAGAATGAGTATTTATAAATCAGCTGGGAATTCCAAAAACCCTTTATCTATAGTAACATATAAATTCCAGGAAATAGATAATGAGCACAAAGTAAATGTCATCCCTGTTGTAATACCCTATCATTAGTTAGCTTGTTATATTTACGTATAAAGTCAATAGGTCAATGTACTTAATAAATTCAGCATTTGATTTAACAAAGCTCTTCACAGTGCGTAAGCCAATTCAAATTAAGGTCAGGCTATAATCAGATTGGTAGTTAACCTTTCGACAGTTGATTGGCAAGCTAAGCTAACTGATGAAGTGTGGTCAGTTTGAGGGGAGAGAAAACAATATAGGATTCAGTTACAGGGAATTTAACAAAAATATTATCTAAACTATCATGAGCAAAATAGTTCAAGAAACTTTATAATTAAGTTAATTAGGCAAAGTAAAAAGCAAAATATATTTTAATATAGTATGATATTTGCTTTATGTTTCAAGTTTGGAACTACAAGCAGAATGAGAGAGAAACTTCCTTATCATGCCAGCTAGTAGTGTATGGGCTGAGGTATGAACTGCCATTTTTTAACTGCGCTGAAAAGTATGCTATGTTTTTTGCGCAGACTAAAAATCAGTTAGAGGGTTAAGAGATAGTTATATAATATTTTTATTACAAATCACCTCGAGCTAAACTAACTAACTTGCCTGGCATACCATGTTGTTATGGTTAGTTAGCTGGGTTAAGCAATAATTATTTAAATAGCTTGAGATGTGCCATAATGATAGCAAAACCAGGCACGTTCTATAGCGTTTCATTAACCGATTACACAGAGAGTGTGAGAAAGAGGGAGGGATAGTGAGGGAGGGAGGTAGCAGGCCACCAAATGTTGGCCAGAAATTAATTGCAACTGTACTTTAGTTGCTTCGCTTGTCTTGTCTTGCGGTGGATCTCCTGCTCCTTCCTCCCTCCCCCTATATACCCTTCTCATTTATGGTAGTTATTGCAGTTGTACTCGTAGTTTGTATATGGGGTAAAGTTTTCAAGCCGCTTATCTGCCGCACTGAATGGAAGTTCAAAAAGCCCGCAAGTGTGTGGCATTAAAAAGTTTTTAAATTTACGCAAAACGTTCGTTATGATGCGACTTAATTGTTAGCTGTTAAGATTTAAAACACACACACACACACAATTGCATTGGCAAAAAATGGAGACAAGTTGCACTGCAAAAAGTCAAACACATGCATATACATATACATATGTATAGCGCTTATAGAGTCGCGTATGCCACACACACACTCAGTTTGTTGTTGTTGAAATTTAAATGCCTAGCGGCAGCTGAAAAACTTTATGCAGCTTTTCCACACACAGTGAAAACTTTGCAGTTCTTCTGTTTTCATGCGTAATTTTAATCACAGTTTTGTCTTTTCATTCCTTCCCAACTAACCATGTTTATTGAGTAAGCGCAGAAAAGTATGCTACGCTCCATCTCCATCAATAAAAGTGCGTAGAAAACTTCCACAAAAATAAATATATATATATGTCTATAAAATTAGATTACGTATATTAAAACTTGTGCATTATATTTGGCAAACTAAAAGTTTTTAGATTTCTTCAAGAAATATTTTCAAAATTGATTATAAACTTTAGCATAAGCTCCCTCTCTCTCTCTCTCTCTCTCTCTCTCTGCTGCGCTGCCTCGTAAATTATATGCACCCTCGAAAGAGCATGGTACACGCTCGTAAGCTTTTCGTATGAATAATATTTGTGATAATCATAAAAAAGTGAAGAAAAAACTTAAAAAAAGAAGGAGGAGCAAAGCGTAAGCCTTGAGAAAAACAATGAAAAATTTTGCACGCTGTCAACGGGTTTTTTTTTTTAAGTTCTACTGTTTAAGAATAGATATTCCAGCTGCACTTAACTATAAAGTAGCTAAGGCAAACAATATTAAAAATAACAACAACAGCGAGAAGAGCAGGCAGCAGCTCCACACACACACACACACATGCACAGCGAGCAAGAGCGGCGGCAATAAAATACGTTGAGCGAAAAAAACTGTAAAAGCGGTGAAAAATTATATATGTATTAGTTGAAAAATATGCACAGCAGGTGCCACAAGCAGCAGCAGCAGTAGCAGACTGTGCTATCAGTGTGTGTGTGTGTGTGTGTGTGTGTCTGTGTGTGTGTGCACGCTCGTGAGGTGCATCCGGTTTTTGGTCTAGTAGCCGCAGCACTCAGCACGCCGGCGCTGTACACATTAATGTTGTCCAAGTGCTGTGCTAAATTATGTATGTGTGAGTGTGTGTGTGTGCCTCTGCATATGCATGCAGCATGCAGCCATAGATCTGTGTGTGTGTGTGTGAGTGTATGCTTGTCTATGCGCAAATAGTTTTTCAAAGTGCCCGGCAAAGCCCGGCTGGCTGTAGGTCTTTCTAGCCGTAGACACCACCTGTAATTATGTTGAAAGTAAAATGCATGTGAAATATTAACTGCTGCATGCCACATGCTGCACACACACACACACACACACACGCACACTTGTTTGCGTGTTAAGAATTTAATATTTAAAATGAGTTTTGCTGCTGCTGTTGTTATTTTTGCTGCAACATTTAACTAACAACGATTTGCCTTGCCGCGTGGCTCGTTCATTGAAAAACATTTTCCTCATTTCATTCGCTGCCCTCTAGCGCGGCACTCACACTCGCACTCACACTGGCACTCACACTCACACTCACACTCACACAGTGCAGTTTTTCATTTAGCCAGTCGGCCAACTGGTTTGCTAATAGAAATAAAAACAAAACTGCACACAAACTAAGCCAAGCTAAATGCTCAAAAGGCTCCAGCCTCGGTTGCCACGTTGCGCTCAGCTCGTGCTGCCCACCGCATCCACTTGCCACGCCCACTCTGCAGCGCCCTTTGCCAGCCAGGCTGCTGCAATGAAAACAAAAAGCGATTTGCAAGTTTTCTATTGCGCATAAAAGTATGCTATGGAACATTTTTTCCCATGACGTTTCGCTTAACATTCTCGTTTTCTTTTTCTCTCTCCCTCTCTCTCGCTCTCTCTCGCTTGTTTTCCATATTTTTGTTGTTTTTCTTTCCCTCTTCTTCTGCGTTTTTTTTTTTTTGCTTTTCATGAAACCAAACTATTAAGCCAAGTGTTAAACTCATTTAGCGCGGATTTATGCGCCCGAGTGCCCCATACAAGATGGGTGGGCTTAAGCGGAAGGCAACGGGAGGTGGGAGAGGGGGAGGCTGGTGAGGCACACATATGACCATGTGTAGATGCACTACCAGTACGCTGGGTCTATGGGCATGAGTACTACGTGTGCGTCTGCTTTGTAAACGTGCCGTTTTCTTTTATGCGCTTTTAATAAGCCTTTTTGCGCCGTGTTGTTGTCGTTGTTTTCCTTTTTGCTTTGGCCCCGCTTTTGCATTTTGCTTTTTTGATTTTTCGCTTACTTTCATGTGTGTGTGTGTGTGTTTTCTATTAACAGCCATGCATTTTGATTGTTGGCATTTTAGTTAGACTTCTTTTTGTCGTTGGCGTAAAATGCATCAAGGCTGGATTTGGCTTATTACAGCTGATGTTGGTAAGCATAGTGGCTTAAAGCGTTAAGTTAATATAGTATCATATACGTTGTGCTTAATTTGCTAAAAGAATTTGCTTGACAAATTTATGTTGCCTGCTTTTAGGCTGCTTTAATATTCAAAGCAACAGCGAACTTAATCCTCGACTAAAGATGCAGCCTTCTCTCGTTTCGCTCTTTCAGTTTCAACTGCATTCAATATTTAATGGCTACAGGGTATTATTGAAATGCGCACTCAATGCATTTTCTTAAATATGCCATTGTAAAATAATACAAAATTCATTAAGTTTACTTAGTGTCTGACTGCATTTGTTGTATTTACGCAGAAAAGTCATTATTTACCTGATATTTTCGTATTAATTTTTGATATGTAATCTGATTTATTGCTAGATTTTTGCCAGACCACACAAAGTGTTGTGTTTGTGTCTCTGTGTGTTTGTTAACTTGACATGCCTTCCTGCTGTTGATTCACCAAGTAAAATAATAAACCTGTAAATTCTGTGCTCCTTTCGGTTGTGTTTGAATTTCCAGCAGAGTTTTCTTCTTTGGGGTTTCCCCTCTCTCTCGCACTCGATTTTAGCATAAAAGTCTCAAGTGTAAAAGTCTATCATTTTAACATGTCCCAAACCGACGCATATTCAGCCACACACACACACACAGAGAGAGAGAGAGAGAGTGAACCACAGTCAGGGCCATTTATACCCTGCGAGTGTTGGCAAGAGGGTAGAAAGGGCGGAAAATTCTGTCAGACAGTCGGCCCAGTGAAGTGTGTAAGGAAAAGTGCCAATCAAAGTTAATTGAAAATTCATTGAATGTTGTATATTTAAGTAAGGCACACACAAAATAAACCTATGCACAATCTGAGCAGTGTCTACTATCGCTCTCTCTCTCTCTGTGTGTCTCTGTCTCTCTCAATTGTTGTTGTTGTTGTCATCGTAACTGTTTGCAGTTCAGCTTACAATGTAAACATTTCTGATCATAGCGTAAATAGGCCACACAGAGGGAAAGAGAGAGGGAGCCCAAACTGCATAAATTAGTAGAGATTGTTGTAAAATTGGAATCAACTTTCAAAAACAAAATAGCAACAAATATTTATCCAAAACGAGAATCTCAATATTTTTTTAAACCATTTTTTTTTTTGAGATTTGATTTCGATATGTTTTCAGTTTTATCTCCACTTGTGTTTATTGTGTAAACAATTTCGATATCGATTGCACAATGATACTTGTCGATAGTTGTGTGTGTTTAAGTGGAATTCGAGTAGGGTAAGTCAATTGTAGCAGGCAGCTTAAAGGATTTGTCGTAATGCTTAGGGAAATGCAATAAATTCATAAACTGCTGATCAATTTGGCAGCTTAAGCAGAGCAGGAGAGCTTTGGTAATTTTCAGCTGCCCTCAAAAGTATGCTACATTTTTAAGGAATGATTTCAAGCTGCATTTGCCTTATTTAAATTGTTTAGTTCTACAAAGTACGCATTTTCCTGCTCTACTTAATATCATCAGCAACACGTTTGTCATTCATGTCGAGTACTTTACAAATTCCTCAGCAACTTGCTCTGGGAAATGGACTCCTTTTCAGTCGAATAGCTGCCTTAAAAATGCAACTTGACTGTGCTTTATTTCGCTAGTTGCGGAAATTGTGTGAAGTCGTTAATGCCCGCAACCGAGTGTTATGTCTCGCAGCACTCACTATACTCACTATATATACGTTTTACGTATTGCGTATTACGACTATCGATAGCCCCAGCGCCATTACGACACATTTTGGCATACAATGTGCGCTTTAGGGCGCCCCAGAAGCGGTGGCAGTGGCAGAAGCAGCAGCAGCAGCTTGCTGGGTAAATCTGTAAAAATGTTTTCTTTATTTGCCATTTCCGTTGCACAGCACAAATTGAACTGCAAATAGTGTGTGCGAGTGTGGAGGAGGAGAAGCCAAAGGCGAAAGGCGAAAGGCGATAGGCAAAAGGCGGTGTCATTTGCATTGCGCTCTCAAGTCCAGACTGAGCCGGGCCAGGCTCGGCTAAAAGTGTTTACCTTTTACTTAAGAAATTACACTTGGGCAAACAGAATTTGCGTGCGCACGATTTTCGCCAAACGGAAGTCCAAGTGGCTGTGTAAATTTTTTAGCTCTTAGCACCAGAAATCAAACGCAACATCCGGCCCAAAAAGGCAGGCAGGCAGGCAGCCAGGCAGGCAGGAACTTCCCCTACAAATTGAAAAGTTTTCTTGCTTGCGGATTATTTGGTTTTGTTTGAAGTGTGTGCGCTGTGTGTGTGTGTGTGTGTGTGGGTGTAATTCACTGTTGACTTTTGTCCGCTAATAGCAAAAAGCGTGCCCATTGTGGTGCAAAAAGTTCAGGGAACTTCGCACTGTGTAGATAATTTGTTAGGGGCGGGAGGGCGGTGAGGCAGGGAGTAAAGCGGACGTCTTGAAAGTTTTTAATAAGAGGTCAATGATTTACATTTGCCATGAATGAGTTTTCATTCAAAAATTCCATTGCCAAATGCGGTCGAAGTCGCACAACTTGGCGTATGCGCAATGTGCCCAACGACATTGCGTATACGCCCAGTGGGGCAGGATTTAATTTTACATTTTCGCTCTCTCTGTCTGTGTTTGTTCACATCTTAAATTCCTTGTTGATTGGTCCGCTTAAATGCGCTTTCGGGTCATATATTTTTGCTTGATACCCCTGCTCTGCTTATCATTAAAGCACTTGGCCAATTTCCTTGCAAAGCCTCCCAGGGGCCTCATTGTGTCAACTGGCAGAAAACACATAAACGGGTTTTTTTTTTTTTTTTATCATCATCACCATCGATTGACCATGGGTCAATGGCGATGCATGCCCGATAATAAACAAACACACGCTCACCCGATATTTATGACCATTTTAACCGCAAACAATTGAAGCTTAAAAGGCAAACAATGAAATTTAGAACTTCCAATTAGAAGTTGACCGTGCCGTGCCGTGCTATACCGAACTCAGACCCGGCAGCAGTAACAAGAATAATAAAAAAATGTTTATGGCTCACACAAAGGGCGTGTCGTGTACGACGACGACAACAACAACAATAACAAGCTCATAAAATTGCACTTTACCTGGGCAAAGCACAAAGCAATAAGCAGGCCAAAGTCAAAGGAACGAGAAGTCTGATTGAAGTCTGATATCAGTTCAAAAGCGACGTGTACGTGTACGTGTGTGTGTATTGTCCACGCCGCAAATTGTTATTTTGGGCTCCAATTGCAGTTGGTCTGGTCAAAGCGAAAAGTGCGATGGGGTGAAGTGTGAAAGGCGTTGCCGGTAGCCAGTTGGGTCGTTGGCGAGTGGAAAACCAAAGCCATTACATTCAAATCAGACTGTGCAGTTAGTTAGTCTCCATTGTGTGACTAAAATAACAGCAGTTAGGTGGATTAAGGCGCTGAGATACCCTGTAAACAGGAGTCACAGGAGTTGAGTAAGTGACAAGCTGCTCTGCTTTCCCTACAGGGCATAAAAATCGCCATGTCAAGCATACGCAGTGTGGGCGCAGTTTATGGTCATGTTTGGGCCGACTGAAAGCCTTTATAGCAACATTTTATTGATGCACTTGGAGCTGGAAGCAGCTCCGGCTCAGAGCTCACTCTCTGCCACTGCAGAAATTGTCACAATTGTCAGGGTTGCTGCTGCCGGGTGTTGTTAATGTGCATGTAGATGATACATAGTGTGTGTCTGTGTGTGTGCTCGAAATTAAGTTGAATTTTTGTTATTTTGCATGCCAGACGCTTTCGTATTGCAGCAGCTCGATGCGCTTCAGCGGCACACAGTTCAATTATAAACTGCCTGGAAATGTTCTCCTTGTTGTTGTTGCTGCATTGTTTGCTTTCTTTGGCTTCATTGTTTGGGCATTTAGTTTCGGGGAAAACGTCTTTAAAGAGACCCTAGCCAGCTCAAAGTGAAAGAGTGGAATCCCCCAAGCGTAGAAAACTACAAAATGCTCTGTGTGCAGAGCGCGCTCTCTCTTTGGGATAAAGAAAATGTCGAGCCAATCTGCCCATTGGCACAACCGGAAATGCAAATTGTTGTGTGAGCGCGCGCGCGCGCCCATGTTGTTACAAATTCAAAATGGCGCTGCCAGACGAATCTAACTAACCATCGAGCCAAACGAGTTGTGTGTATGGCAAAAAAAAAGGGGAGAGAAAAGGGAACTACATACACGACAGGCAACTGCAACAATTTCTTCACATTCTTCTTGGCATTTGTCGCATTCGCTGCTAAAATTAGATAGTTCTGACAGGAACTGCCTGCACGACAATTGTGAGTATGATTTATGCATTGGTATGTCTAAGCAGGAATTATTATTATTTTTTTAGCAGAATATTAAATCTCGCTTAGCTGAAATTTAAATTGCGAGCTTAAAGTGAGTGCACTTAATTAGATGCATTAAATTCGTATCAATCAATTAATTTCACACATAGGCGTGATAATTCATTGCATTCCAATTATGTTGCATACTTTTGAGGTGCGAAATAATTAGCTGGCTGCGGTTACTTTTATAAAAAATGCAGCATGCTTTTAGGGGCAGAATTAAATAATTACTCATCAAACTTTGAGTTAGCTTGCAAATTACTTCTTTTACTTGAATTAACATTTTCTTCTGCATTTTTAAAGCTCTCTCTCTCTGCTTTATAAAATATATACATATATTCTGTACAAATCGCTTTCATGCAAAAACATTTCGCTGCTAAAGTTGAATTTTTAGCCACTTTTTTTTTTGCTACTTGCAACTTGACCCTGTGAGCTGAGCTGAGCTGTCGCATAAAATGCCAAGGATGCAACTTGGCTGCTCTTTCTGCTGCTGCTGCTGCTGCTACTGTGTCGACTTTTTAGGGTGCCGCTGAGGCACTTGGCAGCTTCTTCTTGGGTTAGTTAATGAAACCCGCTGCCTTTTCCACTACATATATATTTATATATAGAATTACTCGTATTTTCGCAACAATTTTTTCGCTGTTTGCCATTTGCGCAACTTGGTAATATTTCTGCGCTGTAGCTGTAGCTGTAGCTGCTGAAAGCTGAAAGTGGACAGTAATTATAAGGCCATTAGCAAATGCTTTATGTGGGAGCAGGGTAGGGTGGAGGGTTCTGCCGCCTCGACGCATGGTTATTGTGTAAATGCATTAAGCGAAATGTTGAACAGAAATTAAACAAGTGGCCACGCTTCGCAATTGCCACTCGAATTTGCGGATCGTAAAGTGACCGAAAAGGATGTAATTGTGGTGTTCTTAAAGTGCTTCTGTATAGCATACTTACCAAATATGACATACAATAATTTATAGCTACTCTTGGAGGGAGAAAGGGAAATTTTGTTTTTTTTTTTTTTTTTCATTTTTTTTTAAAAAAAAAAAAAAAAAAAAAAAATTTGTTAGTTATTTTTGGTAAAATTGAAAGGAAATATGGCTTCATTTATGTAAGCTATTCGCTTGGAGGGAGAAAGGGGAGAGTACTGAAAGAGAACCTTCTTTTAATTACCAACTTATTATTATACTTATTTCTATCTAAACTACGAGTCATTCTCTGAGCACAGATATGCCACAAACTAATTCATATTTCCGTCTTGACGTAATCTCCATAAACATAGTTATTTCCATCTTCTTATCATGCAAAATTCTCATCTAGCTCAAGGTCATGTGTAAGCCAAGTTTGCACACTTGCGCATTAAATTTCATGTGTCATTAAAAAGGCCATAAAGAGCGCCAAAGCAAATATGCAAATTTAGCAAGAAAAGGAGGGGAAAGATAGAGAAAAAGAGAGATAGAACAAGAGGGGGAGAAACGAGCACAACATGTTGGCAATCATTATCAAAAGAAATAGCTGCAGTTTCGGTGCGCATAAAAATCACTCCAATGACAGTGTGCTCAGTGTGTGTGTGTGAGAGGGTGTGTGTGTGTGTGTGTGTGTGGGTTGTTGGGGCTGTCGAGAGCTGAACGGGTTGTTGGGCTGGTTGCCTGGACGACCCGCAGATAGACTTACACTGGGGACAAAGCAGAACCCAACCGACCATAATTGCCGCATTAAGCAAATAACGAGTTGTACATACCATACCATTATTGCTGCTTACCGCTCGGTAATTGTCATCAAATTTCGTCAAGTGTTTGCTGTAACCCTGGCAAAAATAGGTAGGAAAAAAACTACTTTCTAATGAGCTTGACTGTTGTATACCCTGCAGTCTATTTAACTTGTTTCTATCTGTATTTCTGTTCGTTGTATACAATTTGCGCGGTATAAATAACTAAATAAGGAGGAAAGGCAGCCCTATGGGCGTGTGGGTGTTACGCACACTATGCTAGTTGGGTTTAGTTTTATCTGGGCTAAACTTTTGTTGGTTCTATTAAAAAAGCAAAGCTACTTGAGTTGGCTCAAGGTATGAAAATGCTTGTAAAACAGAACGAATTAAATTCTGCGCTCGAAAGTATGCTACACCAAAATTCCCAGAGCATGCACTGCGCGCAGTGAATCAAAAATTCGTTGCATACTTTTGCGCTGAGGCTGAAAAGAGAAACTCAGTGCAATAATACTCTAAAAATTCTGCTATAAAATTTAGAGCTCAAACAAAACTCCCCACACCGCACAAAACAAACTACAGGGCATACCACACACAACTAAATATGATATTGGCTTTAATTTATGTGCTTATCAGTTGAAACAGCGAATTGTGGCGTTGTCTTACTTTGGCGCTGAGTCGAATGTCTTTTAGAAAATTTGGTCGTTTGTTTTGTTGGCTAATTAAACCAAACCCATTTCATGTAGCTACTGCTGGAAAGATAAACGTGCCACGCTATCAAAGCAAGGCAAGGCAACAACAACAACATTACGGGGGGAAGCGAACAGAGAACAGAGAAAACTTGACTTTTTTAATGTGCAAAAGTTTTGTGTGTGTAATAAATATGAAGCACAACGTTACCAAGTTGCAGCCAAAAGAAGAGAGCCACAGGCAGATCGCAGGCATGCAGAGAGAGAAAGGAAAAGGAGGAGAGACAAGCTAGAGATACATCAAAGGGCGGGTGTATACTGCGGGCAGCCTGGCATTTCCGTTGGCATTTCCGCTTCAGCATCCGTTGCCATTTCCGTCTCTCTCGACTGTGACAGAGCAATATAAAAAGTGCAATGCCAAAGTTTGTTTTACTGCTCGAAATCGGGACGACGGGATGTTGTTGCGTTAGTCAATTGCAATTGCATTGCTCCGGCTTGATTTCTGCACTCTCTCTCTCTTTCTCTCTCTGTGTTCGTGCTTCCTGCTTGACTTTGTGCATGCAAATGTCCAAGTCGAAGTTGTTGCTAAATGCGCTGCTAGTTTCGGCCAAAAGTTTGTTGCCTGCTTCGCCTCATTGCAGCTGCAGCTCAATCAAATTTGTCGTTCTTTAAGGCGTTCCCTTTAATGGTTATACCAGTCGGTTGCTTTGTTGCTCTTTGATTTATGCAGCAGCAAGAATAACACAGTCAAGTGCAGGGCAAACACTTGAGCTGCTCTCCCTCTCTCTCTGTTTCCCCTTCTAGCCAGACTTTGCCTTTGCTGTATAATTTTTCACATAGGCAGCAGCAGCTCTGCAAATGCATAAAAAGCCAGACAGCTGAGCATAAAATATTGTTGTTATATGAAAAGCAGGCTCTGGCACAAAGGCAGCCAGCGCCCAGTGAAACTGCTGGGCAGTGTGTCTGGCTCGCGTCGCTTTGTCTGGCCCATTGAAGTGCATGAAAAATGAACTGAAGCCACACGAAACGGGCTTGCCAAGTGTCGTTGGCAGCCGCAGTTAGGCTGCGTTTTGCGTAGTCATTGCCAGCGTTACGTATACGCAGCGTGCGCCAGTGCAGTGCAGTGAAATTGAAGGCGCAGTTCGGCATCGGCAACGTGTAATTTAATAGCAACGAGTTGCATATCAGGGTAGAAATTAAGGAGTCAGCAGGGGGAGGGGAACTTAGGAGTATTTAAGCAGCTGTGCTGCATTTAGTTTTGCCTTAGTTAGTCACGATTTTACGTCTGTTTACCTTATATTTTCCATTTTGTTTACGCGCACCATAACCCTGTCCTACACGGATTTTGAGCACAAAAAACGCAGCTCAAGCGTGGAATTTAATATAGTCGTGGGGGGAGGGAGGGAGGGTGCGGGGTGTTGTTGCTGCAATGGCGTTGCTAATGCCTCAACCTGCGCCAAATTGACACGCGCCACTATTTAATGCCGGCGCAATGAGCTCATTGTTATGGCGGCGCCTCCAAATGAGCGGCATAACTCAATAAAAGGCATTGTTGACGCAGCACAGAGAGGCAGGGGGAGGGGCAGGGGCTGAGGCAGGGGCTGTGCCAGAGCGGGATGTCTGTTAGCCAGGCAACCGTGCCACATATTAAATAAGCAATATAAACAGTCGACGCTGCTGCAAAAGGTAACCTGGCTGATTGGGTGGCAACTGGCTGCTGCTGTTGCTGCCGGGATGCTGTTGCTGTCGGGCTGCTGCTGCTGTCGGGCTGCTGCTGCTGCTGCTGCTGCTGCCGGGTGGTTTGCCGCAACATAAATTACGGCTAACGCTCGGCTGCCTCATCAGTCAAGCGTCGCGTAGTTTGTAGCGCGTTTTATTAGCTCTGCGGTGACGGCATAATTTTCCAGCAAACAGCTTAAAAATTTGCATACCACACGCATACGCATGTGTGCACACACACACACACACATATGTGGGCAGGCATTTAAAATGGCTGAAAGGGGTGTGTATGTGTAGGGGAGGGGTCGAGGCGTGGCAACGTCTGCTGCTGCCTAATTGAAACTATGCGGCTGCTTAAATTGAGACAATTAGAGCCCGAAACCTTCACGTCGACAACTCGTCGCAATTTCTCGGGGCGTGGCAAGTGAAACTTGATTGCCAGCCTCGCGTATTTTTCAATTTACATTTCATTTGCACAACTGTGTGTGTGTATGCGTGTGTGTGTATTCGACATGACTATGTGTGTGCCGTGGAGGTAGCTGATAAATAGAGCACACATAAATAACGCAAGTTTTCAAAAATAAATATAGAAAGCAGGAAAATTAAAATAATTAAAAATTGGAATCGTTTGTAAAATATTAAAACATAAATATAATAATTATATAAGCACTATATGTAGTGTTAAATCATAGAGAAAATAAGTTAATGAAGAGGAAATTCACGCTTTAAAATATTTGTAAATTAATTGAGCACTGAAAAGTATGCTATGATTTTTTTAACTTTGTATATAAATGAGTTTCTAGTTTAGAAATGTATTTAAATTAATTGCCAGCTGAATTAAAAGCAATACATATTTATAAATTTGCCCACAAAATATCTTAATATATCTAAATAAATTTTAGCACATATTTCTATATTTCTAAACCTTCTAATAAGACCCCAACTTACCTTAACCAACTACTGCAGCAATTGAGCTGCTAGGCATGTCTTGCCCCATCAAGAATTGCCAAGTTAATTTGCCAAAAAATTGCTCTACCCTATACATTCGTTACCATAGATACCCTTACACACACACACACACACACACACACACTAGTAGACAGGAACGTGCAGTGCGTAATAGGATTCAGAACATGCATAAGCTGGCTCAAAAACACGCATATTTTGTAGTCGAGTGTCGAATTGCTTGGCTTGGCTTGGCTGGGCCTGGGCTGGGCCTGGTCGACTGGCTGACTGCGGTCGCTTTCGCACGCTTCTATCAAGGACCAAGTCGAGTCGGCAGAGTCGAAGGACATTAGCATAAAAGCGTTACTAATACACAGCTAGAGAGAGCTAACAAGAAACACTTAATGAAGCAATTTTTAGCAGCATCGGAGGCAGCAGCAACTGCAGCTGCATAAAAAGCAACAACTCAACTTGTCGAGCAAAGCCAAATAGCATGCTCTCTCACTCGCACTCTCTCTCTCTCTCTCTGTCTCTCTTTCTCTCCCTCTGCCTGCTTGTTTGCGCTGTGCAAAAGTGTGTACAGGTGACTTAATCAACATGCAACTCATTTTGTTTTCCATACTCACATGTGTGTGTGTGTGTGTGTGTGTGTGTGTGCATATGTTGTGCCTTGTTTGCTTAGACAAGGTTGTGTGTGGGAGGGGGTGGTGGGTGGGAAGTATCAGCGCGTTCGTGTCAGGCGCTGTGCAGGTATTTAGCCAAGGCTTCACCTCGTTGCAGCAACAGCAACAGCAGCAACAGCAGCAACAACGCCTGCAACAGCAGCAGCAGCAGCGACAACAACAACAACACGACATAAGACACTAAATTGTGTTGAAATCAACAATGAGCCCAAAAACACTGCACCCACAGAGGCTGCTCCTCCTGCTGCTACTCCTGCTGCTCCTCCACAACTCCCACTCTGTTGTTGTTCCTCCTCCTCGTCGTGCTGCTGCTGCTGCTGCTGACAAGACAAAGACACCAATACGTGCTCAGCCGGGGCTCAGTTGGGCAATGCATACAAATGGCTTGGATGCAACTGCTGCTCCTGCTCCTGCTGCTGCTCCTACTCCTGCTGCTGCTGTTGCCATCGGCTTGGCCTGAGCCCAGCAATTGGTTCCCTTTCGCCAGCACATTGCAGTGTCGGCCGTGATGTGAAATTATGCACATTGACAATATGCTCCGATATATCCCGGCAATGGATACCCTCCTCTGGGTGGGTGTGAACAACAACAACATATCGATGCAGCTAGTTGACACACGCTCCTCCAGCAGCTGCAGCTCCTCTTGGCCTCCTCCAGGCTGGCAAATATATCAGAGCAGGCTTTGCCTTAATTAAGCCCACAATCGAATGCACTTGGGCCCCGCTTTGTGGCAAATGTTATTTAAGTGATATGAAAGAATTGCACAACTACTAAGTGACATCAATTGGAGAGGAATCCCTTTGCTTTGTATCCCCTAGGAACCCTATATCAACTTCCAGTACTCTAAACTTGGTTAAAAATCATCTGATTCATGGTGGGAGATGGCATTATCTTCGTGGTTTGGCCTCTAGATTGATTTTGCCTAAAAATATATCGAATCTAGAATTTTTGAAAATTTGGTACTATGCATGTTCTTGCCAGACCACGATACTCCCTTCTAGGGCCCCTATATCAATTTCTAGTAGTCATAACTTGGCTAAAAATCATCTGATTCTGGTGGGAGATGGCATATCTTCGTTGTTTGGCATCTAGATTGATTCTGCATCAAAATATTGCGAACCTAAAGATCTTCAAAAATTTAGTACTATGCATGATCCTGCCTGACCACGATACTCCCTTGTAGGACCCCTATATCAACTTCTAGTAGTCATAACTTGGTTAAAAATCATCTGATTTTTAAGAGAGTTAGCATTATCTTCATGGTTTGGCTTCTATATTGATTCTGCATCAAAACATTGTGGATATAGAATTTTCGAAAATTAAGTACTACCCATGTTCTTGCCAGACCACGATACTTCCTTGTGGGATCCCTATATCAACTTGTAGTAGTCATAACTTGGTTAAAAATCATTTGATTCTTGCCGGAGATGGCATTATCTTCATGGTTTGGCCTCTAGATCGATTCTGCATCAAAATATTGTGAATCTAGAATTTTCGAAAATTAAGTACTATGCATGTTCCTGCCAGACCATGATCCTCCCTTGTGGGATCCCTATATCAACTTCGAGTAGTCATAACTTGGTTAAAAATCATCTGATTCTGGTCGGAGATGGCAATATCTTCATGGTTTGGCCTCTTGATTGATTCTGCATCAAAATATTGTGGATATAGAATTTTCGAAAATTTAGTACTACCCATGTTCCTGCCAGACCACGATAGACCTTTCTAGGGCCCCTATATCAACTTCTATGAATCATAACTTGGTTAAAAATCATCTGATTTTAATGGGAGATGACAATATCTTCATGGTTTGCCCTCTATATTGATTCTGCATCAAAATATTATGAATCTAGAATTTTCTAAAATTTAGTACTATGCATGTTCCTGCCAGGTCATGACACTCCCTCGTGGGACCCATATATCAACTTCTAGTAGTCATAACTTGGTTAAAAATCATCTGATTTTAGTGGGAGATGGCATTATTTTCATGTTTCGTCATCTAGTTTGATTCTAAATGAAAATATATTGAATCTAGAATTTTCAAAAATTTAGTGCTATCCATGTTCCTGCCAGGCCATGATAGACCCTAGAAAAAAGTCGAAAAAAATTGAACTCCGTAAATCAATATAATTTAAATGCAGAATCAATACAGGCACAATACTTTGATAAAAAAGTCTCTCCTGGGAAAAAATAAATTATTTTTGGCCAAGTTATGATTGCTTTAAAGCCAAAAAATAATGTTGGAGGGTGTTGGCAGTCCTGGACAATCAGGTGGTACTACAAAAATAAACCCTCTTTGACGATTTAAAAAACATTTCAGAATTGTTAACAAAAACGAATGTCTAATTAATAAAATATGTTGAATAGAAGCATAAAAACAATATAACAGTATACATATATGTGGAACTAATCTAGTATAGATTACTTTTTGCTGGCCAGGAAGAGTTCCTTGTTGGCATCACGACTGGTCTTGCCGTTGGAGAGTCGCTTGATCTCGTTCACAATGAGACAGCCGGCATTCAGGTGCAGGTACTCGGTGTCTGTGTGATCCTTAACATATTTAATTATATCCTCGGCGGTGAGCTTGGCATCTCGTCTGAGCACGACAACGGCGGCTGCCTCGTCCCAGTTGACGGGATGGGGAATGCCAAAGACGCAGACCTCAGCCACACCGGGTATCTGAGTGATGACATCCTCAATATCGCTGGGATAGAACATGATACCCTTGTGCTTCAACATGTCCTTGATGCGGCCAGAGATGTAGAGGAAACCATCATCATCGACATAGCCCGAGTCACCGGTATAGATCCAGCCATCCAGATCTTGCACCTGACGTGATGTCTCCTTGTTGCCAAAGTATCCATCCCAGTACTGACCCGGATGAATAACGATCTCACCATTCTTATTCGGTGGCAGTGCTTCGCCCTCGGGACTGACGATCTTCAGCTTGAGACCCGGCAAGATGCGGCCCACAGAGTTGGGCTTCTCATCGTAGTGCCTGTTCAGCGTGGCATTTGTTGTGCCCAGCTCGGTGAAGCCGTAGGCGAAGAGCAGCACACCCTTCTTCAGACGCTTGCGGAATGCCTCTTGTACCTCGACGGAGGCGCACATGCCGCCATACAACATCTGCTTCACATGATCCAGATTGGTCTTCTCGAACTCGGGACAGTTCACCATCATGGCCAGATGCGAGGGTGGTCCCAGGTACCAGGTAATCTTGTATTTCTCAAACCATTTCAGCATCAGCACCGGATCGAAGGCCTCATCCGAAATGACGCGGCAGGTGCTGTGGATGCCCGAGGAGATGCAGGCTGTGACACCTGTGGTCCAATCCAGCGTGTTGTGGCAATACTGCACATCGCTGGTGAGCAGATATCTGCAGTGGAGCGGAAAGGATTTGTTAGAGAAATCAAAGATCATTATCAGAGTCTCCTGCGACTCACCTCGTGTTCAAGTAGAACTTGTGGGTGGCTGTGTTGGTGACGGCCTTGGGAGTGCCCGTGGTGCCCGATGTGCAGAGTATCAGTTGGGTCTGATTGTTACCCTTCTCCAGGCGCACCGGCTTGAAGCCAGGCTTGATGGGCGTGGCCAACAGATCATGGATACTCAGCTCACCCTCAACAGGCTTACGCATTATGACAAGTTTAGAACCCTCCACCGACGCGGAGGCTTCCTTTAGTTTCTGATACTCATCACCATCGCAGAACACAAGGCGTGGCTTGGTGATCTGGAAGAGATTCGCCATCGTGTGCTGTGCATGATTGGGATTAAATGTCTGAAAGGTAACTCCATTGAAGAGGCAGGCATAGACCACAGCGGAAATGTGTGTAGTATTACGGGCCACAATAGCCACAACATCACATTGATGGATGCCAATGTTGCGCATGTAGCTGGCAATGCTCTGTGAGTTCAGGAAGAGCTCCTGACGGGTGAGTGTGGTGTTTTCCGTGGCCGAGATCTGCAAGAGATTATGCAGAACTTAATCAAATAATTCTCTATTGAATTATTTCATATTTAACTCACCTGCGCGATCAGTTGTGGATGACGTTGCATTTCAGTGAAGGTTATCTCACCCAGAGAGATATCTGGCGAGAAGAGCGGCAACTCATCTTCGCCGATCCAAACCTTCTGATCCACGTTATAGCTGACCTGTGGCTCATAAATCATGTCTACTGTCTACCTTGGAACTCAAGCAACTGCTGCGAGTTGGCCACTTGAAACTGCCTTTATATATGGAATGGCTGGAAAGGATGATGAAATATCAGAATACCTGGGAATCGTCTGACAGCTACGAGATACCATGAACTTAATCGGGAATTTAATTAGATTTCAGTCTCTTTCTTTGGGTTGCTTGTGCTATGAATAAAGTCCAAATCGGACAGGAAACAAATTAAGATTAAAATATGGCCCGATTAGATGATTAATGCCCTCAACGACCAACGATATCGCGTTCGCCTTGGCTGAAGTTCATAGATATTCAATGGATTCTATAAGTAAGTGCGGGTTTATCGCTGTCTAACTACCGTATAGAACACATTCCAAAAGACAAAGTGTGTCCCTCTCTTTTTTTTTTTCTCTTTTTTTTCGAGTCTCTTATCTTCTTCCCCTACCATTTCCATTCACGGTCGTCATTTGCGACTTGGTGTGGCATTGTGGTTCGGATGTACTAAAAATCGGAAGTATCTTATCTCATAGAATTGATTTTATTAATTTAAATACTATAATCTATTGCACCCGGGAGATAGTTGGCCTTTGTCCACAGTTCTTTGTCATCCGGTTTTCGTTTGAAATATAAAAGTGATAGAGAGAACCATGGCTCTTCAGTATTGATTTGCCCTCGGCGTGAAACCTTGACGAGCTCTACCCAAAACTCAAGTTTATACCGGCACCTTCTACTGTCAGATTAGACAAAATCCAACTACCTCAACATGGAAGCAAACAACTTGGTTTTCTTGATCTTGAAGTTAATACTGAAAATCCTCTATCTGCGAAGCATTAGATTGATTTAAATTGGAAATAGTGTATGGGAGAATATGTAACGTCTGATAGATATATGCCTTATAGGTAAGCGAAAAAGTGAAGTGAATTTAAAACAATTTACTTAAGTCTGAAATATGTTCTATTGCAGTTAAGTGATATATGCAGTTGAAAACTTTGGAAGCAGCTTGTCGACTGAATCGGATATCAAATCAGTTTGCAACCAAGATGAACATCTTTAAAGAGATCTGCTGTCCTGATGAGCCGAAACTGCAACATACTATATACTGATAATATAACCAGATTTTCCTATGGAAATTTATTTATAGCACTTACTACATTAACCTTAAAATAATTGTTTATTTTTTCACAAATTGTGCAAAGTTCCTTAAATAATACACATAATTACCAAATGTACCTATAGCTATAAAAAGGAAAATATTAAATTATACCTGATATATATAAAAAAAGAATTGTAAGCATTAATACGCACCTGCTTAAACCAATAGAATTAAATAAATAAATAAACAAAAAGTAAACAATTCAGATTGTTTGTTTTATCTAATCTCTGCTGTGATTATGTATAAGTGTTTTCTCTACCCTTTTTATGCCTCTCTCTATATATACTATGCATGTATATAACCGGCTTTTTTAGAGACTACACTTATCTGCACATGTCAAGATAATGCTTGAGTGCTTCTAAAGGAAATGTGCTCTGATTATGGCATATCTATAAAGGAAATATTATTTAGTTTATCTTTCTATCAAAAGGTTTTCAAAATAGCCAAGCACATTGTTTACTTTATTATGCATTGGTGTTGGAGACAGTTTTCTTGGCCACATGTGTGTGTGTGTGTGTGTGTGGATTATAAATCTTGTTGCTAATGCAATTTGTAGAGTTGTCTGTCTCGAAGTGGGTTGTTTGTTAGTTGTGCAGCACATTTGCCTATCAAAAAACTCCATTACATGGCATATTAAAAGAGTCGTGCAACCGTTTGTGGCAAGTGACAGGCACATGCCACATGCAGCAGATAGCCCCCTCCCTTCTCTCTCTCTTGGCAACACCTTGGCCATTAGAAAGCAAAAATTTAACAATGTCGCAAGTCAACCTGCACAACCTCAACTCAGTTCGTTTGTCTCTGTGTGTGTGTGTGCGTGTGTGTCAGAGCAACGCCACAGGTCATAAATTCAATTTGGCTAACAAACACGTTGGCATTCATACAAACACACACACACACACGCTGAGAGGAGAGAGAGAGAGGGAGAGCGAAGCAGCTGGAGATGTGTCGACTGTGTTACAAAAACCAATTGCAGCCATGTGCAGAATTGTTTGGCATGGCAATTTTTCATGCTAGTTGAATGCTTTTCTCATTTTCCACACATTTTTCAGCTTGTGCAGAATTTTGTTTTTGTTTCGTTCTTAATAAAATGCAAACAGAAGCGTAAACTAATTAAGATGATTAAAATCTTTTGTTCTTTTTCACGATTGCAATGGCCTGAACGGACTGGTCTGCTCCGGTTCCGGTTCGATAATGTTTTGAGGCCGCAAGAAAATGTGATTTCAAATTGAATTCATTTATTTTTGTTCTGACTGGGGCTGGGGCTGGGGGCAAATGGAATCAGTGGAAATCTATAACAACAAGTTGAGCAAAATAAACTTAAATAATAAAATGGCAGCAGCAAATATCCGATTAAATTATGCTCAAAGTCAAAAGTGCAGACAAAATGGCCAGCAAAATGTTGTTTGTAGGAAGCACTTTTCGGCGTACTGCAGCAAATAGGAAAACTTTTGCAGAGACACACACACAGAGAGAGAGAGGGGGAAGAGAGAGAAAGAGAGAGAGCGCTTGCCAGCAAAATAAATCAAATAATTCAATTTTAAGCTAAACTTATTTTCGTATTAAAAATGAAAATCAAATAGAAGATAAAAAAGGATCAAGCTGTGCTCGCTCGCTGCCACTCGTTGTCCCTTGCTCCCTCCCTCTCTACTGCACTATCTCTTACTCTTTCACTCTTTTGCCATTTGCTACTACTGTGCTGTGACAGTGGGCGTTATGGGGTCAGGTCGTTTACGGGCGTGGCAGTAGCACTGCCAACGCATAAAACTGCAACCGCATGGCATGTGTGTGTGTGTGTGTGTGTGTGAGTGTGTGTGGGCGGGTGTGTGGACAAGTGTGTGTGCATGTGTGTGTGTGGGCAAAGTCATATCCTTTTGCAATTTTCGTTGTGCTGGCCACTAACCTCACTCATATCGCATTCTGCATGCATGTGGGTGTGTGTCTATCTCTCTCTCTCTTTCGCTCTTGCTCTTTCTCTCTCTACCTCTCTCACTCTGCGCCCAGCACAATAAAATTGTTTGTCGTTTGTACGTTGAGCAAAATGCTCGCTGGTTGCCTTAGATTTATGTTGCTCGGTTTTTGGGTGGGGCAGGGGAGGAGTGGGGAGTGTGACCGAAGCCTGGGCGAAAGTAGTTTACTTTAGCTGTAAATTGCATGAAAGTTAAGCAGTTTCAGTGTCCAGCTTAGCTAATACCGCGCTCTGCTGCACAAAAGCCGCAAAATTCAAGAGCGGGGCGGGGAAGGGGAAAAAGGGGATGCAGCTCAAGTCAAAGACAAAATCAATTAACAGTTTAAATAAACTAAGCCGCAACTGTCGCCTATCTTGCACTCTCCCACTCTCTCTCGCTCTCTTTCGCACACTCTCTTGCTCTTTCCACTCGGCTTGCGGTGCGGCTACGCAATTGTTTCCATTACGCATACGCCGCGTGCTGTCTGGGCAAAGTGCAAGCCGGAAAGTATGCTACACTTTTGTGCGTAAATGGTTTGTGTCTCTGCTAACGCTCTCTGACTGCGCTATAAATAACAAAGAATAAATAATAATAATATATGCATAATCAACAGCAGCAGCCCAAAAGACGAAACGGAAATAAAATTTTTCATAATCGAAAACGTGACTGTAATATTGAGCCTAGACCAAAAATGATGAGAATGCCGGAAGCGTTTTTCCAAATCACTTTCCACAGAATTTCGCTTATTTTGTAACATGAGCTGCTCCGGTAGATGAATCTCTCTCTTTTCTTGCCTAGACAATTTATAGTTGTCATGCCGAAACTATGGCGATTTCTTTTCCCAGAACACTCTTGAAATCGCCGCCTTTTGTTTGAAATGAAATTGCGATTTTCGTTTTTTATGATTGGCATGTGTTAATAAATTTTCAAGGCTCACGGCATGGCACGTTGTCCGTTACAACAGTTCCACAATTTTCCCAGCCCTCTTCACTCTCCTTCAGAATGCGTGAAAGCTGACACGTGTTTTGGAGTGTTTTGTGGTGCGAGTGTGTGTGTGGGGGGATACGTGTGTGTGTGTGTTGGCTGCAAATTAACTCACACTAATTTTGTGGTTCACTGAGCACACTACCAAATTTGTAGCATGAGGATTTAGTTGAGCCAAGGTGCGAACAGGCGCCCCATGCTCGGGATTGAATGTCAGTTGGTTGTCAATGAAATGCTTGGCATGTCGAATGAGGCAGCTAGAGACAGGCAGGGAGGAGGCAGAAGAAGTCGCAGGGCAAAGGTGGAAAGTCGTGGGTTTCAGCTATTTCCAATGCGGAAATGGGCATTGAGAGCTTTGGCAGAGGTTAAGAAACTAAGGATTGAATTTAAATGAGGCGTATATATAAAATAAATTAATAAATAAATATTAAAAAAATGCAGAAAAATATTTAAAGTGTTTTTAAGGTTTATAAAAATGAGAAGCAATTTCTAAGCCTGACTTTCCCTTTTCCTCTTCTATCTATACTTTATATTCCTCTGCCAAATGCCTCAACCCGCTACCAACTCCATTATCCATTTAGCCAAAACGTTAAGGCTTCAAACCTCATGGCAAATTAACTTAAAACGTTTATCGCATACGCAAACAAACCGTCTCTCTTTTATTTTTACGAAATTGTTCCGTTATCAAAATGGAAAAAGGAAAAGCATGAGAGCGAAATAAAAACAAACGTCGAACGGTGTCAAATATATATTTTCATTTATGCGTTTCTCTACACACACACATATATCTTCCAAACGCATTCATCAAACATTTGACAATTTTATCTGTGCGAGAATGCGAGTGGCAATTCTGGCCAAGTTATGCTGACCAGTCCCATACCCGAGGCCCCAAGAGAGGGAGAGAGAGGGAGAGGCAGACTGGACACCCTTCGGCTCGACGATGACGACGACGAGCCCAAAAAGTAAATTTATGCGATTGCCATGCAGGAAATGCGTGTTTAGCAAATGTTTTAAATTGTATAACGAGAATTTATGACGGACAGCGCGCGGGAGAAGGTAAAAATTGCATGTTAAAATTCGTTTAATATTTTTATTTTATTTGTCCAGCCACCCCGTCCCCCTCCCCGGTCTACTAGACTCTACAGCGGGGTGCCGAAAATATTGTATATGTGTTGAGTATAAAAATGACAGGCTTGCCGTTGAGCGGGCACATAAATTGTCATTTATTTGGGTCCTGTGGCATTTGAAGTGGGCGTGGGCGTGGGCGTACGTTGGATCGTGGGCGTGTATATATTTGTGCAGCATTTCAATGAGCAAATGCAAATAAATTAAAAATACACGCAGCTGAAGGGAGAACGAAAAATATTGATGCTCTTTGCGCTTTTCCATTTTTCGTTTTCTCGTTTTGCTCTTATTTTCTTGGTTTTTTATTCATTTTATGTCTACATTTCTGGAACGTGACGAAATGTGTTGCCAAACTGAGTGGAATAGGAGTAGGCAGGTAGGCAGGCAGGTCTCGCTCTATAAATTAAATGGCTTTTGCATTGGCACCGCAAGCGGATAACGCGACGTATACGTAACTTGGCAAGACACACGTGAAAAATTAATATAGAAACCACCCAGGCAGGCAGGCTGACAGGCAGCGCCTTGACGCACAAATTAAAGACGCTGTGGTTTTTGTGTGGGTGTGGGCGTGGCACCAGCGCCCCCATGCTGCGGTCTGTAGGCGCCTCAACGTCGGCCTGGCCTGATGAATGCGTGTAAACCGCTTAATTATTCATTGAGCGCAATGCATTGGAATGCCAGAGAGAGAGAGGGAAAGAGAGAGTAAGAGGGAGAGAGGGAGGGAGCCCACAGGCTTATAAATAGCCTGGCACAAACTGTAGCAAACCATGCAATTGTGGTGCGCACTCTGAATGCGCTCTTCACATTAATCAGATGGGGGCCACATTGATTAGAGCCACACGAGTGTAATAAATGCCGGAGACAATGTGACAAAGCGATGAGAATGAGTTGCAAATGCAGTCGAAATCAAACAAACAATCATAACATATGCAGAGCAGGGGCAGGGACAGGGACAGAGACAGGGCAGGAAGCAGCAGAGTATCCCTTGGCTGAGTGGGAGAGCACAAACTGTCTCGACGGATGTGTGTCGCCTCGACTCGGCTGCGCATTGTTTGTCTGATGAGCGAGTCCCGCGGGGCATCTAATGTTATTTTTATGGCAATTTTATGTTCGCTCTTAGTGCATGATGCGACTGGAGTAATAAGTCCTGCTCCCCATCCACACACACACACACACACGCAGTGTGTCTGGAGCAGACACTGCACATGCCAACGATAATTGCTGTGAAAAATAGAAAATTCTTGCATTGTTCTTCCTTTTTTTTTTTTGCCTACCCCCCGCCCGGCAACCCTTTTCGGAGTCGTGTGTGTCAAGTAATAATATGTCTGTAATCATTAAACGCTAGCGTGCAATGACTTTCCCCCTCACACACACACACACACAGGCACGTATGTGTTACAGTCATAATGACCTAAGCATACACACACAATCAGCATACTAGACGAATTGTTACCAGGCGACAAAACTGACGCGTTTGCTTTAGTTGATGCCAGGAAAGTGGCTGTAAAAAAGTTAAATTAATTTATTTAGGCATTAATATCATTTATAAACATATTACTAAATATTTTATAATATAAAATAATATTCTTTCCTTATTATGATTTTGAAATTCATTTCTTTTCAAAATTCAATTAATTTGTTTTGTTGTATAAAATATATTTTAAAACTGACGCATTGTTTTGTTTTACTGCCAGGATAGTGACTTTAAAATAGTTAAATTAATATATTTAGCGATTAGTATTATTTAAAAACATATTTCTAAATATTTTATAATATAAAATAATATTCTTTCCCTATTATGATTTTGAAATTCATTTCTTTTCAAAATTAAAATATTTTATTGGGAGGTTGATTTGTTTTATTGTATAAAATATGTTTTAAAATGTGCATAAATAATTAAGGAATATATATAATTTATAAAATTAAATAAAAATTCTTAATCTTTCATTAGTTCTATTCCTTTCATTTCTGTTCCAACAAATCTGAATTAAATTGTTTTATATGTTGGCTTAAAATGCTTTGTTTCTCTCGTGTCGCCTGTACCAAATAAAGCTGTGTTTGGGCTGTACATGTGTGTGTGTGTCTGGGTATAAATGTGTGTGCTACTGTGCGTGTTATTCCTGTTTTTCTGTCTCTCTCTTTTCCTCTCTCTCCCTCTCCCTTTTTGAAATATTTAACAGCGGTAAAAATGTGGGCGTGCTTTGCCTGCATTTTGCGAACCCAATGACCGACTTTTTTGTTGTTGCAAGTTACTGCATGTATGTGTGTGAGTGTGTGACTGTGTGTGTGAGTGAGTGTGCATTGGAGTGTGCATAAGCTGCAGACGCATCCTGAAACACACATACTTTCAATTGTCTGCACAAAATGAAGAATTCTGATTGCCAAACTCGGTTTCGGTT
Organism: Zaprionus tsacasi; assembly: GCA_018904105.1. Classification (NCBI taxonomy): domain Eukaryota; kingdom Metazoa; phylum Arthropoda; class Insecta; order Diptera; family Drosophilidae; genus Zaprionus; species Zaprionus tsacasi. Next base: position 4,834,591 of record JAEIFR010000631.1, read on the forward strand.
TATTTTAGTTGGTTTTTTTTTTGTTTTCAAAATAAATATTATAATAATAATTATAAAAGAGATTAGTTTATGCATGAGAATGTTACCAAAAACTACACGGCAAAAATGTTATCACACTGTGCCACAATTAAACAAGAAGAGAAACAAATTTCGCAATCTAATGAAACATTTAAATTATTTTGTAGGCCTTCGCTCGACAGCAGCAGGCAGGATGAGCAGGGGCAGGCAGCAGGCGGGAGGGAAAAACATAAAGAAAAGTAATTTGTATGCAAAATAGCTGGTTGGCTGAGACAAGAAGACACTGCAAAGACTGGAGGGGGAGGGGGCAGGGAAACTACAACTGGGACTGTCTCACATTTACATGCTAAATAGCTGCAACTGGATAAATCCGTTGATGACTTCAGTAGGAGAAGCAGGAGGAGGACATTGTCTGATCTGCCGAAAGTACAAATTTGATTTTGAACTGTCAGTTCTAGGGGCTGCCTCTCTCTGTGTGTGTGTGTGTGTCTGGTAATTGAAACGTTAAATAATAAAGACGAGTGGAGTGCACGAGATTCAATCAGTTCATGAATACGGCCAACAGACGCCAATTAGGCAGAATTGCGCAGATTTAAACGAATTTTAGCTGCCTCAGCGACTGACAAAGCGAAAGAGGGGAGAGGGAGAGCGAAAGAGAAGGGGAGTAGTACGAAATTCGATAATCAAATTTATGCAATTTGCCCCTACAAGAATGGGGAAACTTGAAACAAAACAGCGACTCAGTCGGTACTCGCAAAAACTTGAGGCAATCAATTTCAGTTCATTTGCCTTTGCTGTGCTCCTTTTTCTCACTTCTTCTCACTCTCTCCCTCTCTTTTCTTTTCTCAGTAACTGCCCTTCTCTAGGCCTCTCTCTCTCCCTCTCGCAGGCAACACATAGCCAGAAGTGGCTAAATTAGCGTACATTGCAACCTGCAGAGTAAAGTTTTGTGCTTAAGTAAAAGTGCAAATTCTTAGCTCAGTCTATCTCTGTCTCTTCTTTCTTTCTCTCTCTCTCTTTCTCTTGGCCTGCCTGCTGCCATCTCTGTCTGCTTTTGTCGCTGCTTTTCTTCGCACAAATTGTGCTCAAATTAGCTCAAGTTGAGGCGCGTTTCAGCGTTATGACTGTCAATGAGGCCAGCGTAGGCAACTGCTGCCTGTCTCCTGCTGCCTGCTCCCTGCCTCCCTGCTGCCTGCTTCCTCCCTGCCTGCCTCAACTTCAGCTGCAACAATAACAACTACGGCTATTCAACGGCCCGGTTAGTGGGCCAGTTTGGGCCAAGTTTCGATTCACTTGCTGCCAATGTGCCACAGTCAGCAGTTTTTGTTTGGGCTAATGATGCGCAGCCTGTAGCTGACGATGATGCGGCATGGCTGTGCAGCCTGTGTGCGACAGTGTGTGTGTGTGTGTGTATGGCTGTGTAAGTGTGTGTTATGCTATTGAGTAGTGCGCTAAGGCAATGAGAGGTGAGGCAGGTCGGAATTGTGTGAGAAATAAAGCAACAATTAATGGATGATAAAATAAAATCAATCAGAATATAAGGTAAATAATATAATAAATAATAATAATATAATATTATGAATAATAATATTTTAATATTCATTATATATATTTTAATATTAATTAATAAAATAAAATATAATATAAATAATAATTAATTTTTAAAGTGTTTATCAAATTAAATATAATAACTTATTAATTATATACTTTTATTTTAACAAACCTATTTTATTTATTAATTTGTAGTTTGCTTAAATTTAATTATATATCTTATACGCCTTTGAAATTTCCCCCTATTTTTTTTGAAAATCTAACAGTTAACTAACTGTACTAAAAGCTGTGCTACAAAACGGAAACGGAACATGCGTGAGCGCAGCACGAACGACCTTCGCGTCGGCCATGCCTGAGTCTCTCTCTCGCTCTCGTGTGCGTTCGCTCTCTCTGCACGCGCTCTCTCGCGCGCTCTCTCTCTCTCTTCTGCGTGTGTTACGTTCCCAACCTCAGACAATGCGAAACAGGTTCGAGCGAGCGTGTTTCCTTTTACGCTGCAGCCAAGTTAGCCTCGGTTTTTGCTTCTTATCCTGATATCCGGCCACAGCATGGCGTCATTCGGCTCTATTCGCCGTGTCGCCGTCGTCGTCGTCGTCGTCGTCGTCGTCGTCGTCGTCGTTGTCGGGACCCCTAGTGTATAATCAGGTATGGAGGAGAGCGAAGCTTTTAGTCTTGCTCGGTTATTGGTGCTGTGTGGTTGAGACGACGACGGAGGCTCCGAGGCCGACAGGAAAAAGCGACGACGACGAAGACGACGCAGCCAGTGACACGGTGTGTGTGTGAGTGTGTGTGTGTGTGTGTGTGAATCAGCAGTGAAAAGGCTAAATTATGAATATGCGTGCATGCGTGTGAGTGTGACTGTGTGTGTGTGTGTGAGAAACAATTGCTGCAGTGCAGCTAAGAAACTTGAAGCTAAAGACTAAGCGAGTGCTATTCATATTCATACAAGTACTTCATATTCATATTCATATTCGTGTGTGTGCGTGTTGTTTTGCTTTGTTTAGGTTGTTGTTGTACGAGTGTGTGTGTGTGTGTAAGTGGCACATTTCGCTTGACAAATTAAAATGCATAAATTATGAATGAAAGTACCGTTACGTGCGTGTCAACTAATAATTTGTTATTATTATAATGCACGTGGCCAGCAGCGCGACTGCCAAACAAAATACGTATACAGTTCGCACCCAGTGTAACGCGAACTCGAACTGAAACAGAAACTCAAACATCAACATCAACATCAGTCCGCCAGCTTTAACGACACTTTGCCAGACAAGGCCAGCGGCAACTACTGCCCCCCTCTCTCTTTCGCTTCTTCAACTAAGCAAAAAATATGCCAATTGCCGGCCAGAACAACAACAAACACATTGGCAGCAGTAGCAGCAGCAGCTCTAAGCCAAAGCTGCCTTTTCATTGCCAACATTGTCGACTTCCTGGCCACAAAGCATATTAAGACCCAAAGGCAGAGAGAGAAGGAGAGAGAGAGAGTGGACAACAACAGAGAAGAGTCCAGAGAGAGAGAGAGAGAGAGTGAGTATCAGCGTGAGTCGCACAATTTAAGCCATATTTCCCTTGGGGCCACATTTTTGTAATGGACTCAGTCTCCCTCCCCCTTTGCGCCTCACGCGCCTCAGGTGTCAACATAATTTATAATAATTATGAAATTCTAGCTATAAAATGCCTAAAATAATGCCCATTCATATATATTTTGTAGCTACTGTCTACTCTCGTATTTTATGGAGGCCAAATTTGGTAATTGCTACTAGACTCAAATTAAACTTTAATTGGCCTCTTCTTGCGTATCGAAATCGAAAGCAATTTAAGAGAGCGTAATTTATAAAAGAAATTACTTTCCAAATAAGCTGCAAATAAATTAAAAGAAATAACTTACAAGCTGCCAATAAATTCCAAATATTTCATAGTATTTTAACTGAATTTGTTATTTATTAAAAGGCAGATTTATAACACAATCAAAGCAATTTTTGCTGCCTCTCAACGACTCTTAAAAATTAGTTATTTGATCTTAAAATAATTTGTAAATCGATTGAAATGCAGCTCGTTTGATTTCTTTATTTTTCCCCATATTTATTTTATACATTTTTCCTTTTTTCTGTTGAATTTCTGGCATAACTGAAATTGATGACAATCTGTCAACCTGCAAAGTAACAAAGTAATCCAGTAAAAGATAAAATTATTTAAATACCTATGCAATGTTTTTTCTTTTGGTTTTTCTCAACTTTGCTTGAATTTTTCAAATTCTTGCTGGGCTGCTTTAAGTCGGAGGCAATCACTTGCCTAAAAGCCACGCAACGAGGGGACAACGTTTTGGCCATGGCCCATGGCACACTCGACGACGAGAGTGTTTGTTGGCTAACACAAAAACAAATGCCGAGGTTTGTCAGGCAGTCAGTCAGTCAGGCAGTCACTCAGTCATGCAGTCAGTCAGTCAGTTTCGTCTGTCTGTCTGTGTGCAGGCATTCAGTCATTTCTTCATTCAGGATTCAGACGAGTTTGCCCTACATAGCTGAACGCTTAGGCTTAGCTACTGTGTGTGTGTGTGTGTGTGTGTGTGTGTGTGACTGTGTGTGTGTTTGTTTGCCAGTCTACTGGGGCCTGCTTTGTGTTGCAGGCCATTGAACACGGCAATAGAAATACCTTTTTGCGGTAGCAATGCCAGTGCCGCTTCAAGGCTGCCAACTTTAAAGGGCGCACTCTGCGTATACGCAATTTAATTTCATTAAGCTCAGCTGTCAACGCCGGATTCGGTAGATAGCGAGAGTTACTTATAAACTGGTAGCCAAGACAGCCTCCGGATGTGAGTGACCTTTGAGTGGCATCGTCCTTCGGCCGTGGTCGCTCTCTCTCTCTCTCTTTTCTGTCTCTTTCTCTCTGTGTGTTTTTGGCATATTTGCATATTTAACAAGACGACGCGTTTCTAGTCACATAATTAATTATGCAAAAGGCTGAGCAAAAAACAGAGCTTGTCTATGTAAATGACGACGCTGCTGTCGCTCTCTCTCCCTCTCTGCGCTCAATGGGCGCATCAAGTATACGCAGCGTGGTCCAAACTAGTTTGCATAAGCCACTCAATGGGCTGGCTGGCTGGGTGTGTGTGTGTGTGTGCGTGAATCTCGTTTTAAATAACTGACAACAAGGTGCTAAAATTATTCATAGCTTCTAATTACACAACATGATTTTCATGTGAAACAAGCCATGTGTGTGTGTTGGTGTGTGTGTTTGTATTTCGGGTATACGATTTCCTCGAGCATTGTTCACAGCGAGTGTTTGTTTAATTGATTTTATGTAAATTAATTTTCAACCCATTTCTCCCGCTCTGTTATCGCCATATATATTGTCGTATACGCATTATTAATTTATGCACTTGGCAATGTGTTTTTGTTGTTTATTCGGTTTTTGAGCAGACAAATCGAGTTTATAGCGACTGTGACCGTAGTCAAAATCGAATCCATCTAGACACTCCACACTGTGCACATTAATTGCCATCGACCACACAGTGTGACTAATTAATAAGCTATAGCTGGGCAGATCGAGACAATAATTGACGTGACCTACGAGGGGGAATTTTGCAAGCTGAGAGCTTTAATATTATATGTGATTGATGGAGATATTCTCTGTAATTGGAAAGGGACCAGAGATGAGAAAGAACTCCAATTCTAGCCGAGTTAGAGACAGAAATCGGAGATTAAGACATAACCCAGCTACATTTCAATTAAATAAATACTTTGAACGTATACGCAATTTTGGAAATATTTTGTAAATTTTCTCAGCTTGCAAAACATATCATAGACACCCTAAAAATATTTTTTATCCTTTGCAAATACTCAATAAATTTCTTCTTTCCTTTGCAGTTCGACGTAGCTCTGGCACAACTTGAACCACAGCCGTCTAGCATATTGGATAAATATATATATATGGTATATATATTTCGGCTGACATTTTGCTGATGTTTCAATTAATTTACGCTAACCAAAGACGCAGAGCAAAGAGGAATAAGAACAACAAGAGGAGCACATAAAAGCAGACAAAGTGAAATGAAAGAGGAAGCAAAGACAAACGCGAGCAAATAGACAAAAACAAATTGCTGAACAAACATTGCAGAGGCAGGACGAACGAGAGAACGGATGGACGGACGCATGTAAATGTGTAACTGTGAATACATGTACGTGCAGCTGTATTGGTGAATGCGCTCTGCGTGCGTGTCTGTGTGTGTGTATAGCGCATATTAGGAAGAGCAAATAGTAAGGAGCGCATGGAAAATAAAAATAAATAGCAAACGACAAAACGCAGGCCACAACTAGCGAGTGGAAGCAGTGAAAGAGGGAAAGAGAGAGACAGAGTGGGTGAGAAAGAGAGAGAGAGAGAGAGCGAGCTGCTGTTGGCGGGTGACGCGTTCCCTCGTTGGCGGTCAAGTGAAATTTATTGCACTGCACAAATGAGACAACAACAAAACGAGGCAAACTAAAACGCAAAGCAAACAGCTGCAAAGCAAAGAAGAAGGAAGAAGGAAAGACGACAGCGACGCTGCGTGCCCCAAATTGTGGCAAAAGAAAAATAACCGAAAATTCCGCAACAAATTGAAAAATTAAAGTTTTAACAGCACCAGCAGCAGCAACAAGCGACGAAAGGAAAGGAAAGCAAAGAAAAAGGAAAAACTTGGCAAAGAAAAAGCGGCAAAAGTGTTACACGAAAGCGCACGAAAGGAACCCAAATAAGTGCACAAAGAGAGGAAGGAGTGGGCAGGGGAGAAGTGGCGGGAGGGCACACGCAACGGAACACATTAATGCAACAAAATGGATGCAACTTTGAATAGACGACGCCGTGGCGCCGCCTGCTGCTGCAACCTGCCGCTACTTCTGCTGACGCTGGCGACGCTGCTACACAGCGGTGAGTACTTTACGAGGGGGTGAGGGGGGCGGGCAAAGGGGGTTGGGTGGTGCCGAATGTTTATTTAATTTATTAGCAACTTTGGCGAACGCCAACGCCAACGCCAAACGAGCCCGCCCCACGAAAAATTGGCCAAAAAGTTTGCTTTTTTCGCAGCTTGCTGGCGCGTAAGCTGGCTGGGGGGGGGAGGAGGGGTTAGAGGAGGCGTGCACATATTTTAGCCAACATTATTACTAGTTGCCTGCTCTGGCAAAAGTTTCAGCCACATTTTGTCGCCCTTGAAGGCCGCACACACACTTCGCAAGCGATACTCGAGGCAACTTCGATTACGAGTGCTTAATCGATTTAAGGCCAAAAGCATCTTTGACAGCCCTAACCAAGTCAGAAAAGAGTCTGAAAGAAACCTTTGAATCCTTAGCCAGCAATCTCGAACTTTGTGGCATCTTCGCAACCTTTCAGACACCCCTGCCCCTTCCATTAATAATAAGTTTGGTTAATTTTTAATTAAGTTCATCAAACTACTTGACAATATAAACAAAATTAACTGACATCTCTCGTTGTGTGTGGCCCATTAGGGCAGAGACAACGCGGCGTATACGCAATCAGCGCATACCCCACTCAAAAACTTTTAGACGCAGCGCGATTTGGCTTAGTCCCAAGCTGCCTGCCAATCGCATACAGCTCATATTAATTTGTTTAATATTTGTGCAGAAAATATATACATATATATAATTTTAGCAGGCAAATTAAATAATTCAGCAGCTTGTCAATTTTGGCCATGTTTTTTTTAGCCGCACATCATTTAATTAAGTTGATTGGTAATGGGAGCAGTAACTGATGCGTTAGTTTTGGCGAGTTCAGACAAAACTTTCACGGCGTCACATTTAATTAAATAAATAAACATGCGCAAGTTTTTTCCACAGTGTACTTTATTTCGCTGTCAAAGCAGGCAGCAGGTCTCTCGCTTTTGTGCGGATAATTTGCTCAATTGGGGGCAAATAATGAGGGGAAAATACAATTTCGTCTAGACAGGCCAAAAGAGAGAGAAAGAAATGATTATGATTATAACTGTGCAGGGTATTTCGCTGTGCCACTTAATTTGCCCCGGCAAAAACGCGTCACTGAATTATAGATAAAAATCTCACTTTGTCGTTATGAGGTCACGTACGCATGTCACACTTACAGCCTCGTCCAGGCCAGAGGGGGCAGGCAACCCCGACAACTACATATACTATACTATATCGAAATGAAAAAGAAATGCGAAGCAGAAGGAAAGGAAAACGAGTAACAATAATGAAATTAAGCAAACGTGGCGCAACACTTCGCATTTGTCCGGCGCAAATGTAACTAACAAAAGGCGAGACTGGCTTGGCCGGACTTGGCCAAAGGAAGTTCATATTTATTGGCAGTACATGAGGCTAATGCCAAGCGACACGCGAGTCGGGGCGAGAGAGTGCATTAAAGTCAGCTAATTGAAATATACGATAATGTGAATGTGAGAGCGAATAATATAATATTTTGATTGATTCCATGAATCAATCAGCCTACACTGAAATCAATTAAATTGGGGTGACTCTCAGACTAATGCAGCGGCGGATGGGCTTGCATTGTTCATAATTTCGAGGCGGCGCCTAAAAGCATGCAACAATAATTTACATCAGCCTCGCCCACGGCACATGTCAAGCTGCTGTCTGTGTGCGGGTGTGCGTGTGTGTGTGTGTGTGTGTGTGTGTGTGCTGGCATGTAATTAATCATAAAACACAAAATTGATATTTTCAATTAAATCGCATTCATCGTTTCACATTGTGACCTGCGACTTCGGTTTTTGCCGCCAGCCAATTTGCAAGTCCAAATGAATTTTAATTACATTATTACACACACACACACACACGCATGCACACATACACACAGAGAAAGGCAGCCTTAATTGATATCCTAATTAAAGAAAATAGAGGTGCCATTGCATTCATGTCGCAACTGACTTGATTTACGAGCCTTCTTCGCCGCATAACAATGCAAAATTTATTGGAATTAATTTGATCAGGATTTGTAAAGGGAATCTCGGCCAGGCAAGGTATAACCCCCATATCAAAGCCGACAAAGTTTGCTGCAAGTAAATAAACAAATTACAAACATAAATATGGTCGGTCGGGGGGTGGGGATTACAGAAGTGAGTTTTGACTTGTAATTCGGCGCGTTTTCCCTTTTCTCTATGCGAATCGATGGCAAAGTTTGACTCAGTTTTTGCCAACGCTTTTCCGCCGGGCTTCCCTCTCTGCTTCCCCCCCCAGGGGAAAGGCGTACAATATGCAAATGCAAGTGCGCCTGCAATGCAGTCAAGGAGCGAGAGGAACGTGCTCCATTTACACAGGCAACTCGAATGGCAAGTACAACCTAGAATATAGAGGAAAAAGGGAACGACGCACTCTCATCGTCAAAGCAAACGAGCCTGACACAGACAGGGACACAGACAGAGACACAGACAGGGACACAGTAGGGAGGGACAGGCAGACTGACTGGGATGAGCATAGACTGGAACATAGACAATGGACAGGCTGTCGCTGAGACAAACTTCCGCTTCTGATTGCAGATTAAGCACGTTTCACAGAAGGGGAGGGAGAGGAAGAGAGAGGCTTGGGCTGGGCTGGGGGTTGGAATTGATGCGTATTGATGCCGGAGGCGTTTGCGAAACATGCAAAAACATCTTTATTTGCTCAAGGCTTCGCATCCGGTCTAACTGATCCATTTGGCCAGAGCCCCAGCCTCAGCCTCAGTCTCAGTCTAGGCATAAATCATCATCATCATCATCTCAGCTGCAGCATAAATTGAAGAGACAAAGTGTGTGAGAGAGAGAGAGAGGGACTACAGTCACTTCATTCCGGGTTCCAGGAAGGCAATGAGATTAAGGTTTCTCTGCTTTCATGGCTTACCCTTTTCACAAAATTATTCACAAATTTGTTGCTACAAAAAATTAATTTCTTTCTTCCTCGAAATCAAGAGAAAGTTTCACTTTAATAAATACGCAGAAAATAACTGTGGTTTAGCCTGTATTTGGCACCTCAGCTGAAACTCTTTGGCAACTAACTTGATTTTATTCACTGCCAACTGTGTCTGACATTTGACCCTCACTTTCCTCCCAACTCCCAACTTTTGCAGGGTGCAAATTAAATCATTTAAAAATCAACAATAATTAAGCACGAAACTTTTGTGGCAACTTGATTTTGAAGGTAAAAAGTAGGTTTATAAGAGTGTAGATAGAAAACTTTTCATCCACCTAGCCCTAGGGCTACGCTTTCAAGGCTTTTCCTAATTAAACGTTGTCGTTGAATTGCCAAAACTTTGTGCCATATTCCATTTAGAGTCTCTCTGGCTTTATAATTAGCACATTGTCCATTCGATTGCTGCGATTTGTGGCCTACGTTGTCGCTGGAATTGTGTGTTGATGGTTTGCTGTCTAGATTGGTTAGATTAAATGTGCCCACAACTCACCTGACATTTGTCAACATGAAGGGATGCGAATTAGCCGAAAGTGGGTCAGCTATTTTTGGCTCCAATTGAAAAAGCGGTAAACAGTAAATGGAAATTGTGGTGCGCTCATTTACTTAAATATTTTCTAAATAAATTGTGGATTAAATAGAGACTAGTAGTGTATTTTGGGCTTAATCGCTGAATGAGCTGAAAACTTAGGAAAAATAGCCTCAAGCCTGAGAGAAGCGACTTTTCCGTGTTCGGTTCGAATGAAAATTTAAATTAAGCTGCGCAGGCAACAAAGCGCTGAAAATTGCAAAGCGTTTGAATGCGGAAAAAGCTGCTTAAGCGACAAAACAGGAAAAGGAGAGAGAGAGAGAGAGGGAGAGAGAGAGAGGGAGAGAGAGAGAGAGAGAGGGAGAGAGAGTGCTAAAGTGGCAGAGAGCGCTGTAAAGTGTTGCATACTTTTGTGCGCCGCGTCTTTTGCCAACGCATTTTGTTTGACTTGCGTGGCAAGCTGGCGACTGCATAATGCTAAATCATACTTTATGTCATAAATACTTGGCTCAAAGTGTGCTCCAGCCACACACACACACATACACAGAGAGAGGCACACAAATGCATCGACAAACCACACGCACCATGGCAAAAACAAACGCCGGCAACGCCGCCAAACGGAATTGCACTCAAAGGCAGCGGCGCCATTTTGCTTCTGCCTCGTCCCGCTTCCGTTCCCGTTCCCGTTTCTGTTTTTGGTCCTGGCCGGCGTCACCGTCGTCGTCGCCGTCGTCGTCGTCGTCGCTTCAATGGCGGCTGCCTGTTTGCCTTTGTGCATTGTGCTCGGCACACGCTTTGTGCTTGTTTATTTTGCCGCCAAAGGCGAATTGAGTTGGGGACTCGGACTGGGATTGGGGCTGGGTTCGGGTTTGGGTTTGGGTTTGGGGTTTGCGGGTTCGCAGTTGGCATTTGCGGTTAGAGGCGCTGACAGTGCCTACCGTGCTGGGGCGGACAAATGCTGCCTTTAATGCTGCCGCTTCCGGTGGCGTAATGAAAATGTGCTTTTATTTTTAGCGAAATGTCAACGCAACTGCGATTGAGCATTGTGTTGTATATATATATAGAGTCCCCAGCAAGGTAGAGTCTAAATATAGCTGCGAGTGTGGTAATGTTGCGTAGATCTCTAGGGGCGTCAAGTGTGCGTACTAATTAGTGGGATGGGGTACGAGATTGTCTGCCAAATTGGGCTAAAGTTGACTTCCGATTCACAGAAATAGATCAGGTTTGATTTTGAGTTGACTTTTGCTTGTCTTAAAATAGATTTCTTACTTAAAATATTTATATATTTATAATAGATTAGAGAGAAATTAAGTCGTAAGCCACTTCAAGTCTCAGATATTTCATTGAAGGCAGCTTCAACTTTAAGTTCCATTGTCGAGGTCTGCTTAATTTGGAAAATCGACTTGCGATTCACAATTATCTGTTCCAAATGATAAGTATACACGTTTATTTGTTTTACAGGAGTGATTCTCCATTTAAAAATAGCAAAATCTATTTTTGAAATTTTTCGATATTTTGGAAATTTAGATAAGGGTCCCCCCTATGATTTTTCAATAAAAAGTTTTTTTTTCACATTTTAAATCGCGAGTTTTTAATTTTAATCGATCGCGGAGGTCACAAATAGTACTAAACAATCATTTAAATCGATTTAAAACGACACTTAATTTTGCCCCAAAAATCATGTCGAAGTGGTCCAAAAATTAGACATGCAACACCCTCAACAGGAAAGATATCCTGATTTTACATCGATCGTAACTTTCTTAAAAATCCATCGATTTTCACTCGGAATGACATTTGGTTTATGTTTTAATAACCTGAGTGATTCTACATTACAAAAATACCAAAATGGATTTTTTGAAATTTTCGATTTTTTGGAAATTTTGGTAAGGGTCCCCCCTATGAATTTTCAACAAATTTTTTTTTTAATTTTGTTAAATCGCTAGTTTTTAGCTTTTATCGATTGCCGTGGTCAAAATTAGTTCTAAACAATCATTTAAATCGATTTTAAACGATACTTAATTTTGGCCCAAAAATCATGTCGAAGTGGTCGAAAAATTAGATATGTAACACACTCAACTGGCCTGGTATCCTCATTTTACACCGATCGTAACTTTCTTAAAAATCAAACGATTTTCACGCGGGATGGCATTTTATTTATGTTTAAACAACCTAAGTGATTCTACATTTAAAAAATAGCATAAAATGCTTTTTGAAATTTTTCGATATTGTGGAAATTTCGGTATGGGTTCTCTTATGATTTTTCAACAAAATATTTTTTTCAAGTTTTAATTTTTTGATATTATTTACATTATAAGTGTGATTACGCTTTTGTAAAGGATTTTGGGAATTGGGCGAAGGGTATCATGCTGTTGGGGGCGCTCGACTGTAGCCTTACCGACTTGTTTAATTGTATAATAGTTAGGAGAGAAATTAAGTCTTAAGTAACTTCAATTCTCAGGTATTTCATTGAAGGCAGCCTTAACTTTTAGTACCATTGTTGAGGTACTTTCCCAGAGCTTCGCTGTGCTCATTTTCCTGTGCAATATTAATTTCATATCTTGATTTTCGTGTCATAACTTTGACCCAAATTTTCTAAGCCTACCTACTGCTTCTACTATAGGCTTTTGTGTGCGCCTAAAAGTCGGCAACTTTTCGTTTCGTTGTCTCGAGTGCACACAGCAGCAGCAGATAGAGCGAGAGAATTGTGTGAGGGAAAGTGAGGGAAGCGAAGAACTTGCCAGTCTATGCGACAGACTGTACTAGAGTACTATGCCATAGTATAGTATATACCATAGTCCCCAGCCAGAGAGCACGTTTCGCACGCCTCAAGTTGCTTTCATTCTCCGTTAGTTGGTAGTTGGCATTGTGTTGGCAAAACAAAAGCGCATTGTTTTGCCTCGCACAGCGAATTTTCTTTCGATTTCCTTGACTTTTATGCACTTGCTGCAAGTTATTTATGGCCTGGCATTGAGGAGAGACAGAGAGAGGAGACATCCAGTGAGAGCGAGAGCGAACTCATTGTTCTAATGCCCCTGTTAAAGCGCTCGAAAAGACAACGACGCTTCGTAGTTAGTTAATCGTGTAGCTGCTTTAAATAACCAATTCTTCTTCTCTCCATCTTCATCTCCATTCTCATTCTCCACTTCTACTTCTTCTTCTACTTTATCTACAGTCTGCGTGAATGGCCTGACGATGACTGAGATCCGCATACCGAAGCACATAATGCGACACGAGGACGCTGTGCTGGGCTGCAAATTCGATTTGGATGGGGAATCGTTGTACTCGGTCAAGTGGTACAAGGATGGCTTCGAGTTCTATCGCTATGTGCCACGTGATATGCCACCTGGACAGGTGTTTCCGCTGCCCGGCGTCGATGTGGAGGTAAGTGAACTTTCCAAATGAAACTGATTCGATTTCATTTAGTCGAGTAGGCAAGGCACGGTAGCTCCGATTCCTTCTCTTTTTTCCCATTCCCATTTCGTTTGTAACAACTCATCAAAGTCAATTACGAGACAGGCAGGAAATAATATAGTATAGCAGACTCGTTCGTTTACATTTTCGGAACTCTGAGTGCAATGTACTCCAAGAATAAATCGAAGGTTCTGCAGACACTGGAGGAGACGGTGCCGCCTGTCAACGATGATGATGCTGTCGAAATGATTGCTCAGATTGTTCGTCAGCCAAAGAACAACCCGATCGAGATGGGTCTACGTCTTGGCAAGATTGATAAGGATCATGATATTATGCATCTGGAGAGTCAAATGAAACTGCACGAGGCAATGGAACATTTCGATGCATCTGCCGAGCAACTCGATAAGGTGATGCCAGTTAGCAATGAGGAGCTCAATGAGTTGGTCGACTTGTCTACGACTCTCTATGAAGATGACGAAGCGGACGATGATGATCTGGAGGAGGAGGAGGAAGATGAGGAGGTTGATGATGATTCTGGGTTAGACGATGATACTAAAAACAATACTGCCGATGATAATTCCTCTACGATTGGCAATGTTCTCAGGCGTTATAATCTGAGTAATATGTTTTTTTGAAGACGCGACTTATCTGAGTGTTAACTTGCTGCTTTCCCATTGATTGACCTGTTATTTGAATTCAAAATTTGCTGAAATTAAAGACAAATCGAAGAAGTAGTTAGCGATGGGTTTCCATTTCAACTGATTGATTCTATAAATAAGTGAGGAACTTCAAGTAGGCACGAGACAGCTTTCAGCTCTCTCTCCCTCTCTGGCCTGCATTATTATGTGACCCAGTTGCTGATTTCAGCTTTCACTTATTTCGTATATTTTATTTATTTTCTCTCCCTCTCTATCTCTCTTTTATTCTTGTTTCTGTTTCTTTTTCTGCAGTTGCAAAACTCAACGGACATTGCCGTCGTCCTGCGCTCGGTCAGCCTACAGTCGACGGGTCGCTATCGGTGTGAAGTGTCCGGCGAGGCGCCTTCGTTCCAGACAGTTTCCGGTCATGAGGACATGATTGTTGTGGGTAAGTGAGCGCGAGACGAAAAGAGAGCGAGAGAGAGTGCGAGTGAGAGAGTGGGAGAGAGGACACACAGCAAGATTAATTGCTCAGCACGGACTAAGCGATGAAAAGTAATCTGTTTCTTGGTGCAGGCAGCTCAACACACACACACACATACACACACAGACTGTCTGACACACATACCTATAAAATATTTCGCATTTATTTAGTTTATGCTGCCATCCGGCATTGTTTTTCGCTGCGATTTACAAATTCTCAAGCATGAAACCTGTGCCAAAAAAAAAAACAAACAAACGAGCGAGCAAATAAAAACAGGAGTAAAAATAAAGATAGAGATAAAAATAAAAATAAAAATAAAACATATTTCGCAAGGCTACGCAGTCAGGCACTTGGCCAGTTGGGCTGCGTTCAACAACCTTCACACAGACAATGTCTGCACATCTGCCTGGCTCGCTCTCCCTCTCTCTCTCTCTCTCTCTCTCTCTCTCTCTCTGTGTGTGTGTTTTGTATTATTCCGCTGGCAAATTGCCCATGTACGTGATGCAATTCTGTTGCTCACTTACCGCTCCAGACCCGACTGAGTCCGACTTGCGCTTGGGTTCCGGCTGGCCCTGCTGCTGTCTGCTCTGTGTGCAGCAACTTAATTTGAAATTTTTGCGCAATCCAACAAAACATGGCGAAAATATGGCAGCAAAACGCAATATGAAAAAGTGCTTTGGGGAAAACTTAGAATAAACGTGTTTAATAACAGCCGCAACGGCCGTTGAAGCCAACATAAATCCCCCAGTTGCCTTTCGCGTTGCGCTGCTGTTGTTCGCTTTTGGGGTTTTGGAAACGAGCTACAGTTATTGCTGAAAACATAACGGAACAAGTGTGTGTGGGCAACAACGTACTGGGAATACCCTGAAAGTAGTTGCAAGTTCGCTAAGGCGACTAGAGAAAAAAGTGTTGCCTACTTTTGCGCTGAGCTCTAAAAGCAAATCCATTGCGCACTTTATGGTTTATATTAATAAGTATTACAGGTGATTTTTTTTTTGGCATTTCGCATTATCTTTTAGCTTGGCTATATACCCGCTTGTGTATACTCTACCCTATTTGGCTCACAAACAAACGAAATAACTCAAAAAACGTACTGGGAATACCCTGAAAGTAGTTGCAAGTTCGCTAAGGCGACTAGAGAAAAAAGTGTTGCCTACTTTTGCGCTGAGCTCTAAAAGCAACTCCATTGCACATCATATAGTTTGTATTAATTGGTAATACTGCTGAATTTTTTGGTAGTTGCATTGCCTTCTAGCTTGGCTATATACCCGCTTAGATATACCCTGCTTTCCGGCTCAAACGCAGTTCCCAGGCTCACACACAAATGAAATAACTCAAACGCAGTTGAGTGCATGCTGAGTGTGTACGCCGAGTGCCTATTTGAAATATTCATTTGCTTCAGTCTCCTCTCTCTCTCTCTCTCTCTCTCTGTTGCTCTCTCGCTCTCTCGCAACATCGTTATGATTACGATTATGATTGCGATTATCATTGACATCGGCATTGGCGCTCAATTGTTACTCCCCAGGCAATTTCGTGTTCATTTCCGTAAGGTGTGCGTGGGTGCGGGGTGAGTGCTATCAAAACGCGTATATCGCATAATTAGCCTAACTAACTAACTGCGCTTATGCGTATAGTATATGAGCGAGTGGGAGAGAGCGAGAGAGCGTACAGCAATCAAAGCTCTACACGTTTCCGTTGTGCTCGGGGAATTACTTAATTATGCTCGACTTTAATGTCTGCCTCGCGATCCGAATCGAAGTGCCGCGCGCTGTGCTGTCGCATAGCATAAGCGGATTATATGAGCAGCATTACGCGACGCTCACAGATCTATAAAGTTAATGAAACACTCGATAAAGCTCGGGAGCAGGCAGAAAGACGCCTCGTTTGCCTACAGAAAAAAAAAAATATAATATCAAATGATTTAAATTACCGGAATATTGAAATTAATGTGCCCTGCATATAAGCCTGTGTGTGTGTGTGTGTGTCGAGGGATTTTATGTGTATGTGTGAGCACTGTGGCTGAAATAATTGAATGTGATTACAGGCACACACACACATAGCCAAATGACGAGGCGAAATACATTTGACCCAGTTAGTTGGGCTCAGATGGTTTTGATAGCTTCTCTGCCTGGCCCGGCCTGGCCAAAAAGGGATAATTGAAGTGCAGACGCGGAAATTGAAAAACAGAAACGGAAAATATCGTCGACTGAGCAAAACTAACATGGTACACAGTAAATTAGATTATCATAAGCTGATTGCAGAGCGAGAGAGAGAGAGAGCTGCCTGTTGCAAGTGCGATTTAAAAGATTTATCATGCTGCCTACAGTCGACAAATTTTCAGGGGTTTATTTTGGTAACATTGTATAGCCCTGCATGCCGTAATGTTCCACAATTATCAGCTACGGTTCCCAAAATATAAAAAAAAAGAAAATGAATAAGCAGAATGAGGCGTAATAATAACGAGAAAAGAAAAAGGAACGCGCACATCAACAGCTCAATCAATGTCAGGAGAGCGTAAAAATAGTCGCGGCACATAAAAGACTGAAAATAATAATTTATGCAGTCGAGTTGAGCCGAACAATACGAAACAAACAAAAACAAAAAACGAAAAAAAAGCGAAAATAAAAAAAAGTATAAACCGAAGAAAAAAACGAAGAACAACACACACAAAGCGTACGCGAATTTTCCTTTTCTTTCTGCCATTTTCTTCAGCTTACCACTGCGTTCCCCTCCCCTCTTCTACCCTCTTTTCTTGCATTTATTATAAGAATTGTACTGTGGGCGGAAGCAAGGGGCAAATATTAATACAAGAGCAATCAAAATGATTATCATTATTAATGCGAACGGAAGGAAGAGACGAAGAAGAAGCAGCAAAAGAAACGACTGAGAAAGGACATTATCGAGCGATTCTGGGAACGCCACAGAGACAAGATGCAAAAATACGCTGGAAATTGTATAAAGTATTTTCTCTATCTCTCTCTTTCTCTCTATGAAAAATAGAAGCAGAACAAATCTGTATGCATCTGTGTGTGTGTGTGTGTGTGTGTTTAGGGGGCAGTCGATTTATTTAGATTCTTTGTTGCTTTTTCAAATCGAGCTGAGTGGCTCTGCCCGGCCAGCAGGTTGCCATTGCTGTCCATTGGCTGGCTGACCCAATTGGCACACATCCAGGTCAGAGCCAGACACGATGCTCGACCAGCAACGATAACTGCAACAACAACAACAACAACAACAGCAGCAGCAACAGCAGCAATAATAACGTGCAAAAATTGCACACGAAGTTTACGGCAATTGTTGCTGCCGTTGCTGCTGCTGCTGCTGCGATTGTGCTTGGCTATTTGGAAAAGCGAAGCTACATGAAAAGCTTTCAGTAGTCTTATTTTACGTTATTTTCCATAAAGAATGCATTCACTTGGTCTGCTTATTGCATTGATTCGTGCCGTGGCTCTCATTAGTAGCCCAACTGGCTGTGGGCCTTAAAGAGTCGATTTTAATTATTGAAAAATATAAAAGATAATTTAAATGGATAGTTTAAGGTGTTAATGAATTACAAGAATTTTTAGAGAATTTTAGTAGTATTGTAAATGTCTCAGAAATCACTCTAAACATGCACAGCAAAGTTGGCCAACTGGCTGTTGGCCATAAAGAGTCGATTTAAATTGTTGAAAAATATGAAAAATAATTTAAATAAATTGTTTAAGGTCTAAATGACTTACAGGAATTTTTAGAGAATTTTAGTAGTTTTGTAAATGTTTCAAAAATCGCTTTGAAAAAGTTTTCTGCTTGCAAAGTGTGAAGCGAAAAAAAGTGTTGCCTACTTTTATGCGCCGCACTTAAATCAACGCAATGGCTGACTGCGTCTCAACCTAACCTTAAATTGGCTTACTTTATTGCTAATCGATACGGTCACACTGGCCACTTGTTCCCCATTTGCAGTTACGCCCAAGCATGGACCACAAATCACGGGCGGGCAGCCCCGTTACCAAATTGGCGACATGGTGCGCGTCAACTGCACTTCGGCGCCATCGAAGCCCGTCTGCCATCTCAGCTGGCTGATTAACGGTATGCACGCGAATCGTTCGCTGCTGCGATCCTACGAACCGCGGGTGGTTGGCCGTGAGGGTCTCGAGGTGGCGCGCCTCGGCCTCGAGTTTCGTGTGCGCGGATGACATTTCAAGCACGGCGACATGAAGTTGAAGGTGAGTTATGATACGTTTGCTTGTCCCACACTGCAGGTACAGACAGGGATCAGCTTTAAGCTGATTACCCCGCACTGACCCCTGACCCCTCCTCATGGAATTGATACATTACATTGGCCTCGGCCAGAGACAACATTTTGATTCAATTTGCGACAAACATTACATGACAGCGCGCATGTTGATTACTATCGGGCAGGCTGGCAGGGAAGGACGAGAAGGAGGAGGAGGAGGAGGAAGGCGAAGCGAGGCGAGGGTGGTTTGCGGCATGTAATGGAGGCGCGCTCCAAGTGCAAATGTGTGTCGTAAAGGCCACAAAATTTCATGCGAGCGCGGACACGAGAGACTTTTATGATGCGACGACGAGGAGGAGGAGAGGAGGAGGGAGGCGGCCATTTCCATTGACCGTTTGCATATGTGGGGTCATTTTGGGGTTATCAGCTCGGCTCGTGTGTGTGCCAGTTAATGAAAGCATAAACATTTTACTGCCCCGTCAACGCGCCAACACATATGTATCTGCTGCCTGAGAGAAAGAGAGAGAGAGAGAGGGAGAGGGATAGCGAGGGACCTGCAGAGATTTCGCGAGAGGAGAACGAAGTAACACATTGTCAGTTGCTGCTCTCATTGCAGTGTGTCGCCAAAATCTCCTCGGTCTACTGGCAGAGCAACGAGGAGAGTGTGGAGAGTGACAAGCATCAGCGTATACCGGTGCTGGAGTCCAGGGAGACGGTGCGCCAGCTGGATCAATCACTGGAAGGTGAGTAGGGAGTCTAGTGAGCATGTCATCAATCACAACTTTGCCGCGCAACAGTTGTCAACAGTCAACTAACTTTTTCCCTGTCCCCTCCCCCATCCATTGTCTACTTTCATAACGCACCACAAAGTGGACAAGCAACTGAAGAAGAGTCGTCGTCCTGCGGCAGCAACCTCAGCTGCCGCTGCCGCAGCCGCAGCAGCCGCATCGTCCGCATCCGCATACGGCGCCCTGAGCTGGTCACGCGTATTAGCCGGCAAATCGGAAAGCATTGCACGCATCTCGCTGTACGCGCTGCCCGTCTTAATAGCATTTCTGTGTAATGCCCGCGCCCGGCTCTCTGCTAAGCCACTGGACACGCCCATGAGGCAACGAGAGCATTGCAGGAACATGGAGAGTAGCAGCGACTGCGGCAGCGGCAGCGGCAGCTGTTGCCAGCAACATGACCGCTGCCTGTTGGCCCAATTAAGCGACTCCACGCCGTGCAGATAACAATTAACGAAGATCTATGGCACTCGCACCCGGCAAACTCATTAAATCCCTGTAAATATTTCAACCTCTGCCAAGGAGAACAGAAAGAAACAGAAAAAAAAAACAGAAACCAAACACGACATTACGTATACGCCGCATCTGCCGTGTGCAGTTAATCAAATTTTGTGGCTGCTTGGCTAATGTACATAGAAATTTGTGTGAGTGTATTCCGAGTTGAAATTGGATATAGCATATCGTTGTTCCTTTCGGGCTTTTCCATGCAGGCTGCGAAATTGCTCAAACTTAGTCGTATTATAATAATCCCAAACACACACTTAAACAGCCAAAACTGTACAAGTTTAGACCTAAGAGAGTTACGGTAAATCAAAATCACAATTTCGTGTATAATACAAAACTAGATATAGCGCAAAAAATGTTGTTGAAACTAGCACAAGCCAAAAACTATATAAAAGAAAAAAAGAAATATTTAGTGCAATGTGAAAAATGTTGGGAAAAATTGTGTGACATTAGTAAAAATTAAAAATAATGATAATATAAAATTCA
The DNA here is from genome assembly GCA_018904105.1 of Zaprionus tsacasi. NCBI lineage: Eukaryota > Metazoa > Arthropoda > Insecta > Diptera > Drosophilidae > Zaprionus > Zaprionus tsacasi. The sequence goes on from JAEIFR010000631.1 coordinate 4,855,102, forward strand.
TAACTGAAGAATATTTTCGGAATTTTAAATAAATCAATTAGTATGCAAACTGTACAGTTAATAAATGAATTTACAACCTACTGAAATTCTTTGTAATCTTAAACACACACATATACACACACCTATACATATTGAAGTGAAATCTAGTGCATATCTCGATGCAAATATCTATGGCATGCAAAATTTGTTGAATGTTTAGCCTAAGCTCCCCCCCATGCGACATATTCAAATAGATATAAATATAAATAAATAAAGATATATAAATATTTTAAAGACTAAGGAGGCGAGAGTGGAAATCATATGTGTAGCGCTGTAAATGATAATTATGTAATGAATGTTATTAAGTCTTTAAATAAATATGCGAAAGAAGGAAAGAAGGAAACGTGTGATAACTACGACTGCCCCAATAAGTAGGCAACACTTTTTTTTTAGCTGCACTTGAGCTGCAACTTGTGCTTGGCTCGTGGCTTATGGTAAATCGTAGCTGAAACTGAAACTGGAACTGGAACTGGCGTTGTCGCCGTCAGCGATTGTCCTTGCCTGTCATTGTTGTTGTTGTTGTTGTTGCCGGCTTCCTGCTGCTTTTATTGTTGTTGTTGTTGTGTGGCGCTGTGCCATAATATCTCGCCTTGGCTGTTGTATTCATGCCTCATGCTTCGTTTTATTGTTATTATATTTACTTGTCGGATTTTTCCGGCTATGCGCCTGGCACAGAGCACACTCTCTCTCTCTCTCTCTCTCTTTCGCTCGCAGTGCTGCGCATTAAATGCGCCATATTTATTTTGACTTATACGCTATGTGGCAGTAGCATGTGGCATGTGACTCAGAGGGTTGGGCGGGCTGCATATTGTGTCGGTGCTGCGTGTGCCATGCACTTAAAACATTTGATTACGTGTCATATATCAACACATTGTACGATTGAAATTCGGCTATGCTGCCAGGGTCTCTATGAGCTTGTGATTGGCCCCAATAAAGCACATGGAAATGGGGGAAAACAGTTACGAAAAAACCAATAGGGATTACGAAATCATTTGTTTACTCTGTTCTGCTAGCTAATCGGTAGCTAGTTAGTGCAGCAAGTTCAGGTAAGTTCATTGAATGCATTGTTTATCTTTTCTTTAGAATTATTTCTCTTAATTTTCAGCCGAAATTCGCAGATAAATTTAAGCAAATTTTGACTTTACATGTTGCTTAATTTCATCACATTTCTGCCACAATTTGTTGCGCGCTGCAAACGCTGTCAGTGTCGTAAAGCAACTGTGCAACTTTGTGGGCACATTTTAAAGTTGTTGTAGCAATTAAAAATTATGAAAAGCGGCGTGGCACAAGCTACAAAGTTGCCACAGTGCGAGCTCTGCAGCTCGTGCTTATTTGCTTAATTTCACAGCGCGCATATGCACAAAAGGACAGCGGCAGCAGGCACGAGCCGTAGGCTATGAATAGGAGAGCACACACAGAGACAGAGAAAGAGAGGGAGAATGAAAGAGAGAGAGGGAGCTGTTGGGTTTTTATTTATCACAGCCACTTGCATTTCATTTTGTTTATATGCTTTTAATGCAATTAGCACGCTTTTCACTTTGATTTACGCTCAGGCGTCTGGGTGCTGAGTGCTTGAAAGGCGGACAAACCATAGAGTGCTTCAGCCTGTCAAGGCACACACACTCACACTTGTTATTTGCCTATTTGTTTGTTTGTTTGTTTGCCTCTCTGTCTGTTTGTCTCGTTTTTGTCAACGTATTTATGAGTGCCAGCGCGGCTTTCATCTTTTGTGACGCCCATTTTGCCCATTTGTCAGATGGAGGATTGGGGGAGAGGCATCTCCCTTTGTTTGCCACATGACTGCATGAGCTGGAGCAGGAGCAGGAGCAGCCCCTCCCTGTTCATTATGTGCTCGTCGCTGCTCGCTTGTTTATGCAACCATTTTCATTAGCAGCGCCGCTGCAACGTCATTGCCATCAGTCAGCACAGTTCCCTGTCCCAGTCCCAGTCCCAGTCCCAGTTGCAGTCGAAGTTGGAGACGGAGACGGAGTCCTTGTCACAGTCATCTGCGTTCTTTGACCCTTTTGCCTGACGCTCGCACTAATGCATATTGTTTGTGCCCTGGAGCGTAATTTGTGCTGCGTCTCATTGTTGTTGCTGCTGCTGCTGCTGCTGGGGGCGCAATTTTAATTACGATCTGCTCACTTACATTTCATTTTGCTGCTAATACAAACATGTCTACACTGGCACGCCCCCTTGCCCCCTACCCCTTTGCCAGCCCTGACTGTCTGCTGATTACACTTCAATCAAACGCGCGTAAATATCAATCAACGTGCTAAGAAGAAGTAACCCAGCCCCGGCCCGAAGCAAAACTCATTTAAAAGTAATCAACAAGTGGCCCAAGAAGCTGCCGGGCTGCTGGCCAAAGAGTAATGCAACAAAATAGAAAAGTAATCAAAGAGTTGAAGATGCTCTGCGATAGTCTCGATAGCCGATAGCCAGATAAATGAACAGGCTGCGTAATGTGCTGGGAAACTAAGCGGCTGTGCAAAAGGGAGAGAGAGAGAAAAAGAAAGAGAGAGAGAGCAGGCAACTGAGAGGAAACGACGAAGACGAAGAGATGAATAACTAAGCTAGAAATAATATTATCGAAAATAATTATAAAAATATTTTTATATTTATTATTTATTTATTTATTTCGTTATGAATCAGAATACATTTATTTCTATTAATTAATGAGCATTTTTAGTTTAGGATAATTATAAGTAGTTTCTAAAAAATATTTTAAATTATTTATTTTAATTTCAACATGCACAATTGTCCCTACGAATTGCAGCTGAATTATTTTTTATGACATCAGTAGCTTGGGTATTATATACCTATTTATTATAAGTCTACATTTCCCTCCCCCCACTCTGCTTTTATTGCTCAGCAAACGCTTGACCATTAGGCTCACTCGCACACACTCTGCCAGAGCAATAGAAAAAATCATAGCATACTTTCCAGCGCTTGCGCTTTTTGCGCCCAATGAGTTATGGGCATAAATAAATGTCAGCAACTCTGTCGATAATTTATGTTTATTGCTTATGCAAAACGCAAGTCCAATAAGCACAAAATCAAACAAATTGCTTAAAGTTGGAGACGGGCAGGGATGAACTTCGTCTTGGCCAAGACTTGGTCAGCCACAGGCCGGAGAGACAGAGGATGCTGTGGCAACTCAAGATGCCGCTGTCTGCTGTCAGTTTGGGGTGTTAGAGAGAGGCAGGGGGAAGGGCAGAGGGAGGGGCAGGGACAGAGGCCATGTTCTGAGTGGCCTGAGAGCGTGTCTCATGCTAATGGCGGCTCGTTGATAAGCCGTCGCCGACGAAAATTAGCAAACAAACTGCGTAGCTGTAAATGCTTTTGCCTTTATTTCTGTTAGCTGTGCGTGTTCCCTCTCTCTGTGTGTGTGTGTGTGTGCCTACTAGGCCGCAAGGTGAAAATTGTGTGCGAAAAATCGTACGTGCGTGAAAATGAATGAAGGGCGCGTGCACAAAATGTAATTGTTTGCGGTCAGAGAGAGGAGATTCTCCCCCTCTCTTTCGCTCGCTCGTGTGTGTGGTCAGGTGGCCGGCAAAGATATGAGCGCGCCTTGTATATATGATTTAATGCTAATCACTTTTAAGAGCCACCTGGCAGAGGCAGAAGATGGAGATGTGGCCATATTGAAAATACAAGCTCGTAAATTAAATTTTACACCGGACTTGGCGCAATGAATAGCAAAAAGTCAACGCGTTGGCCAAATGATGCTGCCAGGCCCACGGAACGGCAGCCTGAGGCCTCAGACTGGCCCCATAAATTTGTGCTAAGCACACGCAGTGCGCTGGTCATCCATTGCCATCTGCAGGCCAGCCAAAGACGGAGCTGGAGCTGGAGCTGGAGCTGGAGCTGGAGAATGTCTGTTGCCCTTTTTTATCGTTTAATTAAAATTCGCAACACGTAAATCCATTTGAGCCGCTGCTGCAATCTTTACTTTAACCTTAAGGCGTTCGCTTCTTAGCCACATCCCAAGTGCCAAGCTCTTCGTTATGTCTGCTCGCTCTCTCTCTCTCTCTCTCTCTCTCTCTCTCTCTCTCTCTCTGTGAGTGTGGTAAATCCTATTTTTCTATTTTGTTGCCCCATAAAACCACTTTACACAATTTTCGTCTTTTGTTTTTCGATTTGCTTCATGTTCTTTTGCCTTTGTGTGTGTGTGTGTGTGCAAGTGTTAACGTATGTCTGTGTGTGTGTGTGTGCTTTTTCTTTTCGCCCTGCTTCGACTTTTACCAATTATTGTGCGCTAGTGCAGCCAGTCAGCCAGAGCGAACGAATTAGCCTTTGTTGGCGCTACCAATCAGCCAGCCTCTAGCTCCGTCTCCGGCTGCCTTCCTCCTCCTCCTCCTCCTCCCTCTGCTCCTCCTCCTACTGCTGCCATTTCTATTCCCGTTGCTACGCTTAGCTGAAGCTTTGCTCGACTGCCTTTCATTACTTTTCTATCAACGTACTTAGGCCCCATTGTTGTGCAGTTATTTAGCACAATCAACACCCGATGCCGCCGATAGCTGCCACTCCTTCGGCTCCTGCTCCTGCTCCTGCCTCCTGCCCACTCCCTCTTTGACTTGGCACATTTTATCAATGGCAAACTTCGTGCTTGTTCCTCTCCCCCAATCCCTTTGCTCTGTCTGCTTCATTGTCTTGCTGTGTGCACCTGAAGGCGTTGTTCCTTTGTTCATTTACTTCGAACTGCACACGGTATTAATGGAAATCAAGAGAAAGAGAGGGAGAGAGGGAGGAAGGGAGAGAGAGAAAGAGAGATTGAGGCATTAAAAAATTAACTAAAAGACGCTACACATCATCCAGTTGTCTCTCTTTCTCTCTCTCTGTTCTGCCAATTAGACATCGCCTTCAGTAGGCCCAACTTCAGCTGTGGCTGCCAGGCAACCTGCCAGCTTGAATATGCATTCATATAGAGCTGATTGAATGCCATAATTATGCATTGTGAGTGCACAGTGAGTGCACAGTGAGCTTATGTGATTCATACTCAATTACCAATCGAGCAGGCAGCAGATTAGAAATGATCAGATTCGGGTACTCACATTCAAATAGAAATGCATAAGTTGTTCTACAGAATAAAATTCCCAACTGATATTGCTTAGAAAATGCCCTAGATTTACTGTAAATTTGAGAGACTGAAGGAACAATATGGCAAGTCTTTATAAAGATTTTCTCCCTTTACAAAAAACCCTAAAAACTGCGACAAAAATCAATGGCAACTTCTTGTATAAATACAATATAATCTGGCGAGATTGTCTGGAATATTATTAGCTGATCGGAAAGTAACTTTACGATACAATGTTCCAGGCAATTTGGATAGCAGGAGCAGGTATAGGGCTGCAGCTGTACCGGGTAGGGGCAAAAAGGGGGCACTCCGCGAACAGCTAACTGGATAAGAAGTAAAAAAGCAATGCAGAAAGGCAAAGTAAAAGCGTAAAAAACTTTTGCTAATACAATAATAAAAACTTGCAATGTGCATTGTTGCAGGAAGGTAAGACAGGGGGGAGGGGGAGACAGGTGAACAGGCGGGCATAAAAATAAAATATCCTTATATATATACGATATATATATATGGTATATAAAGTAATGTCAAAATTTAAGTGAAACTTTTGCTGCCAACAAGTTGCAAAGTTTCGCGTTGCATTAACCTTTAAGGTAAGCTCGGGGGGTGGGGAGAGGCAAGAGGTAGGTGGATTTATGGGCGTAGGTGTGTGGGCGTGGCAGCAGCCATGATGCGGTTTAATATTGCACGACGGCCGCGACACTTATTAGATTTATCAACGCGGCAAAATGAAGTTGCACAAGCGACACAAGCGACGTTGCGGCGGTGAGAAGAGGCAGAAGCAGGGGGGAGGGGGGAGAGCTGAGGGGGTGCCAGCTGACAAGTTGTCGACATAATTGCCGTTGAGATGTTTGGCATTGTTGCTGTGCGAAAATTTATGCAAAAATGCGAGGCAGGCAGGCAACAATCAAAATTCAATCAGTCAGCAACAGTTGTCAGTTTAATGTGCACGCTGCATACGCGGCGTATGCGCAATATGCAAAGCAGTCAACAGCAGCAGCAGCGACAGCAGCAACAGCGACGGCAGCAACAACAGTTCGGGTTGATTATACAGCACGCACAACACACACACACACGACAGACAGCCGCATGTTGCAACTTGTAATGAGTGCGCGCAACTTTGCAATGAGAAATGCCACGACAACATGTGCCGCCAGTGTTGCCCCCCCCTCCCGCTTTTCAGGCAGCTGTCATTGGGCAGCACTTAATTCGTTTAGCGTCAGCGGGCTGGGCAGCACTATGCGAAAACTCTGTGAAATTACAGAGAGCAGAATTTGATGGCAATGCTGCGAAAATAATATTGCAAGACTATTATGATATTCTAAATGAAGTTTGTTGGAAATTTGAAAAGGAGAAAAATATTATATATTAAGTGATTTTTTCGAAGAGTTTTGAACTAACATTTAAGCAGAGATTTCAAGATTAAATATTTACTTAAATACAGGATATGTGGCGTAAAGTCAACAACTAAAAATTATGATATTTTAAATGAAGTTTGATGCAAATCTGAAAATGAGTAAAAAAAACTAAATATTTAATGATTTTTTCGAAGAGTTTCTAAGGCATTTAAGCAGTGATTTTTTAATGAAATATTTACTTAAAAATATTATATGTGGCGTAAAGTCCTTAAAATGATAACAACTGAAAATTATGATATTTTAAATGAAGTTTGATGCAAATTGAAAATGAGTAAAAAAAACTAAATATTTTAGATTAAAGCAGAGATTTTTTAATCAAATATTTACCTATTTACATGATATATCTTTAAAATGGCCACAACTGAAAATGTGTTTTGATTTCTCAGGCCAGCAGAGAATTCTGCATAGTAACTGAATTTTTCTTGCCTCTCCCACTGCGACCCTCACAATACTGTACCTTACTCACTCATATGTTTAAATCTTGCATAATATGTTAATTATGTGGAGTAGTTTCTCAGTCAAAATTATGCATTACTTTTAAATGAAGTTTTTTGCAAATTTGAAAAAGAAAACCTTCTTCTAGCTCTCTTCTCGTAGCATTCTTCCTCTGCTCAATAAATAAAAGTTCTGGATCTTATTGCATATCTGTATCATATGCGAAACGGTAAACAGACAGTGATGCGTATAGGCAGCCTGCTGGCATGTGATTGCGATACGCTGCTGCTCCTGACAATGCACTATGGGGACTTTGACCACTTTTTTTGACATTAATATATTTTTCACAAGTATGCAAATTTGTAGTATTTTAGTATTGATGTGTTGGAAATATATCAAACTTTAATGTTACAACTCGCAAATGTTAACTTAACAGTGCACTGTTAATAAAACAGCTGTTAAAATCAGTTAACTCCACGTGATTCTAGAGGCAATATTAAACTAAACTTTCAAAGTTCGTATTTTCAAAGGCGAATCGTTAAATATTAAAAGAAGAATTGGATATTCTGTCTTCAGGCTTTTACTATGTGTTTCCATTAATATCTTTCTTAAATGCGTTTCTTTAAACAATTTGTACTTTAGCAAATGTAGTTTTTTGAAAGAAATTTCAACTTTCAGAAGCCAGCAAAAAATTGTTGGCATTTGTTGGACTGAGTTTTTATATCCATGTTGTAGTGTGTTCGATTCCAAATTCAGATCATTTTATCTCAATGTGCACTTTTTCGATATGTTTGCAAAATTTATTTTTGGAGGGGCAACCTCAATATTTTTCATACAATTTTTTGACTGGGCGTAGTACATTGAAGCAGTCCGGCTTATATGAAATGAACGAATATACATACTTCCAGTAAAGATAGCGTTATGAAATTTTGTACCACGCTACTGATTGAGACACGCAAAAAAAAATTTTAGAGTAAATCTGTTCAAAAGAAAAACATAGCTGCCATGCGATCTATCGGCCGATTTTGGTTATTTTTGCAAGATATTAAAACCAAACTCACCACATCTTACTTTTGTACCATCTATAATATATATTCAAAATTTTTCAAAATCGGACTACTATAACATCTTCCTACTCATAGTAAATATTTGAAAGTTGTGGAATCTTTTTAAAATAAAAGTCGTGGCTATCACGCCCACTTTTGCAAAATAACTGTAAACAGACTTATATGACACTACGTCAAAAAATCAGTAACAAATATTGTTTCCTGCTGGCAGTTATTGATAAATGTCAAAATAAGCTGGTCAAGTCCCCATAGTGCAATGTCTCGTCTTATGTGTGTATGTGTGTGTTTATGTGTGTGTGTGATGCGCGTCCAAATCATAAATGAGCAATAAATAACACATTGCCACATGTAAAGCTGCCGGAAAGGAGTGAGAGAGAGAGAGAGAGAGAGAAAGAGAGGGGGCAACAGAAAGATGAAGATAGCAGCTACGACTCGTCGCAGTCGCAGTCTCAGATATATAAATACATTTATAGATGTCGTCGAAGCTGTTGAACGTGCCTCATGTGCGCGCGGCAACATTTGTGTGCGAGTTTGAGGTTATGTTGCTGCTGCTGCTGTTGTTGCTGCTGCTGTTGTTGCTGTTGCTGCTGCTGCTTTGTTGTTGATAAAATTTAATCATATTACACATATTTCGCTCTTTACGGTCTGTTACCCCATATGGCTGCGGGGCATGGCCAGAGTAAATGCTCGTACAAGTCATGTACAAGTGTGTGTGTGTGTGTGTGTGTGTGTGTGTATCTATGTGTGTGTGTGTGTGTGTGTGTGTTCCCATATTTTTGCTGCTCTTGTTTACATGCTCGCCGACTGCCAAATGGGCAAAATAACCAATTTGAAAATTAATGCCTTTAGGATATTATTCATAAAACTCGTGTACTCGTGCATTGTTGTTGCGCTCTCTCTCTCTCTCTCACTCTTCTCCCTTCTCTCTCTCTCTCTGTCTCACACACGCTGCTGCCTCTCTCCTGCCTGCGAGCTGGCGCCAGCTGAAGACCAGAAATGAAAGCAAATCAGTTTGTTGCTGATGCACAAGAACAGCTCTAGTTGCCTCTCGCTCACTCCCTCCCTCTCTCTCTCTCTTCCTCTCTCTCCCACTCTCTATCTCTCTCTCTCTCTCTCCCTCTCCTTCTCTCCTTCTCTGACCAGTGTAACGCTTCCGCCCTGCGGCCCCGCAACATATTTATGCATGTAGATTTTTCGGTTTCACCATTTATGCTTCATGCCACTGCTCTGCCCCGCCCCGTCCCGCCCCGCCCCCATTTTGGGCTGCGACTTTTGGCCCCTTTGTGCTGTAATTGCCCTGCGGTATTTGGCGCGTTGAAGTTTTCGCCAGCGACCGCAAAAGTTTATTGCGCGCTATAAATTTAATGCAAAAGCATTTGACTGACTCTGACTCTGGCCGAAATATGCAGCGAATGCCATAATTCAATTTAAGCAATTTTCGCTAAATGCCGCACAAAACGCGAACGGAACGAAACGGAAACGGAAACGCAACGAAAGCGAAAGCGACAGCAAAACTCGAAACTAGCCTGGGGGCGGGGGGCGAATGTTTTCATGTATCTTCGAGCATTTCGTCTGGCATTTGTGCAATTCATTTCAAATTTTCAGCCCAAATCGGCCAACAGACGGTGTCAAGGTTAACAGAGCGAGAGGGAGAGAGAGAGAGAGAGAGAGAGAGAGAGAGGGAGACTGGCAGTCAGTTAGGCAGTTCCTCAATGGCTTCAGTCGAGCAAAGACGCGTTGGCGTTGTGTTTCGTTTTGGCGGCTGTATAAAATGCTGTAGGAAATGATTGCGGAAATTACACTAAATCGCAGCCAGGCGCGTGTATGTCACACACACACACACACACACACACACACATATACAGAGCTAAATCCGCCCTTGCTGCCTTCTGCGAACGCAAACGCGCCCACGCGGCGTATGAGTAATGCAAATATTTTGTTGTGGGCTGCGACTGCTGAGACAGTTTTGATATTCTTTCCAATGGGGTGCTGTAAATTGTAGAGTAGGGTAAGTGCGGGTAGTGTCACTTAAGTTGGATCTGTAAAAATATAAAGAAATGATATTATATTGGAAAAAGAAATATTATTAAAAAGAAGCAGTAATTAACATAATAAATAAAAAACAAATTTAACTAAACTTGTTTTTTATTTCTACTATATAAATGCCAATATTTAATTATAATATAAGACTATTTAAATAAATTATTAACTTAAGCATGCATACAGTTTACTCTCTTCTACATTTAATCAAAGTCAGCGCATTTGCAGTTCGTTTTGAGCCACAATTCTCTTTCGCCACTTTTATGTTGTTTTGTTTTTGCGGTTGTCTGTCGCAATTTAAGTAAATAAAAGTAACAGTAAATATAACATGTTGCCTCTGCTGATGTTGCTGGGGTGGCTGCTGTTGCTGGGTGGCTGCTGTAGTCGCTGTCAAGTGGTTCTGCCAGTCTGAAAGTTTAATAAGACTTTCACTTTAATTCGCGGCACGTGGCCTGCAGCCCCCAAAAGAGTTGCAAAAGTCAAATATGCCAAGCGCAGCAGCCAAAAAAATACAACAAATTTGACAAAAAACCCGAAAGAGCAATTTGATACATGACACACCCTCACACACACACACACACACACTGTCAGAGTGTGTGGCATGCTTGTAAATGATGTCGCTTATGGCGATCGACTAAATGCCTCTGCCTCTGCCGCTGCCTCTGCCTGTCGCGCTGCGTTGCCAACTAATTTATTTTGCTCGCGTGTGTCAGCCGGGTCAAAGGGCACTCGAGAGATGTGTCTGAGTAAATGTTTAGTTAAGTTGCCTGTGACACGAGCACGGCCAAGTGCTTTGAACCCGAGTTATTTGTTTGCTGCTACTAAACTAAACTCAACACAATTAATTAAATGCACATTTTGTCAATTTTCAAAATTGCCGCCTCGAGCGTGAAGTTATTAAATATATATTTTATATACAATATTTTCCACATTTTTAACTAGTAATTGCCAAATATTTGCCGCCCTCTCTCTCTGCCCGCTAAATGCAAATTAATACAGCACGTTGTTTGTTTAACTTATCTAATTAGCAACAAATGCGTTTTTAGTCAGTAATTTGCTGGTTAAACAAATGCACATTTTATGCATAAATATAAATAAAATAAACATTTGTTTTTAGTATATTTAATAACAAAGACTTACTCAGTAATTGTATTTACAATTAAATGTAAAAATAAATGTAAAAGGCCTGCTTATAGACAGCACAATATACAATATATGTTCTGGCTAATGTTGTTTATTTCGAGCAATTAAATTGAGAGAGATTTGGGGCAGAAAATTAGGCATATTTTAAAATTATTTTCCCTACTGTAACTTTATATATTTTTCTTGAAAATTCTTTGCAAATTCAGACTGACCAATAAATTTAATTAGTTGAAGTAACGCGCTGTGGTCGACAACGAAAGCAGCTGCCAGCGCCACACGCAGGGCAGACCGAAAACTTTTGCCAAATTAGTTCAAAGTTCAAATTCAGGCCAACACCAGCAGCAACAACAAACTGTAAAAAACCAAAAAAAACCAAACAACAGCGAGTCAATTATTAAAAATAATTACTTTAGCCAAGTTGCCACAGTGAGAGAAGAGAGAGAGAGAGAAGCTGTAGGCAAGTGTATCTGTATCTGTATCTGTGCGCTGTCTAAACTTGCGACCACGCCCCCCTTTTCAGCTCCTCCTCCTGAAGTTCAGCCATTTGTTATTTATAAGAGATTAAACCGCAAAAAAGCAAAGGCGCCGCCGCTCACAAAGGCAGAAATTATAATAATATTTACCTAAATATGCCCACAGTCAGTTTACTTCTTTGTCCTTGTAGCTGTCTGTAGGTGTGTGCGTGGGGTGTGCGTGTGTGTGTGTGTGTGTGTGTGTGTGTGTGGCTTATTTATGGCCACGTCCCTAATTGAATTGCAGTTTATTTGGCTGAGCTACTTACACAAAAGCTTCCCGCGCAGTGGCCACAATTTTTTAATTAACTTTTGGCGCTGTGGCAAAGGTCATTTCAGTTCCAGCAGGTGGGTGGGTAGGGTAGGCGGGCAGGTAGGGGAGGCTCAATGATTTATGCGAAACAATTATCAGTTTAAATGGCTTATTGAAATACGCAAAACATTTCACCTGAAGCGCCTGGCAACTGTGCCGGGCCTGAAGTGCCTGCATCGCGCTTTAATTTTATTATTTTTCAACGTAACAAGATTAAAAAGTTTGCGACGGCCGTCAGTATGCCAGCTCTCTCTCTATCTCTCTCTGCCTGTCTCGCTCTCTCTCTCTCTCTCTCTCTCTCTTTCTACTTCGCTGGGGCAAAGTGTTTGCGATAGTTGCGCAGCTGTTGCATTAGCTGCGAGTGCTCGGAAAAACCTGTTGCCTAATGAAAATAGCATTGGCATTGGGCAGAGCACAACGGGCCAGCGGGCACGCCCACCCATTGCAACGCCCCTAAAATCCCAACTAACTGGGCTAAGCCGAGCGTGGCAAGAAATCAAAGTTGAAGCAGACAAACATGCAATGAAAACTAAATGAAGGCAGAGCTGACTAAATAAAACTAAGTGAAAAGTTGAAGCAGTCAAGAGGGCAGGGAGGGAATTAGTAGCTGGAAAAATAGTAAAAAACGGAAAGATACCCTGTATTTCTAGATAAAGAATATTTCTTTATTAAACCACACTATAAAACATATTTCTCTTCTGCAACACTCTCAAAATTCAATTAAACTTTAATTGGCAGCATAATATGCATCATTTTGCTAATTAAAGTTTAACTGAGTTTTGAGAGTGTTACAAGATTTTCTTATAGAGTTTATCTAACAGTAATGCTGATGTCCCGGCGGAATCAGTCCGTATATGCCATTCGTTGTGGCCGATACCTTGATGTTTGCCATATGTGCCATGGGATAGCATGAGGCACGCTTAAACATCGGCGTTTTGGATGAGTCCACTTCATCCGTATAGACACTACGCAGACGACGAGCTTGAGCGTACTTCAGATACTCCTTCTTGCCATATCTATCGAGACTCTCTTTGTAGATTTTGCCAAACTGATCGTAGTGTTTCCTCTGTTCGATGGGATACCAGCCGAAGAGATTGACCCATTTCACACGTGTCTCGATAAGCTTCAGACCCCAATGGCGATGGTATTCGGTTTGTTCTACGGTTATTACTTCATCGTGTTTCATAGTGTGTATCTTAAGAAAAACAACAATAACAGGGGGGAAAGAATCTAATTGAACTAATCAACTAATTCAACAATGTAAATGAAAACACTGAGGCAAAGGCAACTTAATTGAATATGATATTACAAATATTTATTAAGTATTATTTTTCATATTTATATTTATTTGAGATTTAGCATATTTTTAGCATTTCTTTTAATATTTATTTACAATTTATTTTGCAATTCAATCAACATCAATTAAAAACCTCTTACTAGCCTCAATTTGAGCTCATTCCAAACTTGACTTACACAAAATATTTATAACAAAAATCGAAAACATGTTTATAGCATGTGCATCTGCAATCCCATGTACTATCATTTGTGGTCCCGTTTTTTTTTGTGCGGCAGACAGACAATCAAATTTCATTTGCACAAAATGGAAACTGGAGAACAACAACAAAAAGTCGGTTTAAAGAGTCATACAATGCGTATAAAGTTGACTGCAGTTTGAATACCCTGTGTGAATTTGAAGTTTTAGGAGCGAGTACTACATATAAAAGACAAGTTGTCCAAGCAAAATTGGAAATTTTTAGTGTAACTAAAACTTGAAGTCCTTCCCCCTGCCGGCAACTACTGCAAGGTTACACACACTTTATGACATAGTGAAACTACCCATACCAAGGCACATTTGCAGCGAGCGTAAAAATAGCACAAACTAACAAAATGCTGTGCGGTCAACTAAAATACAAAATGGCGAAAAATGCCAAAAATGCCAAAAAGAAAACAAAATGCCAGACAACAAGCCATTTGGGAGTGTTTATTTTTTTTTGGCCATTAAAGAGCGGCAAATACGACAAATTTGTTGTGTGTATGTGTGTGTGTGCGAAATTAAATGCCATAAACTGCGTGTAATTTGCGATTTGAGGCAGCGCCCGAAAGTATGCAGCGTATTTTAGCGACAAAACAATTAAAATTGCACGCTGAGTGCAGCGCGCTGGAATCGAATCCAAATCCGACTACAAAATGAGTAACTTCCGCTAGGGGCACATGGGAAGAGGGGGAAAGAGATGGAGTGGGGAGAGGGGCAGGAAGCATAGACAGCTGTGTGGGGCGCGTCACGTTTTGTGTGCCATAAATTTGGCATTATTGCCATTTTCATGCATTTCGGTTAATAAAAGTCGCCCAAAAAGCCAAACAACAAGCCAGAAAAATAAAAAACAAATGGACAGGCAGACAGACAGATGAATGGGAGAGGAGAGAGAGTGGGGGAGGGGCACGGGGCTGGCTGAAAATAAAAACAACATTTTGATGGGCAACATGGCGTATGCTTAACCGCATCCGACTACACACTTCCGCGCATTTGGTGTAACAAAACCGCGCGCTGGTTGTTAACAAATGACTCGATGTGGTCGCCGCCTTGCCAACGCTGCGGGTTATGCCAACCGCCCACATTCCCAAGGGGGCAGGGGGAAGGGAAGGGGCAGCAACAACAGGAAAAACATGAAGGAACATAGAGGAGGGAGCACACGACTCTGTGGACAGCGCTGGCTGCCTGATTGCATATCTGTAATGACTCATTTCACATGACCATTTTTCGGGGGGGATGCTGCTGGCTGCCAGGAGGATGAGGGGGAGAGGGGCAGCTGGCTAAGGGGCTGCCACGCTGCTGGGGTTCTTCTGGTTTTCACATTAAATCACATTCAAATAGCGCATCGCTGGCATCGCTCTCGCGCTGCATCAGCAGTTGGCATTAGCGCAGGGTTGCTGCGCCTGGACAACAGTTTTAAGTTGCAAATTACAACAGCATGTCGTCTGCTTCCCTGCCCCTGCCCCTGCCCCTTCCTCACGCCTAGCACACCCCCGTGAGATGGCAGGAGGCACAAGGCAACGCCGTGTTAGAATGTTGCCACCTCCCACTCCACTCCACTCCACTCCACTCATGTGGCAGCTGCGGTCAAAGTGCAGCCATTAGTCGTCGCCAAAAATGAAATCTATGCTGCCCTCTCCCTGCTCCCCTCTCCTCCTGCTCCCCCCTCAGCTTGCTACGTGCGCGGCCTTTAATTAGTCGCATTGACCGCGTGCGAGGGCAAACAAAACCCATGCCAAGCAAGTGACCAAAAGGCAGCGACCTCTGCCCCCAACCGACTGTCGCGCTGGTGTCAAAGGGTTATCACATGCCCGTGCATTGGGCTAACTGTAATTGGCCTAAGTACGCGCACACCTCAGGGCCCAAGAGGGCGACATGTGTGTGTGTTCCAATGTGCCTGCTACTTAAACTCCCATTCTGTTTTACATTTCGACTGTACTCCGCTGCCCTGACCCCACCCTGCTTGCCCTGCCCTGCTCCTCTGTAGTTGGCAACATGTTTTGTTTATGCATTGAAGCGCTGCAGGCGCCTGTTGCCATTTAATGGCCCCAACGGGATGGGGGGAGTGAGAGGCAGCTGCTGCTGCTGTTGTTATGTCTGTTCCACTCACTGACTTCATTGACAGCTACAGAGAGCAGAACAAGTCACAGGACAAGTCACTTAATGTTTCGTCTATTAAATGTCCTCAAAATGTCCCCGTTGTCTGTCATTAAAGTTCTGAAGCTAGATAAAGTTGGCCAGCATATGGAAAGTTCTAGTTTATAGCGCAGCTTATCAAAGGAAAGGCTATAAATGATGGTGTTAGGGATATCAGATTCAAAGTCATATATATACTCTGATTTATATATTTATATGAGAGTGTATGCACGTGGGAGAAAAGAAACTCAGGCTTGTTTTTTTTTTTTTCATCACAGAAACTACTTATTAATTGGAGAAGTAAAAACCATGAAACAAATAAATAAAGAAAGGCTTGTTTGTTTGAGAAAAGAAAGCTTCAGTATGTATTCAAATTGATTTTTTTAAAAATATATATGAGAAAATCTACTCTCATATTTCCTTATTAAGTTGGAAGGTTCTTCTGTACTCCAAACAAATTAAAAATGAAATTTTCAAGCCAAATTCCTTACTATCCGCTTAGCTACTGCCCGTATAAGTATGCTACAGTTTTTATGCCCAAAGTCAGCGCACAAAAGTATGCAACATTTTCTGCTTACTTTCTATTTAAATCCTTCAGCTGCAACACGTGTGCTGTACGCTCCACATGTTTCGAGTGCCGCCAGAGATCAGCTCGCTAAGCTGCCAAAAAATGTGCAAAGTTGTTCGATCTGCTGCTATAGCTTCCATATCCATCTCCCTCTCCCCTCGATCCCATTTAAAACTTTAAATATTTGGAAACCGCAGCTAATAGTTTTCAATGCTCCCGTTCGCGTGCAATGCGTGGGGACAAACTTTAGTTTCGGGAGGTCGACTACATGTGCCAGATAAAGGCTGAAAAAAAAAAACAAAAAAAAATCTGGCAAAGTTTTTGGTTAGCCGTTTTTCCAAAATTCCCCAATTGCAGCCGGCTGCAGTTGGCTGCAACAATTTTTGAGTTTATCACACGTGCCAAATTGTGCGGCCAACTCCTGCGGCGGTGGCGCCTCAAAAAACGTGCCAACAACTACGTGAGAGTGGAAGCTGCAACCCTGCCACTGTCAGTGTGTGTGTGCAGAAGAGTGTGTGTGCGTGTGTGAGTGTCAGCCTCGTTGCCATTTGTGATTTATGCAGCGGGTTCAATGCAAAAAGTCAACTAGACGCAGGCATAAAGCGCATAATTTATGTCGATCTCACTGCTGATGCCTACTGTGTGGCACCCTGACTGGGGGTGACTGAGGGTGACCAGGGTGACCAGGGCGACCAGGGTGACCAAGGCAACTAAAGGCGCTGCGAAATTGCCAGCAGACACGACATGACACAAGGCATGAGGCTCAAATACGCCTAATTGACTGATTTTTGCTGGCAATTTGAGAGTCTAAGCACATTAGCTGATTTCCTCTGTTGGCTGACAATGGCCAGCGACCCTTTTTGTGCAGGTCAAAGGTAGAGTATGCGAAGAGAGTTGGCTGGGTTGGCAAGTAACTGGCATAAGTCAAAGCTATTTTGAGTTAAACTATTTTATTTATTATTATAATTTATTTGTTATTTATTTCACATTAAAGTTTTTTTTAAACTCTTAATTATTTATTTATCTATTCACTAAGAATCGGTCAGTTCCTTCTGAATTTAACCTTGCATATAGCTTAAAAATTATTTATGTGCTTTAATATTTAATAATTGTATATACAAATTTGATAAGGCTTTATGTTATCCTACGGGTAAGAAGTTCTTTCTGATGGGTTCTCTTCATACGTTGAAGGGAGATGGGGTCGATGAGATCATTTGCCAACATGTTCCACTTTTTTGAGCAGTTTTATAAACTCTAAATATATTTACAAATATTTCTATAGTATTTCTTTAGATTTTTTTATGGTTCTTTGGCATATGTAGTGTATTTACTGGCCGGCTTCTGTACTACATATCGTAGGCGAAAGTTATTGCCGTGGCTTCCTTTCGCCAGCGACTTTTTTTACTATTATTGTTTGGCTTTTATTTAGCCATTTTCATTGTTATGCGATTTTGTGGGCCATATTATTGTTACGGTTGCCAGTTACCCACGCTTCAATGCCATCGCATCTCGGCCTGCTGCGGGCCAGGCTTAAACTCGGCCATTCATTCAGATGCGGCCTGCCCCTTCGCTCACGTAATTTAATTCAATGTAGCGTTTCAAATTGAATCTGCTGAAAGCGGCGAAAATAAGCTGAAGTTGCGAGCGGTTTTCACTTGCAACACAGGAAATTTCCATTAGCTGGGATGATGGAGAAGAAGAAGAAGAAGCGGCAGTAGAGAACCCAAAACGACAAACAATGGCAGCGGATTTGGGTGTGAGGGTATTTGGAAATTTAATTGAGCAATGACAGCAAATGTGCGTAGTTTTTTTGTCGAGCAGCTGAGCAAAAGTCAATGGAGTGAAGCGGAAATGGACTCACACACGCACACACACACATGAGGCAAGCACATGAAGCTAAAAGCGAAAACCGAAAACTGAACTCAAGAAAATTAATTGCAATAAACGTGGCGAAAACTTGTGGCGCCCCAAGCAGCAGCAGCAGCTGCTTTTCCCGCTTTTCCCGCTTTTCCCCACTTTTCCTGCTTTACGCCCTTAAACTAATGAAGTGTCGCAATGGGATAATTAAGCTTTTAATCGCTCTCGCTGTCCTTTCAACCCACCACATGCCTGCACATTCCTGCACATCCATCCAAGAGCGTGTTAACGTGCTTAGTTCGCCAGCCAGTTGGTAATTAGTATTTTATGATCGATTTGTGTGCACACATAAGACCATAATTTAATTTGTGATTTCCGGATGGAGGAGCGCTGCTTCCGGCGTGCGACAATGAAAAGTTTAAATCACACCGGGGGCGTCATGTGTGACCCAAAGTTTTTGCGGCCTGAGCCTAGACAAAGGCGCCAACTCAAACAGTTGGCCAAAAGACAAAAGCAAACAGGCAAACAGCCAACTTAAGGAGCAACAACAAGGAGTAGCAGCAGGAACAGCAGTGGGGGAGGTGTCGAGCAATGAGGCGGCAGCAAAGCTTCTTGGCAAAGATAAACATTGAAGGCGTCGCTGTCGTCATTGTCGTCTTCGCCCGTGCCCGTGCCCGCGTCCGCTTCCGCCAAGCTAATCCTGCAGTCGTGTGAAAGTAGCCAAAGCCGCAGCCTGCCGTAGCTGTTAATCCTTTAAATACAATCACAGCCAAGTCAAACGGGGGTGGCTCCAAGAGATCGAAGCAATTCGCCAAGTAAATTTATAAATTAATCAAAGGCAAGGAAAGTTTTTCTCGAGAAGAATCATTAGTGAGAGAAGATAAGTAAATATTTACACGCTATTCAAGCTTGCAAATAAATGCAGTATAAATATAATTAAAATATGGAAATCTCACATTTATTATAGAGTATACATATTTAAAATTATAATTAAAATGTATAAATAAATTTCTAAAGCGTTTTTAAAGCTTACAAAAAATAATTTAAAATTTCTCTTAATTTTACCTGCTTTACTTCTCACTTTCACAAACTATTCAAGCAACCCACGCGCCTAGACAAACACCTCCATAGCCAGAGACACAGATTTTTGTGTTCGTATCCGTGTGCATGGCTCTGTGTGTATGTGTGTGTGTGTGTGTTGGCCGACATTAAGCTGATTGTTTTGTTTGGCTTAGCATTGAAATGTTGATATAAATTAATTAGTAAGAAAGGGCGACGAGGCAGCTGATATATTTATTTATACAGACCCAAACTGTAGCTCGCACACACACAGGTATAATCTCACACACACACAAGTATACACCCACACACATACACACTACATATTTTGGCAAGAGCTCAAGAGCCGCAATCGAATAAATAGAGCAGAAATATTTAAAAGTTTTCTCATGTTTCGGCAAGCTGCATTGCCCGAAGAAAATCTTGTTAAATTTTAAGCACATGTAAATACCCTGTAAAGTGTTTATTAAGAGGCCAAGGGCAGAGAATTTACATGGCATTTACTTTTATTTAAGGACTTGCTAAGTGAGTGTGTTATTTATAGGGTAACTGAGGTTACTTCTTTCTTATTTCTACTGCCTTCTGTCATTTATTTATGAATATGCGTAGGTTCTATATTTGTTCTGTGGCAGAGACCTCTTTCTCCCACTTTCCCTCTCTCTCTCTCGCTCATCTAGTTGTAATTGCACTTTGATTGACTTTTTGTTTGAATGAATGTCGCATTTAATTGAAATATAATACAGCGAGCGTGATGTTGAAGAATTACGGTCTATTTGTACTACTATCGTATATATCGGGGTACTCACATAACGCCACTAATTGAAATGTGTCAAATGGCAACTTTGTTGACTGACAAATGTTGACACGAACTTTGATACAACCCATCCTGCCCAGTCCTCATAGACAGATGATGTTCGATCGTTATTTATATCAATTTATTTTGTGGCTTCTGCCTTCTTCAATATTTAAACAAATTTATAATAATTTATTGACTTGTCATTGATTATAAAAATTGATTTATGTGTTGGCAAAGTAAATAAATTTGTATACAAATTATTTGATGGGGCTTGCATTAAGTTGAAGAATGTTTAGTATATTTTTGTATACAGCTTACTAAATATGCTTTGCTTTTCCCTTCTCTCTTTTTTTCAACAAAATGCAAAAATATTTCTCATATGCAGAGAATTCTCTTAGCTCTGACTTAGTTTCGAATTAGTTCTTAAAAATGCATTTGCATTCATTAATCTAATCACACTGTGCTCTCTTCTATTCCCTTCTTCTTCTTCTCGCACTCTTTCTTTTTTCTCT
Source organism: Zaprionus tsacasi (assembly GCA_018904105.1). Taxonomy (NCBI): domain Eukaryota; kingdom Metazoa; phylum Arthropoda; class Insecta; order Diptera; family Drosophilidae; genus Zaprionus; species Zaprionus tsacasi. The sequence continues at coordinate 4,875,602 of JAEIFR010000631.1, forward strand.
ATTTACTTTCCCATCTCTTTCTGGGCATCATCAGTTAGTTTGCCCTAATTCAATTGCAGGCAACCAAACATTTTCTTACTGTTCTTTCATTTCTCATACAACTTTTTACGCTTTCTCATCTACTATAGAGCAGGCTACACTGAGTAACAAGAGAAATCACACACACACACACACACACACACACACACACACTGATGCAAATTGGACTGTGCTGTGATGAGCGATGCTCTGTCGGATGCGTCTGTCCTTTGTCGTCGCCGTTGCCGTTGCCGTTGCAGCTCAGTTGTGCATTTGCCCGTTCCATGTGGCAGTTGCATGTTTAATTGCAACTAAAAACAGCAAAAAAAGGGAGGAGAAGATGAGGAAGGGGGGAGGTGCAATACAAGAAGAAACAAGGAGAAACAAGTGGAAGAAAACAAAACACAAGCAAATAAAAAATTGCGCTTGCGAGTTCTGTGAACTGTGTCAAAAACATAAGAGACACGAGCAGAGGGCACCAGCTGAAGGCTGGCAGAAGTATAGAAAAGCAGCATGAGCACGACTAGCGAATACCCTATGAATGAACACACAAGACAGGGGCTGGAATTTGTGTTAAAAAAGCCCGCTGTGTTGAATTTTAAGGCGTCTTCTAAGCTGCAACAAATTTTTCAAAAAATATAGCATACTTTTTTGGGCAAATTTGTATGAGTTCACTTTGCTGTCATTCAGTGCGGGTTTTTGAGCCTCCCAAAGGCATAGGACCCACTCTAGCCTCAACGTACAGTCTGCCATATCCTTTTTTGCACTTTTTACAGGGTATGCAAAAAACAGTGTGCACAGTTTGTTGTTTAGTTTGCTCGCTGACTGTTTGTTTGCTCGTTTGTTTGCCGCCTCTCGCTGTGCACGCTGCCCCGCTGCACCGCGCTGCTTCCTGCAATTTGTGCACAGCCAACGCTTCCTCTTAAGCGCAGCGCCAGCGTCGCTGCCCGCAGGTGTTGCCGCAACGTCGACGTCGAAGTCGGCTGATATCTGCGCCGAGCGCCGTGTGCAGCCTGCCTTCCTTTTTGACACACCATTTTGCATGTTGCATGAGCTGCCTATCTCTGTGTGTGTGTGTGTGTGTGCCGCATATGTCACTTGTCTAAATAGCAGCGGCGTTCACCTGAGCGTGAGAGCGGGTAAGGAGGGGGGGGGGGAGGGGTCGCTGGCGAGGCCACTGGCTGCGTCTGGCCATGCATGCAAATGCAACATTTGCAACTGTTTGTGCGGCCATGTTCTTGTCTGCCTTTTGCTCACCGATTTTTTTCACCTCTCTCTCTCTCTCTCTGTCTCTCTTTCACTGTACAACAAGGTGGCAACACTGACACCAGCTATGAAAACAACAACAACAACAACAACAAGAAGAACAGTGGCAGCAAAGCGTACCGGCAGTAATTTGGCCACCTTGTCGTCGTGTTTGTTTTGGGCGTCAAATGAACGCAGCGATGCGTGCTACGTGGAGTTGCAGGACTCGAGCACGTGAGTATGTGTGTGTGTGTGTGTGTGTGTGTGTGCCACTATGCAGAGCTATCAAATTCAACTGAGTGAAGTCCGTAAACAGGCCGTAAGTGAGCGTGTTCAACATGCTCAAGTGTTGAAAGCCGGATTGAAGAACGGGCTTAAAGCGCATACACTATATAGGATGCAACTCTATAGAGAGAGAATATTTTGCAATTGAAATGGGAATGGGAAAACTTTTTGCCGTTCATTTTGTCTAAGAACTTTTTTAAGCCCACTAAATTTCCGATATTTTCCGATTACGAAAACAAAATTGTGACGAGGCATTTGGAAAAGTTTCGCCTAGCATATCGATGCGTAAGTATGTAAGTATAATTCATATATGGAAAACAAACTGATAGCAAAGTATTTGGCTTCCCTTCCCCTCTCATTCGCTCTCCCACTCTCTCCTTTCTTTCCCTGCTGTCTTCCTTTCCCTGCGCTCTGTTGCTCTTTTGCTTGCCCACTCACACGAAATTCAAACAAATGGCAAAGTTAAATTTGAAAATAATAGAAAAACTTTTTACAGTCGCTCTGGCAAACGGCAACAACAACAATAAGTAACAACAACAACAACAGCAGCAACAACAACAAGTAACAACAATAACAATAATGCAACTAAAATGAAACTATTTCGAGTGAAATAAATCTGTTAGAATGTACAAAACTCCGCCAGCGCATTGCGGCGGGCATTTTCGGGAAAGCACAATATTTCCAGGGTACCCTTACCCCAGAAAAGAAAGAGAGAGGAGGAGGAGAGTGGGCGCACAGTTGGCTGCTTCTGGGTGGCAGTGGAATCAGTTTTATTGCCAAACGTGTTTGTTGCTCAATTTAACTAAAAGTGCTGGCAACGTTGTTGTCTGTCGACAGCAACAAAAAAATATCGAACAGCGGCGCAGTAGCGCGACTAAGAAATACTCTGCAAAAAAGGGGGGCAAAATTAATATGAAAATAAGAAGAAATAAATATTTTTTGATTTACACAAATTTCTTTAAATTTAAATTTCCATAAATAAACTTCTTAAGTCCGCAAACCTGCCCAAAATATTTAAATACTAATTCCGTATAAATTCTAATATTTTTGTTAAGCTCTCTTTCAATTACATTTACATTTTACAGCACTTACGTTAGCCCTTTATCATCCGATTGAGCCAATCGCTTAACCCATAGCCAGCCCATTTGATAGATTATTGTGCAACGGATGTGAGGAATAACAAACCGAAACTTTTTGGTTATTGCGCTGGGCTTGTCATTTAAACGATGCGCCACGATATTTATCATGCAAAATATGTGTATAAATAAATATATATGTATATTCATATTTTCCTTTGCATTAGTCATTTTTTCTCTCTCTCTCTCTCCTCTCTGTCTTTCCTTTGCCACTTCCTGTAGCTGTCGCTCTCGCTCTATTTATTTGCGAGTTTTTGTGCATTTGTGATTTGAAATCGATGCATAAATAATAAATAGTCTCATTGTCGGTTGGCTGGCGGCATTTGCCGACTTTGACTATTATATTTAAAATATATTTTTGTTTTTTAGTTAGTATATGCGGCCTGTAAAAACGTGTAGGGAAAAAGAGAAACAAACAATTTTTTCAATTGCAACATGAATATGCATGCGGCGACAAGTTGAACAAAGAAACAAAACAAACCGAATGTCAACAATCAATGGGCCAGAGCAGAAAAGATCACCAACTTTTTGGCCTAGAAAAGTACGTGAGGAGGGAGGGGGGAGAGGGAGGGAGGGTGCATTTTCCATGGCCAATTGCCTGGCAGGTGACGTGCCACTTGACAATTGCTACGTTTTCGATTTGCCCAAAAGTGGCAGAAGTAAGAACGCCAGCAACACGGGGGACTGTAACTGGTAGCAGAAGGTGACGTGTTGCTATTATCGTAGTTGTTGTTGTTGTTGCCGCCACGCCCATTTAGACTGGGGTGCTCGGTTCAACGCCCCCGCAGCGTGCGACGACGTTTACGTGACTTGTTTCATAAACAAACAGCAGGCAAAACTGCACGAAATTGCCAGAGCGTAGGTGCCAGATAACCAGGTCGGGACAGATACGAGCGACACACACACTCAGCCAGTCTGCCAGTGTGTGTGTGTGTGTGCTGGCAATTTGCACTTTTGCATACAAGTTGGTAATTGTTTCCGCCAAATTCAGCTGCTGCTTCTGCTTCGACTGCAGCTTCAACTGTGACTGTGCCTGCAATTGTGACCGCGAGCTCATTTTAATCATTCAAAAGTCAGCAGACCAGTCTGTCGAAGGGACAGCTGTCTGTCCAGCTGCCTGTCTGTCTGTCTGTCCGTCTGTCTGTCTGTCTGTCTGTCTGTCTCTGGCACAAGCAATCAGCCGGCTGCTGCTGCTGCTGTCGTTTAACCAACTTGTATAACAATTCAACCTACATCGCTCTCAGCGCGCTCTAAATGAGACATGAAAGGACGCAAAACTTTTCTCATTATGCCGCACACACACACACTCGCACACACGCACACGCAGACTGCTTAAGCCACTTATGGGCACCCCCAAAAAACAAAAGTGCCTGGAAAAACTTGTCGCACAGACAGCGGGAGGGGGGCTGGGTGCAAGTGCAAGTCAACGATGCGAGCCACTATACAGAGACAGGTGAGACGCTCTGCCAAGTTTTGTGCCAGCAATTTTCGCGTAAGGCACAACTTTCAATGCATATTCAACATCATTAGAAAGTCAGCGTAAAGTCGTAGCAGTAGCTGCTGCAGGCCGGTGCGCTGAAAAGTAGGCTATAATTTATGTCATTACCAAGGTAAGCGTATTCCCCCTTCGTGTGCTTTAAGACATTACTGTGTTACATTTAAATATATTGAGAGAAAAACCTTAACCAGTACAAATTTAAAAGATAAAAGAACACAAAAGCCCTTATGCTATCCTACAATTCGCTAGCTACCTATCTACCTAGCTATAAATCTATTTATCCTAATATCTATTCTATCCTATTAATCCTAATATCTTCTCTTTTTGGCGCACTACATGATCACGCAAGAGCCGCAACAATGAGATGGTCCCTTCGAGCTGCCGCACTCCATGAACTCGGTGTCGCTGGAGGTCAGCTTGGATCTTTCCTTCAGAGAGACATCCACACTGACAGCATCGCCTGCCTCCAGGTTTGGGGACAAAGAATCGTCGCTCTGTGGCGTCACCTGCTGCAGCTGCTGTTCCTGCTGCTGCTGCTCCAACTGAACGCTGCTCTCACGCCAAATGCTATCGTATCGCCGTCCATAGGAGATCTCATCCTCCGAGGCATTGCTCCAGCATGTGTACTCCAAGACTGTATATATGTCGAAAACCTGAGAGATGTAAGATGAACAAGGAAAATCTCTCACCCACTTACGTTCGTTGATCCTTTTCGCGGCCATGACACGTGCAGTTTTGCTGGGCACAAAATCGGGTGCATTCGGATTGAGACGTTTGTCCAGAGTGCGACTGCCGCTGGCTTGATCCTCCTCCGCATCAGAACTGTCGACAACAACTACCACGCTCTTGTTCCCGGCACTTGGCATCTCGTCAGCGGCTACAGCAGCGGTTTCTACACTGGAGGATGATCGACACAGATACATGTATCACAATTACAATTTCCCATTTGATTTCGATTTTGCGAAACGCTTTGATGTTGCTGCACTACAAAATTACTGAAGAATCGTAGTTTTAAATTAAATCTACTTATTTTATGTATTATTATTTTTCGGAATATTTGTGTATTTGTGCCTGCGACAAGCTGTGTGTTGAATTGTATGTCAAGGCGGTGTGTGTGTGTGGGAATTGGTAGGCATTAAAATAATATATTTCACAATTCAAATGAAATTCAATTCAATTGAAGCCATCTTTATTCAGAATTTAAGCAATACAAAATTTCATTGCATACTTTTGAGCGCACGCAGAAATAATTTTAGCCAGCAGCTAAAAGTATGCTATGAAAAATTTGCAGACCAAAGCGAGACTCATGTAACATAGTATGTTTTCTCTGCAAAGCCGCTTTTACAGTTATATTCCATGCAAAATTGAAAAGTATTTGAAAGAATCTTTTCAACTTCTGTCGGGCAATCGAAAAAGTGCAATTCGGTGAATTATAGTTTCGAATATGTATTCGATAATATTCTTTTGTAGGACCCTCTCTCTCTCTCTCTCTCTCTCTCTCTCTCAGAGAGTAAACAAATACATTTTTAAATAAACCCGCACAATGCACAGTTAGGTTTAATGCTTTTGTGCCATTTTGAGCTGCTTTTCGTTGTTGCTGGCAGCTGTCACGCCCACAAACTACGCCCCCGCCCAGCTGCCACTAATGTAAACAGCAACTATTGTACATGTAACATATATATATGACTATATAGAATATATAGTGTGTCTATGTGCATGTAAAACACAGCATAAAAATGCCGTGCGTCAGGACTTGCCAAATATTTTGCCAAACCAAATAAATCCATTTCAATACCGCTGCAGTTGCCAGAGAAAAAACTACACACACGCACACCCTCACACACACACACACACACACATGCATGCATTGAGAACCCGAAAAGAAAACAACAAAATAGCCAAAAAAAAAAAAAAAGGAGGTCGAGAGAGAGAGAAAAGCAGAATCGAATCGATATGATACGCTGCGAATCCGAATCCGAATCCGAGTCGGCACAGTTGGAGTATTAGTGGATTAGAGCGCTGGCAGAGCTCACAAAAGCCCCAGAACTATGCGAAAAACCGCATAAACAACAACGTAAATAAATCAATGTAAACAATCGAAACAGTTGTCGGTAAATTGAAATTTGAAATGCAACGTTGCAGTTCCCCAACCAGTTCTCCTTTCTCCTTCCTCTTCTGTCTCTCTCTCTCTTTCTCGTCTCGTGTCGTGTTGCTGTTGTCGCTGACGTTGTCGTTGCCGTTCACGTTTGCCTTTGCCTCCGCTTTGTGACTGCAACAAAAACACATGTCTCATACAATGGTGAAAAGAAAAAAAAAACAAAATGGAGGCAGCAGATTACGCATGCTTGCAAAGCGTTGCCATATGAACTCAATAATAAAGTTGCTCGATTTTTGTAGAGCTAGAAATAACAGAAATAAGAGAACTTACTCTTATCTTGGGCTTGCCAATAGGCTGATTTTTGTTCCCATTTTTAAAAATTTTATAAATCTTTTTTACAAGCCTGAGAGTCTCTTAGGTCTTGTATACCCTGCACTACAGCTCTCAAAATAATTCTCCAGCAGAATTTCAATTATGAACCTCTACAGCATTTATCCCAGTAAGAAAAGACACAAATCTCTAGAACTATAAGAATTAATTGACAGATCCATGCAGCAGGCATCGATGCATTAGTTTTGCTTCATCTTTTCGGGCAGCTGCCAATTATTCCCAAAAAAAACCCTCTGTAACTCAAAACGAAACTGAAGAGGCGTGAGACAATCGTATGTGGGTTTTGTTTTGTAGCACAAAAGGATTTGAATGCGCAGTAAAGTCGTAGTGCGTGTGTGTGTGTGTGTGGGTGCGGCATCGTATGACACGTGTCATGTGGCTGTAGCACTGCAGAAAATGGAGTACAGGAAACGAACGCTGACGCATGTACCCAGAGAGAGAGAGGGAGAGCTGCGTAAAATGAACTGCGCCTGGAAACAAAAGCGACCCTCCCCTTGACAACGGACAACTCAAATTCACTTCACAGGCTGCCTGTGCTGGCTCTTCCAGACTTAGTCTCAGTCCCCCAACAATGGGAGCTGGCACATCCAAGTGGCATGTTAACGTTGTCCGGTTCTGCTTTAAGGGGGGTGTAAGACGGTCTACCATTTCACACCGCATAGATTTTATGTACTGTGAAAGCCCAAAAACTTGCGCAATAAAATAAAGTAATTAAAAACCGCAATTTGCTAGGCCCCCCCCCTAGTCCGTGTAGAAATTGGCTAATCTGCAACGGTTTTATTGAGGAAATACAAGTAGGTAAATGTATATGCTGATCCTGAGCAGGTGCCGTCCGCCCCCCACCTAACACCGAAAATAAAGAACACGTTTTTTTATGATGGAATTACAAATTTTAATGTTTTGCTTGTTTGTAATTAAATTTGCTCTGGCATCGTTGTTGTTTTATGTGTGACTTTTATGGGCGTGACACGTGAGCTATTTTTATGACATTGAAACGGAAGCAGCCACGTTTAAACTTTTTAATCACGCAAATGTGCCTAGCCAGGGAGAGGAGGGAGAGGGGCAGGGGGTAACCTGCCGGCTAGTGAAATTTTAATTAAAATAAATTGCCATCAAATTGGCCTCATTGTTGTCAGTCGAGGAGCCTGCTTTAAAATTCCAAAAACAAAAACCAAATTGAATCTAATTGGGCGCGTGATTGCAGCGTGTAATCGATAATCGATAAATCTATCTAGGTTGCAGCAGGTCAATCGGCCCCCAGGAACTACACACTATGCTCAACTTATCCACACTGAGTCAACATTTTGAGTCTTAGTTTCTCTTGGCCAGCAAGTGCGAAAGGAAAATAGCTGCCAGACTCTGTCTACAGAGTCTCTCGCCCACAAGAACTTGAGCACAACAATGGGAAACAATGTCGGAAGTGACTACGAAACTTTTGCGCAACAATAAGTTCAACTTATCGTTGCCTTTTGCACTTGTATCTTTGCTTGTCTTTCTGATCAACGCCCTCCCCGCTCTCGCTCTCGCTCTTCATGCTATGTGTCACTTTTTCAAATGACTAAAAAAAATCCCAAAAATTCCCAAAATTCACAACACATACAGCGCACACACATTCATACATATATATACCATATAAAGTCGTGAATTTGTAGCGCGTGGACGCCGCTGGCCGTTGGGCCGACTACATGTCAATTTGTTGCGTATACGCCGCATGGCCGCACTGGGATTTTCAGTGGCCAGCGGCGGCGGCGTCTAGAGCGTGGCCAGAGCACTATGCGGAATTGTTTGAGTGTATGAGTGTGTGTGTGTGTGTGTGCCGCAGGTCTGCATAGCTCGAATGCTCCGAAGTGCAGTGCAATTTCCGGCCAAATCGAGCCGCAGCATGCCTTGCCTGTTGTCCCAATGCAGGAGCGACTAATGGTTTGCCAGCTATTAAATTATTAACTAGAAAGCTGACTATATGTTGCTCTTAACTGATGATAGTGATACGAATGATCTTTCATTTTAAAAAAAATTTCTTACTTGTGCTAAAATCATTATACTTACTTTGTGCAAATGTGTGAAACAGACATAAATTAGTACTAAACAATCATTTAAATCGATTTTAAACGATACTTAAGTTGGGCCAAAAAATTATGTCGAAACGGTCCAAAAATTAGACATATAACACACCAAACAGGCCTGGTAACCTCATTTTACACCCGTCGTAACTTTCTTAAAAATCAATCGATTTTCACGCGGAATGACATTTTGTTTATGTTTTAACAACCAGAGTGATTCTACATTTAAAAAATAGCAAAATATTTTTTTTGAAAATTTTCGATATTTTGAAAATTTTTGTAAGGGTCCCCCCTATGAATTTTCGAAAAAGAAATTTTTATTTCTTTTTAAATCGCAAGTTTTTAATTTTAATCGATTGCGGAGTTCAAAATTAGTAGTAAACAATCATTTAGATCGATTTTAAACGATACTTAATTTTTGCCCAAAAATCACGTCGAAGTGGTCAAAAAATTGTACATGTTAAATACTCAACAGGCCTGGTACCTCCATTTTACACCAGTCGTAACTTTCTTAAAAATCAAACGATTTTCACGCGGAATGACATTTTGTTTACGTTTTAACAACCCGAGTCATTCTACATTTAAAAAAATACCAAAATAGATTTTTTGAAATTTTCGATTTTTTGGAAATTTTGGTAAGGGTCCCCCCTATGAATTTTCAACATAATTTTTTTTTTTATTTTTTTAAATCGCAGGTTTTTAGCTTTAATCGATTGCGGAGGTCAACATTAGTACTAAACAATTGTTTAAATCGATTTTAAACGATACTTAATTTTGACCCAAAAATCATGTCCAAGTGGTCGAAAAATTAGACATGTAACACACTCAACAGGCCTGGTACACTCAGTTTGCACCGATCGTAACTTTCTTAAAAATCAATCGATTTTCACGCGGAATGACATTTTATGTTTTAACAACCAGAGTGATTCTACATTTAAAAAATAGCAAAATATTTTTTTTGAAAATTTTCGATATTTTGAAAATTTTTGTAAGGGTCCCCCCTATGAATTTTCGAATTTTTATTTCTTTTTAAATCGCAAGTTTTTTATTTTAATCGATTGCGGAGGTCAAAATTAGTAGTAAACAATTGTTTAATTCGATTTTAAACGATGCTTAATTTTGACCCAAAAATCATGTCCAACTGGTCAAAAAATTAGACATGTAACACACTCAACAGGCCTGGTACACTCAGTTTGCACCGATCGTAACTTTCTTAAAAATCAATCGATTTTCACGCGGAATGACATTTTATGTTTTAACAACCAGAGTGATTCTACATTTAAAAATAGCAAAATATTTTTTTGAAAATTTTCGATATTTTGAAAATTTTTGAAGGGTCCCCCTATGAATTTTCGAATTTTATTTCTTTTTAAATCGCAAGTTTTTTATTTTAATCGATTGCGGAGGTCAAAATTAGTAGTAAACAATCATTTAGATCGATTTTAAACGATACTTAATTTTTGCCCAAAAATCACGTCGAAGTGGTCAAAAAATAAGACATGTTAAGAAATTTTCGATTTTTTGGAAATTTTGGTAAGGGTCCCCCTTATGAATTTTCAACATCATTTTTTTTTTATTTTTTTAAATCGCAGGTTTTTACCTTTAACCGATTGCGGAGGTCAACATTAGTACTAAACAATTGTTTAATTCGATTTTAAACGATGCTTAATTTTGACCCAAAAATCATGTCCAACTGGTCAAAAAATTAGACATGTAACACACTCAACAGGCCTGGTACACTCAGTTTGCACCGATCGTAACTTGCTCAAAAGTCAATCGATTTTCACGCGGAATGACATTTTGTTTACGTTTTAACAACCTAATTGATTCTACATTTAAAAAAAATACCAAAATAGATTTTTGGAAATTTTCGATTTTTTGGAAATTTTGGTAAGGGTGCCCCCTATGAATTTTCAACAAAAAATTTTTTTTTCATTTTTTAAAATCGCTAGTTTTTAGCTTTAATCGATTGCGGAGGTCACAAATAGTACTAAACAATCATTTGAATCGATTTTAATCGATACTTAATTTTGGCCCAAAAGTCATGTCGAAGTGGTCCAAAAATTAGACATGTAACACACTCAACAGGCCTGGTAATCTCATTGTACACCGATCGATGGTACTTTCTTAAAAATCAAACGATTTTCACGCGGAATGACATTTTGTTTATGGTTTTTGTGCAGAATTCTTTGTTTTAAATTATAAGTGTCATTACCCGTTTGTAACGAATTTAAGGATTTGAGCAAAGGGTATCTTACTGTCGGGCTCGCTCGATTGTTAACTTACCGACTTGTTATTTATAGCTTCCCACATTGAATTTCATAATCAGTTCGACCTTCGAAACAAAAAAAAACATAGCATACTTATCAGCGCACTCTCATTCCCTTTGCTTGGCCCTGTCTGTCTGTCCGTCCAGTTTCAATCTCATTGTCCCTCAATGACACATGCCAATTATGCATATGCATTTTTTATGATGTTCAACATATTCATTTTCCATCTACTTCTTTGACCTTCGCCTCGGGTAATTTGTGTAACTGTGTAATAATGTATGTCCTTGGCATGGTTAATAAATCATTTAAAGTGTGTATGCATGTCATAACGCTTATTTGCTCAGTATGGGATACATATCACACGCCCAGGGGGGGGGAAGAAACAGCACAGATAAAGCAAACTGGGGAGAGTGGAGAGCAGGGTGCTTGTCAGGGTCGTGAGGAACAAAAACAATAAGCAAATGTAAATCAACAGAATGAAAATGCTGTGCAAATTGTCAGACGTGGCGAAAAGGAAAAGCGGCCAGATTATTAAATCCCTACATGACAATCGACAGGCAGCAGCAAGAGGAGGAGGAGGAGGAGCAGCAGAAGGACAGCATCGATATGCTTCAGCCAGGACAGCGACGACAGCATTGTCAGCCTCAATTTCGCGCTCGCGCTGTAAGGATGCCTGGCAAGGACACGGCCAGCAGTCAATAAAAGCCAGTAAAATCATTCACTAGCCCTTCATGCATACATATGTGCAGGTATGTGTGTGTGTGTGTGTGTGTGTGTGTGTGCCTGCATATGGGTTCACTGCAATTATAATTTCTTTTCTTTTGTTTCGCCTTCGCCTTTTTGAATTAAAGCCAATTATCCTTATGCAAATTGGACCGTGCGGTAGCAGGTGACAAGTGCAGCATGATAATAGGCCTGTCAATTTTGCCAGTGACATGCCACGCCCCCTGCCCCGCCCAGCAGGTCCTTTAATTATCTAATGGCAGCGATTAAGATGAAAGCATGCATGAAGTGGATAAGGAATTAATTCAGTTTAAGCTATAAAAGAACTGTATGAGAGTTTTCCTTAATTGCTTTAGATTTTATAATAAAAGTTCCCCATTTATTGAAAGAACTTTTCGTTGGTGCTCTTAAGTTTTCCATTTTCTTTGCCTTTGTGTGGCACTTTCACTCTTTTAGTTGTATTCAAAACTTGACTTGAATGCGAGGGCAGCCTGAAGAAAGTATGCTATGCTAATAATATTTCATTTTGGGCGGCAAGTTTTCATTTCTTCGACAGCATCAAATGAAACTTGCGGTAAATCAACAAGCTTTTCCCATCATCATCATCTCTCATCTCTCCCCCTTCTCCCTGCTCACCTTCTGTTGGAAACTTTCCTTTTACTTCGATCGCAGCTCGATGCTTTTGCAACTTTCATCGTGCAATTTAATTTGCCAGCTTGTCTATTAGCCGCTTCTGCTTTCGCTGCTGATTCCGACCAAGTTTCGCAATAAGTTTTTGTGGCCAACCTCAAGTCGGCTGCCTGCCACATTATTTTATACTTCACAAATTAAATACATTTCGAGAGAGAGAGAGACAGATACTTATGCATAATCTATCTACATATATGTTTGTGTATGCATAACGTATAATTTGTTATACTAAATGTTGATCTGAGAGCTGGCAGATTGCTTTGATTTCTGGCCGCAGTAGACCGCATTATTTGGATTGCAGTTATGCTGCTGCTGCTGCTGTCAGGCATTTGTCTAGTATTCGTAGAGTATTCATTCTACATTATTAAGCAGCGTTAATTGACGCATGAGGCGCATGAATATGCAATTCGAAATTCAAGCTAAATTCTAGCTCATTTTTTGGGCTCAAACCGACTGCAAGTGAGCATGGATAATGAGGTGAAACACTCGATTGACTCAATTGAAGTATAGATGCAAAATGGTATATTTGCAGTGAGAAATTTAAATTTAAAGAAATTAATTAGAGAAACTCTTTAGAGTCTTGAAAAAAAGTATAGAGTAAGCAGTCGTCGCTCTTGAGGCCTGTAGGCTTGAAAGATTTAAATGACTTATGTGCCCAGGGCAGGATGTTGTTTGGGGTTGATTGGGCCGGCGACCGGCGGTTTGCTTAATTAAAATGTCTTCAACACAATTCTATTTGCATGCAACATGCTTGTCAAATGCACAGCAAACTGCAGTACCATCTGTGTGTGTGTTGTGTGTGTGTGTGTGTGTGAACAGTAATGTCTAGTCAGGCGCATCAGTTGTTGGCTTAGGCCTGTCTCTCTCTCTTCCTCTCCCTTTCTTCCTCTGTTGCCTTCGCACCGCACATCGATGGTTAGCAAAATTTGTGATTGTATTTGACTCAATCAGAGCCCACACACACACACATGCACATGCACACTTAGCTAGGCAAACACACAGGATACGAGGCTGTAATTAGCTCATTTATGTTGATTCACTTTGACAACTCACCTTAAAATATAAATTGCTTCAATTAATTCGGCTTATTCATTAAACGCACTCAAAAGCGACGACGCATCGACGTTGCGGGCTAAAACCCAAAAACCAAAGATATTCATAAATTTGTGGCTAAATGTTATCGACCATATTCCAAATGTTGCGGTTTCTCTGCTAAGTGCATGAGTCTGTCTGTGTGCGACAGAGAGATAGAGACAGAGAGAGAGAGAGAGTAAATGTGAATTGACATTTGATCATAATTAAAAGCTGAACGACTCTCTCTCTCTCTCTCTCGCCCTCTCCTGCTCTCTAATGCATATTCTAGCAAATTAAATGTTGTTGATTTCCAAAACGTTGGTCAATTAATTACCATAACATCGCATATTACCAAAAAACCAAAAACAACACGCTAAAAATGTCAATCGTTTCGCTCTTTAATTTCGTTTTGTTGCATTCGATTTAATTACATTGAAATCGCTTTAATTTCACAGCGATTACTTTTGTTTGTGATCATTATAGCCTGCTGTCATCGAAAATGGCGACGGAAAATCACTTAATTATAGCCCAAAAATTGCATATTTGTCACAATTTGGCTATAGAAAATGTTGTAGAAGCGATTTTTATGCTAATTTTGACTTGTCCAATTGATTTGGATTAAAAAATGCGACTTTAAATTTTTTTGAATATCTGTCAATTTGTACAAGGGTATGGACAAATCACGTAAATTTTGAAAGTTTTTTATTTTCCAAAATATATAAATAAATAATGCAGAATCGTTAAAGAGTCAAAAATATTAAGAAAATGACTTAGCAGATAAAAATCGAATGGGATTTGACCAAGTTATGACAGCTGCAAGTACATAATATGGAACAAAAAATTGAAAGAAAAACTGTGCTCGCCCAGAAGATACCCTGCAACTTATTTATTAAGAACACTTATGAATAATGCGCGATATATGCGCAGTAGAGCAGAGCAAACTTTAAGATACCGATGATGCAACGGGGCGTATGCGTAATGTGGCAAGACAGGAGAGAGAGAGTGTGTTTGCTGCATTAGTATTAAAAAGCAATTTGTGTGTTCCTCAGCAAGCTGCAAGTTTTGCTGCTGTTGCCACAACACACAAACACACACACAGGCACATACACACTCGCACTGACTACGCCCCTGTGCGTTTAATAATCTCATAATTGCAACTATGAAACTTAAGCTGCGCAAATTGAGTCTTGAGTTGGATTGTTGAAGCAGCTGCTCTCTCTCTCTCTCTCTCTGCCTGCCTCGACTCGATTTCAGGGTGTGTTTTTCGGGTGTGTGTGGATTTTTGCGCAATAAATAGAAAATACTTAAATTGCAATTGCCGGCGCTGCTGCTCTAGTTGGGTCTGGCAGTTGGCAATCGTAGTGCGGCATTGCGCATACGCCATGTGTGGCTTAGTCGTTGCCATCGTCGCTGCTGCCGCTGCTGCTGCTGCTGCTGCTGCTTAAAACAATTAGAAATGCAACATTGTTTTAATCTCTTTCGCATTTAACGCAAATTGCTCGGCATTAAGGCGCTGCCGAAACCGCACTTAGACAAAAGCGAGAGAAAACGCCAAAACGAATGAGCATGGCTTAAATGGCAAGGCAGAGAGTGGAGTGGATTGGAGTGGAGGCGGATGCCCAAAACGAGTGCAATAATTCGAATTTAAGCATTGCCATGAGCCAGCTGTGAGTGGGTGTGCTGTGTGTGTGTGTGTGTGTGTGTGTGCTCATAAATTCTTGATGTCCAAGTGCTGTCTGTCAAACTGCTTCTAGTTCTACTGCCTCAACTTGTACATAGTTTATAAGCAGCGCGACTTACCGAGCTGCCTGCCTCACTTGCCGCACTTGCCACATGCGTGTGTGTGGGTTAATCATTTGGGTTTGCTTAGCTATTGACGTCACGCACTTGTGGCATCAGCTTTTTGCCTCCTCTTTACCCAAGCAAACTGCAAACTGAAAAGTGAAGGAAACTTTGGCCCCGAGCAAAATGGGAGCAAAACCAGAGACTTGTTTCTGTAAAGCCAAATTGTGGACTCACTTGGCTGCAGCACTCACTCACTTGGCCAAGGATTTAAACTCTAGTTTGATTTAAGGAAAATTCCATAAGTAGTTATCTGGTTTAACTCAAAACTCCTTGACTAAGCTGCTCATAATATTCATACGAATTGTTATACCAACATCAGCTTAGAGCTAACATTTAATTTAGTTTTAGAAATATGAAATAAAATATTTCTCTTACTTATTTAAAAATCTGTTTAATTTGAATGTGCTCTCTCTCTGGCTGGGAATAAAAACTGCTGCAGCTAACTGTATGTAAGCATATTTCAAGCCCCATGAATTTATGTGTAAAGCTAACATAAACTACCCCCTTTCCTCCCTCTCCCTTACACACACCGGAAGGGCAAATAAGCTTGGCTGCAATGCAGATACCTCTGAATAAATGCATTGCATACATGTTAACTGGCCAGAAATTCGAATGCTCTCAACGGGAGTTTCACTGCAGGTATGTGGGTGTGTGTGTGTGTGTGTGAGTGTATAACAGTTTGTGTAGAAGTTTTTTTATGCTCTGAGAAGGCAACACCCTCTGTGGGGGGCATCGCGAACAGCGAACGAAATAAAAAAAACACACGAATATTTAAATGTATAATGAGCAGCTGAAAGCTTTTTAATGGCTTTTCAATTAGACGAGGTCAGTCCGCACATACATGTGTGTGGGTGTAGGTGTGTGTGTGTGTATGTGTGTGTGTGAGTACGCGTGAGAAACTCACTGTAGTTGCTTAGGCAGCAGCGGCTGGCTGCCTAATTATGCACAAAGTCAAGATTTTATTATAATGAGCAGGCATTGCTAGGCAACAATTCCAGCGCTGCTTCACACACACACACACACTCATACACTCACACAACAAATGAGTGCAAGAACAGCTGGCAGCTGTGCTAACTGCAAATTGAGAGGCCACACGCTAGAGTAGAAGTTGCATTTCAGCTGGCGCGCAAAAGTATGCTACACTTTTTTTGCATAGCAATTGCTGCGGCTGCTTGCGGTCTGCCACACGCGAAAGATCTCACATCCCAAGTGCTTTATAAGGCCTGCTTAGCTGTAGCTTAATTCTGTTTGCCTTGTTTTGGTTTATCGAAAGGAAAAACAAAATATTGTGTGGCGATAAATAAAACAAACTCACTTTCATGTGCATTCGCATTCGCATTCGCATTCATTCATTCATTTGTCTCTGTCACTTGTGCTATTTATTTGCATTGCGCAAATCAAATTTGACAAAAATTTAATTAAATGCAGCACTTACAACAATTTTAATAAGCCATATAAATAAATTAAAATAAATTCCCCATGAAACGCACACACACAAATACACAAGCAAATACGATTACAGCCAGCAAAACATGCAAATGGCAAACTATGCGCAGCTTCTGAGTTTATGTGTGTGTATGTGTGTGTGTGGGTGTGCGACAAATTTAATTTTGTCAAAACCACAAATTGACAAATATTTTAATTTGCATAACAAACACAGGCAATACTCACACACACACTCTGACATACTTATCGTATATTTTAATTGATTCTCGCTGAATTTATTGATTTCATTTTGTCAACAGTTGCTGCCAGAACCGCAACATGGCATTATCCAACTCACAAGCCAACTTTAGCTCTGTCTCTCTCACTCTCTACATATCTCCCTCTCTTTTCACTATGTTCGCTTTCACTTGTCTCTCCCCCATCTTGCTCGCTCTCTTTGCCAGCTAATTTGCATGTGCGACTGTGTTAGAAACATAAATTACGCATAGTTCGCGATATCCCAAAGAGCAGGCGGTTCGGTTCTGTTGGCCTGTTTGCATTTAGCCATGTTTGCAATTTATGGCCAGATTTAGCTTGAACCCACCGCTAATGGGGGCACTCACTTGCAGCGCAGCTTTTTTTTTATTTCATGCTGCGTTCTAGTTAATTGCTCTAATTACTTGCACTAATTTATTGACTATTCTCAATATATTTGTGGCTGCTCTTTAAATGAAATATCACATGGGGGAGGCTGCAAAAAATATATCTATGGGGTAGGGTTAATAAAGTGCATAATTGTTTTAAAGCACACATGGAAATTAATATTTATATTATAATTTATATTTGGTAATTTTAAACACATAAACTACAGTAAATAAAGCAAAATTGCATTGAATAATGAGTGATTTGAGGCTTAAGATATATCCGTTGCATTTGCAGATATATGCTGCTCTTAAGCTACCCCACTTTATGTGTAGCATTAGCTTGAATTTCTCTCTGGGAATTCACATTCTCAGAGACTGGCAAACTCATACACATAAATACGTCTTAGGATACAATTTCAGGCATTATATTTGAGAAGCAGCTCAAACTTAATGAACTGAATTGAATGGGGTGCACTCCCTGTCGCTCTCCCCTCTCGCTCCTCTCTCTCTCTCTCTATCTCTTTCTCTGTCTTGATGTCTGCATGGGTTGTTTAAATTTAAGCAATTAAACTGACCCATTCATGAGCATAAAAGACACCCGAGTAGAAAAACTGCTTTTGTTTTCATCAGTTCTGCTTTGCCTGTCTCTCTGTCTGTCTGTCTGTCTGTCTGTCTGTCTGTCTGTCTATCTGTCTGTCTGTCTGCTGCTGTGGGGCTTCTTGTTGTTGCTGCCACTGTTGATTTTATATATTCAAATTAGTTCGTTTTGCACGAGTGGCACTCGAAGAAGAGCTACGACTGCTGCGACTACTGCGATATTTTTCAACTACGGCTGACTGAGCAAACCGTGCGACAGACAGAGAGACAGACAGACAGACAGACAGACAGACTAACTCTGTAACTGACTGACTGACTGACTGACTAACTGAGTGACTGTCCCTCTGAGTGGGGCTCATTCAGCAGAGCTATCAAGTTGCCTGTGAAGTGCTTATCCTCAAATCAGTGACACTTGAATGTGCACAGCACAAGTGACTGACCAAGTGGGTGACGGTGAGCTCACCGACTTGCCGAGAGAGCAGAGAGCAGAGCAGAGAGCAGCCTGGGTTAGTCCCGATCCCGTCCCGGTACCGTGACAAAAGTGCGAAGCTCGCCTTCATTTATTTACTTTGCCGTTTGCCGTTTGTCGTTTGCCATTTGCCAACTGGCCAAGCGGCAGCCGGCTGAAGTGTTGTTTGCGGCCCTGATTGAGTAGCTAAATAAAGTTGGCAAATGTCCTTTGTAGCGCTGCTGCTGCTGTTTGAGCTCTCCTCTTGCCTTCTTTTCCCTCCTCCTCCTCCTCTGCCTCTCTGTTGCCCTGGCGATTTATGAAACAACCAGGCCAAGCAGGATGATGCCCGGCTAATAGACTTAAGCGTATCAATTTGATCCGAGCCCAAAGTTTCTGCCACCTATGCGACAAGTGGCCGCCTCGCCTGGCCTAGGAATGTGTGATGAATAAAGTTTTGCCAACTGAGAATCAATTAAATTAAATTGACGCAGTCAAGTGCAACCGTAGCTTGTCTCAGGTTAATTATTTAAAGAATTTTCAGTCTGATATTTCTTTACAAAATAATTAAGCAAAGTTTCAGCACTAATCGAAATTCGAAGAAGCCGCAAAGTGAGCAGCAGCCAGACGGCGGGGCGTGGGAAGCGTGTGAAAAAAGTTTACGGAATTTTTAAAAATATTAGAAAATTGTAAAATTAAATTTAAAGACTCTTCTTGAATTCAGAAAAAGGCTATAAAAGTTCAACAAATTTTTGTAAATTTTAGAAACATTTTGAAATCAATTTTTTCCAACTGCAAAACGATTTTAAAGATTTCTACATTGCGCAGCATTTTGAAGCCCTCTGCAGTTTCAACTCGACTGTCGCATCGGTAGCTGGCAATCCCGGATGAAATCCTGCATCACCAGAACGCGGTAGAAGGGTCAACCAGCAGGGAGGGGGGAGAGGGGTCACGTAAGCCAAGCGCAACTTATTTATAGTTGGCCGAGCGAGGCGACGGCGACGGCAATTTATCGTCATTAGCGGACGAACGCAGCGAAATTTTCACTTGAAAATTTTCACGAGCTGAAATGAAATGCCTGCGGTCATTCGGTGCGGTCCTGGCGCCTTTGTTAATGATGCCGCCGCTGACTAGGACAACGACAACGATGATGGCGACGCTGGCGACGACTGCGACTGCGACTGCGACTCCGACGACGACAACGGTAATGATGATTACTGACGGTTTTAAATCATGCGCTAATTATTGCAATTGTTGCCCTCGGGCCGCAATCGCAGACCTCGTTGATGACGCTTGAATAATTGATGATGGGCAAACGACGACGAGGAGGAGGACGACGAGGAGGAGGAACGAGGCTCGGTAATCAAATTGCGAAAGAGTTGACTCGCTTTTTGGGCCGCAAAACAAACCATTTTTCAGCCATTTTCCACTTCTATGGCGCGTTGCTTTGTGTGGTCGCTTTGAGCGAGTGAAATAAAGTGAGAGAGAGGGAGAGAGAAGAGAGAGAGAGCGAGAGAGAGAGAGGGGGAGAGAGAGAGAGAGAGAAAAAAACAATTGCACAAGGGAAGCTTTAGCTGCATTCGCCTCACGGCAATCAACCTAATTTATTATTGCCACCCAGTGGCAGCGCCTCCGGCCAGACTAATGCCACACACATGCCCCCCCTTGGCCACGCCCCCTCCCACTCTTTCCACTGCTTGCCACAAAACGCCAAACAACATAGCCGCCATTTCGATATGAATGTTAATACATAATTCCAAATTGCAATTGCAATCGCACACCTGAGCCGCAGCCAGAGCTGTTGCCACTGCCGCTTGCCACTTGCCGCTGCTGCCTGCCACAGTTGTTGCCGCAACAGTTGTGGTTGCATGCAATTGGGCTCATTTTGGTATGGTGGGAGAGGGGGGCGGGATGGTTTGCCCTGCGGCATCCCCAGTTGATCGTAATGACAATTAGTAGTGTATTTTTTTTACGTTCAACCGGGCGTATGAGTGATATTTGCAATTTGTGCACTTTACAGCGCATGAAAGCAATTTTCAAGGCTGCAACTATTATTTCTATACTATAATACTTAAATATTATATAGTATATATATTTTCTCATACCTGTAGCATCAGAGCTTAGCCTCAGCTGTTGCTACGTGCCTCTGTTTGCCTGATTTGTGCGGGGTCAGCGAGTCAGACAGCAACTTGCCGCCTTGTGCACACAAAGCGACACACACACACACATTCACACACACACACACATATACTCAGACACCCACACTCACCTGCCAACAGACAAACAACTCATTTCGCTCAGTGAACTCAACAATAAGCATAAAAACATTCATCACTGATTCACTACGTGAGCTGCCTGGCCAATTATTGCCCCGCAGTGAAGGTGCATGCCATGATGAATATGTGTGTGAGTGTTAGTGTGAGTGTGTGTGTGAGTGTGAGTACCGTTGATTGAATATCAACGCCAGCAGCAGCGGCAGCGGCAACAACAACAACACTCGCATAGTTAACACTTTCGAGTCTCGTTTCCGCCTGTTTTCTGCATGTAATACAATATTTGCCATGTGTCAGCTATAGTGAGTGTACGTGTATGTCTGCGTGTGTGTGTGTGTGAGTGTGTGTGTAGCATATTCTCTGCGCTAGTCAACTGTCAGATTTCGCCTTGTGCCAGCATAAAATGTTAAAATAATGCCACAGTCATAGACAGGCCGTCTTTATTTGGCCAGCGAGGCACCCGCATCAACAGCACAGTAAGTAGAACCCTGCTCCATCTCTCTCCTCTCTCTCTCTCTTCTCTTCCCTCTCTCTCTCTCTTTGCAAATCCCTATGGCAGTGCCCGTCAAAGTCCCAGCTCACATTTCCCCGTCCCCAACGAGTACCAGCAACATTATCAGCCATTTGTCGCATGCAATCTGCTTGCTTTCCTTTTTTTCTCGCTCTCTCTCTCTCTCTCTCTCTTCTCTTTCTCTCTTTGCCTTGCTTTGCTTTCCGCCTTGCCTTCCACTTCCGGTGACAGCGTAATATTGTAATATGCTTATGTCTCTGTCTGTTTGCCTGTCTGCAGATACGGCTATCAAAATGGGAAATGGCAATGCGAATGAGAACTCACTGATACGACTAAAAGAGTGTGTGTGTGTGCCAGGGTGTGAGTGTGTGTGTTAGTATGTGTGTGGATAGTGCAGAGTTAGCTAGGGAGGGGGGGGGGCCCTACACTGGATCAGTTGGTACGCAAATTTGCTTTGTCAGCAGTTGAAAGTTTTCAGCTTGTTATTTATTATTGCGCTGCCTTTGCTTGCCTGCAAATCAATCAATGTGCGGTGTGTGTGTGTGTGTGTGTGTGTGTGTGGGTGCAGCTTGATCAAATTAAAAGCCAGCCAGTATATCTTTATCACATAGATACACGCCCTACTACACTGCCACACATGTCCATAGACATTGGCATTGAAATGCGAAGACAGTTGCAGCTGAAATGCATTTCGTGTTGCCTGCACTTCATATTGTATGTATCTGCAGCTCCATCGCCAGCTCCCATCTCCCATCTTCATCTCCCATCTCTGCCATGTCCCATCTCCCTTCTCCCATCTCCGCCTGCATTTCCATTTCCATGTTAGCATTCACTCCCGGGCACACCCAGTTACGTGCTAAGAATTTTAATTAACAGATAAATCAATAAGAAATATGGACGACGGCTGTCAGTGTAAGTCCCTCGCTGCACTCGTATATATGTGTGTGTGTGTGTGTGTGTGAAGAAGCATTGCTCGGCAACTAAATAAACTTCTGAGCCCGGCCCAGACAGCGGCAGTTAAAGAAAAGCGCAAGTGCTAAAGCAGCACACAAAAATGCCCAACAGCAGCGGCAGCAGCAGCGGCAAAATGCGGAGAAATTAGAGAAAAACGGCACTTAAAATTGCAGCTGCAACAGCAACAGTGGCAAGTGGCAAGTGGCAAGTGGCAGCATCGTGCACTGTGTCCTGCATGCTGAAACTTTGGCTCAAAGCTGCTTTGGCCATGGCCAAAATGCCACTGGGGCAACTCGGCAGACCCAGCAGACTGTCTCGCTCTCTCAATGAGCTGCAGGCGGCAGAAGATGCTGGAGAGCTTGAGTGAATAACGGTAAAAGCATATCTAAAGACTTATGCAGCAAGTGGGAATAAATATTGTATATGGATTAAACTAAACTCTCTTGCTTTATGCATATTTATAATTAAGGAAAATACATTAAATTCATTTTTAAACTGAGTGCGCTGAAAAGTATGCTATATTTTTTTTTCAATGAGCCCTGCGCATTGAACTTGGCTTAGAAATTAATTTTAAATTATATAGTTTAAACAAAATAAACTTAAATGTTTTTAAAGCAAGTTAGGAATCTTCTATATTTATTATATATATATTCTCGAACATTTTCTGCGCTTTGATTTAGCTTCAGTTCTACAAAACTTTGCAAATAGTTCTCATATCTTTTGAAACTCAGCATAGCAACGCTTGACTTGTTCCACTTTTGCCACTCTCTCACTCACTGTCGCTATCTCTCACACCCTCTCTCTCTGTCTCCCTCGAGCTACTGCCACAACTGGCCGTACTGCAGCGCATTTTGGCCAAGAACGTTGCCGGCTTAATGGCGAATGCGGCAATAAATAGAATTACAGTCAAGTGCTTGATAACTTGCTAAATGCGAGCGGGGCCGCAGTTAAAGCCGCAGCCAGTGCAATTCTGGCAAGAAACAAAAAAATAAAAATACCAAAAAATTACCAAAAAAATACCAAATAAATATGCAATATAAATACGCGTTGTATACGTTATATAAATTTGAAATTTCTAGAATGACGGAACGTGCCGCAGTCACCTTTAGACAGGCGTCACAGTCTCACACACACACACACACAGAGAGAAACACCCGCACGTAGCCCGAAGCAACAATTTCTTGATTCAGATCGCAGAGTGGGGAGGGGGGTGGGGTGCCAAAGTTTAATTTGAATATAATAGAAAAACTTTGCAACGAAAATAGCCAAAAGCCAAATGGCAATAACAATGTGCCGGAGATGGGCAGCCAAAACAGGCAAAACAGCTAAAAATTTGTAGCGCTCGTTCAACCAAAAATAGTTTTCAAAATAAAATACACACACAGACACACACACGCACACATACCGTCACACACATACAGACACACACGCACGTCGTGGGATATATAAAATGTTTTATGGCATTTGTGATTGTTGTGTCATTAAGTTGAAATTGTGTAGGTGGTCAGACTGGAACTCACACACACACACACACACCCAGCTTGGGGGCGGTCACTGGGGGCGTGGCAATTTCATTTCTATTTCCAAGTTGTTATCGAAAAAGTGAGTGCATTTCCTTTTTATTCGGGCTGCTGCTTAGTTTGCACTCACTTTGCTGTGTGTGTTTTTTCTATAATTATTTTGTCGCCATTTTGTTTATGTGTCACACCCCTCATCCCCTCCCCTCTCTTAACCCTATGCTACCTTCTCCCTGCTTTAAACTTGCCGCTTACATTTGTTTGCGTTCAAAAATGTTCTTTCAAGCTGCTCCCTTTATGGCCATGAAGCAGGGCTAACAGCACGCATGGCCACAACACACACCCATACACACACAATCTCTCACACACACATGCACACCCTAACCCCGCCTAGGCTAAGCGGCAGCACAATGAGGTAGGACGAGCCAAGCGCTCACCTGTGTTTGGCTTTTGTGCCCGAGCTGCGCGTTCATTCATATTTCCCCCAGGACAATTGTGTGTGTGTGTGTGCGTCTGTGTGTGTGTGTGTGTGTGTGTGTGTGCCTGCGTGAGAGTTACAAGTTGTGCTTGGCGCTTTGTTGTCGATTTGCCCTTGCTAAATGGGGTCTTATTGCATTTTAAGCATGTCTGCGATAAGGCGAGCAATGCGTGCCAAAGCGATAATCAATTTGACTTGGGGCAAATCTCAGGAGCGATTGCTTGTTTCTGTTTATAAGGCGGGAGAACTGCGCAGTAGTTTCAGCTGTCAAATAAAAGTTAAAATTGTATTATAAAGTTTTTAATTCCTATTTTTGCCTTGTTATAGTGTATACGCTGCTTCGTCTACATTCTTTGCGCCTTTTCGCTCTTTGTCAGTTCACTCGCGTTTTTTGGCTTTCTTGGCTTATTAAATATTCAAAGCCAACTTCAGCCGCAATGCAACAAGCTGAAAAATTAGTTTAAGCCGAGATTTCTATAGACAACAGCAGCGGCGGCAGCGGCGGCAGCAGTTGCTGTCGATTTGTTGGCCAATTGACGGTGAGCCTCAAGTTTCATCTTTGCATTTGGCTTGCGGCATTTTCACCGCTTTCCATTTCCATCGCTTTCCATTTCCACCGCTTTCCATTTCAGCTTCGCAGCTGCGGCTTCTTTCCTTTTCAATTTTTGCGCCTAGCGAGAGATTTTTTGGCTTATATATGTTGTTTACGTGGCGTATGCGCGTTATATTTGCATACATTTGCGGTGTCGTCGCTTTTGTGTGTGTGTGTGGAAATTGCGCATACGCCGCGTTTTGTTTTCGACTTTGCTGACACAGTTGGCTGGCTGCGCCCCGGCCTGAGTGCCGACTGCCGAATCAATTTGCCCTGCATATTTGCATAATAAGCAGCGGGTCGCCCCAGCTTTTCATCGGCCACACGGCTCGCAGTTTGTTTGTCACTCAGCCTGTCACTTGATCAATATGTGCATAGCGTGCTCATAAAATTTCACTCCCCTCACCCTCCTCCCCTGCCCCTACGAGCCTGTGTATTACTTTGTTTTCTTGTGCAGAATTTGTGTCACACAAATGTTGCGGCAAATCGTCGAGAGAGAGAGGGAGAGAGTGTGGGGGGGGGGCGTTGTCAAGAGGCAGCAAATTGCACAACTGAGCCACGTCTTCGAACTTTTGAATCTTTGCAATTTCAACCCCTTCACGCATAAACACAAGCTGCTGCTACCTCCCTCCTCCCCCCTTAGCAACACAGCAAGTGCACGAAATGTAGTGGAATAATGACTTTATTATATACTATATATTATATTTGCCAAGCTCTGCTTATCGCTGTGCTAAGCAAATTTTCAATGGAAAATCTCTCGAGTTTCATAACTGAACTGAAACGTGGAGTGTGATGTCTTTATAAGGCTGTGGGAGATTTCTGTTGAAATTAATGCGGCTAAGCTGGCAGCAAACTATGCAGATAGCACAAATAATGTTTGTATAGAGTAGTCTAAGTTTTGTAGAGGTTTTCCTAGCTGTGGCTGTAATCAACTGTAGAGGAGTTCAATTAGAGTGTATATAAGGCTGAAGAATTAGTGTAGAAGCAGAGAATTTTGAGGAAATAAAGCTAGAGATATAAAAAGCTTCAAGAATTTTCTATACTCAAAAATACTTTGCATTTATTTCAAATATATTATTTTAAATAAGACTCTCTCTATCAGCCGCAGTTACAGCGTATCTATGAGCTCAGTTCCATCTGGTTTACTCCACAATTGTTGCATATAATTCATATTTTTTTGCCAAAGTTTTTTCCCTTTAAATGGGAAAGCATTTTCCACGGCTTGCAGCCAATTAGAAATGCTCTTAAAATATGCACAAGCCTTTCCCCTTAGTCACTTTGATTCAAAGTACTCAAACCCAAGCAGAATCCTACAATCCTCAGCACTATGCCAAGCCCATGGAAACTTTCGTATTATGAGGCACAAGTTTTTTGAACAATGACGCGGCACAAGAAGAAGAAGCAGAAGAAGAAGATGATGAAGAAGATGAAGAATAAGAAGTTGCGGCTCAACAGTTTCTCTTCTTGTTGTTGCAGAAGCACTTAAGCTTAAGTGATTTTTATTGGTCACTTAATGCGCAGACAACCCCTGAGAGGGGGCGGGGCAGGGGAAGAACCCTCTGCAAGTGACCACAACAAGCTAAGCTCGAAATCGATAAACAAATTGCCAAATTAGCACATCTCCCTATCCCGAAAACAGATAAAAGCAAAAGAACAACAAGACAAGAGAGAGAAAGGGAGAGAGAGAGGAGAAAAAAACACGTTTCTGCTGGGCTTTCGGGGCTGCGGGCCAAGGCAATTCATCTATTCAAACAAAGCCATCCATTCAGTGAGTGTCATTCATACGGCTGCCCAATCGTGCCAGCTTCCTGCGAGCCATTCATCTCGCATCGCGACGCGTTGCTGCTGCTGCTGCTCCTCCATAAGATAAATGGCGCACAGATTATGATCAATTTGTAGCAGGAGCAGGAGCAGAGGCAGGGACGGTCAGGCCACGCCCACTCGACTTGGCGGGCGACGTCTGCTTATGACAAACTAAACACACACTTGAGTAGGAGACAAAAAAAAAGGTCGCCAAATTGTGATAAATTGCGGGCAGATTTGTCTCTCTCTTTCTCTCTGATTAGCATATGTCAAGCACGGGGCGTATACGCAATGCGTGTGGCAGCTCATTTATTTAATTATGCTTAGTCGATAGTTCGATAGGTTTATCGATAGGTTTATCGATAAATGGCTTGCAGCTGAATTTACTTGCATACAAAATGTATTTGCGCTTTTCTAGCACGTAGCTTGCGGCTCACAGGGCGTATGCGTGTTGCTGCCAGTGTTGCCCCTCCTGCTGCTGCCCCTGCCAGTGTTGCCACATCTCTGCTGCTGCTGCTGTTGTTGCATACAGCACACGCAATGCGGGCGCGTGCGTGCGTTTAACTGCTGCAGCGAACGATAAGGCGAAAGCGAATACCAAAATCGCACTCGCTGCGTGTTAATTCCCTTTGATAAAATAATGCCAGGGATATAACCTTTAAATGGGGTTCCAGCCCGCATACACTCACACACACACACACACAATTAAGCCTTATTTATTCTTGGCCCGCTGCCTGCTATCGATTGCTGTGATAAGCAATAAATGTATAAATAAATATTATTGAGTGTACCCAGAGGTGGCAAGAAAAAAAAAGAAAAAATCCATCAGCTCGAGCTGGAAATCAAAGGCCGTGTTAGGCAATATCGAAATCTTTGCTCACTAATTGCTGCCGCCTGCGCACGCACACAAAGGCAGCCTCCCCTCTCCTCCCCCTCTCCCCCCCTCTCCCTGCTGGCTATAACTGTGGCCAGGCTTGGGTTCAGAAAGCATTTAGCAAACATGACAAAGTGTTAATACCAAGGCTAACGCCGTTTGTTGCGTTGAGCTGACTGCCTGCTGGGAGGGGGAGGGTATTGCCAGGGGGGAGGGGCAGCAGGTTGTGGCAGGTAGCCAGGCTCAAGTTGCCTAACGAGCTAAGGGTTTGCGTGCCAGCGCAGTGAAGAAATTAAAACAGGTTCTTAAAAGCAAAAACTCAAGTTAAAGCAAGCTATGCGTGCCACAACTAAGGCCAGAACAATGGCTAAAAGGGGGCAGGAGAGGGGAAAGAGAGCTGAGGCAGGGGTCATCAAGTTGACGACCCGCTGTGTGTCAAATTTGAGTGTGTGTGTGTACACACTGGCAGCATATGTGTGCCAGCAGTGCGAGTGTCATTTATTTATTTCTACAACAACAACAACAAAAAGTGGCATGAAAAATAAGTCGACCATAAACTTGGCTATTAACCTCTTAGGTTTAACTGTGCAGCGACTTCCGGTCACTATAAATATAACTTAAGTAATAACTTAAATAATAACTAAAATAATAACTAAAATAATAAATTAAATAATAGCTTAAATAACAACTTAAATAATAAATGAAATAATAAATTAAATTATAAGTCAGTTTATATTTTTATAGACCTTGCTGTACGTCTTTAAGATGACAACTGCGATAGGCAATCGAGCAAATTTCTGTAGCCTGCTTTCCGCTGATTTAGCCATTTTCTAGCTAACTCAAGATATTGAGACATGCTGTGGCGCGGCACGTGGCCGCAAATTGCCAACCGCTAACGTCATAAACGCCAGCCAGATTGCACAATTATGACAGCAAGCTTCAGCGAGCACACACACACGCGCACACACACACACACATAGCAGCCATGTGTGTGTGTGTGAGCGTGTAGACGGTCAACAGGCAAAGGCTTTAAGCACTTAACGAGATGAAAGCGCCATCAAGTATGCAACACAAATAGAACTGACTGAGTGTGCGACGAACTTAGGGCAAAAGGGGAGGTCTAGGTGGGGGAGGCGAGGCAAACTTCGGTTACGGTTACGAAAGGGGGCTGGGGAGGGGGCAACCTATCAAATATTAATAATTTTGTGCAGAAAACTAGAGCAGAGCAAACCAAAAATGGCTGAGGCAGGTGTCGTGCTCGGCTTACACAATAAGCAAACGCATCGACGCGCGCTCTCTCTCTCTCTCTCTCTCTCTTTCTAGTGGCAACTGCTGCGTGTCTGGGACCCACAGGGGAGTGGGGGGAGGTGCGACTCTTGCCTGTTAGTCGAGCATCCTGTGGGAAATTAGTTTAAAAGGGCAGAGAGGCAGCGGCAGCGGCACAAAGAAATTAACTGCGTAAGTTACTTGTAAACAGATTATTTATGATGCTGGCCAAAAGCAGAGCCGCGAAAGGGCTGCCCCTCCTCACTCTCTCTCTCTATTTCTTCTGTAGAACTCCCCCCTGGCCTTCCCTAGCCAATTGCCAACAATTTTATTACACTTGCCAAAAATAAATTGCACTAAAAATTAACAACTTCACAAACAATTCCACTTAAAATGTTTATTGCGCTCATTAATTTTTTGCGGACTTTCGACTTGAATGTGAATGTGAGTGAGAGAGAGTGCCCCCTTTTGTTGCTGCTAGTTTGGCCAATATAGAAAATAAAAAGCGGCGCCTCAAGTGCCTACGATTTCATTAAAGTTTCAAGTGCTTTAATTTGTGAGCTCTTTCTCTCTCGCTCTCTCTCTCTCTCTCTCTCTTTCCCTCTCTCTCTGCCTGTCTGCCGTCTGTTAACGTTCAATAAAAATGCAGAGCAAAATATAAAAATATAATTTATGTCCTGTATATGGTTTATTGAGTGCGATTTATACGATAACAGACGCCGCCAGTCGCGCTGACCCCTTCCCACACCCCAGCCAATTGTCTGCTCTGCTCTCGCTTACTCAAAGAGCAACAATAACAATAACAATGCATATACTGTATATTGTTGTGTATAAATAAATAAATAAATATTAATATTAATGTCGCTCGGCTCGGCTGGGCGTGCGTATAAATAAAGCGAACTTAAAGTTTTAATGAAGCGCATAAATAAAAAGCGCAAATAAAGTTAATTTCATTTGTCAGCCAATGAACACACACACACACACAGAGACAAGCAGATAATCACACACAGACACACACACACACACACACACTCAGTCTGATCCCTTGGCCAAATGAAAAGAGCGCTTAAAGGCGACCAAAGCTGCTGACAGCTTGAAGGAAACGGAAGCAGAGGAGCCGCCATTAGGCGCTGCATGAATATGGCAGCAGCTCGTAAAATGCAAAGACTGCAAGAGAGAGAGAGAGAGAGAGAGGGGGGAGCAGAAGGATGTGTGTTGCACAATCGAGCTAGAGAGAGAGAGAGAGAGATGCGTGCAACCAATCGGAATGAAGTGACACATGCTGAGACCCGTCGACAAGCGGCTGAGCGCAGCAAAGACTGCAAAAGAAGCAGAGAAAATGAAAGAGAAGAAGAGAGAGAGAGAGAGAATGTAGCAGAGCAGGTGAGAAAAACAGCAATAGTTACTTAAAGATAAAAGCTGCACACCGACAAGAGATTTACAATTTGCCTTGAAAAGAGATTACAAACACGAGAGAGAGAGAGAGAGAGAACTTTTTGCACAAATGAAACAAAGTTGAATCGAGGCTAGAAAAATATTTAAAAGTATTTTTAAAGTGCTCGCAAGACACTTGATATTTATGCAAATTTGTTACAATTAATTTGTAAATCCTCAAAAAAGAAATCGAGAACCAGAAAACAACTTTAAAATTGCGTATTCAATTTGTGTAAGAGAGTTTTCCATTTCCACTCCTCTTGAAATATTGCATAAATCAGTGTGATGTCGTAATCAAAATTCAAAGCGATAAGTTTGCCACGGCATGGATCGAAATAAATATGGAAAATCATTTTATTCGACTATAAAAAAAACTCGCAAATTGTTTAATTGGTTTTGTCGAACTTTTATTTTATTTTATTTCTGATTTTCGGTTTGTTTTTCCTGCTGGAAAGCTTTTAAAATATCATTTGGAAAAGCGCCTTCAACTGCGAAACTTTTCCATTAAAATGTTTAATACAACAAAGCCGAAACAACAACAACAACAGCAGCAGCAACTGGGCGTGGCTGGCGCCAAAGTTGCAGGCACGCCCAGTTCTAAAAAAATAAAGGCGCAGGTCGCCGCCACCGAATGCACTTGAAACTCATTTCATTTGGAAAATAAAACCTGAATCTAGCAGAAAAGACACTCAGGCCGGGCCAAGCCGAGCATTAGCAACAATAACAACAAGGCCGACAAGAAACTTAGTTTTTCCCATGCCACATTCATTTTCTCTGCTGGGGGTTTTCTGGGGATTTTTCTCTGCTTTTTTTTTGTATCCGTCAAGTGCGCGTGACTTTTCGGAGACTCGAACAAATTTCGGTTGAATAATTTAATTGTTGCAGCAGAGACGCGCGTACCGAAGAAAACCTTGACAGCAGCCGAGCGAGCGAACGCAATGGCACAAAACCAGAAACTTTTCCAAGCTTCCCTTTTTTTCGCTTTTCTTTTTTTCTGGGGGAAAATGAGCGCAAATAAAATATGCAAAAAGGCGTAGCGAACTTTATGATGTTTGACTTTGTACAACGCAAAAATCTCCGAACTCGCCGACACCCCCCCCTACCCCCTTGCCACGTTTCTCCTCTCCTACACCAACATCAGAAAAAGGCAAAACTTTTATTTTAAGTTCAAGTTAACTTTCTGGTTAGCTCGCCGCCAGGCAAAGGGCCACGCCGTAAAGTAGGCAGTAAGCGTTACGTTCTCGCTTCTCCTGCTGCTTGCAGAAGACAAGCAGCTGCTCGACTGGCGAATACCCTGTAAATAAAAATTTAAACTTTTTCTTGCTACTTCTCTAAATAAAACTTTAGTCAAATCAAACAGTTTCCTCCAAACTCTTACTATTTCTCTACATGCCATAATTTACAGGGTATTCCTGGCTTAGTAGATATCTCTGCTATGCTACCTATGCCTCCAAATTGCCGGCGAAAGGCACAAAATAATTTATTCTCAAATCAAAGTTAGCAGCGCGTTGCGTATACGTATTTTAGCAATCTGCACTCATTTCAATACACACCCTCACACACACACACACTCGCACACACACACACTTTGAGGTTAGGTAGATTTCTGTTTTTTGCATGTGTGTGTGTGTGCGCCTAGTCGAAAATTTAATTTCCCTGCTCTCTGTTTTATTTATGATCCAGATATGCTTATTTCTACCTTTCTGCAAGTTTTCACAATTCGACTTGGAGTCATATTTCATATTTTTTTTGTGTTCTTCTTCTTCTTTTGCAGCCTGCTTTGAGCTCCAGCAGAAACTTGGCCCAGAGTGTGCTACCTGTTCCAGCTGCCTCCCCTCGCCCCTCTTCTCTTCGTGCTTTTAACATATGACTTCCGTAATGTTTGCGTGCACAATGAATAACTTACCCAATGTTATCCTTTTGTTGCCAGCGTGATGTATGCAACTGTGCGTAGCTCTGTATGTGGCTATGCCAGGTGGAGGAGCAGCAGGATCAGGCAGGAGGAGCAGCAGGCAGGAGCAGGAGGAGCAACCTCAGCTGCGCTTTAAGTAATAATTCTGCATGCAGGCAGCGACAGCTGCTTATAAATGTAAGCAGAGCCAAGTTAGATTAAGTCGCTGCTCGCCAGATACTACGTAAGCCCTGACAGCCTCTCAGTCTCTGTCTGTCTCTCTCTCTTCTCTCTCTCTTCTCTCTCTCTCTCTCTCTGTCTTTGTGGCACAGTTATGAGTTGCTTGGGCTTTGGCATCTTTAACACTTTGCATCAGTTGCAAACTGACTGTCTGTTTATATTGAAATAAGCATAAATATTGAATTACTTTAAAAGATATCATTATGAGAAGGTAGAGAGCAAAGGGAAGAAATTTTAGAGAAGAGTTAGGAAAAGAAAGACGAAGAAAAGCAGCAAGAAAAGGCAGGCAAAATAGCTTTAAACTTTTACATTAGTTACAGCTGCAGTTTTTGGCTGCTTTAATGAGTTCTTCATACTCAGCATATTATAGTTATTTTTGCCGGTTCTATAGATGATATATTTTTAAATATGATACATCAATATAAACCTCAAATTTCCTCTAAGTAAGCAAAGCAATACTTTCCATTTTACCCCTCCCTTTTCGATTGGCAGAAACTCTTTCTCCTACAGAGCCCACGGCAGCTCGTTAGGCTACGATTTTGTTGTGTTTAGTACACACACACACACACACACACACACAACTTCGATGTCTCTAATCAGCAAGTTGGGACAAATTACATTTATCAAAGGCAAACATGCATTGGCAACAACTCTGGCAACTCTGGCAACGCGTTAAACAAATTACGCTTCTTTTTGCAACTAATCAAAAGTAATCACTTTGCAATTTTCGGGGCCTGGCAAAAGACAAACAAAAAGTGCGTCAAGAAATTGGCTGACACAAAGAGAACAAAGAGCTATTTGTTGGAGGGGGCAGGAGGTGGTCTGAAAAAGGGGGTACTCTAAGGATGAGGCAGCAACTCTGGCTAAAAGAGCTGAGACGCTGACTGAGCCTGGTGTCGTCGCATGACATCAACAGCTGCTGCTGCTGCTGGCAGGAAATAACAATGGCAACAACAAGACAAACATTTGCCGCCTATCAAACTTCCCACACACACACACGCACACACACCCACACACACATACACACGCGACAAGTTCGACAAACAAATCATGATAAATGAAGCAACAACAAACAAGAAAGAAAAGCAGGCAAAAACTTATTCCTTGTGCTTTTTAATTTGACAAAAGAGCGTCGAGACAGAGAAGGAGAGAGAGATAGAGAGAGAGAGGGAGAGAGAGAGTGAAATTAGCGTGAAAGCAGAAGAAAAACACAACTCAAACTGTGGCTGATTGAAAGGGTTTTTCTTTCTTCGAACATTTTCTAACTCGACTCGAATGTCCTGCGGGTCTGCAACGCATCAGCACAATAATTACACGAGTTAATGCAATGCTAATTATATTTGTCCTTCCCTCCCTTTTCCCGGCCACGCCCCCTTAGAGGGAAAACTGCAACATTTGCAGTTCACATAGTTTGCATAAATTTGCACTTAGTCGGGGCATTCGGGGGCAGGGCAGGGTTCACTATTTATTGTTGCCAAAATGTTTTGCAAATTAACGTGATTTCCATGGTATGGGGGAAGGGTCACAGATAAATTGCGCCATTTACGCGCCTAAGCGAACTTATTTAAATTAATTTATTCGCCGCGAGTGCAAAATTTGAATATTTCCCCCCTCCCCAGCGAATATAATAATATAATGCATACTATATATTCCATGCGAGCTATCGATTTAATGTAGATTGTATTTCTATTTCGTGTTGGCATTGAATTTTGCACGTAAATCGCAGCGCGTAATTGAATAGGGATCCCGAAATCTGTAGGCCTGGCGGGGTGTTCCAAATTTTACTGAATTCGGTATGTTTAATTAACCGACAATGAAAACTCTTACCAATTCAATAACTTTTAATGTGAAACTCAGTTGGCTTGTGGTTTGATTTATCTAGATTAATTCGATATTAATCGAAAGCAGATAATGAGGGCTCATATGACTCAGAGAAATACTACAGACATAGTATGGAATATAGTAAATAATGAACTTAAGTTTCAGCTAACAAACCCGAATTATTTCTAAACATCTCTGCTTGAAATTGAATTAAATCCTTGAAATTTTATTATCATCCCAAACTTGTAAGGCAATTTTACTTTTCTGGACGCTTTCAGCGCTACTGCAGCCCAAATAAGTTTTTTTCATTATTTCTTGATATCAAACAAAACCATAAAATTATTTTTATTGTGAATTTCATGCATAAGTTTCCACATAAAATTTCTTGAACTCCTAAGAAACTGATCCGATTCTTATAAAATTATTTAAAGCCTTTCTTTAAAACTTCGGCTAACTGCTGCATTTTTCGCAATTAATTAACACCTCATTTAATTTAATTATGCATTAATTTCAAGCAATTAAAGTGTGATGTATTTAATTAGCAAATCTTCCCCGTTTCACAGCTCAAATCATAATTTGCAGCTCGCAAATTGAACTGCCTGTCATTAGCAACACTTCAGTAGCTGCCCCCAGTCACGCACATAAACGCAAATACACACACGTACACACACACACACAAGCACACATAAGTACACACACACACACACTAATACAGAAGCGGACAAACATCACCCACAATTAAGCAGAGCACGAGCCGCAGTCGAGGCCAAGTTAAGTCAAATCGAATTGTGTCAGTTGTCGGACAAAGAGAGAGAAAGAGAGAGTGAGAGAAGGAGAGAAGTAGAGAGAGAGAGAAAGAGAGTCGAGCGGTCACTTCTGTTACCTAGCGACAGCAGGGTAGGGTAGCAGCCATAAATGATTGAAATGTATTCAATTGTTTGATTGACTGACTGAATGAGTCAGTAAGTCGCTCGACTGCTCGCTTGGGCAGCCTATCTGCCCCGGCTGCCTGTCCGCCTGCTGCCCTTCCACCATTTTGTTTGTCTGTCTATCAGTCCGTCTACCCATCTATCCCCTCCGTCCGTCTGCCTGTCCATCAGTCGCAACAATGCATGATTAATGACTGAGCATGGCTGTCGGCGTGGGAATTAAAAAATTATTTGCGTCAAATTTGCTGGCAAATGTAAAGCTCGGGGCATCATTATCGTAATCGTTATCGCTATTGCTATCGTTATCGTCGTGGCCATGAAAAGCGAATTATGCGCCAATTACTTGTGGCCTCCAGCCGTCCATCTGTCTGTCTATCCCTCTGTCCATTTGTCCTGCTTTCAATCTGACATTCGTACGCTCATCAATCAAACAATTTATGTTAATTGATTTGACGTCGATTTATGGCAGTTTCTTTTTTAAGTTTGTAGAATTACGAAGCGCAGCCCGGAAAAGTATGCTATACTATATTTATTATATTATTATTATTATATTATTATTATTATTATTATTATTATTATTATTATTATTATTATTATTATTATTATATTATTATATATTTTGTATTTTTCTGGCAAATAAGTGTCTCTAAAGCGTTTTCTATCTATACGATATACTGCTGCCTGCACTCAACAATTGACCTAGTTACCCCCACACACACACGCACACTCACACACACACACACACACACTCTCTACACACACCCAAGACGTTGAGGAATGTGTCAATTCTGCTGCTGCTGCTTGTCCGCAAGTTGGCAAACTTTAAATTTGCCAAACGTAACGAAAACTTGGCACATCGGACGGACACCCAGAACCCATATTTGTTTAGCTTGATTACAGCCCAAATGTGATTTAAGGCACGTTAAACACACACACACACACACACACACACACACACACACACCTGTCTGCCTGCCTGGAAAATCAAAGCAAGGAGAGAACTCAAGGGGAAACAGGAGTAACCAGCTAAAGCAACCAATGCAATCCCAGGGAGAGACAGGTACCTGTGCGCCATCGTGCCCTGTGGTCAGCTCACGAGTTCATCCCAGCTACCCTTCTCACTCTCTTTCTCTCTCTCTCTCTCTCTCTCTCCCTTTCTCTCTTCCCCCTATACACACACTTACTCGCAGACTGGAACCCATAAAATATGCAAGCGCACGGCACACACAAAATTGTTTACACTTGCCTAATGCAACAAGCTGTAGTTTTTTCCCCCACTGCCTGCAGCAAAGCGTTGCAGCAGAGCGTGTGTAATCGATATATAGAAAGATAATACTATCGTTGCTATTATCGATAGTATGAAAATATGTGTATGTTTTAGATTAGAGAATAAAGTGAGGCTGCTGAAATGCAAGTGAATTTTGTTCTAACTAACTTAATGCTACTAACTAGCAGTATAACAGAGCTATCGATAGTTGCTGTCTGCTTACTATCGCAACTATCGATGAGGTATATACTATTGCTTATTAGCCATTCTCCCTTTCCTTCTTTCGTCAGTAAACTCGGCTGAAAGCAGATATAATTCCATAAAGCGAGCAGGCAATAAGTTAAGTGAACTATCGATAGTTGTTAAGCTGTTAACTTACTATCGGTACTATCGATAGAGAAAATACTATTGCTTATTTATCGAATTTTCTTAATGACTTTCTCAGCTATAAATGTAAAATACAATCAAACTTGTCAATCGTTTATTACTTCTATTTTTTCTCAGCATAGTTAGTAGAGTATTTCTGTGTTCTATCAAACACAGTCTCGGTTCTTAAAAGGTTACTACCCTCAGGCCTGTTGGCCCCCCCCTCTCCCTGCTGCTGTGCAGGGTAAACGCTTCAGCTGGCAAGTGCACAAGTCGAGGCATCGAGTGTTGCTGTCAATGTTGTTGCTCCTGTTGTTGTTGTTGTTGTTGTTTGCTGTGCCCTCTGCGCTGCTGTTGTTGTGTTGATGACATCGCAGCTGCAACCGCAGCCAAAACAAACCAGAGGCAGCCCCTGCCCCTGCCCCACCCCCTCACACACACACACACAGAGAGCTACCCGTAGATGCTTGGGTACACACAGTGGGTACGTATTGGTATTGGTATTGGTAGAGCGAGCTCTGAGCCGGCATGTGCCAGTCTGGGCCAAGAGGCATTTGCATTTGCAGTTGGCCCCAAAGCGTTGAGGTTTGGCATTGCCAGCGGCTGATTTGGCCAGCAGTTAACTTGTTACAGTTACAGCAGCAACATCAGCAGCAGCAACAGCAGCAGCAGCAACATCAGCAGCAGCAACAACAAGTTGTTGCTGCTGTGACTCCGCTTGACATTGTTGCTTATTTTCTGTGGTCTCGTTTCGTAATTAAGTGGAATTCTTTATTGCCTGCATACCGACTGCATTTGAGGTTGCCTCTTCCGACTTGTCGCAAGTCAGTCTTGCCACGCCCCCAACCCCAACCCCTCTCCGTCTGTCTGTCCAGAACTGGCCCCATAAAAATGAACAAATCTTTTGATTTGTGTGCATTGAGCAAGGGGGTCAAATTGCTTAATCCCAGCACGCATATGCCACTTGACCCAATTTTTAATCACTTTCCATGCACTCACACACATGAGCCGAGTGTGTGTGTGTGTGTGTGTGGGTATGTCTGACATAAATTTGTACCTTAAAACTCCCCTAGCCGGGCAAAGTTTGAGCAGCACGTTTTAAGCTATTCCACCGAGCCACAAACAAGCTTAAAAACCGAAACTGAACACCAGAGAAAATCAGGCAGTCGGATGTAGAACAACACGACACGTCGCAAAGGTAAGCAAATGTGGGGGCTGTGGGCATATTGTGCGTGTGTGTGTAGGGTCTAGAGATGGGCAAACTATCGTGTGGCTGATAAATAGAAATAGGCTGATAGAATGAGGGCAGCAGAACGTATAGAAGTATTAGATTTAGATCGTTATATATCACAGATTATTTTCAAAATTTTCGATCAAAAATTTCTCTCAACTCGTGTCACGTTGTCATCGCTAACTGCAGCTGCGCTTATGGGGAAAACTATCGTAAAGGGTTAGGTGCATCAGACTAGCGTAGGTAAGGATTCATGTCGTCTTATTCTAAATATATATTTCAAATTATTTTTTATCCTTTTTGAACACATTTCTTCCTCAACTCGTGTCACGCTGTCATCGCCAACTAACTCAGAATTTATGTATTAATATATTGATTAGGAAAAAGTGCTAGCACATTCTTAATATACATCTCAAATTAATTTTAATTTCAAATTTCTCTTTCAACTCGTGTCACGCTGCCATCGCCAACTGCAGCTGCATTTACTGAGCTAATTCTGTGCTACAAATTCTCCAAAAAATGCATACATATGCAGCGACCTAAAGAGGGCAATGTGTGTGTGTGTTATGAGTGTGTGTGTGTGTGTGCTGCGTCCTGTTGTGGGCGCAAAAAGTTTAACAATAATAAGCAAATGCCCAAAAGCCAAAAACTTTCAGCCGCATGGCTACAATTGGCACTAAAACCGAACCTCTCTACCTTCC
Source organism: Zaprionus tsacasi (assembly GCA_018904105.1). Lineage (NCBI taxonomy): Eukaryota > Metazoa > Arthropoda > Insecta > Diptera > Drosophilidae > Zaprionus > Zaprionus tsacasi. The sequence continues at coordinate 4,914,196 of JAEIFR010000631.1, forward strand.
CTCTCTGCCTTCCCTCTCTACCTACCCCCATCTACCTACCCTCTCCCTATCCTCACCCCCCACAATGCCCTCTTCAGTTGAAGGACCCTGGAAATGTTGTTGGCGCTGCAAATACGATTAAATATGGCAAAAGTTGTGCGTACACACGTCGCCCATTTTATTTAGATTGCGCAACAAAGCCAGGCGACAGCAACAACAACAATAACAACAACAACAGCCTGAACTACAGTGACTACAAAAAGTACAACAATAACTAGAGTAGAAGCAACAACAGATACATTAAGGTCGTTGAGAGGCATCGCATTTTGTCGACTCTCTAACAAGGCTAACACATGTTTCTGTGGCCAAAGCACAGCACAATTTTGTTAACAATTTTATTATTAAAATGCTGCTGTCAGTGTGTGTGTGTGTGTGTGTGTGTGACTCTGTTTACCGTTGTCTCTCAGTTGCAGTGCAATTTCCAGTTGGCCACAAAATGCATTAGTGGCTGCATAGACACGGGATAAATGTTGCTTTTAAACAGTTGCAATGGATAATGCTTGGAAATGAATTTAGGAATGTTAATTATAATCTATCTATAGAGGGTTAACCACATGCCCGAACTGAAAACAATGCATGAGGTTATCGATTATTCTGCAACATTTGGAATAAATTCACAAACGAATTGTTTTAGTTGGTAGATAAAACATCAGGACTTTCACTACGTATGATTTGGTATATCAAAAAAAAAAAAAAATAAATAAATAAAATAATAATAAAAATAAATTAAATATTGAAATAATTAAATATTTGTACTATCCTTTGCCAGAATTTAAAATCTTTTTTTTTCTAGAAACTAGTTTAGTCTACATATAAATTTTTTGTTGAATTTCAGTTCGGTTTATGAGTTTCTGATCAAACTGTGTACATTTTGTGTATGTTCGCGCTGCATTCACACACTCATACACACACACACACATAGTTATACAATATTCTCTTTGGCCGCATTGTCCTCTTGCCTGTTGCCGAGCACTTGACATGTAATTATCGCTTATTAAGCCGCGCGCACTTCAAAAGCGACAATCAACAGCAACGGCAACGGCAACAAAACGGGCTGGACAGTCTCTATAGAGAGGGGAGTCAGGGTTGAGAAGATAAATGCTACTTAAATACATTTAAATGTGGCTCTCCATTAAGCATGACAAGGCTGTGGCTACGGCTACGGCTATGGCTATGGCTGTGGCTATATATGGGCTATAGATATTGAGGTCTTTATATATGCATGAGTTTATGCTGCGTATGAGTATTTATAATTATGGGACTGGAAATTGCTGAGGAGAGTCTGCGAGAGGGAGAAAGAGAGCTTACAGCGTGCGATGGCAACAACAAAAAGTCAAAATGAGCCGCAAATAACAATGAATTTTAATTGCAATCCCGACAGTCAGCCAACAATAACAACAACAACAACAGCAGCTGCAATAACAACAGCTGCTGGTAACAAGCAAAAAAATAAAACAAGAAAAAACTGTACCCTCAATTGGTGTTTAAATTTATGCGTGAAAATTATATTTAATAAATGCAATACAATAACTGCGAGCAGCAACATTTTGTCATTAACTCGCAGCACACAACTGTGGGCGATTGTGTCCCTGTGTGTGTGTGTGTGTGTGTGTGCCAGTGTGTGGTTGATTGCATGGGCAATAAAAAGATCAGCGGCTGTCAAGCCAAGGCTTTGAAATTATGTACACACACACGCACACACACACGGACAGCGACAGCACTTGACAACTGTGCATAAATATTATGGTAATAAAGTATTGCACCATAAATTATAGGATTGTAAGACTCAATTTGATAAATTACTTTGGGTTGTGTTCTGTGCATTAACGATAATCACTGAACTGAGCCAGACAAGCGCAGCGCGCGAAAGTATGCAGCAATTTTCACTCGGACTAGCAGCTGCATGAGCTGCGCGCAAAAGTAGGCAATGGTTTTTTCCTCGAATAAATGCAGCAAGTGCTGCGCGCAAAAGTAGGCAATGGTTTTTTTCAAACTCGCAGATCTTCTATTTATTGTCTCTCTTTTTTATTGTTTACACTATAGTACAAGTTATTGAATATAGGAACAGTAAGCTATAAAATAAACTTAAATAAATTCAAAAAAAAACAAAATTTGTTTATTGTTTTCTAAGTTTGCACTTGTAACTAATCTCTTTAACCAACTTACTTATTAATTTTCCTGATTTTAGATTGATTTTCACGCTCAAGATTTCCCCAGCAAGTGCACACTTGGCTTGGATATATCGAATGGCTGCCCCTAAGCGTACGTTTAGTTTTAGCAACCACTATACCGAAGCCAGCTGCATTTTGTCGTCGTTCCTCTAACCTGGGCTACATACAATGTATATGGGGTTTCCTTTTTTTTTTCTGGTTCAAAGCGCCCGCAGCCACGCCTTGGCCATGCAAGGATGCATTAGGCATGTGGCACACGTAAACACTTAGCAAGCAAACGCCAGCGGGTCAGCCAACCACACACACGTCTCTCTCCCTCTCTCTCTTTCTCTCTCTCTCGTGGGCAGAGCAAACAGTTAGCAGTTGTCAGCTTGTTGGTGATTTAGTTAATTTTTCACTGCTTGCGCTGGATTTACACGTTGTAGCCGGACATCGCTTACAGCTCTCGACATCGCAGTGACTAATTTGAGTCAAAAATCATTTTGTCCCACACACACACAAGCGCAGGTACACGTCAGATGTCAGCCTAAAGCGTCAGTTTTCTCGTTGGCTACTTGCCAAATGGGTCACGAAAAGGCTCAGTGTGGCCAGTTGCACCTGCAGCAGCAGCAGCAGCATCTACGTTTTTTGACTGTACGAAGAGGTCACCAAACATGCTCATAATGTGCGCTAATGTGCATAATGTAAGCGACACGCACACCTGCACATCCACTCACACACACACACACACGACAAGCTAACCAGCTCAGCTGCACACGTGACACTGTGGCACACAGGGCATCCCTCCTCCCACACACACACACACACACACACACGTGGAGACAGGCAGACACGAAACAGGCAATTTAACAGGCCATCAACGTTGATGGCGCCGACAATGATGTTGTTGATGGCAGTGTGCCTAACAATAACAAGCAGCCAATAACTAGAGCAACAACAACAACAACAACAGCGGCAACAAATTGTCTAAAATGCGCTTTAATGTTGCACGGAGAGAAAGAGAGAGATTGCAGAACACAAACTTCACAGATGAAACAAGTTTGAAAATAGTTTAAAAAATAGCAAAAAAATAAACAAAAGCTGAAATATAACTCAAAGAAGTGAAATAAAAATTAAAAAAAAAATAAAAAAAAGGCTAAAATATAACTCAAAGTGAAATTAAGAGGGGCCTCCGCTGCGCATCGATTTAGGCATTACTGCGGTAATTCTATAGTTTTGTCGACTTTCCGCCAAGGTTGCCCAACGGGGCGTATGCGTGATGAATTGCTTTGCATTTGACCTGCAATCTGCTTATATCGTAGCAGCGTGTACCTTGTGCCGCGTGCACACTGTCAAACGGAAAGGAAAATGGCGCCCATTCCAGGTGGGACACGGCAGTCACGTCGTTGTGCCGAATTCAAGTGCCAACTGCCAAGTTGGCAGCTCGTTGTAATGTGCACGTAGCACACTAAAAGGAATGCCTAATGCAGGACTCCCTCTCTCTCTCTCTATGTCTCTCTGTCTCTGTCTCTTTCTCTCTGTGTGTCTTTTATCTGCTGCTGCACATTCAATATTTATTGCGCATACGCCGTGTCGCCAGTTTTAAGACGTTGGCCTAACAAATTATTAAGTGGCTTAATTAGTGCTACAAAGTGTTTGCCAATTGAGCTGACCTTCTTTTTTTTTTTTTTGTTGGCCATTGAAGTTGTCGTTGTGCAAACACTTGTGGTCCGTAATCAGCTTACCGCGCATTGTCTGCCCCGCGCACACGTACGGCTTAAGCCGCTTTGCGTTGACCCAACTGTGGTGCCGCCTTTGACAGCGCGCTGCCATCTCAGCCACAAAGTAAGCCACATCGCTTTGCTTAAATGGTTTCTGCTTTATTTTGGCAGTTTTTTAGTTTTTTTTTGACAACTTTACGAACGTATTTTGCGGGAAAGTTGATGAAAATGTCTTGAAAATAATTATTAAAATTTATGAAAATTATTTAAATTTATTTAAATGCTCAAAAATTAGGTAGAGAATTTTAAGTTATAATAAAAAAATAAGTTCCCTTGAAAATAAAAATTAAAATTATTTTAAGAAGTTGTAAATATTTATTACAATTTATCTAAATGCTTAAAATTATATAGAATATTATATAAAATATTTTAATACAATATTATATTGCAGAAATGAATACAAATTAATTAAACTGCTTGTAAATATTTCTAGACATTTATTTAAATAATCATAACTATGTAGAATATTTGATTACCATATTGCCTACTCTTAAAATATTTACAGGGCATTTTACATTCAGTTCTACGCTGCTTTTCCACCTTTCTTCCTCAATTTGTGCGCCTCAGTCTCAACTGCAAATGGCACACACAAAAGCCAGGAAATTGAATAAAATTGCCATGTTATGATTATGGAAAGGAAGCGTGCAAAAGTCAGCAGGGGAAGAGAGGGGAAGAGGAGAGATGGCAAAGCATGCAACGCGTGCAGTGCGCAAATGAAAAGTTTTCCGTTTGCTTTTGCCAAGCTCAACTGTAAAATTGGGGGTGGGGCGGGCGTTGGGATGGGTTGCAACGTTAACTAACTGTGCGGCTTTTTAACTACCAACCAAGGCAACTGATAATGAGCCGGTTGACAGTTGCACTTTTGCACTTTGACTTTGCGGCACTCAGGCAGTCAATTGCCGTGCCAAGGTATTTTTAATGCGATGCGCGGCACTTTTATTATTGTTTTTTAACGTCGTCAGCGTTGTTGCTGCTGCTGCTTCGTATTGTTAATAACGCGCGAAATCAACGCGCCAGCCACGCAGGCAGGCAGGCAAAATTAAATTTGTGTTTTAATTTTATTAAACAAGAGCGTCCACTTTACACATCAATAACGCCAACGGGATGACTCCAATTGCGGGCGGCAGTGGCCAGCGAGACGGGCAAGAGGGGCGAGACGAGCGGGCAAAGCGCGGCCGGATCCCAACATCCCTTGTGGCTGCCCGTTAAAATATTGACATGTTGTATTGTACTTGTTGTTGTTGCTGTTGCTGTTGTTGTTGCTGTTGCTGCTGCGTGTCCAGCGTATCACATGACCAACATTGCAGACATCGTTGTTGTTGCTGCTGTTGTCGCGCAAATAAAGCGTAAAATTGTGTTTTATTTTTCGCAAGTTGTTTGTTGTTCACAATGTTGTTGTTGTTGTTGCTGCTGCTGTGTGTCTTTTAAAAATGGAAAACACAAACAATCAAATGCATTTCACTGTGTGCGTGCGTGTCTGCCTGTGAATGTGTTAAAATGACCTTTGGCTTTCATTGTCGTCGTTGTGTGCCACAAATTGCATACCCTATAAAAGTGAAAAAAGAGAACAACACGCAATAATAGAGAAAATAAACTAAAAGTAAATTAAATTTAAAATTTTGAAAAAAAAACATATGATCTGTTATTTATTATATTTAAAAGTATTATTTTATTTATTATTACTTTATAAATAATTACTTAAATAATTATTTAATACTTTATAAAAATAAGACATTTTAGGGCTTTTAAAAATATAGAAATTCCATGCTGATTTTCCCTACAGGGTATCAGCTAGTCACTCATTTTTCTCCCTACTCCCTCCCACTTTGTTTATTTTTTCTGTTTGCTGCCTCAAGCTGTTGCGTTAATTGCATATTTAAATTTATGCTGTTAATTGTTGCCAACCCACCAGGATGCATTGCCGGTTGCCTTTTAAGTTATGGCTTCACCATGGCTCCGTCACTTTGCTTCTTTACTTTCCCCCCCCCTCCTCTCTTCCTCCTTTCATCCTGCATTTCCCTACTCATCTTTGCTTTTCCCTGCAGCTACCTCTGGTGCAGCTTCCGTTAGCTGGCTGGCTTGCTGAGTGGCTGAGATGAATCAACTGGTCGACATCAATTTAATGAAACCTTTTTATGGCAAATAAAAATGGCCAACAACTGCGCACAACAGATCCTGCTGGCCAGGACAAGTGAGTGGCGTTGAAATGCAAGGCGAGTCCTTGGAGGACACAAGGCACAAGGCACAGGGCTGTCAGCAACGGATTGCCTGCACTCCCAGCAAGGGGACTGCATAATTAAATTAGTATTTTTTTTTGTAAGTAATTAAAAATGCAAAAGAAAAGCTTAAATAAATTATAAAATATTTTTAGCGCTTAAAAGTAGGCAACAAAAAATTTGAACTGAGTAACGGGTATATAAGCACTTTTCTCAGCCTACCAAGATAAGCTGAAGAAATTCATTCAATTGAGGAAACTATTTCCTATAATTTCCTATATAATATGGTATTATTTTCCTATAATAACGACAATTTATTAATATAATAATATAGGAAATAGCTTGTTGCAATTGACTTTATTTGTAGAATAATATAAGTGCAATTCCAATAATAAAACCTGGCGGGAAATGGATCAACAAAAAAACAATAAACTAATCGATTATTTTACAATGAATTACAAAAAGGAACAGAGAACAGACGGACGACAGGGAGGAAGGAACAGTGGGAATTGCATAACGCCATCTATTCTATCTATTTGCACATAAATCCTAGTTTGTAGAATTCTTCATTGAAGTAGGGCTTCTGCAGCTCATGCGGCTGTGGCTCCCATTGTAGCAGCTCCTCGATGGTATAGCGCTTCACATTCGGCACATGGACAACTTCATCCAAAGAGGGACACGGATTGGGCTCGCCCTCCAGCGTGGGCGTCGGCAACAGGCCGCAATTGGCGAATGCGCGCGAAATGTTGCGTGCGTGGGTGAGATTACCACGACGCTTCTCTCCGGCGGCCACCATCGGTGTGGGGGGCCAATAGCGTGGCACAAAGAGCTTGCGATCCTTGCATGGTTCAGCTGCAGGCTGCAGCTTGGGCATTATGTTACCCAGACTGGATGGAACCATGGCGCGCTGCTGTTGCATGGACATGTTGTCGTCCAATTTGGGCTGCGACTTGTTGGTCATGTTGTTCTCCTTATTGGCGCCAGCAAGCTCGCCAGCATAGGCCTTGGCACGGCAACGTTCATCCCACTCCTTTACGGTGGGTATATAGCGACGTGGCGGCACATCTGCATCTCCTCCGGCTGCTGCTCCTGCTCCGACTGCTGCTCCGACTGCTGCTTCTGGTGCCGTCTCCGTTCCCGGCTTGACTGCACGTTGCAGGGATATGTAACGAGACGAGGTGAACGCCGGTGCCACCTTGTGCTGCTTCATCTTCAGCTCCAGGCGCATTTCAAGCAGCACACGCTCAATGTGTTCCCGCTTGATCAGACGCAGCCGATCCACACGCTCACGCTCCTCGGGCGTAAAGTCCACGGGGGAACGTGTCAGATGCACTATGATCTGTGGCTTCTCGTCCAGCGATTCACGCACGCGTCGCTGCTCGACCAGCTTGAGTGCCTCCAGTGCCACCTTGCGTTCCTGCTCCAGACGCTTCTCGTCCGACGGGCCTCCCTTTGTATGCTGTGCCTTGCGGCTGATCAATGTCTTCGTATCCTTCTCCAGCTGCGAACGCTTCAAGCGTGTCTCGGCATTGGCCATGGTCATACTCTGCATATTGTTTGGAATCACTGCAGAGGCAAAAGCAGGAAGGGATTAGAGGGAGCAGCAGAGAGAGAGAGGCTTGGCGAACCTACCTGGTTTGTTGGCTTTTTTGGGGCGCATGGGCTTGGGAAAACCCTTCCAGGGCAGCAGCAGCTTCGGCTGCAGCGTCTTACCTTGCTTCATAGTCTCATCGTATTCCTCACCTGCCTCACCGCCATCGTTGTTGGTTTCCTTGAAACGTGGCACAAACTCGCGGGCATTCACATTCAGTTGGGCCACGCTCAGATTCATCGATTCAGCAGATTCATCCTGAATTCCAGCTGAGTCCGCGAACTTTTCACCAACACCTTCGCTTTCCTCCATATTGCATTCCTTGTAGAACCGCAAATTATGCGGCAGCGGCTTCTTTAGTATCTCCAAGACGGCGCGGCTCATGATCAGATTATGCATTTTCGGCAATATAAATATATATACACATATATATATGCAGCTCAGCTATATATATATATATATATATATATATAAAACGGAAGAGAGTTGTATATATCGATACTTGAGACTGGGAGAGCTCAGCTGAATATAACGAGGCTGCGAGCTACGAAAAGCTGACTGTTCGATAGACGAGTAGAAACAGTTGAGTACAAACAAAATTTTGAATACTCAAGACAGGCCTGCTCCAATAAGTCTACCGAGATAGATATGAGAGACATATAACTAGTTATTTTTTTTAAACTATAAATATTATGTATACGTAATTAAGTTAATAGAATGCTACGTAATAACGTTTTACAATGAAAATCCATATAGGAAATTTTTTTGAATAAAAAATGAAAGTAAATAAATATATGAAAATAGTAGTTTCAGACATATTTATTGAATTATACCATGAGTAAATGTCATATTAACATTATTAAATTAGTTTCCTTTTTTATATATAATTTTCCATTTATAGATCTCGTATGCATTGTACAGCCCACTCACATACGACATTTACGAGAATTTCACACAATAAACGTGAGCTTGGGGCAGCTTGGTTTGTTTTCTGAGGAGTTGGGTGAGGTCAAGTGCAGGCAGCACGAAGACGGCACAAGCAACGGTAACGACATTCAATAAAACGTTTGGTATTATTATGGGAACACGTTCAGATACTCACACACACACACACACATACAACCACCTCATCTGGAACTGTAGAAAATGAAATGCAATGAAATGAAATAAAAGAAACGCACAGAAATATGCAATTTCACCTCAATCACAGCTGTAAAAACAAACAAACAATGGGGTAAACGTCGAGCTTTACCCCACATCCGTTCCTTCCCTTTCCCGATCATATCATCTTCCTTGCTTTCTGCACCCCTTGCCAACATTCTGAGAGCCACATGCTGTTTGCTCAGCTCGCATTTTCCCCCCATATCATTTTGCAAAGAAACGAGAAGGAAAGAAATGCAATAAGTAAAACGTAATTACGGCTCTGTGCAGGTGGGGACTGCAGCCCACCCCTTCCCCCTCAGCTTGAGTAGAGTGGAATATCTCATATAAATATATATCTCATATCTCATATTGCCAGGCAACCGCCCACAAAGTGCCCGAGTATGCAAAAGAAAATCTACCCCATGAAAATGATATAATAGTCGGGTAACTGCGGATTGTTATAGAGCACAGAATACTTAAAATTTCAACAAATATATGTAATCAATCTTATTATCCTTTTATTGATTTTGATGCGTAAAATAGATTGTTATAGATAAGTGTATTATGTTCTACGATCTCAGAAGCTATGTCCCTATTAAGCTTATAATTTCACAAAGATAACAAACCCTACTAGATTTTAAATTACATCTGTGGCTTCTGCTCGGCTGCAGCTTTTGACAAATAATAATTAATTTTATTGTTGAAAACAAAAAAAATAAAACAGTCTCAATTATTGTGGCTTAACTCGTTTGATATGCGAACGCGTTGGAGCGGCTTAACCGTGTCTCTGTGTGTGTGTGTGTGTGTTCTTTATGTGTCATGTTATTGTCCGATCAAATTGCAGCTAACTGTCACACAAAATCGCACTCAGTGTGCTTTTTTCCGTAACTCATTAAATCGACTTTAAGCCAGTTTTTATTTGAGTTTCCTTTTTTTTTTTTTAATTGTGTTCATGTTGCACTTTGGCAAACTCTCTTTTGCATTAATCCGCTTGTTCAACTTTCATTACATTCGCGCTTATCTGCATAATTGAAATGAATGTTTAACGATATTTGTAATTTAAAACATATACGAAGAGGCATGAAGAGCAAAGCTGCGGGCTGATGTGCAATGACATATGAAAAACACATCATTAATTCACAAATAACCAAATTAAACAATTAATTGCCAAAGACAGAATACGAAAAAAAAAGCCGACTCAAATTAAGTGTGCAGAAAAAAAAGAGATACAGCGAGTGGATATTATGCATAAAAAAAACGAGCTGAATCATTGACAAGTGCAACAAATTTAATTTCGCATTTGAATGCACAATTTAAATGCATTCATGGGGCTATTCAAACACTCAATGCAGCGGCCTCATAAGTAATTAAAAATTAAATAACTATCAACTTCAAAGATACATTTTGTTGGCTAAAATAAATAAAATATATAAATATTACGCATACGCCATGCGTGCCAGCGCCAATGAAGGCGAAAGCGAAAGCGAGAAAAATGCGAAAAAAGGAAAGCGTCGACAGGCAGACAAACAAATGAAATTCATTAACATGCTTCTAATTACATCAGACAATGCCACTGACAGGGCAAGGGGGCATCCTAAGGGGAGGGGTCGCTATGCCATGCTATGTGCTGTGTGTGCATTTTGCATACAAATTGCCAAATTAATGAGCAAAACACAACCGCGCAGTAAATAAAAGCAAATAAATTTATAACGAAATGGGAACAAGCAATGCCAGCTAAGTGCGTAGCCAAATGCCTGACCCCGCCCCGATAACATGGCCAGAAACTGTTGGTGCCGCAGCTAATTGGAGGCTAAGCAAATGTTTGCACTTCAATACGTACTGGAAGGGGAGGGGAGGGGTGTTGAATTATGTAAGGGATGCTGCGTGTTAAATGGCGGGTAATGAGAACGATTTGATAAGCGAGAATTCACTCAGAGCGTGCAGACAAACCCAGGCTCATTTACAAGAGGCGAAAAGAGTTTTAAGAGGGTTGGTTCCTGGTTCTTGAAAATATATAAAGTGCCATTTATCTCAGTTGTGGCAATGCATCATTCAGCTGGTCGGGTCTAGAGATAAACAAATTAAAGCTGCGCAAACTGAGAGCGAAATTCTTATACGTTGGAAATTTTCTATTGCATACTTTTGTGGGCTGCTGCGAAAAATTCACGCACTCTTACTAAAAATAAAATAACTTTTGGGTTTATTAAGCGAATGTAACCAAATTTGACATATATAATGATAAATATCTTACAAATTTAAAATAAATATTTTTACCCAAAATTTCCAGCTGCTTATATTGTTTATAAAGCCTTTTTTACACTAAAAATGTCCTCTCCATTTCCATCTAGTTTAGACACATTTCTCTGCTAGAAATTAGAAAATGCAAGCCTGCATTTTCATTTTCATTTTTCACCTGCATCTTTCAGTACCTGCCACACTTTTCCCCCTCAACTTTTCTCACTTCTCTATTCACACATCAATATCGCATAAGAGTTTATTTGCCTAAAAATTTAATGGATTCTGTTCGCTTAAGCGAAATCTAAATTTGAATTTAGCCGCGCTGCTCTGCTCGGCATGCTACGTGCTTCAGTTAATAAGCCTGCCCATTTGTAGACCAGCTGCATTTTACGAGCTTAGCTCTTTAGCTTTGCCAAACGATTTTAGGCACACCGCAGCACACTGGCAAGGTTAATCCTGCATTCAGCCAGCAGCAGAACCAGCTACCAGTCCCGCTGTCTCTCTCTCTCTCTCTGTCTGTCAGTCTGTCGTTGAGTCTGCCAACTGGAGAGTCGCACTCACTTGCCGCCACTTGCAAGTCAAAGTTTGAGTATGAGTATGAGTGTGAGTGTGAGTGTGAGTGTGTGTGTTTCTGCCATGCCTCGGCTGCTTTTTGAGGCATCCTCTGCCGGACGAGTGTCTATTGTGGGGCATATGTGGCGTATACGTAACCTAGGTGCACAACCGCATACAGAAATCGAGTAGCAGAGCAGAGGGGGCAGAGGTGGCCAGAGGGGGGGCACAGGGTTGCCACCTGGCTGCACAGTTGTTGTTAATGGCGCTGCAGCAGGCAAGTGAAACGCAAACAAAGCCAACAAACAGACCAAAAATCTAGTTCACTTAAAATTTCTCATTTCCTTCCGCCCCACACACACACACACACATAGAGACACACACACACATACAGGCACACTGGCACGTAAAACTTGCAACAGGAAGCCCCGCAACGAGCATGCAGGAACTTTATGTCTGTGGCAAAAAAGCTTAAGTTAACAACTTATGCCCGTTACCGTTAGATGCTGCTCTCGAGCAGCGGACAGCGGACAGCAGGCAGCAATGGCGGCTGTGTCTGTGTGTGTGTGTGTGTGTGTGTGTGTGTGTGTGGGTCACACGAATTGTCGCCAAACGCATTTAGGAAGGAAATTAGTACGTAAATGTCATAATTTGCAAAAGGACTTTGCGCACAGGATTATTAAGTCATTATACACACCCACACAGGCACACACACACACACACACACATACAGCACACACACATACTGCTGCTTCAAAATGCAAATGAAAGCGCAGCTCGTAGCATCGCTTCACACATTTATTGGGCAGCAGCGTAGCCGAAGCCAATCAAAATGCAAATTTCAATTTGCCAACTGCTCAGGCAAAAGACAAAGCAAAGATCAGAGAGGGAGAGAGTGGGGAAGGGGGAGGGGAGAGAAGAAAGAAGGAAAAAACCCACTGTAAAAGTAAAAGGCAACAATGGCAAATCGCAGAGCGCAGTCAACTAAAAATCTTTGACTTTTCACCTGGTCGCCAGAAATAATCATGAGCACGCAGCATGCCAGGGCCGGGGCAAAGCCGCCCCCAGGGCAACATTGAAAGTGCCCAACCTACGGCAGAAGAAAAAGTGAAAGAGGGAGAGGGAGAGGGAGAGAAGAAGCAGAGCAGGAGAGCAGCCTCGCGGTAATCCTTTTCAATGTTAACTTCCGCTGCGCCCATGTTGCCCTTGGCAAATTACTTGTATCCTTTTTCATGACTCGCTTGATTTCTTCCCCAATATATATATAGAGTTTGTCTCCTCCTTTTCTCGTTTTCTCCTCTCTCCCTCTTCTTCATCTTCTTTTTTTAGGTTGCCCACAACTTTTGATAACGTCAACAGCATCGAACACAGCCGCAAACCAACAAGAAGAGCCGCAATCTTATTTGTTGTTTTCCTTGGCATATTTCCCTGCTTTGAATTTTCATTTGCTCTACATATTTTTATATCTCTTGCTTTGTGTGTGTGGGTGTGTGTTTGTGTGTATCTGTGTGTGGGTGTGTGTGTCTGTGTGGGCTGCCTTTGTGGCAGCCTCGAGTTTGTCAATTTGTCGCAAATGCAGTAAACATCATCTAATTGACGTTGAAACTACCGAGCTGACTGCCTGCTCTCTCTCTCTCTCTCTCTCTCAGTCTCTCCCTCTCTATCTGCTTCTCCCTGCTCTGCCCTGCCTTGGCTGCGCTTGACACATGTCCAATGAGTCTTTCTTTCTGATTCGCCTCTTGTTCTGTCTTATTTCTGCGCCCCATGGCCATTTTAATCTCTGCTCGCCGCACGGGCTGTCATTGCTGACAGCTGCCTGATTGGTCCAATGGGAGACCGAATGAATATACCCCGACAGTTTCCACTTCCCAAGCGATTCTACTTCCCTGCTCTCTCTCTCTCTCTTTCTCTATCTCTTTCTCTCGCCCCTTCCTGTGCCTGTCAGTTGGTTTATGTGCTTTGCATAATGCTTTTAATTGACTGATGGATATAATCAAATTGATATTGATACGAGTGTGCCCCACTCACTAACACACACACACCCACACACACACACACCGAAGAGCAGAGAGCACTCAGGCAACTGCGCGCTGTCAGGCGATAGTTTTGAGCTGAGCTGCAATTACTTGAGCTCTGGTTACTTCTCCAGCAGCGCCACCAAAGCTGTCACCACATCCAACAAGTCTATCAGTCAAGTATCAAATTCGTACCACTGTGCGTGTGTGTTTGTGTGTGTGTGTGACTGTTCCGCAGGGAACTCATGCACGCAGAGCGAGAGAGGTAGTAGAAGAAAGCTAAGGAGAGAGAGAGGGGAAGAGGGAGAGGAAGTGAGCATAACAAGCAGTGCAGCGTAAACTGAAGTGTGACTAAGCTGAGCGGCAGTTTGAGCGGACAATAACGCACTACAGATGCTCTGCAAAGGAAATTAATTGGAAAATGGGTTGGAAAAGCTTAAAAGGGAGTTTTAAATTTATTTTTAGTATTTTATTTCATAAAGTGAGCCTAAAAGTATGCTACAAAATATTTTAAAGCAAGTTCTAAGCAATTAAATGCTTATTTAAAAGAACGAGCTGCATATTGTTTAATGTTTATAATGAAATAAAAACTTCATGAAATATTAAAATTTATACAGTTTTAATATAAATATAAGTGTATAAAAAAACGTTGAAAAAAGTTATACAAATATTTATAAAGCAATGAAAAAAGCATCTATAGTCAAAGAAAAGACGTAAGTAAAGCATTAAAATACATTTAAAGCAATCTTTTTCTACACCCAAGCTCTACGATTTAAGTAGTTTAATTTAGGTTTTCTATATCTTAATCTCTTTCTTAACTCACATTCATCTATACGCAGCTAGTTAGCGTATTCTGCGACTTAACACACTCTGCTTATAAACCCGTTTTAGTTTCCTTTTTGTTTTTTTTTTTATTTTTTTTTATTTTTGACTCAACCTATTAACGCTGTTGTTGCCTGATTTGTTGCTGTTGTTGTGCTTTTCGCGTTTAACTTGGCTGCGGTTCAACGCGCAGTACCCTTTGCCACCACCTCCTCCCCCCCTACCACATTTCGTTGCCTTTCACCTCTCGCGCATTTTCATCATCAACAATTTCGGAGCGAAAACTTTGGCAAAAAGTTTTGCACATGCGAAAAAGGGTTGCGTATGCGTGCAGCTGCAGCTCTGCCTGGCTGTGTGTGTGTGCGGGTGTGTGTGTGTGAGCAGGTGTGCGCCGAGTTTAGCTTAAGTTTTAGCATATAACCTGGCCAGGAAGGGGCCCAGCCCGAAACTTGCACAAAAGACCAGCAGTCAGACAGGAGGCGCCGCTGCTGCTGCTGCTGCGTGCCAGGCACACCTTGAGGAGTTCTCTCTCCCTCTCTCTCTCTCTCTCTCTCTCTCTCTCTCTCTGTGGTTGTGGCTGGGGCTGCCACAAGTAGACATTGGTTAAAAACTTTTCAACTACCCACACTCACACTCACACACACACACATGCGTAGCTTGGAAAAATTATTATAACGCGCCACGTTGGCAACCTTTTCATATGCCAAAAACTTAGACGGCAAAGGAGCTCGAAAAGCTCGAGAGGAAGAGGCAGAGGCAGAGGCAGCTCGGTCTTGTATAGATATAAAATTATGCGCGTTTATTCGTAAATTAAGTGCTGGCTGTTGCTCTCCCTCTCTCCCCCTCTCTCCCTCTCTCGCTCTCTGCAAACTTGGCCAACACCGAGAGACGCGAAAATGGAGATGGAGCGAGATGGAGACGTAGCCAAGCAGGCAACTAACTTGCCCTGCGGTTCTTCCACTCAAAGGGATTTGCGTTCGAGTGCATTTGGGTGCGGCGACCTCTTTCTCTCTCTCTCTCTCTCCACACACTTCTCCTCCCTCCCTGCCTTGTTGTGTCTTTAAGGCGCCAGTGATCTGAGCTCTTTGAAATGCGGCTCAATCGTCGCATTATAAATGTATAAGGCCTAAGTGCTGCGGCCTATCAATAGGCGCAATAGTTTATCAACCCAAAATTCCGTAAATAAATTCCATGGCTGCTTTAATTTATGCAGCATTCACGTGGCCAAAAGTGGCCGAAACAGGCCATTGAACCCCCTACGTGGCGCTACGTGAGCGGGTTGTGTGTGGTAATAAAGAAATGATAAGAACTAAATTGCATGACCAACTGGACAGAGCGGGCAAGTAGAGTAGCCAGGGAAGAGGTAGGGAAGGTAGAGAGAGAGAGAGAGAGAGAGGCATAAGTTCTCACACATGAGCCTCGGCAAACCGCTGCCTAAAAGCTGCACATAAACTTCAGGTTGGTCAAGAAGTTGGGAGTTTTCGCTGCCAAAAAATAAAATACCCTATCAGGCGAGCTATAACGAATTGGAAGTCTCTTTAAGGTAGTGAGGGAACGTTTAGTAAAAATTAGCCTATAAAAGGATTTGAAGGAGAAACAATTCAGAAATTGGTTTATAAACATCCTTATATAACTTGTAGAAAATAATCAAAAATTTACTTATCTAAAATATTTATATATTTTCTATTAATATTACTATAGGGGTCTAGACCTAAACAAAACGTCATTCCGAGTGAAAATCGGTTGATTTTTAAGAAAGTTATGATGGGTGCAAGGTTAGGCTACAATCCTATCGAGGGTCTTACATGTCAAATTTTTGGCACCATCGGACATGATTTTTGGTCAAAAATTAAGTATCGTTAAAAACCATTTTAAACACTTGTTTACTACTAATCTTGACCCAAGCTTTCGATTAAAAGTATAAACTCGAGATTTAAAATTTTGAAAAAAATTTTTTTCTGAAAAATGGTAAGGGGGTACCCTTATTCAAAATCGTAAAAAATGCATAATTTTTTAAAAACTTGTTATTAATATTTCTTAAATGTAGAAGTGTTAAGGGCATAAACCCCTAAACAAAATGTCATTCCGAGTGAAAATCGGTTGATTTTTAACAAAGTTATGATGGGTCATAGTCAGGTTAGAAGACCTGCCGAGGGTCTGACATGTTAAATTTTTAGGAGCTTCAGACATGATTTTTGGCCAAAAATTAAGCATCGTCTAAAATCATTTTAAACACTTGTTTAGTACTAATTTTGACCCCCCGAATCGATTTAAAGTCAAAATTGTAGATTTAAAATTTTGAAAATAAAATTTTTCTGAAAATTGATAAGGGGGGACCCTTACCTATGTCTCGAAAAAAAATCGAAAATTTTCAAACTATTTGTATTAAAGTTTTCTAACTGCATAATTGTTAGGGGCCTCATTTCAAAATCAAAATGTCATTCCCCGTGAAAATCGCTCGATTTTCAACAAAGTTATGTTGGGTGGAAAGACCTCTCGAGTGTCTTGCAAGTCAAATTTTTAGGAGCTTCAGACATGATTTTTGGCCTAAAATTAAGCAACCTCTAAAATCATTTTAAACACTTGTTTATTAATAAGTTTGACCTCCTGAATCGATTTAAAGTCAAAACTGTCGATTTAAAATTTTGAAAAAAAATTTTTCTGAAAATTGATAAGGGGGGACCCTTGTCTAAATTCTCAAAAAATCGAAAAATTGAAAGTTGTCCATAGTTTATGTTTTTCAATGTGGCATTACTATGGGCTTTAAGAAATAAAGGAAATCGTGTTACGGCTATAAATGCAGTTGATTTTGACCAAGTTAGGAGGAATGAAAAGTAAGGTTATGTTAAGTGAAGGGTATTCTGTTTTCGAGCTCACTCGACTGTAGCTTTCATTACTTATTTTCTCTGCTAAATCTAACCCACATTCCAATCCCTATCACGCCTATAGTTTTTACTAGATTTCCTGCAGCTGCTCCATCCATGATCTATCCGCAGTCACTCGCAAACAGCGAACCAATGATGCAGATGCCACAAGGATTAAGCGAGAAAGAGAGGGGAGAGAGAGAGAGAGAGAGAGAGGAGGCAATTGCCATGCCATGCCGTGTCTGAGCTATGCAGCCTGAGCAACATTCACCTGGCGATGCTGCACGAGCACACACATGCCAGGCAACCTACTCTCCCTACTCCAGCCTGCTCTCTCTCTCTCCTGCCCCCCCTGCTGCTGCTATGGCTTTGCCACATTATTGGCAACAGAGCAACGGAAGCAGCAGTAGCTATAGCCAGGCTCTCGGGGTACCTTGTCCCTAGCGATGGCGACGGCGATGGCGGCGTATAACGAACGCAACGCTTTGAAGCGCGCTAAAAATTTCAGATTTTCAGAACATAACATTTTACGGTTTCACGGTTCATTGCCACATGCAGGAAAGTGAAAGATACATTGCCACACACACACACTCACGCACACCCTCTCTCTCTCGCACACCCTACTCCCCATCTGAAAGCGATACTCTCGTTTGCTCGTTTTTTGGAAAATCGCTTGAAAATCGTTTGAAGCGCTCGGCCGAAAACGGTAGCAAAAGCTCGCAAAAATGAATGAAGAGCAACGCGATGCGACAGCAGCGTGCAGGGAGAGGGGGAGGGGAGACTGAGTGGGCAAGGGGGAGTGAGTTGTGGGGGGGGCGTGTTGGGTTAACTTTTGGGTTTTCATTGGTTTTGTTTCTGTTGAGCTTCAACAAAATATTTTAAGCAGTTTAGAAAGTGCTGGCCGAGCATGTGTGTGTGTGTGTGTGTGTGACTGTGGCTGTCGCTATGCGGCAGAGTGGGCAGGGGAGTGTGGCAGGGGGTGGGTTAAACTCACATATCAGTTACGCGCGCAGAAAAAGTCATAAAAGTCTGGCAAGCAGCGTGTGCACGTGTGAGGCACTCTCTGTATGTGTGTGTGTGTGTGTGCTGTGTGTGTGGATGTGTGTGTGCGCCCCCTTGTGTCGTTGATATTGATGCAACTTTTGCCGCAGCCTCCGATGCGCGCTATGAAGTTAAACCTTTTGATTTCAGCCATAAGCGTATCCGATGTGCTCGATTTTAATTCGTTTTCAATGTGTGCACAAGCATTTTGAGGGGCTGCAAATACGGTAGAGGGGCAGTGAGGGGGGAGAACTGGGTTTGTTTTGATATTTAGAAGATTGATTGAGCTGAAATTTATTTAAAGATATAGATAGAAGTGGAATTTATGGCTAAAATTGGGGCAGATGTAAGGAAATTTTCCAAATGCGCTGAAAAGTATGCTACATTTTTTTTCAACTTGCATAGAAGACTGTGTAGAAGCGTAGGTAGAAGAAGAATTGAATTCGATTTTAGCTGAACTAGCATATTAATACATTTATTGATATAATAAGAATATATATAGGTATATTATTATATCTGTTTCCCTCATCTCTGTCACTTTTCTCTGTATACAACAATCGCAGCTTTCCTTTTCAATATTCATTTGGCAATGGCTGCTGCTGCTGTCGCCATGTTGTTTTCAATGAAAACAAAATGTCGGTTAATTTGGCGCTTTAAAGTGTGCGCGATTTTCGCGGCGATGTCGAGTCGATTGTGTCGCGCGCGACATTGTGTTGTTGCATTGTGCGACACCCCTTCCCCTCTCTCCGTATTGGGGCAGGCGAGTGTGAAGTGCACTTATGTGCGAAGTCGCAGTCGGGAGAAGACCAAAAAAAAGCAGCAGGAGAAGAAGAAGCAGCAATGGCGGCGGCGGCGGCTGAAAAGAGGCCACTCGACAGCCACAAAGCGCCTGGCTTGTCACCCGGTTCTTGGTCAAAGCGTTGCACGCCAAGTGCTCTCCAAGCAGTTAAGCAGCAGCAGCAGCAGCAGCAGCAGCCGATGCCATAAATGTAGCAACTTGGCGACGCGATGCCGTTGCAGACAGAGCAACCCTAACCACACTCCCTGCCCCCCCTGCCTTCCCTTTTCCGGCAGTTGCCGCAAAGTGTTTAAGCGTGAAGGCAAGTGGCAAACGTTGCCATTTTCATCTCCTACTCGGGCACTTTGTGAGCAGGGCAAGGGGAGAGAGAGAGAGAGAGAGAGAGAGAGAAAGGGGGCACTACGGAAACATACAGACAATTTCACAGCAATTTAAGTTTTGCTTTTGTTTAAGCAACACTTCAATTAGAGCGCCTTAAAAACTGTGTCAACTGCTGCTGCCGTCGTCAGGATGTGCAGCTCAATTTGCTCGACATGTTTTTCTCTGCTCGACACAAGGTGATTAAACTCATTTGGCCAAAAAAACGAGACGAGCCTGCGTCTCATTCACTCTTTCTACCCCTTTTGAATCACCCCTTAGTTTTTCCTGCTCTGTCTTTTCTTATCTACCTTCAGAACTTTGCTGCGTCTTCTTGGCTTGCAATAAATTTGACAGCAAAATAGTTTACAGCGTCGCATTCAGCACGTAGCAAATTGTTGCCATGTGCTTTCTCTCTTCTCTTTTTCTCCCACTCTTTTCTCTCTCTCTCTCTATCTCCTTCTCTATCGCCACACACATGAACAGGTGCGCTTTATGGTTGACTTCAACTTTTGCCAGCGCTGCTTCGCTTCGACCGCGCTCTTGTCATGAAATTGCTTTTTGCTCCACAACAACAACAACAACAACAACTACAAGTATTACAAACAACAACAACAACAACAACAACAATGCACAATTTCCCATGATTTATTATTTTTCAATGTGCCTGAACCCCTTGGGGGAAAAATACATAGCTTAAGCCTTTCGCATCCACCTACGCTGCCAGCGCAATTTTGTCACATTTATTAACTGATGGATTGGGTGTAACCCTAACAAAACTTTGACTTGACCAACTGTTTTTCCTTACCTGACTGCATATACCCTGTAAGCTAAGTGAGGAAGTGTCGTTCGAGCGGGAGTAGAAATTGGAGTAGAAAGTGAGAATTGAGTCAGGCAAATTAAAATAGAATTTTTCAAATGGAAATTTAAAGTTATTTTTAATCTCTCATAAAAAGGAATATATACGCTTACTATATATCACTAAAAGCTGTCTATACTTATCAGTTATATATGCCAAATATTTTCTGAGACAATTCTTAAGTCTAAAATAAGGCAAGCTCATGTTAGAGTTCATACATATCTTTTTGGGGTTTTCTTATAGAAAGAAACAAATTCTGAATTTATTTTAGAGCGCAACGTTAGGTCGTTGCTTTCTTTTAACAGACTTATAGCATATGTGTTATATGTGTCTGTGTGTGTGTATGTGTAGTATTTGACCACTGTGGCTGTTGTTGTTCAGGTAGTTGGCCAGCGATGCCCATTAAACATTTAATGTTGCCGGCCAATAAGAAAGTTTTGCGCTTAGCTCGGCTTATGCGAGCTTGCTGGCATGCGTGTGTGTGTGTGTGTGTGTGTGTGTGCGTGTGTGTTTTTGTTTGCCTCAGTTTCAAGGGAGATTTCCGCACAGATGTATGTGTATGTCTGTCCGTGTATATATAATTAATTACTCTTCGAAAACTTTGACACATTTAATTATTATTTTATTAGTTTGGCTATTAACTGGCCGCTCCCACTGTCAGCCATAAATATTTGAGAGCCACTGTAGACGAGCTGAGTACACTGTGCACTGTGCACAGTGGTGCATAGTTTTCTAATTGCTTTCGCATCATTTTGCACTGTGAAATCTGGATTAGTCTGCGGATTGTTGTGTGTTAGTTCTCCCTTCTATCGATGCATTTAATTGTTGCCACAAAGTTCTCACTCGCACAATCACACACTCACACACACACTCACACATTCTCAGAGTGTGTGATACACTCTGACTGACCCACACATGCTCGCTTAGATACACACTTTCTTGCATTTGCTTACTTTGCTCGCTGGCTTTGGGGGATTTTCATTTCATTTTCTTTCATAAAAGTTTTGTGTACTTTTGGCAAATCGAAATCGACTCGAGCAACTCTCTCAACTGTGGCAACTCTGGCGCAGCAAATCCAGTAAATCCCTATTTGCCGGCCAGCATGCTGGAATGGAAAGCGCTTTTCAATTTCTCGGCAAACTGTTTAAAAACTTCTTTCCTCTGCAAGTTGCAGTGCGAGGTGCATTGGAAAAGTTATTGTAAAATTCGAAGGGGTGTACATATAGAGAAGAAACTATATTTTAATATATAGAAGACAAGCAGGCAGGCTACAGTTCATTGTGTATTTGCTGAAGCATTTTTTGTTGCCTACTTTTCAGCGTTAATTTAAATAAACATTTTTTGTTGCCTACTTTTCAGCGCTAAACGAAATATGTGTTCCTTATACTATATTCTACTTATTTAAATATATTTCCGTGCTCTTAACTCTTCTTTATACTATTTCTATTTATTTAAACATATTTTTGTGCTCTTAACTCTTCTGGCTGCCTTGAAAGTTTTTTTTTTGTTTTTTGGCCTGGCAAAAATTAAATTTGTTGCAAAGTTTCGTGTGCTGCTTGCAAAATCGATGCCTAAATTGATGCAAAGTTGCTTTGCGTTGGCGTTGGCGTTGGCGTTGGCTTTATATATATGCAGCTGTCGCCAGCTGTGGCAGGCAGGCAGGCAGGCAGGCGGACAGGCGTGTGGCAAGTGCGGCAAGTGCGGCTTATGCAAGCGCATTAACAAACAGGCGACGCTGGGGATCTGCATTTTTTAACAGCATATTTTAATGGCTGATTTTTAACGTCAGCTCTGCGCACTTATTGACAGCTGCGACAGGCATGTGACACACGGAACCCAGTTACCCTGCCCTCAAATACAGTTTTTCCCCGACTGCCCCTTTCCCTGCTCTGTCCCACTCCCACTCCCTCTCCCTGCTGCTTTGATGCATATGTCATGCGATACACGCAACGATACAAAATTTATTTGCAACGCGCCTGTCAAGCGTTCGCCATATGCAGGAATCCATAACGCGCAGCACTCTCCTCCCTCCGCCTCCCTGCAGACACTGTAGATACTCCGCAAAAAAAAAAAAAAAAAAAAAAATTACTGCCCCTGCTGCCCTGCATAGCTGCGTCGCATAAAAAATGTTTAATTTAATTTCTCAATGCCAAAAAAAAGTTCCCCCTGCATGCTGGGTGTGTTTTTCTTGTGCTGGCAACTGCTGTGCAAACATAAAATGCTTAAACAATTTTTATAGGTAAATATTGATTGGGTAGAAGGGGTGGGGGGGAGAGGGATGCGGAGGGGGATGCTGTGCTAATCGACGTACGTCAACTTTGAGTGCATTTTAATATGGCGGCGCATCTCATGCGTGATTGATAAAGTCGTGTGTGTGTGTACTCAATCCAGTTGACAATTAAGCCAAAGAGGGAGGGGGGGAGAGGCAGGCCAAAAATTATGGCAAACACATGTGCCTCGCTTCTTACTGTACATTTGCATTTGGTAGTTGCATGTGGTAATTAAGTGACAAAGAAGTGACTATGCAACAACTGAATGCAGCCTGTCGGGGCACGCAGCACACACACACACAGACACTGCATACGCACACACACACGCATACGCACTTGTATTAGAGCCACTAAATAAACAAAATGTGCTTTAATTTATACAATAAACACACAGAGCGAGGCAGAGAGAGAGAGAGAGAGCGAGGGAGAGCGAGAGACAGCGAGCGCATTATTGACCCGCCCTGTTGCCAAATAAGCGTGAGTACACACACGCACAACACACACACACACAGACACAGACAGTCACACACGCTCGCACGCCTACGTGACCCGTATGCTATATAGGCTGTTGTTGTTGTTGTTGTTGCTGCTTTGGTTGTTTGCGTTGCGGGCAAATCAATTAAAAATTACGCATACGCACTGTAAATATTTGGCACGCACAGCGCCATTTGCACAACGTGCGCAAAATATTTGCTAATTTTTGAAGCATTTCGATAATTAAAGCGATGCCAGCGATGATCACCATATGCCGCCCACTCTATAGCTTACTATATAAATCAATTGAGCACACAGAGAGAGCGAGAGAGAGAGAAAGAGAGAGGGAGAAAGGGAGAGACACACGCATTGATAAGCGAGCACAATGGAAATTGACGCATAAATTTTATGGCCTTGCAACATTTGATGTGGCATGTGGCATGTGGCATGGGGCAGCTACTGTAGTGTGGGAGATGCATAAATTCTCTGCTTGCGTTGTTTAAATCAAAGATTGATTTAATGTTAATTAAAGGGAAATTGTTTGCTCTGCGCAATGCTGCACAAATATTTCTTTCGTTGCTGCTGCTGCACAGTGACAAGTGAAATGAATCTCGGCAGCTCCATGGCACAAAAGTTTTATCCCACTAGCCATCTCTCTCTCGTCTTCTCTCTCCTTCTCTCCTGCTCTTGCCTCTCTTTTATTCCTGCTCTGGCTGGCAAAGTAAACACAAAGCGTAGTCAAGTTGCCTGCAAGTAGCAAAACTTTGCTCCTGCTGCAACTGTTTGTAGGTGTTGGTATGCATGCGTGTGTGTGTGTGTGTGTGTGTGCCTGCATGTGTATTAGTGTGCGTGTGTGTGTGTGTGTGCCTGCATGAGTGCAAGTGCGTCTGTTTGTTGGGTATGTCACAACTTTTGCATGTCTGTTTGTCTGACTGCAAGTCTCGCTCTGGCCTCTCTCTCTCTCTCTCTTGCCCTCTTTCTATCTCTCTCTAGTGCCGTGTCGCTTTGTCTACCCGTCTGTATCTCCGTCAGCGTGTATGCTGCTGGTGCCGCAAAAGTTTAAGGCAAATATGCAACGCGTTTGCCAAGCTCGTGGCATGCAGCAAACATCAACAACATTTTTCTTTTCGCTTTTCGGCTACTCAAGAGCAAAGTGTGGCAGGTTGGGGTGAAAACAGGCAGCTAGGGTGACTCACAGATACCCTACAATAAATTTAAAATTAAGTTTGGGTCTGCAATTGTGATTTACACCAAATAAAATACATGCTTTATTAAATATTTTATTGATATTTATTGTTAGTTTTCAATTTTCTTGTGTTCAATGAATTTTTCAAATTATTTTGCATTTATTTTTATGTGTTTTAAATGCTTTTTAATTTATTTATGAGATTTTATTACAATTTAAATAATAATTTTAAATTGTTTCCAAGTTTTTTTCTCATATTAAATGCTTTTCAATACCTTTTGCTTTCCTCTTGATGTCTGCAAATAAATATAAAATGCTTGAAGTATTTTTAAATAATATCAAAAATAAACCATCGATTTTTTTGATGTATTTTTAAATATTCTAAGCAATATGCAAGTCATAAGTTGCGTCACGAAAATTTCATTTTACGATGATGGATTGCCAGATGCCAGCAAATCTCCACAGACACTCACCATGCGACTGTATTAGCTAAGTATGCCCATTTGGCAGCTCTTTCTCTCTTTCTTTCTTTCTCTGTCTCTATCTCTGTCTCTCTCTGGATGGCTGCCTGGAGCATGGAGCATAGCTCGAGTAGCGAAAATGAACTTGTGCATTTATCTTGACGTAGACGCAGCCAAGTTTGGCTGATTGCAGCCAAACACAGCGGGACAATCGCAGCACACACACACACACACACACACACACACACACAGCGGTGCAGAGTGTCGTGCAATATTTTTCGTGACATTTATATCTGCTGCAGCGGCGCTTCCACGCCCCCACAACACGTTTCTCGCCTTCTGCAGACATTTAAAAATTTATGCAATAAAGTTAGCTGAGTGTGCGGGTGTGTGTGTGTGTGTGTGTCTGTATGTGTGTGTGTGCGACTCTTGACTGAGCTCGTTGAGTGCACACATAAGTTTGCCGCTCTGTTTGAAGGTCAAGTTGAGACGAGGCTGGGCGAGCGCCTTGAGTTTTAATTGTAAGTGGAAAATAGGGGGAAAATGGGAGGGAAAAGGAGGAGCTTCCGCTGCGGGTTCTGTGAGGCTGTTCCGGCACTGGCCAGAGTGGCAAATAAATCAGGCAACACTTGACAGACGCACTGAAGTTACTAATTTAATTTACATTTTTAATTTATTTTTTTTTTTTTTTGCTTCGCGTTCGCCCGTCAAGTGAATAAGTAATGAATTTACAACTTCTCAAGAATTTCAAATTAAAAACAATAACACAAAATGGCGGCGACCAAGTCCGAGTCCGAGTCCAAGTCAAAGTCGTTGTCCAGCGAGAGCGAAGGCTGTGCAAATTAGAGAAATGGCAAACACGAAACAGGTGCGTTTGCATATTCATCTCGCTTCCTCTCTCTCTCTCCCTCTCTCTCTCTCTCTGTCTCATTCTCTGCTTTCAACGCAAATGACTAATTAAAAACTGTAGTGGGCGTGGCAGCAGCAGCATCGAGTTCCCCTGCGGCGCTTTAAGACTTCGCTTTAAAATTTACGCAGCCGCCGAGAAGTATGCAACGATTTTTGGTCGCTCGCGCACCCCACGACTTGCCTCGCTCTTGTTGTTTGCATGGCACCCCCCGCGTCCCCCTGGCCACTGTCATTTGCACCTCTTACATTTGCAAAAATGTCGGCCACAGTCTCATGCATATGCAAATTGCATTTGCACCTGCTGCAGCAAGCAGCGCCCCGGGGCGAGATCAAGGCAGCGTGCACTCAGTGAAGCTTGACCAATGCAAGGGCAAGGCAGCGCACTTTTCTCTCTCCTGCTGTCTTGCTCTGTGTGTGTGTGTGTGTGCCTGCCTGCCTGCCTGTGTGTGTGTGTAGAAATGCGTGCCAAAAGTCACACCGAATGACAAATCAGAGTGCTTGTTTGTTTGTCTGTTCCTGAGGTCGCCGAGATTGTGCTGAAGTCCGACATGGTCTGGGAATGGGAATACGTATGTGCACTGTATGTGTGTGGGGCTGGGGGAGGGGGATGGTATTCTACTGGGAGATGACACGCTGCGAGAACTGACTGTGTGTGCTCTGGTCTCTCTCTGACTGTGTGCTCTGGTCTCGTTTTTGCTGCTTTGCTAGAAATTTACGTAATTAGACGAGGTTTAAGTGAATTACACAAAGTTATAATGAGCTCAAGGTAAACAAAATAATTTAATTATGAAATCTGTTTTCAAAAAATATTAGAAAATAATTTCCAAGAAGCTAATCTAATGATAAATTTTCCAAAAATATCTGCAGTATAGAAAAATCAAAATAAACAGGGAACTTCAAAAACAAATGATCTTAAATTTTTGCAAAATTTACTTAGGTATGCGCTTCCCATACCCCCTGCCCCCGCTTGGCCACTCAGGTCAACAAGCTCTCAAGTCATTGTGCGACCCTGTAGGCCGCCGCTTGTGCAGGTCAAAGCTGAAAATGTTAAGCGTCAATAATTGCGCATACGCCACGTTGCCCGCATCGCATCGCATCACGTGGCGTCGTCGACGGCAATTAGTTTGAAGACCCCCGGGCCTGTGGGTCACTTGACCTTCCCGCGTATAATTAAAGCGCTTTGCCATTTGGCAGCCTAAAAAACACACACACACACACACACACACACACAACCCCTTGATACTTGTTAAACAATTTTTGTTTTTTATTTATTTGAGCTTTGCACCGTCATAGACTGCACTAACACCGTTGCTCAGCGTAAGGGGGGAGGGGGAAGGAAAAGTGGTAAGCGGAAAGGGAAGAGCGAACAAAGCAGCAGAAAGCGAAGCGTAAAAATTAACTTTGTTAAAAAGTACGCACTTTTGTGAGATTTTTCTGCTCAAATGTCCATTGAGTAAAAAAAAAGGCAGCAAAGTTTCACGAAAAAAGCCAGAAAAGCAAAGCGGGCAGGGGAAGCTGAGAGAGAAAGAGAAAGAAAGAGAGAGGGAAGTGGAAAAAATTGTAACGCAAAATGAAAATTAAACGATGCTTAAAATTACTTTTTCGTCAAACTCTTTACGCGCTTGCCCTGATATTGTGGGTTGCTCTCGTTGTTGTTGTTGTTGTTGTTGCCGGGTCAGTGGGAAATTTGTTTGCGCTTTTGTCAATGTTTTTTTTTTTTGTTTGTGACATTGTTGTTGGCCTGGGACTAGATACAACAGCTTACAGGTGAAAACAAATAGAAGAAGATTTGAGCTGATGGCAGAGTTGACTGGCAGATGACCTGTAAAAATAAATAAATATTTATAAAATGAAATAAATATAAAATAAAGAGATGTACCTTTTTAAAAAATATATAGCAATAGTTCTCATGCATTTATTATTATTTTATACACGTTGATTATAAATTATATTAATTTATTATATTATAAATGCATTGAAAGGAAAATTAAATTAATTTATTATTTAGATTTAGATAAATAAGAATGAATAACATAGTAGCTTGAATAAATAGTTCATCTCATACTGCCTCAATCTTTTTATATTCCTACCCCTACTAATTTCAGTCTACTCCGTCCACACTACCCTTCCAACTGCTCCCTGCAGCCACAGGGTATCAACAGCCATGCTGCCTTTCTAACTACACGAGCAAATTATGTTATTTGGTTTTAATATTTAAAGCTTTATTTGCCTTTATTTAATTGCATTTTTTAATTAAACGAATGAAAGCGCAACACTGCCGGCACAAGATAGAGATAGAGACAGAGACAGAGTGTGAAATAGAGAGAGAATGAGAGAGTGAGAGATAGCGAAGGGAGAAAGGGAGGGATTTGGGCAGCAGTCGAGCTGCTTCTATTGGGGCTGAAGCACATTAAAATGTTAATGAAGCCGCATTAACATATGACGCTCATAAAAAGGTATTAGCTGGCTCACACACACACACACACACGCACATGCATTTAGCTGAACGCGTAGTTAAGCCGCACAGACACAGCAGGACTCACCTGTGTGTGTGTAAAATGTACCTGCCCGCTGACCGCATAGCTTTGTTGCCGCTTTTGCCTTTTGTCGCATAATCCGCCATGGAGGGACGACGCACACACACACACACACACACATCCCACACACCCCACACTTACACACATGCTGACAGACTTACTTATGGCTGAGGCCAAAATGCCATAAGGTTTAAAGAAAAGTTACCAAGCGGCAGTTTGCTGCCATTTCAAGGCATATCAGTTGGGCTTAAGGCACAGCAGGCGAAGTTGACTTGGGGAAGATCTTGAGAAAGATATATATGGGTGTTTTTAGAGTGTGATAGAATCAATTTAAATATGATACTTATCGGAACTGTGTGGGTGAGGAATGAGGTGCGAAAAAATGGTAATTGAGAGTTCTATAAATTTAAAAAAAAATTGTTAATAATTTTGTTTTAAATATACGAAATTATTTTATGTCAATCAATATAAATATGTTTATAAAATACCATGCTAAGTATAGAAATTATTATTTTAAATGTATAGAAAATACTTTGCTTAATTAATATAAATTTGCAGAAATAATCTTCCAATTTTCTGCTATTTATTTTTCTCTCTTTCATTAAGTTATATAAATTTCTGCAACCTCATTTAGAGAACTTGCTAGGCTCCTCTCGTGCATACGTAATGCGCAGCCATAGGTGTATATAACTATTGAATTAGCTAACGTTACCTTTACCGTTACCGTTCTCAGCTACTCCTCATGTGGTTTCCGTTTTTCACTTGTGCCTTTAGGCCAAGTTAATTTGATGTTTTTGCTAAGCCAAACAGAATGTGGCCAAGCACTAAAAAGTGGCTCTAGTTATGCTCGGCTGGCTGCCTGGCTGCATGTATATTTATGGGAGAACGCACATAAATTTAAAGAGGAAGTGAAGAGGGAAGAGGAGGGAGGAGGGAGAGCAGGCAACGCGTTAGCTCGGCTGGAAGCGTTTACATTTTTATGCATAGAAAATGGAAAAAACGCTGAGCCAAGCAGCGCTAATAAGTTGGCTTGGACATGAACAAAAAGGCGCCCAGGCCACGCCTTCCTTCCTGCCTAGCTCCTCCTCCTCCCTCCCCCCCCCCCCTTGCTTGGCAATGCGGTACACATTTCACGCATTTTGATATGCAAACAAATGCAGTGAATAAAGCAGCCAGAGTTGCCGTCATAGACGAAGCCATAGCCAGCATAGCCGGCGTTGCATGCCACAAAAGGTGGCCGGGGAAAATGAGGGAAAAGAAAAAAGAAAAAAGAAAAACTATGATGGAAATTCAAAAATTTGCACGTTAAAACAAAGGAACAATTTAACAAAAAGCAAATGGTAAACAGCAGGCGGGGGGCAGGCGGGCAGGGAGGGGCAGTGCAAACAGGTGCATGCAACTGCAGCCGAATATGGGAATACGTTACGTATACGCAACGTAGACACACACTCGCACACACACACACACATACGCATATGCATAATTCACTCGGCTTGTTTATTAAAAGCACAAACAATGGCATGGCTGAGGGGGGCGTGGCATCCAAAAGGGGCGTGGCATTGCAGTAACAAAGACGTGAAAGCAGCTGCAACTTTTTAGTGCAAATTTCATAATTTATACTCGTAAATGTGCAGAGTGTATAAGGAATTTATGTGAGTGTGTGTGCATGCTTGATGGATATACAAGTATGTGCATGTGTGTGTGTGTATGTGTGTGTGTGCATGTATTATATGAGCAAACGTGACATGAAGACGCCGGAAACGTCTTAGCAGGCCGTGTGCAGCGCATGGAGTGAATGATACCCTAAGCTGGCAGAGATAAACTTGATATAGACTTCTATTGCCTGCCTTGGGAAATTCTGTAAAATTCTGAAAAAAATATTTGGCAATATTTTAAAAATATTTGACATGCTGTAGAAATGAAAACAAAAAAAAAACAATTCCCTTTTTTTTGCCTTTGTCATCGATGCTGATTAAGAGAAACAACAATCAAAAGCTTACACAATTTTCTCCCAATGGAAATGCAGGGAAAACATGGAAAACTGCAGTGACAAATGGCTATATGTTTCGTAAAATATTTGCAAAGCAGAGCAACAATTTGCAACTTGAAACTGACACAGAGCAGCTGTCAAAGCAAAGCAGCAGAAGCTCAACAGGATGCGTTGTCATAAACGGAAACAAAAAGCAGAAATTTGTAATGCAGCATGAGAAATTTATTGACAGAACGAAAGGAATTTAAAGACATATATATAAGGCTGCAGCAGGCCCCTCAGGACCCTCTGTGTGAGGCCTCTAAGTTGCCTCTTTGCTGCCTCAATTCTGGCCGAGTGATGATACGAGCCTGGTTGCTTTTGCTGTAGTAAATAGGCAGCTGAGACTTATGTAAAGCACATGAAGTGAGAGGGAGGGAAGGAAAGAGTGAAAGAGAGGTATACAGGGAGAGAAAGGGAGAGTGAGCATTATGCAACATGTAAAATAAAATCCATTTCAGGCAAACTAAACAAATGTCGCCTGAAAGTATGCAACACAAAACAATAACAAACAAATTCTAAACCATAAACAAACAAAATCAATTGCAGGGGAGAAGGGGCAGCTGCGGGGATGGGAGAGGGGTAGGCTGAGAGCAGCTCCTGCTTTTTCAATCAGCTGCTTCTGGCTCACCTGTTGGCTGCCAGGCAGCTTGCCACAGGTCGCGCACGTGCCCAATTCAGCGCGGCAGCCAATCTCATTACACAGCAGAGTGCCAGGCTTGTCTTCATCCACGAATTCATTAGAAAAAACAACAACAAAAACAACAACAGCTGCGGGAAGAAAAAATGACAGCAGGCATTCGCAATGTGCGACGTGCGACATGCGACCTATGACCCGAATGTGCTCGGGCAACAAATTAAAAGCCATAAAAGGCATCAAATTATGTGCGGCACTTGGGTGTTGCGCTTAAATGGTTGCCCCTGCCACTTGCCTCAGTCTCAAGGGGGCGGGGAGTCAAGTGAGTACAGGGGGAAGGGGGAGCTGAAGCGGGAGGGGTAGACAGCCAGGCCTATTTGTTAACCCCAGCGCGCCGGCAAACAAAGTTTTTCAATTTCTGTCGCATAATAAGCGGCACAAAGTCTTTGCAACGTTGCCTTGCCCCCTCCTTCTTCCTCCCCTTCCCAGCCCCTGCAACTGCCAGCTACGTCAACGTTTTGTGGCGCCGCGGGAAAATGAAATTATGAATGTGCGTCGGCACAACCGCACCCCAGACACCAAGCCAGCAGCAGCAGCAGCAGCGGCGCGCTGCTCACCTGGCACCGCTTGGCTTGGCTTCTTCCCCCATCTTCCCCATCTGCCTGCTATGTTCCTGTGCGGGTGTGCGCTCATTTTTCTGTCAAGGTGTCATAAATGACGCGGCTGCGTCGCTGGCGGAGACGCCTTCGCATGCGTGTAAGTAAAATAAATGAGGCTCGGCACAATGGCAACGACTGTCAGGCCAACAAAAGCCAAAATGAATGACACAAGCCGCAGAGGAGCAACAGAGCCCCCCCAAAAAAAAACCCCAAAAACAACAGCAGAAGTAACTAGAGTGTGGAACGAATGTAGAGTGCTAGAAGATACCCTGTAAAACTGCTTAAGAAGCGTGGAAAATTGCGTGGCATTTTTGATTTCCGCTTAAAGTATTTTTAATTTTTTGTTGCATACTTTGCGGGGCACTCAAAAATTTAAAAACGCGAATACTTTGATTTTTTAATGATTTAGAAGACAAATATCTATAATAAAATTCCAAATAAAATGGGATAAATAGATAATTAAACAGAAATCATAAATCTGTACTTTAAAGCTTCAAAATACTTACCAATTATAATTTAATAATTATCATATATGCCTAAAAGGCGAATAAAAAAATGCAAAATAAAAAGAAATGTAGAATCTTCAAGGATCTGTATACTAGCTAGCCCTTTAGAATGCCCCCTAATAAATTAGTCGCCTTAGCAAACTCTACTCTATAGGGTAGCAAATGCCAGTGAGGTCGCACACTCATTTTGCTGATAGCATTATTTGCATATGCACGGCAAAGAGGCGACATTATTCATACGAAAGAAAGGCAAAAAACAGTTGAAAGTAAATTTAATTAAAGAGATTTACTTGCCGAGTGCCTAGGCCAGAGAGAGAGGAGAGAGATAGCTAGTATATGAAAGTATGCAAATGTGCGCATAGAAGATCATGTAAAATTATCGTAGGGGATTAATCTGATTGCCCATGCTGAACTTTATGGCTGACAACGCTGACAACTTCGCGTCCTTTGGGGCTGCCTTTGTCTTTGACTGTTTCCACTGGCAATTTCAACTAATTTGCTCTCTATCTCTCTCTCTCTCTCTCTGTCTGTCTGCTGACGCCCAATAAATCTCCGCGCGCAAATGAACTGTGCCACGCCCACACTGCCACAGACAAACTACAATGGCGTCTCTGTCTCTCTCTCTCTCTCTCTCTTTGGCTGCTGCAAAGAAATGTAATTTGATGTAATTGAAACCATTTTCGTGTTAATTAAACTCTTCTCTTTTTTGCCCCGTATTTTTGCTAGCTTTCTCTGCTTCTCTGTTCTTTCACTCTTCTCTTCATCTACTTCTTCTTTCAGTGCCTTCTTCTGCCCTTCTGCTGTCTGCTGTTACGGGCTTAAAGCATTTTACACTTGCCATTAACGTTCCGTGCGCCCAAAGTGACAGCCGCAATGAAAACAAAGACGCGGACAGACCAAGCACAAGTCATCGCCCACAGGGTGGGCTGGGTGCACAGGGTGCTGCGAGCACACCGAGGGTCGAGAACGTCTTCGCGCCAGTGCAGTCATTAAATTGGATTTCTTTTTGAGCGCACTCCTTGTCCCTTCGTCGCAGAAGCAGAAGCAGAAGGGTTCGCCCTGCCGGACTACGCACTGTGATTCCACGCTAAACGAGTACTCGAAATGGGTGTTTTGAATAACAAGCATTTAGTGTCTGAGTGTCTCATTACACACCCATCTCTCTCTCTCTCTCTCTTCTCTCTCGAGTCTGCTGCTAACTTGACTTTATGCACTGCAAAGAAAACTGTGCAAGTTCTTTCTAATAACCTTATATGAGCACACTTTTAATTAGGTTCCCTCTCTCTCTGTGTGTGTGTGTGTGTGTGTTGATTGCATAACTGCGCCATTTAATATTAATTTGCTATTTAGTGCATTCAATTTTAATTGCATTTGATAATTGCAAACATTTTTTTGTCAGTTTCAGGCAAAACATTAATCAGCCCATATTAATTATTAACTATTTAATAATTACAGCTTTGCACATTAATTTATTTTATTTTTATAGATAGATTTAATTAACAACAGCTGATACTCTATCGAACTGATTCGCGTTTAGAGAGCGAGAGATTATTTTATTATATCATAAGCCGCTTATTTAATCTTTGGCAAAATGTTTGTGGAGCAGCTTAAATAAATAAAAGTTTTGCAGAAATCAAAGTCGCTTTACCTGCGCACTTGAGAGCGCAATCTTCTAAGCAGCGAGGGCAGCCATCTTTGCCCTGCTCTCTTTCTCTCTCTCTCTCTCTTTCCCTTTTTTCTTCCTCTCTTTTGCTGGCCGCCATTATTGACACATTAATCAAACAATGGACAAGTACTTTCAATTTATTTTACCGCGACACGGCTGCATTCAATTTTTAAGCGTCGCTTTTATAAGGCAGCAGCACAAAAGCAGACAGAATGCAGACAAAGAGAGACAGTAGAGTAAGAGAGGGAGAGAGAGAGAGGGAGAGAGAGGGAGAGAGGGAGAAAGCAGCATAGACAGAGGCCAAGCTGAAGCGAGAACAAAAGTTGAGCACTTCAGAAATGCAGCAAAAAGAGAGAAGAGCAAAAAAAATACAGACACACACGCACACACAAACACTCCTACACACACAGCACACACACACAGACAGCACCGCACACATTGACTGCAGCTGCTGCAGTCAGTCATGGCGCACTCAAAGCGCAGCCAAGTTCACGCTTGTCCCTCGCCAGGGCCAACTTTTTGCGCTTCCTCTGGCCCTCCCTCCTCTCTCTCTCTCTCTCTCTCTCTCTCTGTCTTTGTGTGGTTCGCAGTCGCTCATTAGCTTTCATTATAAATATTGACTGGCTGACTGGACAAAAGTGTTTGAATGACAGGCGGACAGACTGACAGGAGTGAAGTGGATCGTGTGGGTCGAGTGCATATGACAAATTAGGTTGATTGCTTTGGGAGCATCGCGATAGCAATCGTCAGTGCAATCGCAATTGACATCGAGGTGACGCGACGAAGGGTGCAGGCTGCAGTGAATAGCAGAGGGCGGGTAGGGCAGCAGGGGGGGTGCTTTCAATTAAGCAGCATAATGTACTTTTCATTTAATTTGATTCATCTGTGTTGATAACAACAGCTTGCCAGGTCATTTGCATTTCCAAACGAAAAGCAACAGCAGAAACGCAAAGCAGAGCGAAAAAGAAAAAGCATAGCCAGTGCAGAGCGAGAGAGAGAGGGAGAGAGAGAGAGAGAGCAGCCAAGCGGAGCATAAAATTACGATTGCTTTGCATATTTTCAGCGCTTTCGCATAACTTGAAACGCGCCGATGGCGGCAAAATAGCAACAAAAGCCACATACTTTCGGCTTAATAGTCATAAATTTGCTTTGCGCCGTTGCTTTATGCCCCAGTTGGGCCCCTGCCCCGCCCTGTCCTGCCCTGCCCTTCCGCGTCCTTTGCCCTTTGGCATGCCACATTTGGCCGACCTCATTTCGCGAGAATTGTTTCGCTTTGCTTTTGTTCTTGTTTTGTTGCCTGCGACTTGTGTTTTATTTTTATTCACAGTGAAATTTAACGCCACATGCTTTGCATTTGCACATTCATCACATCACATCACATCACATCGCATCGCATTTCGTCTTTCGTTTTGCATTTCGCTTTGACG
Organism: Zaprionus tsacasi; assembly: GCA_018904105.1. NCBI lineage: Eukaryota > Metazoa > Arthropoda > Insecta > Diptera > Drosophilidae > Zaprionus > Zaprionus tsacasi. The sequence continues at coordinate 4,949,424 of JAEIFR010000631.1, forward strand.
CCCCCGCATGCATAAAACATACACTGAGTGCGCTGCCCCAAAAAGTATGCTATCTTTTTTTCTAATCATCTATTAAACAGCAATTACTCATTGTGGGTGCCGCCGTGTGCTTGTTTGTGTGTGTGTGTGTGTGTATTCAATTGTGTCGAAGCCTTAAATCATTGAACCATGCCCTAAGGGCGTTTATAATTGTTATCGCTTTGCCACGCCCACGGCAAGGCATGCAACAAGTGGCGTTAATTGAATATGTGAAATTATCAGTTGAATCTTCACGGAGTGTGAGTTTGTTGGAATATAGAGTGTAACTATGCATGGCTTATAATTTATTAAATATTCTAAAAAAATAAATAATACAATTGGGGTGCAAATATTTTAGTGTGTAAGTTACAAATTTTTAATTATTTTTGTTAAAAGTTAACTTAACAGTTTGCTGGATTATTTTGACATCTCTCTTCTCTTTGCTATTGCCTCTCTCGTGCTAGATTAACTTACTGAATTTTAATGAATACATTAATTAGCTCTAATTAAGCCAAGTTAATATATATATGTTTTCCAAGCACATATTTCCCGGCTGGCTAAGCGCGTGTTCCACTTTTAATGCGTTAAATATTTCGCATTGCTTTGAATCGCAATGATAATATGCGTGCAGGAGAGGGGGAGAGGTGGGCAGAGCGAAAGATGGACACACGTATAACTCACACACACCCTGACTGGCCCCGAAGTCAACTGACCCACAGTTTAGCTGTCATCCCCCCCCCTTCCCTGAGGGAAATTCCTTGGCTCTTTGTCTCCTCCTCTGGCATTCTCGGGGGCATTTAAATTTTTGAACAACCCATAAATTATGCGCTTTATCAGCGATAAAAAGTAAATACAGTTGTTGCTACAAACGCCTACTAGGCGTGCCCTCCTTGGCCCCCCCCTTGCCTCTCAGTGACCCTCCCCAGCTGTTCCCCAGCTTGTCCCCAGGCTCGCCGTGCTATATAAAAAAAAAAAAGACGTGTAAATGAATAATTCAAAGTGTCCTGCAACATTGTCCTGCGCCTGTGTGGGTAATGCGTAAAGCACGCAAAAGATTACACATACCAATGAACACACGCATGTTTCGCTCTGTGTGTGTGTGTGTGTGCGTGCGTGTGACTCTGTTTGAGACTGTAGTTAACGCTTTATCTGAGGGGCGACGGCGACAATGCCTGGCAAATATTTAACATTGGCATATTTCTCACACACACAGAGACACACACGCACACACACTCGCACCTCACACTCACTCCTTCCTGGCTGGCTGGCTGGGTCTGTCTGCCACGCCCCTTGACCATACTCAACCTGGCTTATGCATGTTTTATCTTGCCCACGTGGAATTTGCGTGCGTTTAAACGTTTTCGATAAGGTTTCGCTTTTAACCCGCAGACATTGCACCTCCACCCCCAGAGTGTATGTGTGTGTGTGTGTGTGTGTGTGGCATATTTGTGTGTGCGTGCTAAGACCTTTGGCTGATAAAAAGCATACCTTGGCTTAAACAATGCACACACACACAGACACACACACACTCGGGCAGAGCGCAAACTTCCATCGAAGCCATGAGCGAATTTAAACAAATTTTCGAAAACTGTTTGGCCCAAACCGAGGCCCATAAAGTGCTTAAAGCCATCCCAGCCCAGCCTGACTATCGACGCGCCCCTGTCTGGCTTTGCCTTCTGCCTCCTTCCCTCCCTTCCCTTCCCTTGCCTCTTTACTCGTTTCGTGTTATTAAACACGGATTAAGTGGCAGACTCCGTGGCTTGCATGTGCATAAATTATAATGCAACGACTGCTGCAGTGGCCACGCCCCCTTTTGGCCTGCCTGCCAGCCATATTTCTTTGCAGCTTTGAGCCGTTTCTCATCCTTGTTTGGCACACAATTTTATGCTTAATATGTCGGCAGTCACATGTGGAGCCCCATGGCACGATAGTAACTCCTCCTGCTGCTCCTCCTCCTGTTGCTCCTCCTCCTGCTGCTGCTGCATCTTACTAACCGTAACCCGTCGTAACCCATCGTATCCTGACCGTATCCTGTCCTTTGCCATATCCGCATCCACACAGCACATGCAATATTTAAATTGCGTCCATATCGTCCATTGACATGGCCAACGGCCATGGTCATGATCGGAGCCAAGCTGCATAAATTCAGCTGCAGAAAATGCAAAAAAAAAAGAAAAAGAATGTCCCAAAACGATGTCGGGTAAAGTAAAACAATGCACGAAACGGAAGACGGCGTCAGCTGCATGTGGTAACTGTCACAACAATCGATAACAAGCGATGCTTAGGGGTGAACTTGTGCAGCACGAATGCAGCAGAGACCCCTCCGACCTTACCCCTCTTCTCTCCCTTGCCAACAAGCTGAGCAAAGCAGCCAAGAAAATTTGCAATTCCTGAGTAAATTGCCCAAAACATTTTGCAAAGGGGGAAATTGTTGAATTTGTGTAGGAAGTTTAAGAAATAAAAGGTAATTTACTAAATATAATAACATAAATATATTCTTTTATATATATTCAATTTTTTACTAAATTAATCGACGTCTTAAATAGGTAATTTACTAAATATACTTACATAAATATAAGCTCTTATTTATATCCAAATTTTTACTAAATTAATTTACTTTTTTAGAGGATTTTATCTGCTTCTTATTTACTTACACATTACAACCTTGTCCTGTTTAGGTCTCCTTCTGCAGCTATCGTAACTGTAAGCTAATTTCCTAATGAATGTATAAATATTTGCAGAAATTTGATAACAATTTCCCATTTTCCCGCATTTTCAATTAGAGTTGAAGTGCTTTTTCTCAACTCGCACTCGAATTCAACTTTAACATTGCAATTCTCCAACACACACACACACACTCATTGCCAGCGACAGCTTTCACTCACACAGTTTACACATGTCGCCCTTGTGTACACACACATAGAGATAGAGAGAGAGAGAGAGAGGGGAAAGGGGGCACTCAGGCTGGCTGGGTAAAAACAATAGATTATTGGCATTGCAGTTGCATAAATTTCAACATTTGTTGGCTCCCAGAGCTGCAGCTTGGTCTCATTGTTAGCAGTTGCATGCCACAAACGCTGAAACAACATGCACTTAAAAAAATCCACCTCCCCCCTTGCCAACCCCCCCGGGCACACACAGCTTGAGCCAACTATCCAACGACCCTCCCTCTCTTGCTGGCCAACAACAATCTAATGGCTCTTTGTATTTGGTAGTTGTCGACGCTAAGCAAATAAACAAAATGCTTGTTGATATTTTGTGGCAGCCAATGAAGCAAACAGCTGTCCGGATCTGTCTGTCCGCATGTTTGCCTGTCCCACTGTCTGTCTGCTTGTCTGCCAGCCAACCAGGCAACCAGCCAGCCAGCCTGGTCTCTGTCAGGCTGTCGGTCTGTCCACTCGTCCATTGGCCTGTAGCAAAATCGACAAAATCAACAAGAAGAGAACACTCACAATGAAGGACGTAGCTGCATCGAATCACCTTCCTCCCTCTCTATCTCTGTCTTTGTCACTATCTCTGTCCTTGTCTGACTGGCAAAACAATGCAGCTCTCAACTGCCGCATAATTGCAAGCAAAAACTGCAAATACGCTTATGCATGCCAATGCCAATGTGAGCTGCCCTCTCCCCCAATCCCATTGAGGCTGCATAAAATACCCTATCACATTTCACTTATAACTGTCACGACTTTCTTCGCGGCTAAAGCGCAAACAACTTGAGCACACTGAACTCTTTTGCCAGACACACACACAAATATCAAATCTGTTAAGTAAGTTTCAGCCAAAAAACTGCAACGAATTGCAAATGACAGGCACCATGGGGTAGTGCAGGTGTGTATATAAATTTGGGAAAATTTTCGCAGATTATTTGTTATTTTATTAAACTGAAAAAATTTAATTTGTGCTCTAGAACTGCTTAAATATTATAAGAAACAATTTACAAACGAACGCTAGCAAGTATTTTCTCACTGCGCTGAAAAGTAGGCAACGTTTTTTATCTGCTGCATTTGCTGTGCAATTCGCCTGCGCTATGGAACTGAATTTGTATTTAGTACCATAAATATCCCAAAAAATACCCCTAAAAATATCCCAGAATATTTGTATACATTTTACATTATATATTTTCTTTATTCCACATTCAATTCAATTCAATTTTAAAACAATTCTTTCAACTCAATAATAAATATTATTGTTTCGCCAATTTGTCAAACAATTTATTGAAACTTTGCAAAACTGCAATAAACATTAAATGCGTTTTAATTGCACGTTAATTATATAGAAAACTTAACAAGTGTGAATTTTATGGTTTTTTTTTATGTGATTTTTTTTTTGCAAATTTTAAGAGAATTAAATTAATTTTAATATGCGAATTCATCATGCGATCATTTACCACACGGGCTTAATTATGTTAGGCCGCTAAAAACGCGCTGATTATGTTGACTTTTTCGCAGCGTCTTTTCTTACCACAAATTGAAACATTTGTTGCCACTGTACGCCGCTTGTAAGTGACACATTTCAGCCGCTTGTTAGTGGCTGTTCCGGGCTCCAAAAGCAAAGCCAGCGCAGCAGAGCTGGGAGCAGGGGAGCAGGGGAGCTGGCAGCGCTTCCTGCTTCATAAATCCAGCATGGTGTGCGGGCGTGGCGGTAGTTCTGTGCTGCGTCGAAGCTGTCACATGCTGCGCTATTCGGTTTTCGATACTTTGAGCGATTTTTTCTGCAGACTCGTCTGTGTTTTCTGCGCAACAAAGCAACGTTTACGGCATAATGTTGGTAGAGTGGGGGGGAGACATGGGTTGGCAAAGGGAAGGGCACTCAGGGGGCATGGCGACCGCAGCAAGGTACACACACACACACACACACACACACACTGTGGGCCATATAAATAAACAAGCTACTGTAGAGCAAGAGCCATGTTCCAGTTGGCAGTTACTCGTCCCTGCCCCCTCTGGTTCCAGGCCCTCACGCACTTTGTCGTCGTCGTCGGAGAGTAAAACGAGAACCGAACTGTCGAAACTGTCAGAATGTCAAATAAGCGACAGTGCAGGGAGTCGGAGACAGCAGAGCAGCAGAGCGGGCAAACAGCAGAGATCGTCGGCAGCAACTACAACAAAAAGCTGGCTAGGCCACCCTAGGCATATTTATTGGAAATCTGAAACAGCTCGAATGTCCCACAGTATCCCTGTCTCTGTATCTATATAACACTGGATACGCTTGTGAGTCTGTGTGTTTATGTGTGTGTGTGTTTGTGTGTCGCATGTCCAGCACAAAGAATTTGTTACATGAAATTGTTAACGGGCTACAGCAGCTTCGCCTGCGTTTGATGCCTGCCTGATATATGGGCAACCTTTGACATCCTTTAAACGAGCAACATGATGCTCTAGATTATGCTTTCACGACTTGCTCCTTGCTTGGCTAACACCCACCCCCCTCCAGCCCGCCTGGGCGATATGTCAATGTGACAGTTTGATAATTTATTTTGTTCAAATTTGTTGCTGCTCGACGATGGCGTCGCTTAAATAAGTTATCAACGCAGGATATCGCCATGTAAATGGCAGCACGTAAATGAATGAAATTATTTTGCAACAAATTAAGGCAAATTTATGCGTCAAGACAGCCGCAGAGGAAGGAAACGGAAGGGAAGTGGGGGAAGAGATAGAGATATAGATAGATAGAGAGAGAGACAAACTGAAACGAAATGAAATGAAACGAAACAAACAGCGGCAGCGAATCCCCTCGAACCGATGAGTTTTTTTCTAAGAGTCACTGTGAAATCTGAGCAAAAGCTTTGGCAATGGGATCGGAACTCAAATCCGAAGCCCTGCCCTGTTCGTTTCCCCCTTCTTTTTTTTTGCAATTTCTTTTCTTTTTCCTTTTTTTTTTTTTGGTTGGTTGTGAATCAAATGTCAATAGAGAGTACATTTCATTCAGTTGCCGCTTGACTCATCCCCACAACCAGACACCCCATGCGACCCCATCTCTGCTTTGATGGGGAAGAAGTACCACAGTACCCACACACAACTCTGGCCACTTCCATAACCCCCCGCCCCCGCCCACTTCCTCCCACTGGCCCTATGGCTTGTCACGCCCCGCATTGTTGCTGTCACAGTGTTTGTTTGCGGATTTGACGCTTTTTCCCCGCTTTGCCAACGCATTTTTTTCTTTTCTCGTATTTTTTGCAGGGTATGCAGCATTTGTGCGACTATATGTAACAGCCTGAGCTGGGATATTTACCGATTCGGTATTAGATGAGCATGTAAATGTATGATATTTGTTGGGGTTAGAGCTGAAGCAGTGAGCTGGGGGAGTATTTAGATTATGGCTTGATATGAGGCAGTTTGAGAGCAATTCAAGCTGAAGATAATCATAGAATTGTACAGCAATATTGGCATGAAAATATATATGATAGACTAGGCGATTTATACAGGAATATAGTTGGGAAAATATTTTAAAATATTTCTTCTATAAAATACTCAGTTTTACAAGCCATTTCTTGGTTTTTAGATGCATTCTATAAAATTTATATTTCTTTAAAAACATCACCAATGAAATTCATATCTCTCTCTGTCTGTATGAACTTCGTCAAATTAGAGATTATAAGATCTAGACTAAGTAAATTTTATGTTTTATTTTATATGAACTGCAGTGTCTTCATGCTCTCTTTAAAATCAAAGCACGCCTTAAAGAAATACCTAATTATAGCTGCTTTTATTTGCTACTGATCTGCCTCATCTTCTTTCAACCTTTTCTCCTTTAATATTTCTTATGTTTTCCATATATCTCTGTCTTCTCCCCATTTTTTTTACCTTTTTCTTCAAGACGCCACAAACTCTTAGTGCATTTCATATTCGTCAATAATTTACAAGGCGAATTTTCTTTTAGCCGATTTTACTTTAGCCACAAGCCAAAACTGGCTGCCTTTCTTGTTGTTGTTGCTTCTGTTGCTTTGGTTTTTTATTTGCACGGAAATGTATAATTTTTTCCAAGTCAAATGTAAATACTTTTAGCGTATTTTTGTGGGTTTCATTGGTTGTTGTTCCCATCGCTGTCATTTGCTTCTGGGCTGGCAGGAAGAGAGAGAGAGAGAGGTATACGATGTCTTCTTTTCTGGTTGGGGATATGGCGGTGTGGGCGTGGCGCATGCAAATGACACGCCTGATGCTGCGTAAATAATTTTAGCGCTTGCCATGCGCCAAAATAAAATGCAAAATAAACATTTTATTTCTATGTTGGTTGCCGGCTGCCAGAACAGCAGCCAAAAGGGAGGAGGAGGAGAGAGGGAGCGGAGAGGAAGAGGGAGAGTGAGAACCGACGACGATGAAGCCGAAGCGTACGATGAATTTGGGTCAAGTGGTTGTGGTGTATGCGAATCTTACGCAATCCGCCGCCGGAGCCAAGCTGCAAACACAGAATTTAATTATGCATAAGACAAGTCGCAAGTCGTTGCAAGATGGCGGCCGCAGTGGCAGCGGCAGCGGCAGCGGCAGCGAAAGCGACGTCGTCTTAGCCACAAAGCGTCAAAATGCAGTTGGGGGCCAGCTGCGCTTTTTCGCTTCTTAGAGACTGTTTAAAGGGGGCACTGTGGTTGCCAACTGTCACGTTTTAAAAAAAGCAGCTGCAATCCAATTAAAAACTCTAAAAAACTGACACGATAAACAATATATTTATATCGAGTATACGTTTATTTATGTTTGGGCTCCACTGGCTAGACAGCGACATAAATAACACGCTGTGTGACAGAAATTAAATGAGGGTCGCCCTGGCCCACATAAATATGCTACACTTTTTTTTCCTTTCTTGCCACGTTTGCATTCAATTCGACTCCTTTTTTCAAATCGAATTGGAAATGGGCATTGGCGCTGACAAGTTTGGCAAACAAATTCTCATCGAGATTCAAGCAATGCGATAAACGCGTTGACAAGCGGCACAAGGTCAAACATTTAACACAGAAAAGCCTTTTGGCCATTTAGAAAGGGCTTAAGCCAGAAATCGAGCATCAAATTATGGAATTGAATGATGGTGGTGAATGATAAAATATGTATGTGCCAGATACAGATACAGCTGGAGTTACGGTTAGTTAAATATTTATGGCCTGAAGAAATTTGACAGCTGAAATGCTTGTTAGACTGTAGTGGGGTATTTAAAGCTGGAGTAGCTGCCCAAGGGGTGCCTTAGTTTTAAGTTTCAAAATTTTTTTTCCGATTTATATGACCATACTCCATCAATACTTATTGATTAAGCCATAGTAAGTTTGGCCTCTCTCTCTCTGAACTTCTCTTTAAAGTTTGCCAAATTTGTCTGCGTTAAAAGTTAGCTAAAGTTCTACTCAGTCACTCGATGGGAAAATGCCAATGTACTTCTACTGATATTTGTCTGGCAGTCTCCTCCCTCCCCTCTCTATTTCCCTCCCAGCTTCTCTTAGTTTGTGCTGCCGCCATCAATCCATTATACGCACTTATTGTGTGTGTTGTACACAGAGCGCACTTCTTGCGCCGTTTATTGCTCCAGCTCCAGCTCCAGCTCCAGCTATGGCTGCTTGCCACTGGTCGCTGTTGACATTTCCGCTGCCCGGGGGCAAAGTCCTCTAACGCCGTCTGTTGTGCCCCTCCTCCTGCTGCTACTTCCTCCCAGAGAATCGTCGTGTCATGCTTACTACATACAAATGCACATCATGCTGATGGACACACACAATCCCTCGCAGCACATATGTGTGTGTGTGTGTGTGTGTGTGTTGTTATGCATGAGTTGTCGTACCACGCACGCTCTCTCACTCTCCCCTTCTCCCTCTCTTGCTGCCATACTCATTGAAGATGACGCAAAAGGCGATAATGTTAAGCGTCAGCTTTTTGAAACAATTTCAACACATTGCCGCAGACACACACACACACACACACACACAGTCGCACAAGCATATGTCGTCTTGGCTGAAACAAGACAAACACAAGTCGAGTGGCCGTAGCCATAATAGCCAACCCGTTATGTGTGTAGACGTTGCCATTATCGTTGTTCCATAGTTAGTTATCCTTTTGAATGTCACACGCAACATACCAAGCAGACGAGGCACTTCACATACGCACACAGATATATATCTTTATATATATATATATATATATATAAACTGTTCTGTAGGCGTTTACATATATAGTTGTAGTTGTTCCTGGCTGATTGTGCGGTTCAGCAGAGCAGCTAGTTGGCTGTGATTGTTCGTTTTCATTTTCGCATAAACTCAGGGCAAAACTTTAATATATTTAGAGCAGGTAAGGCAGACTAAATTTCAAATAAGCCAATGCTGAAAAGCAGCTTAAAATTCCCTTTGAAGAGCTTTATATATTTTACAAATATATATTAAAGTGTAGGGCAAATAGATTTTATTAATTTCCAACACAAATATATCGATTGCATATGCATACTACATAAATATTATATTAATAAGCGAAAGGCTTGCACTTTATTTGAAATCAATATTGATTTCTCTCTCTCTCGTGCATTATTTGATGCTATTAAATATTTATCAGCCTTCATTTTGCTTTTATTCCATGCCATTTGCAGTGTGTAAAAAATCATAGCATACTTTCGTGCGCCTCGCTTAATAATTACGCCCAACTGGCGAGATTTGCTCTAATGAAGGAGGGAGAGAGAGAGAAGAGAGAGGGAGAGAGTGGGAGAGCCATGTTGTTTTTGTGCTGGCACAGCAGCTGACCTTCAACTACGCAAACACAGGAGATTGAGACATACAGATAGAGAGAGAGAGAGAGGGAGGGAGAGGGACGCCCACACACAGACTGACAGTCGGGCAGACTTTTGCCATTATTTCTGTTGACTATTTACGGAATTGCGCACAAATTGATGAATAAGTTGTTTTACCCTTGTTGTTGTTGTTGTTACAGCTCACATACGACTCTTCTCGTCTCGCCTCGAACTTAATCTTGATCACAATCACAATCACAATCAAAGGCGTCGAGCTTTGTCTAGTGAAGCGTGTCAGTGTCCAAGTTCATTCGCCCTGTGCAAGTGCTGCATGCGTCTTAATCAAGTGTATTGTCTGTCGCCCCATCTCTCTCACTCTCTATCTGTCTCTCTCTCTCTCTCTCTCTCTGTGTGTGCTCTGCTCATTGCAGCAATTTGGCCGTGTTTTTCTCGCACTAAGCAAACAGTTGAAAAGACAATAACAACAGCAGCAGCAACACCCACACAGCAATTGCCAGGCCTGTGTGTGTGTGTGTATGAGTGTGCAAAAGCAACTATATTAATAACAATCAACTTGTAGGCCAGATGCAGATGTGTGTGTGGATTTTGGCCAGCAGCAATAACAACAACACCGCAGCCCATTCAAGTGAAAACAACAAGCAAGTCGTTGTCGTAGTTGTAGTTGTTGTTGTAGTTGTAGTTGTTGTTGCAGCACACACATTAGCACACACATAAATACTGGACTCTATTCATCCGTACACTCACTCTCACACACACACACACACAGTCTCCTACTCACACACACAGTCTTGCGAAATTGTTTCTTTATGAGTTTCGGACTCCATTTGCAGCTGTTGAATACGAGAATTTCGATAGGCCTGAGACATGCCTAAGCGATATCATTGTTTCAGCCTCTGCCTTTGGGTTTGTTTAATGATTTGGGAAATTTTAAATACGAACTTGAAGCTCGGAGATAATGTGGGCTGCAGAGAATCGAGCATAATAATTGTAGGTAGACTCGAGCAGGGCGTCTGCTTGAAGTAGATTGTTGGTAAAGCAAATTCCAGTAAGAGTTTCATGTAGATCTTGATATCTGTAATAGAGTTGAGGAGTGTTTGCAGTTGGTATAAGTTAGGATATATTCAATTGCCTGATGAGAGTACTATCATAATAATCTTAACTATATTAATAGGCAAATTTAAACGGGAAATTGAGGGTGCTGTGAAGTAAGGGCATCTATAGAGCTTTGATAGATGATTTTAAGGAATTTATAGGTAGTATATTGTTTAAGAAACTAAGGCAAAAAATATCATAAAGCTAAACAATACAAGCAGCCTATTTATAAAGCAAATTAAAGTAGAAAACTGCTAGAAATTTTAGTTGGGAAAATAAAAATGATTAAGTAAGGTTTTTATAAAGAAAAGTAGATAAATATTAGATCAGCTTGCTTTAATAATTTTCTAGAAATTCTGCTTTAAAAGCTTAAACAATGCAGTGAAACTTGCTCAAGTTTTCCTGGAAAATACCTTTAGTTATGTAACGGCAAGCTGCTCAGATAAGCCTAGTTACTTAGCACTCTAATATCATAGTATAGCCTTTTAATCTGCCGGGCACAACTCTCAGCGGAATCCAGCGACTTCTGTCATAGTTCAATTAGGATTAATGAATTATGCCGCAGCAGATGATGTTGCTGCTGCTGTTGCAAGTTTGCTTAGTGCAGGTTGCATCTGCCTCCCCCTCTCTGAGACTGGAGTAGATAGCACACACAGGACACAGGACATAGGAGACATAGGACCCTGAAGTCTCCGCAACAAGGAGACACTTAATCAGTTCAACATTATCAGCGTGACTTGCGCCGCACTTGGCAGCCACTTGGCGATTAGGAAGCATGACTTGTGCTTTGTGGGGCAGCCTGTGTGGGCCAGCGGAGTAAACATTAATTATCCACACACACACACATATATATGTAGCCATATATCATAGCCAGTTTAATGGCTTTAAGTGGGTGCGCTTTCAATTTTTATGCGAGTTGTGGCTCTGGCATCGAGTTTCAGTTACATTTTGGATTCGCAATTGCAGCTGCGACTCCAATCAAATGAGTTCAAGCAACCCACATTGTCTAGACAGACGAGGGAGGGGGTGTGGGAGGGTGTGTGTGGCAGACAACAAAGTCAGCCATTAGTCGAAGAGAAGAGAGATCGTATAACTGGCTGCGATTCAGTCTCACAGAAAGACACACAAAATTAGCTGCTCATGTGGCGAAGCATTGATCCAAATGGAAATTAAGCTCGTTTCATCGAACTCCGAGTGCCTACAGGTGTGTGAGTGAGTGTGTGTGTGAGTGTGTGTGTGTAGTCGCTGGAGGACCCTCTGCTTGTCACATCATTTAAGCGCCTTTCCATGCTGCCAATTTAATTGCAATTGCAATCAATGTAGCCGCAGAGAAAGAGCACAAACACAGAGAGGAAAAGCAAGTGGGCTGGGCGGAGTGCAGGGTAACATAAAGTCGACCCAATTAATTTTTTGTGCGCATGTAAATGTCGAACAGCAGCCGAGCTGCACTCAATGGAAATTATACAGCGCAGCAGCAGAGGCAGAGGCAGAGGCAGCAGCAGCAGCAGCGGCGGCTTTTCACTTGCACGCAAATAAATCAATAAAAAATGCAAATGAAAATGAAAACGAAAGCAAAGAGGCGGCACACAGACACAGAGGGAAAAAGCTGCTGAAAGAAAAGAGTGCATAAAAAACAAATAGCAAAAACTCTCAAATGATAGCCATATTCCAGCTAAAAGAGAAGCCAAACACTTGAGCCTGGGCAAATAAATCTCGATAGAAAACTATATTAAATTTGTTCAACAGCAAATCAAAGTATGATATTAATTTAAACATAGTTACTTAATTATTGTAAATAAAATTGATGGTAATTAAACACTTCAGGCATTTGATTTTTTTCCGGATATTTTCAGGCTATTTTCCCTACTTAAAGTAATAAATAACTACTGTAAATGCCACCAAGGCATTAATTAATTAATAATATTGATTTAACTATGTTTATTTTTTTATTTTTTATAAATTTGTGATCTGTTTTATTTATAATAATTTGTGCGTAGTCTCTAGATTTTTTCCATGATTTGCTGGCAATTTTTAACTTTAACTTAACTTACAGATAATTACTGCTAAATAATATAATAGTATTTTACAAGATTTTAATAAGTTTAGAATATTGATTTGACATACTTTAATAAGATTATTTCTATAAATTTATTAGCCCTTCTTTTCTTATTAATTTGCATGATTACTGGGAAATCCTGATGATTTTCAAAGTATAATCTCCCTCCCTACGAGCTTACGGGCCTCGCATTGTTTACAATTGCAATTGTTGCTGGCCATAAATCAATTATTGCTGACAGTTATGGCTTATGTTGAACGACTTGGCCGCATTGGAACTAAAGACACAGAGCAAGCTTGAGAATGCTGACAAATAGTTGGGTTAGATGTGTGTCTGTGTGTGTCTTTGTGTGTGTGAGTGCAATTATTATTGTGCAAGGTTTAATTTAAATAATTAATAAATTATGAGGCCAGTCGAGTGGGAGAGAGAGAGAGAGGGAAAAGGAAGGTGGCAACAGCTAAAAGTTTCTCATTAAACAAATATTTTCACAGCAGTTAAAATTTATGTTGCCACCCGCCGCATGCCACACACACACAGCACACACACACACGTAGAGACACACACACATACACAGAGACACACACACACAGCGAAATATAAAATTTATGCATGGAAAAGTGCTTGGCAAGGGCAGCGCAGGAGACACGCAAAATGCAGCAAGTAGCGCAGTGTAAACAAGGCAGCAGGAGGGGGAGAAGGAAGAGGAGGAGCCGGAGGAGGAGGCAGAAGATGTGGGAAGAAGAGGAAGCAGCAGGCAGACGGACATGCAGCCAGCCAGGCAGCCTCGCAAGGACATGCCAAAGGACACACATAATGCAAACATGTGACTTCCGCATGCGGTGCAAACACTTGCACACACACTTGCACACACACACACACACACACACACCCACTTGCACACGCATTCATAAAGTTTGTGCCATAGTCTCATAGTTGTTAACAACTCGAGCCTGGCAGGCAGGCAGGCAGGCAGGCAGCCTCGGCTCGTTTGTCTGTCTTGGCTTGTCCTGCCTGTCTCAGCTTGTCCTGGCGACCGCTTGTAGTTTGGCTTGTACGCACGCCCCACTGTTACGGCAGGGCTTAACTCACTCACACACACACACACACACACACACACGCAGTGCCACAAAGACATAATGTGAAATAACTTATTGCCCTTAAAATGTCATTTATGTCAGCGCGGTAAGATAAGTTACGCATACGCACCGTGCAACGCGCTGCTGCTGCTCTCTATGCCGCTACTCTCTTTCTCTCTCTCTCCCTCTCTCTCTCTCTCTTCCACTCTACCTCTCTCGTATTCTCTCTGCCAGCTCGTATTGCTGTCTTCATCTGCCTGCCAGGCTTGACAACAATTAAAGTCAACAGGAAATGTGACACATTTAACTTGGTAAATAATATTTTCAATTACTAAGCATAAATAATATGCAGCACACACACACACTCCCACACACACACACACTCACACATACAGCCCTAGAAATGCGCATGTAATTTAACACATGTTTTGCATTTCGCACATTGAGTTATCCTGCGGCATTTCCAAAAACTAATTAGCTGCTCCGTCTCCGTTATTATTATGATTATTGATTTTGTTTATTTGGCAGCACTTTGCGGGCTTCAACTGCCACAACTACATGAAGAGTCAAGGGTCAATTGCTTGTCCTATAAGTGTGTGTGTGTGTGTGTGTGAAACTGACCCCTTGTCAAAAAAGAAACAAATGAATTGTGTCTTTGAGTTGCTAATTAAGTGAGAATTAAATGAAATTTATATGATATGGAGAAGTGAACGGATAGTTAATATCTGCAGTTAATACTCAGCTTGATTTTTATTGGAATTTTTATAGCTACACCCCTTGAAAAGTTTTCAATTAGACCGCTAAGAAGTGCGCATATTTTTTCTATTTTGGCTAGCCACAATTTGCATTAAGGCAGCCACAGCAGCAGCACAGCAAAGACAGAGGCACAAGCAGAGATAAAGAGGGTGAGAGAGAGAGAGAAAGAGTAAGAGAGGAGTAGGAAGAGAGACAGCGAGCAAGTCTCCGCTCACACACATACAATTACCAAAGATTTATCGCTTGTGCACTTGAAATTGATGACCAGGGCCTAATTGTCATCCGATATGACTCCACCGCATGACTCGACGTTGTCGTCGCAGTCAGCACGAAGCAGGAGCAGCAGCAGGAGGAGGAGCAGGAGAAGGAGGAGGAGCAGCAGCAGCAGCAGGAGGAACTGCAGCTAGTAGTACTACCTCACGCTAGGGGGCGCCAGCGCAGCACATTTATACACTTCAAGCGGCACGTGCTGCTCGCATAGTTTTGCATGCTGCGCATAACTTGCACGCACACACACACACACACACACACAGCTGTTAGGTCGTAATTTTTACACACACACACACAGACACAAATGTGGGAGCGATTTATGTTTGACTTTCGCATGCGGCTGGCGGTTTGGGTGGATTTAAAAGTCCCTGTGTGGGTGAGGAGTCTCAATCGGATTGCTCTGTTGTTTTGTGTGTGTGTGTGTGTGTGTGTGAAAGTAAGTTAAGACTGTAGTAACACGCTCTGTTGTTGCTGCTGCTGCTGCTGCTGCCTTGGCTGCATTGCCTGATAAATCGCCAGCAATTTATTATTGATAACACATTGGTACATTGATTGTGTATTAACTGAAACTGTTTGCCAAAGTAAAGTGACATTGATATATGGCATGTACATGAAATATCGCTTGTTACGGCGGCGTGTATATTCCCCTCTCTCTCTCTGTGTGTGTGTATTTGTGGCACAGCCGAATGCCCCATTGTGGCAATCAACACCAGAAGTTGACGCAAGATTTGTGGCCGTCCATCAGCCCATGTCCTTTTTTTCAGTTCTCCCTCTCCCACTTCCCCCCTCTCTAGAGGCCGCCCCCGTTTAAAACTGTGTGTCCAAACATTTGACATAACCTCAACAAAATTATGACAGCATTTCGTTTTCATTTTCCACATTTATTTATATATATATTTTGCCATAAATACATTTTTATTAATTTTTTATGCCGTGTGTAATAAAAATCGTTATGCCGCATCACAATTAATGACACAACGCGCAGTCAATCCGTTAGATCGCCCACGAATAAAGGCAGCAATTAATAAAATTTGCAACAATAAAAATTAATTAATTAATTATGCATATTTAAAATCATTTAAATTGATTGCAGGCAAGTACTGTGCGTACTAGAAAATTGAAAGGAGTAAAATAATAATTTGGAACGAATTAGAACAAGATTATTGCCTGAAACTTGGGCAGAAAAATTAGGAAAAATAATAAATGGATTTGTAACATTATTAAAAAATAAGAAAAAATTATCAAAAGTATTTTTTATAGCTCCAGAGGGTCTAAAATATTAAATATTATATTATATAACAAATATTAAACTACTTTGCAATTTATTAAACATTATTAAATAAAATTTAAAAGGCGTAGCAACCATTAAAAAATATTTAAAAAATATTTTTGATATTGAAAAATATATTTAAAAGTATTATAAAATTATAAAAGCTATCTGAATATTGCAAATATGTCTGTGAATATTAAAAACTGCAAAATACTCATGCCAAATATTGTTAAATTTGTTAATACAATTTCGAAGCAGCTTAGAGCATTGAAAAATTATTTAAGACTTATTTAAAATATTTAAAATTATATTTGAATGCATTAAGTAATTTCAGCAGCTGTCAGTAGTTCGCTGTGAATATTTAAAATATTTTCAAAAACTTTGCAATTACAACTGCAGTATAATTTTTTGAATGAAAGCGCTGCCCTCAAAGAGTAGAGAGTTTTTAGCACATAAGCAAAGCGGCAGCTGCCTCATGCTGCTGCCAGCAGCACAAATGACAACTGCAGCGGCAGCAGCAGCAACTACGAGGCAGCAACAACAGCAGCAGCAACAACGGCAGCAACATCAACTGAGCAGCAGATAGTGACAAGCAGCAGCAAACACGAAAGTGTAATCAACGCTTAAACACTCGCAACAACGAGACAAACATGTCGCTCTGCTCGCCCAGCCGCAGACAATGCCAGACTGGATGCGACATGAGAACTGGGATGGAGCTGGAGCTGTCTGAATGGATCTGCAGCTGGCGGGGTACGCTACTCCAGTCGACACGACTGGCAGGCAGGCAGGCAGGCAGGCAGGCAGACAAAAAAGCATTGGACAAACATTGCGACACATTACTGTCAAAACTCATGAAAATATTTCACAACAGCGACAGGCGAAGGGAAAGAGGGGAGAGGTAGGGGAGAGAGAGGGGAGGCAGGAAGCGAGACAGCGGAGAGCAGCGCATAAAACATGCAGCTGGAGTAAGAAACAAAAAAGTCACTAACAAGCATCATATGCCAGCAAAAATGTCAACAATGCAGCGCAGCACACACATACAGAGAGAGAGGAGAGGCAGCCCGTTCACACACACACACACAGCTCATTAGAGCCCTGACAAGGGGGCCTGCCTGCCTGGCAAGAATTTAGCATGGCGGCTTAGCGCGATGGCGGCAGGAGCAGCAGCGGCAGCATCAGCCGGAAATGCAGCAGGATAACATTCATTTGTTGTCCTTGTTTTTGCCTTGTCTTGTTGTCTTTTTCGCATGCATCTTGTGCCCATTTGCGCTGTGCCTGCCATTGCTCTTGTTGCGCCATTTTATGACAGCTACAAAAAGTTGCTGATGATGTAATGTTTATGTGTCGCTGACACTGTCAGCCTGCCAGCCCGCTAGCCCGCCAGCCTGCCCTGCCTCCCTCGCAGGCAGCGTCATAATTGCACCTGCAAGGCTAACAGATGGCGGCAGCAACAGTGGCTGCAAAAAAGACGCACACACTGGCAGGCAGGCAACAATGACAGCACAGAAATATGCCAAGTAGCTGACTCAACGTTGCACTGTGACATGCTGCATGTCGTAGAGAGAGGGGAGGGGTATATGATGCATATCGCAAATGTCGTTTGCCGTCAGTTTCCGCTTGTTGCAGCAGCCACCATTTTGTTTATGCATGAACACGAATGCAACTGCAGCGGGGCCGCAATGTCGCCTCGAATGTGAAGTGTTTTGCTTGAAGCTGCCCACGCGATGCAGCGCCTCCAGCAGCGGCAGCAGCAGCAGCAGCAGGTTGCAAGTGCAAACTAATTTCAGACTGCACTCGCTCGACATTGAGTTATGATTCGAGCGGCACGTGACTGCGGAGTGCGGCACGAGATGAGCTGGAGCAGGTGTCGGCAGCCTGTTGACCATGCCGGAAGATTAGAAAGCAATTGCTGTGGCAGCGAGCAACAAGGGCAGCAAATGGAAGGGAAAGATACGAGTGATAAGCAGAGGGAGAGGGAGATAGTGCAGCAGTGAGAGCGAAAGAGACAGAGCAATGCAAAGGTAGCTTGAAGAAGATGCTGAAGATTTGAACAAGCTCCAGCTTGAGTGTGCATTAAATCAATTTTTAACAAGCATATAAAACAGTTAATAATTTAATAAAGTATACAGAAATATAAGGAAAATTTCAGGAAATATTTATACTAAAAGGTATGGGATATGAGTTGTACTAGGGACACTCCTGGCGCTCTTAACTTAGCCAAAAATCACTGGAGTTTGCTTTGAAGTAACTCAATCTGTTTGACTTAAATGCAAGCTTGAATCTCTTTGAATTTAAACTGCTTTTAAGACACTTGATTTTTTGCAATATTTTGCATGCTACCCCCTTATAAAAATTACAAAATTTGCACAAAAAATTATATATTCAATTTTTAACTTAAAATTGGTTAAGATGCTTTGAAAAAGTAAAGAAAAGGTTGGCAAAACAACTTGACATTCTAAATAGTTTAGTTTGTGAAAAAGAACATAAATATCTTAGAAGATATCCGTTCTTTGGAGAACAACTTTCCACTTTTCCACAATATTGATAATTTTATTTAAAGCTCCCTATGAACTCTTTAAATCCGTTTGCCAAGCGATTCGATAATTTATATGAAAATACCGCAACGCACTGTGGGTCAACCATAATTGTTTGTGCTTTCGCTTTTCCATTCCATCTGCACGCATATGTAAATTTTACAAAAACCATGTGAAAGCAGACTCGATCGTATATCTAAATAATTTGACCAATTACACCCCTTTCCACTGGCTTTCAGCAAAACAAAACAAAACGAGAATTGTATATTAATTTTTGTTGCCAGCAGCCGCAACGGAAGCGGAAGGAGCGGGCGGAGCGGAAGGAGCGGAGAGGAGCGGGACAACAGCCGCATGACCATTACACACAATTAGGCAATAGGCAACAATAACGGGACCAGGCCAGTTATCTATAAACACATGTAGAAACGTACAGGAAGCCGCATTGATAGAGGCAATTAACAGCTCGACACGCCATATTTCCTATGCGTATACGCAATATGCCTAGGCGTATGCGTAATATTCATAGAGTGTGCGTGTGTGTGTGTGTGTGTGAATAAAAATTAGACACATAATTAAAAATACAAAGCACAGTGCGTAATACAAAGACTAATGCCCGTCTGACTCCCCCAATCATAGCTGCGATTAATTTATTGTTATTGCTTAGGTAAACAAAGGAGGCCTCCCTCGATTGGAGCACATCGATGTCTCGCATATTATTTAGTAAACCAAATGCGTAGCCATAAATTACCACTCAGGCGCATCTGAAGAAATGATGGGCTAGGCTTGGGTTCGGGGTACCCTGGGGTGGCTTGCCTCGCTCTGGGCACGCTCTGGGCACATTTCTGTGCCTGTCCAGCACGTGCGTGCTGCGGAAATGCTCGCAAATTTGCGCTTTTGAATTTTGCAGGCGATCGTGTAGTCGCATATTTTATTTGCTCTTTCAATCAGCAGGAAAATCGGGAAAGCGGAAAAGCGGAAAGCGCCATTGCCAGCAATAAAATTATTGAAAGATTGATGCGGCGCGTGGGAGTGTGTGTGTGTGTGTGTGAGCTAAGATATGGCTTAAAGTACACGGCCTAAAACTTAGGAGACACCAGAGGCATGTCTCCACGCCTCCACTCGTTGACATTGACATGGGACCACAACAAAAGTAACAGCAGAAGCAGAAGCAGCGAAGAAGCAGAAGAAGGTAAGAAAGAGCAGCACAAAGGCAGCGTGAAAGAGCAGAGAAAAACTAGAGTCAGTGCAAAGATTTATGGTCAAATAATTAGCAATGTCGACGGGCTGCCACGCCCGAGTGGAGTATACTCTATAAGGGAATTAAATTTAGCTAGGGAATAGTTGGAAGTTGGCGTATATTCTGTGGGTTTTTAAAGATTTAAAAATACATTTATTTATTTAAATTTATTTATGCTTTCTTTATAAGCTCTAAATTTGTGTATAATTTTGTTAAATCATTTTAATTCTCAACAAATCAATGGCTTAGCCATACGCTGTAAGAGTATTAAACTAAAGTAGGGCATAGTAGGCATTTTTTATATATTTCTAAAGTATTTAAAAAATTATGTATAATTTTATTTATTTAAATTAAAATTTATTTATTTAAATTTATTTTTTTTTAAAGTGTGTATTTTCTACAAATCATTATTTTATCTAGGGTATTTGCTAGTCAGCCTTAGCACTACCTTCCCTCACAAATACTCCCTCGCACGCTCTGGCCACACTGGCTAGCTGGCTGTCTGGCTGCCTGGCTGACTGTAGGTGTTTTAATTAATTAGCTTTTTGTTTTAATGCTGAACTTTTGTCCAGGGTGCTTTGTGTCCGGCGCGTTTCGATTGCGTTTTTACGACTACAACGACGATGCGCGACTAATTTGTGTAAATTAAATTTATCGACCAGAAAATGCCACAGCAGCCGAAGCAAACCACCTGTCCCCCCTCCCAACACGCTCCCCCCTTCCATGCTGCTGCTTAAATTAATCATACGCAGTGTGTGCCAACATTCTGTGCGCGAGTTGGCTAAAACCGATCGCAGCAGCGCAGTGTGGGGGCACTGCTGCAGAGTGTGTGAATTTGGGTCACAGGCCTCGATTTCTGTTTCCGCTTTCCATTTCGATTTGTTTATTAAGCATACGCAGTGTGTGGCAGCTGCAAAGCGGGCGCACATCAAAGCTGCTACGCGGCTGCTGCTGCTCCTTAATGGCCAACTCAGTCAACCAGGCTGGAACAACAACAATGGCCGAAAAGTTTTCCAGCGCGCTGGCCCGCTGCCAGGCCTTCTCTCTCCCTCTCTTTTCTGTCTCTCTCTCATGCACTTTCATTAAGTTTAATTAAATTCTCACTTTGTAAATGTCAATGTGCCACACACACACACACACACACAGCCAGCTGAAAGTACTATCTATGGGGGGTACGGGTTGCGGGGGGTTCTGGCGAAAAATGCGCCAACCTGAGCGAATTTATGGCCCATGGCGCAAGGCGACAAAAATCTCTGGGATCCTCGTGCACAAATAGCAGCACGTTGTAGTTTTGCTTCATTTGCTGCTGCTGCCTGTTTGCAGACATTGTTGGCTTTTAATTTGGCCGGCACGCAAGGCTCAACAACAACAACAACAACAGTGTTGTAACGCCTAGTGTAACTGCTTATTATGCAACAATTCTTTGCTTTTTTTTTTCTTCCTTCTTTTTTTATTAATTTTTGCTTATTTTTTTTACAAGACGAAATTTCTAAGCAGCGTCAAAAAAATAAATTCAAGTCGAAAAATTTTGCCATAAACTTAACCATAAATAATTCAAAAAATGTTTGCACTCAGCCCTGAGGGGGCTGCTACGTGAGCTACCTCTCTCTCTCTCCCTCTCTCTCTCTCTCTTTCTCTTTATCTCTCTTTCTATCTGCCGCCTTGTCTTGCGCCTTTGTCAGTGTGTGTTTATTTCGCTGTCTGAATGTTTTTGGCGAATATTTTCCCTTGCACAAGGATATTAACCCCAATTGCGGCCCCGTCGAGTTTTCTCTCACTTTGTGTTTTCTTTTTGTTTTTCCTCCCCCCCCTCTTTCTCCCTTTTTCTGCCGTATCTGGTTGCCGTTTTAAGTGTTTCTTTAAGCGCCATAATCAGGCGCACCAAGAGCGCAAATATTTTAAGCGACACGCAAATATGCAAATATGCGGCGCATACACATGCACATACACAGCCAGACCATGTGTGTGTGTGTGTGTGTGTGTGTGGGGTGCTACTTAAGCTGCTTAGCAGCCAGAGCCATCGGCAGCTACGTAAACAACACTGGCAGCGCCTCAGCCCACATATACCCTAAGGCTGCATGGAAATCAATCGATGGGGATGGGCTCTATAAAGCAGCGTCGGCGTAAACAGAGTTAGGATATTTTTAATGAAAGTTGCGCAGGAGTTTTCTATGCAACTAAGATATAATTAATTCTTTTTATAAACATACATAATATCTATGCATATTTATGATATTAAGCGATATAAAATAATATTTCATTATTTATTTTCAAGGTTACTACAATATATAACATTTTCAAACCTTGGGTACTTTTCCAGTAGTTTTCAGCCAGTTTAGTAAATTCCACATATTTCTTAGGTCTTTCTTTAGTGATATAAAATATCCATAATTAATAATTTATTTGAATATCATGTTATATTTTATTTTATTTTATTTTTAAGCCTTTATAGACTGATATCATGCGAAACTTAAACTACCAAATCTTCAAAAAATATTTATATATGTCACATATATATGTAGGTACTTTAAATTCCTCCCTTAAGAGTATCAGACCTTCGTCTATACCCTCGCAATTCTTTGCCAATCCTATGCTTGTATTTCTCACGCTCTGCTCTTGTTTATGTGTTTGTATTGTGTTCTCTGTTGTATTTTTGGCCTATGCATGTTTAAATTTTATGTTTGCCAATGTGTTCTCTGGGTTCTCCAGTCATAAATGCACACTCCCACCCTTCACCGCACTCCCCTCTGAGAACTGTCCTGGGGGAGGGGGCTGCGTGCTAGCAGCTTGTCGAGTCGAATGTTTGGCAACATGTGCCACACACGATGGCAACATGCGGCCTGCATATAAATTTTTGAAATACTTCACAGTTCTACTTAGATTTGTTTCGATCTTTTTCTATGGAAAAAACACAAGCTGCAAAATGTACATGAGGCTTAATTAAATTTTGGCAAATTAATGTGAGAGACGTATCCCCCTCCCCCATAAGGGAACTGGCTGCCTTTGACCTTTTTGTGGGGTGCGTAGTGCGGTCAGAAAGGTTTCCAAGAAGCCTGTCAGCGTGTTCTGAAAGCACACAGTTCCGCATTATGATGTCAACTGTGAAGTCAACTGTGAGACGAGTGCGACAGAAAGGGAGGGATAGAGAGAGAGAGAGAGGGAGATGGGTATTCTATTCATTAATCATCAGATAAATGCTTTGCGAGGCAGCTCGCGTACAAATTTCTGTTAGCATAATTGTCCCACACACATGTTGGGTAAGTACATAAAAATAATTCATATTGTGTTTAATTGTGCGAGAGAAATTGGAATACCCCTGCCCAAAGAATTGTCTACGAAAATAGAATAAAACTGCCGGGGAATATTAATAGGCAACCTCATCAGCCTGTATTCATAATTAATCGAAAGTTTTGATTGTCAATTAGCTGCGATCAAGGTTAGAGGGCGACTCTTTTATCAACCCCTTAAGGAACCTCAAGCCTTTGGAAATATGTATGATATATCCTTGAATAGTAATTAAAAGTTTCCTTCGTTAAAAGAGGTCAGTAGGTTGTGCCCAATGTTATTGTATGTTTTAGGGAAAATTCCATTAGTAGAAACTCTGATTTATAGAGAAACCTTTTGGCTATGGCCAGTCAAAGATTTCTGCCAACTTTGAGTTGGGTAAGCGGATATAAATATTTTATAATACTTGAGAGTGAAAGTTTCCTGGCTGACCAACGGCTGTGGCATAATGTGACATTTATGAGTCGCCTGCAGTCGCTGCCTCGGTCAATGTGCGCTGTGTTGGCCAAGTTCTGTCTGCTGTTGGCCAAGAAACGACACTGAGCTGAGCCGAGACGAGACGAACCCACGAGCCGAGAGAGAGAGTGAGAGCACGAGAGAGCCGGAGAGTCACGCTCTCTCTCTTGACTGCTTGGCCAGAGCGAGCTGTCTCTCTCTCTCTCTCTCTCTCTCTTTGCTGAGCTTTTTGGCTGTGAAACAACGGCAGTGAAACAGAGCAGCAAACACGGCCAACAACAGCGAGCACCTGCTGGTCGCTGCAGGTGGCCAAAAAGCGCGTGTTTCTTACCTCGTTTACTCCTGCTCCTGCTCCTGGCTACCTTTTTGGGCCAGGAATATATATTCACTTAATGCACGCCCGTGTCCGTTTTGCTTGATGCGCCACGTTTGCAGTTGGCTGCATGGGCTCATCGAGTTGGCCCTCTCCCTCTGCCGACGCACCCTGTTAGCCCTAGAACATTGGAGCGTTTTTTGGCCCGTTAACGCGTGACTTCGAGTGCCCTTAATGCTGTAAATGAATATTTAATGTTAAAAGCACTTGTCGAAAATGCAGCAGAGGCAGCAGCAGCAGTAAAGGGTATAGGGTAGAGGGGAGAGGGGGGGAGAGGAGGGGAGGCCCAGTACGTAGCCGCGCTTCACTTAACCAGCGAGTTGATTTTAAATTGTTTTTGCAATTGGAGCATGCGATTAAAAATAAATAGTTGCAGTTTGCCGTTGGGCCAACGTTGAAGGGCCACGCAAATTAGCGTTAACTTTAAGTTGGCCTAAGTGTAGCTAACTGTTTGCAGAGTAAACAACGGTATATATTCCTTGGTAGCAGCAGCAGCTGGCATAAATAATGCGTAGGCGGTTGCCTTGGCTCGCCGCTAAGAACTCTGTTTGCCCAGCCTGCGTCTTGCCAGGCTTCAGCTTCAGCTTCCGCCTCGACTCGACTTGACTCGACTCGACTCGAGACAAATGTTTATAAACCGCTTAATTATTCACTTGGCCCAGTTTTTAGCCCAGCTGCGTACTGCCTGCCTTGACTCCCTTCTACAAATTGACAGAGCCACACAGATTTCTGCGGTGTTAAGCTGAGGCCACATAAATCACAGTCAAACATCGCAGCACCTTCTTGAGCACCTTGAGCCACAAACCTCACAGCGTACATATTTCTCATATTTCCTTCAGACTTTCCCCATCCACAGACTGCGTAATTAATCAAATAATTAGAGATGAGTGTGGAAATAAACTAAGCAACTCTAAAGTACTCAGTTTTGGCAGAAAATACATACTTTTACTTATCAGTAACTTACACACTCCAAGACCTTAAGAAAACTGATAAGCAAAATGTGTAAAAATAAATTAAGATTATATATTATTTCATGTAAAAATCGAAGCAGACTCTTGAAGGAAAGTTAAGCAACAACAAAACAACAAAAAGTATAGCACATTAATATTCGATATGTAGGGTTTATCAAGACGCTAATTATTTATATACCCTCCCTGAGGGTTAGTCAAATTGTGATCCATTTTCGTGAGGATAAGGAGTTTCTTAAAAAAAATATGTCTTTGATATTGAAGCTATAAAAGAACAATTAAATAATAAACGAATCATTTAAGTATCCAAACTTGCAAAAAATATTGAGAAAGGGTATAACATCTTCAGTTTGTTTTTTTTTTCCCTGTATATAAATGTAAATAAATATATACAATTAAAATTAAACTGAAAAAAGTGAAATCAAACTTTGCATTTACTTTAATTAGCTTTGTAAAATAAATTTCTTCAGTTGATCTTAAGTGGTTCAGGTTGACAGTTCGAAATCGTATAATAATGGGCGGCAAACAGTTTCACAACATTTTAATGTTTCTTATTTCGGTTTTATCTCTGATAAAATCTAAGGAAATACCCAATTGTAAATATTTTGATACTGTCGATTTAACAGGAAGTAAAAGATTTCCAAATGGATCTTACGAATACGCCGGAGTTCACATACCTCTCGAACAAATAGGCACATATAATTATAAAATATTTTTCGAGGGTACAAAGATAACAGTTCCCGAACACCATCGTGGATGTGTGTGTAAGCATAAACCCTGCATACGATACTGTTGTCATCGACATCGATACGACACGACTGACGATCGAAAGTGCATAGATGAGTTTAAAGATTTCGCAGTGAATATAACTCTGAAGGATGGAAGTCGTAGGGAAACAATGATATTGGATCACTTCGTCATACAGCTGGGCATACCCATTAAATGCAATCAATCGTTTCACTTGTGGCCCCAACACAAAGATTATAATTGGCAATTATATGAAGTGAGTTAAGTTAGATTTTCTTCCTTATTAGTATTAATTGGGTTATCGTACTAGAATGGAGTTCTACTTCGAACTGATGATGGAGCCAATCTCACAAAGCGGGACTATTGCTTGCAGCCTGCAGATATCGTTTCTTTGGGTCACAATCTCAAGCTGATGCCCATGAATTGCGTGGATACAACATTTTTATTATATGGTAAGTTCTGAATAATTCATTTATATATTCTTTTCTATTAATTCCCTTCGTATATCAGTTCACTTGGCAACCATTTGTATCCTGCTTGCAACCAGCTGCATCTATATTTTTGTGCTGAAACTTCGCCACATACATGATAAATGTTATTTCTGCTATCTTGTCTGCTTATCCATCAGATTATTTACCAATATTCTTGCCCATTGGGTAAAACATCTATTCGGAGCTGCCTGTTATTTTATCGGTTTGTAGCATGCAAAAGAAGATAGATAACCTTATAAGTATTATTTATTCCTTCAGCTTATTTATGCTATTTCACAAACATCTGTACCTTTCTCTGGGTGGCTGTGATTGCCTTCGATCTGTGGAATAAACTGGTAGTTCATATGTATGAGGTTGAGCAGGTGAAGAAAGCTCGTTTTCCTATCTACAGTCTCTTTGTTTGGGGAACTGCAACTGTTATGCTATCGATGACAATACTGGCAGATCATTTCATCGATAAGCTTGACATTAATCCAAACTGGAAAATGGGTTATGCCAACTACGATTGTTATGCGAAAAGTAAAGAAAATAAATTAACATTAACCAAAGTCACAATAATACAAATTTCCTATTCTATATCATAGTGACAGATTGGTCGACCGCCATTTATTTTTTTCTACCAGCCGGGCTATTGGCTATCTTATATATTATACTTATTATCATCACGGTCATCAAGTTGTATGGACAAATGAAAGACAACCGTGGTCAGCTCAAGGAACTTGGCCAAAAAGAACTGAAGAGTGGCCTGAGGTGAGTTCTGAAACTGATTATTTTGTATTAATATATAATATATATTTATTGTTTTCTAGCTTGAGCATCTATTTGCGTTTATTTATACTGGCTTTTATGGATTGTTCTTATGAGATCTGTGGAGTTTTGTGTCCGGTTATAAGAATACCCATGACATTTTTTAACAATTACTTCTGCTTTGGTTTCATTCATTCTATTTTAATTATTTTGGTAACCATATCACGCAAAGATGTGAAAGAAGCGTTGCTTACATCTTAGGTAATCTATACATTTTTGATTAAGAAATATTTGATCTATCCATCGTAAATAACTTACAATTAAATAATAAAGGCAGTTGAATCAAACTGTTGGAATTTGCACGGTATTTACACAGAAGTTTCTTTCAAAGAGAGTAAACTCTTTTGCTCTTTCAGCTTGTTTACCTTAAAGAGCAGGCTTCTATATGAAATTCCCCTGCCTTCACCTGCTCAAATTGACCCTGTTCACAATTGGCAGCATGTCAAGTAAACTCAAGTTAAATTTATTTGTAACCAGCCAGCCGGAGGGCCAACACACACACACACACACTAAGATAGAAGGGGATGATGCAGCATCGTCTAAATATAAACTACTCTACGTCGTGTGCTTGTGCTGCCCCGAGTGTGGCCCATTTTGCCTTTGCATCGCCTGTCAACGCAATTGCTGTCATTGCTGTTATTGCACTTAACGCACTTGCACCCACACACACACACAAATACAGAGAGAGAGAGAGAGAGAGAGAGAGAGAGGCGCAACATGAATGCTGCATGGCACAGAGACACAACTGGCAACTGGCTGCAATTATGGCGTCTCAATGCGTTTTGTGCGTGTCTTTGGCAGTCGGAGGCTTGCTTCCCTCCCTCCCTGCCTGTTCCCTTCCCTGCCTCCCTCCCTCCCTGCCTGCCATTGCATATCTGCTGCAGAGAGTCGAGAGGCAGACGGAGTGTGGCAAACAGTGGGACAAAAGCATTTTGCTAGACAAAAGCATTGAATGCCCACGGGGCAGCCATTAGCCTAATAACGCCACGCACCAGCTCACGCACACTCACTCACACACACACACACACACTCTCTCGCACACACTCTCACTTCATCATTGTATGTTCTGAGTTGGCAGCGCGTTTTTGAGCTGCCTTCACATGTGGCCAGCCAACAAAACAGTTGACAAACAGGCAGCGACATGACGAACGTCCTCCGACTGCAACTGCGACTGCGACTAGGACTCATACTCAGCGCCAGTCCCATTCCCAGTCTCATACCCAGTTCCATTCCCAGTCCCAGTTCCCG
Organism: Zaprionus tsacasi; assembly: GCA_018904105.1. NCBI lineage: Eukaryota > Metazoa > Arthropoda > Insecta > Diptera > Drosophilidae > Zaprionus > Zaprionus tsacasi. Next base: position 4,977,810 of record JAEIFR010000631.1, read on the forward strand.
CCCCATTCTCGGCCTGAAACAATTAGCATAAATAATAGCCAAGTGGTTGCCTACTCGACATTGTCTAGCTATTGTCGCCGTTCTCTGTTTGTTTATTTGTTTGTGGAAAACATATATTTTTCACTTTTCATTTCTAATTATGACGCTGGGGACATGCTCCAAATGCCAAAGACAATTGTCGTTTGGGGACGGGGAAGAAGCGACGACAATTTGCCAAATGTGTTGGGACTTTTTGTTTGGGAAAAACAAAAAAAAAAACAAATAATGCTTTATTAGAAATATGTTTTAGGGATTTTTTTAGGGCAGCTATTTAACAATATAATATTTTAAGAAATTATTGCAAAATATTTTTAAAATTCACAGATATTTTATATAAAAATTCAAAGCGTAAATCGTAGCAAATCATTTCAAACTCTTTTGCAATTCCCTACCTTATGGGGACTCTTTCTTCAAGTAAATAAATATATTCTGTTAATATGATTAAGTATATTTTTGGGCTGTTTTTTACCCATATATTACCTTATTAAATAATGAAAAAATAATATATAATTGCACAAAGCTATCAAATCGAAATAAAAAGCATAAATACTGTGAGTTATTTTAAAGCTTGCACAAACGATTTTCCAATCCTCTTTTGGCCAGCCCCAAAAAAATTTTGACGCATATTTGGCCCGGCCGAATTGCTGAAGTTTCACTGGAATTCGAGTCGAATGTCTTGGGATGTGAAGGCCGTTTACATGTGACAAACTTAAAGTCAAAATTGCTTGGCCAAATTGTTGGCTGAAAGTCGCAATCGGTTGGCATTCGCTGTGCTACTCTCTCTCTCTCTCTCTCTCGTCTCTCTCGATGCTGTCAAAGTCGAATTGTCTTGGCTCGAAGCATTCTCAGCTTTACGGCACACACAAACAAACACACACACACACACCAGAGTTCACCCCCCCTGTCCCCTGTCGTGCGCAATGTATGGCAGTTCGGCTTACGTTACGTATACGCAACGTCTGAGGTTTTGGTAATAAAATTGCGCATTGTTGTCGCTCGTTCTCTTTGTTGTTGCGGAATACCAACCATTGCAAGATTTATATGTTTAGCTGGCTTAAGTGGTAGTCAGACATTGGTTTTGCCAGGGGGGGAGAGAGGGAGGGAGCACATAAGACAAGTTTATAAGCAAAGCGCATGGCTTGCAGTCTAGACTCAATGGTGACATTCAAATGCTCGAGCTGACTGTGTAAACTTCAAGCCAGAGCCGGCAGAGATTTATGCGAGAGCTGGCCAAATCTCGGCTACACTGCGCCACTTTTGGAGCAGGGTCAAGCAGCAGCAGCAGCAGTGGCAGTGGCAGTGGCAGCCAGGCAGGAAGGTGAGGATGGCGCTCGACGAATGCCGCATAGTTTTCGCTACGAAAACTTTTGCACATTTCCTACAGCATTGCTGAAGCAGCAAAAGGAGGAGCAGGAAGGAGGAGGAGCAGAAGGAGAAGCGGTAGCTAAGCCTGTGGACACATCCTTTTGCTTTATTATTTTGTTGCTGCTTCATTTTTACATTATCGGGGGCAACTTTTCTGCTATTTTGGGCACAACTTATGGTGCAAAAAGTGAATTGGAGGCACCAGGCCCATGCCCAGTCGAGCTGCTCGTGCCGACTTCCTACTACACAGAAGGAGGAAGTCGCAGACCGTGCCAAAAGTTTCGGCTCGGTTCCAGTTGCTGTAGGGTCGGCAGCAGCAGCAGCAACTTCCTTTCCACACAAAATTTGTTTAATTAAAATTTTTGTTAAAATCAGTAAATTGTTTTGTTGTGTCGGTTCGCTAGAAATGTCCTCCAACTCTGTCTCGCACTCGGACTCCAGCTGAGCTTCTACTCCACCCCCCTAATCCTCCTGCTTGGCAAATAGTTGGCACAACAAAATATTGCCACCAACTATGAAATTGTTAAATAATTGAACTGCAACAAAAATGTTCAAAACGTTTTGACTTTTATCTGCTTATCTGGTGTGAAACTATGAAATTATTTAATTTCAACTTTAAATTTGTGTTTTATTAGTGTTAATTGTTGCACAATTTTAATACAATATTGTAAGGAGCACAGTAAAAATTGGCAATTAAAATATTCAAGGCAATCAGGCGGAAGACGATGTTGAATCAGTGAAGTTAGAAATGAATACTGTGAAATATGTTGAAGTACTCAATAATAATATACAACGTAAAAGCCTTATTATGTATATCTCGAAAAAATTCGAAAATTTTCAAAATGTTTTTATTTGAGTTTTTTAAATGTAGAATTTCTAAGGTATTCAATTCAAAAACAAAATGTCATTCCTCGTAAAAATCGCTCCATTTTTAACAAAGTTATGTTTGGAGGCAAGGACCTTTATTTGAAAAAGTATCTTGCAAAAAGATCAAAATGTTTTTATTGCAGTTTCTTAAATGTAGAATTTCTAAGGGGTTGAATTCAAAAACAGAATGTCATTCTCATAAATACGCCATTTTTAAAAAGTTAGTTGGGAAGGTATCTTAAGTCATTTTTCAACATGTTTTGGAAATTAAGTATCGTCTAAAGTCATTTTAAACACTTGTGGGGTACTAATTTGAACCTCCTGAATCGATTAAAAGTGAAAACTCGAGATTAAAATTTTGAAAAAAAAAATTTTTCGAAAAATGATAAGGGGGGACCCTTATCTACGGCTCGTCAGAAGTTGAAAATTTTCAAAAACTTTATTTAGTATTTTTTAAGCGTAGATTTACTTAGGGTATTATGACACATATGGACCTGATATTTCTTTAACTGATTCCTTATTTTGCTTCCAATCAAATTTGCGAGCCAATCAAACATTTTTTATATTTTAAACATTTATTTAATCAATTCCATTATTTTTCAGGTGGCCCCGACACGTGACTGTGGTCTCACCTTCTGCTCACCTTGAATTCCCATTTGGACTATCTTTCATGTCTGTGATGCGATAACTATTCGAACCATCAATTATTAACTAATGCGCACATAATAGAGTTATATAATTTAACACTCTGCCATTTTCACACAGCACGCCCTGACAGTTTGTGTGCTCTATAGTTTCCTCTTTCCTCCCTTGTTCTTATTCCTCTTATTCTTCTTTATCTTATCTGCTTCGTCGTGTAGTTGTATTTGTCTCTGGCAACGATTTTATACAGAATTCATCAATTCATCATGCAAGCGAAATGCGAAAAACAAAAAATGAAAAGCAAAAGCAGAGAAAGAAGTGGGATAGAGAATGAAGGAGAGAGAGAGAGAGAGAGAGAGAAAATAGTGTGCGCTGCGACCCCGAAACGACAACGCACAAAATTATTCAAGTCAATGAACAATTTAATTTATCATTAATATAAAATCCGACAGTTTGTATGTAGAGAAGTGTCGCCTGGCGTGCTGCCATCCAGCCGCCACTTGAGCTAATCTCATATATCATCGTTGATCTGGCAGCGAGTAAGGGTACTGTGACTGGGACTGGGTCTGGGCCCAGGCCTGGGTCGAGCTTGGAATGTCTGCTGGGTTCGAACATTTTTCTAATATGTATGATTTTACTTTCAAATGCGGTCACTCTGCTTGCCAGTGTCTGTCTGTGTGCCTGTGTGTGTATGTATGTCTCTCTCTTTTTCTCTCTATTCCCTCTCTTTCTCTCCCTCTACCTCTCTGTCTGTCTGTGCCATAATTCTGCGCAGGAAACTTGCTGGCATCAGCAGCCGGCAGTCTGACCATTAATACTCAATTGGCTGTGCTTCCCGTGCGGATTGCGGTCGCTGGGTTGCTCTTCCTTTCTCCCTCTCTCTCTCTCTCTCTCTCTCTGTCTTTCTCTGTCTTGGCCAACTCATCTTTGGCCGTCTTGTGCTGACACTTGAATTGAATCGAAATTGGTTATTAGCAATTCTTACGAGACTTCTTCACTTGAAAGCGAACATGTTGGGCAAAAAAGGGAATTGGAAAAAGGAATCGCAATGGCGGCACCTTTAGTTTATGGCGATTTTTAAAGGTGCCCACAGGTTGCCTGGATAGACTGGATAGTCTGGATGCCTGTGTCAATGCAAACAAGCGGGGGCAGACAACGTGCTCTCTCTCTCTCTCTCCCTCTCTCTCTTGTCGTTGTGCAGAAGCCCTTGGCAAGTGCATATCAAAAGTTATTCGGCGCAAATGAAATCGTTTTGTGCAACTTCCGTTTCCGTTGTGGCACCCGAACAACACCAGCAATGGCAGCAATGGCAGCCATGTTTACGAGCAGAGAGAGAGAGAGAGAGCTTCGTCGCATTCGCACACGATTTTGATTTTGATTTGTTTGCGAAACTCACTCGCACAGCGCGTTGCACAATGCGTGCACATGAGTGTGCATTCGCTTGGAATATCTAAGTTTTCTAGCCCAGCTAGAGTTGCACTCACACACACAGACAGACAGAGTGTGGGGTGTATCGTCCTTATCACCGGCACACCCTGTATTCTGCTGATGCTCGCATAAAGCGCAAAAATTGCATGCTTTATGCATAAATAAACAAATCAGTGAAATCAAAAACATTCGAAATGACTTGAAAACTCAGCTCAATGCCCATTGTTGTGCCTGTGTGTGTGTGTGTGTGTGTGTGTGCCCCTAAAAGTGCACTGCATTTTTGTCATATTTATTTTTTGGGTCTCTTGTCAGATTTTTATTTCGTTTTATGTGGTAGTTTGACTTTAATGTGCAAATAAGAATATACGAGATTTATTTATTTATTTTGAGTATATAGAAAAATCTTTTAAACTGCAGTAAGTTGTGTAGAAATAAGGAAAGCTTCAGCTTCAACCTCTGCATAATTATCAAGGCCTACTTAAGCCTGCTGCAAGTCTTAAACTAACTACATAAGCTCAGTCAGACGTCAGACGTCTATCTTGTCTGTCTGTCTCCTCTGTCTCCCCTGGTCTGCCTATCTGTCTGTCTGCTGGCGATAAAGTTGAAACTGTTGCAGAGACAACAAGATGACATATGAGTCCATGCTGTGGACTCTGTAATTACAAACTTATGTTAATGACTTTCACTCTCTCTCGCTCTCTCTCTCTATCCCGTTCTCTGAAGGTTACGGCCTGGCCTTCTCATGCATATGCATGTGTGTAGAGAGAGAGAGAGGAGAGTGAGGCCGAATGAAGTTGCTCAAATCATCATCCAATTAGAGCTGTAAAATTATACTAATTACAACTTTGGAATTAGAAATATGCAAATGTGTCGACGAGACGGAGAAGGAGACAGAGAAGGAGACGGAGACGGAGACTGCGACACGGAGTCGGCTTTGGTGAGCACGGCAAAGTTTTGTGATTAAAAATTGGCAAAGTTAAATGTGTCACATATACACAAACACCCACACACACACACACACAGAGTGCTATAAAGTTGCATACATTTGCCTAAATTATATTGACATCTGAGAGCGACGCTGCAAGTCGCCGCTGCTGGCTGCATGTGGCTGATAAGTGCGCTAAGCTCTCATATGAAAAGGCCAGCAAAGCCATGCATAAATTAGGTGCAAAGGAGACAGAGAGAGAGAGAAAGAGTGAGAGATAATTAAAACAAAATATGCCGAACAAAATGGCAACAACTTTAAAAAGAGCTCCAGCTCGTTTGCACATCAAAAAAAAAAAACTTTAAAATGCGATTTTGCTTGGCTGACCGTGCGTATACTTAATATGCCCCGTTTGACGTATACTTAATGCGGCACGTTGTCGCTACGTGGTGCAAGGCGAAGCAAATTCAATCAAGCAGCAGCTCAGACAATTGTTGCAACTGGACACGGATAATTTGCGCTAATTGTGATGCAGTTAGAGCTGCCCCAAGACCCCACGACCCTCGACCCAGGTCACCTTCAGGGAAAGAGAGCAGGAGAGCGCGTGGTGTGTAAAAAATGAGAAACTAACAAGCTTAACAGCCGGCGGCGTGGCAACTCTGCTGCCCTGCTTCAGGGCGACCCTGCAGGGTTGTCAACGCCATTTACAGTTATCTGTTTCACTTCCTATGCCAATTTCCATTTTCATTACTTGAGAGAGAGAGGAAGAAAGAGAAAGAGAGAGAGAGAGCGCTCGCTCGCTCGTCACTTTATCATTTTCCAATTGACAACGCACACAGCTGTTGTCAGTGCCCTCTCCCCCTCCCACTACCCCTCCCCCCTCCTCGACCAGCCTGTTTTCGAATTGTCAAATTAAAACGGGAAAAATGTTGAATTTGATTAGCGAAGCGTTAAAGAAAAGAAGGAACGCGGAACAAGCAAGTAAAACGAAATGAAAAGATAATGAGCCAAGGTTCGGGCCAAGAGCAGCGTTTAAGCAAAACTTTTGTCGGAGCCAAATGGGCGTGTCGGAGGGGGCCAGGGCTGCAGTAAATAGTGCCTAAAAGTAGGCAACGAAATTGAAGTGGGAAAAAATGAAATGTAAAAATTCTGAAAAATGTGTAATAATTTTCCAGCATTTTTTAAATGTCTAAGAAATAGTTTTATCTTTTTTTTCAGCCCTCAACTATTTCCGACTCTCTGCAGCCCTGGTTGCATAGTGAGTCAGTCAAGCAGGCAGCTATCATTGTCAGTTACACGCAGCAACTGCAGCTGCTGCTGCTCAAGCTCAAGCCGACAGCAGGGTTGCCACTCTAGCGCAAAACAAACATGCATACCAACACACACACACACACTGAAGCCTTTGAGTGTTGGATAATTTTGTAATTATTTAACTTAATGGAAAACAAACTTAATTTTCGTGCGAAAAATTAAAAGAAGCAGAACCCAACGTGGCGCGTGACATGCTGCCAGTGCTGCGGAGGGGGGCGGGGCATGTCTTAGGGTTATTTCACGTCCACGCGCAGTTTTAGACAAGTTAAATGGAAAGCTGCCAATTTGTTGTTCGTGTGTTCAAACAATCAACGCAGCAAGGTAAGCAGGAGCTGCTTCTTCTCCCATCTGCTCTGTCTGTCTGTCTGGGGCTTTCGTGTGTTAATGTGATTCGGGCAACAATTATACAGTAATTCTATTTAATTATGTTCCGTTTGGGCAGGCAACCCTGCTTGCCGGCTAATTGACAGCGAAGTAGCGCGCGCTGTGTTGCCGTGCAGCACTTCATAAAATCGATGAGCTAATTATTAAGATGGAACATCTTCAAGTTGCGGCGAAAAGTGCAATTCGGCTGCCTGCATTTAAAACCCGCCCCCTGCCACGCCCACGCCCACCCAACTTGAAGCGTTCAAAGTTCAAAGGTTGCCAACGCGAGAAAGCAGCGCGCTACAAAATTGATAAGCCTGGCCAAGCCGCGCCGCCAGCTTCGAAAATGGCGGATAAAGTTTGAGCTGCTCCTTGCTCCTGCTCCTGGTTCCCTGCTCCTGCTCCCTGCTCCTCCTCTTGATTCCCTGCTCCTGCTTCCCTGCTCCTGCTCCCTGCTCTACAGCTTCTCGTTTATTAAGTGCCGCAAAAGTTGCCAGAGCACACAAATGATAATTGGGCATTGAGCCGCATTCAGCCTGCCCCAGCCTCATCCCAACCCACTCCCACTCCCGCCTCCTCCTCTTCATCATCTACAGCCGGCGAAAGATGCATAATTAACACAAAATAATGATAAAGTTCAGGACGCTGAGTCAGCGCAACGATTTCTTATTACTTGAGCACAGATAGGGAGAGAGAGAGAGGAAGAGAGAAGGGAAGAGCGACGTGCCTAACGTCCCAGCTTCTGGAACTCCCATTCACGATTGTCCAGCGGGCAGACGGAGCGAGACTTGAGCCAACGTGATATGCAATGGAAGTGATAGGCATGATTGCAGACGCCCCAGGCCACGGTGCACTCCTCGAAGGAGTTCTGGTTGGGATCCGCCTGGCATTCGATGCACAGATCCATGATGGAATTCCGGCAAATGGCACAAGTATCAACGGCAATATCTGTGTGAGAGCAGGAGGAAACGTTAGTGGCCGGAAATTGTTTATTAATCTGCTTTGGCGGAGCTACTTAAGTGCCCATGGCCCAGCTTAGGCTTACCCCAGGCCCACATGGCAACCGCATTCCATTTCTTCACTGTGAAACGTTTCTTGCCCCTATGGCACTCGCCGCTGCATGTCGGGGGATCCTCCACATCCACCCCCATGCACAAGTTATCCCGCTCCGTGCCATGGCCCAGCGAAGGCGTCAGCTGCTCCTCGCTCTCCGTGTCCGTGGCGCGGAATGTCGTGTGGCTCGAATCGCTTTTCGGTTCCATTTTGCTAATTTAGTAATGTATTATAATGTATTATATGGTGTGCTCTCAACTAGTCTACGATAATGCTTCAATTGAATATTGTGAACGGGCAAAAGGCTCCTAAGCTCGTCAGTCAGAAATATTTAGATATTATTACGGAATGGAGAACTATGTGAATTACTCTACTCTACTCTACTCTACTCTACTCTACTCTACTCTACTCTACTCTACTCTACTCTACTCTACTCTACTCTACTCTACTCTACTCTACTCTACTCTACTCTACTCTACTCTACTCTACTCTACTCTACTCTACTCTACTCCACTCCCCACTCCACTCTACTCCACTCCACCCACTCCACCCCTCCCCACTCCACTCCACTCTCACCTCTACTCTACTCTACTCCACTCTACTCTCCACTCTCCACTCTACCCCACCCCACTCTACTCTACCCCTCTACTCTACCTCTACTCTACTCTACTCTACTCTACTCTACTCTACTCTACTCTACTCTACTCTACTCTACTCTACTCTACTCTACTCTACTCTACTCTACTCTACTCTACTCTACTCTACTCTACTCTACTCTACTCTACTCTACTCTACTCTACTCTACTCTACTCTACTCTACACTACTCTACTCTACTCTACTCTACGCTACGTAACTCGCCTTTATTCGTTACTTATCGACTCGTTACTCAGCTCTTTATCCTCAGAACTCTTCAGTCTCCTCTCCTTCTTTTAATTCTTCATTTCTTTTACAATCTCTGCACTAATTCAACCACTTAGCTTTACTCGTTACACTCACTTTCTTCACACACTCGACACATACTCGTCTTTATTCTTTTTCCCACTCAATTCCACCTCGTTATTTCCACACTTATTTCGAGAAGGAGAAGAAGATCGTGGTCATGCTGCAGCGCATATTGTCATCTCCATCGCATAACGAGCGACTCCATTGCGTTCTAATTACATGACGAGCATTTTTGTGCTCTCTATTCTCTATCTATGACTCCATTACGCAGCAACCCAGTCAAGGTCCTGCAGTGCATTATGCTTATTAAGGCTGCCCACTGCACCCAAGTCTGTGCATGTCGCTCTCTCCCTCTCGCTCTCTCACTCTCTCTCTTTCTTTCCTTTACCACATGCACTGCAGTTTGCTGTAAGCTCGTGGGATGTGCCCTCCTGCCCTGCCTTTCTCCCTTCCCCTCTGCCACCCTGGCCATGCCAGGGAATTTTTTTCGCTCTCGCTTCGCCTTTGCTCGCCAAATGTTTTGCTATGACGCTTGAGTCAACATTAATTTAAATGAGTTGCCACTTAACTTTTAATTAAAAATTCACTTTTTATTTATTTAGTTGAAAATGGAATGGACTGCCCCACCACCAGCACCACACCCATGCCCCTCCCTCCTCCCTCTGCACTTATGGCTGCAGCCACTGCATCTCCCATCTCCGCCTTCGCCTCGCACTTTGATTTAAAAGCAGCGCGCCAAACTAAAATAAAAATGGGCGAGAGAGGGAAAAAAGAAAAAAAATCGCCAGCAAGATGAAGAAAAATAGAAAATACCAAATAAAAAGTTGCCCCGTCGCGCCTCGCCGACAGACGCGCGTTCATACAAATTAAAGTTTTGTGTTATTTTATTCTGCTTGAAATGAAGCCAAATGGTTTTCTATTTAATTTCATATGCTTTAATTGCCAACTAAATGAATAAATAAGTGTGCTCAAATAATTGAGCCCGACTGCGTATGCTGCCTTCGCCTATTTGAGCAAGTGATTACCTGGAACACGGTAATATTTCCATTTCCCTTTCCCGCTTCGCGATTCGCCTCAACGATTTGCATAATTAATTTGCACTAATTAAAACGTTATGCGTTGGTTTGCTAACGGTAAAAAAAATAACTAAAAAATGCTAGAAATTCTATTTATTTTTTGTATGTAGATGGAGAGTGTGTGGAGTGTATAAGAATAATTTCCAGAGAGTTTCAGCTATGCGCTTGTAGTATTTCTGGCAGAAACACATGTTGCCAACTAAAATCTTAACTTTTCTTGCTCAATTTCAACGGGCTGGTCCGCAGGTAACTTTCTTCACTTTCGCCGTGATAGTTTTGCTCGATAAATTCATAATTCTTCACGGGGAGAACCAATTGAAATGGCGCCCCAAAGCATTTCTGGCAACTTTTGTCGGGGCCACTTGGCATGCAAATTGTTTGAGCTGCACAACTTGGCAAGTATCTCTCTCTGTGTGTGTGTGTGTGTGTGTTGGCCAAGTGGCAAGTGGCAGGTGGCGATTGCTCGAGCTGTTCGATTGGCTGCAATTTTGTTTTACAAGCTGCAATTGGCAATTGCAGTACGAGGCGAATGTGTTAATTTTCTGTCTCGAAGACATTTACAATTAATTGCAATAGAAGCTTGTCACACACACACAGAGAAGTATTCATTGTGTGTGTGTGTGCAATTCCTGTTAAATATGCGATTGTTCTGTCCACGCATATTAAATTGTTTGACCGGGTTTATTGAACTATTTGATTTGGTTGCAAGTTTGTCATGCATTCAAAGACTCAACAGTCATGCCACACACACCAGACACACACACACACACCCCTGCCCCCGCCCACACCTGCCACGCCCATTTAGTGCTATTCACTGCACATGCTCTTCATTTGGAATTGATGTATTTACATCCGTTTGTAATTTCCTACGTGCGCCTGAATATATTTTGACAAAATTTGCCAATACACACAGACAGACACAGTCTCTATTCACACACACACACACACACTTAGCTGGCACACTGAAGCGTTTACCTTTGCCCCAATGCGGCATCCACTTTATCGCTATATAACCGAGACATATATCGTATATATGTATATGCATCCATCCATCTGTATCTATGGCTATATCATCTATGACTGCACGTTGTATTGCTTTAATTTTGTCATCATTCTACCTGTCGCAGCTCAGCTGCATGCAAATGCGCTTCACCTTTCCTCTCTCTCTCTCCTTCTCTCCCTCTTTCTCTCTCTTTCTGCCTCCCTCAGCTCATGCCTTCCTGCTGCTGCTGCTGCTTCTAAGCCAATATTATTGATCAGGCGTCAAATTTTGGCAGTGCCGTTGGCTGTATAAACTGTGGCACAGTTCCATCGTCAGAGTTGACTGTCACAGTGTGTGTGTGTGTATGTGTGACAGACATGCACAGGCTATCAATGAGGTGTGTGCGGGGGGGGGGGGTCTAAACGCTGTCATTGTGTGTCCTTTGCAGCAATTAACATAAGCAAGTGCAAAAGGAGGAGAATGAGAATAAAGCTCTAGGTGATAAATCAAAAGTAATTAAGGACTCTAAATTGTATTTATAGTAACTAGAGGAGTTTGAGGATAATACAAGGACCAGAAAATGTCCTGAGCATAAAAGTGTAGCATACTTTCGGCCGTTCGCTTTAAAAATAAATGCTGCACTGCGATTTTAAAAAAATGTAGCATACTTTCGGCCGTTGGACTTAAATATAAATGCTGCACTGCGATTAAAAAAATGTAGCATACTTTTCGCCGTCGTATACTAAATATGCTTACTAGAGAATCTATCCCTATTTAATGCCACTCTGCCATGGATTTCAATAAAATCTCAGTTGTAAACAATTATTTGTAGCTCAGTCTTATGTGTGTGCCCCCTTAGTGTATGCATTATCATTGTATTGCGCTATCAAACTCAGCCCCCTACACACACTCTCGCCATTGCCTTGTCATGGGAGTGAGTTTGCATTTTTTGCTCTATTAATTTTTGTTGCCCACTGTCGAGGCGGTTGCATGTACAGTGGGCAAGTGGAGAACTATTGAGCACATAAAGGAGGAGCCGGCAGTCGCCTATAAAATTTAATTGAGACTCAAGCGAAGCAAAAAACTGAATAGAAATGGAAATAGAAATAAACTGGCACACGCCAGACAACTTCCGCACGCACACACAGACAGACACAAGCAAGACAGAGATAGGCACACTAAAAGAGTAAGAGAGAGAGAGGGAGAGAAAGAAGAAGATCGACTGTAGGCGGCACTTGGCTTGCGCTTTTGCGCCTTATTAATAAAACAAATACAAGAGAAGAAAAAAAAAACAAGTATACGCCGCGTCGTACGATAAACGAGGAAAATGGAAAAGCTGAAACGAAGCAGTAAAAAAGCAGCTGCAGGATGAAGGAAAATATTTTGCCACGGCATTTCCATATAAGCCACATTTTCAATAACAAACGCCGCCGACGCCAGCGGCAAAAGCGACTTGTGCAAAGTTGTTGCTTTCCGCAAGTCTTTGGCTTTGCCAGGCACACAACTTTGTTTCGCAGCCCGAACCGCTTTACTCACCTCTCCCCCTCTCTCTCCCTCTCTCTCTACGCCTCTCTTCTTCCACTTTTGCGCTCTTATTTCTTGCGCATTTTATTTTCATTGAACATTTCATTGACACTTTGACAGCAACATTGACATTTGCGTGACTCGAGTGATTAGAATATGCGCCGCAAAGTAGGCAACCGACAAAGTTGCTGCCTGACGCCCACCTAAGCCAGCGACGCCTACCTTCATCTTCTCCTCTCTCTCTCTCTCTCTCTCTCTTCTCTGCTTTCTTCTCTGTTCTCCTCTCATTCTTTTGCGCATAAAATGCCTGGCTTTGTGTGCCGCACAGCTGTTTAAAGCTCTCCCTCTCTCTCTCTCTCTCTCTTGCCTTTGCTCCGCTTTCCTTTGATAACACAATATCGTTGGCGTTTTGCAAATCGCTTTCTGCACAATTTCGCCAACTTGTCGAGAGTGGATTTAGTTGCTCAAAGCACAAACTTGTATGCACCCAAGTGAAGACTGAGTAGATTCAATTTAAAGATGTGCAAAGCAACATCTTAAGGTGTGTGTTGGATTTATTAAAGACGAAGTCATATGTGGAAAAAGCTAAGGTTTTCTTTTTATATCTAAGAAATTTAAAGAGCTCTCTGTATAGTGCTTATAGAATCATCTGACAGTTCCTCTTTGCTAGTGTTTTATTCATACGAAAGACTCCCATCGTAACTCTTTAAACTGAGAAGAATAGCACAAGCAAACGATAGTATTTAAACGATAGTAAATATGAGAGATAATGCCATTTATTATACAGCATAACATGATAAGCAGTCTATAGTATTCAATTCATTTGATGATATGATTTACATCGTAACTCTGTAAACTTAAAAGAAGTCACTCGCTTTACGATTGCAAGCTTACGATAGTACGCCATTCAAACGATAGTTGTAAAAGAGAGTCCCTATAAAACATCATAACTCTCCCAGTTGCAGAGACATAACATATGTATGTAAATAAATTGATTAGGAAGCGATTGCTTCACTTGCGACACGATTCAATGAGAAGAACTCTAAATTATTGATAAGCTGCTTGACTATCATCATGTTGAGTACTATCGATACGTTGATTATTTGACAACCCTCGAGCTAACCTCGAACACTTGACGAAAACGCTAAGAAAACAGGGGAAAAGGAAGCCCCAGAGAATGTTCCATTGTGTGTCAGTGTGTGTGTGTGTGTATGGCAAAATTTATTTGCCAGAGCTCAAGCAGGAAGCTGAAACTGAAGCTGATGCTGAAACTGAAGCAGGAGCAGGAACAGGAGCTGCTTCCGCTGATGCTGCTGCTCCTCAAGCAGCTGTGCTTGCCGTGAAATTTATTTGGCTTGTAATGCGATTCAATTGCTTGTCGCTTGGATAATGCAGGCGGATCGCTTACCCCGTCCGAGATAAACGAGTTGAGCTTAAAACGCTTGATGTGCCAATTTTCATAGTTGACTCGATGGCACAGAAACACACTCCGGGACAGTTAGAGAGGGACAGACAGACAGAAACATTCGCTTGATTTAGTGTTTTATTGTTTATTGCTGCAAGTTTTGTGTGAGACAGAGACCCCAAAGGTTCCATGGCAGATCGTGCTCCAGCTGGAATTGAAGCTGTAGCTCAAGTACCAATGACACTGCTTAGTTCTCCCCACTATTCTTGTTGTTGTTGTTGTTGTCCAGTAGAAGGAGAAGTTTTTGCATTTGCTGCACTTTATGCGACTGCTGCTCATTTTTATTATTTGTGCTGCAACCATGACAAAGTTTTGTTAAGCCAACTTTTGCACTTTACCCAGCTCGGCTGATGTCTGCCAAAGTTTCTCAGTAATTCCACAACAATAAAATCCAACAACAACAGCAACAACAATGGGAAAAAATAAAGAAACAACAAGCAAGGCGCATAAAAATAGAGCAGGCACAAATAATCAAGCAGATTTACCTTAAATGATTCAATTTGCCACACAACAAAGCCGAATTCAATTAGCGATAATTGAGTTTTACGCTGTCGCAAACGATAAACATCGCAGGCAGAACTCGACCAAACACACCCGTCGAGTCTCTCAGTAGCCACTCTCAGCGTAACCAACTCGGTATAATTCAATCAAATCCAATAAATTAAATAATCTCCTATTGGAATGAGTGGAAAGTGATAGGAGTGAAGGCATGTGACATCGGTTGTTGATAAAATAAAAAAACATAAATTAAACATACCTTTAAAACTTAGCAATATTTTTAAAAATAACTAAAAGTGTTGTGCTTAAGAATAAAATATCAAAAAAATATTCGAATGATATTAAATAAATATAATAAATCTTTTTCTACAAAGTGTTTTTAAGATTTAAAAAAAGTGAAAGTTGCAAGCTAGAAAAGAAAATATTTCTATTTATCTATTTAAAAAGAAACTTCATTTTATAAATATTTAATAAAATATATAGTAAAATACCACACAGTTCCTAAGCTACCCCACAAGTTTCCCACATATTTGTTAGATTGTTGTGAAACCCCTTTCGCAAATTCCATAAGAAAAATGTTATATTATTTATTTTGCACAGAATAATTTGCTACTTTATTATGCCAGACTTTTAAATTGCCTTCACACCCCTTTTGGGGGAAGTAATTCAATAAGCAGAGTTATTAAAAATTTACGTCAGACAAATTATCTGGCCCCAAAATCAAGTGATATATCACAGTTTACTTCAGTTTTGCGTATTTTCTTTCTTTCCTTCTTTTTTTCTCGTTTTTTTACGAGCGACGTCTGTCAATCTGCCGGCTAAGGGGCAAACAGTCGAATGAGACTTGCAGACAGAAACTAACTAACTAACTAACTAACTAACTGCGTGACTGCATGACTGACTGACTGACTGACTGAGTGACTGCTCGACTGACTGTGTCTATTTTGCATTTTTATAAGGCACAAGTCAGTCTGGAGGGCATTTAATTGAACGAGTGAGCACTTTATTAAGATGTCACTCAACGTGTTTAGTGTGTAGGGAGGAGGGGCAAACCGTAGGGGGTAGGGGGAAGGGTGCCCCTACTGTCGACGTGGCCTGTGCAAATTTCATTATCGTTGTGTCAAGAATTTTGACAGCCGGTTTCACCTACATTTAACGGCTGCATTTCCACATATGCATGCATATTTAATAATTTTTTTTTCAGTGTTGTTGCTGCTGCAACAAGCCACATGGAAGTGGCAACTCTGGCAGGGGCAGGGACAGGGAGAGGCGGAAGGGGAGGCCGGCAAACAATGCTTGCTTGGCAGCGCAAAACAAAAAGGGTTAACTAGAAACTACACTACACAACACAACACAACTCGTATATCATTTGAGCCATGCCCTGCCACGACTCCCCTGCCCTCCTCCTCCCGTCCCCCCTGCCCTGCTCAGCTGCAGCTGCAACTCGAGCTTCAGCTTGGGCTTCGGCTTGGGCTAACAAGAAACACAACAGAAACTGGCAAAAAAGTTTGAAATGAAAAAGCAGTCAGCATATGAAATGAGTTTATTACTCAAAATGTGCACACACACACACACACACACACACACAGACTGGCACACTCTCGCCTATGTGTGTGTGTGTGTGACTCGCTTTAAGTGGCGTGCAGCGTCGCTAACGGGCACGCTGAGGTTGCAGTTTAGTCTGGGATTGAGGTTAGGTTGTGTAGCAGGGTTACCCCCCCCGTCGAATGCATTGCATTTATTTATAAATATTTAAAATCTGCAAATTGTGTGTTGTGCTTAATCAAATTGCCTGTAAATCTACATGCATGTGTGTGCGAGTGTGTGTGTGTGTGTGCGTTATGATATTTTGCAAAATGGCGGAAACACTTATGCAACGTCATCATCATCGAAATATCCTGAAAAGGAAATGCGCCAAAATGCCAACTGTGTTAATTGAGCGCGACGAGACAGCAACAACAACAGCAACAGCAACAACAGCAACAGCAACAACAGCAGCAGCAAGCAGCAACAGCAGCAACATCGTTGTCGAATCGGATGTGTTTTTGCTGTCGCTACGGAAATTGGTTTATAGATCTATCGCATAGATACGTATTTAGCCGCATCCAAATTGTAAATTGAAGATGCGAACGTGCATCGCATATGCAAATTGTTTGTCGTCCTGAGTACCTGAAATTGCTTTTACTTGCGAGCAGCGATGGCGACGGCAACGGCGACGGCGACGGCGACGGCGACGATGCCCCCAAACCAAATACACAAGAGCAGCTGGACGAAGTGCGACATGGGTGGCACGAAAAGTTGTAGAGTTGCAAGGGGAGCAGAGAACGAGAGAGAGAGAGAAAGGGAAGTATCTAGAAAGAATGATACAAGCTGCTTGGGGGATTGAGAGCAAGGTTAAACCTCAGCCTTATTATTTATTTATTAAATTTATTATTTATATATATATATTTATTTAATTTATTATATTGCCACAGCTTAATTATTTATTTATTTGATTTATTTTTTTATTTATTTATTTAATTTTGATATCATATTTTTTTTTTAATTTATAAAATTCTATATAAATACTGTTCATGCAGAGTTGCTAGGAGAGCAGAGAAGCGAGTCCTCTCGAAGAGAGAAAATTATTTCTTTTACTCTAGAGACTCAGTGTTATAAAGTGACTCAAGCTCAGCTTATAATTATTTATTCATTTAATTTATTACATATATTAATTACAAATATTTATATAATTTATTATATTATTTATATTTATATAGTTATATAATTTATTTAATTATTTATATAATTTATTATATTATTTATATTTATATAGGTGAAGATTCTTGGGCACAAATTGGAGGAAGCAGAATCCCTCCAAGAGAAACAGAGTGAGAGAGAACATCATTACTTCTGCTCTTTTAAAAGCTTGAGTGCTGTAAAATTCCCTTAGCCTGCACACATTATTTACCAACACTTTGGGCCAAACTGCACAAACCTCCCTCGCTGCCTGCTCCAAGCCTTCTGCCTGCTAAGAACATTAGCTTTAGCCTTTAGTTTTAGTTTTAGCATTTTTTGCAGCAGCCTCTTCCACTTGGCCGGCGAGCACATAAAAACGCTTTGATGAAGGCAGAGAGGGGAGGGGGAGGGAGCAGCAGCAGCAGAGGAAGGAGGGCGGCAAGCCATGTTAGGCGTGGCCCATTTTGGCTGATGTGGCAGGTCGTTGGCTGCATTAGCTGCAAGCGGCTCAAGTGCAAAATCGAATTTACTCGTAGCTAACGGCATTTCGTCTTAGCAGCCAACTGAAGTGGCCCCCCCAAAACGGAGTGGGAGGAGGGAGCTGGCTGTTGCCTCCCCCTTCCCTGCCCCTGCTCAGCTTGCCACGAAGGCGATAAGCGCTTGCAACATGCGTGCCAAACACACGTGAGCGAAAAAAAAAAAAAAAAAAAAAAACGAAAAAAACAGCAGAACATGAGCTGCGCAGGGAGCAGGAAGAGCGCAGAGAGAGAGAGAGATGGAGATGGAGTAAGAGGCTACATCAGCACCTTTGCCATTAACCTGGCTGCTGTGGGTATACCCCCTCCCCCCCTCCCCACTCCCCTTGCCTGAACACAGCCGTGTGAGCCGCAGCTTCTTTGCTATTAGTTTTTTGCCACTCGCCCGACTCGACTTGGGTTGCTGCTGGCTTTGTTGTTGTTGCTGTTGCTGTTGCTGTTGTTGTTGTTGTTGTTGTTGTTGTTTAAGTGCAACATGAATTGTGCATACCAAGGAGGCGTCCACTGCTGCTGCTGCTGGTGACCTGCTCTTGCCTCCTGCTCCTCCTCCGACTCCCAAGTTGCGAGTCATCTGCATGCAGCCAGCTGCCACACTGCACTCCCTCTCCCTCTCTCTCTCTGTCTCTCTCTGAAGCTGTCGTTAGAGCTGGCCACAGACTAATACACTGACAGTGTGTATACCTGTGTGTGTGTGTGTGTGCCATGTTTGTTAGCCTTGTTCTCGGGCCCATACCTAAGATATATGGCAGCTGCCAAAAGATGCAAAACATGACTTTTCTATATGCGAGCAGGCAGAACATGTCCCGCTGTGCGCTTGCCGAGAGCGAGAGAGGGAGAGAGAGAGAGAGAGGGAAGAGAGCGAGCGAGAGAGCCAGCTATATGCACAACGAGCGGAAGGAAGCCTGTTAGCCATGGCTAAGACAGCTTAGGCCATTGTTATTAGACAAAAGTAGCATTTAGTTGGGCACTTATTAACATATTGACAGGAAATTGCAAGCTATACGCACAGTGTACACTAGACTACGGACTCCAAGTGCAACAGACACATTTATTCAGTCGAAATGCCCGACATATATAGATATACATATTTGTCTGGCATTTCGACTCGAATTCTGTCTATTCCGTTGACATTGCTGTGATAAACAATTGCAATGGCTTCTGTTTTGGTAGTTCGACATGATGCCATATATTGGCCCTACCACTGCCATGAATACGTCGATCGGCAGCACGAATCCGTTGCATTAGCTCATCGTACTCGATACGTAGTTGATTCACATATTTTTGTCGTACTCTCAGCGTGCTCAGAGTTTCATCGTAATCCTGCAAGAGCAACGGGAAGAACATCAATGGACTCGACATCTTCATCCGATTGATCTCTCTGATCGTATTGTTATGACTAATCTGGGCACGATAGCTCAGTCCGCGATAGTATAGCCTTTTCCTCTCGAACACGTCCAGCTTGAATCTCATTCCCCTCAACTGTTTGCGGATCATGGTCGCCTTGCACTTGATATGGGCCAGGGCATGGGTATTATAATTGACAATATTATGCATGCGTGACAACTCCATGTTGCGGTCTGCAATCGACACATATAGATATATATATTATTATTATATTTTTAGATATATTGTATACATTTGCAAACCATTTATTTTGTCACTTAAAGCATTCGTCTCCGCCTGTTGCATTATAAACTCGGATATTTTCAAGCCACCGCTGAGATCATTAAGTGCCTGGGATTGCTGTGTGAGAGACGAGTGTGATCAGTATGAACATCAAATTAACTAACATTCTATAATCTAGCACAGATAATTCTTTTGTTTTTAACATTTATTTAAACGAAAGGGCATCTGGTTTCTACTTCAAAACAAACTACTAACACATACAAATATTTTCCCAAAATTTCAGCTGCTCAGCTCTGATAATCTCTGACTTATAGATGCTCATACAGACACACAGACTGACAGACTGATCTACATTGCGTACTACAGCAACAAGAGGTAAAGCCTACGCGATACCTCGCTCTATGCTTGTTATATAATATATATCTTTAAATATATCTAAATCTATATCTTTAAATTCATCCCTCCTCATATAAATATATCTATAAATATATCTTAATCTATATCTTTAAGCTCCTCCCTATGGAGAGGTATACCGCATACTAACCAACTGTATATCGGCGTATCGATGTTGCATGCAGAACAATTCCAATCTCATATCTGATAGATCATCGCGCAATTTTGCCATCAACTTTAACTGATACGTTATCAAATTGTCTAGACGATGATAGCCCTCGTTCTTGATGAGAGTCACTCGGAGAAGATTCTCGAAATCCTCAATTTTCTGCTCACTATAATAGACACGTTCATTGAGCTCCTCTCGCAACTCATTCACACTGTCTTTCACCTTGATTTCGGTATGTTTCTTTAGCAGCAAATTCTTATCTAGTTGAGCGAGGGCCATCTGAAATCTCTGATAGTTCAGGGAATCAAAGAAATTCACTTTACTTATGTAGACAAATTTTTTTCGACGAGAAAAATGTTCGGCTATCATTCTACCGAGTTGATCGCGCATAATACGTTGATCACATAGATCCAGCACAAGTATTTGCAGTGCATCCAGTAATTTCTCTTTGTCCAGCAGGGCTCGTAGTGCGCTATGATGTTCCTCGTACTTGGTAACTACGGTATCGACAAGATCATCGATAAACTGTCTGCACATATTCCCATATATTTCTCTAGCCGCAGCTTCTTCATCTTCGAGCATCCAAACATCATCTGTTTGTCGTATCATATCATCGATAACATGCTGAATTTCCTCCGATTTAGCGTGCGCGAGTTGATAAGGTGTTGGTTGTACTGGCGGTAGAAACTTCTCATCGATATCGGAAAAACTAAGCATAGAAGTGGATATCGTGTTTGAGGTTGTTGCGTCGGTATTGTCAACTTCATTCACAGTCTGATCATCTGTATCCGTATCCGTATCCGAAGATTCTTCCTCAGTTACGGCATCTACAAAGCCGCCTTTATCGGGATCTTTTTTATCGCTCTTTATTGTAAGTTGTTTTCTTTTCCTCACACTCTTCTCCGGCATCGGTTTTGTTTTATCGCTTATCGTATCGGAATCGCTTTCGGATAGATCAGCTATATCTGGAATTTCTCTCAGTGCATTGATCATCTGTTGACGATATTGAATACCTGTAATATCCTCTTCAATTACAATCTCTTCGGCAGACTCTTCAACATCTAGCCGCCCATCGAGTAATTCAATCTCAAGATCTCCTGAGATCAGACTATGGGTACGTCTTAGCTCTTGCCTTTGCTCAACGGGCAGAGACTTATCTTTCGATTTATCGATTACCTTTGCTTTTTGTATTGTATATAGATTGATTTGGGACGGAATATCTTGAAGTCTGATACTCAACAATGAACGGCTTCGTGCGTTTGATAAATGAGATATAACGCTCTGAGACCTCGATAAAGATCTCCAGGTTCCAGTTTCGGATTGTACCGGCCATAGGAACTTTTTAACGCTTTGCCGCGGTGCCGCAATTTCTTTTTTCAACTGTATCTTGCGAAGTTTCGGGGGGGGTTTTCGATCGGATGACTTGACCTTCTGCGTTTTCTTTGAGCCCAAATTCGATTTGCCACTGCGCTTAAGGCCATCTGATTTCTTGGACGATTTTCTGGAACTAGGCTCACTGGTAGTGACTTCAAAGTTGTGCGATACATGTGATTCAAGGCGGTACTCTGACATTGTTTAAGGGGTAATCAAAGAAAGAAACATTAAGTAAATTTCTGTTTTTTTTTTTTTTTTTTTTTTTTTTTTTTTAGTTTTCAACAAGAGATCAATAAGTTTAATGAGGCTATATGGGAAACTCAAAACTTACTTGGATCGGCAAGTCTTTTCCTTATCCAGAGACACACTCAGAATTACCGCAGCGCGCCTTGGTGACTTCTTTTTATGGCCCCCTGCTCGTGCCTGTCCTGTTGTTGGTTAATATCATCACTCATGTAGTATGCCGCATACTAAAGAGAATTTATCATGTCTGCTGCGGCAGCCCAAAAGAGAAGCCAACAGGGAGAGAGAGAGAGAGAGGTAGCCGCCATTGTCGCTCAAGTGGCAGCTATCTATAGGAAGCTGTGCATGCTGCATGCTGCATGTGGCCTCGTCGTCCCACCTGGCGCTGCTCCGGCTCCGGCAAATTCGTTTAAGTTCGGCCTGCCCCCATCTGGGCTAAGTAGATTTCGGGCTACCTGCATGCAGTCTCAGCTCGTTACAGCTGCAGCGCATGGGGAATTTAGTTTGCGTTTTCTTTCTTTCTTATTTTTATCTCTCTCTCTCTCTCTCTCTCTTTTACCGGGAATATTTTGGCAAATTGCCTAAAACTTTCTTTATATTTGTTGTAATGAATTCCTGACGTGCTGTCGTCGCTTTCGCTCAGCTGAGAAATGTCTCTCTCTCTCTCTCTCTCTCTCTCTCTCTCTGTCTCTCTTTCATCTGCTTCCCACTATTTCTGGCAAGTGTATCTATATAGACAACACCTGCATTGTCAGCTTGAAAATAAAACCAACGCCGCCACACAGTGCGTATGCGTAATGTGTAACAGATATGCCCGGCAGAGTGTCGCTCCCTCTCTCTCTCTATCTCTCTCTCGCTGTGTGCACGTGTGGGTGTATGTGTGAGTTCCGTTTCCGCAATTAAAATGTTGATTACATGAAGTACGACTGCCGCTTGTTTGTTTGCCGCTGCTGTGGGCGCTACAAAGGAAAACGGAAATTATGTGTATGCGGGCGTTAGCGCTTAGCTCAGCTACGCAGCGACAATGGCGGCAGCAGTCCTTCCTCCCCTCCTCCCTTCTCCTCTCCCCTCCTTCCTGCTATGGCTACAATTGGCGCATAAATTTTAACCATTCACTCGTGCGATAAGATGCGCCACACTCATGTATCGTTTTATAACGTACTAAAACAGTCTCCACAGGGAGTCTATCTGTGTGTGTGTGTGTGTTAAGGGGGGACACAATTAACAATTGGGAAATGACACAAAGCGATAAACAATTTGACAAAGCACGCACTCATCAAATTTTCCAAAAAAGAACAACAATAGACAAGTCCGCAAAGAAATGTGAAATGCACAACAAAAGGAAGGGAAAATGTTCAAGAGTTGCGTAATTTATTTTTAGAAATATATGAAAGAAAACATATTTGGAAAATAAACGAAACTCATATCAATTCATATGTGTATTCTATTATAGCTTATTGAGACAGCCAGACTAAATATAATTTATTTATAGCAACTCACGAGTGCAGAAGGCACTGAGAACCAAGTTTAGACAGGCGCAGACAAACAAAAATAGACAAAACAATAATTTGCATATTGTATGTATGTACTAACTAGTGTAAGGTCAAAGGTCAGGCGACAAAGAAACTTGCTGCGTCTGCTGGCAAAGTAATTAAATCAATCATACGCACTGTGGTAGCAGCAGCAGGCAAGCACAACAGGCTGCTGAGAGGGGTAGCTGGTTAGAGAGGGTTAGGGAGGGGTAAAGGTGGGAAGAGATAGGGTATAGAAGGCTGACTAAATGATCTGTAGAGTAGGCAGTAGGCGTGGCAAGCGGGGCAAGCCACATAGCGCTGAAAAGTAGGCTAAGAAAACTGCACACACACAGACAGACACACACACTGACAGACACCTGCAAATGCTACACGCCGCGTCGCTTAGCATAAATGAATATTTATAATTCACTGTCTTGCGGGCAGACTACCCCTCTCACCCCTGCCACGTCCTGTTACCCCCTTCAACTTGCCTAAAGATGCGCAAAGTGCTTTTGAGAGTGCAAAAAAAAGAAAAAAAAAACAAATATTTTTTATGAATATTTATTTGTTTTCGCTGGATATCGAAGTTATGCATTCCTGCCCCCGCGAAGCACCTTTCCTCCCCTCCCCCTTCCCCCGATCCACACTTAAGAGCGTCAAAGTTTTTTTTGCGCCCTTTGCGAGCTGCGTAAGACAATTTAATTTATTTGACGCATTAAAGCAAAAATATTAACGCTATAAATCAATAAAAAGAAATCAGACAATGGCAGCCAAGCGGGGCAGGGGGGAGGAGCAGGGGGTACAGGTGTTGCAGCAGAAGTTTTTTCTTTACTCAACGAAATATTTTATTTTGTATTTAAGTATGCGGCAAAGGAAGTTTTTTCCCCTTAGGCAGCAGCAACTTCTATTAATTTATGTGCCATTTGGAGAGTCCCGTCTAAGTCTTTGCGCTCTGACCCCTGACCCTTGGGCAGCAGGCAGTTTTTTTTGTTTTTAAGTCCCTCAACGGACATGGAACATATTTATGACAGCTGCAAAAAGTGCGAAGAAAATTGCGCAGAAAGTTACGATTCTACTGGGAGCTGTAGCTGAATTGAAGGGTTTCACTTTGATCTACTTACATATGTTTATAGAGAGATAATCAACTGTAAATTCGAGTTAAATTCCCTATATACATGGTATGGTATCTGCTAGCTGTTGCATGTTTGCTTTAACCTACAGAATTTCCTTCGTTTTGGCCGAATTTTCCATGAAAAACCACAGACAGAGCCAGACAGACAGACAGACGGACAAAGAAAAACTGTAATCTGCACTGAGGTCGAGCATAGTTTAAATTAATTTTCAATTTGCCATATAATTGTTAAAGTTCGGGAATGTTAGATTATAAGCTGACCATCCTGTGCCCTTCCCTCTGTCCTAATAGCAAGTTTGTAGTGCAATATTCCCAACCTCACTTTCCTCTCTCTCGGTCACACAGTCTTTTGAACCCTGCAGAGCATTATCTAAGCACACAGACTACTACTGTGTGGCCCCTCTCTTTCCACTCCCCTTCTCCCCCCTTTTGGCTTTCAAGTGCGCTCCATTCATTGGCCTCGACTATTAGCAAAGTATGCACTGGACTCTTGCCCTGGCATGGAGGCACTCGAGGAATCCAGAATCCTGCTGCAAAAATGAACTTAAATGCCATCGACCCAAGAGTCGGGATGTGAGCTCAGCTGCATTGGTCAGCGAGGGGGAGTCTCTTCTCCCCCCATTACACACACTCCCCCCTACAATTTGCATATGTTTGGCTCAAGTGCGAGGTTTGTCTGCAGCGTGTCCTTTGACTCCAGGCGACACTTTTGCTGCTGTTAAATTCGCAGAATATTTACACAATAATACTAAATTCACACAAATGCAATTTTACAGAGCATCGCTTAATTAACGCACAATGCGCATTATGTAATTTTATTAAACACACTCGCGTTTTTTCTTTTATATTTTTTTTTATTCAAACTCACATAAAATTGCCATATTTGTGCGTTAACAACAAAATTTAATTATGGCCAGCACATTTTAATTTTACAATTCGTTTTCATTTCGCTTTTGGCCGTGTGCCGTGTGCCGTGTGCAGCCAATAGATAAAGTCATATATCATCTGCATTTGTATTTGTGTATTTAAAGTCGTTTGCAGTGTGAATGCGGGTTACAGTCGGTTTGGCGGGCTGCGTGTCGGTTTGTTGGTTCATTAAATATTGTGATAATTTCTCATATTTATTTTCAAGTGGTTTTACGCACTGACAGTGGAATTTGCATTGTGTTTTTTTTTTTATGATAGTTTCCCTTTTCATTTTTTTCTTTGAGTATATTTGAAATTTTAGTGGCAATTAATTGTGCGCTTAATCAGTAAGTAGAAAGGTAAACATGCGGAAATTACAGCTGCTAAACGTTGTGTATGATTGATGGGCTTGCTAAAAATTAGAATAATAATTTTAATTAATTAATTAATAGTTTATAAATAATTTCTTAATTTTTGTTTATACAAATGCATTAGTTTTATTTCTGTTAATACGTATACGTAATGAGGCTGTAAATAGCATAGGACGTTGGGTAATTTCAACATGTTCAAATTTACCTTTTAGCGCCATACCAAAATTTCCCAGTATTTTAACAGAATGTGCTAAAAAAAGCTTTGCTGCTCCACTGTAAAACTGCAGCAGCAGAACGCGCTGGCAATGAAACGCAATGCGAGAGAGAGAGAGCGGGCGAGCAACTGCAGCAGAGAACAAGAGAGCAAGAGACCAAGAGAGCAAGAGAGCGAGAGAGCGAGCAACTGCAGCGTGCGCTCTCACGCCTGCGCCTGGGCGGCCATTGCACGCATAGTTGCCGCTTTGGCCACCAGATGGCGCCGCCTGAAGCTTGCACAAGAAGTTGAAATTTTTTTAGTTATGATTTTCACTCCAATACGAACGCACGTCGTTTCTGTCGCGCGCAAAACGATTCTCAGGCTGAGGCTGAAACAGAAACAGAAACTGAAGCAGAGTAGTATCAGCCGTGGTAGAAGGCAAAAACCGAAACCGATACCGACACCGACACCGAAACCAGCAAAACCAACGACTGACAGTCTAACACACACACACACACATCGTTGCAGCTGGCGCGCTTACACACACACTCACACACCTCTGGCCTAGTGTCGTGTGCGGCAACTAAAAGTTATTTTGTGTTAGTTCTAACAAAAAAGCGAATAAAAAAACAAAACAAAACAAAGTTAAAATAAAATAAAAAAAAAAAAACTGAAAATTGAGAAAGAAAACAAACAGTGCAAGTGCAAGTTTTTCGAAGTGAAACTCGGCCTGAATAGAAATGTAAAAATTATATTTATATTTATGTGCGTGTGTCTATGTGTGTGTGCGTTTTGGGCATAAAAATAGAAACACTTTGCGTGCTTCAAACATTTGTCAAGCATTTTGTACGCTGTTGTTGTTGTTGCTGCTGCTGCTCCCGCTGAGTTAGGAACTTCAACACACTGCTGCGGTTGCGGTTAATTAAAAAAGAACCTCCCTATGAGAAGGCACAAAAAAAAACATTTCATATAAATATATATAAATATTGTACGCACAATATATATTTTTAATTTAGTTCATTTGGGGCTTATTATAATTTTAATTATTTTTATGTCGCCGCCACATAATTGTTGTATTTTATTTTCATATTTTTTTTGCCTACTGCCTGCCCTTTTTTTCTGTCTGTCTGTCTAATTTAACCTAATTAAGCTGCTGTCCCTCTCTCTCTCTCTCTTCTCTCCCAGCCTGGCATGATCCTATTAAAGTTATGGGTTTGAGTCTTGGCTAGCTGGGCAGCGTGTCCGTGCTCGGCGTTGTTGTCCCTTCGTGTACATAAATATTGTGCTGCATAATTTTAGGCGCGCGCTCGAAAACAATGATGCCGCAGTTTTTGTGTCTTTTTCTCTTCGCCTTTTTTTGCTGTTTCTCTTGTTGTGCGCGCTTTTTTTACAGCACTTGTCTGCCATGTTGTGTGTTCTGTGTGTTTTTGTTGTAGTTATTATTATCATTTGTTATTATTGTTGTTGTTCTTGCTGCTTTATTAGCTCTGCACGACTTGTTAGCTGTCGCTTTGCCTTTGTTTCAGCCATTGTTGTGCAAACAAATTGTCAACAAAAAATTGTTGTTTAAATTCGCTTGTGTGTGTGTGTGCGCAAAATATGCGTAAAAAATTTGTCAAGATTTACATTTATTTATGTTCATGTCGCTCGCTGCTTGTTCAGCCTGTTCAAATTGTTCAAAACTCAACAATGGCAATTGACTGGGCTCTGCCCCTTCTGGCACGCCCTCCCCGGCTAACTAGACGCACAATTTGCGACCTATCCCAATGAAAAACACGAAAAACCAACACAACGCATCATATTTATTTATAGACACTGGAGTTTTGTTTTGCAAAGTTTTGATGGCGCATATTTTAAGTGAATATACGAGTTTATGCTGCAAAATAAATCCCTCGGATTTAATGCGAAGGCGCTTTTTGCGAAGAATATTTCAATAATGCGGCGAAAAAAATGTGCATTACTTTTTATAGTTGCTGTAAAATTCTCTAAACTTTTTTTCAAAATTTATTAAAGTGCGCAGGCAGCTGAGAGAATATTCAGGGAATTTATATTGATTAGCCTTAGTTCTTTAAGCTGGTAGAAAATATGGCAAATGCTGTTGGAATTTGTAAAATTATTTGAAGACATTTTTGAAAATGCTAAAGAAATTTCTATTAGCTATTCTAAGCTCTTTAAAATTGTAGAAATCTTTGAGCATGTTGAAGAAATTTTTTTTTTTTTTGTCTTAACACTTTCAACTTGTGAAAGTCAGAAAATATTTACATTTACTTATCTATGCTCTTTAAACCTAAAGAAATCTATAAATACTTTAAGTCATTTTCTATTTTTCTCAAGATTTTCAAAGAGTTTTCCAAAAGTATTTAGAGCAGAACGAAATGATTTCCAGTACAATTAATAAGGCTTTTCACAGTCAAATTTATTGCCAACGATTTCAATAATATTGCGTATACGTTAAGGCAAGCGGAGCACTTCTGGACAGACGTGGGGGGGGGAGGTAGGGGAGGAATCTCTGCGACCTGCTGCACACACTGTGAGCAAAACTGAAGCTGAAACGGCGCGTGGCGCAGCGACATTTGCCGCTAATCAAGTTTGATGGGCACTTGGGCAATTGTGCTGGGGCTGCTGCACTGCTGCTGCTGCTGCTGCTGCTCATGTGGGTCAGCGGAGCGTGTGGCATTATTATTCTAACGGGAAGGGGGCAGGAGTGGCAGGAAGTCCAACTGCGACAACAGGCTCAATTGCCTCGTTGTAAGCGTTGCCAGTTTGTCGTAAATCAAATGCTCGAGGCAGCAGGCTCCAAGTTCGCTTGGCCAGGGTTGCGAGACGGAGGGTGAAGGTGCCAAGCAGCAGCAGGGGGGCAGGAGGAGGGCAGGGGCACGCTTTTGAATTTATGTTGCATGCGCCTCAATGGCCATCCCCCTCTCCACCCCCTTTGCCAGCCTCTGCTCACTGTAATTAATCTTTGCCCAAAATGCTGCAAAATTTATGTCTTTAACTTGGCTGCGTCGCGGCGTCCTGCGTCGTGTCTGCGTTTCGGGAGCGTTTAATAGTTTTGCCCGACTTTGTTTTTTTTTCTTCTGTTTGCTGCTGCAGTTCGCGCGCAAGCGGCCCCGATTAAAAGTGATTAATTGCCGCGCAGTAAAAGCAGCAGCAGCGGCAACAACAACGTGGGAGGAAAACAGCAACTTAATGTCTAAATTAAATAAGTGAATTCTTCTCTCTCTTTCTTGTCTCCCCCTCACTCATACACTTGCAGAAATTAATAAACACATTGCTGTGCGTGAGGGTGCGTGTGGGTGAGTGTGTGTGTGTGTGTATGCGCGCCTCTCTGTGTGTGTGTGCGGCCTGGACGCTGCCCACAACGCATAAATAAACACACAGACACAGACACACACACACAAATACCAAGGCGAGTCCCCTGAGTCCCCTGCAAAGTGAAAGTGTTTAACTGCCCCAATATGTGTGCGCCGGATCCATACACACACAGACACACACACAGCGCCAGCAGCAGCGGCAGCAGAACACACACGCAGCAGCAGCAGCAACAGCAGCTGGCGACGCACCACCGACAACAACAGCAGCAGCAGCAGCATTGCCAGCAACAGGCAGCTGCTTTTAGCCCGGCCAAAAGGACAACAACAACTACAACAACAGCTACAACAACAACTACAACAAGAGCAACAACAACAGCGAGAACGCATCTGCAGCTCTGGCATATTCTACATGTGATATTAGTGCTAATCGGTGAGTCTTCTCCCAACTTGGCATTTTATAATTATTTTATATGGCCAGCAATTAATAGCACCCCTAATAAGCAGTAAATGCCCCCCAAAAAGTTTGCAAATATTTACGCAAATGATAAAGAAAATGAGTTTGTTCATTTATGCAGAGTACAACTGTGCGTATGCGTTATATTGTGAGGGTATGAGTAAGGAATTGTTGGCTTTGACTACAAATAAATAATTAATTTCAATTGCTCCAGGCAAAGATAAGACACTGCCTTACATAATTCTCTCTCTCTCTCTCTCTCTCTTCCATAACTATATTCTAATCAAAAGCATTTTCCGCTTCAACAATTTAAAAGATTTTCCCCCAAACACAATCAATAAAATACCTGATAAGAAATCACAATATTTATCAGCAAATTAAAGAACAATCTTTAATTTTATTCCAACTTATTTCGCAGCATAATTCACATAATTTTCCTGTTTTAAAATCACTGAAATATTCCCTAGAAAAATCACAATTTGCTAATTTTAAAGACCCCACAAAAAAATAACGAGAGAGATAGAGCGCACGAGAGCTTAATTATACTTCAAAGTACTCGACATAATTAAAAGCTTATTTGGGGGGAAGAAATATAATAAAAAAGACCGTAGAGAAATTTCATTTAACAAAATGAATTCCTCGGAATTATAATCCCCCCATGAATTGACAAAAACGTTGAAGCCAAGCGAAGATATATTTGGCCTGACAGAAATGTTGAATTTCGATATGTATAGAATATAGAAAAATGGATGTGTCTCTTTATATTATGTTTGCCAGTGACAACGTCTATCTGGCCTTCCCCTTCCCTTCTAAACTCTCGGCACGCGCTGCTGCTGCTATCGATAAAAAACAATCAACAAATTGAAAGCTAAAGCAAAGTTCAAACAATCAAACCGGCAACGGGTGCTTAAGTAATTTTCTGGCTAAGAAAAAAAAAAAAAAAAAAACAAGCAAACAATAAGGCAACAAATTACGATACGCAGGCTGCATAGAAATTAATAAATTGCCTGTTGATGCCCGAGCAGCAGGGCAAGGCGAGGGAGGAAGTGGAGGTACCAGAGGGGGAGACATTTTCCAGCTTAACTTTGCTGCCTTTTCCGCTCACTGGCAAAGCGCAAAAAAAGTTAAGTTGACATTTCCGCTCACACACACACACACAGACAGACAGATAGAGAGGGAGGGAGGGGAGAGAAAACACAAGTCATGATGTGCAAAAAAGCAGGGGGTGGTAGATAGAGGGGGAGGTAGATAGAGGGGTAGGGTAGATAGACGCACATTAAAGCTGTTGCAGAGCGTTCGCTTTCATTATTTTTAAATCATATCACAAGGCACAAGGCGAACGGAAACGGATATGAAACCAAGCAATGTTTGCATGCCGCTGTCGCTGTCTGTGGTGTGTGTGTGGGTGTGTGAGCTTAATTCAACGTCTCATTTGCATACATTAAAATGTCACATTTTACATGCCGTTTGTGCCTCGCTCGCCCTAAGCCAACACAGCAGCCCGTCAGTTAACGTTAAGAAGCCTCCGCCTGTTACACATAAACTACATTAGCAATTGCCAGTCAGGCAGGCAGGCGGGCAGGCAGGCAGAGCACGGCCTGGCACAGTGTCAGCTGTGTGCTATACCACAACGAAGCCACACACACAGGGAGAGAGGGAGCGGGCCCATGCTGGCATCTTGGCCTCGACGGCATTGCGGCCATGTAAAAATGGCTTAACGCGCAAATCTTTCAACTAAACATTAATCCTAATGGTTTTCAATTTTTTGCTCTCCTGCTGCCCCGCCCAGCAGCCCTGTCGCCCGTCTGTGGCAAGTCAACTTAGGAGCAGCTAAAACTCAAAAAAAAAAAGAACCCAAACCCCGCGCGCACACGATTCCTGCTTTGCATGTAAATACGCTCTTTGATATTGCCACGCATTTCGCCTGCAGCCTGATTGCTTCTGACAGTCAGCGCACCCCTCCCCTGCCCTCCTCCCCTCCCCCAATTCTGCCCCCAAATTGACTGACTTAAATATGAAATTTAGCGCAAATGCAAAAAGCCAACTCATAAAATTGTGGCCCACTCTCATTAGGCCGGGGCCATTAATCAGTCGGGGCCGCCGCCGCCCTTGACTTAGTTGAACGCGCTGCTCATCTATGCGGCGCTGCCTCAGCGGACTAATTTCACAGCGACCACAGCGGACAGCTGCAAGTCTTTTAATATAATAAATGTAGTTTAGAAAGTGGCCAGGCCAGGTCAGGCCAGGCCAGAGGCATGACTGAAACTGGTACATCCTGTAGTGGGGCAGAGAACCTTATAATATATAACAAAATTTCACTTAATTTTGTTGGCAAAAAAAATAAAAAATATACAAAATAGATAGTTCAAAATATTCAACTATATTTTCACATATTTTATTTCAACATTTCCATAGCATATTTCACGCTATCAGCGCTGCCTTTCAGCTCATTCGCCTGCGCAGTGTGCCGCGCTGTAAAGTATGCTACACTTTTTGCACACACACACACACACAGACTATCGCATTAAATTGTTGCTGCGAACTGAGCAAAGCTCAAGTGGGCTTTTGTTTAAATAAAACTGTGTCGCAAAAGCATGGCAAGTGTTTTTGTTTTGATTACACACACACACACTCAGCACACACACACACAGTCACACTCACATTCCACTCACAAGCACATACTTACAGAGCTACAATAGATGATGATAGCTGTCTGATTGCGAGATATGTGAACAAACATACACACACACACACGACACACACACACACACGCACACACTTGGAGTGGGGCGTATCAGTGTGACACATAAAAAACATTTGAGCCACTAAGCCATTGTTGAAGTTTATCTTTGCATTTGCCAAATGATGGCAGCTTGGCTTTTGTTATTATTGTTCCTGTTTTGTGTTTTTTATTGCACTTGCTCCCTGTTGTTGTTGTTGTTGTTGTTTTTGCTGTACAATTGACATTGACGTTAGCAGCAGGTAGCTTAAATCCTCATAAATTTGCGTAGTCCTAATGCGCATCTAATGCGTAATGTTATCAGCAGCGGCATCTCGGCTGAGCGACAGCTTTTGATTGCAGCGCAGGTTTAATTTGATGTGTGAGCCAAGGCCAGAAATATCTCACTCATATATAAAAAAAAAAAGATAATCATATAAGGAAAATATGTAGAATTATAGTCGGATATGGAAAATATGACAAATATTTATAATTATAATCGGATATTCATTTTACTTGCCTATTTAAAATTCAAAATCAACAATTAAGCTTCAATTATAATTTCACATATGGTTCCCTTTCATGGGGAAAACCTTGAGGAAATCCTCCTACAATACCCTACAGAACCCTTTTCCTATCATTATGCCTAGCTTAACCATTAGCTGGCATATTGCTTTGATTTAAAAAAAAAAAAAAAAAAAAAACTATAGGGAAAGACCCCACAGATATTGTCAACTCCCACTCGCTTATATTCCTATTTTTTGGGATGGGTAAATTGATATGGGCCGCTTCTGAAATTGTAACATTTCAATTAAAAATGATAGCTGTAGCTAAAAGCCACGAAAAAAAGCATAAGGAAAGGAACGAAAGGAAACAAAAAACGAAAGAAAGAAATGAAAGACAAACAGTTGCTGAAAGAGTGGGCTGTCCTGTCCTGGACTGGACAACGCCCAAAAGCATGCTAAGCAAATTGAAACAAAATGGAGAATGCTGTAGGTGTATCATGCGTGTGTGTGTGTGTGTGTGTGTGGGTGTGCGTGTGTTGACTTTTTTCGATTTGTATTGAAATCATTAGAGCGCAGCACAGAAAAAAAAAAGAAAAGAGCCCAGGGAAAAAGCTGAAAATGCCATAGAAAGGGCAGGCAGATAGAGTAAAGAATAAGAAGGGGATAGACGGCAGGAGGGGGGGGCGTGGTGTATTAATGTCTGACGAGCAAACAAACGAGCGACTGACGCCTATTAATCATGCAGACTTTACGTACCATTAAGCACGAATATTTCAACAACGGGCCGAAACAGGCAGCCAAAAAGTGAGGCCCGATTCCGACTTTTTGGGATATCATTGCCGCATGATATGCGAGACGGCGGAAGGAGAAGAGAGAGAGAGAGTGAAAGAAGGAGTAAGAGAGCAGGCACCTTGGCAACTTTAACCAACCTGTGCAGCGTGATTAATGAGTGAAGCGACTAGCACATACCCTGGCAATGAGTGTAGAATTGAATATGACCTTTTTGCACTTCTCTCTCTCTCTCTCTCTGCCTGCCCTGCAGGCGTGAAAAGGTTCAAAGTGTAAGCAAAAGCAGTAAGAGAGCAGCACCTAAGCCCGAGAGAGTGCCGAGTGAAACCCCCAGAAAGCAAACATTGCGAGGCAAACAAAGTAACCGGCCCCGACTTTGCCCATTTGCGCTCAGGCCTAATGGCAAAAATATTGTATTACAACAATTTGTGCAGCACAACCCGAACCCCAAAGGGAACAAGAAAAAAACGAAAACCGAAATTCAAACACATATAAAAGAGCTGGAAAATGAGCAGAAACGGCTGCCTGAAGGGTCGCTAACGATATGGTAAATTTATCAAAAAATACAAGGGCCGCAGCAAGCAAACATGACACCAGGCGGCGGCATCAGTCTTGGCTTCTCGGGCATAAAATAATCAGCAGTTGCCACCAGAAATGGTCCATGCCCCCCCAAAAAAAAGGCCAAAAGTTAGAGGGCCTTTTGGCCCTTTTGTCCCCTTGGGCAGCAAATTGATTTGATTTTGCTAGCAATATTTACAGTTATGCAAAGGCGGAGGCGGAGAAGGCTTAAATAATTCTTCACAATTTTTTGTTTGACATAATCAACGTAACTAAGCAAATAGTTAAGCGCTTTGTCTAAGCTCGCTGCAGACAACTCAATCGATTTGTGCAAGTGTGTGTAAAATGCACACACACACACTCCAGAAGAGGCAAGAGAGGAAAGAGAGAGGGAGAGTGAAGGAGTTTGTGGAGATTACAAAGAGACGTTCAACTGCTTGAAATATTTTCACTTTTGTCATTTCCTCGAACACATTCCTTAGTTTCAAACAAAAAACGACAAGCGACGCGAACAAATATGTGTTAACACACACACACACACAAGCACACACACATACATACGAGTCAAAGAAAATGAAGCATACTTTTTGGCGCTGCAAGCTTAGCTTACTCGCTCCGAGATGGCTGCGTGAAACGAAAGCTCTGGCTGGAGGCGTGACACTGGAGGAGACTGCGTCTCAAATATTTTTCTACAAAATCAGGAAGTCTCTATAGAGAATGGAAAGTTGAGATTTCTATGGAATAAAATGGAGAGCGTAAGCTCGTCTTAAAAATTTGTGTAAAGCAGATTGAAGTAAGGGAAGAGTGCAAGATTAAACAGTTTCTAAAGAAAGTTGAAGGTTCCTACTGGGGCGTGACACAGGAAATTGAGCGCAGGCGTCTTCAAAAATTCAAATATATATTTATATGGGATATAAAAGCAGAAAGTCTCTACGGAGTGTGGAAAGTGGAGAAAGAGAGAGAGGCTGGAGACAGTGAGAGAGTGCTCTAATCAAAATTGGTTTACAGCAGTTTGAAGTAAGAGAAAGAGTGTAGATTTTTAGTATATCTTAAGAAAGCTAAGAAAGCTGAAAGAAAGATCTAGCAGGCCTAAGATATGTTTGAAATTATCTCATATAATAGAGGAGATTTTCAAGCCGTCTAAACGTTAAAAAAAACATTTAAATATTTTCTAAATTTTTTATGTATAATTAGAAAGTATTTAAAAGTATTAGATTGAGGATATATATCAATCTTTATTATTATAATTTATTAATCTTTAAATTTAATCAACACTAAAAGCAGCGAAATGTTGCTTAAATTTTAAAGACCGAAGAAAACTCACTGAGTTTTCTTTAGTTTGCTTCTTGCGTGCTTTCCCTCTCTCTCTCTCTCTATCTCAGTGATTTGGAATGAATTTCACTTTGAGTTTGAAATAGTATTTCCACAGTTGCTGGCCAACTATTTGAGCCTTCAGTTCTGTGCGCTTCACCTATTTCTCATGGCACGGGGCCTTGTCACGTGCCCATCCCTGGCTGCTAATGCTGAAAGGGGCAGGTCGTGCAAGAAGCCATCGCTGCTGCTGCTGCTCTGCCGGTGGAATGCCGCGCCCAACACTTTCCTTCTCGAGACGCACTCAAGCGGCAAGTGGCATGCGGCATGCGGCATGAGGCAGGCGGGAAGTGGCAAGAGGCAAGTGGCAAGTGCCGGCAAATGGCATCTCGATGTTAGTTTTAGGTGCTTGCAGTGAATTTGGCAATAGACGAGCGCAAATAGAGCAGAAAAATTGCGCCTCCGGCTCTGCTGTTGTCCCAAACTCTCGTGCTGTAACTGCGACCGAGTGAAAGTTTCTCTCAGAGAAAGAGAAAGAGAGAGCGAAAGTTTGTTGCAGTTGGAGGAGGGAAGGCCGGAAGTCTGTCCAGCGTCCGCTGTGGAGTAATTTATTTGGTAAGTGGTAATCAATGGGCCGCTGTCCGGTGCTCCCCCTCGATGGTGATGGTGATATACGAGTCCAAGTCCGGAGGCTGGGCTAAGCCAAGCGGCTTATCGTGGCACACTCCGCTCACTCCCTGCTGGGCGGCCTCTTAAAGTTGTAAAGTAGCCGGAGCGGCAGTTTTATGGCCGCCAGTTGAAAGGTCACTGCAGATGGGCGATTTGTGGCGACGATTTATGACAACATGCTGAGCATTAGCATTCCGAACATGCTGTTAACATGAGCATTTGCATATGCATATGACTCGTACACTCACTTCACTCACACTCACACTCGCACACTCACTCCTGCACTCAGTGGAGTGCTTGCATCATATGTGCGAATAATGTGGCACAGCCTGCGCGCATCCCAGAAGTATCCATAACAATAAAGCAGCATTAGCAGCTGCCCCAACAGAGACAGAGACAAAGACAACAACAATTTTTAGCTAAATTATGACCGCCATTTAAAGTGTTATATGTTGCTTTCCACTCTCTCTCTCTCTCTCTCTCTCTCTCTTTCGCCTTTTTTGCCATTTTCCCTTTTGCTTTTTATTTTGTTGTGATCTGACAAAAAGCAAAGCTCAGCACTAAAATTTGTGGCGCAAATTATGCAAAAAGCAAAAAAACAGACTCGAATTATTATAATAAAATGTGAGTCGAAGTGTTGACTGACCAGCAGATACCCTATATTTATTTATAGATGACTTTTTCTTGCTTTTTTATTGACAGTTTCTTGGGCATGCATTAAATAAGCCTTTGCTTTATACAATTTGGATTTATTTTGATTTTCCAATTTTCCCATGCGCTCTGTGCACCCTGTGGACCCTGTGCACCCTGTGCTCGCTTACAGGGTGTGCGTATGTATTTATGTGGCAACAGCAAATGCGCAGCACTTGTGTGCAGTTGGTGCCGCCGCAGAACTGCCAATTGCCCCAATGAGCACATGCTGGCTCACTCTCTCTCCCCCTCTCTCTCTCTCTCTCTCTCTCTCTCTTTCTCTCTGTTTGTGTGTGCCTTGGCCGCCATTGCAGCTGGCTTTCATTATGCCAGTCGACAATTTCAGGCCGCACATTTGCTCTATGCGCATTTGTCGCGAGTTTTATGCGCTGCTTGCGCCATTTTTATGTGCTCGCATGTGTGTGTGTGCGTGTGTTTATGTGTGTGTTTGTGTGTGGGTGTAGTGTGGCATGATTTTTGGTTTTTGTTTGCCAGCTGCAGCCCCTCCAACCCTGCCTGCTGACCCTGCGCTGAGCACAGTCGCTTTGTGAAATTTTAATTGAATTTTTGCATTTTATTATGCGTATTTGGCAGAAAAGGGCAGCGAGAAGGAGTGGGAAAGAGAGAGAGAGAGAGAGAGAAAGAGAGAGAGAGAGAGGGAGGGTGCAGAGTAGGTAACGGAGCTGCAGCTGCACAGACAAACTTTACAGTTGTCAATAACTTTGACAGTCGCGTCGCTCCCCCACACAGCACTCATACGCCACGTTGGCCTGTCAAAGAGCGTCACCCCCCTTCCCCACCCATGGCTTGTGCGTGCTGAGCCCACTGACAACTACTTTTCGGCTTTGGCTGCGCCCGACGACCCCGTTATGCATATGGATATGTGAGTGTATATATTCACTCCATTCGTCCGTCCATTCGCTCTCATTCACTTTGCAACTTATTCAATTTTTTATGCTGCACTGCGTAGGTTTTGCGGCCGCAGCAGCTGTGGCATCATCATCATCATCATCCACAACGGGTCAGGGTTCAGAGTTCAGGCAACAATTTGTATGCATTAATTCCGGGTTGCCGCCGCCAAGCAGCAAAAATAACATTTGCATGGCATATTTAATGCAATTTTAATATGCGCGCGCAGCTTAATTAAATATTTAATATTGCATGCAATGGCAAATGTCTCGCTCTCTCTCTCTTTCTGCATATCCCTCCCTCTCTTTCTCTGCCTCTGCTGTCTTCCTGCCCTCATCGAAATGCAGCAAAAATTGACTTTTTCACGGTTGAACCAGCGAAAAGTTAATTATCAATAATATTTGCGCGCACCACTTAATAAATTAAATAAATTTCATTAAGTGCCAGCACGAGTGCTGCCTTTGACTTGCCATACCCCTTTCCCCCCCCTACCATGGGACAAAGTAAAATGTTAACAACAATAATTATTGCGCTAATTGGGGCACATTTATTTAAAGCGAAACTTGGAAGCGACAAATTACTTCACTTAGTGCGAATTGTGCGAGCACCTTTGGCATGGAAATAATCAGAGGGTTAACTTTAAAAAAAAAAAGATTGCATTAAAAAATCCAGAAAAATATATATTTTAATAAAATTTAGAAACGAGCTTGGAAAGCGCATGCAGAAATATCAAACAACTTTAAGTTTAATGCCGAATTTATTTTAACAATTGTGATAAAGTTATCTGCACTCTAATATTTATTTATAAAATTACTACAATCAGATAAATTGCTATAAAAATTAAAAATTAATAGTAATAATAATAAATAAATAATAATAATAAGTTCAGGCTGTAAAGCACATATAATGAGCTTTACTTGGAACAAAAGCTCTAAGCTCATTAAAAAATCTACTGCATTTGTGATAAAGCCTACTCCTTTGAGCTGTGATCTTTTCGAAAAGCTTGAGTATTATTCTAAATAATACATATTATTAAAAGCAAATTAAGTAAGCTTTCGCTTACCTAGTTGCCCATCTGAAATTAAACCCTGTGAGTACCAAATATAGCCAGCTTTATTTACTCTACCCCACTCAATACAAACTACCGCATAACTCTCGTATTTCCCCTTGTCGCTGACTACCCCCTTGCTTTCAGTGTGGTAAAATGCCATAAAGCGCATTCATTATGGCCTACACCCGAACATTGACATTGGCATCGCGCTGCTAAGGTCAATGGGGAAATGAAAATGCCGGCAAATCGGGCCGTTAAGTGCCAACGGGTCTTAAATTTCACTTAAGCCTTTAAGTAAATTATTGCTAATGGCTTGCAAACAGCCACAAGAAAAGCACAGACGATTGCAGCGATAGAGAGAGAGAGAGAGAGAGAGAGAGAGGGAAAGAGAGAGGATGAAGGAGAATCATAGTCTGCCTCAGAGTACGGTGCCAAGATGTGGCACTCCAGTAAAGTAATCACAACATTTGATTGATTGAAATCAATTTCCCGTCAAAGGCATGAGCTCTGCATATGTGTGTGTGTGTGTGTCTATTTGTCTATGCATATTTACTTAAACTTCATTTCAGTCTCGTTTCTATGTGTGTGTGTAGAGATTGCGCCGATAAACGACGATACGCTTGAAATCAAGTCAGAGACTTGTCTGACTTATCAAATGGAACCTGCGACGAGACACACAGTCAGGGACAGACAGGGAGGCAGCCTGCGCGAGACAAGGACGAGGATGAGGATGGGGATGAGGACATGGATGAGGCTTCATTCCGCGAAATTAATTTCAATTGAGTGACTGATACCGACGCCAATACAAAGAATCATATGAATAATCAACGTACGAAACTCATTTGCGTGGAAAACTCAAAATGCGAAATGGAAAATAAAAAATGAAAAAAGAAAAAAATAAAAGCAGAAAGCGAAGAGGAAAAACTCGTGTCTTGTGTCTAGGCTTTAAGAGTGCCAATCCTATATCGCACACAGCAGCAGAATGACTACGTGGTTGGGATTTTTATAACCAAATCAGTACAGAATGCTCACACACTCGAGCTGTGTGTGTGTGTGTGTGGCCCAAATATTCTGGCGCATTGTTTTTCTTTTGCCAAAAACTCCAGATGCTTTTTGGCATTGCTTTTTATTGTTTTTTATGATCATTTGTATTCATCAATTTTGTATTGATTCGCCGACGCCGAGCTGCCTGCTTTGCTCTCCCAAGACCCCGGGCGAAAGGATAAATACAGACACACACACACAGACATATATACGTATATAGAAGGCAATGAATTCTGATGTCTTGACTCGACTCTGCCAGTTGCTTTGCCAATTCGCAAACAGCATCTTACGAATTTATGAGCTATAAAAACAGCTGCTGAGATCCTGAGATGTTGAAAGTGAAACAAGGGACTGCAGTAGGTAGGGGGAAGTAGGGGGAGGTAACTGGGCTGGAGGGGGGGCGACTAAAGTGCCCCAGTTTTTGATTACTTTTGTTATTGTTTTTATGCTTTTCGCATATTTGTTGATTTTATGCTTCTTTATATTTTAATTATGCGCCAAATGGATAATAAACATAAATAAATGCCGTTATTATCTATGGTAAAATGTGTGTCTGTGTGTGTGTGTGTGTGTGTGTGTGTGTGTGTAAAGCAGCTGAAAGCGTCTTCGGAATGCGAAAAAGTTGGCAAATTTGCTCAAGTCTTAAATTACAAATTGCATCGAATTTTCTTTATATTTTGTTTTTTATTTGTCCTGAGTCCTGAAAATGCTTAAAGGTTTTTGAGGAAATTATTTACATCCTTCTAAAATTTCCATGCCATGGTAATTCCTAGTTAGACCCCTATATCAACTTCCCGTACTCATAACTTGGTTAAAAATGATCGGATTCTTAGGGTTGATGGCTTTATCTTCATGGTTTGCCCTCTAGAATAATTCTGCATTAAAATATTGTGAATCTAAAACCTAAAAAAACGTAGGTCTCTCTCTATGATATTCTCTAGCCCTAGTATAACCCTTACATCAACTTCTAAAACTCATAACTTGCTTAAAAATCATCAGATACTCCTACTTTGATTCTGCATCAAAATATTCTGCATTTTGAGACTTTCGAAATATAGGGAGCATCTCAGCTACCACGGGAACTTTCCAGCCCTAATAAATTCGTTAAAAATTTATAAATATTTCTATTATTTGATTGAAATGTCACCGCCAAAACCTTCATCCATTCATCCATGCAATGCTTACGCAGCCACAGCTAATTCACATAATTCAACTGGGATGCCTTCTCGCTCCGTCCACTATTTGGCATTAGGCTAATCAGCTCGTTAGCCAAGTCAACTGTCAATTGCATCGACACCGCCAACGGCACTTGGTAACTTGGTCTTGGCCACGTTGGGAGGATGTGGCAGCAACCACATTGGCACTTGGTCATTAGCTGCAGCCTCAACTGCAACTGCAACTGCAACTTGCT
The DNA here is from genome assembly GCA_018904105.1 of Zaprionus tsacasi. Lineage (NCBI taxonomy): Eukaryota > Metazoa > Arthropoda > Insecta > Diptera > Drosophilidae > Zaprionus > Zaprionus tsacasi. The sequence goes on from JAEIFR010000631.1 coordinate 5,018,897, forward strand.
CCCTCTGCTTGTTGTCGCTTGAATTTTATGATAAATTGATTGATATTTGAATTTAATGATAAGCGAGAGCTGATAACCAGCGGACCAGTCTGAGTCTGCGACTTGCCAATTCAATTTGCCTGTGTGTCCCTTTCATTTTTCAACTTCAGCAGCAGCAGCAGCAGCAGACGGCGCCGTGTCTGACTTTGGCTCAGTCTGGCACTTCCTGCTGCCCCCCTCTCTCGGCTCCTGCTCCTCCTCCTTCTCCAGCTGCTGCCACGTCTTGTGTCTTGTGAAATATGCAAATTTTTTTGCTACACTTGATGCCTGATACAAGCAAAACTTTTGCACTGATAATGACATTTTTATAGTGCGTTGACGAGCTTGCCAGCCATTAGGGCCACGACTTGGGGGCATGAGTTATTATGGCCAGCATGCTGCGATATGTCTCAAGTAGGGGTTGCAAATTGTGGGCTGTGGCTTGCGGGTTCTACTCGGGGTCCAGCTACAGTTTCAGTTCGAAATTGTCGCCGGTTTTGAACTAACAACAATTTGTGGCTTTGCTGGCGATTGGCAATCGATTTAGTTGCCAATTTGCATAATCATTAAGTTCACACGTACGCACACACACACCCGCACACACACACACACATCTACTTTGCATACATTTGCAGCTTGGCACACAGTCAGCCAGACATATTGGCAATAACTTTTGCTTGAGCAAAAGGTTCGCATAAAATTTGCTTGAATTTTTATATGAAATTGATTTTCCCAGGCAACACGCCCCCGCTTCTCCTCTTCTTCCTGCCTTCTTCCTGCTACATCCGCCAGACAGTCTGGAGCCACAGAAATTTGCATGCTGTGTGTATTTACCTTTGGGTCTGCCAACCGTAACGACTTCAACTCTTGCCACATGGATGGGATGGGATGAGGCGTGAGGAAGGCAGGAAGGCAGGAAAAGCGAAAGGTTTTTCTTTTGGGCGACTTGAAGTGATTTTCATGTCCATTTTCTTTTGCCACCTTTCCGTCTCTTTGTCTGTCCCCCTGTCGTGTCTGTTAAATTTTCATAAATTTCAAATTTTTCCAACTTATGAAAGTTACATAAATTGTTTAAACTTTTGGGATGGCCGAGCTGCCAATCTTCATTCATTTTGGCCTCATTAAAGCGCCCCCAGGCAGACTTGGCCCACTGAATTATTTATGCGGCACACTGGGCCAAAAGAAATGCCCAAGCATGATGTATATACAGGGGCACACTCTACGTATACGTAATATCACACACACAGAGTATATGTATGTATATTCTCTGTTCTCGAAGTTCGGACATGGACACGGACATGGGCACGAGCATGGTAATGTGTGCAGTGGACGCCTTGCCCCATCCCCTCCTGCTTCCCTGCCAGTACCAGATGTGCTATCTCCCCCACCTCTCCCCTCCCCTGCTGTAAAGCCCCCGGGGGCAGCTGGAAAACTTGAATAGAAGGAAGTGCTGCAAATTATGCCGGCAGCACTTTTCGTTAGCAGCCAAAAAAAGAGGAAGTCAGCCAGCTCGCTTTGGCCTTTATTTTAACAGGTATATATTTGGGCACACACACACACGCACTAACACACACATGCGCTGCTTAACCACATACACACATACCGTATGCATTTGTTTTTGTATGGGCTACACCTCAATTAGGTAAGTTGGCTATGGCCAAGCGAGAATTCTTTTTAAAATATGGAAAAATGGAATATACAAGGATTTGCTTTTTCCGTTAGCTAAAGAGAGAGAGAGAGAGAGAGAGAGAGAGAGAGAGAATTATAACGAAATGTTCAAATTTTAATGCATTCAAGTATGTGAAATTATAATGTGGCTCAAGTCCACATGTAGTGGTGCACGTGTTTCAAATTACTTGAAGGAATATAAATTCCTCATCAGTTTCAATTGAAAAGCTAAGTCGGTATTATGATAGGCACGGGGAATTACAGGGTTTTCCTTAAAATTATTTATAGATCTATGTATATCTATAATTTATCTATAATTAACATTTATTTATTTTTAGTAGTTTTGCCGTAGACTTTTTAAGGTTTATTTATGGCAAAGAATTATTATATCTTTCCGAATAAGTTTTTGCTGTGAAAACATAGAGTTTATGCCCTTAAATGGAACTTTGTAGTGGAGAAGTTTTATTTGGGGTCACTCTTTAATCATTATTTAAAAATGTGAGATAAAAATCCTTTTGTTTTATTTGGGTAAGAAGTTTTCTTTAAATTTAGTTTGATAAATAAAAAACTTTAGTTTAAATAAATTCTTTAGTAACTGATGGGCTGCATACTTGGTTACAGGATTAGGAAGGGTTTTATGTTCTGGTAATATACAAATATCAATAGCTTCGATATATAACATACCTAAGAACCTATTTTTGGATTTTTTCGTTTATAAATTTTTACTAATTAGCACTTTTAAGAAAACTATCAGAGTAATATTTATAGAGGTTGCAACCAAAGCTTTCTTGCGGCATTATATTATATTATAGTATATCTATGAATACCCTAGGTATTTACCCACTCTTTAAGCCTCTTTTAAGATTTTTTCGCTATTAAGATTTCACTTTATTGCCAACACTTATCATATTTGTTTATGTTGCTCTGCTTAAGCTCTTAATAAGTTAATCCTCTTGCCTTTGCCTTGCCTGTGTGTGTGTGTGTTGAGTTTTAACTGCACTTTGCTCAGCTCGTAACTCTTTCAGCCAGCACCTTGTGCTCATGAAATTTAAGCCGCTTTTAACATGACTATTCAGGGGCAAAACGAGACGAGGTCTAAGTCCATTGGGGTTCCCGCTGCGCTGCCAACTTCATCCATCTGCTGCTGCCTCTCTTACTTTTTGCTGTGCTGCTTGTAATCCGCTATGCTCATTGCGAGAATTGTTAAGAGAAAGCTTGTAGAGAGTGTGGCCAAGTCAAAGGCAGGAAATCGCTCTGCGTGTGTGTGTGTGTGTGTGTGGAGGCCCGCCTGCCGCAAATTGCATTAAGCGTATTAATTTCGCGCTGTAAACTGGATTTACTCGACTAAAAAAAAAGCGAGTGCCGCCTTTGCTGCTGTCCCTTTTAATTATCTGCAGCTTAACTGCACTAGACTCTACTTCCTTTCTCTTTCTCTCTTTTTGGATCTCTTAAGCTGTGATAAGACGGGAAGCTCTGCCTGCTCCTCCTCCCAAGGTCCCTGCACGCCTTCTTTCTTTTCAATTTGGCGGCCACAATTGAAATATTACATTTGATAACTGTCGCTCGTTTAAGGCACAAGGTAACTAAGCAAACTCCTGCCCAGGGAACGTAACCCACGTAGCAGTCCCAGTAGTACTCTTCCTTCCCTTCACTCCCACGTTCCTCTCCCCCCCCTCGCGCTCCACAGTCAGCGAGCCGTGTCGCAAAGGCATTTGTTACTTTGCCTTTTGGCTTGCGACTCGGCGCGCTTTGATGTCGTCGCAATCGCACTGCCACGGGAGGTTGGAGGTTGAAGTTCAGCCTGCCAGGTTGAGGCAGGAGTGGAGTGGGCTGGATGTTGCCTGGGTGGAGGCGCGGAAATTGTACGCCGCAATCTCTTAAGACCGGCGACAAATATACTTGAGCGCCGTGGCCCGCGTCGGCTTTCGGGCATTACCAAGATTTAACAACAACTCCTGCTCGCTCTGCGTCTCTCCCTCTCTCTCTTTCCCTCTCTCTCTCTCTCTCTTTCTCTGTCTGTCTGTGTGTGAGTGGCGGCTGTCGTCTGTCTGCGGGTTAAACGACGCGTCGCGTCGCGCAGGTAGCGCCGGCTCGTAAATAATTAATCTGGCCGCAAAGTGCGATTATCAAAGTGTTGGAAAAATGTTAAATAGCTCCCCGGAGGCAGCAGGCAACATTAAAATGTGGCGACAGTTGGCCAGTCCCCTCCCCATCCCTCCCCCTCCCTGGCCAGCGGCCATTTTGCTGAACTCAACTCGACTCGCAGAGTTCTCGCCATTTTGATATTTGGCTGGCAGCGTCAGTTAATGTTTTTCAATTATGCAAATAAAGGGATTAATTTGTTGCCGGAGTGAAGGCGACACTAAAAATTGTTTTTAAGAGTGCGCCCGGCGCTGATAAAACTTTTTGTTCCGCCCCCTTCCTCCCCCTTCCCACACCCCCCAAGACAGACGAAGCGCGACAACTATAAAAATTTCAATTACAACGAGAAAGGATGGCAGAGTCGAGCAGTGTAGCAAAGTTTGGGAGGGGGGGAGGAGGAAGTGTGGGGCTGGCACTCAAATTGACTTCATTAAATTTCAAAAGAATTTAGACAAAAAGCAGCAGCAGCAGCAGCAGCACAAGACGTGTGGGAATGACAGCGAATAAAAAGTTGCCTGACTGTGTGGGGCTAATACGGTGTTGCCACTGTGCGAGACGAACCAAGGGAAGTGGGAGGGAGAGAGAGAAAGCTGAGAGAGAGCTTTGCTTAAGCTGCACACTGTGCTGCCCTGGAAAGTATGCTACGTTTTTTTTAATATTCATTATTTCATGCAATTATAGTTTGTAACATCTCTAGTTTGCATTTTATACTATTTACAAATATTTATGCAATTTATTTAAGTTGTCAAAATAATTGTGGAGTTAAAATATGTTTTTCTGTAGAAATTTAATTATGTTAGGAAAAGTTAAAATTTTTGTTATCAGTTTATTTGTGCTGAGTTCCCAAAATAACTGCAGAATTCTAGGGATTCAACTAGGTAAATTCATATTTCTAAATTAATTATGAATTTCTTTTGAAATTATATAAATTTTAGAAAAGTCTGAAACATATTTACTAATCTAAGTGTATTGTAAAATGTGAAAGAAATTCGTACAATTTCAGCAAGACTAAAGTTTAGTTAGTTGTGTTTTAATATAAAGCAGAAACTGTCAATATAGGCATGCAGTATCAAAATAATACCACAACATTCTAGGGAATTCAGCAGAATAACCGAAATCATTTATGTTTAGCAACTTCCTACAATATCAAACCTTATCAAGTGCCTAAACCGCCCAAAAGGGTTGCACGGCTTGCCACGGGGCGAGGGTTGAGCATTTTCTCGGGCGCGCTTCATTTAATTTTATTTCTCTTAAAATTTTGGCGTCAATTTCTGAAGTGGGTGTGTTTTCTAAGTGTGTGTGTGTGTGTGTGTGTGTGCGAAGGGGTGTCTGCTGCTGTTTTCTTTAGTTGGTGTCTGTTTGGCTTTTATTTTATTTGCCGTTACAATTGTGAGCTGCCGCTGAAAGTGGCTGTCGGGTATTAGGTCTAAATGGGGTATTACAACATTCTAAAGACAACAACAGCCGTAGGAGTTGCCATCATATGATACGCCAGATCTGCTCTTGGGTTTGTGTCAAGTGTGTGTGTGTGTGTGTAGAGGGCGAGGGGAATAAGCAGCGTGGTTGGGGGCGTTGCACAAATTAAACCCGAATGAAAATTAAACGATGCATGAAATTACTTTGCTTCTTTCTTTGTTGTTGTTGTTGTTGTTGTTGTAGCTCCACAAACTTCTGGATGCTTCAACTTTTTCGTTAGCTTTGCCTTTGCTGTTGCCGTTTGCCACCGGCTTCTACTGCCTTTTCCCTACTCCCCCTTCCTTACTCCCTTCCTTCCCCCCCTCTACTCGTTGGCTTTTTTAATTTTTAATGTGCAGTCAGTTGTTGTTGCCCTGCGTTGACTTCAAGCATTTTTTTAGCCGCACTTGACTCAGCTGGCAAGAGAGAGAGAGAGAGAGAAGAAAGTGAGAGAGAGAGAGGAAGGGCAACGTCAGCTGAAGGATACACGCCATTTACGCAGCCCGCACTGCATTCAAGCCGGAAAAGAACAAATTCTGGAAGAAAAGAAAGAGAGAAAAGAAACGAGGGTGACAGCCCAGCCAATTTATAAAGTCAAATGTCAGTAACTGCAATTAAGGCGCGTTTAGTTGAACGTCGCAGGCAGGCAGGGGGGGGGGGAGGGCACTGGGGACAGCCAGGGGCGTAACCAGACGACGTTTGACTTGAGCATTGAGCAGAAGTTTGATAATGAAAATGGAACTAGAAGAGAAGGAGAAGAGAGGAAGAGAGGAAGAGCAAGTGTTGTTTACGAGACTGCCAGCGGAGTGTTGAAAAGCACGAGAAAGCAAAAAGAACATGAGTTTCAACTCTGTAATCTTGTAATTTAGAAACTGAGCTATAAAATTAAAGAATTACAAGATAAGCGAAGGATTTACCATGCGATTAAGTCCAGTTTATTTTAGAAATTATATGATTTATTTGCAGAAAATAAAATCATGTCTAAATGGCCAAAAAATTAGACTTGTTACACCCTCAAAATCCCTGGTATCCTCATTTTACACCGATCGTAACTTTCTTAAAAATCAAACGACTTTCACACGGAATGACATTTTGTTTATGTTTTAACAACCTTAGTGATTCTTCATTTAAAAAATAGCGAAAAAGATTTTTTGAAAATTTTCGAAATTGTGGAAATTTTTGCAAGGGTCCCCCCTGTGATTTTTGAAAACAAATTTTTTTTTTTTAAATTTTAAATCGCCAGTTTTTAATTTAAATAGATTGTGGAGGTCAAAATTAGTACAAAACAATTGTTTAAATCGATTTTAAGCGATACTTAATTTTGGCCCAAAAATCATGTCGAAGTGGTCAAAAAATTAGACATGTCAGACACTCTACAGGCCTGATTTCCTAATTTTTCACCGATCGTAACTTTCTTAAAAATCAATCGATTTTCACATGGAATGACATTTTGCTTATGTTTTAACAAGCTTTATGATTCAACATTTAAAAAATACCAAAAAAGATTTTTGGAAGTTTTTGAAATTTCGAAAATTTAAGCAAGGGGGACCCCTATGAATATTTGACAAATTTATTTTTTTCGAAATTTTATATCGCGAGTTTTTGATTTTAATCGATTGCGGAGGTCAAAATTAGTACTAAGCGATCATTTAAATCGATTTTAAACGACACTTAATTTTGGCCCAAATTTCATGTCGAAGTGGTCCAAAAATTAGACATGTATCACACTCAACAGGCCTGGTACCCTCATTTTATACCGATCGTAACTTTCTTAAAAAATAATCGATTTTCTCACGGAATGACATTTTGTTTATGGTTAAACAACCCGAGTGATTCTACATTTAAAAAATAGCAAAAAAGTTTTTTTTGGAATTTTTCGATTTTTTTGATATTTAGATGTGAAATATCAAGAAATTTTTTTTTTTGTAATTTTTGGGTATCTTACTGTCGGGCTCGACAAACTCAAAAGTATCAATCATGTAATTTTAAATCAGCCAAACTTCCATTAGAAATTCCAGATCTCTTTTCAAATATTAAACCTGCTTATGAGAGCAATATCATAATTCCCCCAAAATTATACCAAATTATAAAAATGATATTTAGGCCAATTCCCATTGCTTCTTTAAGTTATGCAAATTGCCTTCCCCTCTCTGCTCGCACTGTCTAAATATGCGAATAATTTGCATGTGATTGTGATTGTTGTCCTTATTCTCGGGTTTCTCCTTCTTCTTCGAGTGACACAAATCCCGTGCTTATTAGCACATTTTATTGCCTATTTTAACCCGTTTTCTCGCTCTTGTTGTTGCTGTTGTTGTTGCATACTTTTTGGGGGCTGTCAGAGCTGAACAAAAGCAAATCATGAAATCAAAGCGAGGAAAACCTCGCATAATATAAACGGAAATGAATTTATAATGCGCGATGTCTTTTGTGTTTATTCTTCTGCGCTTTCTTTGCTTCGCTTTTTTTTTGGCTTTTTTTGGCTGCCAGTCATAAATTTTTGGGCACACACACACACACGAGTTGGCAGCAAAAAGGCGCCAACACACGCACACACACACACACACAAACTGGCAAACAACTAACTCATTTTGTGGTTGCCACCTTTTTGTGGCAATTGTCTGGCTGGCAACGCGCGCTGAAAGCATTCAACGTGCGCTCCTCTTTATTTTTTATAGAGCGCGCTGCGGATTCAGATTCACGCTTTCCCTCTTTCTCTCTCTCTCTCTCTCTCTCCTCCTCTCTCGCTCGCGTATCTGATGAGTTTTGGCCGCGTATTCAGTCGATTTGTGTGCACATTGTTCAATATTATACAAGTGCCTCTGCCTGTGTGTGTGTGTGTGTGTGTGTGTGTGTGTGTGTGTGCTGTAGCTGGGCGTGTGACAGCTCAATATATTCGCCATTTGTCGCCGTCGTTTGCGCCCACAGCAGCAGCAGAGGCAGAGGCAGCAAGGTGTAGTCGACGTTGCTGTTGCTGTCGCTCTGCGGTTGCCCCATGTTGCAAGACTGTTGTCAGGGGTTGTAGGGGAGGGCAGGGGGGATCTGTGGGGGTATCGACAACGGGATTCACATGTGGCCGCCTCCAAGTCGCAACTCCTTCGCAGGTTGTGCCCGCTGCTGCTGTTGTCGTCTTCGTTGTCGTTGTCGTTCGCCTGCTGCTGCTGCTGCTGCTGCTGTTGTTGCTGCTGCTGTTGCTGTTGCTGTTGCTGTTGCTGCTGTTGCTGCTGTTGTTGTTATTGTTATTGTTGGAGAAATGCAGGAAAATCAATTTCGTTCTCCATTTGCAGTTGGCAATTTGCATAATAAGGTCGTTTGGCGCAATTTGCATGTGAATGTGATAAATTCAAAGGGGTTGGGTGGAGGGGGGGCACACGCGGCGTATACGTTACACACCCCATTTCAGTTCCAGCCATATAACGGTACAAATGTGCGCGCTGCGACATGGTGTGTGCGCCCCAGTGTGTGTGTGTGTGTGTGTGTGCGACTGCCTGCCTGCGCGTGTTTGTTTTGTGCACCTTTACAGCCATTCGCATTCGCTTTTTCACCTTTGACACACACAAAGGGGAGGGGGAGGGGGTTGGCTATTGAAAAATGAAAAGTGTAGCGGTATATTAAATAAGTAGGTGTGTCTCCTATCATGGCCAAGCTGCCTACTCCACGACATGTCCAACTTGTTCAACGTTTTCCAACTGCCAATTGGCCACAAAGCTGGCCTGCTTGGGCGCTGCACTCTTCTCTCTCTCTCTTTCATTGCAGTAGCAACTGCCTCAGCTACCCCCTGCCTACCTACTCCCCCCTCCAGCTGCCCCTGCAATTGCCGTGCAATCATAAAACGTGAAGGCTTCAACGCGCCAAAGCAAAATTGTCGTAAAAAGCAAATATGAGAATTTTTGTGATTTAAACGGTTTACACTCGCCTGCTCTCGCTCTTTCCCCCTCTCTCTCTCTCTCTTTCTCCTGCTGACTTACGTTTTTTTGTGCACTCTGCGCCCCCATATCTGGCTAGTCCAGGCTGGCCAGCAAACTGACCGATGCCGTGTGAATTGTAGACTGCAGTGACATCGACTGTCGACAATCCATGGGGCTTTCGTCTCCAGGGCATTTATATACCCTGTATTTAGGACAGAAAGTGTATTATAAACTAAAAATCAATTTTCCAGCTGTAATTTCCCATTCCAGCTGGCTTTGCCAAGGTAAACTCATTTATTTTTACTGCTTCCAGTTGCCTGCCAAATTTTATTAGGATCGCTTCATAAATAAAGCTGATATCATCTAAAGAAAACACAATTTTAATGTAATATTAAAAAATTTGTTTGTTTTCGCTTGAATTTTATATGCCAGCTGAGTGCGTGGTATCTGCAGGCTGTGCAAACTCAGTTAGCAAAGAAATCAGAGTATTTTTTTTTTTTTTTTTGATATTTTGTCGTTTCGGGCGATTTGCAATAATGGAGCTTCAAGCTGCAAAGCGACCGGGCAGCACTACGAGCTGCATATGCAACCGTGCAAGCATAATTCATGTGACAGCCGGCAGAGGGCGTTTTTGTTGATATCGCCCCAGTGCACTTTCTATTTTACATGCAAAATATGACCGAATTTTTGACATAAACTGGGAAAACGGGGAAAAAAATGAAAGAAAACCTTTATAGAAACAGTCGCCAAAGTTGGCAGACAGTTTTATGATACGATTCCAACACGCTGCCATGTAGAGAGATTTAATTGGCATGCAGTGTATCGGATTAAAGACAGTTGTTGGGAACGTAAAAATAGAAATAAAAAGTGCAATAAATTTTATGAGAATATTATGCAGATTTATATAAATAAATAAATAAATATTGTAGAGCTTTAAGTAATTTAAAAACCAAATAAGAAAATACTTATAGATTTTTAGTTAAAGTCGCGTATACCCTAACTTAACGTAGCTGAAAACGAGTGCGAAAAATGAAGCACGTTTCTAAGACTGAGCTGGATTAATCCATCAATCACTTTACTCTGCATTTGCATCAGTTTTAGAGCATAAGAATTTAATATCATCTATAAAAAAATGCAGAACCCTTAAAGGGAAAACGATAGTATTGTAGAAAAAGAAACAAAAAAAACTCTTCTAACTTTTCTTCTTCTTTTTTGCATCTCTCTCTCTTTCTTTTTTCTCTCCGCTAATTGCAGACATTACCAGCGCGCTGACAATGACCGAGGTGAAGATACCCAATCACATAATGCGGCTAAAGAGCGCCCTGCTGGGCTGTCGCTATGCTCTGGATGGGGAGTCGCTGTACTCGGTGAAATGGTATAAGGATGGACACGAGATCTACCGCTATGTGCCGCGGGACAAGCCACCGGGACAGGCCTTTCCACTGCCGGGCGTCAACATCGATGTGAGTGAGGGAGAAACTGGGAGGGGCAGCTGGGCTGCAACAGGTGTGCGAAAAGCAGTGGGAAAAATTTAATTTAAAATTTTATTGCAATTTACAGGGAGATTATCGTGCAGGGCGGAGGCGTGAGAACAGAGAGAGAGAGAGAGAGGAAAGCAAGAGAGAGAGAGGAGAAAGAGCTGGCAAAATTTAGTGTTACGACCTTATCATAATGATTATTTTGAAAGCATGTAATTACATGTTGTAGCTGTAGTTGTTGCTCTCTTTCTCCCCCTCTCCCTTCTCTCCCCCTCCCCCATTTTTGTTGTATTTTCATGTGCTGATTACGTCGTCGCAAAGTGAAATTGCTGCCACGTAGTTTTGCCATTTAACTTTAATTTAATGTTGATGTAATTTTTTGTTAGCCATAAAAATGTTTGCCTCTATTTGGCTGGGGCATGGGGGGGGGAGGGGCTTCTCCCCCTTGTGTGTGCCGGTTCAGGGCTTGGGTCACGTTGTGGTTTCAATTTGGGAATGGCGATCGAAAAAGGTTGCATTAAAGCTGGCTCAAGGCTCAAGGCTCGAGGCTCGAGGCGAAACCGGACTCTAATAATAATAATTTGCTAAAGCACTTAAGTGCGTCTACTTTGTGCGGCATTTTGTTGACAGGCGCGTTGCCAATCCAGCCAGGCTAGTCCCACCCCCTGCCCCCGCCTGCCTGCCCGGGGACAAAGCGAAAGGCAAATAAAGCAAAGCTGGCAATTGACGTTCGGCTAACGCGGCGTATGAGCGATGCGAACGCGACTTTTATGGCCTGTGCGTGCCTTGGCGTGTCCTGTGTGTGTGTGTGTGTGTGTGTGTAGGCGTAAATGTCTGCATTTAGACATGAAAGAGTTGCGTGAGTGTCAAAGTGTGTGCGTGTGTGTGTGTGTCTGTGTTGAGTCCTGGCCAAGCAGAAATGTAACAGATATTTATGGTCTCATGCGTGATTGGAACAAAGCCAAAGAGGGGGCAGAGAGAGACAAGGAGAGACGGGGAGAGAGGGGGAGAGAGGAGTATAGCAGACAGTGAAGTGGCGCTGATTGTGCCCTGAAATGTATTACAGATAATTGCCAAGTATTTAGGAATATTTAAGCCAACAAAGTAAACAAACTATTCTAACCTGTGCATTAGTCAGACAAAAGACTGAGTAGTTTGCTGTCTGTAGACTAAAATAAATATATTAATCGTATATGAAATATTATTATAGACAGGCAAGTTGGAAAGAGAGTACTATATAATAAATATTATTATATATTATTATATATATTATTATATATTCAGAGAGGCAGACAGAGAGAGAGAGAGAGAGAGAGCTAGCCAACTGCTTCAGTTTTTATCAGTTACTCTGTCTGTAGACTAAAATAAATATATTAATCGTATAAGAGATATTATTATAGACAGTCCAGTTGGAAAGAGAGCAAGTATACAAAATAGATCAGTATATATAATATATTTAGAGAGACAGTGAGAGAGAGAGAGAGACAGCTCCCAGCTAGCTTCATTTTTTTTCAGTTACTCTGGGATCGTGAGTTAGTACGCAGTTTCTTCAGATACTTCTCGCCAGTGTGCTTAGCTGACAGTCCCGTTAACTGGCACTGAAACGCATTGGGAATCACAATAAATTGTTTGAATTGCATTTTGTTGCAGGCATCATAAACAAAATGGCGCCCGCACGTACCGAGGCAATGCAATAAATGGCGGCCAGCGGCGAATTGGCGGGCACAGCCCACAGCTCTCTCTCTCTTTTTCTCTCTCTCTCTCTCTCTCTCTCTACTTAGTTCTCTTTCAAGCGGCAACTACAATTTGAATTGTGGCCGGGTGCGGTTCGGGGTTTATGGTTAGGCGACGCCTTCCCTGTCTTCCTGTCTGCCCTGTCTGCCCATCGGCGCTGACAACTGGAGCGTTCATAGAAATTGGCAAGCGTAAGGGAGAGGGGCGGGGAGGGGGGAAGGTGGTTTCCGGCTCAGCCACTCCCTGCCTGCTAGCCGCACTCCTCTCTACACAAGCAGGAATCGGCTTAAGCACTAGAAGGAAACAAACAAAAGCCAGTTCGCAGTCATTGTAACGGGGTAATGGCAGCAAGCAGTGGGCGGATTGAAGATGAAGCGGGGGGAGGGGGAGGGGCGTGTAGTGCGGGCAACAAGCAACAAACCAAAAATAATGTTGAACGTGACTTTTGTGATTGTTTGTGCAGAGAGAAAGAGAGAGGAGAGAGAGACAGAGAAAGAGATGAAGGAGGAGCAAAGAATTTTCATAAAAATTTGCTCGACAAGTTTTTCGGGTAGCGCCGTCAAGTAAAATGAAAAGAAATGAAAACTTTTCCAAGCACTTACTGCATGTGTGTGTGTGTGTGTGTGTGTGTGTGTGCCTGTGCGTGTGCGTGCGTGTGTGTGTGATAATAAAACTGCAACTTAAAGAACTTGACTGCAATTGTTTCTGGCAAAGATGTTGAGTGACTTTTACAACAGGCACTCCCCCACTTCCCCGTATTCTCCTACTCCTCCCTCTTCCCTGCCTTCCTTATCCGCTTTTCCTTGCAACATTCCCATGCGTTACAGAGTTGCGTATGTCTTTTCCTTTTGCGATTGTTTCTAGATATTTCATGGCACTCGTTTTAGCTCTAGTTTCACATCCATCTACATCTCTGCCTTCTCCTCCTTCTCCTTCTCTTTCTCCCTCTTCTTGGCCAGCTTTGGCTTTGCCTTATGACTTGTGCTTTTGTGGCTTTGGCTCTTGACCAAATTAGATTTGCAGCCACGCCCTGACGTTGTTAAATCTTAAACTAATAATAAATAAACTGTGTACACACTCACACACAAGCACAATCATCAATCTTAATTTTAACACACACACACACACAACAAAAAAGAATTTCAAGAGGAGACCGCAAAATTTTCAGCAAATCTGAAAATGCCAAAATCTGTAAATCTAATTGCCTTCTTTGAGGGGGCAGGGGCAGGGGCTGGGAAAAGCCTGCCGAGTCATGGCTGCGTAATTTATTTGAATTTCGACTTGCAAAATATTTTGACACGAACATTTTCTTATTTTTCTCTTCTTTTTTGCAGCTGCGAAATTCCTCGGACACGCAGGTAATGCTGAAACGCGTAACGCTCCAGAGTTCCGGACTATATCGCTGCGAGGTGTCCGGCGAGGCGCCCGCCTTCAATACCGTCTCCGAGTCGGAGACAATGACCGTAGTGGGTAAGTCAGCAGCTCAGCGAGTGCTTAATGGAATTTCACTTTACTGCAAACGAAAGAGAGAGAGAAAGAGCAGAGATTGCAATAACACACAGAGAGAGAAAGAGAAAGAAAAAAGGGGAAGAGAGATAGCAGCTGCACATGGGTAACAAAAATTTAATTAAAATGCTAATAGCTACGGGTACAGATCGAGGCGAGGCAGGGCGAGGTGAGGCGAGGCGACAATGTTGTGTTCGCAGTGCGCCTGCAGGTATGCAACATAATTGTGCGGGCAGACATGACAGATAAATGAGAGATGAGTGAGCAGCGAATTGGCAAAAGAAGAAGGCAGGAAGAAGATGTGAGAGAGAGAGGGAAAATCAGGGAAAATAGTCAGAGCTAAAGCCTGCACTCTTTGCCCTCAAATATCTTAATTATTTTAAGCTAAAACGCATGTTGAAGCTTTTCAAGGCAAAGCCACATGCAGAGAGAGAGAGAGAGAGAGAGAGAGAGAGCAGGAGAACGAGCAAGGTCTCTGCTGCGTAATGAAATTTATTCCCAAGTCTCTCTCTCTCTCTCTCTCTGCCTTGGCCTCCGCTTGGCTCGGCTTTTGTTGCCCGCTTGCCCCTTGACCCCACGCTGTGTGTGTGGGTTTTTCATTCAAGACTTTTTTTTCGTGCCATAGCTTGCTTAATACAACTGCATAATCTAAGCAAACAATTGAAATGGAATTTTTGCAGGCGCAGTCGCTGTCGCAGCTGGCGTCGCTGCTCTAACAAAAGGCTGCAACTGTGTGCGGGCTTGTGCTGCATACTTTCAGGCGCACTCATATGTGAATGTGTGTGTATGTGTGTGAAAGCAAGATGGCGGCACCCGCGCTAGCAAGTGAGTGGGCGTGGCTGGGCTGCTGCTGCAAATGTCATTGCAATTTGAAGTAAAATTATGTTTCGCATGTCGTGAGATTTAGAAGAGAAAGAGAAGGAATACTTGGAAAGACTTTTCCCATCTCTATCCCTAAGTTTATTCAGTTTCTTTCTTCATCTCGCAACTCAATCAGCGCGCGAGCTAATCTCAAATTTATAAACTCATAAAAAATCAAACAGTTATCAATATGTGCACTCTCGATTGCCTCTGGGAGCACGGGCAGCTCATCTTCATCAGCAGCGACACGATTATCATTATACTGATGCTGATGATGATGATGATGATGGAGCTGACTGGGCTCTGGGGCACTACGGGGCCCAATGCTAAGCACATTTCATGCTGATTTGGCAGCCTTTGGCTTTGGCTTCCCCGCCTCTCCCTCCCTGCTGCTGGCACAGATATCCCGGCTGAGACGCATTGGAATGCTGCGGAAATGGTTTTGCATATTAAACAATGTGCTGGGGCGACAAGAAAAACAAAAAAAAAAAAAAGAAAAGGCTACGCTCGCAGCGGTCCCCAAAGTCCCCAAAGAGCGAATCGAACCGAAAAAAGGGCGCAGAAGGGAGTGTCTGGCTGCAGGGATGGACTCATCATCAACAGCAGCAGCAGCAGCAGCAGCGGCAGCATCATCATCATTCTTGTCCTCGTCTGAATCCTGCTCCTCTCCAGCTGCTGCTGCAAGTGAGCCATAAAATATGCTTTAGTACGTTTACTTCGAGTGTCCCACGGCCCATTTGCACTGCACAGTGGGCATAAAACGGTGAAAAGCGTGCAGTGTGCAAATGGCAAAGCGTTTTCCAGTGTCATATACTTTAGTTGTGCTTAAATCTAAAGGAAATTGAGTGAGCTCTATGAGCTCTTTGAATTTATATCGATAAGAAAACGAGTTGTAGTTTAACTATCAAACGTTTTGCTCTTGTAAGATTAAACTGTCTTTTATTTATAATAATAAACAAGCCTTAATTTATGCAGATATTTCACACATTTTTTAAATTGCTTGAAAATTAGTGAATATCAATAAAAATCGAATTGCAATTTGTACCTCAAACTTTTTGCTTTTATAAGCTCAAATTGTCTTTTATCCATAAAAATATACCAAACTTAATTTATGCCGCAATTCTCACATTTTGAAAATATCTCGTTAATTCCCATTTTTAAATGCCTTAAGCCTTTTTCCTTTTCACTTATGCGCATTTCTCACCTGCACTAATTGGAGAATTCCTGGCGAGAAATATGCTGGCGGCCCCCTTTGACATTTCTCTCTCTCTCTTTCTCGCTTGGTTAACCTTCCTTCCCAGGCTGCCTTCCGTATGGAATTTACATTAAGCTGGTCGCGCTCTCTGCGGTCAGAGTATGTGTGTCTCCTGGCTGTGGCATGCATTACTCATACGCCCCATTGGCATTGGAAATAACTTAAAAGGAAGCGCAAAAATCGCAACAGTTGCTCAGCCAAGCCGTATCCGCATTCCCCAACTGCACTTACCACCCTCTCCCTCTCTCTCTCTCTTTTTCTCTCTTCCCTTTCGCTCCGTTTGTTATCTTTGCTTTTACATATGGCTACGATTTTTAATGTGCGATACGCGTCGCGTCGCATTGCCCTGCGCTGCGCTGCGCCATGTTTGAGTTAAGAAAACATTACAGTAACCAGCTACTACCAGTTACACTGTCGAGCCGGGTTGGGTTGGGTTTGGAGGGAACTGTGCTTGGCCTGCTTCGCGTAGCTGTATCTGGCGTGGAGAAATAAAAGTAAAACACGCGTTGTTTTATAATTAATGAGCACGCAAGGCGCGCTCGCTCTCTCTCTCTCGCTCGCTGGGCCCCCAAGCCACACATATGCAGCAGAGAGTGTATACGTGTCTGTCTGTGTGTGTGTGTGTGAATTTATGGTTAAGTGCACTTTAAAGGACAAACATACATATAACTCACTTGCCTGCTTCCTGCTGAGTTTCTTCTTTCGCGCACACGTTCCACATGCACACATAATGTGATCGCTTATCGATTTTACAATATAAAAAGCAATTGCCTGCATAAGGACACAGTGGGGGCACCCATACCATACCACCCTACCCTCCCCCTCTGTAGGCAGGCAAAAAGAAAACATATATATATATGTATATATAAAATTAAATGTGATTTTTATGAGCTTTGAGTGGCCGAGCAGCACTTACAGCGCATATTTATAGTTGTCTCCAGGCACCCTCCCATCCCTTCCCCCCCCCACAGGCCACGCTAATGAGCAGTAAATTTTAAAAGTGACAGCTGAAAGGTCATCGTTGCGCAATGCATGACCTTAGGCTTGCCCCCCTGCCCCATCATCCTGTCCATCCATAACTTTGCCCATAACTTTGAGAACTTTCGCTTTGCTTTTACATCGAGTTTGAAATGCACTGAAAATGGGGCTGCAGTTTGAGATTGAAAGTTTTCTGATAACAGATATTTCATCTAATAAATTTCTTGGAATTTTAAAGTGCAGCTACAATTCTGAAAATTTGTTAAATAATGCTATTTTCCATCATATTTCTGCGATTTGGTTTTGGATTCGATTTTATTGCTTATTTTGAGTAATCGAAACGTTTTTATGGTGGAAATTAATAAGACATTTTTTTGAAAATATTTTGAAACGTTTTTATGCTAAAAAATTGATAAAAAATTCTTTTGAAAATATTTTGAAATTCTTATAAAAGCACGGAAAAAATGGACAATATTTTAACATATAAAATCGAGAAGAATTTAAATGCAGAATTAATTTGGAAATATTCACTAGATCAAAAAGTCTTACCCGAGGAAAATCAAATTATTTTTGAAAGACTGAAAAATTGCTAAAATCACGATATTTTGCACAACTTGAGTTCAATTCATTTTTCTAAATTTCATACCCTCTTTAAACTATGGCAACATCAAATCCCTTTGCCTTTTTGCACTGTTGGCGCCTTAAGCCTTATTTATTGCCATATTTTGATAGCATAATATCTGTATTCCAATTTCCCTGCGATCCATTAAGATGCGAAACCACTTGAATCTCGTGCCATATATCATCGCTGCGAAATGTTTATTAAAATTTTGAGAAACACTTAACAACAAGTTGCGAATTTGCGACAACGTGGCTCAACATGTGCATAATCCCAGGCACACACACCCCCACACACACACACACACACACCTATACACACTTATAGAGATACCTTGCTCATACTCTGTCACACATTAGGGCTTTGCATATAGATCAAGTGGTGGGGCTCCTCCTGACCCGGCTTAGTGCCTGCTGCAAAGTGCGCTTACCTGCCAAAAAAAAAGAAGAAAGGAGAAAGGAGAAGATGGCGAACGAAAGAAAGAAATAATAAAATAAGGCAAGAACATACCGCAGCATATTAAAAGGCACCCCCAGCTGTGTTGACTAGATGCGCAGCTTGAAAGGCAGCCCGCTCCCCCTCTCCCTTCCCTTCCCTTCCCACAGCTTACCTGCTTCTAACCATCTTCTCGTTTTGCCACTTAAAATGCTTCCAGTTGTTGTTGTTGTGTTGATGCTGCCTGCCTGCCTGCAGGCAGCTGAGCTCCTCGACGCTTTTTCACCTTCTCGCCATGATTTCTCCCAATGTTTTTCCCTGCTCTGCCCTCTCCCTCCCTGCCCTGCTGTGCTCACGTTTCTTTCCCTGCCACTGCACAAAAGGTTGCAAACGAGCAGCCGAAAATGCGATGGCCGCAGCAGAACTGCTTAGTCATAGGAAAATGCTGAGAGAGAGAGAGAGAGAGAGAGAGAGGGGGTAGGAAAATGCGGGCTGGAAAATGCTTACCTCATACGTGTAGTACTTGAGGCGGGCTGCTGCTTCTTGCTGCTTCGCCAGTTGTTCACTTTCCGCATTCGACTTATTGCAGCTGCCCACTGTGCCAGGGACTCTACTGCCCCTTTCTGCCCCCTTTGATCCCTCTCTCTCCCCTCTTGGTTCTCCCTACTCCAACCCACTGTGCACAGGCCGACGCCGCAGGTTCGAATAATTTTGTTGGCGTTGGCGTTGCGTGCAAAGTTTTTTGCCCGCATAAATTGTAAACACACCCAAACACACACACACACCCACACACACACACACACACCCACACACACCCACACACACACTCAGACACGCTCATGTGTGCTGCGGGGCGCCCTTAGATTTATGCCACAAATAAAACTAAAGTGCGACAATATGGCGTTGGCTTAAAAAATAGCCATATAATATGAAAACAATTATCAGAGACACTGCCTGAAGGTGTGTGTGTTGTGTGTGGGAAAATTGAAGAGAATGTGCAGGAAGAAACGTTATACTTAGATAAGATATACTTTAAGATAAACTTAACTATTTGAGAACTGTAATTAATTGCGATACAAAGAAATTTGAATAAACTGAAAACTTTTTTTCTGAGCAGTAAAGAGGCCTAAGCCAATTCTTTATATATTTACATTTAAGAGACTGCAATAAACAATAATATTTCCACAAAATTTGACTGCATTAGCTCTTTAGTTCTCTGAGATCTATCCATTCAAATATACTACTATGTTGGAAAAACAAAGAAATTGCTTTGAAACTATTCTATTCCCATATAAAGATGAAAAAGTCATTCAAACTCTCTTTCTAAACTCTCCATCTTCTTTCTTGACTTCAATTTAAAATGATCCAAACAATTAGGCAAATTCAATTAGTTGCAGCCCCCACTAGTGCACATGCTATATAAGCCCTAAATCTTTTGATCCAACTCTTTACGTAGCTAATGCAAAATATGCTTCATAAATTTTCTCGCATTTTTCGATTTATGGGCTCTACGCATTGTATGTGAAAATGTTGAGTTTCTTTTATAGAGTTGCCACCCTGTGTGTGTGTGCATTGAAATCAATTTTCACTCGATTCCATTTTAATATTCCAACAGAGAATGCAACCTTTATTCGACTCTAGTCAAACATAAATGCAATTTGCTGGCCCAATGCAATTGCCCTGCCATTTAATATGCACCTTCCCCCCCCCCCTGCCCATATGTCTGCTTATATTTTATAGAGCTTCATATTATCCAGAGTTGCCACCCACTGGGGGGGGCTGCACTGAAATTGAAATTCTGGACACGTGTGTGCGAGAAAAAAGTGAGCAACCAAAAGCGAAGTAAAGTAAACTTCACTTTATAAATTACAAATAAGCAGAGAAACCTGGAAATCCTGGCCGGGCTTCCCTGCTACCCCTACTCACTACTTGACCGGCACAGACATGCTATATTCCCTCCCATATACGTATATGCTATGTATGTGTGGTCTGTTGCCTGTGCCTGTCATGCAACTGAAGCCGGAGCAGGGGCAGGAGCAGAAGCAGAAGGAGGAGCATAGTCAAGCCGCAACAAAAACTCCGGCAACTTCTAAAGAAAATTAATTTTTTTTGAAAACCATTAAAAATTAATTTTATTTTATGGCAGAGCTAAAGCACACACACACATGCAGACACACACACACACACACTGAAAAGGGGCAGCTGCAAATGTTATGAAAATGAAACAAGAAATTCTACGCCAGTTTTTATTGCAGTCAGCTTTAGTCTCTCTCTGTGTGTGTGTGTGTGTGAGAGTGTGTGTGCATATGTATGTCTGTCTGTTGTGCATACGTATGCGTGTGTGTGTGTGTGTGTGTGTGTGTGTGTGTCTTTGGTTTTGGCATGGTATATTTATAATGCATACAAACACTCGACTGCTCGTCGTCGTTGTAGCTGCCTCGCAGTGGGCGTTAACTGGACGCCAGGGGGCGCCACACTTGACTTGATTCCTTTCTTTCCATTTTCGTGCTCTGCCTCTGCCTCTGCTGCTTCTTGTTATTTTTTCTCGCTTTCTTTTTTTGCCCAAAAGCGCTAAGCAATGAGCGAGCGTGTGGCCAAGTGGTCGGTGGGCGTTAGTCCTATCCATAGAGCCAGCTGCCTTAACACTCCGCCCTGCCACACCTCCCCCCCTCTACACACACACACGCATGCAAGCTAAAATAAACTTTGAATAAGCATTTCGTATGCGTATAAAATGTGCTTCGCCTCCCTCTCCCCCTCTTTCTCTCTGTGGATCTGTGCGCCGTGTTTTGTATTTTACTGGCACAAATCTCAACATAAATCTTAAGTATGCCCCAGTCCCGGCCATCCATTCCCACGCCCAGACCCCCAAGCAGCAAAAGATACTCCACACACACACACACACACACACATACTAGCACACATTCATTATGGCTGCCATAACGGGCACAAAAGTAAGCCAAATATGCGAAGCTGCATATAAAACAATAAAGCAGATGAAACACAGCGCAGCGCAGCACGAGCCACTGCCATCTGGCCAGCTTCTGCTCCAGCTCCTCCTCCTGCTCCTCCCACATTAAGTTGGGTCCAGGCTAGTGCAGAGCAACAAAATATTCAATTTCCTTGGCTCATTAAAATTAAATAACTGTGCTTAGAGCACACACACACACACACACACAGAAATGAAGCCACCTTAAGCGAATGCACGTGTTTCCTTCACAGTGGGCTAATTAGTTAGAATATGCGATAAAAGTGGCACATAAACTCATTACAAGGGTTGTCTTTGAAAGTATTTTATTGAATAAAAGGAATATGCATAAGTAGGTCACAGGTCAAGGAAGCCGACCTGTTGTGAGCAGCTTCCAGTAGATATTTAAGGTGTGTTGTGTTCCCTTGCCAACCCACTGAAAAACAAATTTAATTATTATATTGTTTTATTAACTTAGACTATCTACAGCGTACCTTCCAATAATCAGTTGCTGTAAAGCGCGATTTGAAATTTAAAAAAAAATATTTTCTTGAAAAGTCATAGGGGGACGAAATGATACAAAAATTTCCAAAATATCGAAAATTTAAAAACATCCATTTTGCTATTCTTAATATGTGGAATAACTCTTGGGTGTTAAAACATAAACAAAAAATCATTCCACGTGAAAATCTTTTGATTTGTAGGAAAGATACGATCGTGAAAAATCATGGTACCAGGCCTGTTGAGCGTGTTACATGTCTAATTTTTGGACCACTTCGACATGATTTTTGGGTCAAAATTATGTATCGCCTAAAATCGTTTTAAATGATTGTTTAGTACTAATTTTGACACCCGCAATCGATTAAAATTAAAAACTCGCGACATTAAATTTCCAAAAAAAAAATTTTGACAAAAATTCATAGGGGGGACCCTTGCTTAAATTTTCGAATTTTCGAAAATTTTCAAAAATTCCTGAATAATATTTTTTAAGTGCAGAATCACTCAGGTTTTTAAAACATAAACAAAAAGTCATTCCGTGTGAAAATCGATAGATTTTTAAGAAAGTTATGATCGGTGTAACTTGAGGGTACGAGGCCAGTTGAGTGTGGTACATGTCTAATTTTTGGACCACTTCGACATGATTTTTGGGCATAAATTAAGTATCGTTTAAAATTGATTTAAATCATTGTTAAGTTCTAATTTTGACCTCCTCAATCGATTAAAACTAAAAACTCGCGATTTCAAATTAAAAAAAAAAATGTTGATGAAAAATCATAGGGGGGACCCTTATCTAAAATTTCCAAAATGTCGAAAAATTTCGAAAAATCTTTTGTGCTATTTTTTAAATGTATAAACAATCAGCCTGTTAAAACATAAACAAAATGTCATTACGCGTGAAAATCGATAGATTTTTAAGAAAGTTATGATCGGTGTAAAATGAGGGTACAAGTCCTGTTGAGTGTGATGCATGTCTAAATTTTGGACCACTTCGACATGATTTTTGGGTCAAAATTAAGTATTGCTTAAAATCGTTTTAAATAATTGTTTAGTACTTATTTTGACCTCCACTATCGATTAAAATTAAAAACTCGCGATTTAAAATTTTGAAAAAAAAAATTTGGTGAAATATTACAGGGGGGACCCTTGTCTAAATTTTCAAAATATCGAAAAATTTAAGAAAATCCATTTGGTTATTTATCTGTTAGAGAATCACTCAGGTTAAATAAACAATAGTGTAACCACACTCATAATATCAAACAGAGAATTAGTTCTACTATGTTATATATAGCATACTCAATGGTCAAGGGGTGTATTTAATGCATACTTTGCGGTAGAGGTGTTTTTGCATATTTCATACTTTATGCTTGGTATTTTTCGAGGAAAACGCTCAGCAGTCTGGCAACTCTACCTACTTCTTTCACTGACTGAAAATTCCTTTTACTCAATCTTCCATAGAAATTAATTTAATATTCTGCATTATCTGTTCACAGTGACCCCCGCGCATGGACCCAGGATAACCGGCGGACAGCCACGATATCAGATCGGTGACACTGTGCGCGTCAACTGCACCTCGTCTCCGTCCAAGCCCGCCTGCCACCTCAGCTGGCTGATCAACGGGGAGCCGGCACAGAAGCAGCATCTCAAGCAGTACGACAAGATTGTGGTCAATCGCGATGGCCTCGAGATGTCGCGTCTCGGCTTGGAGTTTCGTGTACGCGGGTTTCACTTCAAACACGGTGATATGAAGCTCAAGGTGAGTGTGAAGTGGCATAAGCTGAGGAAGACCCAAACTAACTGATCCACCTTTGTTTCTTGCAGTGTGTGGCCAAGATCAGCTCGCTCTACTGGCAGAGCAACGAGGAGAGCGTCGAGAGCGATCGCCAGCAGCGGGCACCTGCACTGGAATCACGTGAAACTGTTGCGGCCAAATCCAGCACAATTGGTAAAAGAGAGAGAGGGAGACCTGAGGGAAAAGGATTGGGATTGGGAATTTCGCTCTATATATCAAACTAATCTTTTCTATCCTTTTTTTGCAGGCGCCGCTGCCTCGAGGCAACCCTCGCATCTCATCTCGCTGCTGCCGGCGCTGCTGCTGCTCTGCGGCGTCGTTGGTTCATGGCGCTGGCCACCGGAAGGAGCCGGAAGTTAACTGGCTTTAGTCCTGCCCCTCCCCAACTGCCGCCTAGGCCCCTATAAGCTTACAAGTGCTTAGGGTTGTCGCCAGACATCATATCTCTGCGAAAAAGAATACAAGATTCAAGTGTAAAAGCAAACATATCCTATGCCAAATTTCATAGAAAAATCTACACACACACACACATCAGTCTCACACACACACACACTAACGAATATGTTGCGCTAAATTAAAAAGAAAATAAATAAATAATGAAACTAATTAAATTCAATTGATGTGCGTAAAATCTTTCAAAATTAAACTAAAAATTGCAAAGTAAAAATGAAAAATGAAAAGTGAAAAATAAATATATAATACTAAAGGATACTAAACTATGTAACTATTACAATACTTACATGAGGCATGAGAACTACTCAATTCGAGCATTTAAGTAATCGTTAAGCAACTGTAAATAATAAGTATTAGCTATAAGCCGAACATGTTAAAGATCATGATTAAATTAAATAATTATTATGAAAATATAATTTTCATTTAGTGTAAAAATTGGAGAAACTCAAAAACGAACGCTCTGTATAATATATTTTTTTAATCGCATAACATATATGTATGTATGTAGAAACTGAGTTATGATATAGCGAAAATTCCCTTTGGTTTCTCTAGACGAATCTCCTAAGATCCTTATCAACATATATGTGTACTATATTGGTTACTCCAACTTGTATTACTCCTTTACCTTTACCCACTTCACTCACTAGGAAACTAAGCTCATTTTGCCTATCTGAAGATTTCAATTCAATTCAATTCAATTGTATAAAACGCACATATTCGATCTAAACATATTCAGAACTTAATAGCGTAAATTAAAACCTAATAGATTAAGTATGCACCCTCCTGTCTCCCTTCCCCTAACATGCATAGTCATATGAATAGGACTAGAGTCTAGACATAAGTGATGCTCGAGAAAGGAAAACAATTAAAAAATTCCCTGCACCCATTCCGAACCTCAAAGATATATTAGCTGTAAATAGCCAATGCTGTAGGCTGCAAAAGTTGTCATTATTATCAGTGTAAAACGGAAAAAGGAAATACCCTAACTTGGTTTATATGTAACAATCCATCTCAAGCTGAGGCAGAGAGCAGAAACTGAACTCTAAACTGATCTAACTGGATTCTAAATAAATATTAAATGATTCTTGCATTTCTTAAACTGATAGTTCTGAAAGAACTTTTAAAATTTATTTGTTGAAATTTGTGAAATAAATTCAGAAACTGTTTTCCCTTTCAAAACTGTTTGCCACCTTTGATCCTCTGCTGCTCATAAATCATTGACAGTTCTCTGTCCTGAGATAATAATCATATGTTTATGCTAATTTTTCATAGTCTGAGTCACAGCGAGCGAAAACATATCACACCCACTGTAAGCCTCCGATTTGTAGCCAAAAATGGGTAACAGAAACAACACGAAGGTGTGCAGCAAAGCGCAGAATGCATGTGAGCCAAGACAGGCAGCAGGCAAAACAAGAGAAACAAAAACAAATAAGGCCAAGACTGTGTAGTCTGGGCCATATGACTCATAAGGGCAAAGCCCAAGCGTGCCGCAGAACCGGCTAAAAAGGGGCAGGCAAAGCGTGAAAGTTGAATTCAACCCATTTCCAACTGTTGTTGTTAGCCTCATTTGCATACAAAGGCGTTCGATTGTGGCCACAGCTGTGCGGCACGCGAAACCATAAGGTATTTTCGAGCCGGTTCTGATAGTTGATAATGATAACTGGCTAAAACTGGCAGATTGAGGTGCATAAAACTAGCCAAATGAGAAATTGTATTGTAAATATGAAACACGTAAGCGGGGGGAATGCCGAGGCATGTCCCCTCCCCACACTCTCCCCCCTAGTCTGTAGGAACTACACATAAAGCAGCAGCAGCAGCAGCAGCTCTCACAATATTCTCCATTAACTGTAAGCAAAACTTGTGCGTGTTGTAAATTAACAAAGGAAACCGATAAAAATCTAAAAAAAAAAAACAAAGAAAACAAAAACTAATGAAATTCACTTCCTTCTCTACGTACTGTTTCCATTTGTGTTTCTTTCTCTCCATCGAGCTCATCGATTATGTTGAAAACTCTAAGAATAATTTATAAAAATGATTTTTTATATATAAGCGACAGCAAAACATGTTTAAGATTAGTTTGTAATGTGAGAAAACAAATAAAACGAAACGAGCGAAACATTTCTTTAAATTAAATCAATTTTCTATTGTCTCTTTTGTTTCGCAATTTGCGGTTTGCATTTCCGTTTCAACTCGCTGCCGGCCATTTCCGGCTGCCATCAATTTCCTCAATTCACTCGATGATTATATTTACCTAAGTTGATGTCCTCTGCGTGTGCCGCAGCCAATGCCAGCCCTATGGCAACATTGAAATTATTTAATTAAATCTGTTGCAGTGCAAAGGAACATGGCCAGGCTCAAAGCACACAGAGATAGAGAGAGAGAGAGAGAGAGAGAGAGAGCACAAATTTAATATTGGGCTCAAAAGTTGTCTGTGGAAATCCTTGAGGGCAATTGACTGGGCAGACCGAGCAAATATCAAGTCAAAGAATAAATGTATCCCCATATGAATGTATTTAAATATGAAAGAAAGTGTGGAGTGTTGTAAAAATGTATGGGTCAACAAAAAGTCACTCGACTGACTTGTATGCTTGTGGGTATTTATAAGTATTTGTAGGGTATGTATATTTGCATACAAAGTTCTTAAAGTAGCTGAAAGTCAAAGAAAAGTTCTGATAAAACAAATAGATTAAATATTTATTTAGATTTTTTGTCTGTAAATTGAATTCAGGTATTCATTTTATTATTACATATTACAATACAATATTTTATGTGATACTTTTCTGTAGTACTGTAGCTCTTTAGTCTCAATAGTTTGTACTACTTGACGCAGTATCTTAAGTTAACCTACGTAAAAATAATTCTTACAGCCTGGAAATTGTTGATCTCATATAAACCTTTAATATCTTATTTATTGACTAAGCCAACCTTTTCAAGCTTAAATGCGCACCGCTTTTAATGGTGCTACCTGTATAAAACCCACATCTTCTGCCCAACAAAAAACTATGCGCAAACAACAAATTGAATTCCCAGCAGAAGATACCGTATGCAGTGTAGCATAAAAACCGCTAAGGTGCTCGTATATTCGCCATATGCGCGACACGCCATGCGATTTACGTTTAGTCATAAATTAAAATGTCGCCGCAATTAAAGTGCACACCCACACACACACACACAGACACAAAGAAACATGCATACACGCGACTTTAGCTACACCATGATTCATGACTAGTGGGTAGTAGGGTGGGGAGTGAAAGTGGAGGGAGAAAGGAAGCCAGCTCACTGCGGACAGGAAACGCGACCACAACGCGTATTGCATTTCCGTTGGTTATTCATGGTCAATAAGCGTAGGCCGTGTGCATG
Source organism: Zaprionus tsacasi (assembly GCA_018904105.1). Classification (NCBI taxonomy): domain Eukaryota; kingdom Metazoa; phylum Arthropoda; class Insecta; order Diptera; family Drosophilidae; genus Zaprionus; species Zaprionus tsacasi. The sequence continues at coordinate 5,046,022 of JAEIFR010000631.1, forward strand.
CGATGCAGTCATAAAAGCAAAAACCAATGAAAATTAAATAACAACAACAACAACAACACGATTTGTTTTTGTTGCTGCGAAAGTCACCGTCAATGTGTTTATGCTGCAATTTTGCACGTTTGCCACGCCTACAGCCTCGGCTGCTGATAGTGCGCCTCATTGGCTGCTGAGGCCAAATTAGTTTTTCCCATTGAGGCTGAAAATTGTGCCAGTAAATGCAGAAAATTGTACAATAAATGTAAATAAAACGCCCAAGGGGAGCGGAGGAGCAAAAAGTGTTGCCTACTTTTCAGCTGCGCAGTAAATAATTCGCGCTGCGGCGTGCGAAAAAAAAGTGTTGCCTACTTTTTTGGGCTGCTCAGTGAATAATTCTGAAATTAATTTCGCTGTGCATTATTACGCTTTATCTATTCGCCGATTGTAATTTAGTTTATCAATTTCATTTAATTTGGCCACGAACGAACACAACACAGTGCCTGCTGAAAATTTGCTGACACACGCGACACACAGAGACCCAAAAATCGAATGGACAAAATGTGCTGCCAAGTAAGCAGGTGCGTGCCGGTTTTATCAAATTTACGCTTATTGCATTTTAATTAATTATAAACAGGTAATTATGGTAAACAGGCTAAGGCACACACACACACACACACACACACGAGTGCTTATACATTAACCAGCAGGCCATAAAGAGCGCTCGTAATTATCAGACAATTTAAAAAAAAAAAAAAAAAAACGAAACGTTGCATACACAATTTTTGCCCATAAACGAACCAAGTGCTTAACAACATGTGTAGGGGGCGGAAGGTGGCAGAGAATGAGAGGTGTGACGGCATAAAATTAACTAATTTAAGGCATGTCCGTCGCCGGGTTTTACTGCATTTTTAAGTGCCATCGCCCATAAATGTTCGGCTGCCTAAATGCTTCCGCTATAAATTTTTGCATAATGCGTATACGTCGCATGTGTCAATAATGTGCGGAAAATCGCTGCTGCAATCGAATAGGAAAAGCAGCAGCATTTTATGGCAGCAGCAGCATTTGTGCATTGTGCCATAAAAGTCGAAGGGAAAACCGATTTCGACTTTCTCTCTCTCTATTGCTCAAACGCTTCCTTATAGCTGCAGCAAACTATTTGCAAGATAATAAAAAAGATTTCCATGTCTCTGAGTATTTGGCTGCCCTTTAAAATTAGAAAATTAAAAACTATGATATCCCATTTCTTTTGCAATCCAAACCGTTGTCAAATTGATTTATGAATGAAACGGGGATAATAATCTATGGCAGTTTTTTGCGCCGAATTAAGCCTTCATTGTAGTAGTTTTGGCAGCTCTCAAAGTCACTCAAAAAAAAAAAGTGCTTACCAACAAGTTTTGGTCAACAGATGCGTTAGCCAAATGAGTTCTGATGCGTCTGCCACAAAGTTTGTTTGTTTGTGCTTTTGTTTTTGTTTCGCTCTTGTTGTTTGTTTGTTTGTCTGTTTGTTTGTTGCCAAGCGAGAAAGAGATAGAGAGCTGGTTGCACATAAATTTCAATTAACATAAATTTTATGGCAACGCAAAGTTGGCTAACAAACGCAGCGACCGCACAGCGTTTTCAATTATTGTCTGTTGGCCAAAAGTTTGTCGTTTTTATAATACTTTCAGTGCAATGTGTAATGCACTTGAGTTCCACCATGAAGCGTGTGTGTTGAGAAGAGAAGGCTTTAAGGGTGGCGATTAAAGACAAACGTATGTGTGTGTGTGTGTGTGAGACTCTCAGGCAATGTGAGTAAAAGGCGCTTATGCAAAGCGATAAAAGAAACGGCGACATACGTATATGGTGAGTCCATGCAGAGTCTCTACATACAGAGCAAATCTAACCCGAAGGCAATAAAATCCATTTGAAATTGTTATTTTAAGCGAAAGGAAATCGCTGCAGCCAACAAAGCAAACGAGTTGAGGGAAAAAAGTAGCCAAGTCATAAAAAATCAAATATCGGTTGAGTTTCCATTGCGTAGGCAACCGAAAATGGACAACAGCAGCAGCCACTCAGTCTCAGTCTCAGTCTCAGTTTCAGTCTCCCTGAAATCGAATGAACTGAACCGACCTTATCTTACCTTACCTCACCCCACTTTACCTTACCATACCCTCACTGTGTGGTAGATAAGCGGGCCAAAAGCTTTGCCAATACGAGTATTTGCCTTGTAATGCACAAGAACTGCCCCAGAGCACATACATATCTACACACAAACACACACATGTCACGGTGTGTGGGTGTGGCATGGAGAGCCATAAAAAATCAAGGTAACGAAATGCGTTTACTGATGAAATCAGCAAAAGATATGGGGCTGAGACTGAGACTGACATTGGGGTTCGTATTGGCCATTTTGCTTAGCTGGAAATCTTTAGAAGCTAATAAAACTGGCAAACAATAATGAGACACACGCGCAGATAGGCAAAAAAGGGATACCACGAAATAAAAAAAAAACAAAATGGAATGGGAAACATGCAAAACAGAGAAAAATCCTAAATAAAAAGTTTCAAAATACAAATAGCAAAGGCCACGGTCGACAGTAAGATACCCTGCATGTCACAAATATATATACGGATGATAATACAAATTTTGTTTAAACAAATCTGCTGATCGAAGTGCAAAGACACTGGAATTCCCTGAAATTCAAGCCGACAACCTTTTGACATTACAACCTTATCATTATCAATAATACCCTAGCATATTCGCTATACTGATGAGTATTTGGAGCTGCTTTTACCATCCGGCTGTTATCAGCTGAAATGCTGAAAGCGAAAGCGACCACACACTATCTATAAGCCAGGGACTAAGGCATACCAGAAATTAACCTGCAATAAATGATCATTTAAATGTTATATAAACTCCATGAGAATTTGTTTATTTATTTAACTTCAACTAAGATCAGTCGACTCAAGGTATAAAAACAAATAACAGCACTTTATGGAACTTTAACTTTTAATTCCCAAACTATTCTTAATATATTGCCACCAACTTTTAGATTCCGGAGCTTGTCTTTCTTTCGCGATTCCTTGTACATTGTAATTGGGCTGAGCACTTATTACTTCACTTCCATTAAGTTCCTTGAACTCAGTTATTAACGAATCAGTTGCCTCTTTATTGACTTCTGTAATACAACTGTCGTAGCCTTCATCTCCTGAGTGTAGAGATTCACATTTTTTGTCTTGAATCGATTTTTGAAGTTCATCCCATCGGCGCGCTAGACGTTGACAAAAGTGAACATCTTCCGCAGCGACGTCTTCGCAGCTTGGTAGAGCAGAGAGGTTCGCTATCAGGCAGAGAAGAGCGCAGAGCTGAAGAATTAGTCGACCCATCTTGATGGAAGGCAGCGAAAGACTGATGTGCACGAATAATAATGATCACATTATAAATTCAGTTCTGCTCTGAGAAGCTTCAGCAAGCAGCATTATTATCAGCAACAACCAAAATCGGAAAACCACATACTGGACCCTCGATTTGTATATAGAAATGATTCGGACTTTCTGACTATTCCAAGAAATAAGTATATTTTTTTTGAATAAGTTGTTTTTATTGATTAAAGCTTTTATTCTGTTACAATTTTAAAATGTTTCCATGCGTCTTTATCGATATAGCACGTTACTACTACCAAAACTGAAGATAATCCCACCAAGTTTTAGATCTCGCAGGAGTTCTTTCATATATGTCGTGTACATTTTTCTCCACTGGTGATGCTAATAAACTTAATCCATTAAGTTCCTTTAGTTCATTTATTAACAGATCAGTTGCCTCTTTATTGATTTCTTCCACACGACTGTCATAGTTATCGATCCCTGGATGTAGGGATGGATATTTGCTGTCTTGAATCGATTTCTGAATTTCATAAAATCGGCGCGACAGACGTTGACACAAGTGAGCATTTTCTGCACCAACGTCTACGCAGTTCGGTAGAGCAGAGAGGTTCGCTATCAGGCAGAGAAGAGCGCAGAGCTGAAGAATAAGACGACTCATCTTGATGGAAGGCAACGAAAGACTGATGTGAAAGAGCAACGATTGGCACATTTAAACGCAGTAATTTCTCTGAGAAGCTTCAGCATCATTCAAGCATCTCAATTTATTATCAGCTGAAATTCTCAATTCCAAAAAAAGCCACGTAATCGATGCCCTTGAAGTAAATACCGTTATCAGCTGAAAGAACGATCAGACACACTTTATCAACTTACAGACCCCGTGACACACTATGTGTATATATCATTCATTCTCATGCTGAGTATGCTAAGAAATAAGTAAATTGATTTTGGTTAAGTACTTTATTTGATTCAAATATTTATTTATATTTTGTACTCAAATTGAACTTGTTATTTTTACATCATATAACAATCCACTATGCCTACCAAAATATATACCAAGGTTTTTCTGTATTTGGTGATGGAGTAGGCCTTGGCGTGAGTCCTCCTACTTCGTGGTTAGGACAGAGCACACCACATGTACTATAAATTATCTCGCCTTCCTTTGTCTTAGCATCCTCAGCAGTTGATGGAACAGAATTTTCTTTCACCTCAATTGATAATTGGCTAGTTGCCTCTTTGTTTACTTCGGTCATACAACTGTCATAGCCCTCTACATCTGGATGTAGTGAGGGACATCTTCTGTTCTGAATCAATTCCTGAAGTTGGTACCATCGGCGCGACAGACGTTGACAAAAGTGAACATCTTCTGGAGCAACGTCTACACAGTTCGGTAGAGCAGAGAGGCTCGCTATCAGGCAGAGAAGAGCGCAGAGTTGAAGAATAAGACGACTCATCTTGATGGAAGGCAGCGAAAGACTGTGGAGCATCACAAAAACATTTAATCACACTTAAGCTTTGGTCTTCTCTGAGAAGCATCAGCAAGTAGCTTTCGAGAAGCTCAAGTTATTATCAGCAAAGGTTGGGATTCCCCATTTCAGAGAGGTCAAGCATGATAATTCTGTTATCAGCTAAAAGAAGGCAGACAAACAGACATTCCATATCAGCCTATGCAAGGCACATATGTGATTCCCGATTTGTACTTTCCGAGTATTCCTAGAAATAAGTGTATTTTATATTTTATTGATCAAAACATTTATTTCAATTCTGTTACAATTTCAAGATCTCAAGAGAATATTACGGTTGAAAGAAATGCGACACTTTAATTGATTTATTATTCGCATAAATCTTTAATGATTTTGCACATTAATTCTACCAAAACTTCCACCAGCAACACTCCTCTTTCTTCGGATTCTGTCTACACATAAGGTCGCCTGCTAGTGTTCGCTTAGGAGTCGGACACAGGGCACCACTATATCGTTTCATTCTTCCGCTTTTATTTTCCATCGAGTTGAACTCTGGGTAGACCGCTGCGGAGATGATCGCTATCAAGAAGAGAAAAGCGAACAACTGAATTAAAAATCGACCCATCTTAATGGTTGCCAGTGAAAGACTAATGATATAAAGAAGAATAAATGATATTAAGAATGAAAGTAATGCACAATGCACAGATGCTGCGGGCTGAGAACAATCGAGAGAGCACTCTTTTTCTATATCTATCTTTCCTTTGTTTACTTGGATTGTAATATTAATATAACGAATACTGTTATACACACTGGAAAACAGTTGATGATAATACTGTGAAAAACGGTTGATTATCGCTGTAAACTTTCCACAGCTACTCTGGGACAGGCAGATGCTTTTCTTGGAAGAATCTCTTAAAACTTTAACACATCGATTAGCTGTCAGTGAATGGAATTAACCGTTTTCAATAAGTAACTGCAACTTGAGTAGTTTTTCGACGATTTTCCAATGCAGCCCATTGACTTTTCCGCTTGAATTGCTGCTAACTGCAGACACTTCAGTCGCTTAGCCTCCTCTCTCCTCTCTCCCTGCCCAGTCTCTCTGCCTGGCAACTAGGTAACTGTTAACTGTTTGGCTGCAGCTTTAAGCCATCGTGACACTTGGCATCACGTAGCTGCAATGACATGAAATCATTTTCATTTCCATTCACTGTCACCCAAAATGCCCTTTAATGGCAATCGCAACATGCAAGACGAGGCCTCTCCGAATTTGTTGTGTCCTGCATCTATATAATTTATGGTACTGCCTGCTCTGCCAAATTATGTGCCAGCAATTGCAGCCTGAGGAAGGGAGACAGAGCGAGAGAGAGAGAGAGAGAGGTCTATGCTCTGAAATTGGCAGCCAGCATTTTATGAGGACATTTTATTTTGCCACGCATTTTTATCACAATACGAAAATTATGATTGTATCTTCGAGTATTCCAGTCGATGTTCCTTTTGTATTGTTGTGTGTTTTGCTAGGATTGTTTATGCTCTGCTTTCGGCCAGGGCTGTACTGAGGGAGAGTTATGTTTTGGGCGCTTGAAAATTATGTAGAAACTCTTCTCTACTCTTCAGATAGAATTCTCTCTTATTTCAAATAAAATTTTAAAGATTTTTGAACGTATATTTTTGAAGAATATTGCAGATATATCAGTTCAATGAGATGAGTAAAATATGCCTCGCATTTATATAGATAAAAGATATGAATGTGTGCTCATTATTTGCGCATGTATCGATGGAATGGTAACTATGTATGGCAAACAAATAAACTAATTGTTTTTCCACCCTTGGGCATACGCAAACCGCTACCGCACACATGTAAAAAAAAATAAAAACAAATATATAAAGACGAAAAATAAACAAACAAAGACAATGAAATTACGTGACGGTGACAAGGACTATGACAATGAGGATGGCGATGGCGATGGCAATGGAACTGGAACTGCAGCAGGAGGAATCGACAGTAGCACGTAATTTGCCAATGGGGTGTGGCCAATGGATATGGGGGGAAAGAACATGAAGACAGAGACGGACGGACAGACAGAGAGAGAGAGAGACAGAAGGACAGAAACAACAGACACTTTTATTGCAAATCATTTCAAATGCTGCAAATGATAACAACAACACAAGAAACGGACATGACATTGTTTTGTCTGTCTGTCTGGCTGGAGGTGTGTGTGTGTGTGTGTGTGTGTGTGCTGCATGACAACTGCAGTGAGGGGTAACGCCGTCGGGATTGACAATATCTGAGCAGGATAAAAAAACAGACAACTTTAATGGGGATGACAATTGCGATGGAAAATCGAAGAATGCATAAAATCAAATGAGCCGCAAAATGATTGAAATTCACTCAAGCTGCACGAGAGATTTATTAAATGCTTTTTAAGGGGTGCGCTTTAATATGATAGGCCAGAGAGAGAGAGAGAACTTTTCTTGCACACACACACACAGTTAATGCACAGTTTAACTTATCATTAAGGCAATCAAAACTTTACCTGTACCGGCAATTTATGCCGTCTTATCTGTGCGAAATCAAACATAAAACTTTTAAGCTGCCGACAATTGAGCTTTATATGCAGAAGGTCTCTGCCGCCACGCTGCGTATGAGGACTTTGCCGCGCACAAAAGTAGGCAACGAATATTTTCACTTAAGTAGGAGACGAAGGAGCGCAAAATGGCTGCCTAATAGGAGCTTTGGCTTGGCTTAAGCTCCATTTGAGACGAAGGTTTTCTTGCTCGAATTTACCAAGTGAATAAACACACACACACACACACACACACACACTCATACACTCCCACTCGACGTGTTGTTGTTGTAATTAAATGACAAATCTGATTTATGTGACATTTGATAGCCGCAGCGAGTATAACAAACCTGGCTAAGACTCTGCTTGACCAACAACGCCTGCCTTAGTGTGTGTGTGTGTGTGTGTGTGGCTTTGTCGACAGCTTGTCTTTGTTATTGAAGCAGCATGCTGCATCAGGTGAAGATATACCTGCTCATTTGCGGGGGCCAACACACACACACCGTAGAAGCCAAAGATTTTCTTGGCTAATAAATGTGCTGACAGCCCTCTCCCTCCTTGGACAAACAAAACATTTGCCGCTTATAATTTGTTTGGCTTTGTCATCTATTTATCAAGTGTGCTTATTTCTGGCAGCTTATTAGTGGAGCTTCAGTGCCGAAATGAGACTTTTGGGATAAGGTCAGCTGCCCCAGGATGGCGATGTACTAGTAGAGAGCATATTACGGGGGATTTGTTGGCAGATTGAGCAAACAGACTTATTAGAAGCTTCATTTACGTTTGTTTTTCATAGCATCTCGCTCGTTGGGATTATCTAGAAATAAAAAAAAAAAAGGTCGTAGGTCGAAAGAGAGTAGAAATTCTTGAGATTACTTGTGCTTTGCTGGTATCTGAAATATTTTCAAAATAATTCTTAGAATATATTTAGTTATATAAGTGTTAATTTAGCTCATGCCAGCTCTTCTTTTTTAAGCGAGTTCTACTAAGTAACCTTACGCTAGATGCTAAAATACTCCGGCACTAACTGTAGGACTTTTTATACTACCTTAGAAATGAGTGGAGGAGCCGAGACATCTGCGCTTTTTTTTTACTGCTAAACGGTTTGTGTTGTCCTTTTGCTTTTATTATTGCTGGACAGTCATTGACATCATGTTGTCACGTAGCCGGAGAACATTTTCACGTATTTGAAATATTTTCTAAAAATTACCCAATTTTCTGTGTCGTCTCTTAAAATGTACCTCACTCTCTAAGTCTTTCACTTCCTCTCTCTCACTCCCTCTCTCTCTCTCTCTTGTTTGAATAGTTTGTAAAGAAAGACAAAGAACGCTTGATTTTGAAACAAATATTATTTTTTTTTTTGTTTTATTAATTCTTCTTCAAGAGTTTCGTTCATAATTTGTTTGATTTGCTGTGTCAGATACTCGTATCGTACATCGAAATTACGCTTAAAGATATTTACAGAGTTTCACTTGTTGTTCATGTTGGTTTCGATTTTAGTTTTTTTTTTTTTTTTTCATTAAATTCAAGTTAAATTACGTTATGGCATTTTTTACTTCTCCTCCCCTTTTTGCTTCTTGTTAATTATTTTTAGTATGCAGCTCTTGTTGTTGTTGTGTTGTTGTTAATATTTATCGTATAGATGCGAATGCATTTATCTTAATTATTATACATCTAAAAATTGATTTTTAAATACACAAATAATTTACACTTACGATTAGCACACAGTTATATTTTTATTATTTTTTGTGTTTTTCGTTTTTGCTTATGCAAATGTGTTCTATTTTTTTTTGCATTCGTTAATTATTAATTTTATGTTAATTGTAGTTTATAGCGTTGACATTAAGTGAGACTTAAAAACAGTTTACAGTTTACAACAATGCACATTTATTTTTATTAAACTTGCATATATATGTGTGAGTGTGTGTAGGTATAAATATATTTCTGCCCAGGCTTATCAACTAACAGCGCATTCACTCGCACAGTCACACACAAATGGCTCATTCTCTCTCTTTCTCTCATTAATATTTCTGGATAAACTTGCAGTTCAGTTTGTTATATATATTTGTTTTCTTTTACAAGCCTGATCTCTGCAAGAGTATCTACTCTTCGGCATGCCGAAGCTCTCTTTCTCTCTCTCTCTCGCTTCACACCGTATTCAATTTTAAATTTATTCGCTTACACATTAAAATTGGCGCATTATTTTAGTTTTGTTTTCATTGACATCTTAACACTAATTTAGTTATCGTTTAAATAGTATGTGGAAGTATTTACACATTAAATGCATATTTAAATATATTTATGACAATTGTAATTAAACCGAAATGTGCAACTGGCATCGTAATCGACCATCGGAAATCAAAATATATATAATATATGTGTGTTTAAGCTATACGTGTATATATGTACATAGATAGTTTCGCATGGAAATTGCATTAATAATTATAATGGACAAAGCATTTAATGTGGAGCTGCTCTACCTCCTTCCCCCTCTCTCTCTCTCTCTCTCTCTCTCTCTCTCTCTCTTGGGCTATTTACAGAATTTCAAATTGTGTTTGAACTAATTTCAACTCCTCATTAAGGCTTAATCACAATCATTTCACTATTGTTTTGGTTTTGCTTTATCGTTCAATTGAGTTGACTTTTAGCTATTGTTACTAGAAATTGGCTAACTAAATTGTTAACATTTCAAATAGATAGCGCGATTAGTTCATTTTTCAAGGGGTGACAGCAAATATAAAAATCATAAATGAAATAACATGGAATGTTATTAGTACGTGAATTACATATATAGTTCGATTCTCTATAATCTAAAAAACGTATGCACTTAGTTGGACAGAGAACGGATATACATAGATATAGATGCGTATATCATTAATTGAGTTCACTCACACACACATACGTATACACATATACATAAAAACTTTGGCAATTTATAAATGTACGATATGTTTTTGTTAGTTTTAAGACTTTTCAACAGTCACCAGCTTTAAGATGCTAAGTTTGATTAGATTTCCATCGAGTTATATCATTATCATTCCATATAGTAGTTATTATCATTATTAAATCGTGTGTGCATTCTCAGTTGCATTTACAAATGTGCCATAATATAATACGAAATAAAATCGAACTTTCAGAGAACTTTTACAACAATATACCATATATATGTGTGTATAATATTAAATGAGTTTCGATTCGATTAAGTTTAGCACAGTTTAAAATTCCATTTGAATCGCATGGTACATCATATTGATTATTATTATTATTATTATTATTATCATATATTTATTTAACTACAGAATGCTTAACAACTAGTTTTACATTTTATTTTATTTTATTTTTGTAATTTCTCATTTATTTTTAATGCAATTTAAGTTCGTTATTTGCTGCTGGATTTTTGAGCTGTTCTCGTTTTCGTTTTCGTTTTTCAATTATTCAGAGTTTTCTTTTGTTTTCAGAGTTTTCAGTTGATTTTTTGGTTAGTGCAGCGTCGCTTTATCTTTTGTGTGTGTGTGTGGGAATACTTATAAATTAATAACATACAATAATACATACATTTATTATTTAGCTATATACAGTTTCGGTTTTTAATACGCTTAACAATTTTCGCATCTGCTCTGCTGCTGCTTTGTTTAAATTTAATTTATTATATGCATATAAATATGTTTCTCTGTTGTTTATACAAATTAAATTCAAGAAAGCTTTTGTTAACGACATAAATAAATTATCGATTTTCTCGTACATTTTTTTCGGGTTTTCTTTTCTTTTGATTTTTGCAGTTTTCTTTTATGGTTTTTCGATTTCTGTTTCTTTTTTTCTATTTTCTGCACGTGAACTAAGCAACAATTTTGTTTTTGTTTTTGTTTGTTTTGCGAAGCGAAGACGGAAATTCAGTGGAAATTTTGTATTATGATTTGTGGGCGGGGCTGAAGTGCTTGGGCGGGGTCGGCTTAATGCAGCTACCGCGCAGCCAACAACATTTGCTGCTGCTGCTGCTGCTGCGTCGCTGCTGTCGCATCGCTGAGAGCAGAGCAGCGCAGCTGGCGAACGAATCTCTTGAGCTTCTGCTTAGCCACCGCCAGCAACTCGACAACAACAACACGCTTAGCCTGCTTAACCTGACCCTGACCCTGACTCTGATTGGGATACTCTTTTCGACTGTGATCTACAACGTTATCATTATCGTTATCATCATCAACAACAGTTACAGTTGTTGTTGTCGACACTCCCGGCCCGGCCACGGGCTTGCTGTGCATGGACGCTGGCCATGTGGAGCCGCCGCCGCCGCAGCTGACGCCAGCCAAGGTGGCTGCGGTGGCCAGCGCCAGCAACAGCAGCACACTGGGCGCACGGGCCATGAGGAGCGAATCCGTTTTGCTGGCTGCATTGGATGGTTGAATGAAAAGCGATAAGATTTTTGTAACAAATAATTCCCGGTATGACATACCTTGCACCGGATCGGCGCGAGAGTTGCTAGCGAAGGCGCTATCGCTCTCACGGGACTCGAGCACCGGCGCCTTCTGCGGTCGATCGCCCTCGACAGACTCCTCGTTGCTGCGCCAATAGAAGGTCGATAGCGAGGCCACGCACTGCAAGGCAGGAGAGGATTAGATTGGGATTGGGTAGAGAGGAGGAGATCAACTCACCTTCAATTTCATGTCGCCATTGCGAAAGTGTTGCTGCTCCACACGAAATTGCAGGCCAAGCACCGAGGTCTCCAGGCCCTCGCGTCCCGATACGATGGTGTCGTATTTGCGCAACTTCTGCGGCTCAGCCGGTTCGCTATTGATAAACCAAGACAGATTGACAGCCGGTTTGGAGCGACCGGCGGTGCAGTTGATGCGCACCCAGTCGCCAATTTGGTAACGCGGACGTCCTCCACTTATTTTCGGCGGTCCCTGATCCGGTAGAGCTGCAAAATAAGGCAAACACAATCCCGAGCTGGTTAGTTGTGGCTGCCACTGGAGTTGCCCCTCTTCGTGCTGTACAAAATTTAATTTACGGCTAGTTGGCAGTTACCCAACACCTTCCCCAGTTACCCCAACACCGGCTTGAGCTTCCCTCCTCTCTCTCCCCCTCAAAAACAACAAATTCGCCGGCGCCCAGCCGGAAATTCAATAAAAGTTCCAGCCGCTGATGCACTGACAGACTGCTGATAAAATTGCACACAAAAAGCACAAAAAAGGAAGAGGCGGGGGGCGAAAAAAAAGAAGGGAGAAGCAGAAGAAAACCGAGTAAAATAAAAAATAAACTGAAATGTAGAGGAAATCGGCACTTGACGCAAAAGGAGAATGTTAATACTCTAACAGGGTAGTAAATCATGTAGTCTACTTCAAGGAGGAAGATTTCGAAGGAAGAAGACTGTGAAGAAATATGTTAAAGCATAACAGAGGTTGTAATGCTTACACTGAAAGAGAGCAACTATTAACATAGTTCAGACAAGATCTTAAATGTTACTTAACAGACAACTGTTACTTAAGCTTACGGCTAGGGAACATCTCAGTTAACAGCAAAGGCAATAACAGCGCCCGCACAACTAACTAAAGTCTTAAAGTAGCTTTAAAAATTTTAGCATGCAGGAGAAAGAGAAGAAGCACATACGAAATATGTTAAAGCATAACAGAGACTAACATAGTTGCTGTAGTGCACTTAACATATTGCATGTTAAGCTAACACTGTAAAAGAGCAACTATTAACAGAGTTGCGACAAGATCTAAGCTGTTACTTTACATGCATCTGTTACTAAACATCTCAGTTAACAGCAAAAGCAATAACAGCACTCGCACAAATGCAACTGTTAACTAAACGCAGTTTAACAGTAGCTTCAAAATGTTAGCCAGCAGCTCTGCTGTTAACAGATATAATAAGAATTCACACACACTTCTGTTAAAGCAGAAAAATGTTACTGTATTGCAACTAACATATGTTAAGCCCACTGTAAATGGTTGAAACTATTAACAGCGCCCTACAGAAATGTTAACATTTTCCACATAGATCACTCTGCTATTCCCCCCACATGGTATTAACTCTACTTTATACGAAAGTTAGACTACCCATTCGAAGACCATAAATCAGAACTGAGCCGAGCTCTGAGAACGGAAACGGAAATGCTTGTTTTTCTCTCTCTCGCACTGGCCGAAGAGAGAGCTAACGGCATTTGTGGGCGCTGTCGGAGCTGGCAATGCTGTGTGGCATATGCGAGCAGTTTGTTTGTTGTTGAAGCTTTTAAAAACTTTGATTGAAAGCCAAACACGACGGCTCCGGCCCGGCCGGGGCACAATGTGCGACCAGCAAAAAGCCAAAACAAAGCACAACAAAAGCGCGTTAGAACAAAAAGACAAAGAGCACTAGGCCAGCTAGAGAGCGAGATGGCAATAGCTGTGACATATTGAAGAGAGACAGCTAGCTACGGCTACGGCTCCGGCTGTACAAGAAAATGCCCACGCAAAAGTTTATAATTGAACAAACGAAATGTCAGCGACAGCTCAAAGCATTCCGCATCCGGGTACGGGTAGGGGGTCTGGGACTCTCTATCCCGGATTGGGTCTTTGTTCGGGTCCTTGCGGGGGCTTCTGCCACACGTGTGACCCGCTGCTGTCCGTGGCGGGCGAGCGAGTAGTTTCCCATCCACTTAAAGCAGCTGCGATAAATTTGTTGTTCTGTTTGCATTTCGAGTTTGTCGCGGCGCCAGCTTCGAGATGTTCCTCTCCTGCTTCAGTCCTGCTCTTCTTCTTCTTGTTGTTCTTGTCGTGCCCCCAGGAAATTGTTGAACAAGACAGACAGTTGCAAAATTGAGTTAGATGCTAAGCTTTGGCAGGTTAAGCAAGCACACACACACACACACACAGGCAGAGAGTACGCTCTGGGGGACAGTCGAGTCAAGTCAAGTGGAGGCGAGGCGAGTTCGGGACAGAGTTACGCAGAGTTTACTAAGCTTATTATAAACATGAAATCAAATGAAGCCTGTCAAATGCACTTAAACAGTTGAGCAGCCAAATGAACGATTGAATTTCCCCAATCGAATGGACTGAATTAAGCGGAAAGAGGAGAGCATAAAGGTTACAACGATTAGACAACTAAAGGTGGCTAAGTAAGCTTGGATATTATAGAGAAATAAAGAGAGAGTGATATACAGTATAGCATAATACAAAAAAAAATAAAATAAAAAAAAAATTTTAAATAATATCCTTACTTTCAACTTAATTTTAATTTAAATTAATATTTGTTATTTTATTTTATTTTAGTCTTTGAGTCGACTGCTCTTAGTTGACGTTAAATAAATAAATAAATAAATAAATAAATAATAAAGATAATAAAGTCGTAACTGGCACCACAAATTACTTAGTTTATTTGCTCTCCGATTAAGTGAGAAAATTAATTGAAATATTTGTGCCATATGCCTAAAATTCACTTGAATTTCAACACTCTATATATACCCCAAAAATGATATCCTATACCACACACTCCAGCAATTCTCAATTGAAGTGAACTTTGAGCAGACTTGCAACCGCAAAGTCAACACTTTCATACGCAATTTGCAATTAGAATTATAACTTTACACACACACACACACTCGATTAGAGAGTATACTTACACACAACAACCATGTCGCCATGCTCGGTGACCGTTTGAAAAGATGGCGCCTCGCCGGATACCTCGCACCGGAAACGGCCCGCCGTCAGCAGATTGACATTGTGCAGTATAACACGCGCATCGCTCGAGTTGAACAGCTGCAATTAAAAAAGGAGAAAGACGAAAATGAGATTACTGCGAAAATAAAGGGGGAAAGGGAGGGGGAGAGGGAGCTGCAATGTAAACGAAAAGTGGCAAAAGTTGTAAGACCAAAGAGGGCTCTAAAGCAGGCTCTTTGCGTGGCATGTTCGAGGGATTCTTGGCCCAGTCAATAGCTGCCTGACAGGCAACTGCCTCACTCACTCTCCCCTTCTCTCTCCCTCCCTCTCTCCCTCTCTCTCTCCAACTCTCTCTCTCTGTGCCGTAATGCAGCGTAATTGTTTTCGCAGCCAAAATGCTTTTTCAATGTTTTCGAGCGCGATCTGCTCTTTAAGGGTCAGTTAAGTTAAACCTTGGGCAAATATTTCATTGCAAACTTAAAGCCATTAAGCCGGCAATGGGTTCCCTGTTTATCTGGCCAACGAAAAGTGCACTTTGTTATCTTTTATTGCGCATTTTTTATCCGTTTCTGTTGTTGCTTTAACCTAATTTATAGTTTACCTAGCAGACACACACACAGAGATACACACGTACGCACGGATGACCCTCAGGTAGAGCTCACGTCTAAGCCAAGCCAAGAGTTTGGCCAACTGCAATAAAACAAAACGAAAGCCAAACAAAACCGAAACAACAACAAAAAAACATCAGTTGGAATGGCCAAAACGCTGCTGCTGTTGTTAGTCTCGCCACGTCAGTCACTTGAATCGATTATGCTAAAACAATATCCGCCAATGAAGTTGGATATAACCATTAGCATTGGCTGCCAGCCAGACGCAGAGAGGGAGCAGGGAGTGGGAGCTGGGATAGGAGCCAGGAGCCAAAGCAGGAGCCAGAGAGTTGTCCGTCGCAATCGCTCGTTTGTATCTCTTGCAACATGTTTCGCTTTATCTGCGGCACAACATCAAAGTTGAACCCCCAACCCAACCAACCCAACCGTACGATCTACATGTATATAAGTCTGGGGGCGCATTATAGACACGTTCGGCCACGCCCACAGTCAGCGAAAAGCGCAACTTGAGCAATTTATTGCACTCTCGCATGGGAAACACATGTAGAGAGCGAGCTTAAGCAGGCAGGCAGGGGCGTAGAGAGAGGGAGAGGTAGAGGGGGGTTAAGCAGCAGGTATAGAAATCTAACAGGATAAGTTCGGTATGGCAGCAGGCACCGTTGCCTGTTTCCCCTTTTCCGCAGCGGGACATGCATGCCAAGCAGTTTCACTTTTTCGGCAGACGATTAGTGCTGCTTGTACTGCTCTCTCTCTCTCTCTCTCTCTCTCTCTCTCTCTCTCTCTCTCTCACTCTCTCCCTCTCTCTCTCTCTTTATAGTTGGTGGCAACTCTGGCTCACGTGCTTATCTTAAACTCAGCGAGGCGTTTGCCAGCACTGCAAGTGCCACTGCCGCTGGCACTAACTAAACGTGTGTGTGCGCTCTGTCCCTCTCTCTCTTCCTCTATCTCCCTCTCTCTCTCTCTCTCTCAATAGCTGGGGTACAGCTAGTTGTGTTTTTGGGATATTTGGGCAGTCGGGTAGCTGGGTAACCTAACCTAACCGGTAACGTGCAGCGCATTTTACGTGCAAAACTTTTAGTGGCAAAAATAATGGAGCAATGGCTTTTAAGTGCGCTATTTCTGTAGTTCTTGTTGCCAGAGGGGGGGGAGGGGAGTGGGAAGAGAGAGAGAGAGAAAGGGAGAGATAGAGAGAGAGAGAGAGAGAGAGAGGGGGAAGAATTGCCGCTAGCCTCTGCTGTCAGTTCATTCAGTTGCATCATGATCATTGTTCGATTTTTTCCAATTTCTTTTTTTTTTTTTTTTGGGGGATTTTGTGGCAATTGGTTTGAACTGTTAAATGATGAGGGGTAATCTCTCTCTCTCTCTCCCTCTTTATCTCTCTCTTTCTGTTTTAGAAAATACGCTTTAGTGTCGATAAGTGTTAAACGAATTGATGGAAAAGTGTCGAACTGACAAGGAAGCTTTAAGGCAGGCTGGCACTTCACCTAGAGAGTTTTTAAAGAGCTGACAAGGGAGGGAATTTTCGAATCAAAAATCTCAAGCTACAATCTAATGGTATCCTGTATCCTTTGCCTTATACACACACACATAATACCCTGCATTGTAGTTGCCTGTTGTTGTCTCGTGGGCAACGCATTGTCTGCAGTGATAAACTCGCAGGTTGTTGTTGTTGTTGCTGCTGTTGCTGCAGTTCATTGTAAGTACAGCAGGTTGAAAGAGACACCGCAATACACACACACACACACACACACAGAGAGAGAGAGAGAGAGCCAACAGAGCGAGACAGAGACAGAGAACTACAGGGAGCTGCAGACCGAGACCGAGACAGCGACCGAGGTTGCCTGCATTGTCTGCCTGCGCCGCAAAGTATGCAATGTTGTTTTAATGTTTAGTTTTCTTTTCTTTTTTTTTTCTCTCAGTGTATACGCAAAAACAAAAGCAATGGCGACGCCCAAAAACGGTTCTGGGTCACTCATAGTACTCACATCGACTGCAACACCTGGCAGGCGAAACGTTTGCCCCGGCGGACTATCCCTGGGTAAATAGCGATAGAACTCGTTGCCATCCTTATACCATTTGACCGAGTACAGCGCCTCCCCATCCAGATCGTAGAGGCACTCCAATTGCGCTGTGGCGCCCTTAATCACGTAATTCGGTATGCGCACCTCGAGCAGACGCAGTCCGTGGGTGAAATCTGCAAAATAAAAGCGAAAAAAAAACAGTCGAGTTAAAAGGGGGAAAATTTTTTTTTTTTTTTTTTAAATAGTTTGCGACCTTTTTGCAGGGCACTTTCGCTTTAAATTTTTAATGTCATGATTGATTTATGTTTAAACAAATTGCCCGACTGAATGTGCCCAGCTCTTGCTTTTGCTTTTGCTGTTATTTTAATGTTAATTAATTATAAAAGTTTGTTTACGGGCCTGCATAAATGTCAACCCAATGACTGATTGCCTGCCCCCTTCCCCCTCTCTCTCTTTCTCTCTCTGTTTTTAATTCAACACAATTTATGTATATTTAATATAATTTATAATAACATTTTATCATCGACTCGTGGCCATGCTTTATATACATATTTTTTTTTTTTAATTTACAAAAGTGCACAACGAGTGCAGAAAAGGTCAGCCAACTGATATATATAAAGCGTATATACTTAATATATATATTTCTCGATTAATAAGTCAACGTGATGTGACAAAGGGGCAGGATTCCCTTTTTGGCTTGATTGAGTGCCTGATTTATGTAGGGAAGGGGGAAGGAATGGGGGGGGGAGAGTTCGGGTGCCACTTGAATGCTTCACTCAACTCGACTCATGTAACATTTTATGGCAAACTTGTTTATTGTCAATATTGACAATGATACAGAGAGAGAGAGAGGGAGGGAGGGACTGCCACCTTCTAGAAACTTGTTGGTCTTTGTGCGTGTCTTATATTATTAGTGCGCCTCCAGCAGGCACACACACACACACAGAGAGAGAGCCAGCCCGGACTGCTCATGTGCTGCCGCTTGCCAGGATTCGAGAGCTGCTCTCGCACTCATAACGTCAAGCAATCGTTGCACATTACAAGTGTAATAAAATGTGAAAGGATATTATTGTACATGGAGTACGTATAGTACGCTAGACTACACACACACACACACACACACACACACACAAATATATCTACAGAGTACGAGAGGAGCCAGAGAGCTGCTTCAACAAAAACAAGCAAAAATCGAGTGCAGTCGCATGTCCTGTGCAGCAGGATCGACGACAGCTTAAGAGCAGCAGCAGCAGCAGCAGAAAGTCAGAAAAATTCTATAATATAAATGCTGGAGAGAAACCAAAGTAATTAAAACATGTACGGACTGTGTTGAAAATGTAACTAAGGATGGCAAAAGAAATAAAGAGAAATGTGAAAACTTGAGAGAGATTTCTATGACAACGCATTGGCAGAATCTTTCAATGCGGTGTGTAAAAACAAATATTTTTATTTCAACTCCCTTACTTTTTTTTTTGTTATCTATGCAGATTTTCAGCAATTTTCTTTTACTTTTTTCTATGCGCCAAATCTATTGAAAATTCCTGCAAAATTCCTAACAACCAAAATTGTCGCATATTTTTATTAAAAATTTATATATGCAGCTGCAAATAATTCGCAAAAAAAAACTGTTGTATATTTTGTAAATAAATAAATACATTTTCGGGTAGGCTGTGAAATTGTTTCATAGATAGCAGCATATCATATCATATCATATCATGTAAATTCCCTAACGGGCTTGTGCGATGCGTATGTAAATTGCGTGTAAGTGGAAATTGCAGATGTATCGAAGGCGTTGATCTGGCAGCATGCAAACATGTGTGTAGAAGCAGCAGCAACAACAACAACAACGTTGCAAAGTGCTCTCTCGACTAGAAGAGCAACAAAACAAAGAGAGAGAGAGAAAGAGAGGGAGAGAGAGCAGAAAAACAACATGGCGCTGGGCTGAAGACATTCATGACTGCAGCTCGAAGAAAACTCTCAACCCTTGGCATAGTATAAAAGTTTGCCACTAAAGTGCAGTGTAAGTGCAGCAGTGTGCGTGTGTGTGCGCTTTAGATATGAAAACTTTCACTTGAGTTGAGCTCTTAAAGCGAATTCAGTCTGTCGAGCTGAGTAAAAATGCTTGCAGTGGCAGCTTTTGACTTTTTGCCAATGGAAAAAAACAAAAGGAGTATACCAAAGAGAGAGAGAGAGAGAGGGGGGAGAGAGAGAGAGGAAAACCAACTCTCCACTCATTAATTCTGCTTAAGAGTCGGCAACGGCAGCGATGGCGACGGCGACATCGACTTGAGGCAAAGTAAGCGCAACTAAAGTTTTGCCTGGTAATTTAAGTAACTTTGTCATTTGTGTCACACACACACACACAACAGAGACACACACACACACACACTACAGACACACACACACACATGCACGCACTAACTATACGAGAAATGTCAACGCACAAAGAGCAACAAAATGTGAAAACTTGCAAAGTGTGTGCGTGGTGGAGTGAGGGGAGGGCAAGGGCGGCGTGGGCAGGGGGCTGTGTTGGGCATTAATATGCTCATGCAGCGACCAAGTGAAAAATCAATTTTCCCCCCTCTACCCCTCCATCTACCAAGTTTTCTGCGCTTTTCTTATGGCCTCATGCAGTGACAAGTTTTGTCGGTTGTGCGAAAAGTTTTTTACGCCATTGCCGCCTGTTAGACTTCATTGGGGTTAAGTGATTAAATTTGCACAACAAAAAATCAAGCGAAGGCGACAAGTAGCAGGAAGCAAGAAAAGAGAAGAAAGAGAGAGAGAGAGAGAGAGAGAAGGCTGGAAAAAAACTTGCACACATGTGTGACACACGCGCCTAATTGCTGCCAAGTCAAAACTTTTCTCTTCTCTTTTTTTCGTAGCATACTTTTTGGGGCCGTCGCACAATTCGATTATGCTGATGATTATGTTGCTCAGAGGAAGTTGGCCATTTTTGCCTGACAACTTTGAATGCCAATTTACCCTTTTCGACAGCTACAGTCGAGTCGAGCAAACTGTTGCTGGGGCCCCTGTTGCCTGCCCTGAGGGCGGCTTGTTTAGGCTATCAGTTGATAAGCAGGCAAAACGGAGACAGACACCGCAATGGGCCTATTGGATTGACAATGTGAAAGGGGAGGGGCTGCACACGCTCCTTAATGTCGGTCACTTTTGCTCTTTGCCCAAGTTAGCAGCGGCTTCTGCTTCTCCAGTTTTTTTTTTTGGGCACTGCCTTGGGGCAGTTCCAGCTTAATATCCGTTGCCATTGTTGTTGGTTTATTAGTACGAACTATCGTACGGCTCCGGCTCTGGCTCTGGCTCCGGCTCTGGCTCTGGCTCCGGCTCTGGCCCTGTGCCTGCTGGGAGCTGCCCCACATGAAAGCAGAAGCTGTTTGCTTATGTAAATGTCTGCATATGAGCCACGCGCCGCATCCTGCCCCGCCAGCCAAACAATGCCTTTCATGTGTGTGTCAGTGTGTGTGTCTCTGTGTGTGCGTGGCTGCGGCCATCGCCCGAGGTAGCAATATTTGTTTTCTTGCTTTCATCATTTGCATATAATGGAGCTGTAAAAGTTCATAAGATGTCCTGGCCAGCAGCAGGAGCAGGAGGAGAGCAGCAGGAGGAGCAGGAGGAGCTGCCCAGGACATGCCTGCAGTTGCTGCCCCGCTGCATTCGAATTTGATGAAATTTAATAAACCAAACTATGCATAGCATTTGGAAAATTGAAATTGATTCACAACGTTATAGAGAGGCAAATCCTGATCCGCTGCTGCCTCTTCAAAAATCAGTAGCCACAATAAAGTGCACAACTTTTATTGCCAGCAGAGGAGGGGGAAAATCGGGGGAAAACCTAAAGGAAAAACGCAATAAAAACAGAAAAATGAAAAAATATTTGACTATAGTAGAGCAGCCGCTCCTCTCCCCTCTCTCTCTCTCTCTCTCTTCCCGCCAACAAAATGAGAAAATATGCCCGAGTTTTTCGCGCTTTTCACGCGCTATGTGCCACAGGGGGAGTGGCAGGGGGGGGGAGTAGGGTGCAAATGGGCACGAGCCATGGCGCTGGGATTGCGATTGGCATTGGGACCGAAACTGTGACTGGCACTGTGACTGGGAATGGGACGCTCTGGCCCGGCGTGACTTTAATGTGCGCTGTGCCTGGGCGGCCGCAGGGCGTGGCAAGCGCAACAATTACTTCAGTGATCCCCAGGGTAACATCAAAAAAAAAAAGAAAAAAGAATAAGCGGGAAATGGAAAATAAGCGCAGAGCGCAGAGAAAAAAAAAAAGATGAAGTAGAAGAAGATAACCGTATAGAAAATGAAAAGAAAACAGACAACACGAAGCGGCCTTTAAGTACTGGCCGCTGGGCCTGTGTGGCTTCCGCCCACGCCCCTCATCCCCTCTCCTTCCCCTGCCAGCCCAGCTCTCTTGTGACCGCATAGTTGAACTGTGGGTTAAACTAGTAGGGCAAAGCGCGGTAGTTTGCCCCCTAAAAAAATTGCATTGCATTAATATTTAATTGTTTCCTTGGCCGCCGAGAGAGATAAGACAATTGTTGCCCTAATTAGACGCTGGCTATCAAATAATTGTGATTGGGGAGGAGAGAGGGAGAGAACCCTCAGAGATGGGGTTGCTGACCGGCTCAGTTGGGTAACGAGCTGTGCCAATGATATAAGCTGAGTAATTTGATATATATAAGGCTTACTGCTTGATACAATAGAGATTAATTAATCTTATCTATATAATGAAATTTAATTATAACTTTTGAAGAGGTTTCTTAAGACCTTAAAGAGCTATCAAAGCTGTCTAAAGTCTGCTGTTTAAAATAAAAAAGGTTTTTAAATGAAAAACAATTTTTAAATAAAATTCTAACAGCTTTAAAAGCTGCTTAAAGCTCTTGGGGAATACAGACAAATGAAGATTGATTTGCCCGCCAGACACAGCTAAATTAATATTGATTTCTTCTCTTTCAACTTGAAATGTGCCCATTGTACACTGCATTTCAGCCACTTTAACGTCTCATTAGCACCCATTGTAAGCTGCTTAAAGCCAAATGACCAATTTGTCGTAACTAAACTTGCAACTGAAAGCTTACACAAAGCCAAAGAGCAGGAAGAATCAGAGATAGAAAGAGAGAGGGAAAAGCTTTTAAAGCTCTCGAATGCTTTAAGCTGATTTCGTTTTGGAATCGTTGCCCGTTTGAAACACTGTGAACTTCAACTGCAAATTCAAAATGAATTTAATATTCGAATTTGAATTTTCTTTTAGAGACGCCTCTTTGATAGTTTCTCTCTCTCTTCCCCTCCTCTCTTTCTCTCTCGCTCTCTGTGAGATGTCTAATTTTTGCAGCTGTCAAAACAGTTTTCGCAGCACCTTAATTAATTTTTCACCCACCCCTTTTTCCGGGTTGAGCTCTACGTGAATTTGAATGTTGGGAGTACGGGCTGCCCATATATATCGTTTTCTCTGTGTATTAGTGTTTGACTGTGTGTGTGTGTGTGTGTGTGTGTATTGTTTTGTGTGTTGTGTATTGTGTTTATCGTTAAACCATGATTTACGCTCATTATTTGCTTTTCTCGCGCACACAATTACATTGACGGTCTCTGTGCCACTCGCACTTATTGCCTCTCCTGCTCTCTCTTTCTTTCTCTCTCTTTTACACTTCTTCTTTCTCTCTCCTTTCGACCATTTGCAATTGTTGTTGTACACACATCAATGCCGGCAGCAACGGCGAACTAGACGCGTTGCTGGCACTCCAAACGGATGCCATGCCGCCATTTATGTAACGCCATTATATTCATTAGCACCCACACACACACACACAACACACACACACACACACACACACTGACTGGCAGGCAAATAAACACACAAAGGGAGACGCTCAAAACCAAATTGTTGCTATTGTTATGCAGTGCGCGACTTGGCTGCTCCTGCTCGCTCTCTCTCCTCTCTCTCTCTCTGTCTTCCACTCTCTGTGATTATATTTATATGTATGCACATGTATGTACATAGTGCCATCTGTGTGCATGTGTGTGTGTGTGTGTTTATTTTTTCGCTAGATGGCGTCAGTAATTTGCTCCTTATTGAGATGTTGTTTATTTACCAAGCAATTTGTATTCATTGTGCGCCGCGCGCCTCGGCTCATGTTACCAACACTGGCAGCAGCAGCTCCCTCTTCCTTCCCCCCCTGTCTCCCTCTCTTCCTTGCCTAAATCCTTGTCTACGAGTCTGGCCTGATCCAGCTGCAGCTCTGCGTCGTAACTTATAGTTTCCGCAACTCATTTGCTTGTTTGTCCAATTGATTTCAATGCCGCCACACACACACACACACACACACACACACACTGCCACCCCTTGCCACATGCCACATGCCGCACACACACACACACACACACACACACAGAGGTCGACTTCAACTTTTTCGCATTTAAGCACTAAATAATTATTTTCTCTTCTTTTCATTTGGCAACCAAAGCCAGCATCGTCCTTTGGTTCGGCCTAAGCCATTAAAAGCCAAGTTAATTTATTTGCAATTAGTCGAGTTGAGTTCACGCTTTGGTTTTTCTCTATCACAAGGTCATGCAGTGTTTTGTTGAGTACTAAACTAACCTGACTGCTAGATACCCTGTATACAAGTCTTGACAAAGGTTTCAGCTAGTTTTCTGGCTGGTTTATAGACTAATTAATCGATCACTTGGGAGTTAAATTAGGCTAAGATTGTAAAATTCATTTCGTATACCCTGTAAATATAAATGGATTTTTCTGCCACTAAAATGTGAGTATTTCATGTATTTTTATAGTATTTTAGTTTAGAACTCTTTACAATTTTCTAGAAGTGTATTTTAATTATTTTATTTAAATGATCTTGAAATTCTTTGTAATACGATGTTCTATATTAAGTTTTATAAAATGTATATAGCCTTGAAAGACAGTTAAAAGTTTCCTATAGTTTTCTTTTATATTGAATCCCTTGCAAACTCTTAAAATGAATATCTCAACTTTAAGTTCACATTTGAGAAACTTTAAATAAATTTGTAAGTTTGCTTTTCGATGCGTTTTAAAGTTGGTCAACTCAAATCTTGATAACATAAATTACCTCAAGGCAGTACTAACTCTTCCTCACACACACACACACACACACACACACTAGGGTACCCACTCAGCTGCATGTCTTCTAATTTATGTTGAAATTAGCCTGGGTTCGCCTTAGGTAAGCAAAAGTTTTCTTCAATGTCCAAAATTTTGGCTTGGCATATAATATGCATTTCATACTACTATAATAGAGCAGACCGAGCACAATATAACCAACTTTTGTTGCACTTGAACTCGGCAAACACACACACAGAAAGAGAGAGGGAGAGTGGGAGAGAGAGAGAGCGACTGAGACGGTGCAGGGTTGCCACACGTCGCCTCGGGTGCGGTGGCTGTAACATTTTGCTAATGGAGCTTAAAATTTATGTAAGCCATTGTCAGCCACACAATGTGTGTGTGTGTGAGAGAGAGGGGGGAGAGAGAGAGTGGGACAGCTGGATGTCATGCATGCATAAGTGCAATCGGTGAGAGGAATGTGGTGAGTGTGAGCGAGAGGGAGGTACGAAAAAAACATATTGCATACTTTTGTGCATGCAAGCTGAAAATTAAAAGCGCTTACGTTGGCGAAAAAGAAGTGAGACAGACAGATAGAGAGAGAGAGAGAGAGGGAGAGAGAGAGAGAAACCAAAACGACAATGAAAACGAATGTAACGAATGAAACGAATAAAACGAATGCACACCCATGCCAGAGTCAAGTAAATGAAGTTGTCTTTCAGCACAAACACAAACACAGTGGGACAGAGAAGTGCACAGACAGTTGACAGTGCAACAGACAGTTCCTACCCCTCTACAGGGTATCTCCGGCTCTATCACTTTGTTTCGCATGCAGCTTACATGCTTTTCTGCTTATCGTTTATTTCTGCTCGTTATAATTCGTGCATATTAATGAAAGGCAACAGAAAGAGAGAGAGAGAGAAGAATAAAGCAAGTTTCCGTTTTCTTTTCTTTTTTTATGACTTTTGGCACGAGTTGGCAGCACCAGCGGCAACGATGACACTGAGGATAATGTCGCCGATTTGCCACGTGAATACAAACAGACAAAGGCTCCCCCCTCTCTCTCTCTCTCTCTCTTTGTATCTATTCGCATTCGCATTCACATTTGTATTCGTATTCGCATTTGTACTCGTTGCCAGCGCACTCGAATAATTTAGTGCTCTCTGTAGAATAAATGTTTCAGTTAAATTTAGCAATTCGTTGCCAGCCAGAGGCAGCTGGGAAATTGTTTAATTTTTCATTTGTCTTTTCTCATACACAGGGAGAGAGAGAGAAAGAGAGAGAGAGGGAGACAGACATCTATGCAGCTGCACGCTGTGCTCAGCTTCCGCTCCAGAGTTGCCTTGGCTCTGCTTGTTTGTAATTACTCTCTGAATCCCTCTTTGGGCCATTTGTTTGACTTGAAATTTGTCAGGATATCGCAGTGAGTCACGTATTGGGGGTATCGACTATCGTATATATATACTATAGTATACAACAAGAATTATTAATCGATTGAGCCATCGCAGCATTGGCTAAATCAATCAGCTACACTCTGCAGCAAAGTGTGAGCTCAATAATTCAATTGGAAAATATTCTGAAAATAATTCGAAATAATTTCAAAATTCCAAATATGCCCTGCTACAATCCGGAACATTTTGTGGGGAATTTAATATAATCAAATTCTATTTTTATAAGCATTCTAATCAAATTACTTTTCCACAAATTTGTTGAGCAGTTTTCCCTTATTTTAATTCTGTTACGCGGTTGGGCAGTGTAATCAGATAGCGCAGGGCAGAGTCTTCGCTTGGGAAGCTGATAGCCATCAGCTGGCCGGGAGCAGGCCCACAGCCAGAGCCAGAGCCAGGGCAGGGCAGGAAGTGCGTCTTGTCGCTGCCTGCTTATTGAGGCTTAGATCCGATTTGGCAAAAGACAAGCCGCCCATGAAATTGTTTGTTTATTGAAAAATGATTGTGCGCTTGGGGGAGGCAGAGAGAGAGATAGAAAGAGAGAGGGGAAAAGAGTAAAAACAACAGCAGAGACAAGGAAACCGATACCAGAGGCAGAGCCAGAGAGAGAGAGAGACAGAGGAGGGCACAAGCGATGCGATTAGGCGATAACCCCAATGTGAACCTTAAGCCGCCAAATGGTCTGTGAATGTTGCCAGTGTTGTCAGAGTTGTTGCTGCTGTTGTTGCCAGTGTTGCTCCCTTCTCTTATCTGCCGGCTTTTGCGGCTTTAGTAAACAGACAGAGAGAGAGATAGAGGGAGAGAGAGCGCGCATTATCATTTTCGAAATCAATCTGTTAACAACACTTTGCTGCTACGAAACAAGCAAGTAAAGCTGCCTAAGCCATGGGCTATATATAGTATATATCGTATATATAGAGGCTATATATATACAGAGATATCTGGGCAGCTGTTTGATTGTATTTTGATTGGTTGCATTTTTTGTTAGCAGTTTGTTGATTTGAGAATTTCCATTTTGGCGTGTTTCACTTTGCTGCACGAACTTATCTCTGCAGCGGGCTAAAAAACAACTTTACTTTTTTTTTTTTTTTTTTTTTTTTTTGGATTTGTTTTTTGTTTGTTTTAGTCTCGCTGCCGCTGCCGCTGCTGTTGTTGTTATTTTTGATGAGAGCTTTTTGTGTTGAGTGTTTGGAACAAAAGGCGATGGTGACGGCAACTGCTGCTGCTGTTGCTGTTGCTGTTGCTGTTGCTGTGGTTGTTTGTGTGCATTGATTGAGTGCATTGAGTTGTTGAAGTTGTTGCCAGCTTCCTGCCCCGCCCTCCCCTGCCTCCCTCTAACTTGCCTGCAGCGCACTGGCCAACAAAGTTTGTTGGCTTTTTGCGGTTTTTTGATATGGCAAAAAAAAGAGAGTGAAAAACAGTTGACAACCAAATGCATTGGCCACTTTTTAATGGACAAGTTGTGCGGCTCAGTCACACACACACACACACCGAGGGAGTATAGGATAGAGTGCACTATGCGCCCACATGTGGTGGGTAGGATAGAGGGCGTGGTCAGCTTAAAGTCGTTTAAGCTGCGGCAACGCAATCACCAAGCGACAGCTATGCAATCTTTAAACTTGTTAGGAATTTTCAACTTCATATGCAATTGAAATATGCACTGTAAAATATAGTCTACACACTCTTCAACTAATTTGGCACTTAGTTCGAGCACCTGTCGAGCTGGCCAAGCACCAGCGCTTGAGGCCTCGTTCTATATATTTATTTTCAGCTGTTGCACAGTTCTGTGCAAAATACTCGAAATACTGTGAGTGGAAAATACTTGGCTATTTGCTTGGCCGGAAAATAAACTCGGCAGGCAGTTATAGAGAGAGAGAGAGAGAGAGGGGGAGAGTGTGAGAGAGAGGGCAGTGCTTGCTTCGATCAGTGCAATAATGAAATTACTGCTCTCGCCTGCTGTGCGAGCACGCCCTGCCCAGCCCTGTTCAGCCCTTAAGAGCCCTACCCAGCCCTGAGGCAGCCCAAGTGCACATAAAACAAGAGACTTTTTTTCTACTTTATTTGGGGAACGCATTCATTAAACTTTGTGGCTGCCACGCCCACTGGGCAAACGCCCTACACATTTGCATTCGAGCGTCAGAAGTTCAAAAGTCGTCGCACCTCTTGACAAGCCAAGGCAGAGACACAAAGAGAGAGTGAGAGTGAGGAGAGAGAGAGATGGAGAGAGGGGTAGATCTGACCAAGCGTCTACGATTACCTGTGTGGCAGGGGGTGGGGGGGGGGGGTAGGAGGTACTGGCTCACCTTTTGACTAATTGTATTAGATAAATTGTGAAACCTTAATCATGTGGGCGCCGCACTGCCTGCTAATGGACTGACCAGGCCAGGCCAGGGACTGGGCCAGGGCCAGAGAGACTGGGCCTCTTGACATGCCAAAGTGCAGCAGTCCAGGCCTGCCCCCCCCTCCCCCCTCTCCCTCCTTCCTTCTTTGAGGCTTGAAAATTGCCAAGTGCAGTGAAATACGGCCAGGTGAAGTGGAGCTGGCTGAGAGCCCAAGCCCTGTGGCTCTGTGGGCACATTTTGCCCGGCTTGATTTTCGTCGCTGTCTCTCTCTCTCTCTCTCTTTCTGCTTCTTTCTGCGTCCCTTTCTTTGGCATTGTTTTACATTATTTTTTTACCTTTGTCTCGGTTTCACTTCCTGCCTCCTTCGCCCGCCCACACCATCGCCTGCCTGCCCAGGGCTTTATTCAATTTCAAGTTTCACTTACTGCGCACGGTTTGTCTTTCTTTCCCCATTTTCTTATTTAGCTTCTTGGTTTACCTTTTTTCTTATTTAATTAATTTGTGTCTGGGTGTGTGAGTATCTGTGTGTGTGTCTTTGTGCCTGCCCCGTGGCCCTTTGGCTTTTGCCTATGTCAGAAAATTGTCCGCTGCGGGTCATTTATTTTAAAGCTCTCCTCGGGGCGTATACAATTTAAATTTTATTTCCAGTACACTGTGCTACATAATTATATTTGTCAAAAAAAAAAAAAGAACTCCTACACCTACCATGGCAATTAGTCATACAATTTTTGAGAGGGCCACAGCCTGACATTAATCTAACGACTCTGTAGTTTTATTTTACACTGGCAGCCAATTATAATTTATCTAAAATTTTTCAACAAATACAATTAATTATGCTAATCTTTATGGACATTTTAATGAGCAGCCGCAACAACAACAACAACAACAACAGCACGTGCTGCGACTGTACTCGGTTTTCAATATAAATGACATGCGAATTACCTTTTTTTTATGCATGGCCTTTTTGTATTATTTGCACAAAATTTATCAGTTTGCAAACACTCGCACAGTGGGACAAAAATGGGTAGAGAGTTGGCAGCGCGTGGGTGCCTTTTCAGTGTCAATTAGAGCGACTCGAGGCGCTGTGTGGGTGTGTGTGTGTGCCCAGCTGCGCCCATCAACTTTAAACTGTATCGCAATTAAAACATAAAAGTCACTCATACGTCATGTAAGCCCAAGCAGCAGGCTCTGCTTGCTTCTTCTTCTCTCTCTCTCTCTATCTCTCTCAGTGTGTGGGTGTGCACATTAATAGCATTTGTTGCGCTGCATGACGCATGTCTCGACAGAGGACGCACCCCCCCTACCCCGTCCCTGTACAGTTGCAGGCCCCCTTTGTGGTCGCGCACATAAGTAGGCAACACTTGAATCGCACAGGAAAAAAAGTGTTGCCTACTTTTGTGCGCACGTGCTGCATGCGCCACACTATGGGCCTAAACAGCTAATTTATAGCGCAAATACTGCAGCTGGTTTGGAGAAAAAATTAATTACTCTATAGAGCAGCTTAATTGTATTTTTCCGTATTTTTGCAGCATATTAAAATATATATCTAATTGTATTTGGAATATATTTTCGCCTCATTTTTTTTTTTTTTTTGACATCCCCATTTGCAGCCACGGTACAATGTCCGTTTTATTATTTGATTTGCGCACATGAGTTTTGTTTGTTTATTTGCTATAATAGCAACAACAGGCACACACGTAAACATACACACACACACACACACACACACATTCACGCTGTTGCCATGTTGTTTCCCTGTTTGCCTTACAACGGAATATAATTTGCGCCTTTTTTGCGCCCTCCCTCCCTTCGCCTGGCAACGTGTGTAGGCGTGGCAGCACCGGAGCAACAACTTCTTTCACTTCCGCTATGCCACGACACTTTTGTGCCATTGTGTGTGTGTGTGTGTGCGCGCGCGAGTGTGTGTGTTTAACTATGTAAATGTGTAAAATTGCTACGCGCCGTATGAAAATTCCCACACGCAGCGTCGCGTTTGCTGTGCGGAGGGGGCAAGCCTGGGTAGGGAGTAGGGATGGGGTAGGAGAAGGGGAAGGACCCTGGGTAGCTTGGGCTGTGGAGCTGGAGATGTTTGCTTTTTGTTATTATTATTTCTTCTGCTCGCCTCGCAGGCACTCAACGTCAACGTCATCGTCACTGTTGCTGCTGCTGTTGCTGCTGTTGTTGCTGCTGTTGTTGCTGCTGTTGTTGCTGCTGCTGTTGCTGCTGCTGCTGTTGTTGCTGCTGCTGTTGTTGCTGCTTTATTCCCTTTTGTTTTTTATTATTATTATTGTTGCCGCTGCCTTTACAAAGCAAATATGAGCGTCGCGCCGTGAGCTAAATATGTTGTTACTTCTTCTCCGGTTCTATTTTTTTTCGTGCTCGTGTTATTTTTTATTTGGGAAAACGTGTCTAGCTGAAGGAGGAAAACCCCTGGCACCGGCTGTGGCACTGGCTGCGGCTCTCGCTCTGACTCTGGCTGCGTCTTTGTTATTTGCAGCCCTCGTTCTCTTGCCGGGCACATGAAATGTATTTAAGACACGCGCTGACTTGTCGACTGCGACGTTGATCCTGTTGCCCAAGGTAAGCCAAAGCGGCTTAGTTGTCAGGCTGCCGCTGCTGCAGTTGCAGCTGCACGCACTGTGCCCCACCTTCCCTCCCTCCCCTCATTCCACCCTATGCCTTGGAAAAGTTCAACAGTCGTCACAGTTCTCTTGCTCCTCGCTAGACTTTTATTTGTTTGCCCCAGCGCTATTTTTGCCTCTCTCTTGCATTACGAAATGCAAACAAAGAGGGAGGCGGAGGCAAAGGCAAACAGCAGACATGGCACACACACACACACACACACAGAGAGAAATGAAATCCCTCAAGGAAGTCGCCCTGGCACAAAGGGCTCCACCAAAAAGCATTATAATGCTGCAAAACAGCAGCAGCAAAGCAGAAAGAACAGAAAACTCACAGTAAGCTGTAAACTGTGAGCGGCCACGCCCACATGCTGACAACAAGCAGGGGCGCCATGTTTCAAAATTCATTTATTACAATTGCAAGACCAGTTGCGAGTGTGTGTGTGTGAGCTCATCAACTGTCTCCATCTGTGATGTGTTTTCTTTTTTTTTGGCTAAGCCAAAAAAAGAAAATGGCTAGAAAAGCCTCGACTAGCTGCGGGGCATGAAGCAAATGTAAGGGGTGTGTCTGTGCAGATTCTGTTTAAGTGTAGAAATTGCATAATATTTCTCATTCACACACACACACACACAGGCATAGGGAAGAGTTGTGGCTGTCTTAACACTCACATATCGGGTTAAGCGAGCAGAAAAGCCAAAGACAATAGTTGGGCAGCAAAAAAGCGAATGAGCCAGCAAATACCCTGTAAAGGGGTGTCGTAAAATACTCAAGCATATTTTGTGATTAATAAAAAAACTAGAAAAAATGTCTTAAATATTTTCTAAAGTGCAGAAAGTTCTAAATATATTGTTCTAAAATATTTAAGGAATTTCTATATATTGTTATAATCTATAATATGCTTATAATATTTTGCTGAAGCAAAATTGTGCTATATGATATCATTCTAGTGCTGCAATCATTTTTTAAAACTTCCCATTTGAGAGGACATTACTCCGTTTTTCATTCAATTTCTGACAATAATCTGCAGTGTTAAAAATTTTTAAAATATAATCGATAGTAAAAAGTAAAATACTCTATGATATGAAAATTATCAAAACTAGTGATAATATCGAAGGATCATAGTATATCGATTTACAGATTAACATATCCTACGAACTACCCTGTTCTCTCTATGCTTCTATAGGGTATTCAGAAAGAAGTATCGCTGCAAGCTGTGCGCCATAATCAGACGACAACGTCGTGGATACGAGCATAACCAGTGGGGTGTGTCGGCAGAGGCAGAGATGGTTAGGGGAGAAGCGGTCTGAAGGACGAAATTGCAGTAAAAAAGGCAACTCAAGTGCGCTGCCTTAAATGAGGAAAGTTTAATGCTTTCATAAGCACAACAAATCCTAAGACAAAACCCAAGACAGAGCGACCAAGTGAAAAATAGACGCGCTGCGTGAAGCCTCGCGCATATCTTAGCGTTTTATGCGCCTTATCCTTTAACAAAACCCCCAACCCAACCCGATTCCCTTTGCCCTCTCTCTCTCTCTCTCTCTCTCTCTCTGGCCTACCCTATCATAGCCTGCAGGAGCTAGAGCAGGAGCTGGAGCAGGTATTTCTACGGCTATAAAAATCAAGAGTTTGTTGTCTCTGCTGCGGGGCAATATTTTCCTTTGCCGTTTGCATTCATGGCTCGTCTTACCATACCCTCTCTAGAACCCTCCCCCACCCTTCGGTACAGCCGATGAAAGTGCACAAGTTTTGCGTTTAATGGATCATTTGTCTTTTTTTTATGGCACCGCTCGGGTTACCACCAGGAAAGAGTCTAGAGTCTCTGCCAGCTAGGCTTACAAATAGGCTGCATATAGGCGAAAAGAAATTAAATATACTTCCTGCTGTGTTCAGTTTAAAGATATGTAAAATGAATAATTCATTTTTTTTTGCATATAATTTAATATGATATTTTATACGTTTTCACAGACACAGTGTGTCGAAGCCGTAGTAAATTCAATTTAATTACTGAAAAATTGTGAAATTTATTTGCAAAGCTCTCGCTCTCTCGCTCTCTCTCTCTCTCTCTCTCTCTTTTATTTTTCTAGCTTAATTAATCGTTTTACAGAGTTGTTGTTGTGTTTTTCATGTTGCTCACTAAGCTGCAACAAAAGCGCAAAATTAATTATGCAATTTGAAATTCTGTGTGTGTTTTTTCTGCGGATTCTCTTTTAATTTGCGCATTTTGATTTTTCACAACTTATTGGGATTAATACGGAATACTATTCAAAGGAATATGCATAGTAAAACTGCAGTAATCGAAACCATACTCCGTGTGTGTGTACGTTTGCGGAACGAAACAATTTGCCAGCCCTAATGGCCTGAACCGACTGGCCAAAATGAATGCGAGCGAGCGAGCGAACGTTGCCAGCCATTTTGCCACAATTAAAACTCACGCAAATTATGTGGCGCATAAAAACGGCAGCAGCAGCAGCAGCAGCAAAATTATGTTCTCAAGTAAAAATTAAAGCGAGCTTAACGAGCTCCACTCAAAAAAAAAAAGAAGAAAGAGAAATGAGTAATATGCAAGCAAGGCAAAGCAAACACTCTCAACTCGACTCGTAGATACGCTGTAAAAATCTTAAAAATGAAGATATTCTTCTTAAATTTGATGTAGCGATAGACAATAGTTGTATCTGCAAATAGTTGCAAATCTAACTTACTAATATATATAGCTGCCAAGATATATGCTTTTCAACTTTTTATATACGTTTTTTCTATCAGAAAGTAAAGCTATTCAACTGAAATTTCTCGTATTGATATACAAAATATTAAGCTGCAAGTTCCCAAAATTTCAACTACTTAGCTTAGCTTTCTAACAAGTTATCACACTTTAAAAACGATATATGACTTATTTCCACTGGGAAATCCCATACTTATGCAATTACTTTCTTAAGAAACTGACAATATTTCATAGTCCCTGACAACTTCAGTTATCTGCTCAGATATGCACAGCCTGCCATATGGTACCAGTTCAAGGTGTTGATTAAGCATATCTCTCTCTCTCTCTCTCTCTCTCTCTCGCTCTCTCTCTCTGCCTGCATATGCGTTATAGGTCCACTTCCTGCTGTTCACTGTCCGCTGCCTGCCTGCCAATTATACCCGAATTCCTTGGGGGCACACTGGGTACGTGGGGTGGGAGAAAGAGAAAAAAATGGGAAAGAGGAAAACAAAAAGCAAACAAGCACAACAAAAGCGAAAGAGCAAACGGAATTGATGCAGCTGGCAAAAGACAGACGCAGTGGCCATTAAAATGCACAAGGAGCAGCAGGAGAAACAAGCAAAGGAGCAGGAGGAGCTGGAGCAGGAGCTGGAGGAGCACGGAGGAGAAAAATGTGAAATGGATATTAAAAATACACGCAGCAAAGAGCGAACGAAATAATCATAATTTCTGCTAATAAATTTTATATATTGCTGCTGCTCCCTCCCCCCTTATACCGCTGGCCAGTGGCCAGCCTCATCTTGTTTTCCTCCACACCAGCTGGAGTAGCATAATTTTTCCGCTGAATCGGCTGGAAATTGAAGCGGGCAATGGCGATGGTGATGGGAGATGGCGATGGCGATGGTAATGCGGCCGCTTATGTGGTCATAAAATTTGAGGAGTTTTCAAGCAGCTCGCAGCGTGTGCACAAGGATGAATGCTAGACACACACACACACACACACACACACGAGGGTGCTCCTGCAACTACAGTTATCCATTTAAGCAGTTACACTGCGAGAAAAAAAGCGGAGCAGCAACTGTGCGCAAAATTAACTTGCATAAAAGCAGAAGGCAACAACGTAAAATGCACTTGCAAGCGAAAAAACACAAACAGAGGGGGAGAGAGAGGAAGGAGGAAAAGAGAGAGGGAGGGAAGAGTAGGGTAACCCTCTCTGTGTGTGCGTATTGCTGTTTAATCAGGTTCATGCAGTTTCGCTTAATTATAAAGTTCATTTCAACTGTATAAACCATTAAAAAAGCTGCAATAAAACTGAGAAATCTTGGGCATATTCATTAAAGTTTTTGCTAGATCAGCAAAGTGAAAAAAAAATATTTAAGAAATATAGTATTCTGTCTTTAAACTAAAAATGTTAAATCATGGCTAAAAATAGCCTTGTAAATAGTAATTAAATTAAAATACTACAGAAAACTATTCAAATAGTGAAATCTGAAGCAAACTCCTTAAAATCTTGGAAAGATCTTAAATATTAAGAAATATATACAACATATACTATAATTACTGTGGGACAAATAACCCATAGATTTAGCTATTAAAATCTTTTAAAATCCCAATGCAAATTAAATGAAAATATCGTCAAAATTTCACGCAGATTTCACATGAAAATGCTAAATCGCAAAATCAGAAAGAAGCGCATAAACATGGCGAATAATTTGATGTGTTTACATTTGTGTCTGTGTGTGTGTGTGTGCAGAATGTTACGTTTCATAAATTCCGCTGCTTTAATTACAAATTTGACTTGCAGCAGGAGAGAGAGAGAGAGAGAAGAGAGAGAGAGAGAGAGAGAGGTGGCAAGCGCTCTAGACTGGCAGTAGTAGCCCAGCAAATGCCATGTCGTTACATGGCGAGACACACTCACAGTTACACCCACTCGAACACACACACACACACACACGACACGCAACTGTCTGCTGCCTCCGTAACAGACTTCGCTTCTAACGGTGTAATTAGTGCGGCTCTATTAAAAGGCACCGCCTGCCTGCCTGCCCCTGCCCGCCTGCCTGGCCAGACGAGGGCGCTGGCAATGGCGACTACATCGACAGTGGCCGCCATAGTATGCGCACAGTGTGAGTGGGAGTAGAAAGGGAGGGGGCAGGGGGGTTGCGATTCGTTTACCGCTTTTTGCTACTTTTCCGTAGAAATTAGTATTTTAATGTATGCTAAGCGAGTCATTATCCCTAGCCCATGTCCCCTGATGGGATACGCTCGTAACTCCCAGCAATTGGCCAGTTACAGGGCCACCCTACTCCCCCCCTACTCCCCTCCCCCTGCTACCCTCAGCTGTTGCGCATAATAAAGACATTTTATGGCAAATAATGTCAGCATCTTGAGCTAATGCATTTCCATGCCGCCTTATAAATAACATTCAATTAGCAGGTACTTCAGGCAGTACACTCTATCGGGTAGGGCGTGGCAATTAGCTGACCCAATTGCAGATTTATATACAGTATATTTTGTTGTAAGTATTTTTCTTATGATATTTTTCGCAAACCAAAGTAATTGCTATAAATCAGAAGAACTTACAGTTTGCCAACGTATTTTCCTGCACTCATTTATCTCAGAATGTCAAGCGACAAGAGAGGAATTTCTTAAAAATATATATGCTATATATATGATATATATGTTTGTGCATTGGCTGAAGTAGTTCTCTAGCTGCAGCTGCAACTGTGTGTGTATTTGTGTTTGTGTCTGTCTCTGTCTGCTTGCCAATTTATGACAAGTAGCAAAGCAACAAGCTGCACAATGGCACAAGGAGCAAGCACAGCAGGGGGTGGAGAGGGGGGAGAGTAGAAGGAGCAGCAGCTCGTCTCAAGATGCAACAAAGTGAAAGATGCAAAACCAAAGATAAGCTAAGCAAAAATACCAAGCAGAGAAGCGGAAAGTTCTGGGTAAGTGTATAAGTTACGCTAAATGAAATATTTATGAAAATTGCAAGAGAGAGAGAGAGAGAGAGGGAGGTAGAATTGAGAGGTAGACAGACTGCTATCGAGCAGTGTGCATCTCGATTTATGCATGAGAGAGAGAGAGAAAGCGCATCTCGGGGTTATTTAAGCAGAAGCCGAGTCCTAGATGAGATAAAAACAATTTTATTTATGGCCCAAAAGCAGTTACAAACGTTGCCACAAAATTATCAACACTTGACAGCAGCAACAAAGGCAGCGGCAGAGGCAGCAGCAACAGCAGAGGCAGCAACAGCAGCAGCAGCAGCAGCAGCAGCAACAGCAGCAGCAGTTGCCCCTTTGAGTTACTCGCAGCAATTGGCAAATAGCTGTCAATATTTAAAATACGCCAAGGCGGCAATAAGCACAGAGAGAGGAGAGGGGGGGGAAGGGGAAAGGGGGAGCAGGGCTAAGCCATAAAGCAAATGGCAATGCCAAGACATGGCTGCAACTGCGACCCTGACTGGCCACGCTTCGTTTGCCGCTGTCTCCGGCAGATAAGAACAGCAGCAGAAAGATGCTGCAGATAGAAGCTGCAGTTGGAAAATGCTGAATGGAAAAGTCGCCGGAAAAGGGCAGAGAGAGGGAGAGAAGAAGCAACCCTCCCCCTTTCATATAAATCGCTCAAACGAGTGCAAGTGGCAAAAAAAAAAAAAAAAAAAAGATGTGGCATAAAGCAGACAGATGAAGCTGCGGCTGCGGCTGCTGCTACCAACTGATGCTACAGATAATTTCCACTACGCTGCGATTCATTATAGAAATTATGCAGGAGAAAGTCGGGTAAGTGGGGGAAATCTCTATATAGCTGACTGACTGAAAATCCACTCGTAATTCGCACTGCGTTCTGTCAGTCTCAGTCCCTCTTCCCCCCTCTCTCTGTTTCTCTCTTTCTTCGGCATGCCGCAAATCAATTTTAATTGATTTATGACTAAAGTGTTTTCGGCTGCAATCTGCTTTGCCACGCTGCATGCCCCCAAGTACCCTGTCCCCCTCCCCCCCTGCCACGAAATGCCACTGGCCCCGAGTGGCGTGTTTGATTGACAGCCGTCTCTGGGGCAGCGCAGACTGACTGAGCTCATCTGTGTGGTCGCGCCTGCGGTTGTGGTTCCTCGCCCTGATCCAGGGGGGGGGGGGAGGGGGATCGCAGGTTGCCAGACAAGCGCCCAAAACAAGCGGTCTCTTATCCCTACACGATTAGTGACTCATAAACTTGCACTCTTAATTGCACTCGAGTCGAGGGAGTATTGAGTATCGTGCGGGGAACTTCACCTAACGGGGCTCTTGGAGAGTGCAATGTGCTGATAAGAACTGAGGAGGGGCAGAAGGTAGAAAGATAACATATATACAATGTGTAATATATATGCAGCTATTTATTATGTGAGAAAGCACTGAGATAATCCAGGAATTTCTAGCTAAAAAGGTCTCTAAAAAGTGCAGGTGTACTTAGGCAAGTGAAAGAGACTTTAAAGTATTTTTTAACAGTTCTAAATAACTCCAACTCATCTAAAAAAATTATAAAATAAAAACATAGGCTGCCAGAAATGATCTATATATCAGCAAAATAATTTTTAAAATTTAAAAACCCCCAAAACTCAAAGAAAACTCCGGTAGCTGCCTTTAGCCTTTTCTTTTTACTATACAGTTTTTAAAATTGTTTCAAATGCAGCGTAAATTGTTATAATATTTAACAAATAAATAAAAACACTTTAAGCTTCTCTGCCTACCTGATCATTTCACCCTCCCCCTCCCCCACGCACGCACACAGTACACAATCAATTTAGCCTTTCGCTACC
This sequence comes from Zaprionus tsacasi, assembly GCA_018904105.1. NCBI lineage: Eukaryota > Metazoa > Arthropoda > Insecta > Diptera > Drosophilidae > Zaprionus > Zaprionus tsacasi. The sequence continues at coordinate 5,084,627 of JAEIFR010000631.1, forward strand.
ATTGACAGCTGTCGAAAAAGATTAAAACATAATCCAAAAACGACCTCAATTAAAAATATGAAATTGTGTTTACGCTTTTTACGTATGCACAAATATGCGAAAGATCAAAAAAGAACAAAAAAAAAAAAAAAAAAGAGAATCTAAAGGCAAAGCAAACACGGCAAATGATTTAAATCAATAATGCAATTTTCCATATTTGCATGTGACAAGCAGCAGCAAAAACGGTCTACAAAAATGATCTATAGAACAAATGCAAATTGTATTTGTATTAAATGAAATAATATTCAAAAAATCAATGAAACCAATGCAATGACTTATATGATGTTATATAGAGCATATTTTGGCATATCATTTGATTAAGGCAGAACTTGAAAACAAGCTACATTCTTTAAACGACGAGAAGTTGAAATTTTAAACGAGCTCAACTTAAAACTTCAAACTGAACTGAAGCTTTAAATCAAGTTGACTTAACCTCCAAGAAAATTTAAATCCATTTAATAACTACAAAATCCCACCAGCTTAAATCAGTATATCAAACTCTCAATCGAGCAGAACTACATAGAACTTTTAAGCAGATCTTAAATCTTTCAGCAGATCTACAACCTTCTTTCGAACATACTTTGAACCTCAGTCGCAAAACTTAAGGCTTTAATCAGATCAAATAATCAGATAATCTTTAGGCAGAACCAGAACCTTCAATTGAGCAGAACTGTAACCTACAAACGAGGTGAGCTTGAACTCTTAATCGGAATAAATTTGTTTCTTTAAAGAAAACTAGAAACTCCAAGCAAACTGGAACTTTAGAAAAAATATAATTTTAATGCGATCAGAACTTCACAATTAATCCCGTGAAGATCTTAATCCTTCAGTAAGACTTCAATCCTCCAAGCAGAATTTTAATCTTCATTAAAAACTTGAATCTTCAATTGGAACTAGATGCTTCAATCGAGCAGAACTGGAACCTTGAATAAGTAAGGTGATTCCATTTAATTTATTACACTAATTGCGATTAATTGTGCAACTTTGCTGTATGTGTGTGTGTGGTGTGACATGTTCAAAGAGGTTTCCCCTCTCTCTCTCTCTCTCTCTCTCTTCTCTGCCCATCCCTGGCAGAGGTCACATCTCATGGCAGATATGTTAACTTTGTTGACAACACAAATTAACACTCATAAAAGTTTTCTGTAACGAGAAGTGCGAAACGAAAAACTTCAACACAAACAACGAGGAAGGGGGAGAGTAAAGAGTAGGAGAAAAGAGGCAAGAAGAAGAAAGAAGAAGGAATTTATGTGCATATTTGCCTCTGTGTACTGCAAGAAGTTCACTCAGCCTGGGCGACATGGCAAGGGTTTCTGGGAACAGGCTGAAGTAAAGGGGGTGGGGGAGGGGGACACAAACATTTACTTTCAGAAATTGCAATTTTGTCTAATTGACGCATTTCGTGGCTGACAGGCAGCCGCAGAGAACACAATGCGCCACATGCGTGCAACGCTCTGTGGCATGCAGCCTGATTTGGAGGCAACTAACGAGGGACAAGATGAGAGCTAGAAGGGGGTGGGGTATGGCAGAAAGATGCCGCAACCGAAACTGATGCCGGACATGGCACGAACAGGGATTGCCAGAGCTGAAGCCGTAGCCGGAGCTGGAGCTAAAGACGAGACTCTGCTGCCACGTAGCGGCCATGCTGGCAACTGTAATTGAAAATGTCTTACGCTTGTCGAACCGCAAGTCACCAATACACACCAGAGAGAGAGAGAGAGAGAGAGGGAGAGCTGCTTAGAGAGCGCAGGCCATGCCGAATGTCATTCCCCCCTGGGCATTTGCCGTGAGCCGTAACAATGCAATTCGAGCAAAAAAGCAGAAGAAGAAGCTCGCAGGAAATCAGCGGGAGGAGGGAAAAGCGCCGCCATTGCGAAAAGCGAAAATGAGCGTAAAGCTCGAAATGACAGGCGTGCAGAGAGAGAGGGGGAGAGAGAGAGACAGAGGCGGAGGCAGATACTGGAACTAAGACAGAGACAGCGACAACGAGGCTGAAACTGAAACTAAACCGTGGCGAGGCTGCGAGTGCTGCCACTTGCAGTGCTGCCAACTTGTTTATCTCGTGACTGCACACAGCAGCAGCGACAGCAGCCCCAGGCCCATCACAGTTTCAATTCGACCCAGCGAGCCATCGCATCCACTGTAATTGCCCACAACAACAACAACACTAACTCGTCTCGCAGTGTATCCAAGCTGAGGTTGAGGCTTGCACAGTGCAGCAGCAACTTCATTTGCACCTCTTCCTGCCCCTCCCCATTTATCCATCTCCCTCTATACACTGCTTTTTTTTGCTGTCCTCTTCTAATGTCTCCAACTGCCTTGGCAGTTTTCTCTTCCTGCTCTTCCCTTTCTCCCCTCCTCCCTATGAGGTCAACTAGTTGACACTCTTTTCTTTTGCTGTGCGTGCTGTGTCCAGCAATTTCTGGAATTAGTCTAGAACATGATACAAAGATGTAGAAGAAGAGAAGAAGAAGCAGCAGCAGCAGTAGCTGAGAGTATTACTGAAGATGTCTATCATATTAAGCACATATTTGCAGTTAAATTGAGGTTGAGTTCAGTTCTTGAAAAGATTTTAAGGTAGAGATAATTTTAATGTTAAATAGGAATATGAATTTAAAAGACAGAAATTCCTGCTTTATTTTATTTAATCTAATATATCCTTTAAAAAATAAACTTAGAATTATAAAAATTAATCGTAGAATGCTTCTACATGTTTACAGTCTACTTTTGAGATCAAAGAGGGCAGTTAATCAAGGAATTTAAAGATATAGCCTTATTCGAAGACAGAAATTTTAAATGATCTTGAACCTCTTTCCCTAGCAAAATAATTTCTAGAAAGCCCAAAATAGTTTGTAGTTTCAGGTAAGATCAATTTGAACCTCAAACTAAGCTAACATGGAAAACAGCTGCCTATCAAAGCGATTTCAAGCTTCAAATATATAAAGAATCTCCTAGCAACTGGAATCTCTTTCCTTACCCTAAAACCTTTACAATAAACCTAGGGATCACATCAATCTCTAACCAAACTATTTTTGACTACACTTTCCTATCAAGGCAATTTTCAAGTTATTTTGATTACCACATTTTATGTTCCAAGTTAATTGAACTACACACACACACATACACATACTCCTAGATCAACCCACTCAACTACACACCCACATATCATTTAACTGATTCAAAGCAAGTCAGACACACACTCACTCACCCACTCAGTCAGCTCATCTAAAAACCTCGCCGAATACTATTTTCACTTCCAATGAAATTCATAATTTATTATTAATTAACTGGGTTACCCCCCTGCTATAAGGGTTAAGTTGCTCGGGGGAATTACGCAGCTCCAACATGCGATCCACAGTGAACATTTCAATTAAGAAACGAAAGCAAACCGGGGGAGGGGGCAGGGGCAGGCGAAACATATTGATAAAATCACAATAAAATACAAATATAAAACAGAAATTGCACATAAAAATGAACGCAATTTAACAGCTGTGCAAGGAGGTATGGGTGGGATGGTTGGTTGGGTCTCTATAAGGAGGCAGGGAGTGAGTGTAGAGGGTGCGTGTGGATAACCCAAGGGGGCAAGTGGCGCCCCTTGAGGACGTTGCAGGGAGTTGTTGCGTGTGAAAATGAAACAATGACATGACCACAAAAGCCATGACAGACAGGACAAACGGAAGGGCAGACAGGGCAGACAGGGCAGACAAGGGCAGACAGAGAGGGCAGACAGAGAGGGCAGACAGGGCAGACAGAGAGAGAGAGAGAGCAGACAAACAGTTTTGCAGGCCCGAAACGAGAACTAAACTAACAAAGTTTAATGCGCATGAAAAGCGAATACGCAGGCGGAAATTCCCGCAGAGTGCGAGACAGGAGACAATATACCACCCCCTTCCACTACCCCTACCCCTACCCCTCCCCCCTTCTCTCAACGACGCAATGAAAAACAGAATAGAGAAATGACATTTACGCTAAAATGGGAAAATGCGATGCCGCCTGCCAGATGCGTTGACCAGACAAAGTCAATATAATTGCAGTTAGCTGGGGAGTTTATATAGAGAAAGGGAGTTATATAGGGGGAGGTAACACAGGGTGTAGTAGCGTAAGGGGGTATTAGGCACACAAACAAACAAAACAAACACACATACATAGACACTCACTGCATTATAGTTTGTAATCGTTTTTCGATTTAATAGACCTGCCCAAAAGGGGTTGCGACTTCATTTCGTAGCGGGGAGGGGGCAGAAGATGGGAGGAAATTGCGGTAAATGGAAATGTCCGTTGCAGAGAAAAAGTGCGTGCGTGCCATTGGCAGGCAAGAGGAAAATTCAGATGGGCAAATGAAGGCGTGTCCTCTCTCTCTCTGAAGGGGGGACACCCATTTTTCGGGCCTTAAATGAGTTTTGTGCGGCTGACAGGCCAACAAGCAGTTCAAGCCAGGTCGAGACCCCCTCCTCCCCCACTGTGGCACTTCCAGTTCCAGTTCCAGTTAGAACATTATACGCTTCGCTGGAAGGTTGCGACAAACCTAATCCGCACGCGCCCAAATAAAAACTGCAATTAAAGCGTATTGACCATGAGAATTTTATAATTGAATTACCTAGAGAAGAGAGCAAGAGAAAGAGAGAGAGAGGGGAAGAGAGAGACAGGGCACAGTTGAGTGGGTGCAACGAGCGTACCTTATAAGGGGTTGCCCAACTGACCAGACACAATTCTCATTCAGAATTCAGTCAGACCCATAAGCCGCAAGTCAGTCAAGCGTAACTCCTCTACCCCTCTACCCCTCTGCCTCTCTGCCCCGAAAGGTCAGCTGTGCTGAGAAGGTCAAGCAATTAAAGCGGGCTATGGGGTCAGCACAAATGTCGCTGATGAATTGTGGGCCGCCCTGCTGAAGGCTTAATAAATAGCCATAAGATTGGGACACTCTCTCTGGGGGTGGATTCACATCTGATTGTTGACCAATGGTCCGCTCTAAATTGTGTCATCTTCAGCGCAAATAACCCCGCCGCTGACCCCTGACCCCTGATCCGTCTCACTGCCCGCCTGCCTGCCTGCTGAGTGAGCCCTTAATGCGCTTACAACAGATGTTTCTCTGGCAGCAGCAGCAGCAGGTTTTAAGGGTAGCCAACTCACCCTACTCACCCTCTGTCTGGCCAGAAAAAGGCTAAATGAATTTTGTGAGCTGTAAGTCAAATAGAGAGCATAAGGCTAATAATATTAGCGACTTTACAGCTAAAAATAAGATTGATAGAACTTGCAAAAATTTGTTGAATTAAAGATTAAAGAGGGAAAAGGCAAAAAGGCAAAAAGGTAAAAGAATAAGAGCAAAGTTTCCTTACAATGATTACAACTGTTAAGCCATTAGCGATTTCTTTTGAAAGTTATAGGGTATAACAAATATATTTAAGCAATTTTTCAGACCTATTTCATATACCTATGTTTGTACAAAATTTTAAAGTAATCAACTCAGTCATTTCAGGTAAAATTAATAAGCAACCCATTGAAACTGTACAGAAAAATATATGCTGTTTATAAATACATATTTCTTACTACACATACTTTTTAAAAAATTGTTAATAATTTTAAAATATTATTATGGTAGAATATAAATATATAATTTTTTAAACCATTATATTTTAGATAACCTTATTATTTTATTAATTTTAATTCTTTAATTAACTAAGAAAACTGACTCATTTTATTGAATTTTCCCATTTCTTTCTTTAGTCGTCTTTCTTATTTTTCCCCCACCTTGCTCCGACTTTAATTCGTCGCATTTCTTCACTTCAATTATCTTTGTTTTGCTCGTAATTATTTGGTAATAAATAAACCACCCCCACGCTATACTACATAGCAACCTGTTTCGCTGGTGACACACACACACACACACACACATACACACACATATTTTAGTCCTGACAATGGGCCCTAGGACTACGACTACGACTACGACTAATTGTGCAGCCCGATTGGGGGCGAGGGCATAAAAATAGTAACATTTATTGGAATTATGTGCGTCTATATAAATAGCAGCTGTGCATGTGTGCCTGTGTGTGTGTCTCTCTGTGTGTGTGTGCGTGAAAGGAAGCAGCTGCTGTGGCAGGTAGAGAGCGTGTGCCTGCACAGTGGGACACGCCTAATCAATACGCACATCAATAGCTAACGGAGACGTAGACGTAGACAGGATGAGGCACAAAGGAGCTAATAAATTTATTATACATTCATCAGAAGAGAACGAGAGAGAGAGAGAGGGAGATAGTGGAAGAGCGAGACAAGTGCAGTGGCTATAAAACTATTAGCATAATGAGGGAACAGCTGAGGAACTGGGAACAGTTGAGACATAAAATAGGCCGCTTTGGGGGGCAAATTTGTAATGCTTCAGATAAATTGTTATTTTATGTGCCAACGTAATAAGCGCATTATGAGAGTCTATGTGTCTCTCTTTCTCTCTCTGTCTCTCTCTGTGCCAATTCATACAGAAAACTACGCACGTTCCACAAGCAGCACGCCGTACGTTATTGAGATGCCCAGGACGACGCCTTGGGGACACTGAACCCTATAGGAGTGAGAGCAGGATGAGGGGGATGTACAGGGTATACTGGCGCGTGCCGAGGCCAAAAGGCGCCACAGCCCAAAGGCGCAAAGGTGCAGACGTGTAGCACACACACACACACAACACACAGTCGCACAGTGTTGCATGCCCATCAAAATTATAAACATTTTTAAAACACTTTTTTGTCAATGTGTTGAGAATTTATATCCAAAAACACGTACGTGCTGCGGTCACGCATCAATTTCATGTGTTGGCAGTGAGTCAAGTCGAGTCAAGTGAGCGAATCCCATAGAGTAACCGAGTGTACTCAAGTAAATAGAGTATCCAAGTGTACCTAAGCTAGTACTGTCCCGAGTGTACCCAAGTAAACGTAGTACCCTAGTAAACGTAGTACCCTAGTCATACCCTATGTAGTAACCGAAGTACTCGCATGAACCCAAGTCAAAGATGTACCCTAGTGTACTCAAGTCCAGCATAGTACACAAGTGTACCCAAATCAAAGAAAGTACCCTAGTGTACTCAAATCCAGCATAGTACACAAGTGTACCCAAGTCAAAGATGTACCCTAGTGTACTCAAGCCCAGCATAGTACACAAGTGTACCCAAGTCAAAGATGTACCCTAGTGTACTCAGGTCCAGCATAGTACACAAGTGTACCCAAATTAAAGAAAGTACCCGAGTGTACCAAAGTTAAGCGCAGTACACGAGCGTACCCAAGTAATCGCAATACCCGAATGTACTCAAGTCAAGCGCAGTATCCGAATGTACCCAAGTAAGTGCTGTACCCAACATACCGTAGTACCCTAGAGTGTTTCCGTGTACCCCCAGCTACCCCAACCGACTACCCGCAGTGCCTACTCGCTGGCAATCACCCAGGCGTGCGTGAAAAGGACACACACACACACACACGCTTCATAAACTGTTTGTTTGTGTCAGCAGAGGGCAGACCCCATTATCCCCGACCCTGTACCCAGCGACAATGACTAAATTCTGTCAAAATCAGCTTGACATATAAAACGTTACAGTTGAAATATGAAAATAAAAGGAAGATCTAATCTTTTTTTTGAGAAAAAAGGGTATACAAACCTTTTTTCTATTTAAGAAATAGCAAAATGGATTTTTTGAAATTTTTCGATATTTTGGAAATTTAGACAAGGGTCCCCCCTGTAATATTTCAACAAAATTTTTTTTTTCAAAATTTTAAATCGCGAGTTTTTAATTTTAATCGATTGCGGAGGTCAAAATTAGTACTAAACAATCGTTTAAATCGACTTTAAACGATACTTAATTTTGACCCAAAAATCATGTCGAAATGGTCCAAAAATTAGACATGTCAGACACTCTACAGGCCTGATTTCCTAATTTTTCACCGATCGTAACTTTCTTAAAAATCAATCGATTTTCACGCGGAATGACTTTTTGTTTATGTTTTAACAAACTGAGTGGTTCTGCATTTAAAAAAATATTATTAAAGAATTTTTGAAAATTTTCGAAATTTCGAAAATTTAAGCAAGGGTCCCCCCTATGAATTTTTGACAAATTTTTTTTTTTTGAAATTTAATATCGCGAGTTTTTGATTTTAATCGATTGCGGAGGTCAAAATTAGTACTAAACAATCATTTAAATCGATTTTAAACGATACTTAATTTTGACCCAAAAATCATGTCGAAGTGGTCCAAAAATTAGACATGTAACACGCTCAACAGGCCTGGTAACCTCATCTTACACCCATCGTAACTTTCTTAAAAATCAAACGATTTTCACATGGGAATGACATTTTGTTTATGTTTTAACAACCTTAGTTATTCTACATTTAAAAATAGCATAAAATATCAATTCATAGTACAACTAAATTTCTATTAAAAACTTGTCTAAATATGCATCCAAACTGTTCCAACTTAAGCTGCACAGATTCCCAGAATAGATATTCCTACCTTTTCTTTAAAAGCCCTAACAAGATCTCGCCTAAGCTCGCTCTCTCAGGCTACCAGCAGGATATCCTCAGCCTAAGCCCGGCCTAAATATATACTTGTTTCGTTTATATTTATGCGCTATATATGTGTTATATAGTAGTTTGCGGTACTGTCGAGAGGCAAATTTAGCCGCAGACGATTACACATCATTACAGGGTTGCGGTTTTTTCGGTCTCAATTCAAACTGAGCTGAGCTTTTTTTTCTGGGGAGGCCCTGCAGTTTTATTTACATTAAAACATCATCAACATGTTTATATCAACATCAAACTCATTTTACGCATCACCAAACTTTTCGTAATCCTTTGATCCGATGCAGGAAAAGGGTCGCCTGGGTAGCAAAAAAAAACAAAAAAATGGAGAGAAGAGAAGAGGAAAAAATCAAGGCAGAGCTCATAAAAAGCTTGGCGCTCCACTTTTTTTCAGGGTCCTCCCAAATAGGGAAGGAGAGAGAGAGAGAGAGGGCAAAGGGCAACCGAAAAGGGTCTCATATGTCCCCTTCTTGCTGTTGTCAACTCATTCGTGTGCCGCAGCAGCCAAGTAATATAAATCCGAAATAAATCTGTAAACTTTACAGAGGCCTCGGCTTGTTAATTTGAAATTTATACGAAAAACAATTTAATCGGTTCAACCCAAAAAAAAAAGAAAACCAAAAACCCGAAAACCGAAAACGTTGTCCCTGAAATGCGAAACCAGAGAGAGACACAAGCACGTGTGTGTGTAGGGGCGTGTGTGTCTGGTCTGTGACCTTGTCAAGGCCAATGAGGGAAAGTTGTTTAGGAAACTCTCGACCTATTGAGGTAGGTCTGCCAAAGAAAATCCTTTAGATTGGCTTGACTGGAGCGCAATTAAATCCAGAGTTATTATCGCAACGCAACTTGAGCATTAGCTACATTTATCGTCTAGTATCGATTTACCAGAGAAGTCCCTAAATTTCCTTTTCCTTTGCTACGGAAAATTTAATTTTAATTTTCCTCGCTCTACACAATTGTTTCAAATTTTATTTAATGTTTTTGCCACTCAAAATTTTATTAAAATTTTCCAACCCAACAGCGCAAAACACATACGTGACTCGGTTGACAGTTGGCGGCATTTTGGCGTAACACAACACTAGACTAAGCCACAGCAGCGCTGTCAATTAGCCTGGCTGCCTACCTGGCTACCTGCCTGCCTATCCACCTGTTCTGGCTCTGGGTTTGTGCTACCTGCCTAACTGCCTGCCCCTTCCTTCCCCTGCCTGTCTGAACTAACAAACAATGTCAAACCTCTGCGAAGCCGCAGCCTCATTACGAAATATTTAATCATATTTAGCGCGCTAAATGAAAGCGGGGGAGGAAAAGGTTAGCAGGGGGGAGGGAGTGTAGAGGGGCAGAGTGAGGGGCAACCACAGCCACACAATGTGAACAATGCGAAGATGTGCACAACCACATGACACACAGAGATCACAGCTGCCTTCGGGTTATGCCAGGAGGAGGTGAAAGCGACAAAATGACAATATTTTGCACAAATACACACTTGGAAAGAAGCAGAGATAGAGAGAGTGAGCTACACAGATACTTGGGCACTCACAGATACTCAAACACTCAGACACTCACATAGATACTCACACACTCAGCTTGTTGTATTCTGTTGGAAAATCCTGTCGAGTTACTCACGTGGCGCTAAGAGTATTTGCTAGTTGGCAATAATATCAAATTGCACTTTTCTGCACACCCAGCACACACACACACACACACACACACACACACACACTCACTGACAATCGTATGCGGAAAAAGATACACAAATATCGAGCAAATACAAACAAATGTGCAAACAGCACACGCCAAACTAAGCGAGGGAGGCTGCCACAGTGCAGAGGGTGGACAGGGGGGTGGCAGAGTAAGGTAGAGTGTGGCAGGGGGGGCGTGTCAACTGCAACTGAACCTGCAACTCAACTCTCGCTGCCTGCCACGCAGTCAGTCAGCGTCTCTCTGCGGCTTCGTAAACATCATTTAAGTCTATTTGTGCATAGAGCAAAGTCGCAGCTACTGAAGCAGCTCTCTCTCTCCCTCTCTCTCTATCTACACTGCAGCTGTCTTTTAACCTAACTGTCTCCCACACTCTCCCTCTCTCTCTCTCTCCATCTATCAGTCTCTCTCTCTCTTTCTCTGCCTGTCTACTAAAGTCGGCAATTTTGCAGCGCCAGCAAAGTGTGCTCTGTTATTTGATATGCGCGGTTATTTGATAATAACAGCTGCTTGACAAGCAGAGAGAGAGAGAGAGAGAGAGAGCAGTAGACTTTATAGGGAGGGATTGTCTGTCCATCAAAAGTGCCATATTTGCCGTGTAGTTGGCTTCATCGCTTCTGCTGATGTGACAACTCGTTTGTTTGCCAGCTGATTGGCAATGCAACTGCAACTAAGTATCTACAAGATACAGATACATCCAATTCAACATTTTAAAACTTTGGGTATATTATGCTTGCCCAAAAACACATATCTTTAGGGCCAGACACACCTCTCAAGACCTTTAATTCTCATAACTTCACCAAAAATCATCGGATTCTTAAGAAAGATAGCTTTATCTTTACGATTTATTATCTACATTGATTCTGCATCAAAATATTGTGAATTTAGAACTTTCGAAAATTAAGTACTATCCATACTCCCCCCTAAAAATAAAAAACCCTTCCACAACCCAAAAAAAAAAAAAAAAAAAAAAAAAAAAAAAAAAAAAAAAAAAAAATTTTAAAAAAAATTTTTTTTTTTTATATTTTAAACATTATATAAATATATCTAGAACTTTCGAAAATTGAGTACTATCCATGCTCCTGCCTGAATATGATAGACCCTTGCAGGACCCCTATATCAACTTCCAGTACTCACAACTTCGTCAAAAATCATCGGATTCGTATGAGAGATGGCTTTATCTTCACGATTTGCCATATACATTGATTTTATATCAAAATATTGTGCATCTAGAACTTTCGAAAATTGAGTACTATCCATGCTCCTGCCTGAATATGATAGACCCTTGCAGGACCCCTATATCAACTTCCAGTACTCACAACTTCGTCAAAAATCATCGGATTCGTATGAGAGATGGCTTTATCTTCACGATTTGCCATATACATTGATTTTATATCAAAATATTGTGAATCTAGAACTTTCGAAAATTTAGTACTATCCATGTTCCTGCCTGAACATGATAGACCCTTGCAGGACCACTATATCAACTTTGAGAACTGATAACTTGGTAAAAAATCATCGGATTCTTAAGAAAGATGGCTTTATCTTCCAGACTTATTATCTACATTGATTCTGCATCAAAATATTATTAATTTAGAACTTTCGAAAATTTGGCATCATCCATGCTGCTGCTTGGCTAACGTAGGGTATCTCATAGGCTACTCATTGCCTTCATACTTGCCTTGAATGGATATTTCCAACCTGAAAAGGTTTTCTATTCATTCTTTACAATTCTTTATCATTTTTAATTTTCTACTCAGGTTTGAAAGAGTTATTCTAGTTCTTAAGAATAATGTTAGGCTATACGACCTTAAGAGTTTTTTTAAGAGTGCCCTTAAAAGTTTACTTTAATTCGTTGAAGATAAATTTAAAATGAAATTAAAGCACACTCCCAATGTCAAATTACTTCAATTTTAATGGGTCACTCTGTGCTGTGTGTTTTGGGACCGCATTTCGATATAAGATCTTAAGTATGTCAATTAGATTCAATTGAAATTAATTTAATGTTGTTATTGCCTCACTCTGTGAGGAAACTGTGATCCAAAGTCAGTTGGGGTCACTAAAATGAGTACTCTATATGCAATACTTGGAGTTTTCTTCAGGTTTACTTTGAGGTAGGCTGCCAATTAGGTAGGAATTGCTATAAAGAGGGAACTACCTGCAAGCAAATTTAATTTGCACTTTTTGTCTGTTTTTTTTTTTTGGTACAAACATTAGAAATGCATTTGGGCGAATGGAGCAGGCGAGTAAATAATTTATGCCTGCCCCCGTAGGGCAACCCTAACTCAGCCGATAATGTATCTGCATAAGTGAGTGTGTATCTGTGTGTGTGTCTCACTGCATTTTTATACACTCTCTATGCGTTGAAAATTTGTGGCTTATTCTGTGTTGAATTCACAGTTTCCTCCCCCCCTCCTCCCCATATCACATCACCTTTTTCGCTTTTCACACATTCCGCTCCGTCGTTTGTTTCAATCGATTGACATAGTTTAGTTCTAATGGATTTTCACGCCGGCGTTGACACAATTGTGGCAAGCAGCAGCAGCGGCAGAGGCAGCAGCCCGGTGGCAACTTGAGTGTTCTGGCTTCTTGTTCTTGTTTGTTGCAGCAACTTTTACAGCAAAACTTACCTGCAAAGAAAAGAGAGAGAGAGAGCATGAGAAGAATGGAAAATTGCATTAAAGTTTCAGTTTCAGTTTCCAGTTGTAGTTGAAAAATTTTGTTTTATTTCGTTTAGGTTTTTCAATTTCCTGCACCGAGACAGCAAATACAAACATAAAGAACTCAACTATCAGAACATAAATTTCATCAAAAACCTAATTGCCAGAGATTATCAATAGGCGAGCGACCCCTAATCAACTGGATGCGCTACGAAATGCTTCGAGAGAATGATGTACGAAAATAAAAATAAAATTTGATATATTTATGAGCTCATCGAGAGCAGGGAAGAGTGACTTCAGAGTGTGCCCAAAGATTAAAGAGGAACTTAGAAAAGTGTGTGAGAGAGAGATAGATAAAAATAGACAGAGAGAGAGGGGCAGAGTTATCAGCGTTTTGTTTTACTTGCTTTACTTTTAATTAAAAATTTTCGAGTAGTTGCCCCCAAAAGTTGAAAAATATTTTAGTTCTGGCGCTTTATCGCAGCTGTAATCTGTCAGCGGTACAGACTGTGGAGGCCAAAGAAGTCGAGTGCACTCTCTCCCTCTCTCTCTCTCTCTCGAGGGAGTAGAAGGGCAGAGGGAGAAAGAGAGACAATGCCGGGCGGTCTGTCTGTCTTGCCCATTGACGAATGCAGCAGCAGCAGCAGCAGCAGCAGCGACTCTTCTGCATCATCAGTGAAGTGCACTTGTTTTTCTTAGTGTTTTTCTTTTTGTTTTTCCTTTTTCTATTTGTTGCTGCTGTGTTTAGTTATTAAAACTGACAGTTTTATTTGTCAGCAGGCAGCAGCATCGGCTCACTGCCAGCTCCATCTGGAGGCTGCACAAATGCCTTATGACACTTTTATTTTATTTTTTATTTTAGTCTCGTTGCGTTTCCCCGTTTTCCTTTTTTGACATGTGTCATGTGCGTGTGCGTGTGCCATTGGGGGTGAACACAATCGATTTTTTGTATTTATAACTTTCTGTTTCTCTGCTCTTCTTTTTTTTTTTGGGAGAGAAAATCTTCTGCTGCATTTGCTGCAGCGGGTCGAAAGTGTTGACAAACGTGCAATTGAAGTGCCTGGCAGCCTGCACTTGTTTCTGACATTGGCATTGCAGGCAGGCAGCTCAATCTATTTGGGGGGAAAAAGCGAGAAATTGATTTTGAAATTTCGGATAGGTTCCTACCCAACCAAACATCGAAAATCAATCAATCAGCTAGACGAGAAATTAAAAGGCAGCATCATTTTTTAGCAAAAAATATTTCAGGATCGCCTCTTTTTCTTTTTAGCAAGTTCCAAAATATAGAATACCATTTCTATTGTATCTTTAACTCTTAAAATCTTTTTTAAACCACAGTAACTTTTAGCAAGTTCAGTTTAAAATTTTATAGTAAGTTTTCTAGCAATAACCAATATAATAATTATTTTTTAATATGCAGTAAAATTAAAGCCATATAATTATTTATTTAATATATACTGCAAGAGCTAAATTTCCCAGTAATTTTCAGCAAATTTATAGCAAATTCTCAAGTTGTAAGCACTACAATATTTTCCTTTAATTTCCCTCTAATTTTCCCATCACTTTTCTGCCAATTTATTCTACAAGATATTTGTCTTTTTATCAGAAAATTTAAAACACACAAAATATGGCATAATTGCAGCTAATTTATGTTCTTCACACATTATTAGAAAATACAAAATATTTGCCCTGTCCCAAATGAAAGCCTCTTGAAATTGGGTACAAATTAATTGCTATTCATTCCAGTCCCGAGAATAGTATCATAATTTAATAAATTAAATGCCATGCCAGCAAATTAGTGTCAGACTTGTCCTAAATGTGTTTAACTAATGATCTTTGTGTGGGGAGAGAGAGAACATAGAAAAAAGCTAAGAAAAAGCAAGGAAAATGCCATGAAATTAAAGACGGATTTTTTTTGCACTTTTTCGTTTTTCTTCGCGGGAAAATTTAAACAAATGACTCGTGTAATATTTGTTGTCATTTGTCTATTTATGTTAATTAAGGTTTGACATTTTTATGATATTAATTAATTTGATGGCATCGATGCGAGACGAGGCGAGGGAGGTGTGAAAACCAATGCAGCAACAGACCCAGACCCAGACCCACCAGTCTGCACATCTTTCCCTTCTTTGTCTCTTTCTCTCTATTTCCCTCTCTCTCTTTCACTTCGCTCCTCAACGCCAACGCGCTTCTAATTTTGTCAACACTCGCGAGTCGCGACGGATGTCGCCGACCACAAAAAGTTAATAGGCCCAGGCGTGACCCCAAAACAACAACAAAAACAAAAGAAAGAAGAAGAAGTAAAGTGGAGAGAGAAGAGGAGAGAGAGAAAAAAGGGAACACAAAGCAAACGAGACGGCAAGGTGAGAAAAGTGTCGTCTTTGCTTTGTTCCATTTAATGAAGGCCCTTTTGGATGGCGGCATTAGCACTGATCGCCGAAGCATTTAAAACTGCAGACGGGGGCGGGTCGGGTCATAAAACTGACAATAAACTATGCAGATCCCCCTCTATAATATACGAAATACGAAAAAATAAAGAGGCAGCGTCTAGTATCTCTGTCTGCCTGACTGGCGCTCTTCGAGCTTATGCGCATTCCCTTGGACTTGGTTTCTATTAGTTCAAGCATTAAATTGGGTAACTAAGTGTGCTCTCAGCTCGTCTATCGGGTTAGGGAGTAAGGCATGAGATGAATGGGAATACCGGAATACAAATTTGCGATAACTAAGTAGAGTTCTCGATGAGTTTTGAAAGGGGAAATAATGACATGACTTTAGTGATAGTTCAGAGAACTTAAATAGAGCATGTTCTAAAAGATATTTCAGTTTTCATATTTATGAAATAAATATTAATTTTTGGATAATTCAAAATTTACGTAATAATCAATAAATTCTTATCTTATTTTCTCCAAAACCAAGAATTATTCAACCCTTTTTCGATGATTTTAAAACTCAAAAATGGATTATGTTTTTTATCAGTTTAAATCTTTTTTAATTATTTACTCAATTTTTTCTCAACAAATTCTAGATAATTTAAAGATCTTTTTCCACTACAAAAATATTTTTCTAAAACTCAGAAATATTACATGACTTTGTGCAAGTTTATAGAGCTTAGATGGGCCATTTCTTCTAAGCAAAGAAATACTTAACTGATCACACAGTAAATTCATTATCTTAGGGCAGCCAATTTTAAAAGTTTAAGCACAATTTTACTTTTCTATCAACAAAATCGTATATCATATTTTCTACAACTCAGAGAAGACCCTACACCACACACTACACACATCTAACACAGTTCCCCCAGTTTTCCCCCAGTTCTTTATTCAACCTTTTCTTTTGCAACTTTCTTTTGCACATAACTCAACCTTGTGTGCTCCGCCGACATAGAAAAATAGCAGCAACGGGTTGAAAGTAGTCGAAGTTTCTGCAGTCCTTCCCTGGCCACGATGAAGTATGCGCTCTATTCGAAATTTCGTAATCAAAATTCACTTTGCGCCGGCTTTAAAATCAAATTTGTGCCTGTGTTCGCCTTGGCATATGTTTCCCCTCCAAGAATAATGTGGCGCAAAACTAATGTTGGAAATTTATGCGTTGTGAAAAGTTTTTTATTTTCAGTCACCCCCCTTCCCTTTCAACTTCGCTACGCCCCTGCTCAGACAACTGCTTCACACCATTTGCCGCCCACAGCTGGACAGCTGCGAGCCACTCTCAGTGGACTCGCTCGTCCCCTCTGCAGGAGCAGGGACAGGCCCAGCAATAATTTTTTTCCTGCCACGCCTTCATTTTCGGTTCCGTTTTTTTGGTTTTTTGCAAAATGAGGCGCAACGAAGCGTATGACAAACAGATTTTTCTCAAACGCAAATCCGTGCGCTGAAAAGAAAAGGCAAGAAAAAGTGTAGGAATTTCCATAAAATTAGAATAACAGCAGTGATTCTTTACGAAGGCCCCCCCTCTCCACTACCCTTAGCAGACGGACAGACAGAGCAAAATTTATGAGCAGCAGCAGAAATATGTAAGGCGACAGAAAAAAGAACAGAGGAAGCTGGGTAGAGATGGGAAGAGATGGGAGAGATCTTTGCAGCAGTCGCGGCACAAGAGACAAGAAAATTGTGTAAAAAAATAATTGAAGCTGAAGCTGCGACAGATTTTCTACACGCACTACATAGATGAGCAGGCGGGGCGGGGGTTGCCTTATAAAAAATGGGGCCACCGACCAAAAACCCTTTTTCAACATGACCCTTGCGCCCTCCCCCCCTTGGCGCCACGCCGCTTTTTGGCACTACTCGCTCCATGCGTTTTCTTTTTTTTCTCGCGCATTTTTCATTTTGTGCACCGGCGGCGGCGCATCGCAGCCTCGTCGCGAACTTACATTAAGTCATTTATCTTGATAGTGTGTGTGTGTGAGAGAGTCTCTCTGTATGCGTTTTATTTGTTTGTCTGCCTGCCTTGCTGTTTGCTTTCCCTTTAATTCCCTGCAAATTCTACGCTTTTTTTTGTATTTTTTATTCCCATCTCTTTTCACTGCACAAATTTTGATGTCATTTTCATGGCGCACAGCACGCAGCAGGCGCCAACATTGAAACCCATACACGATTTTCAATTTGCCACACGAAATTGTGTGTGTGTGTGTGTGTGTGTGTGCAAACAATTTATGTATATTCATTCAGGCTGCTTTGACTTTTGGGGTATATTGACTATGGAGATCAATTTAAAAGTTGCTTGAAAGGGAAAGTTTTGGACGTAATACAATTTTCTATGGAAAACTTGAAGAACTTGCATGGTAACTAAAGTTTTTGAAAGTCTGTAAAGGTGCAAAATAATAAAAGCAAATGATAATATTGTAATATTATTATACTTCATAAATAGCCAAAGTAATCTTTTATATTTTAAACTGTAAAGAAAAACTTTACTTTGGATCAGTTGTCTGTTGAAAAAGGGCGGAATCTATCGAGAAAAAACAATGTTGGTTAGTATTAAAAATTCACTATTATTAAGAAGTTTTATTTGGCCTTTTAAAAGCTAAAAAAGAAGTTATAATACAACATAATTTTAATTTAAATCTTTAATTTATATGGAAGTCAAGAACTAACTAAGAAACTCTGATTTTTCTGCATTTTCTCTTAATTTCTCAGACTGCTTGATTTAAGGAGTATCTGTCGCGTCGACCCCACGAGCACTTTCCCTTAGACAAACCCTTTGTTTGTCGACCATTTGTGGCTAACAACGCGTTTGCAGTGATTTTTAAAGCATTTTTTTCCCCGCATTGCCTTTTGAACTTTAAACTTTGTTTCATATGCGCTTTTGTTTTTGGTTTTTCCTCGTTTTTCTTGCAGTTTTCCATTTTGTTTTGCTTTTGCATTGTAGTGCCTTCTCGCTCATACGATTTTCTTTTTCTTTTTTTTATTATATTGTTACGCCGTTTGCGGTATTTTGGTGATATTTGGCGTAGAGCAACTTTTGTGTTCAGTTTTCCATTTCATTTTTGTTTTGTTTGGGTTTTCTTTTTTTTGCCATTTGTTGTTGCTTTGGCGTTAGCTGAATTGGAATTACAACAATTTTTATTTTATTTTTATTACTTTGCGGGTTTTTTTCAGTTGCTCGCTCGCTAGTTTGTACATGTGTGCGTGTATGTGTGAGTGTGTGTGTTTTTTTCATAAATCTCTAAATTGAGATTTATGTTAGTTTTGCATATTTTAGCCATGTCCAAAAAGCGGTTTGGCGGCAACAGACGAATGGCACAAGCAGTCGACGGAAAAGGCAGCAGGATGCAGGGTTGAGCAGGGCAAAGAGGGAAGGGAAAAGGGATATAAGAGTGAGAGAGAGAGAGGGAGAGAGAGCAGCACGAGCGTGGTTACAAGTTGGCTTGACTTTTAAAGTTTGGGTCGCTGTCTGTCTCCCTCTTACACTCTCTCTCTCTCTGTCTCGCTCCCTCTGTCTCTCTCTGTTTGTTTTTGGGTGAGCAACGGGATTAATAAATTAGTTTGCGGTCGAATTGTCGTTTGGCTCTTAACTTTTTGATTGCTGTCGGAGCGAGCGGTTCGCCTGACATATGGGAAGTAATTAAGTGTTAAAGATGAGTCGCCCGTTTAGTTTTCAGAATTTTAAATGGAAGCTCCATTCGGGGAGAAATGGATAAATGCACTTGGAAAGTTTGCTTTATTTGTAGAAATGATATTTTTGGCAGTTATTTATGTGGTGATGGGAGATTGCAAAAGGGTTTTCTAATTGTTTAGGAGCTTTGGTATATTCAATTAATTTACAGATGCTTTAATGTGCTTTGAAGTTCTGATAGAAACAATTTGAATGTATTTTTGTAGGTTAAAAAATATTAAGAAATTATCTAAATAATAGTGTAGGAAGATTCCAAGGAATTCATTTTTAGGAATCAACCTTTTGGGCTTTTTCTTAATTTTTTGAGAGCTTTAATGTGCTTTATATGCAATACAAATTATTCCCAAGCTTCGAGAGCTTCAAAGTGTTTAAAATGCAATACAAATTATTCCCAAGTTTTAGGAAGACTTTTTACTTTTTTCTGAATTTTTTAATGTGCTTAAAATGCAATACAAATTATTCTCAAGCTTTAGAAAGACTTACAACAAAGCTTTAAAGCATTTTCAGTCCGTAATTTAAGCTACTTAAAGCTCATATTTGCTTTAAACCTTCTAAGACACATAATACCCACTCAGTCACGTTAAATAGCTCCCCAACTGCTGCTCCTCAACTGACCCCAGCCTACCCCCACTCAATTATTTACCCTCAAGTGCAATTTGCATAGACATCTTTTGGAGCTAACAATCAACTTAGGCCTAAATGAATAACGTAAATTCTGGCCATATCCTTGAGGACAGAACACACCGAGGCTCATGCTGTGAAACGGATAGACGTCTTAGTTCCGGCTCAGGCACAGGTCCATGTGCTGCTCACTCACACTCACTCCCAAAGGGGAGGGGGGTAGGGTTGCTCTATAAGCCAATAACCAATATTGCAGCACATATAGTACGCATATGCATATGTGCAGCATAATGAGGCACAAACTCGTTGCAGCTTCAGGTGTGCTCATCTTCATCGGCCATTGTGTGTGTGTGTGTGTGTGTGTGTGTGTGACTGATGGCAATACTGCTGCAACCACAGCCACAACGATGAGCCAGAGCAATAGCAACAATAAGGGCCAAGAACCGCAGCAAACTTCAGACCACACATGCCAAATGGGGATGGGATGGGATGGGGATGGGGATGGGGATGGCTGCGGCTTAGCTGAGCCGAGCAATTTTAATCCCAGGCCGAAGCTTAAACAAATTTTGTTTAGGCCAAGTCCCAGGCCAAGTCTCAGGGCCAGAGACTGGAGACCAGAGACCGTAGCCCGGACCCGACGCAGACATATGGCATAATTGAAGCTGAGGCAAACAGATACGGAGCCAAACCGCCCCCGAAGCACAACAAGCAAACACACACACACACAAAGACACTAAGAAACACACACACACACACACATTCTCCTATTGTATTTGCATTAGTGTAATGCAAAGTGTTATAAGCTTTATTATGGTTACCAGTCGATCCAAGGAGCCAGACCCAGACCCAGTCCCAGTCCCAACCTGCCTGCTGTTGTCGTCTCACTTTGGGGAATTTTATGTAATGATGTGCTTAAGTCCCACACACACACACACACACACACACAAACACGCTCTCTGTATTTGCCTGGGTAAAACCCAAAAATGGATTGATAATATCCCACAAATGATTAACTTGGCTGAAAGTTTTTGCATGCCTTTTGGGCCAAAATCTTTGCCCTTCTTTTCAGGCTGTACCCCATATATACTATATATACTATATGCTAATAGTTTTTGGGTTGCCTCCCCACTTCTCCCCCTGCCCAAGGAACAGATTTGTCAATCTGTCTAATGCTGCCTTTGTTGGAAAGGCAAATTTGTCGCACATTTAAATCAATTGGCATTACGTAGGCCGCCTCCCCCAACCTCCCCAGCCGAAACTTTTCAACGAACTTAATGTTAACTGATCCCTGAGTCGAGGCCAACGAATTACTTTTGATTGCCCCCAGCTACCTATCCCTATTTCTATCTCTATTTCTATGGGGGATTATGGGACTTGGCAAATTGACAGACAGGCTCTAAATGGAACTTGTTTCTTTCTTTCTTTCTTTCTCTCTCTCTCTCTCTTTCTTTTCTTTTCTCTGCTAGTTAGGTAATTGATAAAGGGTTGAGTGGCAGTTGGTACGATTACTGCTGGCTAGCATTGTGTATATTCTGTGTCAATGTCACATGTTTGCCATAACTCACAGTGTCGGCAATAAATATTGTATCACACATGATGCTGCCTGGCTGGCATCATAAGGAAATAATGATAAATAACCAAATCAGCGAACGAAATGACTTCATTCTGTTGCCATTGCATTGCCCCAGTATCTCTCCCCATCTCCCCCCTCTATATGCGACAGTTTCTCATTCATATCCATAAACATAAAGAAACTGGGACCGAGTCCAGAGACTCCGCAGCGCATTCCCTTCTCAAGATATGCGTATATCTTTTATCCGCATAAAACGATAATAAATCTTTGCAGCAAAACGTACAGATTATTAGGCGCCCTCTGCGACAAAACATCTGGCACAACAACAACAACAACAACAGAGACTGGAGATATAATCGCCTGCTTAGAAGAAGTGTGTGTCTGTGTGTGTGTGTGTGTGTGTGTGCTGACATTCCTTTCCACTCACTGCCAGCAAATAAGATTATCATCGAAATCAGCATCGGAATCAGCATTAGCATTAGCATTATCTGATTGCCAATGTAGCATGCGATAAAGTATTCAATAAGTGTTTACATATACGAATTTAATTATAATCCTAAGTTGATATAGGCCCATTGTTGCTTAAGTATCTTGTTGGGGGAAAAATGTGAGACAGTGTAGAGAAGAGTTTAGCTTGTAGAGCTTAGAAAAGAGATGAGAACTAGGCAGCTAGAGAGCTTGTTGAATGCGAAAGTTGACTTAAAGATTATAGAAATATGATAATGCATTAGTAGATATAAGAAATTAGAGATTTCGGCAAGCTGTAGAAATAATATAATCCTACTATATTACGTTGTAATAATATGTAAATATATATATATATGTATATATCTTTCAAAAAAAGCTATGGCTAAAGAGCGAAGATTATTATTATTAGCATATGAAACATATATAATTTAAAACCAACTTAAGCGACCCCTATATGAAAACGAAAGTAGTATACGATCCCCAGTCACTTCATGGTCTATTTTATCTTTATGTTCGCTTTAAACCATTTTCTTACGTTCTTTTTTGTTTATTTTTTCACGTTTTTACTAAACTTAAAATCATAAGAAATTTTATGGAATTTATTATAAACATTATGAGAAGATTGTATATTGTTTTTCTTATAAAAACTACTCTAAACTCTTTCTGACGCATCTACAAAATATCTCTCAGTCTCTTTTTCCTCTTTCTCCTCTTTTTCCTCTTTTTCCTCTTTTTTTTCCTCTTTCTCATATTTCTCCCTTCTTTCTCCTTTCTTTCTTTCAACATTAAAGTAATGTATTATCCCTCTTTATATATCCCACTCTCACGCATAATGTGATTTGTATACTTGAAATACTTTGCCACTTTTGGAGGTTAAGGCTGTTGTGATTGTGACTCTCTCTGTCTCGCTTGTTCTCGCTCTCTCTCTCTCCATCCCTCCTCTCTCTCTCCCTCTTAGTGCAGTTTTATAGCCGCCAGTTGGCGTTTTGTGCTGCGTTAACACTTTAAGATTGTCGTCGTGGTGGCATTCCGGCTATGATTTATGGCCAGCGCCGCAAAGTATGCAACAAACACGCACACACACACACACATAAGGAGTGAGCGTAGGGAAGTAGAGAGAGAGAGAGAAGAGAGAAGGGTTAAACGGCGTGTGTAGTGTTGTAGGCGGCGAATGGTGGCAAATGTCGTCGGCAAGTCACTTAAAAATGGCTCAGCAAAAGGTGCACAAACACACACACACACCAAACACACACACACACAAACACACACACACCAAACACACACACACACACCTACGAAGTTGGCTGAAAATGTGTTTGGCGTTGCGCCGAAATGCACTTAAAATGCAAGGCAGAAGCTGAACAGCAGCTGAGAATAAAATAAACTGAAATAAAAAACATGAAAAATAGAAAGAGAGAAGCTGAAAGGGAGAGAGAGAGAGAGAGAGAAGGTGTGAGAGGGAGAGAGGGAGTAGGGTATAGGCGGCAGCATGAAAAGAGCGCGAGCACAAGCAAAAGGCAAGTCATGGCTGCCTGTAGGTGTGTGTATATACCTCTCCCTCTCTCTCTCCTCCTCTCCCTCTCTCTCTCTCTCTCTCCTCACTCTGCATGGAGTGCTATAAGCAAACACTTTCGAGTGCATTTAAAGAGTGTGGCACAAACAGTGGCAGCCACTTCAGCTGCCTCATCCGGCTGCAACTGCACTCCACGGCATGTTAAGCTCAGACACACACACACACACTTGAGAGCTGCTCCGCCTCTCCTCCTGCTCCTCCTGCCCCTTCTCAGCATTGTCTGCCTGTAGCTGGGCAATTTTTTCCGTTGTTGCCAATAATATTTACTAAAAAATTACACACAAAATGCGCAACGTTGCAAAAGCCGCCGCCAGCCAGCCAGACTTGCCACAGCCTGCCAAGTGCAACAAGTGCTCTTCAGCCGGCTGCTCCTGCTCCTGCCCTGCTCCTGCTCCTGCCCCTCACTTGCTCACTTCCTTTTTGGCTAAATTCACACTCACAAGTGGCAACAATCTGACTCCGAGTCGTGGCACACAGTGAGAACTTTTTGGGCAACTTGTGCGCCGCCTCCGCCTCCGCCTGCCTCCGCTTCCGTCTTCCGGTCTGCCCAGCTGTGCCCAGCCCAGCTCTGCCTGCCGGCGCAACAGTTTAAAATTTGCCTAAATATTTTGCGACTAAAAGATTTCCGCCATGTCGAGTGGAGTCGAGTCTCAACTGTAGAATATGCGCATAGTTTGCTAATTTGCTGTACTTAATTTCTGTCATCCTGTTGCACAAAGTTCTCGAGGGGATTGGCAGCGAAACTTTGCAGTTGATATGGGGAGAATAATTACTGGCACTGATCCCGAGCAGGATGCAGATCGGATGTGAAAAGTTTTGACTAAGCCGTCGGCAGTGCAAGAAGTGCGCATGATTACGCATACGCAGTGTGTGCCGCCCCTGAAAATGATGTCAGTAGCAGAGCTAGCAAGTTTAGCCTTTTTCTGGCTAGATTTTATATTGATCTAATGTATTTTGGGAGTGGGTTAACTGGCAATTCTGGCCAGGTATACACGCTCAGCTCACATGCAGATCGCAAGCTTTCAGAGCCTGCTCTGCGCTTCGAGTAGCGTAAAAATTGCGCATATTACGCATACGCAGAGTGTGCCAGGCTCGTCAATTTTCTCTGCCTTCCCCCACACAAAATTATGTGCAGCTCTCATTTATTACGTCTCTGCTTTCTGCCTTATCCTCTATACATTCTTCCCATATCACCCTCTCCCTGCCTTCCTTCCTCTCTCTCCCTCACCTAGCCGCATCCTTTTTTCATTACAACCGAGCGAAGGAGGCAAGAAAACAAATGTTTTTTTGCTACCTGTACCAGTGCCGCAGCCACCTTTAGCTGAATTGCTGAATCGTCGCAAAAATCACTTTTACGATTTTGGTTTATATAGCAATAAAAAGAGATAAGAAGAGGGGGAGAAGAAGGGGAAAGGGAAGGGAAGAGCAGCCAGCGGCAGCTTGTAGTTTGTGCTGCCTTCAGGCTCAACTGAACTGAAACTAGCGCAATACAACTGAGAAATCTTTGCCAGCTTCTGTTCCTACTCCCCCCGCCAGCTCTCCTGCTCCTCCTGCCTGCCTGCCTGCTGAGATTCGCGAGCTGTGTGAAAACTTTTGGCAGCGTCTGTGTTTGTGTGTTTCAAGCTCAATAAAATTGCATGAGGCAAACAAAGTAATTTTTATAGCACACACACACATGACTCTCTCTCTCTCTCTGTCTCTCTCTTTTTCTCTCTCTCTCTCTCCCTCTCTGTATATGAGCATGTTTACTTATATGGGAATACTTTCGCTCTGATTTCCTTCTTCTGTTTTCCAAGCGATCCTTTTTTCGGGCAACGTCACCGGCGGCAACATCCAACGCGAAAAAGGTGGAGTTCTATGTAGTTCAATTCGTTAACAAGCTGTATGGGGTTGCTGAGAGAGGAGGGAAGAGGGGTAGGGGGCGGGGCAGCTATTCACACTGACTGAAAATTTACGCCGTCGCCTTACATAAACTTTGCCATTTCATTGTGGCGTAGGTGGAGGAGGAGGCGCAGAGGAAGGCGAAGGCAGCGTCTCCAATGACGCTGTGGCACACACAGTCAGCATGACTATTCAGTATGTGTGTAACACACACACACACACACACACACACACACACACACTCACACATATGTACAGTTATATGGCTCAAGGAATATGGCTTGGCATCTTTGGGGGCTAATTTCGCGCTCACTTCCTGTGTGAGTGTGTGTGTGTGTTTGTGTGTCAGGTTATTGAAAACGAATGGCGTGTGAAAAATGTGAATTACGAGTACTCACACTCACACACAGGCATATTCACTCACACATGTCTGAAAAAAGCCTTTCACTGACGCCTTCAGCCTGCATGACTTGTCGAATGCGAAGCAAAAGAAAGCGACGCATTGATAAGGCAAGCGGAAGAATGTATATAGATTTTACAAGATATTTCCTATATACATATATTTATTATATATATATGCATATAATAATCAGCTACATGCGGGTCGGCACAATGTTGCATAATGTGAACAATTTTGTTGCAAAACTAAAGCGAGTTTTGAGTTGACTGCGCAACTTAATGTTGCCATAAAGACTTTATATATTTAAAAAAATATAAATATTGAGGCAATAAATTTTTAAAAACTTCTATAAAAATAAAGAAATGTCTTGAGATTTATTTTAAAATTATGGCAAATATTTATATATAGATATATATAATTTATTATAAGACTTGAATGTGTATTGAACTGACTGTGCAGTTTATTGTTGCCATAAAAACTTAATTGTGGTTTATAATATATTTAAAATCAGTTTATAAATTTTTAAAAATTCTATAAAAATAAAAAAATGTTGTGAGATTTATTTTAAATTATGTCAAATATTTCTTTATAGATATATATAATTTTAACTGTAGCTTAAAGCCGACCTTGGCCCTGGCATTGCACGCGTTTTGGGGACAAGTTTAATTTTTTTTTTCAGCATGTAGGGGGAGATTTGTAGAGAAGGAGAACCAGATGCATATAAAGATACGCGCGATGCAGACTCCCCCAATAGTCTGCAGCTTAACCCTTTGACGCCTGTCTAATTAACCCATATGCAGCTTATACATGCCACATTTTGTCCTTCGCTGACTCAGCTGGCATTGTTTGCAGGGCTTGTTGGCTTTCGAGCTGCTTCTGCTCCCCCTCCTTCTTGGTTCCAGCACATATGTTTTTAATTATAAACACACATATACACTTATATATACTCACAGTCCGCCCCCCAATCTCAGACAGCGTCTGAGTCGCCTTCTGCAATTCAGACAGTCTGAAAAGGGAACAGAGCGAGCTAGAAGAGGGTCTCTCTCTCTCTTTCTCTCTCTAGCTGACTGTGCTCCAATTTCTGCCCTCGTTTGCCATAATTTTGCGAATTTATGATGCGTTACATTTACAGCAAACGAGACATTTTATAGCAGATCATCAATCAATTTGTCAGCTTCGCAGAAGCGCAGCCTGCGCGCACATTGACAATTATTGGGAGGCAGCAATAGCCACGCCCCCTGCCCCAACAGACGCCCCTGGCATACGCTAGTCTGCAGTGCAATAATTAAACATTTGGCATGAACAACCGTAAACCTATTTATAGTATGGCACATGCTATAAAACGCGAGTTTATAGCGTAGACCGCAAGGGGCAACAACAAGGCGTGCAGGAGTCAAGGCGAATGGGAAGGGGAGGGTTAGAGAGAGGGCAGAGGGGAGTAGAAAAAAGCAGAGAAGAAGGGAAAAGGAAGAAGAGAGAGAGAGAGGGAGAAAGAAAGAGAGAGGAAGAGAAGGGATGTCAAAAGCAAACGGACGTGCAACTAGAGTGATCGCCAGGCTGCAAGGGGGGGCAAGGCTTGAGCAGCGGGGTGGGGTTTGTGGGCGCTCTGCAGGCTGTAGCCCATTGACTGTGGGCGTGGCACACTTGCAAGTTTGCCACATTAATTTCCGCAACGGTTTTTTCTTTTCCCTCCCTCTCCCCCTTGTTGACTGACGCTGCTGCTGCTGCTGCTGTCGAATGTTGCTGGCGTGTCGCGCCATGTTGCTGGCGTGCCTGTCCCTGCTGTTGCTGCCAGTTTGACAAGCACAAACAAACAGTGAGCGATGCTGCTGTCGTTCTTCTCTTCCTTTTCCACTTCTTCTCTTCTCTTTCTTCTCCTTCTCCTCCTGCTTGTTGGAACAAAATGAAGACACATGCCTCAGCCAGCCCGCTGAAAGCTGTGCAAAGTAATTAGACAAACATTTGGCCCGTGGTCGGCGGCAGCTGCAAGCTGCAACCCTCACACACACACACATACATACCACACACCAATACATACACACACACACACACACAGCACACTCACACACAGCGACAACTGCTAATTGCTTCAATCAACACGACGCGGCAATTTTGTCGCCAACGCTTTTCAACAGCTTCAAGCACGCCCCCTGCTGCCTTTACCCCCCCCCCCTGTCCACCCTACTAAGCCAAAAGTTTTATTTTTCAAAAATCAACTTGAAGTAGCAAATGTTTCCAATATGCCACGCCCCTTCCCTGCCTCCAGCGCAGACTGTCTGCGTTTATGGCTAAAAATTGTGAACTTTCCAAAAGTGCCACGAAAATTGCACTAAAATTACAAATTATGTGGCAAGAGCAGGCGAGGGCAGACAGAGGAATTGTGGCATGATGGAGAGGGGAGAGAGACCCGCTATAAGGGGGTACTCGTTAATGACAGCCACGGCAGCGTGCAGCAACGCAACGCGGCTGTTTCTAATTGTTTTAGCACTCTGGGATGATGTGGGGGAACCCACAGCGTGAGGTTATTGTTTTTGCGCCATGTTTGTTTGTTGTTAATGCGATTGCAGGGGGGAGTGGGGGAGGGTATACAGCGAGGAAGCGGTAGAAAGATAAAGTGTGCCCAGACTGGAGGTTTCAATTGCAGCAAGTGTTAATTACAACGCAGCGACAGCTCCAAAGATTTTTGGACTGACAAATTATTGGGAAATTGCGACAGGTTTAGCCAGAGAGAGAGAGAAAGGGAGAGGGAAAGAGAGGGAGTATTAATGATGCGCATAGAGGGATAGGGGTTACTCTAAATCGGGTATTGCTGCCCAAAATCTCATTAGGGTTACCCCTAGCCCATCACGTACGCCTAATTGACTGATTTTTGGCTGAAAACTCATGCCACAAAATTCAATTGCGACTAATTTCAAATTTCAGGGCTCAAAAGCGCCAAAAACAATTTTAAATAATATCAAATTTGATTACAAAATATATGAAATATTTGAAATAAATATGAAAATAATTAAAAATTGTTTTTAACTCATATTTGCAGCATAAATAAAATCAAATTTTGTGGTTGCAAATGCATAAGCAGATAATTAGCTTACTATGAGCTGTTTGGGGATTTTAGATATTCTAAATTTTTACAAAAATTTAATTGGAAAATTCTGTTTTTTTTTTATAAAATTTCTAGTTATGTTTTCGAGGTAAAATTTAATTTTAAAGAATTTTTTAAATGCAAATTAATACTTAAACTAATAAGATAAGTAATTCGTAAAGACTATGAGCTTTGTTTTCGATTTTAAAGTTATACAAAATATGAAAATATTATGTAGAAAATTCAGTATATATATATTAATATTGTAACTATTTTTTTGGCACTTTTAATGGAATTTTATAAACTTTATTAAATATTTAAAAACAAATTTGATTTGCACAACAAAAATGATTTGCTTTTCTTTCGCAAATATAATTCACTTTTAGGCCAATTTAAATTTGCCCAAGACTGTCAGGAGTGTCAGGGTGCTAGATGCTAGTTTCTAGGAGAGAGAGAGAGAGAGAGAAGAGAGAGACTGAGACAGCACATAAATCTGAGTTGACTTGTGGCAAAAAGTTAAGCCAACTTGCGACAGACAGTCTCGAATATGACATTTACTTTGCAAGTTTTGCTCTCAACTTTGGCGATTTGTTTTGCATTCAAGTTCAACTTTAAGGCTGCCCAGGGGCAACTACAGTGGGGCAACTACAGTGGGTCAAAACATTGCTGGACTAGCAACAACTACAACTCTGGTATTAATTTGCACAATTCAATGTGCCACTTAATACCAAAGACGTGTCAATTTCATGGCTGACAAACCGTTTGAAATGCCCAAGAAGTTGTTGCTGCTGCCAGAGACTGTTGCTGGACACACACACACACAGTCACACACACGCACACGCACACACACACACTCAGACATGCATCAAGTGTGATGGCAACGCTTATGGGAATTAATTACAGCCATCAAAAGTTATTAGGCGCAATTATCACAATGTTGGCGACGTGCGAGGACGTCGTGGACGCGAACGTGGATGAGGATGTGGATGTGGATGAGGAAGAGGAAGTGTCCAGGGCTGAGCATGGACTTGACAAGAGTTACAGGCGGAGCTGAGCTGGGGGAGGGGAGGGCTGTGGTTGCTGCTAATGGCCGCGCTTGAGGACACATCAATGGGCGGCGGACTAAGATGACACGCTGTTAAGCAGGAGCTGGAGCAGGGGAGGAGCAGGGGAGGATGAGGGGAGGAGCAGGGAGCAGCAGTGAGGGGCAGAGAAAATGCCAAATGAGTTGAGCAGTTACCGCCACTTGAGACAGAGACAGCAAATGGAGACAGCCCTGTGGCCTCTGTTGGCCTTTGGGCAGGCAAAATAAATATGAAAGAAAATACGCAAAAGGCGGGAGAGAAAGACAGCATGAGAGAGAGAGTGAGAGAGAGAAAAAAGCGCCATAAATTAAAACTAAATGCCGCTGCCTGTCAGAGGCAGCGAAGGCAGCAGCAGCGGCGGCGGCAGCGGCAGCGTGTAGTGGCGACTGCAGTGAAGATTAACACGCATACGCAGTGTGACACGCCCACCGCAGGCTTGCTCAGCGTGTGTGTGGGTGTCAACGCCCACTTTACACACACACACACGCGCTGGCAGGCCGAAAACAAAAGTCAAGCATTGCCTGCATGATTTACGGCCCAAAATGGGAAAATTGCGCATACGCGACGTGGCCAGCAGCAGCAGCGGCGGCAGCAAAAGCCTCAAACATACAGAGAACAAAAAAAACGGCTCATAAATTCGCGCAAAAGCGTTTGATGCAAATAACTACACTGCGAGAAATATACGCAGACTCGCAGCGTCGCGTCTGGGTGGTCTGCGGCACTGACACTCGCAGCCAGACTGCGCAGACTTGCTCAGACATTTTGGTCATTTGTTGCCAGCAGCATCGCCGCTTGTTGCTGCAAATTGCAAACAGCAGAGGCAACAACCCCCTCCCACTCTCTCTCTCCCCCTGTCTCCATACTCCTACCCCAGGCAGGGTCGCCAACGCAGTCGCCATGTCACAGAGACATCATCTTGTTAGCATTTTGTCAGCCAAGTTGTCACATTCGCTTCACGCTGCTGCCCCGCAACAAGTTGACAGGGGGCAAACACAGCAGCAGCAGCAGCAGCTGACAGTGGCGTAGGGATGGGGGTTGGGATGAGGGGGAGCGGATGCTGCCACGCCATCAAGAACTTTCTGGCGCGCACTTCATGCCTCACTTGACTTACATTTGGGCCGACGTTGGCGATGGCGACGCTGCGCAAAATCTTTAATTGTCGCGCAATTTTCCAGTTACTGCATTTCTCTCCCTCTCTCTCACCCCTCCTTTTCCTTCTCCTGCTCCCCTTTTCTTTATTTGCTTCACTCTTTCTTAACTATACTCCTCGGGGGCGCTGCCCAATTGCTGTGGAATTCATGTATTCATTCATTTGCCACCCGGCTGCACAGTGGTGCAAGCGCCTGTGAACATTGAGTGAAAATAAATTGCAAGAATATTTGTTCAATTGGGAATATTTTGTATATAATATTTTATAATTATTTAGAGTATATTTTGTAATATTTAATATATATTTAGAGTATATTTATAATATTTATTTATTTTTTATTTGATATTTATTTTATTTATTTATTTTTATTTTAATATTTATTTAGATTCCATTTTAAAGACAAAATATTTAGCAAATTAGTTTTCTTTCTTTACCAAACACTATAATAATAAATAATCCTCTTTAAAAAAAAAAAACAATATAACAATCCTTCATTAAGTTTTTCATATTTTGTTCTTCTCTTTTATAAAACTGTAACATTATTCTTCAGTTTTCTTTTTAGTTTATATTCTCACTTACTTTCTGTCTATAAAAATTTGAAAATTCTTTTAAAAACAGTGATCTTAACACTCCATAAATTTAATCACTTTACTGCCCAACTATATCATTATAACTGATCTCAATGCTGCATAAAACTGATCACACCATACATTATGACCTAATCAAGTCAATAAAAATCTATAAAAAGACTATAAAAATACTGTAAATACCGTAAATACTTTGCTCGCGAAGATCGTGATATAGTATGTATTTATGCTCAACTTTTATGGCATACGACAATATCATAAACTGGAATTTAGTTTTTATGGCTTGTGAGAATATATTTCAAATTTTGAACCACTGTGCACGTGCACACTGTGTGCAAAAGCTTTTCGAAAATTCATTCATACATTTCTTATTCCGTTTTCATTGTTCGCAGTTTCTTCTGCTTCTTCTTCTTCTGCCCGTTGCATTCATTTCGACGCCACTTGCCACTTGGCACCGTGGGGCGTGCAACTGATACGCCCGGGAACGGGCACAGGCACAGAGACTCCATTTGGCCAGGCCAGAGTGAAGAGTAACTACCAATTAGGCGGGTAGCGACAGCAATTTCAATTAAAAGAATTAATTGCGTGTGCGGCAGAGGCAGTTGAAGTGGTAGAAAGAGACAGAGAGAGAGAGAGAGAGAGACAGAGAGAGAGACTGCAACACTTTTGACAGCGATAGGCGACACTTATCTAAATACATATTTACCTTTTGCAACAAAGACGGCGCCAAACTGAAGAACAAAGTTCTTTCCGTTTCCGCCACACTTTTTTCTTATGAAAAAAAAAAACCATATACCATAAACAATATATACTATATATACTATCCGCAACCGGAACAAATTGTACAATAGACCGCAGAGCAGCCGGACGAGGTTAATTAATGCCCGATAGAGTTAAGATCAAAGCCAAATGCGCTAAGATAAACATTAAGAACTGTAGCTAAACAAAGGCATATCGAAAGAGAGAGAGAGAGTGGAAAGGGGTGGCAACCCTAGGCTAGTAGTAGGTGCCAAGTGATAGACGGCTCGTAAAATTAGTCAATCGAGTCAGGTAAAATTCTCACATAAAAATTGAAAATGTTTTACGATCGCGTAAAACTAAGCTAAAAGCATTGCTGACTCATAGATGGTATGGGTATGTAGATGGTCAGGTAGGGGGTATTCCAGCTGAAAATGTCACTTAAACTCGCTGAATATTTGATGGGGGCAAACTGAAGGCGAATTGAGCCACCTACGGTGAGATGCAACGCTTGCTCCATATACAAAGTGGAGGCGAGATGAGGCGACATCGAAGCATTATAAAAATGTTTTACGAGTGCAGGCACAAAGAGCAGACAGAGAGGAGAGAGAGGGAGAGAGAGAGGAGGAGAGAGGGAGAAGAAGAGTGGAACGAAACAAAAGCGAGTTTTATTATGGGTAAAAAAAAAGAGTGTGGAGTCGCAACTGGAGCAAGCGAGGCCGACTGGACGCCGTCCCTCGATGCATTGGAGTCGCCTTCCACATTCACATACATATTCACAGTCCACTGCAACTTCCACATTCACATTCATATTCACATCCACATTCACTTCCACTCGTGTTGCATTAAGCTAAACGGCCGACGCCGACGACATTGACGATGTCTGGACATGAGCGTGAACACACATGAATAGCTGCCGGCAGCTTAATGGATATGGATATGGATATGGATACGGGATATGTATGTGAATATGTATGTGAATATGGATAGGCAGGCAGGGACAGCAACAAATAACGTATAACGTATGAAAAGAACAAAGACAACAACAGTAACGAAATACGCAAATGGAGCGAGTGTACGAGATACTCTTTTGTTTTGGGGTATACGAAGTGGGTCAAGGCAGTTGTCGCATGACGCATGACTAAGTCTATGGGAATTGGAAGAGCTATAAAGATAACCTAGCGAAAGGTTTTAAAAGATCATAGAAGTAAGAAAGATCAGAAGAGTAGAGTAGAAGTAATGAGAAATAAAGACTTTGAATGAGACTGAGACTTTAAAAAATTGATATAAAATAAGATTGTAGAGTATGATCTTTATAATAATAAACTAAAGACTAGCTAATATAATTATCAATTTAGAGAAGCAAAGAAATTATTTAATATGCTTAGGAACTTCTCTGAAAACTTATAAATATGTATGTTGTATTAATTTATTTCTTCCAGTTGTTTATGTTTTAGAAATTTCAAGCATATATTATATATGCCATTTTCAAACCTTTCATTAATTTCTTGCAGTGTATTAGTACTTCGTTTCATTTCTTTTCCCTAAAAGTTCTAAAAGTTCTTAAGGGTTTTTTTTTTTTTTATTTTTTGCGTGTAGTTTGTCGTTTGTTTTTCAATTTCATTATCAAGTTTTATGCGGCGCTCATCGGCTTACTTAGCAGGCGGCGACATATGTGTATACGAAAAGGGAAACGAAAAGAATAAGAAGCAGAAGAGAAAGAGAGAGAGAGGGAGAGAGGGAGTGGGAAACACATAAGCGGTCTTTGCTGCGGTGACCTTTGTGACGTCTGAGTATCGTCTGAGCATCGAGTTGGACTCGTCGAACTGATTGCCTGACTGACCCACACCACGTACAGCTGACAGATGCCCGCATCGCTCTCACTCCCTCTCCCCTTCTCCCTCTCTGTCTTGCTGTCTCTGTTCTGCTTTTTGAGCTTTTTGTTGGCACATTTAATTGAATGTTGCGGGCAACCAAACTGGCGGCTCAGCGGTCAAGTCAGTCGAGTGTCCAAGCAGCTGCAGCTGCCGAGGTGGATCTGCTGGCAATGCTTGTCGCTCGGTTTGCAAATGACCACAGCAACAACAGCAGCAGCAGCAGCAGCAGCAGCAGCAACAGCAGCAACAGCAGCAGCAGCAACAGCAACAAAAAAACTCCTGCTACGGTGGCAAATTGAATTGTTGAGGCTGTCATATTAAGCGTGAGCAACAACAGCTGCAATCGAATCGTTTGCCGAGTTCTTCGATTTCAATTGAGAATTCTCTGGTATAGCTTCAAAGATGACGTCATCATCACTTGAAGATGAAAGACATATAATAATGCGTGTACGCGGAACATGTAAATTAATCGTTGTGCGAGGGAAAATCATAAGAGAACTGAATGAAAAACTTTGAATAAACAGGGAGCAAGGTTTAAGCTTACCATTTAAAGCTTAGCAGAGGCGGCAGTGGGCGTGGCAAAGTACCTTATTAAACAAACTACAATATATATTAACAATATTTCAAAGTTCTATAGCTCTAGCTCACTTGCTCCCTAAGATCGAAGCGTTCGTACAGACAGAAATCGACTAAAAATAAACTAGAATATTTTTTTAATTTTTTTAGTACATTTTAAAAATACTAAAAACTTGTAATCTACAGGCCGAGTATATCTGCAGCTTATAAATCCATGTCAACAGCAACTGTGGAATATTTTATCAGTTTTTCCTGCGTTTCTCTTGCTGATTTACGACAAGGATGAGGGGGGAGGGAGGAAGGAAAAAAGTATTATTAACCGTCTGCAAAGTCTGGAACTAATCTCTTGCTTGTAGCTCTTATTGTTTTAGCAATTATTTATGTATGGCTAAATAAATCTAATGAAAGCAAAGACACACACACACACACACACTCGCACACACACTCGCAAAGAGATTCATATTTTTTGTAGACTTTGTTATTTATGTGCGAGTTGCATTCGGTTTCTATGGCATAAACTTCTCATAAAACTATTATTCATATGAATTTCCGACCATCGAGCCTTCAAGCAGTGCGACAACAACAGCAGCAACAGCAGCAACAGCAGCAACATGAGCGAGCAGCAGCAGCAACATGAGCAGCAGTTGCAACCTTAGCTGCCCCACCCCATGCCTGCTTTCCCACTCCCTTTGCTGTTGTCCCTCTTAATGGCAGCCAAAAGTGCTCAACAACAATTGCTGCTGTTGCTGCTGTTGCTTGTTGTTGCTGTTGCTGCTGCTGCTGCTGTTTGCTGGCTGCACACAAAAGGAACGATAACAACGATAACATTTTAGCACATAAATTACAAATTCATGAAAAATTTTACGCTCGTGTTGTGCAGTTTTTGTTTTATTCTTTTTTTTTCAAGCCGCAGCGTGGTTTGTTGTTGTTGTGGATATTGCTGCTGCTGTTGTTGTTGTTGTTGTTGCTGCTGCTGCTGTTGTTGCTTTTATTTGGTTTGCTGTTTTTGGCGGCAAACGCATTGCATGTTGCCGCTGGCATTTATGTTGCCCTCGCCGCCGACGGCAGCAACATGCGCATATAGACCGACAGATATTGCAGCCGGTAGGGAAAGAGAGAGAGGGGAGAGAGGCAGAAAGAGAGACAGAGAGAGAGTGTGTATGTTTGCCGTTGCCTTTGCCTTACTTGTCCGCAAAAGGTGGCACCAAAGGTGCAGTGCGGTCAATGCGTTATTTGCAATTCATTGCTGCCGTCGCTGCTGCTGCTGCTGCAATTGTGACACGGCAGCAACATTAGCCTGCCTGCACTCTCCCCCACCCCCGCTGACATCTGTTTAGTCAGATGCGGCCGCCTGTGTTGCTGCTGGCCACATGTGTTCGCTGCTGCTGTTGCTGCCGTCGCCTTCGCTTTCGATCTTGCGTTATGGCTTCATTTTTATGCCGCATTGCAAGCAATTTAAATGCTAATCAATTGCTGTAAAACTGTGCAACTGTAAAACTGAAATATCCGGCCCACAAATAAAAAAGGTAAAAATAATCGAGAATGTGTGTGTGTGTGGAATGTGCATCAAAATAAATGCTGCAAAAATTTGTTTGCTTTTCTTTTTCATCTTTTTTTGCCCCGTTTTGCAAATGTGCAACACGTAGCACCCCTACTAACTCCCCCCTCCCCCCTGCAGTGTGATTTATGTCTTATATGCAGGCAGCAAATCCCACATAGAGCCCACAATCCTCGCCAGCAACTTAATTTGCAAAACGCATCAAGGTAAAAATATTTACACAAAGTGCAACAAAATGGCGTCGCTTGGTCCGCCATGAAAATGAGCAGCAATGGCTGCCGGAGGGGGGAGGTAAGCTAAGGTCCTAGCGGAGCGAAACGGCCAAAAAGGAAATGATGATAAAATTCCAAAGCTAAAATTGCATTATGTCGATTTTGCAGCAAGCGAGAGGGAAAACGCAGTGAGTTGTCGAAGGAAAGAAATGGGAAAACGTGAAGAAAAACTCAAGGAAAATAAACAGTGGAAAGGAAGGCAACCCTACTAAGACCCTCTGGTTATGCGCGGGAGTCTGGAGTCTATAAAAAAATCTGTTTTCTTTTTTTTTTAAGTTTTTTTAGCACAGCCTCCGGAACAAAAGGTCCTGGCATAAGACTTTTATTGGCTTAAGCCGTGGGCGACAGATGGCGCTGCTGTCCGGCAGGTGCAGCCGGGAGGTATACCCAAAATCGGTTAGTGCGATTAGTCTAAAAGGGATTTTGCAATTTTGAGTAGCTTGCGCGATATGAAAGTGAAGCGTTAAGCCGATAAAATGTTAAGGTATTCAAAGATGGAATTTACTGTGGAAAAGGCACAGATTGAAAGGGGATTATTTATGTTCGATATCTATTTATATACATATCTATTTATATATTTAACAAATGAAATCCGTGTTGTTATATCACACTATTTTATAGATTTATTTGTAGCACTTTTTATCTGAAAGAGAAGTCCTGGACTAATTCATGTTAGAAATCCCAGAGATCTAGCTTGACCCTGAGAAAAAATTTACATTCTTAGGAAAAATAAGATAATATGGTAACACTTAAACAAAGTAAGGTCTCTTCTGCTTCCAAATGTAGCCAGTATTATCAATAACCTTTTCTTAACTCCATATATTAAGTTAGACTTTCGATATTAAAGCTGAACAAGCGATACTATCGT
Organism: Zaprionus tsacasi; assembly: GCA_018904105.1. NCBI lineage: Eukaryota > Metazoa > Arthropoda > Insecta > Diptera > Drosophilidae > Zaprionus > Zaprionus tsacasi. Next base: position 5,121,990 of record JAEIFR010000631.1, read on the forward strand.
ATTTTTTTCACGCGCTCTTCTCTTCGCTTCTCACTCTTTTATGTCTTTCCCTGCTCTTCTATTCGCTTCTCAAACAAGCTGCCCTCTTCATATATTTCATTTCTAATCAACTTAAAGATATTTCTTTCTTTTTCCCCCACTCTTAAGCTGCAACCCCTTTTTCGATAAATTTCACTTTGACCTACCCCTGCCCAAACACCAAAAACTTTTGCACACTTTAATTGTTGTTGTCGTTGTGTTGTTGTTGTTGTTGCTGTTGTTGTTGCCGTGGTCTCTCCAGGCCGAGTCAAAGATGGAGCTGCTGCTGCTGGGCGTGTTTTTAATTGCCGGGACAATTAAAAACAATTTTGCAGGCACCCAGAGCGAGCAATAAATTTAATTGGCCGCAGTGACACGCCCCCTTTGACTTTTGTTGGTGACTCGCTTCATCTTGCACACTCGCACACCCGCACACCCGCACACACAACCGCACACACACACCTCTTCTATCTGCTTGAGCTTCATCTCCATCTTCCAGCTTCTATCTACCCCTCTCCCTCTCTCTCTCTCACTCTCTTGCTCTTGCTCAATTCTTCTCCTGCTGCTTCTGTCTACTCTTTTTTTTGGTTTGGCAGCCATTTTCACACCTACTGACAAGGTGTCTGTGTGTGTGTGTGTGTGTGTGGGGCGCGCGTAGAGCAATTTATGCGGCTGTCAAATGCAACCCTGCTTGATTTTTATTGGCAGCAAGCACGCAGCCCCTGGCAGAGTCAGCTGCCCCCCTCTTCACACTTCTTCCCTCTCTCTCTCCCCTCTGCCCTACCCCTTTGCTTTTCGGGTAATTGCATTGAGCACATAAATCAATTGAATTGCATTTTCATGCGACAAGTTTGGCCAACCCTCGTGCCGTGCCAGGGTTGCCCCCTCTGCTGCTGCTAGTCGCGCCCTTGGCTGCAAGTGAAAGCTAAAGTAGTTTTTCCTTAGAGCTGTCTTTCATCTTTTTTTGCACACACTTTCGCTCTCTCTTCTCTCTCTCTCTCTCTCGTTCCGCCTCTTACTCTTTTATGCTGTTGTCCTGCTGTGCAAACCCTTTCAAGCATCGCATAATCAATTGAAATTGCATGCAATGCGTCATCGGCACGCCAGAAAGCCAAAGCCAAAGCCAATGCCAAAGCCAGAGGGCCATAACCAATGCCAATAATGTATACTTCCCCCCACTCCCCCCTCGTACTAACAATTTTCCATTTCACAGTTTGGCTTTGCGGTTGCCTTAGAATATTTTCGACTTCCTTCGCTCTCTCTCTCTCTCTCCATCTCTCTCTAAAAAAGATTATCAGAACTTCGTTTATTGCTTATCAAATTAAATGATTAATGTTTGTTCTTGTAGTTGTTGTTGTTGTTCCCCCCCTCCCTTTTGTTGTTGTTGTCGCCCTCATTCCCCAAAAATGTCAGCAACAGTTTTTCACAGTTCAAACGCTTCTGCTGCCCCTGTCCCTGCCCTGCCCTGCCTCTTGTCTCGTCTCATGTTTTACTTCGTATTTTACTTTTTATTTCATTTATTTGCTCTCTCTTTCTCGCTCTCTCTCGCTCTGGTTGATTCACAAAATTCTTGTGGATTTTATTGGTAAAGTTTTTGCGGGCGACTTTGTGGCGAATTTTAACGCTTCGCTGGCGCCACTTGATTTTGTTGTTGCTTTCGTGGGAAATTGTAGGCGGCAAAATCATATTTATTTAACATATTTTACATTGTATTTTGAATATGAAATTATGCATAGCGCATGGGCGGGGGGAGGAGGGGCAACAAGTGTCGCAATGGATTCCATGAAGTTTTTTTTGGCTATGAAATTCGATTAGCATTTTGTTAGATAAGTTCCACAAGCACCAAAAGGCATCCACACAAGTGAACTTTATCTGAAAAGTCTCAAATGGTTGGGTAGTACGGCTGGCAGTTTTTGATCCTACAATCCACAAGTGCAATAGCTTCCACTTGGCGTAGGAACTGTCATTCAAATAGTTTTGCTTAATTATTTGTTCAAATCTTGCAATTCGCAGCATTTGAACTTAGCATCCACAAGTTCCACATGCGTTCCACACACAATCCACATGCGTTCCACACAGGAAATTGTGTTTAATAACCTTTAACATTGTTTAGCTAGTAGGGTAGCATGTCTAACTCTTCCAAACATAGAATCCACAAGTGCAATACGTTCCACTTTGGCTACGCATAGCCAGCGTAAATTTCTAACCTATTTATTGCACATTTCAAGCATGCAGCAGCTTTTCAGCTTACGTTCCACACGCAATCCACATGCGTTCCACACACTTTTCGCACGCCACATTTAAAAATTTCAACACCCCATTCTTTCCACACACACACACACTCTTTTACTTGTACTTGTATAACTAACGCACCCGCATGCACAGCATATGATCCACAGCCCATTAATCAGCACACCCTCCCCCCCTCATCCAAAAGTAGGGGAAGGAGGAGGGGAGGGGAAAAAGTATAACTCATCAACGCACAAATTACAAAGACAAACGATGAGTGACACGGCCAGGCGCAAAGCTGCAACGTCAGAGCAGTTCCACCACTTAGTACCCACAATCCACACACACATGGGTGTAACAGCAGGGGGGGGGGGGTTTTTGTTAATTAAACAAATGCCGCAGTGACATGTGCACATCAGGATGATGACTGCGCGCACGACTATGTTGAGTGCAGCGCAGTTTTGCGGTTATGCAGCCGCATAGAGGGGGAGGGGAGGAGAGGGAGAGGGAAGTACAGTAGGGTACCGCGAATTGGAAAGTTGGGGTAGCATAGCTTTCGGTTTTTTTGGGGGGTAGACAGACAGAGAGAGAGAGACAGACATAAAACTGGCGACGACGCCTGCAAATGGCTCCGCATGCAATTTAATTTATTTCAATTGCAGCAGAATTATTACGACAGGCGACAAAGTGCCGCTGCAGCCGCAGCAATTTCATGCTGTCTCGCTCTCTCACTCTCTCTCTCTCTCACTCCATCCCTCTCTCGCATGCTGATAAATTGTTCATAAACAAATTCTGGCGCGAAGAAACCAAACGCAGTAAGCGTCAATTTCAATTAAACAGACACGCGTTGCCCCCAGCGTGTGTGTGTGTGTGTGTGTGTGTGTGTGTGTGTGTGTGTGTTGGCACACTCTATAGAGATGTTTTAGCTGCTCCCCCAACTGGCCAGCCTCATGTGTGTGTGTTGCTGTCTTGCCACAATCGCCACTGCGTCAAAACTCGCGCCCAAAGTTGCAACTAAGCGGTTGCACCCCACCCCCTTTCCCCCTCCCCCCTCGCCGCATAGGGCTGCATTTGAGATACTTAGGATAGAGAGCGGAAAATGCTATGGAAAATCAACATTTTCCCTCATTTACACAGCTTGCCAGGGCGTAAGAGGAAAAGCTGCAGCGCGTTTAGTGAGGCAAAAAGAGAGTGACAGTTCTCGAAGAGGAGAGAGAGTTCATTACGTAGGAAATTAGATGGGGAAGTAGGGAAAGCAAGAGGCAGGGAAAGGAAAAGAGAAGAGAGTGGAAAAGAGTGAGGTAGAGCTAGACGAGCGGGAAGCCAAGTTAAACCCCTGTGGATTCTATTTAATATCTGCATAGCTTGTTTGCTTTTACTATAAACAATTTAAAGATATTAGGTAAAAAATATTTTAGAAAAATTTTAAAAATATTTAGAAATAAAATATAAACATGTGCACAAGCTAAAAGATGTAAGAAAGAGTATACTTTAATTTAAATATATATTATTTAAAATTTTGCGTCAATTTCAGGCAAACAACCCTGACAACTTCTGTCTATATCTTTCATAAAATCAAAATAATTTTGTTAATATTTTCTACAGCAAAAAGAGAGAGAGAGAACCAATAAAAAGAAATTTTATATTTGAAATAAATATATGTAAATATATAAATCTCATCATTAAAGCTAATGAGCTTATATAATTTCTACTCTCACTTTTATTATATTAATTACAATATATTACAATTTTGATTTACTTATAATATATTTCTGTCAGTTTAATTGCAGCAATTAGGTAAAAAAAATTAAAACTTTAAATGCGCTAATTAAGCGTAACACTCTGCGAGCTATTTATGTGTATTATATTACATTTTCATGCGCTCTACCAACACTCTTGCCCCACTGTGCAGCGCTGCCACTGCTGCTGCTGCTGCAATTGATCTGACCGTAGTTCAATCTTTAATGCGGCCATAACGTGCTGCACTTGGCTCACTGCGATGCAAATTCTTGCAATACGATTCCCGATACGTTTCACAGTCCACGCCCCTGCTCCTACCCCCTGCCAGGCAATCTGACGCCGCCACTGGGCAGCAGCATGCACCATGGGTGGCGGCAGATTCAGTTGCATTTGATTTTAAGCTTTTAAGCATTATTGTTGTGGTTGTGCAGCTGTCGCTGTTGTTGTTGTTGTTGCTGTTGCTGCTGCTGTTGTTGCTGCCGTTAAACGGGCAATTGTTGTTGCTGCAACAGCAACTGTTGTTGCTGCACAGCAGCGCCGCAAAGTTTCAAGTGTAAATTAATTTATGAGGCATGCGGCGTCAATGGCGCCGCGCTGTGTGGCCCAGGTCAGCCCAGGCCTATGCCATTCCCCTGCCTGCTGCCCCCCTGCAGCTTCCTCCCCCCTTTCCCTCCCTCCTCCCCTGCCATTTTGGCCATTCGCCATTTGAAATGTCAACCAAAGTGTGAAATTTCATATTGAATGACGTCGAGCAAATGAAGCTGACCGAGTCGAGCTGCATAATTGAGCAGCCAGAGGGCGGCACAGTGGCACCAACACATACATACATACTCAGTATTTATTCATGAATACACTCACTTACCTTGCAATGTGCCAATGACGAACAGAAGCGACACCAAACGAATGTGGACAAACATTTTGCACGATTTTGTCGATATGAAACGTTTTAATCTAATGGAAATCTGCAAAGAGAGAGAGAGTGAGATGGGCATAGAGTTAGTGAGTGTGCTAAAGAGTATAAAGAGAGAGAGAGAGAGAGAGAGAGAGAGAGAGAGAGAGATAAGCAACTGATATGCCTGAACATAGTTAATTGTTGCCATCGAGCAGGCAGGCCTCTGGCAATCGCTTTGCGCTTGTTTAGCACGCCATAATAGAGACATTACGTGGCCACCCCCCTCTCCCGCTGAACTCTCCCCCCTCTCTCCCCTCTCCCGTAACAAGTGTCGAGCGGAAGCGCCACCTGTGTCGCCGCCTTGTGCTGCCTCCGTGTCGTTGTCATCATTCAAATGTCATTCGCCCTTACAAATTGTTGTTTGACATGGCACGCCGCTAATCAAAACGGAACTCAAACACACACACACACATGCAGCACACACACACTCGCACACTCACACACACACACTCATGTCGCATACATGTGTCAAGCTCGGCAACACCAACATCAGCAACACCGCAGGCACAGGCTCGCACACCCATGTTGCAATTAAGCGCAGCATAGCAGGGGAAAAAGAGAGAGAAAGAGAGACAGAGAGAGAGATAGAGAGAGAGAGAACTAGTACCCAGCTAAGCCACACCCACACACACCTCCCCCAAAAAAAAAACAACAGAATTTTCATTAGTTTGGCCATTGTCCAAAAACCGAATCACAATCACAAATCGAATCCGTATGCCGCATTGAAATCGGAATCGGAATCAGAGACAGACTGAGCCCCCCCCCCTGCAAGTGACGCCACTGGGCATTTCATTTCATTTGAAAATCATTCGATGATTGTCATCGTAGGTGTGACTAATTGTTGGTCATTTATCTTCTTGTCTTGCTTCCAGCACTTTGTTCTCTAACCATTTCTTCTTCTAGTTGGTTTCCATGGAATCCATGAATAATTTCCGTTCCAGTTTGGTTTCGATTCAGAGGGGCAGGAGGGGGAGAGATAGGGTGGCTAGCTGTTTGTCTAAATTAGATACATTGGCCTTATGCCTCTAATTGATGGGCAATTGAAGGCTTGAATGGGCAAAGAGCGTAGACCGAAGACCGGAAGATGAGCATCAATTTTCGTATTTGAAAGAACAGGTAATTGAGGTTATGCCATAGTCAGAAAGAGTTGGGAGGTTGCCTGGGCATAGCTTAAGAGTTTCCAAGTGCCAAGTTCTACGTTTCGTACTTGGATATCTCGGGCAGTTTTCCCCTTCTCAACTTATCGAATTGTCTCTGCTTTTTTGATTGACAAATGCTCTGAAATCGGCCACATGGAAAACGCTTTTCCAAAAACAGGGTGGGAGAGAGAGAGAGACAGGCAAATTCTATACCCAACACGATTGTCACACATGTATGAAAGTAACAGTACACGCTGCTCGACTGCTATATACCCGCTAAACTATGTTTGCGATCTCTGAAATTATCTTTTTCAACAACTTCTATCCTACAATTGTCATTATATTTAATGCAATCATTTAGTGTATATAATTTATATATAATTTATTAATTTATAATATAATTTTTCGCTTTAATATTACGCTCGAAATTCATTTTTTTTTTTCAATTTAAGAGAGTTAAGGAGCGCGTGACCAAGTTTTAAAAGCTTCATCATATGCGTACAATAGTAAAATATATTATCAGCAGAATTTCAGATCCCCAGCTCTTATGGTCTCTGAGATCTAGGTGTTCATACAGACATAAAAATACAAATTTCTTTAAATTGTTAGTTTTAAGGGGCAGCAGAAGCCTCCATGGCGCTGTTCGACTGACACAAAATGAGGATACCCTTCTTCAACATGACCTTAGGGTATAAGAAATGTTTTGCATGCAATACCCGCCCCACTCAGCTCCTTCTGCCCGACTCTAACTAGCCCTAAATACCCCCAATGACTTGGCAATACATGTGTAACTGTCTCGCTGTCGCTCAGATTGTTTTGGCCCCAGGTTTGTAGCTGACAGATACATAGATAGAGCTACAGCTGGTAGCATTTTATACTATACAAACCCCTGGCAAATGCCATGGTTACACTTGAGGGTGTTTCTGCTACACGTGTGTGTGTGTGTGTGTGTGTAGGTTTGCTTAGTTTTGCTTTTGGGTCGACAGGTGCACACACACGTCTAGGTTTTTGCAAAGCAATTTCAAAGCAGGGTAGGGTAGGGTAGGGTAGGGTGGGGTAGGGTAGCTATGCTACCTTGCGCTGTTCGCGTGTCTCAACTAATTTACATAATTCGGCAGTTAAGTGGCGGAAAAATGTAATCGAATGAACAGATAGGCACCTAGGTGCTACCTACTATTTTTATGGCCAGCCCCAGTGTAATTAGAATGGCGTAGGGTATGAAGAAGATGGGAGAGAGAGCAGGTTGCAAAGTTAGATGGGCAGACAAGAGGTTGAGGATCACAGAGACCCAAAACGCACATCATATACTACTAAAATTACCCAGGTGACAACAAGCCAAGCTACACTCCATCCCTACAGCACTACCTCCTCCCCCCTCCCCCTATAGAGGTAGCTACTTTGACCCAAGTGCAGCCCTAGAAGTGACCAACCTCATGTCAGTTCAGGTGGATTTTTTTTCGAGGGGTGTTAATAAAAATGTCGAGATACTTTTACATTACGCTTCATTGAGTTTTTTTTTTTAGTGATACCCTACGGCGCTATGCGTTACTATGGCTATCCCCTCCACCCTGCTGGCATTTCCCAATTGGGAAACTGTAAAGTTATATCAATTACATCGCACATCGAGTGATTGTTTCTATGCCACAACCAACGCCCTCAAGCAGTCGAATTTCTTTTTCACATTTCTTGTCCTTCTTAGCAGACAATGGAGAAAGTCTACAGTAACATACACAGATGTGTGTGTGTGTGAGAGAGGGAGAGGAAAGAGGGAGAGAGAGTGTGCCAAAGTTTCTACGATGCTGACTCAGATTACAATTTGTGGCTTTCGGTCTGAGGTAATTGAATTTGGTTTTCTCATATTTTTATTTCATTTCTTTTTTTTATCTTTTCCGTTCCTACAGTTATTCGAAACTTAAGTCTGAAGTTATTTAATAGCTGGTCTTGTAATTATTATATACTACACTTAAGAGGAAATATTAAATTTAGAAAGCCACAGCGAGATAAGAATGCTATTAGAAGATTTTAGTCATTGAACTGGGGCGTATAACGTCATATTTATATAGGGTAACCCATGATGCAGCTTAGTTTCTTAGTCATTTATTTTGCAGGCCTCGAGATGAAAGGATTACTGGGATTATTCCTTCTACTTTCACTACAAATCGCAGTGTGTCCAGCTAGGGAGATACATCCTCATCCATATCAAGTCGAGTGCGTGATAAGTGATATAAGAGAACAATTTCAACTGCGAGACGAACGATTTAAACTGTGCTGCCTGGCAAGGAAAATAACTGATAAGTCTGGTCTATGTGAAACTTGTGTAGAACCAATTTCAATGGATCTGCAGGTTAGGAATGCCATGCAAAAGTGTACAAAACTTGGATGTTCTTCCATCAGTGCCTGTTGCGAAAGAGATCCAAAAACAAAAAAATGTAAACCATTGTTTCCACATATATTCTAGCATGGAATCGGCTCTAGGTTGGACCAAAAATAAATAAAACACTTTAAATATTATTAAAAATAAAGTAATATATGTAAACTATCCAGAAATAAAGTGTTATAGTAAACTGTTGCTAGTTCTCTTTATTCTACACACCTTGAGACTGTTTAATATACTCTAAGAATATAATTGTATACAATATATAATTATTATAAAATGTACAATAACGATAAGAGAATTGAGTCACAGTGGGCAGAAAATACATATCATAAGGCCCCTATATGATGGCTTTTGTTTAGTACACCCTGCCAGTCTTCGCACTCTACTTACTTTCCCATATACTTGAGATAAGTATGTGTTGGGACTATCCCAACTGTGAGGATTTTTTCCATAAAACTGTCAAACTTTGCTGTCAACTGGAGATCAGAAATATCTATGGGATAAAAGCCCAGCGATTCGATAAATAAATATGGAACTATGTGAGGAATCTATTCCTGAGGATGTAGTGAGAGATCATAGTGAAAATTGCAGGGAAACTGATATTGATAGAGTACCGTTTAGACATACTATATGAGTCTCAGGCAGCAGACGCAATGGCATATGTTTGCCACGATTTTTGTATATTTATAATAAAGACTAACACAATATTAAGGTACTATACCATATATATACTGCTGTACTCAATAAAAATTCGAAAAGTATTTCCAAGTAAATATACAGACAACAAAATGCTTGGGATAAACGAGGGTTGCCAAATCGATTGCGAAAGTTTCAAGCATAAACAAAGTAAGGATATAAAGAACCCAGAGAGGGGATGGGGACTGCACGAGCGCAAAGATCTCAGCTAATAAAGTAACAAGAGGCGCAAATGCTGTAAATGGTGTAAACAATTCAAAGGGAGAAAGAGAGAGAGAGAGAGAGAGAGAGAGAGTGAGAAAACTCGTTGAATTGGGCCTACAATTTTATGCGTTGTAATTTGTTTATTTTGCGCTAAATGCACAGCGGGCGAACAGTACAGTGAGTGCTATAAAAAATCAACAGCAGCAGCAGCGCGGGAAATTAAAAAATTTATAAACCCAGAAAGGGGGGGAGGGTGGGAGAGGAGTAACAGATATAGTAGGTGTGGGTGAATATTTATGCAAACGTCAATGCGATTGAGTTTATCTGCTGCCTCTCCCTCTTGAATCGCTTCGATACCAAAAATTGAAATGTTGCCCGGGCCAACGTGACGTATGAGTGATGATGCCTATGTAAACACAGCGCGTGCTCTGTGTCTTGTGTGTGTGTGTGTGTGTGTGTTCGTGTGAGTGAGTACTTACAGCATATGATTGCCATGCTTGATGTAGCGCCACTTGCTGGATTCGAAATTAGGTTGCAGTTGGCGCCGCTTTGGAAACTACGTAACGTAACGTCAACAAATCAAGCGAAACAGTGTCTATCTCCCTCTCTCTCCCTCTCTCTCTTGCACGCCCTATCCCTTTTTAGCTTGTTTATGCACTTGAGGCTGTATAGGCCGCACACGCTGCCCCACAAAGCCAGCCCAACCCACCACCCCCTGCCCCTGCTGCTGCTGCTGCCTTTCTGACTGATTGTTTGCCCATATTGATTCGCATTTGTATCTAGTGGATTGCCTGGCCTGCCCTCCCTCCCTCTCCCTCCCCCTACATTCCATAATTTATTTGATTGATATGGCTTTTCAGCTGTGCGCTATATCGTTTCGTATAATTCTATAAATTATTTGCCATGCATTGGGCAGAGGGGGGATGGGGAAAGGGGAACCTCCATTTGATTGCCGCTAATTTGACTGTCAATCAATGGAAATGTTATATGCAATTTTTCCCATTGGTTTTTCATCATTTTGTCCTCGTTTTTCTATAGTTGTTGTTTATAGTTCTCCCCCCTCTCTCTCTCTCTGCCTGCATGCAAATGCGTTTTAATTGCATTCACGCATTAATCGTCTTGTTTACCATATATAACTAAACCTCTCCACACTTGATTAGTCGTATTACTTGAGGTATTCCAACAAAATAAATTAAGTTGCAGATTATGCGGGAAAGTGAATTTATTGAGCATGCTCATTAATAAGATTAAGTTGTGGTCTGGGGTTATAGAAAAAGGCATCAGATTTGAGTGTGGAATAAAAGAGTATGGCCTAAATTAATTATATATACTTCACATAACTGTCTAATAAAGTTCTTCTCGAATTTTCATTTTGTTTCTAAATATGTAAAAATGTTTACGAGTTTGTGAGCTTGTAAAGGCATATATAGGTAAGTAGATTGTAGTTTCTATAAATATATACATTCATACCTTATATATCCAAATTATAAAGATATCTCTCAAGAAGTTATTACACATATATGACTCATACCTGTCTAATAAATTTCTCTCTCGAGCAGTTTTCCTTTTGAGAGCGTGTAAAGTCACTTAATAGATAATTATTTCAGGTTTCCTATACATATATTCAACTATACCTTATATTCTACTCATATCTACCAACTCTCAACACATCACTATTTTATACTCCTCATATCTGTCTAATAAATTCCATTCTCAAGCAGTTTTTCTTTTTTTCCCCAAATAAAAAAAAGTATTTTAGAGCTTATGAGCTTGTTAAGACACTCGATAGGTAATTATGATGCTTTCCATATAAATTTAACCAAGTACACCTCATACACTGCATCTCTGTAGCAATTACTTCTTATATACTACACATATCTTTCTAATAAAGTTCTCTCCCAAGTAACTTTAATTATTATAGAATTTCCAAGCTTGTAAACGAACTTGTTTGTTTATTATGATACACTGCTTATATACACAATCATAGATATTATATACACTACTCATCTAAGCCTTATCAGTTTCTCTCTCTCTCTCTCTCAGGAGATTTTTCATCTCTGCTAAAAATATGTAAAATTATTTTGTGTAAAATTTTTGCTTCTTCTGCCAACCCCCACAAAAATATCTCATCTAACAAATGAATTTTCATTCAATGTTGGTTTATGCATAAATTTTTCAATACACTCATTTACTAGATATTTTTATAGTTCACGTATGTGTATGTGTGTGTGTGTGTGTGGGTGGCCTGTGCGTGTGTGTGTGTGTGTTTGTGTGTGCATAGGGCAAGTTCAACTTAATTGCCTGCACGATATTTGTCTTTCATTTTATGATTTTCAGCATGCGAGTATTTTTAATGAATTGCCAGAGCGAGAGAGAAAGAGAGTGGGTGGGAGAGAGAGAGGGCTAGAGCTGCTTCTAGCCAAGTGCGGACAATTGGGAATATGCCATAAATTTGTTGAGATTTTTCTTCATGCCACACAGCAACGTGAAGCATCAGTTATGCATGACAATACTCAACTCTCAGGAGTGCCAAACATTGAGAGAGAAAGAGTGAGAGAGAGAGAGGTAGAAAGAGAGGGCAAAGGAGTGCGAGGTCAGTTCTAGGGTGCAGTATTAATATGAAAATATCGTCGATGCAGGGCCATCAATAATGCAGTTACGATTTTCTGGTTTCATGTTGGCCACAAATTGAAGGGAAAAATAATAAAATAAAAGTGAAAACAATTTGAGCGCACAAATGCAGCAATGCATAATGCAAAGCTATCATAACTAGATGTATGTGGAGGATGTACTGGGAGGATACTACGATGGATGATGCACTCGGTATATCGAACAGCAAATTAAAAATGTGATAAGGTTAGGAGGAGATGAGCTACTGCTGGACTGGAGAGGACAATGAGATGAGCTGAAAGTGGAGGTGGATTGAGTGGGAGTAGATTTTGTTTTTCTATGGCCATTGTGAGAGCTTTGAAAGCTCATTAAAGCTGCATTATAACTAAAGAAGTAGGGAAATAAGTAGAATACTCAATATAGGAAGAAGAAAGCTGAGAAAGCTCATTGAAGCTGCTAAGCATGTAGAAATGTAAATGTAGCTTTTAATTTAAAAACCTGAGAGTATTAAAAGCTTCTATAAATATTCTAGAAACAACTTTAAATAATCTAAAAATAATAACTAAAAGCTCACTGATGGAAAACAATCAATTAAAGCTGCACAATTATTTCAAAACTAGATAAAAGCTTCAATAAATTAACAGCATATTCAGACTAGGAACAGAAGAGCTGAGAAAGCGCTTTAAAGCTGCTAAGACTATAATGAATATTACTAAAATAAATAGCAAATATATATAGATATTAATCCAGAGATAATACAACATTGAAAGCTGCTCTATAAAGGCTTAAAATAATTTTAAATAAATAAATAATTTTAAATAAAATTTGCTCATCGAAATTAATCACTTAATCACTGCAAAAGCTCCTTAAAGCTCTGCTGCAGTGCAGCCCAAACTCGGCTCTGTTTAAACTGCCTACACACACACACACACTCTCAACCTGTGCCCTGTTGTGAAATTAATCAAATATTGAGATGCCGCTGTCAGCTGGTGTCATTGCATCATAACCGACACGTCCGTCAGCCCTGTCAGTGGGTCAGGCTGAGTAAAGGGTAAAGGCAATGGCGTCGATGAGGGGGGAGGAGGAGGAGAAGGAGGAGCAGCAGCGCGTTGCTTCGCTGTGTAAATGAGTTAACCGCAAAATGTCAGTGGCTCAACTGGTGCAGGGGCGATCAACCCTTTACCCTGCCCCCTTTTTGCCAGCCCCCTTTGGCACTTGACAGTTACCGCCTAAAAGCCACAGACACGCACAGCAATATGTGGAGCAGGGATGGAGGGGGGAGAGTGCAAATAAAATCAATCAATTTGTATGGCAAAGTACAACAACAAACAGGGGAGAGAGAGAGAGAGAGAGAGAGAGGGCAAGCTGCGTCTAAGTGCAGAGCGACACTGAAATCTATTTACACGAGTGTTGAGAAAAGTTGCCAGAAGAAAGCGGGGAGATAGTGCCAGCGAAAGAGGGGGAAGAGGAGAGAGAGAGGGAGAGGGGAGAGAGAGAGAGAGAGGGGGAGAAAGAGAAAGAGAGAAAGGCAGAGAGCGAGCTGGGCATTTCACACGCTGCAATAAGTCAGACTACTTAGACGAGCGAGGGTGGCATTAGGGCAGACACTTAAGGCGTGTGTGTGTGTAACTATGAGTGTGTGTGTGTGTTCTATGACTGTGTATGTGTGTGTGTCTACAATTAATAAACACAACTTATGCGCAGCTACACGAAATGCCGCCTCAAGTGTCGATTGATTTAGCTGATTTTTAGTAGATTTAGCTTGACTATCGCACACTCTCTCTCTCCCACACTCTATCTGCCTCTCTGTCTTACTCGAAATCTCCCACACTCTTTTCCTACCCCTCCCTCTTCTCGCTACCCTACGCCCCACTGCAATTGCTACAATAAAAATCAATCAACACGCGCGCTTAATAGACAAAAGTAGTTGAGGCTCATCTTGGAAAATGTATCTGCCAGATACATTTGTATCTGTAGCGATTGCCCAAGACAAATTGCCCGCTGTCTCGCGCATTTTAAAGACGACACTCGTCGCCGGCCCCTCTACCTTTGCTTTAGTTTAATTTGTATCTCTCTCTCTCTCTCTCTCTCTCTCTCTCTCTCTCTCTCTCTCTGTCTGGCTCTGCCGTGGGAGTCTTCAAATTTTCACACGGCATTTGGCTTTGCTTTTGCCTTTTGCCTGCTCATGCTTTTGCGGCCAATTGATTGGCGCACGTTTTGCGCGTGGACAGCAGAGGAGAGGGGGAAGAGAAGAACATAAAGAGGGGAAAAGCGGGAGGGAAAAACTTTTTCTTCAGCTCGCACCTAGACACGTGTGTGCAGGGGGAAAACGCACATTTTCAATTTCACATTTACATGCACAATGCTGTCGAGTGTCTGTGTGTGTGTCTTTTTGGGGTTTTCTCTGTGCTCGATTTTTATTGAAATGCTCTCTCTCTCTTTCTGTCTCTGTCTCCCTCTCTTTCTCTTGCTTGTTGTTGTTGCCTCAACAGCACTTTGTGGGTGCTTAAAACAGCTGACAGGCCCCACTGACAGATTGATGAATGTTTATGCTGCCTTTTGCCCGCCAGCCTATAGCTCTCTCACTCTTCCTATATCTCTCTCTCTCTCTCTCACTCTGCCTGCCTGCCAGGCTGTCTGTCTCTCTGTATTGTTTCAGCCCTCTCACAATTTATATTTGTTCACTCTCGATTTTAATGAAAATATTTTGAAAATGCGTTCGCATTTTCCTTCTTCTTTTTTTTTCTCCACGATTTATGGTAAGATCAGAGAAGCCTACGGATCGTGCATCTTGGCCATTCTGCTGTCTGTGTGTCTTGGTTTAATTTGGAGCAACACGTTGACAACATTGTGGATCAATTTGAGAGATCTCTGGCTGAATGTGTGGGTTGTGTGCGAGCAATTAAGATTGCACTTTTATGGCCTATAGAGAGAGGGAGGGGGGGGGGGAGATACAAGAGGCTTTACTGCATCATCATCATCTGCATTAACATCTTGGGGTATGAGAAGGTCAAGCACAACAAGGCAACAAAATATGGGATTAGGTTTACTAACTGAGGGAGATGGAGGGATTATCAAGTTACCGAAGGCTTTGTAAATGGAAGATCTGATAGGAACTTAAGTTGTCTGACAGCATGAGTTGCACATGATCTCAAGTAAGTTCATTATGGGATTTGTTTTGTAATTACTTGATGATGAGTTCATTCGGTACTTTACTAATTATATATTATCAATTTTTGTGGGCCCAGAGCGTGGCAGCTTAAATTTGTAAAATGCTTTATATACATAAAATATACCTTAATCTTTTTGCAAAATTTGGTATCTCTAGTCTCTAAACTAACAGAGATCTATGCGTTCATACAAACAAACAGTATAAACAGATATGAAGAGTAACAACAAAAATCTAGAAATAGGCTACACTTTTATTTAGCTATAAAAAGAATAATTCAATATTCAGTTTTCTATAAAATAAAATCAAGGCAGCAACTAGATAGATCATAATATAATCGATCTATAATATAATACTGTTTCAATTTCGATCTACTTTTAATTGTTTACACATCAGTTTGACTCTGTGCCAATTTCTGAATGTAGAGCAAGATATTTTGTGCATTTTGAAAATCTAGAGAAATCACATATTATTATAATACGATGTTTTTTTTAAAACTCCACTCCCTAAAAGCAATTTAAAAATCAATTTCGAAAACGATTTAAAAAACGTCGCTGAGCTTGTTAACACAAGTTTAATTTCCATGGGTTTTCTTTGGGTTTCACACGCATTCAACACCTTTTTGAGCACGATTCGATTGAGATCTCTGGTCTAGACAACGAGACATCTTCCCCAGCCTCCCCTCCCTTCCCTAACTCAAAGACAACTCGGGCAATTCACATGCAAATTGCTAATCAAATCAGATCAAACTTTTTTTCCATTGTTTCTCACTTTGTTTTCCCCATTTTCTATTACTATTTTCATTCCCCTCCCTCTCTATCCCTCTCTCTCCTCTTCTCTTTGCTTTTGATCTGAGGTTTGGGCAGATAAAAGAGGAAAAAGAATGAGAATAGGGAAAAAGAAAAGGCAGGGTTAGAAAGGGTTCCAAAAACTTAGCTAGAAAAGAACACAAAAAAAATGTGTAAATCGCAAGAAAAACGAGAAAAACGCGACAGCGGAAAAACAAATATATAGAAAAATGTTGGAAAATCTCGCGAGGCGGCAGAAAAATTGGACGCATTTGCTGACCCAAAAAGACAAATGACCGAAAACAACAACAAGAAGGAAAAGAGAAAAAAAAACGTATAGAAAAAACAAAAGGGACAACACTGGCAGTGGTGGGCGTGAAGGGGGAGGGGGCGTGGACCCGTGTTTATTTTAATGCAAATATTTGTTTATTTTTGAATGGCTTCTGCTATCTACTTTTTCCAGAGGGGGTGAAAGAATGTAAATTTTCGCTTTGTACGAATTGTTCTCAGTCAGTTTTGGTTACACCCACACATACTTGGAAGTACGGGAAGTTTTATTTAATTTAGAAGATATTTTAAATACAATTTATCTATGCTAATTCGGGGAGCTGCAGAGACTTACCTGTTCAACTGCTGCGTTGGGGTTAAAATTCGAAGGGTTTTCTTAGCGTTTTCTTTAGCTTTTTTCTGGCTTTTTTTCGGGTTAATTTTTTGGCTTATTTACTGGCTTTTTTCCGGCTTTTTACCTGCTTTTTTCAGCGTATTTTATGTTTTTTTTTGCTTCAGGTTTTTTTTTAGCTTTTTTTCTGGCTTTTTTCTGGCCTTTTCGTTGTTTCTGTTTGACTTTTGATTAGGCGCGAGCAGATAAATGAGCGATTTAAATGCTAATTAATTGTTTAGGCACACAAATACACTCACGCACACACACGCACACCGATACACACGCACACACACAGCACTGTGACAAAGAGAGGAGGGCAATATATCGATAGAGTGGGAGAGAGAACGATTCTGATTTTGATACTCGGATTCTGTTGTCTCTCTTCTTCTGTTTTAATCTCAGTTCATTTATCAAGCCGCACACTATGCTATGCTCTTCTTCTCTCGCTTTTGCCACTTCTCTTTTGTGTTTCTCCGATCGTCGTCGGCAGCATCTTTGATTAATATTCACGAGATTCAAATTAAACCGTCAAACGGTTGCACGCACAGACACGCACACCGAGCCGAAGCTAACTGTAATTTCTCTGTCGGCTTTGATACCAACTGATAATAGAGGAAGACAGCGTGGATCTTCTCTCTCTCTCTGTCTCTCGCTTGGCTGTCTCTGCTAGCGTCCGCGACTGAGCGTCCGTTTCAATGCGCGCGTCGTAAAAGACTGAATGGGAATTGGAATCATACAAGTATAAGCGTGCAGGCAGGCTGCCAGGCAGAGACACGAAGCAGGCACGAGACGACGAACCAACGCGCGCCTCGTTCGTCGCAGCTGGCACGAAGTGTGCCGAAGCGAGCCGAACAACAAATGCAGCGACTGTTTATGCTGCGTACAACAACAGCATAGCCGAAGTGTCTACGCACGAAGTGGCGCCAGCTAGCGGCTGCCACCATGTACTACACTCTTATACGCTGTTGTCTCACAGTTAACAGTGTTGTAACAGTTCTGCGTGCTGTTAACGCATGCAACTTGCGGTTCGATGAGGGGAAGCAGCCGCAGCAGCAACGCGAACTCCTTTTGGGTAGGTCGACGTCGCGCTGTAATTAATTTCGGCTTTAGAAGACACTGCAGTCGGCATAACAGAGGCGGCGGCAGAACTGGAGCAGCTTGTTGCACCAATACACACATTGGGGGGGGCGGACTAATGTGAAAATGTCAAGATGCAATTATTTAGGAGGGTTTGGAAAAGGGGGGAGGGTTATAGAAATTAAATAAATGTGCATAAGTGCAGGGAGAAACTTCAAGGGGGGAGTCTTCTATGGGCAAGATTGAAAGGTTTATAAGATAATTGAGTTGGCAAAGAACATTATAGTAATTTGTGCTGAGTTTAATTGGGGAGATAGAAGAAAATAGCTCTACTAGATAGGTTAACCCTGCTCTGAGGATCTTCCATCCTAGCTAACCCTTTAGCTGCCTTTCTCTAGATCCCCTAATGGAATCCTGCTCTTATAGCTGTCACATCTTCTCGCCTACCGGGCTTACCTCTTCCAGGGTTATCCCTGCTGCTTGGGCTACCTGTCTCTCTCCCTCTCCGCAAAGTGGTTACCCCCTACCCCCCCTGCCTTGCTGTGATTCCACCACTTTTGTTATTATGAGAGGCGGCACACGCCCATAAAACAATTTGCTAGTCGCATAAAAAGCCGAGACAACAAATATAACACTTAATTGTATTAACAGGCATAGGGGAAGGGAGGGGAACGAGTGGGCGGGGGCGTGGCATGCTGTTTGCTTTAGCAGTTAGGCTGGGCAAACAAATGGCCCAAGACAAAGCGAGGGAAGACAACGAGAATCACAGAAGGAAGGCGGGAAGGAGAAGGAGAAGGAGGAGGAGGAGGGGTTAGGACAAGCAGGAGTAGGGTAGGGAAGGAGGGTAGGAGAGAAGTCAAAGCAGGACACGGCCACGCATCTTGATTGATGATTTTATGACATTGTTTACTCAAGTGATGATGAGCAGAGCCAGCTAGTACCTCTAGCAGGGTAGATAAGGGAGAGAGAGAGAGAGAGAGAGAGAGAGAGGGATAGAGATAGAGTGAGTGTCTGACCATGTGTGTGTGTCCTCTCTGCCTGGTGTGCGACTGAGATTCCAGAGACCCGTAAGACCCGAGTGCGACCCTACTTTTCCTTCTACCTCCCTTCTCTCTCTCGAGGCATTTCAACAATTTCGAGCCTGCTCAAGGGTTTTTCCCAGGAATGCTATCAATCTTTTGCTTATTAGGCATAGTATTACAATTACTTGAGCCGAAGAAGAGTGCGATAAGTCCGAAGAGTGCAGTATAGGGGCGTGGCACGCCCACGCCTGCGCCTTCCCCTTTGATCTTCAGCTGCAATTCGAGAGCGTGTAAGAGATACGAGAGAGCGCGAGATACTTGCCATATTGATTGACAAATTGACAGGGAGAGCGACTGCGAGAGAGGAGATTGCGTTTTGGCCTTTCGCTGGAAGAGGCGCTCTACGGGGTGTGCGTGTGTGTGTGTGAGTGTGTGTGACACACACTTCCTGCCTCGACACGACAACCTGTTTCAATTTAGTCATAAACTATTAACGCTACCTGGTCAGGAAGCCAGCTGTGCCCTGGACTCGCTTCCTCACTCACTCTCTCTCTCTCTCTCTCTCTCTCTCTCTCTCTCTCTCTCTCCTCTCTTTCTCTTTCTCTCGCGCCGCCTGTGTCCTTTGTGTCTGCTGTTTGATGATAAATTAGACTTGGCCAATGCACTAAAAAAAAACACAGGCACAAAGCCAGTTCCTCTCTCTCTCTCTCTCCCTCTCTCTCTTACCTTCTCTCCCTCTCCCCCTCTCTCTCCTCCTTCGTTCAGGTAGCATTTGCGGCTCTTTACCGGCATTTACCAGGCTCGTTTTTTATTGCTTTATTATGAGCTCGAGCGCGTTCTATGTCCTCGTTGTTTATGCTGGCCAAAAAGGATGGCCTGAACAGGCTGGCCTAATGTCAGCAGCTCTCATGCTGTTACCCTGCTCCCTTCCCTCGGTCCCTCCCTCTTCCCCTCTCCCTCTCTCTCTCCTGGTCTGTTGTTGTTTTGCCTTGACTGGGCAAACGCTTCATCAACGGCGCATCAGTTCGCTCGCTTTGCTTTTGGCAGCAGCTGGCGACAGTTTGCTGTGCCAGAGAGAGAGAGAGAGAGAGAGAGAGAGAGAGAAGAGAGAGAGGAACAGCTTTAAAATATCATAACATTAATTAGTGGCAAATACTAATTAATTAAGTTGAGCGCAAAGGTAGTGCAGAGGCTTTAGGACAAAAGTTCTCGAGGTTTAAAGATGCAACTGCTTTGAGAGATCAGTTAGGATCGATTTGGAATAAGTAGATAATCTTAAAAAAAATTTATTTTATGTTAAATTGTTTTCAGAAATTTTTTCTTAAAATATAAAATTTTTAATTGTTAATATGTTAAAAAGTAATTTAATTTTAAAATCATGTCAAAGTCGACAAAAATTTGGACATGTAGGACCCTTGACAGGACCACTATCCTCACTTTCCTCACTTCATAATTCTTTTCTTAGTAATTTAAAACTTAAGTTTTTATTTAAAAATTCGAAAAAAATTTTTTTTTTTAGGGTGAAGCATTTTATTCATGGTTTTTAATTATAAAATTAGAATTGTTTAGAGACCCCTTAATAGTTTTTGCAATTTTAAAAATTCGAAAAAAAAACATTTTTTTATGTTTTTTTGTAAGGGTCTCCCCTGTAAATTTTTCAGAAATGTTTTTTCTTCAAAATTTAAAATCACCTGCTTTTACTTTTAATCGATTGAGGAGGTTAAAATTAGTATAAAACAAGTGTTTAAAATTGTTTTTGGGGATACTTAATTTTTGGCCAAAAATCATGTCAAAGTCGACAAAAATTTGGACATGTAAGACCCTTGAGAGGACCAGAATCCTCACTTTCCTCACTTCATAACTTTCTTAAAAATCAAACGATTTTCTTCGGGTAAAGCATTTTATTCATGGTTTTAGTTCTAGAATAGAATGGCTTAATAGTTTTTGCCTTATTACAAATTCGAAAAAATTTTATTTTACTCCCAGTCTACAGTCTTACAGCCCAAGCTTCTGTTCTGTACGCTCTGATAAGCTTCCTGGAAGTCCCGCCCTGACTTTACTTTGTCGGTCTGCATAAAGTTTTATTTGCTATATGCCTGAATGATATGTGGGGTCTCGCACTTCTCTCTCTCTCTCTCTGCCTCTCTCTCCCTCCCTCTCTCTTTCTTCTGGTAGTTTCCCATAAAGCAGCGTTACAAAAGCAATTTGCACGCTTTGACAGGCTTCAGATACTTCCTGAAGAGAATGGAAACAAGCTGCAAAGGAAGGGCAGAAACGAATGCGAGTATGAATATGAGTGTAATTATGAGTGTGACTATGTGTTTGTGACTGAATGCGTGTGAGTGCGCTGGTAATGCAAGGCTCGCAAAGCAGTTGGACTCAAAGCCAAAATCCGATGAGAGGCTGCAATGTAACCAGTTCGGGGGGGAGGGGGGAGGGGCGGAGAGCAGGTAGCAAGGTAGCAGAGAGTACCAGGGAAGCGAGGGTAGCCAGAGGGAGCTGGGACCAGGACTGGACCAGGCGGTTAGCGCTGCTCGACCGATAAGCGCAAATTAGTGGCAAATTAAGCCATCAATTGCTGCAGCTGCTTATATTTTGAGGGGGGGTTGGGCTAACCCCATCCCCCCAGGAACTACCCTCTGCTACATGCCCTAGACCCCCTCTACCCACTGGACTTTCCCCTCTATCCCTTGGATTTCCCTCTCTAACCCCAGTTGGGATCTCAGACCGCATTTGACAGACGTGCACTCAACACTTTCGCCAGCTGACAGTTACACTAATAACGAGGAGCAGCAGGGGTACTCCCCCCTCTCGTCGACGCCCCTGGCCTAGCTTGGCATGTGCCAACAGCCTAAACAAACAGGCGGTTAGCCCAGAGTCCTGGCTACATCCTGGCCATGCTTATCAGTTTTCAATCACATTCGAAACACTTTGGGTATTTGTGTGTGTGCCCCATAAATCAACAGGAATCGTAATCCTCCGGCCTAGGTAGGCAAAGGCAACTTCAAAATAGATAAACATTGACAGCTTGACATATGTAGAAAACATTTGAAGAGCAGAGGCGATAGAAACGTGTTTTAATTTTTATTTTGCTGCGGTTCGCCACATTGAGTGATAAGCGCGATCCTTGGGCCAAAGTCGAAGCCAACAAATGGCATTGTCAGCATCGTCCTTTTCCTTTGTTTCTGCCAATTTGAGAGTCCAGGCACGTCTCGGCCCGGACCTATTAAAACAATTAGGCCTCAAGGTCTAACGGGCAATAAATATATAACAAGCTGATACCTTCAGGATAAGACTCGAGCAATGCCAAGAGAAAAGATAAATGTAAAACTTCTGTGCTGTATGTGATATTGGCAGGATGTGGGCAATAAATGGTAACAGTATTTTGTTATATTTAAAACTTTAAAGAAACCATCAACAAATTTCTTGCTAACATGATAATCAGTTTTTTTTTAAATATCATGAAAACCCGCTGAAAAGTTCTAGTTTCAAATTTTGTGAGATAATAAAGTAAAATATAATGTGTGATATAATCGAATTTCAACTTATTGGCATCCTTTTCTGAACCAGAATCCTTAAAAACTTCTTCAGAAAACAATATAAAGTGCAGTAGGCAGCTGCTAATAATGTTTAAAGAGTGAAATATCTTATGAAACTCTTCGAAAACGTTTCACTTATCATTGTAAATGATTTTCTAAAGTTCTTATTATTATAAATGATTTTCTCAAGTTTTACTTAGCCAATTAAAGTACTTAACCTCAAGGAATAAATCTAACCTCAAATCTAGCAGGGCTTCATAGAGCTAAACCCTTTCCCACCATTTACTCCCACTTATTTCCATTTAGTCTTATCAATCTCAGAGATATCGCTTGTTTACCGTATTCCGCGACCTGTTGACTTGGCATCTCATTAAGTTTGGGCCACCCCCTTCCCACCCCTCTGGGCTAAGACCTTGTGTCCCCATGGCAACAACGTGCGCTCTGGTCGTGCGCAAATAATTAATGCGAATGCTAAATATATATATATATATAAATATATACATATTATCCTGATTTGGCGGTAGCACAGTCGTAGAAGGAGTCAGAAACAGGCAAAGGCGTAGCTAGGAAGGGGGGGCAGGAGGTGATGGTGGTGGTTGTTGTTGTTGCCACAACGCGTCGCAGCGTCAGAAATTAAGTGGAAATGAAGTACGCACTTGAATTTCAATTGAAATGCCTCCTGAAAATGCCACAGCCTGCCCCGGCTCAGCCTCTTCAGCCTCTTTAGCTTGCCAGCCCACTCCACCCTGCTGAAAAATAGCTATAAATAAAAATAAAATTGTTTTTGTTTTATTTTGGCGGTTTCCTGTGGCGGAGGCTCATGAATCCCCCGGGGGAGGAATCAAAAGGGTTTTTTTTCTTTTTTGCAAAACAGGAATAAGTAAATGTCGACTAATGACTATTTAACTGAATTACCATTAAGTATCCCTCCTGCCCACGCCCCTGCCTACCCCTTCTTAACCCATTGAGTGCAGGATTTACCCTCGGGTCGAGTCGTAATTGTATAATTGTTGCCTCCCATTTTGGTCATTGTGTGGTTTGCTCGTTGTGCTGCCTGAATGCCTGAATGGGCTTATTAATATTAATAAAGTTGATTAAAAGGCTTATGCAAAACTAAGTACACTCACACACACAAAGACACACACACATACATTGAGGCAACTGCCTCAAGTGGCATGCGAATATTTCTCTTGGATTTGTCGTGCTATTTTTGATGGCATCGCAGCATTTTGTGCACGGCTTATTGCGGATTATTTTATTATCCATTGATTATGGCTCTCAAGGCATTTAATATGTGGCTAAGTGTCAGGGCAAATAGGCAAAAACAAATAACAACAACAAGCAAATTGGCTAACAAATTTGCACAGCTAAACGAGTTGATGGAAGGCGGCAACGAGCTGCGGGATTTTTGGGTTATTTGGAGATGTTTTTAATACATAAACGTATGGTATATATATTAAGAAATTATAGTATATATTAGATATATTATTATAGTATATTTAGAAATATTTGTATACATATTAGAGATAATAAATACCTTAAAAATTCAGGAATATGACTAGGATGAAGTGTTCTAATAATCTCTTTAAATTAAACTACATTTATGTTCAGTAAAGTACAATTAGTTGAAACTTTTTATTATACTATCTATATTCTACAAGGTTTATATTAACTATGCAGTTCTTAAAGCCTTAACCTATGTGCATTAAGGCATAAAGGAATATTTCCTACTTGCTCGAGAGAGATAAAGAGGGCGCAGCTACGAGTCTGAATCATTCATAATATTCTTAGTACGAACATTAAATAAACCTATTTATTTTTTTGGGTACTTTAACAATTGATATATCAAATTCTATTCAAGCTTTTATTGGAACAATTTCCGTAGAGTCATGTTCTAATACCAACAAAACGCACCCATTATCATTGTGAATTGCATTATGGCAGACTCCTCCAACTCCGACTCACTCCATGGAACCGACACTTTTGCTTTTACCTCAAGGACACACATGTGTCCAGCCACGTGTGGCTTGACCGCAGACACGCCCCCACAACCCACACAAGGGCAGAGAGAAAGAGAGAGAGGGAGAGTGAGGGAGAGAGGAAACACCCGCACATGGACACGCGACAAGGGGCAGGCTCAGTGACTCAGCAGAGTCACATTTGGGTTGAACAAACGAATAACACACGAATAACAAGGAATTCAAATAAATACACTCAAAACATGCATTCAAAATTGAAGTTTATGGTCAGAAATAGAATCGAAGCAAAGGAGGGAGGGATGGGAGGGAGGGAGAGAGGGAGTGGGCAACTGCAGCCGCAGTTTGTGCGGGTTGTTCTGCTGGGGTCACGCGTCGACATGCAATTCGCATAAAGGTTGAGGGCGTAGACCGATCCCTAAAGCGAAAGTGCCATAAAAAAAGAAGGAAAAATGCAAGCAGGGGCGGGGTTGGGGTGGTTCAGCAGAGTTCAGAAAAAACATATGACGTGCCGACAGAGTGGAGAAAAAATAACAGACAGCGATACCGGAAAATATGAGAAAGAAAGAGACAGAGAAAGAGACTGAGAGAGACTTAATTAATTCGAGCACGCAAAAAAGCTGCAAATGTCAGTTATGAGTATACCCATAAATACTCATAATGATTCATAGCAATGAAATGTGCATGCAGCGAGTGAGTGAGTGAGTACTTTGAACATTTTTTACTGACTTCTGTTTTGAGGTAGTGCCCCTACTCCCCGCCTGTCTCCCTGCCTGCCTTCTGCTTTGTTCCTTCACTTGGCACGCGACCTCATCAGGTGCAAATGCAGCGCATCGATCGACACGAGTCTGGATCGCGTCTGCATCGCATCTGAGTTGAGTCTGGGTCTGCATCTTTGTCTGGGGTCTTCCTGGCGAAGGCATCTGCCGCTATATTTGATTGGTTTTATTGTTGTTGTCAGGGCATTTAAACACGAACGCCTTCGTAGCTCAAAAAAGATGCCGACAGAGTGGCCTGTGCCCTGAGCTGCCTCGCAGGTAGAGACGCAGCTACCTCTTCCCCTCCTCTCTCTCTCTCTCTCTCTGCCAAGCTGCTTTGCATGCCACAACCGGTTGCAAGGTGAGTGTGTTTTAAGCGCGTTTAAATTGATTGGAGGATTTAATTTCAACAGCAGCTGCCGACACCGACGCCAGCTGTATGTGTCGAGAAACACCTTTTGTGACTGCTGTCAACCTTCGACTAACTAAGTTAAATTGCGCTTTTTATGCACTCACTTTTTATAAACATATATATCTTATTTTTCCTTTCGATCTCTTTGGGGTAGTATGTCACGGGAAGTGCGCACTGATCTCTGTGTGTAAAATGAGAGCGAAAGTGGAAGTGAAGCAGGAGCAGAAGAGAAAATGTTCTACGGCTTAAAGATTAACTATATAATACTTTAACTTAGTTGAGAACTGAGACAGTAAATTTATAATGATTTTACGCCGTATGTCTAAAGTTCCATGGAAAATACATGCTATCAAATTTGTTTTTTTTTTTTTTTTTCAATTCTAATTCTATATTTATTTCTTTAGATTATCATTTTAAAATTCAAATGAATCATAAGTCTGTTAAATGAGAGATTTGATGAGTTCAGCAACAGCACTGCTGATAAGACATGAGAATTTTTCCGTATATGCAAAAAAAAAAAATAATTCGGAAACAAAATCAAACTAGTTTAAGAAACCTTTATAAAAATTAATTAAGTTTAAAGTAAGAAGAATTAAAGGATTCAGGAACCTCTTTTTCAAATGGGAATGTTTTCCAATATATGATAAAAATAATAACAAATGTATCTGTTTGTTTTCACCTTTCCGATTAACAATTTTGATTAGTTTAATGAACCCTTCAATTAATATGCAAAATAGATGATATATGGCTGGCTATACCTGTAACAATATCAATGGGATTATTATAAAATCAATTGCTTATGCAGAAACCCATAAAAAATAAAGAGAGAGAGAGAGAGAGAGAGAGAGAGAATAATGCAAATTTCAGTAAATTAGCCCATGGAAATGCGGCACAATTGATGCGTATAAAAAGTCAGCAAATTAATCACAATATACAATATATACAATAAAAATACATATATATGTGTATAGAGAGAGGCTGTTGAAATTTGTGATTTATATTCATAACACCCCCGACTCGAGTTAACATATTAATAGCGAAGGGTAATCTATACACGGCTATCGCATTACGACGACGACGGATTGATATATTATGCGATTTTATGTCATGTTTGTTTTGTCTGAAAAAAAAAAACAAAACTGAATACAAAATCAGAACAAACAATAAAAACAATAACAACAACAAAAAATATTAATCTGCTTGCTAATTATGTGATTTAATGTATTGTTCTTGGAATTTTTAAATTAATTAAAATCGCTTATGTACTTGATGGATTTCTAAAATTAATGAAATGCCAATAGATAATTGATTAGGTAAACTATCCATAAAAAATGTCCCATCTCTTGAGTTTTTAATTAATTCCATGCCAGGGGAGGGAAAATGCGAAAAATCAGCGCAAAACTTAAAACATTAACGAGCCATTAACAAGTTTGCTCAATAAATTTGTATTATGGCCAATTAAAAGCGAATAAAATAAGAAAACAAAGCAACAAAAAAGCGACGCATAAAAATACATAAATAAATTTTGGGAAAGAGGAAAAAGGAGGGAAAAAATTAAAGAAATGAGCACAAATGGCCAACAAATTTCGATTAGGCAAGCGGGCGAGAAAATTTGTGTTTGTCATGCGGCCAGACGTGGCCCTTAACCTGCCCTCTCTCTCTCTCTCACTCTCTCACACTGTCTGTCTCACTCGCACACGCTCATCAAGTTCACTTACACATTTGCGGCAGAAAATGTTGCCGCTGCCGCTGCCGTTGCAGCACGTTGCATTGATTTATTGTGGCTGAATTAGAAGTCAGCAGATAACGAGGCACGAGCAGCAGCAGCAGCAGCCAGAGTTGCCACCAGTCTCATTGTTCTATGTGGCACTGTGGCTGCTGCTACTGTTGCTGCTGGGGCAACTTAATACGCACGCGTAATCGTATATTTATTTAAATTTATTGCCGCCAGCTACCGTGCTCGACCAATAGTCCAGGGGATCCAACTCTGCAGAGGGGATTGGGAGAGGTGGAGTGGAGTGTGGAGTGTGCAGTGGGTGTAGTATCAAGAGGAGGAGGAGGAGGAGGAGGAGTCTTTTGTTGGCAATTGAAGCAAAGAGTTTGCTGGCGAAAAATTTGCCAACCTCGAGTGCCAGTTCCTGCTCCCTATAGACCTCCCTCCCCCTCTAAGTGAATTTCAGCTCCTTCTCATCGTCGTCGTCGTCTACGTGCAGCATAAGAAATATTCAATTAATC
The DNA here is from genome assembly GCA_018904105.1 of Zaprionus tsacasi. NCBI lineage: Eukaryota > Metazoa > Arthropoda > Insecta > Diptera > Drosophilidae > Zaprionus > Zaprionus tsacasi. The sequence continues at coordinate 5,149,592 of JAEIFR010000631.1, forward strand.
ACACTTTATGGTTAGCTTCAACATTTGTTGCAATTTTTCTTGCTTTGCTCTTGACGCTTTATTACAATTGTTGCCTTGCCATGTTTTCAGCTTGTAAGCAATTAAATTGCTCTGTGTGTGTGTGTGTAGGGGGAGGTGTGGCAGGGGAGGGGATAGAGAGTTGTTGCTCTGCATGACTTTCAGCTTTGCTTAATTAATTGCACTCAGTGCAAAGCTTTCGAGTGCTGTCCAGTCACTGTCCAGTGCGTATACTCTCTATATCTATCTCTATCACCATCTTTCCCTCTCTCTCTCTAACTCCCACTCCGTGCCTGTTTTAAGGGCATTAAGCACTTTCCAGAAATTTTCCACTTAAGCAATGGCATTCGATTTGATGCTCCATGAAATGAAACTGAAAAAACTTTCTCAACTTTAAGCAGCAACTGCAAATTAAGTTAAGTTCGCAATTTTCTAGTTAATACTTATTGGAAAATGAAAGAAAATGCGTAGATGAGATAGTTATAATTATATTAAATCGTATTAAATGCGCCAATCAAGTAGATTAAAAATTAAAGAGCACGTTTTTGTAATTTCAAAAGTTTTTGAGAACTTTAAATAGATCTGTTGGAATTATATAATAATTTCAGTTTAGAAATAGAATAATAATGCATCATTATTTTTTACACGATTATTATATTACATTTTCTAAGCAAATTTACATTTATCAAGCTTCAATTGCTTTAAGCATATTATTGCTTTGAAAATATATTTTTTTTAATTACTTAACAATTTCATTAGCCTAAAGCTTCTAACCCTACAACAATTTTTTTCTCTCAGTGCACTAATTGAGATTCTCGCTTCATAAATTCTATTCCAACATGTATTTAATTATTAGTTTATTTTAATGAGCCTCGATATGCAAATTAATTTCTCAGTTATTTGACGATTATGAAATGATACAAGCGATTAACTATGCTAATTAAAAATACTAAACTATCAATTTCGATATTAATTAATAATCAGCTATTATTATCACATATATTTTTTACGCCAACACCTTATTAATATTAATTAATATTTTAGCAACAAATTCAGCAATGACAAATTTTCTTTCTACACTAAGACCACCTCACCGGTACTCACGATATCAATCATTAATATATTTATAGTGGGATTGGAAATGAGAATTCGATTGGATGACCTGTATTTTAAATATGCATTGCAAAGGCAATTACAAAATCATATTTCCATATGCGAATCCTCCTTTCATTTGTCACTTTCATGAATAAGCGGCAACAATTTTTCATGTTACATTTTACACACAGTTTTCTACGGCATTTTTATATAGCGTTAATACCCAGTGTATACCCTGGTGGGAGGGGTATGATATGGGGATGAGTTGAGGCAGCTAAAAGAGCCAACTAAGAGGGTGGATTTATCATTACCTGAGTTCATTGAGTTCAGCATATATTTTGTATATCATTGTGTAAATATTCAATTTATTGTATTTGAAGCTATATATATTCCCCTATCTATATGTCTTTATTACGTTTGGTTCTATCGATATCGTATTAATAAATTATATATAAATAATAAATAATAAATAATAATACAAATAATTATAAAGCTCGTTTTTAAAGCATTTCAACATTAGTTTATTGTAATTAAAATACAATTCTGAATAAAATATAAATATAATTTCTTTTGTTGTATAATAATTGTGTAAATTAAAAAAAATTAACTATATCTCTGCTTATACTTCAAACTATTATAAAAAGATTTTCAAAGTAGCTGGGCAATTATTTAATGAGATGAAAAACGCACTCAGTCTGCTTGAAAGTAGAGTATAATCATAGATAAACATTACAGGGTAACTGCAATTGGATATTTTCTTTTCCTCATAATTTTTATAATAAATTTACACTTACACGCGTGCATGTGTGTGTGTGTGGTTCCTGTGTGTACGTATAGTATGTGACTTATTTGCAATTACAGTGGAATTGCGCGTCCTCGCATAATTTAAAATAATTGAAGGCTGCGATTGGCGCGATGAGTTTGCCCAGCGACGTTGCATGGATGCAGCGACAAAGGCTGGCAGAAATTAATCATTATCAGTGCTGATAAGCGCATGAATTATTTCACATTTGGCGCGCATTAAAAGTGCATTAAGTGCATTAATTAATAAAAATGTAATTTCAATGCAGTCCGCGACTTCAGACTTGCCTGCCAGCGCCTCTCACTTTAGTCTCCCTCTCCCTCTCTCTACCCCGCCCAACTTTGCCATTATTTTCGTATCGCATTTCATGCAAATCTAACATTTAGCTGAAATTATGAGAAAGGCAGAAAAAAAACCGCCAACTCAGACTCGGCCATAACGCGGCTAAATAGCCTTTTCGTGACTTGCAGCTGAGTCTGCGCGACGGTCGCCCCATTAACGGGGGCTAATTAGACGCGGGTTGGCAAAAAATAAAGGAATGGATACAGCACAGAAAGGCGAAAAATACGTAGAGTAAAAATCAGAAAAACCAGAAAAAAAGAAAAAAGAGAAAAAACAAACAAAGTGGAGCGCAGAAATAAAATACAAATCGCATCAAATTTGCAAATCATGCGAGGCGGCTCTGCTACTTTTGTATTTGTTGTTGTTGTTGTTGCTGTCATATTGTCCGCATTGCAGGGGGAAACAGGGGCGTGGCTGCCCCTGTCCAGCTGGCGGGAATTAGATCTGCAAATTAGCACGTTAGCGTGATTCACGCGACACTCTTACGTGCTGCTGCTGCTGCTGCGGCTGCGGCTGCTGTTGCCCCAGGTGCCGCATTCGAAGGGAAAAGGGAAAGTCCCAGCAGACCCAGACGCAGTGGGAAATCGGAAAAACACTTTTAGTCGGTCAGAGTACATGAAAATGCTTTACATATTGGCTGACCATACCGAGAGAAACCATGATAACTTGTAGGCTCTCCATATAAATTTTCTACACCTATAACTTCCTTAAAAATTAATCGGAATCTCGAAGGGAATGGCTTCATCTTCATGATTTGACACCTTAATTAATTCTGTATGAAAATATTGTGAATCTAGGACTTTCGAAAATTTAGCACTTTCCATGCTGATCATAATATCCCCTTGTAGGATCCCTATCCCAACTTGCAGTTCTCATAACTTCATTAAAATTGATCGTAATTTCGCAGGGAATGGCTTTATCTTCATGATTTGACAATTATATCAATTCTGTATAAAAATATCATTTATATAAAAATATATTGTGAATCTAGGACTTTCAAAAATTTAGTACTTTCCATCTTACTGTCTGGTCATGATATCTCCTGTGTTCACCAACGCAGTAAAATTTGAATTTGTCACATTGTTCATGTACAACTTATTATATAACACAATTTAAGCACACCTCTCTCTCTCTCTCTCTCTCTCTCTCAGCCCCTCTCTCTGCCTCCCAGAGTATATTAAACTTGTGTAAATATTTTACAGTTTTCATATTTGTTCACTCTTTTTTTCTGCTCTGACTGATGGATGACTGTAGGCTCGATAAGCCGAACTGATCCGGGCTACGTTGCCGTCTCCCTGGCTCTCTCTCTCTTTCTCTCTCGTATTCTCTCTCTGTCTGTTGATTGACATTAAACCAATTTCGTGTTGCATATTGATATGTATATTGACAATTTGTGGCAGCCTGCCTTCATCCGGAGGGGGGAAAAGCAAATGAAATTATGTAAAAATGACAAAAAGGCAACGCGAAATGGAAACATTTGCCTGCTCTTTTAATTGCGCAACAAACATTTACAATTGTTGGCTGTCTTAACTTACACACGCAGTGACAAAGATATGACCCCAGCGAAGACTTGGCCAGAAGACAGACAGGCAGCCCTATGGCCTGCTCCTGCTCCTGCTCCTGCCCCCTCTCCTGCTCCTCGCGCCGCATAAATTGCCATGCAAAAGTGCAAAAGTTAAGGCTCATTAATCATAAATGTAAGGCCTGTGCGTGGGTGGCCCCAGCGAGTGGAAAGAATGAAAAAGAAACAAGGAGAGAGGGCAGAGAAGAATGAAAGAGGGGGAGTGAGTATACCGCGATAGCGATAGACAAAAGGGACAGATGGATGAGCAAGCAAAAGGCACGCGAATTATTTATAAAGTTGCTGCGGCGTAAAACTGTAAATTGGTTGGCATTTACAGATACTGAATATATATATATATATATATATATCTACATGATTATAGTAGCTGCAGATGTTGCTCTAGTCAATCATTTTGTATAAGGTAGAGAGAGAGAGAGAGAGAGAGATCTGAAGTTCTATAAGCTTCGAATTGGAGTCGAAGTTGAGTGAAATATATTCATCATGACAGTCATTGAAAGGGATGTCTTATAAATGGATTAGACCATTGGGATGAGTTACAAATGGATGAGACAGCGGGGGATTTAAAAGCTTATTGAATTGGAATTGTCAAGGGGAGGGATAAGAGTGAGAGAAGCTGATGGATTCCAGGAAGTAATTGCGATATGAAGTAATGCATAAAAGAGATAAACTAAATATTCATAAAGTAAAAGCTTTAGTCGATTTTTATCAGCTTAAGAATGTATTATACTATATAATTATAAAGAGTTTAAATGTGATTTTAAATGTGATTTTAAATGCTCTAAATAAATAGTAATTTATTGCAATTTATAAAAATATTTCAAATCTTTCAGAATCTTTTGTTGATCTAAAATGCATATTTTTTGCAGTGTTTGATTATGTTATTCACTTAGCTTCCTTAAGTAAGCTTAAATGTGATTTCTAAAGCTTTTCGCAATATTTAAATTTATATAGAAACTTTTATACGTAAATTAAAAATAAATATATAATTTTCTAGCCTTTCTCGCAGTGTAACTCACACAATTAAAGCTCTTTAGGCGACTGCAAATGAATATAAATATTTCTGCAATTTTTTTTCCATGGCATACGTGTTTAAAGACCTGACTAACTACCTCAAAATTTCGCCCTTTTTAACTGCCCTTAACCCCTCCTTGTACCCCCCTCCAACCATTACTTTGCCTATTTAGCCGTTCTGCCTGTTTGTATTCTCTGTACATGGCGTGACACACACATCTAGACATTTCCTCATGGCTTATTTAGCATAATTACAGTCCATTACCTGGTCACGCGCCCCGACAGTTGTGATGACGCCCCTCTGCACCAACTCACCCCTCTCTCCTCGCTCTCTCTTCTTCGCTCCTGCTGCCTGACTAAGGTGCCATATGTTGTCAACCCTGGCTGACACACTCAGCATGCTCCAAGCTTGACGCTCGCGACTTTTTTAGCTGAAAATGTAAATTTAATGAAGGCAGCAGCAGCAACAACAACAACAACAACAATATAAACTACAACAACAACTAAAGCAACAAATAGCAGCTAAGGCATTTAGCAAAGATTATGCACATCAAAGAAGACGACGACGAGGACGAGGAGGCAGCTGCGGCCGCCATTGCTAATCACAGGCGCAATAATGGCGGCAAGCTCTAACTGTAAACCGAGCAGGAGTGAGCGAGAGAGAGAGAGAGAGAAGGAGAGCAACCACAACAATGGAACACAAGTTTTTCTAATTTGTTTAAAGGTTGCTGCGGTCAGTTGGTCAATTTAAAGCAAATTTCCACTTGGCTGCCATTGTGTGTTATTATAGCCAGCGGCCATTGGCAGCAGCAGCAGAGCCAAAGCCACAGCCGGTTAGCAGCAGTAAAGGGAGGGGGAGGGGGAGGTGTGTGTGTTTGCCGAGGGGGAGGGTGGCAACGTTTGACATTGGCTTGGTTTTTAGTCAGTTTAATTAAAATGCAAGTAGGCAATTTATATACACTTCATGTGGCTCCGCTTGCCTGTGTCGCCTGTGCGAGAGAGCAGGCAATAGAGAGAGAGAGAGAGAGAGGGAGTGTGTGTGTGGCCAGCCAGACTGCCCTGCTATTAGGCCATGCTTTTTGATTTATGTTTTTACACGCTTAAATGAACTGTGGTTGTTGCTCTTGTTGTTATCCCCAGTTGCCTGTCTCGATTTCGTGCTCGGTCTCGTTCTCGTTTCGTTGTTGTTGTTGTTGTTGTTGTCCGACTGGTTCAGCTTTGCACATGAATGAGTTAAACTGGAGCTGCAAATAAAAAATAGAAAGAGAGAGAGAGAGTGAGAGAGAAAATAAAAATAAAAATTGAAAAATAAAATTGGAAAGCGTATTAAAAGGCGGAAAATGTTTTGCCATACGAACTGCAGGGGCAGCCCTTTACATTTCAATTGCTGCAATTGGATATACAACATGGATGCAATACGAACATATATAATATATATATATATGTTCCTCATATGGCTGCTCAAAGTAGCTTAAAAACTTTTTAAATCCAACCAATTATCCCCGATGTGAATGAGTACTAGGAGGGGCATCTGGTTTGGATTAGAGTGGCAAGAAACCTGTAGTGCATATGGGAAATGGAATACTTTATAAACTACAAATTGAAAGGATAGTTAGATGTATTTTTATTCTGGACAAATTTGCCAGATATGCAAATATTGCAAAGTATTCAGAAAAATATAAAAAATAAATATATAATAATTTCTTAGTTTGTTGAAAATTTTTTATATATAGTTTAATATATGCTTAGAAAATATGCAAAATAATGTATACTTAATAGATTAAAGTTTCATAATGTTCATAAATTGTTGTATAATTTAAGACACATAAATAATCAAAAAGTTAAAAGAACAATCAATGCATAAAATCAATGTTCAAAGTGTTTGCCAAATTACATATGATAGTTTTTGGCCCAAAGGATAGTTTTCTTTTCTTACTTATATATATAATATAACTTCAAATTTCTTTCCAAAGTGAGACACACATTTTCACTTAAACTCCCCTAACAATTTCCCCTCAAATACTTACCAAGCAGCGCTCTAATCGCATTGAATATAATGATATATGCAGTAGAGAGTGTGATCAAATTGTGCTGTAATTTAATAGAATATTTCGCAGTCTTCTCTATTGGCTGCAATGCTTTTCTAGAGCTTATTATTTTCTAGCTTTATTTTGGCTGTTGTTGCCATTTAAAATTCCGCCATTGACTTGCCCGGAAATACACGATTATTTATGCCGCATTTTAATGTTTTAGCAGCACGCAGCATGTCGCAGCACGAATGTGCAGTGAATTCTTTTTTTTTTTTTTAGAAATTTTTCTTTTTTTTTCTATCGATTTGGGGAGGGTTGCGGGAGGTGCTGCATTGTCAAACTATCAAATTCTTAAATTGCAACTGACAATCAAGTCACGTGCAGCAGCAAAGCAGCAGCAGCAGCAGCGGAACAGAACCAAAACCAAAGCAGGGAGAGAGGAAAGAGAGGGAAACATAACAATGTCTGGCAAGAATGTTGAGGGTCAGTGAAAGTGGAATATTATTTAATAAACTCGGGTTAAAACTGCAAGACCAGGCTGGGAGCTTGCAATTAACTTGGGGGAGGGACTTCAGCAAAATTGATTTAGTTGCTAAAAGCAGAGCGAGCCCAGGCTTGGTGAAAAATTCCAGCGAAAAACTAAAATAAACAACTTTCATTTTGCGGTTCACTGAAGTTGTAATTTACGCTACTGCCGACCGCACTGAGATATTTAAGTTGTAATTAAAATGCAACGTCAGCAGGGAGACTGAGAGGCTGTGGCAGCAGCAGCAACCCTACAACAACAACAACAACAGTTGCTGGCTGGGGCTGCAGTTTTTTTATTTAGATAAACAGCTGTAACTCAATTTGTGCGCGCTGCTCCTTTTGGGCCAAAAATATTTGCACAGGTCTAATTGAATTTTCAATTAAGTCGCCGAGGCAGAGGCCAATGCAAGCCAAATGAGGCGCAGAGAAAAAAAAAAAGAAGAAAAGTAGAAACAAAATGAAACCCAAAGTGAAACGTGAAGGAAAACATAAAACATAATTTGCGTGGCGGTCTGCTCAAATATTAAGCATACGCCGTGTGCAACCGCAAAGTGCAAACCAAAAAATCCATTAGCCAAAGTGTGCAAATAAAAGAAGCCGGCTGCCTGCTACCCTCTGTCTTGCCGCCCCCTTTTTCTACCCCTCTTTCAATTCCGCTGCCTACGCCTCTGCATCCTCCTGCCGACAGCCTTTTCGAGCCTAGCGAAGCAAATGAAAGCAAACGACATGCAAATAAACAAGTTACACACACACACACACAAACAGTGCGAATATTATACATGTAAAAAAGTGTAGAAAAAAAGGGAGTAGGGTGTCAGGGGGGGAGGCAGGCAAATTGGCAAGCAGCTGTAGCAAATGTGCCATCAACAGTCAAACGCCGAGCAGATTTGCATGTTGCTGATCAAAATTCGGGCTAGGCGGGGTAAGTGGTAAGTGCTGCACACACACACACACAGATGACTGTGCTCAGTGTGTACATTGCACTGTGTACTATGTACAAGTATTTGCCGAGAGTGTGCGTGTGTGTGTGTGTGTGTGTGCAGTGAAGCAAAGTGAAGTTCTGTGGAGACCGCTGCCCACCCAACTGTGCGCATATTGTAGCTGCCAAGCTGCCCCCGCCCTCGCCACCAACCCTACCCCCTTGCCAGCACCCTACGTCAGGCTATGTGTAGCTGCATTTGTGTGCAACACTATCACAATCAGTGTTGTAAAGTGCAGACAGTTGCAGCGACAGTGTGGCTAAATTTAATAATTATTCTAGCTAGTATTCAATTTATATTAAAAGATTTTTAGCACTATGCAACACTGGGCGTAACAGTATTGCAAAGTAAAGAAGGAAGCTGCTGGTTCAGTGTTGGTAAACATTGAAAAAACAATTTGCAGCTCTAAGAGTTACTTTAAAATATTATAGAAATATATATTAATATTTATTATATGCAAACTATTTTGGAATTATATGGTTTAGTCTAATTTATATAGCCAAAAAACAGCTAGAAAATATACTTCTGCAGTCTGCCTAATTACCAGCTTGAAAACGGCTAAAATGCGCTGTGCAACACTGGCTGGCACATGCAGCCATAAAAGTTTACAAGTGCGAAATTGCATTTCATGGAAAGTGTCCTTGGCTTTAGCATGAGCTGCTATTTTCGTTGGCTCTTCTACTCTTTCTACTTCTCCCCCCCTCTTTTTCATCTTTTTTACCCCCTCTCGCCTACTGCTGTTGTTGTTGTTGTTGTAGTTGCCCGACTGCCGCCAGCGCTTTTTAAATTCACTTATTCAAATTTCTTTTAGGTGTCCATGCACACTCACACGCACTCCAAATAGAGTAGAGTACTCGCTCTCTCTCTCTCTCTCTGCTGCCTGCTTTTTGGACATGTCACGTGCATAACGAATTTGTTGCCAAAATCTGTTTTTGATTTAGTATACAGCTAGCAGTATTTTCGTTTTTTTTCGTGATTTTTCGCCCAGTCAAACTTGAAATAAATTGAATTTGTCGGCCTATGCAAAAGTGCATGTCCAACAACTGGTCACACTTGACAGTTAGCGGTAATCAAAACCCTGCCAAAACTTTCTCACACACACACACACTACGTGCTGTGCATGTGTGTGTGTGGGTGTGCCTAATTTTGCCTGGCTGAGTTGAAGCGGCAATCAAACAAGCGCATTGCTGATTAATGTGCTTGTGGCTTGTGAGAAATCAATCAATTCGTTTCGACTTCTTTTTTATTTTTTTTTCTACGAAATATCTGGCATTTTATTGCTATATTTTCGTTGTTTCTTTTCTTGTTTCTTTTGTCAGAGAGAGAGAGAGAGAGAGAGGGTGAGTAGACCTAATTAACACGTCCATACATCAATCATCTGGCCTGGCCGAGTTCAGCGAAGCGCATTATTGTGCGTAAATTACTCGACTGGTATGGCAATTTGTGTGCCCCTCTCTCTCTCTCTCTCTCTCTCTCTCTCCCTCTATGTGTGTGTCTCAGTCTTTCATTCGTAGTCAACGACATACGTGACGTATACGCAATGCGCGCACACAGCGCTGCTTTAAGTGGCAACACTTAAAGTTGCACATTATTCATGCTGCCACTGCCGCTGCTGCTGCTGCGGTCTGTCATGTTAAGGTTCAAAGTTTACGCCATGCAAAAATGTCAGTTTGCATTTGTTGTCGCGTTATGGACAGTGTCCAGCATGCAGCGCACCTCAACCCACTGTGCCTGCGGGCTAGCTGTGCACACTGTACGCCGCTTATAAATGGCGTGGCATCAAAACGTAACAAGCGGCACTAAATCTAAACGACACACACACGCTCTATCCCACTCCCTCTCTCTCCCTCTCTCTCTCTCTCCCTCTCTCTCACAGCAGCGGAGCTGTTAAGTCGCCATCGGACAGCGCAGTCACATTCGCAATGCTGATGCGTGTGTGGCCAGGCGGCCATTTTGTGGCCATAGCTTTTTTTCGGCCAGCGCGCAAAAGTATGCTACACTTTATGCACTATGCCGAAGCGGGTCAGAATAGTCGAGAAAGTCTTCATATCGTACAGATAATGCTATCTAACGCATAAATTAAGCTATAAATATATTATAATATTTAATATTAATAATCAACAATTCAGCCGCCCTAACTAATTCCCTAACAATTTTAAAACTCTACAAACAAACAGAGTATTTACCGAGCAATTTTCCATCATATTTTTATTATATTTTCCCAGATTTATGCTGACATACGCGACAGGTGAAAATTAAAATTTATTTTGCCATAAAATCAATGAAAATATTTATGATGCAATCGAGAGACAGAGCAAACAATCGCGTATTGCGTGGAAATTGGAGCAAATCATGTGTTTATACTGAAAAATATGGTATATATAATTAGGAATTTAAAAATCCGATAAATTTATCGCATTGCTAGAACTCATAAAGTGAGAAATGAATATGAAAAATTCACATATTTTTTTGGGAAACAATTTTACGCATTTTCATTGGCTTTTGCTGAGCTTTTTAGGAACTTTTGTTATTCTATGAAATATATACTATGCACGTTATCAAAACAAAAGCAACTGAAAATCAACTGTCAATACAAAGCTTTGTTTGGCTTTGCAACTTTTTTGTAGAGACAAAAAAACAAAAAAAACACTGTAAAGCCAAAAAGCACACATACTCTCACGCTCACTCACACACACATACACACATATGTTGGCTGGTCAATGTTCTCAATGTCAAAAGGACTTTGGCAAACAAAAAAAAAAAAAACGATATAAAAAAGTTAACACCAATGCATGAAATCTCAAATATTCAGCGTTGTTTACTGCGCTTTTGTTATTTAATTTTGCAGTCCATACCAAAGTGAAAGTTGCCGCCCTTAGTTTGGGGAGAATTATCTATGCTATTGTGGCTTGCGAATGCAGTTACTTTCCCGCTATCCAAGTTTGCCGCAAAACTTTCCCATGCGAGTGTGAGTGTGTGTGTGTTAGCCAAGTTTAGCCATGGATTTTTTCACACTTCTTAGTCGGCTCACATTTGCCTGCCTGTCGTCCTTGGTTGAGTCCAACTGTGGTGCCAGCAGGAAGTGTTTACATATGCACATAAAGATGCAGTCCCCCCCCTCACATTCCCTTGACTACCGCAACTAACTTTAGTTAGAGTAAACTTTCTTTTCATTTGTTATAAATCGTGACTGCATTCTGCGGAAATAATTTACACACAGCCATCCGTTTGGCCTTATAGACAAGAGCACTCTGCTGGGGATCTCTGCTGGAGATCTCTGCCAGCCATCGAAACGGAACTGAGAGACCCATAGCAAGAGAAAAAGTCTCTTGTTTAATCTACACTAAATCCCTGCTCAAAACTTCTGTGCATTAGCTTGCAATAATCCAACTACTTAGCGACTCTAGGAGTGATATATATCTAAAATAAAAATAAGTTTATAGAGTCTAGAAATTATATCTTTTACTATTGTATTATGCATGTGTAAATATGTTCTGAAAGAGATAAATTATCTATGATTTGATAGCAGTTTTTAGAATATTTTATTATTATTTTCAAATATCAAATATTTACGCTTGATTTAATTAAATAAACCTAGAGAAGTCTATCAAACTGCAAAGTTATTTAAATTATTTAAATATTTACGTGTGATTTAATTAAATAAACCTGGAGAAGTCTATCAAACTGCAAAGTTCTCTGCTTACTATCCATCGAAAATAGCATACAAATTTACCAGCTAAAATCGATTGAATACCTATGTAAATTATGACTAGATCAGGTTTATAAATTTCGCATTTGAAGCTAATGAAAATCGAGCAGAGTTGGCTAAGTAAAAAATAATATTTTCATTTGCAACAAAACATTTTCCCCCGAATTAGACTAATTATTCCAGTTGTTTATTGCACACGATTTTCGCATAATTTATGCAGACTTTTTGCGTGTTATGTCATAATTATTATTGTCAGTTTTTTTTTTTCGAAAACATTCTTAATAATTCAAAAATGTATGAACTCTGCAGGCAGCTGCGACAGGCGAGGGAACTTGTCACGCTGTGGCAGCTGTCCTTCGTATAGATTGCGTTATCCGATAATTGATTACAAATAAACATACACACTAACACAAACACACACACAGGATACACACACACACATACTCACACCCAGGACAGTTGGTGACTCGCACAGTTTATGCATATTTACTCAGGCTATAGAGTAGAAAAAAAAAAAGAAAGACGAGAGTGAGGTTGAAAAAACTCAACACAAAGGGGTGACCCGCGTGACCCTGACCCCTAGACATGCACACACCCCCGACTACGCCTGTGCCCGTGCCTGAGCCTGACCCACCCCAAGATGCAGCGCTGGGTTTGTTTGACCAGGTGCATTAGTTGCCGCACTTCAAAAAATCAACAAAGTCACGAGCTATATAAATCTTTATTAGCTTCATTTGTGCACGCCAGAGAGAGAGAGAGAGAGAGTGAGCAGTGAATAGTGAGTAGTGAATAGTGAATAGCGAGTGCTGCGTAGCGAGTACTAAGTAGCGTGCACTAAGCGTAACGGCAATCAATTAGACAATGTCACTTGTCCTGCAATTTACATGATGCTCAGCTTGCACTAAGCTCTTCGTTCCCCACTCTGCGGCAAAGCAATCTCTAGATAGAGATGCTGGTAGGAGGCAGGTGGGGGCGTGGCAGAGTGTGAGGTTGAATGACCAGCGTTAAGTCTCCAGCTTGTAATAAGGCTTAAGCTACAGTCAACTGAGCAGGCCAACTCCCTCTGGCACACACACACCATCACTTCGCTTGCTTCCTTTGTTCCTTTGGCTTTCCAACTTTAGTTAAAGCATCCGCCTCATTGATGCATTTAAATTAACCCATTGAATATTATGCTCAAAGCAATATATATTGAATAATATTGCATTTCTATTCGTTCGAGTGGAAATTTCATCAGAGGGAAGTGCTGGGAGTACCTAAAAGCAAGAATACTATACTACAGTATTATCAGAAATATATATATATTTTGCTAATAAAAGTTAAAAAAAAAATTCTTTATATGCTGCTCTAAAAAATTAAATAAATAATATATATATAATAATTGAAAATATATTTTTTTAAAATAAAATATATTTAAGATTTCTTTGCAGATTTTTGAGATAAAGAAATTTCTTTATCAATTTTTTTGAAAATTCTAAAAATATTTTAAATTATTTAATTTCAATTGACCAACTGCAAACTGAGTTAACCTTTCCAGACTTATCTCATTCCTGCTCTCTCCGCCTTTCGTGTGTGCTCTGAGCTGTCATTAAGTTAAATGATCCTCGTCTCTATAGAGACAACACCACAACCTCTACACAACAGGCTTTCTTGGGTTAAGCTGGCGACGAGGCAATCCATTAACGTGCTGCTCTCGGCCACGTTGGCCATTTTATAATTTATCAAAATGAAAATTGATGCTGCATTCGCTGGAGTATTTGTCGCTGCTCGGTGGCAGGGGAAGGGTGTGGGGGTTGGTGGCCAAAACGAGCTGCACCTTTGGAGCAACGCGTGCATCTCTCTGGGCGCGGGTCTGGCTCGGGTAGGTCGCGTGCGCCACATGCTGCACGAGAGATGCCATCGTAAATAGCAAAAATACTTGGGCAAATATTTGGCTGCACTTGTGCCCACTGACCTCTCCCCTCCAGCCCCCAACCCTCACTCCTTTGGGCTCTTAACATTTCCCTGCTAAAGTAGCTGCTGCTGCTGCTGCTTTTGTTTTCCGCTTATTGTGCTGCTCCGGCGGACAGTTAAGTTTGTTAGCCATGGCCAATTCGTGACCAACGTCTCTCCCGGAATTGCTTTATTTACGCTCGCGCGTTTTCATTTGCGCCCGTAAATGGCGTTAAAAATAATTTTCCGGCTTAAAATGGCGGCGGCACACGCAGCCGGCAGCGCTGACAGGCGACGGCTTATGCACTTAATGAAATGTACACGGCAATTGTCCGGCCCTGAAGACGCAGCCGGAGCTGGAGACGGAGCTGAAACTGGAGCTGGCGCCGGAGTCAGAGCTGGAGTCGGAGCTGGAATTGTACTCACAGACGGCACGAGGATCAGTTAAAGTTGCCCCTGCAATGTCTGTGGCGGCTTTGGCTTTTGGCCAGGTCATAAATTGGGCCAGCTTTAAAGCCATTTCACACATGTGGCAAAATAAGGTAATTGCTACGTGCCACGTGCGAAAGGAATAGCAACATATTGCCTACTTGCTCACTTTAAGTGCAATTCTGGTCTTTAAACTTACTTCAAGCGTACACTATACATATTATAATATAATATAATATTATTATGTAATAACGTCAATTTATGCAGACAACACGGTCAAGTGTCGCCTTATCGCTCCATCTATCTCTCTCTCTCTTCCCCCCTGTATCTTTCTCTCTCTCTTTCTGTATTTCTCTCATCTATCACTTTCATTTTATTGCTAAATTAAACATTTTGTGCAATTATATTAAATGTTTCGAGTATATTCGAAAATTATATTTAAATGGCAACATTTGTTGGGCAGCAAAACAATGAGAAAGACTAAGAGAGACTGAAAGAGCGAGGGAGGCAGATACACCGTGCTTATGTGTGGATCATTTCATGAATT
Organism: Zaprionus tsacasi; assembly: GCA_018904105.1. Classification (NCBI taxonomy): domain Eukaryota; kingdom Metazoa; phylum Arthropoda; class Insecta; order Diptera; family Drosophilidae; genus Zaprionus; species Zaprionus tsacasi. Next base: position 5,164,600 of record JAEIFR010000631.1, read on the forward strand.
AGATATTGAAAAGTGAGAGCATAAACCTCAAAAAGCAGTACGATTTTTTTTTTTTTTTTTATAAATAGCTAATATTATCAAATATCTTCCTTTTTCCTGAAGAGGAAATGAGATCTAAATTTCGCTGTTATAATAATATATTTGTTTTCTAATTTTACGCTTGTCAGAATTCATGTAGCATGCGGCATAAACGTAGAGAACGTAGAAAGACTACTCCATTTACTGTCGACCACATTCAATAAATCAAAATTAATTTATTTTGCACAAGGTAGTTTTGTTAAGTTTTCAATTACGATGCGATGCATAAAACAAAATGTCGAAATTAGTTACTAAACAAAGTTAAGCGACAAAACGAGACAGTTAAGTTTGGTCCAAGTAATGCAAATGATGAGCCACAGGAAACAGTTCGGTTAGTGTAGCTCGATGTGGTTTGAGCAGCAGACGATTGAGGTGGGGATGGGATGGATGAAGTAGGGATATTGTTGTCGTAATGGAATAATGTAACAGACAGAATCTGTTTGCAAGGCAGTGTCGTCTACTCTCGTCGTTCCGGTACTGTTTGGTGGTCAAAACAATTGAAAGGGACACAGACAGACAAAGAGACTTAACAATTTGAATTCGTTGATGGTTTCCTTGGCTTTGTTTGGGGCTTGTTGTTCCCTTGCGTTATGGACATGGCCGATTGGCGCATACTGGATTTCTTCACGGTCTCCTCTGGCACATCTGGGACCGGCGGATCAGCCTCTTTTTGAGCTCCATCCCCTTCGTCTTGCACCAGCGATGTCTTAAAGTCAGATCCATATAAATCGGCCATAATCTTGTGATAGCAACGATGTGAGGGATCCATGCCCGGTTCTACATCGTATTTGGGAGGTGTATAGTCATCCATTGTGACCGTAGAATGTACAGCTTTTGTACTTGATTGATCATCCATGGTTTCATCTTCCATGCCCTCCTGTTCCGGGGTACACACCTCGGGAATGCAGCTCTCGAACACGTCCGTGCTCATCGATGTTTCGATACCCTTCTCACCGAACTCTTCGGCAATCAGACGCCTCGCCAATGGCACCGACATGAATTCCTTATAGTGCAGTCTACGACGTCGTTCGAACTCCATGCGATGCACTTTCTCATCGATCGATTCCGGATAATCCTCATCGTCGGACGAGTCATCCGAATCGTTATCCATGCCAAATGCCGGCGTCTCCGATTGTGCAGCCAAACGCAATTTCTCCATTAATGTTTCCGTATCCAGCTCATGTGATATATCATCGTCGAAGACAAATGGTGTCTTTGGCTCATCGATGATCATGTGACCGTAATCCTTGTCAGCCGGATGGAATGTGGCCAGCACATTCAGTTCATCAAACTTGGCCACCTTACACGAGTTACGCCTTATCACACTGCTGTCGTTCATCTTCAAAATGCCCTTAACACTCGCAGAGACCTCCATTCTCTTACAGATGATATGTATGATATGTATGCAGAGCTGTTATATAAAATAAATGATTATTATGGAATTTGTAGAATTATAAATATGTATATTTTAAATTTATTTAATTTTCTGTGCCACAAAATTTTGAAAACACCTGCTCCTGTGTAGTTATTGACTTAACTGATTACATTCAAGTCAAGTTGGGAAACCAAACAAGCAAAGGTTACTGCGATGCATGAAACGGGCAGGGCAAAGCCATCTTAGTTAAGATAAATATGAGACAAATGTCAGCTGAAGTATATTTTTGAGCAGTTCAAAGTGAAATCAAAATAAGTTGCTTATTAATTAATATAATAATATATAATAAAATATATCAATTAATATAATAAAATAAATAATTAGTCAATATATAAATAGATTTATAGAAAATATTGAATAGCACACCGTACAAAATGCTCTCTATGAACAGAGCAACTTCTAAACCAAATTGCGACTACAATATGAAATCGTTTTTATCCTCCGCTCCACTAGAATTCCCAACTGGTTTTAGCAGCACAAGGAGGAAATCCTACAGCAAGAAAAATTTGTACAGTACAAAGTGCAATTATAGCAAGAGACTAACTTGGTCTTTGGATTGGTTATTCTGCTTCGTGTCACTAGAATTCTCAATTGGTTCTAGCAGCGAGAAGATGAGAAGCTTTTTCGATCGCTTAGTTAATAGGCAAATCGTTCCTTTGAATTCCCAACTGCTTCAAGCAGTGCATATTTATATAAATAAAGTCTGCGATCGCTAATTAAGTAAGTTATTTCTCATAATTGTGGAAGCCATAGCTAGCAGCAGTGCCTCTTGCTCTCTCTCTCTTACTATCTCTCTCTTGCACAGAAGTTGAAAAACATAATCATACCCAAATCAGATTTGTGGCACACAAACACACACACACACACACACAAGTAGCATGCCGCAAAAGAGCTCTTATTGGCATCGCTTTCCCATTGCGTGCACTCAAACAGCGACAACTAATCCGAGTTGTTGTTGTGCAGCAATCATGTCTGCACTTGTGTGTGTGTGTCTCTCTCTCTCTCTCTCTCTCTCTCTCTGTGTGTGGATGTCAAGCACTTAATATCTGGGCTGCTGTTGCAGCAGCAATCGCAGCTATCAAGCCACAAAGTAAACTCATTTTGACGTGTTCATCATCGGCAGCTGTTGCACGGTGCGGTAGCTGGGCGGCTATGGGGGGCGTGGCACTCGCTGAGCTTCATTATTGACCCGAGTTTTTGTTATTGATGTAAACATATTCATCACGACATGTCGGAGTTGCTGCTGCTGCTGTTGCTGTTGCTGCGTGGCAGCTGCCACTTCAAAACACTTGAGTGCACATATTTTTGCAAGCAGCGAGGGAGGAGAGAGAAGAGAGGGAGGGCAGGGGCTGCCTGCATGCATTGCGAATTGATTGCAGCACATTATTTCACAATTTTGCCAGCAAATAAACAAGCCAAGTCGAGTCGAGTCGAGGCGGCACGGAAAAGGCCGGAACCGGCGCTCAGGCATGCATATTGGCTTGCTCCTCTCTCTCTCTGTCTCTCTTCCTCTGCTCATCAGCTCTGGCAATGCGACAAGCGGCACGATAAAGAGCTGCAGCATGAAGCTGTCTATGCTGATGATGTCGATGTCGATGGCGATGCTGCCTGAAGAGATCGCTGCCATACGCACTGTTGGACCGCTTTGATTGCTTGCTTTATGTAGCAGCAGCAAGGCCGCTGCCGCTGCCGTTGCTGCTGCTGCTGCTGGCTAACAGTTTTCTTCGATTTACGAAATTGCAGTTGCCCCAAAGCGTTGCATGTGTGTGTGTATGTGTGTTGCAACAATGCTGCTGCTGCTGCTGCTACGTTCTATGCGCATAAGTAACAGCTCTCAAGCAGCACTCTCTCTCTCCTGCTCTCTCTCTCCCTCTCTCTCTGTCTCTCTCCCGCCTTGTGGCAGCTTCCGTTGCCGGAGCGCACTTGCCACATATCCACGCAATTTTATGGCAATCATAAATTTCACTTGATTTTGGCTTTTCCGCAATTTTTACGCAACACAATGCAGCATCCGTTGCAAGTACGTATCTGTATCCGTAAGATGCAGTAGCTGTTGCAACTCCTCTCCTGCTCTCTCTCCTGCTTCCCACTTTTTCTCTGCCTCTTTCTTTCCCCTGCTGCCGTTGCACGTTATTGATATTAGCTGTGTGCCAGGCCTTAAGCAGGCGTGTCCAGTTGCCGGTTGCAATTTCATTGCAATCAAAACGAGCTGCCTCTCTCTCTCTCTCTCTTCGCTGGTTAAGTCTGGCAGCGTTATGCATATTTATTAAAAACTGTCTGCTGCGATTAAAAGCCAATCAGGCCAATTGCAAATTCCTTTTATTGGCCCCAGCTTTATAAATATTTAAAATTTAATTTCGGTACCACGGCGCGTATACTTGATGCTGCTGTGGGTGTTGCGAATACATTTTTCTGCAGCTAGATTAAAATGTGTGACTGTGTGTGTGTGTGTGTGTGCCGTTGCGCATTTCTGCAGCTGTGTGTGTTGAGCTCACTCGCTCTCAGGTGGTGCCTCGTCTCGGCTTTGGCTCTGCGAATGCAATCGAAGCGTAAAACGTTCGAAGCTCACCAGGCCAGCGCAAAAGGCAAACACGTTGAGCGCAAATGTAGCGCGTTTCCTTTTTGGCTTTTACACTGTACAGCAGGGAGCAGGGAGCAGGACGAGGACTGGGACTGGGAACGGGTCTGGGACCGGGAAAAGGAGCAGCAACCCGAACAACCCAAACAGAGCACGCCCATACCCAAAATTGGAAGTTCTCTTCAATGTGTGTGTGTGTGTGTGTGTATACTGGTGTAGGTGTGTGTGTGTGTGGATCCTTGTTAGGGTGTGTGGCAGTTAGCTAGCGCTTGACAGCTTGGCAAACAGTTAAATAGAGTTGGCAGCACTCCCGCTTTGTGGCCGAGCGACTGTTATCCCTTCATGACAGCCTGATGCACACACATACGACTTATGGCCAAAGTTGAGGATTTCAGCTTTATCGCCATGTTTGCCACCATTGCGTGTGCGTGGCGGAATCCAAAGAAACAAAGCCAACAACTATTTATGGTTCCATTTCATCTGAAACAATATGGGGAATTCTGCAGCTCAAGTTCGCTTTCTTTTCGATCTTCATTATCTATTTTAATTGAAAGAAAATGTATTTGCTTTCTAGTTCGAGATTCCAATACAAATCTGTAGTAGACCTATATAGAAATTAAAAGATAAAATTGACTTCTTACATTATGTTATATTTTGTGAAACTTTCACTATTCGATTTGGTGTGTTACAAGCCGAAATAGACACAAATTACAATTTGTAGCCTCAAGGGTTTACGTCAATTTCATTTTTTTTTTAACATATCTATCCACGTATATATGGATCCAGTCTATGTATAATTTAACTTAGCAGGACGGACCACAGCTAGCGCAGCAACCACCACAAGGTCCGCAGCACGAGCAACCACAACAACCGAAGCAGGGTCCGGTAGCATAGCAGGGTCCACACACGTTGGGGCCAAAGCAGCCACCGCCACAGCAACCACCACCACAAGGTCCACAGCACATGTTTGCTCCTTTAGAAATGCTAAAAAAAAAAACCATGAAGAGAAAAAGTATTTTCCAATTTATTATTTTATTTTTTTTTTTTTGGGAATTTAAATTTTTCACGAGATTTTTTATTTACCGTAAACCCAACACAACTTGAGACCACAAAAGAGAATTTAGATGTTGTGAGAAGGTGTTCGAATGTAAGAATGGGGATTTCTAGAACTCGAAGGGATCAGCTGAGCTAGCATGATAAAGATATCGCAGCTTACTGCGATGCATTGAAGAATTTTTTATTGTTCTGAAACAGAGTGTTGATATATGGATATGAGAAGGGTTTTCAGGCAGAAATATATATGTAGGGTTGTCATATTTATTCTTCTTTATATCCTCTTATCATTTTATTACTATATTATAATATAATACAATATTTTGGCGATTATATTCACACAGAAAATCTAGCTCCTCCTTAGCTTTACCACAGTTTCATTATGGCTGTTGAGGCAGATATATTATATGGTATGTAGGGTTGCCATATCTATGGTTCTTTAAGATCTGCTATTACTATAGTATATTATAATATTATACGATATTTCAGCTCTTATATACACACACAAATTCTCTCAGCTTAACCACACTTATCTCTTTAGTTTCAGCCAAGTTTCTTCTACAATTTCTCAACATACCTTCTAAAATGGGTGACACATACAAAGTTTTTTGCTGCTGTCTTTAATTGTAGGCATAATCTGAGGTCCTACTGCAGTTTCAGCAGCAGGCTCACACACAATGGAGCGCTAATGAATATGAATAACAAGAAACTTGTCTGAGGACACACGCACAGGGCAAAGTTGACAACAAACAGACAAAACGAATAAACAAACCGACAGAGGGATAGAGAGAGAGAGAGAGAGAGAGAGGGAGATGGACAGCTGGCGGAATAGTCGCACAAAGCAACCGGATCTGAACAAACTACTTACTTACTTACGAGTACTTACCCACTTATGTGGGCCAACTGCGACAACGGCAACAAACTTACTTATGCGGCAAGTTGGACCATTTGTTGTAGTTGTTGTTGTCAGTCAGGCAGTGGCCTCTTTTTTTTTTTTTTTTTTTTTTTGTTGCACGCTTTGTTCAAGTTAGCAGTACCTCCTCTTTTTGCGCGGTGTACTCGCAGAAAACTCACATAAATTACGCGCGCGCCAGCAAAAGTCACAAAATGTCAAATGCAGCAAACACAAAAACTAAAACTCAAATTGCAACGAATGAGAAGACAAAACACAGACAAAAAGCAAAAAAAAAAAAAAAGAGAACGCACAAAAAGTGCAACGATTTTTTTTTGTATTTTTCCAAGGGAGAAATTATGCCAGCCCGCGGCGGCTGAGTCATTGTGTGTGTGCTACGCGGGGGCAACTTCAGTTCGAGGTCTCGGGAACTTTATGCGCGCAAGGAAATGCGACCAATTTGTAGTCATCGCTGCAATATAAATGCCCTATCTGCACAGCCAGCTCCCTTCCCTGTCCTGTCCCTGTGCCCCTGCTTCCTGCTGTGGCCGAGCATTGTGGTCGATATGCGCGTGTTGGCCTTCAAAACTGACAGCCAAGCGACAGCAGCCGTGGGCTCAAAAAAAGAAAACACACACACACAAGTACACTCCCTCACACCTACACACACACAGAGAGAGAGAGGCAGAAGAATGGCAAAGTTAACTATGATTTATGGCCCAGAGGACACCGGAAGTCGCAATAGAAAGTCCACAAGAGTCGCGGCAATCCGGTCAATTAAATTATTGAAAATACGTGTAGAGGAAAATGAAAAAGTAATAGAGTAGGCAGCTCGAAAAGCAAATAAATTTTATTTTCCATTGTTTTATTATATTTTCAGTCAATTAAAGTACTTAAACTAGACTAAAGTTGTTCACTATTTAAACTAACTAGTTTATGCTAACTGCCTAGTCATTCTTTACTGCAGTTTTTCATTTATGGCAGAATAAACTAGAAATTTAATATAGAAAAGCAAGTCAGAGATCTAGAAAATATTTCTAAATTATATTTGACAATATTTAATTATATTTCCAGCTAATTAAAATACTTAAACTATATTAATTTTATTTTATTAATTTTTATATTAACCACCTACACAATATTTTCCTGCCTTCTTTTGCAACTACGTTATAGATCATTAAGTTTTGGGAAAGAAAATTAAATGTTATATAGAAAAGCTAATCAAAGAACTAGTAAATTAAATTTGCAATTATTCCATTACATTCTCAACTAACTAAAATACCGAAATCTAGCTGAAACTTACTCATTTGCAGTAACGCAGTAAATCACAAAGGCTCAACCAATAAACGAACTTGCTTGCCAAAATTCATCGGCTGTTTGGGCAGAGAAAGAGAGAGAGAGAGAGACTAGGAGAGAGGGAGATGCAGCCAAAAATCATGCAAATGAGTTTAGCAACAGATATGTCTGTGCATGGTTGAAATTCTCCGGGTTTCGCGTATCCTCTGTGTGTGTCCGTTTGGTATAGTCGAAATAATGGTCATGAAATGAAAACGAATCAGGGCAATTCACTGCCCAGAACGAGAGAGAGAGGGAGAGAGAGAGAGAGCGAAAGAAAGGGAGAGGTAGTGTGAGAAAAGCAGAGGAGAGAGAAAGACAGACTCCCAAAGTCTACGGCATGAAAGGGAACCCAAAAAAAAGCACACTCAGTGCCAATGATAAAGCTCATGATGATGATGATGATGCTGCAGATGATGCTGCTGCTGATGATGATGATGATGATGATGTTGATGATGTTGACGAACCGTTGCCAGAGACTATGAATGTTGAATGCGATGCCCTGCGATGCGTTTGCGTTTTCGTCTGCGTTGCAGTTGGGCGTGAAAATGCAATTTACGGCCAGGCCAGGCCAGGCCAGACTCGACCCGACCCAGGCCAGGCATGGATCAACAGGACTCTTGAAGCTGCCAGAGCTGGACACAGTTAAAGGGCCAAACGAGACAACGAGCTGAGTACGACAGAAAGAGAAAGAGAAACAGAAAAAAAAAAGCGAACGAACCGCAACAATTGTAATTAAAAGCAACGCTAACCAAAATGATAAATATCTGGGCAAAAAGTAAAGCACAACTTGTGCTTTTTACTTTTACTTTTACTTTTGCGTTTTTGTGCGCTTTGTCTGCCCGACAGGCAGCCATCCCTCTCTCTCTCTCTCTTTCGCTTACTGTCCCTGTCGCACACAAAATGGCCGGCCTGGGAGCTGCCATAATACAATTTATACGACAACACTTTAGTGCAAAGTTTATGCGCAGTGTTTACAACGTGCCATAAAAGCCGGACAATACAGTGAGTGGGAGAGGGGAGGGGGTGTGGCTGGAGAGGGGAGGGGGCTTAGCCAGGATTAGAGCAACGCTTGGCTATAATGTAACCCGTAAATGTACTCGTACTCACTGCCCTGCTGCGGGTGCGTAACAAGTGCAGCTCACACACACACACACACACACACACACACACACTGCCCGCATAAGCAGGATGAGCCGTAGACGCAGTCCAGTTCCAGCTCTGGTCCAGTCCAAGCTGTAACCACAAGCGGAGTCAGAGTCGACGCCAGAGAAGTTCCCTTCCGGCAGAGTTCATTGCTGTGTGAGTTTTGCACCCTCTACAAGCACAAATTGTCGCCTGAAATTGGCAGCTAGTAAAAATTAAGTAATAAACTAACTTTAACACAGGTTGACCTGTTCCGACCCCACTCCCCCTCCACCCTCTCACAATGTTGTGGCAACAACACAAATATGCTATGCAACATAAGCCAGACGCTCTCTTAATGCCAAACGACATTGTCTGGCAGTTTGTAAACAGTTAACTCAAGTGATATTGAAGTTGGGCCACACTTTTTTACAGTTGCATAAAGAGTAAAGTCGAAGAGTGCCTAGAGTAATGGGTAAATCCTTGAAGGGTCTAAAACTGGCATAAGTTGAGTATTTTTCAAAATCCAAGGCAGAAACACTTTTCTATATAATTTTTATGCTAATTCTTAACCTTTTCAAACAATTTAAGGCATAAATTGGGGTTTTTAATTTTTGAAAAAATTTCGAAAATTTTGTAGGGGGTAACATGGAAATTTTTGAAAATTTTAAATATTTTATATTTTGAATACAAATAAAACTAGAGTTCAAATCATGAGTAAATTGACATTCCAAATGAAAATCGGATGATTTTTAAGCAAGTTATGAAAAGAAGAGTCTGTATGGGCTAACTACAATAGATCATTAGAAAAAGGTAGCATAAGGAACTACGAAAATATGAAGTTTTGAAGACTCTTCTAATATATTGTTTAATCGATTTACCATGAGTACAACTGTGTTTAAGAAGAATATCTAATCAAGTTTTGCGAAAAAAAAGGTCTTGGAAGACTTTTCAGATATGACAGACAGACAGATGATTAATGTTTATTAATTTAACGTAATGTTTTGAGAACCTGCAAGTTTTCATTTTAAATTACTCTGGCTTATGGGTAGGTCTTTATTCTAAAGCAGGCGGCAAATCTATACATATCAATTCCAGTTAAATATTCTATAATATTCCGGAATGCGCTTATGCCTGTATGTACGCACTCAAAACTTTAATATGATTCCTAGAGATATGCACTCCAGAGTCTGTTCACCTCTTATTCACCTGCAATCGTAGCTCATCATAAATTGAACATGTTCAACTCCGACATCCATCAGACTCAGAAATGGTATTTAAAATCGCTTGGCTTGAGGGAGAATGTTTACAGAGCGGATGCTGCTGCTGCTGCTGCCACACACACATTCAATTAGTGTTATATCATTTGAAGCATAATGAAATGAGATAATTATATGGTTAATGGAAAATAGAAATTTAATTAAAACAAACAGCAAAACGCCGGTGGCGTCTGCGAGTCAGTTTCAGTCGCACTCACTTTGTCAGTCAGTTAATCAATTTACAACAAAATGCTCGCCCACTCAACAGCAGGAAAAACGATAGAGAGAGAGAGAGAGAGAGAGTAAAGAGAGACAGGTGTGATAGGGTAGGTGACAAAAAGGAATGGCAGTGCGGCTGGTCTCTTCATTAACTGAGGTGGCAAATGCCGCAATCTAATTAAGTTTTTGCCGCCTCACAATTAGGCAAAAGCGGACAGAGGCAACCCCGATGGGGTTGGAAATGAAATGAAATCAAGGCTAAATAGGCCAGAAAACAAAACAAATTAGAGCCGCAATTGAAGAGCCACAGCACAGAGTGACAGCTTTAAAGGGGGCAACGCACTGTGAACTCGGCCTCAGAGAGCGGGGGGCGAGGTAAGGGTTATCTGCAGTCACAATTTCGTTGAATACAAATCAATAAATTTCACTGTCGCCCAATCAAAATTAATGTTATATTCGCAGGCAATTCCCTTAAATGAGGAAAACACTTGAGCGCTGCGGAAAACTAACAAACCATTCCCCCTACCTCCCTCCATCACTCACTCCCCTCTGTCTGCTCCATCAATTTCAATAAGACGCACTGGGCAAGCGCTTGGCCTGCCCGACTGCCCCACGTGCCACGTGCCACACTTAATTGCTTTCAATTTAGCCACTCAAAGTGCCACAAATTACACGGCCCCAAATCGCTGGCAAACCGCAACGAGCCGCGCCCCTTTTTGCCTCATCATTTTCATAAATTTTGACTTAAATCGACTCGACCGACGCGCCGCAAAATTTCCAAATTGAGACACTTGTGACTAATTTGCGACACATTTCGCTCAAAACTTTGCTACAAAAAAAATATAGAAATAAAAGCGAGTGAAAGTGCTGAGTGTGGGGCATATACGACTGGCAAATATGCTAGAAAAAATCTATGAAATTCTATAACAAATACGACTCTGGCAAACGAGCAGGCCACACTCTAGACACGCTAATCGTGCATCTTTCCAGCTCAACTGCACAGCTGATGCTACCCCTTCTCCCCCTGCTCGGCACACGGTATAATGTCCAGCAAAAGGAAATGACAAAAATGGAAGAGAGAAAAAACAAACACACACAAAAAATCAGTGCACAAAACTTGTGTCAAGGGAAAGCGAGAGAGAAAAGCAATGGGGGAAAACAGAGCAGCGGCGTTGAAAATTAAGTGGAAATGAATTGCACGCTTGAATTTCAATGGGGCGTCCGGCACGTTAATGTTTACTCAAGTGGAAATCGAGTCACTCGCTCGAGCCCCACGCAGTTCCCTCTCTCCCTTTTCCTCCTTTTCCTCCTTTTCCCACTGTACCATACGCTGCCCATTTCCGGCCGGCAACTTTCTGCACAAAACCACAAAAGGCAAGTTGACTACGAGAAGAAGCAGAAGGAGAGGCAGAATGCTAAAAATATAATGAAAAATATTTGTGCAAAGACAGCGAGATGAAAAACTCAAAAATAAAACGGTAAAAAGAGAAGTCAAACAAAGCCAAAAAAAAAAGAAACGGCAATTTCTAAATGGTTGCCCGCCAGCGTAGAGCGTGTCACTTCTCCCCCAAAACGTATCGAAGACCCCAAAGTTTGCCATTGGCTAAAACGATCCTATATTCAAATTGAGTGCATTTCATTGTCGATTGTCGAGAGCCGAACTTGGGTCGGAATGAGTTCAGAGGGTAAATAGTATTTTAATCAAGTTTAGAATGAAATTTTGGGAAATGAACCCTTTATTTTGGGGGATAACTACGTAAGAGTTTAGGTCTACATAAGTTACTTAATTTTATTTGAATGTGTATTTAAATTATTTACTTTATATGTAAGGATTTAAGACAGTTTTTAAAGAAGAGTAAAGAGAGAAGTATGTGCAAAAAAACAGTTCAATAATATGTATAATATATTATCGATAAGAACTAGTTTGATATAAGTATCAATTCTCTCTATACATTTTACTTGTAAATTTGATTTAAAATATATTATTTAATAATTTTAATATATAATACTTTATAATGCATTGCGTAAAATTATTTAAATATTTCCAGAAGTTTTTAGAATTAAATCGATATATCGATATATGAATCGAAATGCGTTTTTTGCAGAAGTAACTGCAGCTGCTTGAACGATGTGTTCCTTTAGTTTAGACTGATTATGCTGCTTATAAGTTCGCTCACAACTTAAGATTTCTTCTACTTATACTTTCTACCACACTCTTCATATCTCTCTCCTCTCTCTATCTCCCCTCTTCGCTCTCCTTCCGCCTGCTAATTGAAAATAGCAACTAAATTGCAAAGCCTTCGAATTAACAGACAGCTTCAAGTGTTGCCGTTTGCGACTTGCTCAGAAGTTTAGCAAACTTCGAGAATATAGTATATATACTATTAGTAAATGTTATTGTTGCTGCCACAGCTGTTGCTGCTTTCTATGTATTGTTGTTGCAATTGCTGTTGTTATTTAGCAAAAACTTTGAAGCAGCAAGTTGAGTTAATTTGTATCCACAACTCAATTGCAAAAGTTTAAGCGTGCAAAAGATTTATGAACTTTATATGCAATAACAAGGCCGTAGAGGGAGGGGAAGGGAAGGGAAAGAGAGCAAGCAAGCAAAGCTCAGAAACAATAAACAAGGACAACAGGGAAGCAGCCGCACAGTGGGCCAGTGCAATAAGTATGCAAAGAAAGAAAGATTCCATTGCGAAAGGCAGCAGCAGCAAAGCTGAAACCACTCGAGGCTGGCGGGCATTGCAATCAGCTTTGATAAGCAGGCAAATGGCCAGTCAAATGATAACGATAACGATGCGCTATCGATAGCCGAGCATGGCCAAAGTCAATGCCGTTTTATGAAGAGCAGCAGCAGCAGCAGCAGGCAGCAGTCGCAGCAGGCAGCGAGAGCACAAAATTAGTTTAGCTTGCGGCTAAAAAGTCAATTTTCATAACAATTTTGCTGGCTGGCCATAATGAAGCTACATTTTCTTGTTGATTTTACTGCTGCTGCCACAGAAGCTGCCACTGCCTGCCAGGGTTGCCAATACACAACTGGCAGGGCTGCCACGCTGCAGTTCGGCACGAGTTACAGTTCGAGTTATTAAAATGCAATGTTGATTTACAGCGCAGCTGGCAACGATTTGTGCTAGCATAAAATATGTATTTGCCAGAGAATTATTAACACGGCAAAAAAGCAAGGGGTGAGGGGACTCCCCCCCCCTTGCATTGTTAGCGTGTGGCATTGAAAGCAGCGCAGCGACAACTTTGCGCCATACGCGGCGTATGCGTAATGCAAACTTTGCATATGCAAGAAGATGCGCTGCCGGTTGTGTTGTTGCTGTCGCTGTTGCTCCTGCATAATTTCGCATAAATTTCGCTGACATTTTTTAATCTATGTTGAAAGTTTGCGAGCTGGAAGGGGAAGCAATGCATACATATATATCACCATTTGCATAAATCCCAATTGCAGTGCACTTTGCCATTCCCGTGTCTCAATGGCCAAATAAAATATCTCAGCCAGTTGCGAGTTTTGCCCTTAGCATCGCCTGCACTCGCCTCGGCATCTTGAAGACTCATAAAATGTGTATGAGTGCAAAATGTTTTAAATTTATTACAATAAAACGAGCTGAGCGCGCGCGCTGCTGCTACGCAAATGCGACATAAAACGCTAAAAGAGCGAAGGCAGCAGCAGCGCAGCGCACCCAGTGGCCATTTTTATGCGCCTTAAAGTGTGCTACATAAAAATGGCTGACATTCAGGTGCGCTCAGCGCACACACACACACACACACACACACACACGCGCAGACACGCAGTTAACTGTGACGGAATGCATTGATGTGACTACACACAAAATGTTGCAGGTGGGGCAGGGGTTGGCAGGGGGGGGTGGGGCTGGCCTTCCACGTTTATGGGCCACAGGCAAAAGTGGGGGCTCAGTTTCCGTTTCCCTTCTCCCTCCCCTCTATCGGCCGCCATTTTCATTTGCCTGCTTTGCTCTGCGGCTGTTCATCAGTTGTGGCACAAAGCAGACGCATTTATTACATTGCTTTTGCGCAATTTTTCCTGTTTCTATCTCCTTCTCCTGCGGCCTTTTAACTGAAAAATTGGCACACTGTGCCGCTTGGCATGCAAAGCAAGCATTTTCATGTTGTTTTTCTTTTCGCTTTTTCTGTTTTGCCTACGCTTTTTTTTTTTTTTTTTTTGTTGCCCGCTCGTTGATTTTTTTCGCCTTTTGCCTTTTGCTTTTGTTGCTGCCATTGTCAGTTGGCCACGCGCCTGCCACGCTTCACTGGCCGTGCTTGTCCAAGAGGCCCGCTGTCTTTTTTCACCCCACCTGCCCCTTCCACATCCCCTGCCAGCCAGCCTGCTACTCGTGGCTTGGTCTGCTTATGAGTATGCCACACAGCACGCCGCAAATCAGCTTCATTTTCGAGATACCCTGTAACATTGTTAAAGAAAATGCATGAAAAACCTTTAAGAAAACATTTTTAAAAATATTTTAAAAATACTTTTAAAAACTTTAAAATTAAGATAAACATTTAAACCACATAGAAAGTGAATTGGCAAATCTTAAATATTTTTTAAAATATTTTAAAATAAATTGCATAAGACTTTATGCATTTCCTGCGCTGTTTCATTTATTCCTTTCAACTTAACTCACTTTACAGCGTATCTGTCAGTCTGTCAGACTCTCAGTGCCAGCTGTGGTTGCGTGTGTTTGTGCTACTAACTTGAATGTTCATTCAAGTGTGTGGAAAATCAATTAATGTGCTGTTTCCTTTTCAAGTTGTTTTAAAAGATTTACGCATGGCTTCAGCATGTGTCAAGTGCAACTCAAACAAACCTGTGAGCCGCACAGAAAGACAGAGAGAGAAGAGAGAGAGAGAAGAGAGAAAACAAATCAATTTCGAAACGGTTCAAGGGGTAGCTAGTCTATGTTGTGGTGCGAGTAGGGTGATTCCGCTGTGTTGTGGTAATTTTTCGTAGTTCGCTTTGATAATGAGATCAAGCAGACAATAGTTTGAGTTGTGGTGGGCTGAAAATGATGATGAGAATGCGCATAAGGATGCGAGCATGAGGTCTGCAGATTGAGGTTGAGGTCTTTCTCTCTATCTCTCTCTCTCTCTCTGTATTGAGCCGGTTGAGCAAATATTTGGCTCCTTCGCTTTTTGTTGCTGACAACTGACCACGAAATTTGTTTAACATGCCGAGCTCAACTCAAATTTCATGCCGCATTGCCTGTGCAACTGACCCACTTTTGTGGCTCGCAGGGGGGAGGAGGAGGAGAGCAAAAGGGGTGGGGGAGGGGTGACAACCCATCTGGCAGTGCGTTTGTGGATTGGGCAACGCCTGAGCAAACAAGCGAGTGCCAAAGATGATGATGGCGCTCTGATGACGCTCACTCTCTCCCATTATCTCTCTCCCTCTCTCTCTCTGTCTCTCTCTCTCACTGTGCCGTGCAGCGGCGACTCATCCGGACCGCAGACTTTGCTCTGTTGCCCTGGCAACTGAAAGCCGCAACAATTTCATTAAATTTACTTGATGGCATGCCGAAAATATGACAAAGGGACTCGGCAATTGTGCCCAAGTAATATGCCAGCTGCATATTTACACACGAGCGCATCGCTTGCCCCCTCCTGCCCCCACTTCCTATCCCTCTTCCCCTCATGTCTTTCATGCACCTGCATGCTGCTGCTCCATGATATGCTGGCAATTTACTGGGTGGAAATCTTGGTAATTGGAAAAGCGTCAAACCACAATGCAAAGCATAATTTCAGTTGTTGTGTAGACCAAGCACATGGGTGTAGAGAGAGAGAGAGGGGGTTGAAGGGGTACAAAAACAAAAAAAAAGGGGCAAATTGAACATGCTTATTAAAAATAATTGCAATTTCCCTCGTCTTAAATGCAGTTAATTAAATACTTAATTAAGTCATGCGAACATCTTTGCGAGGGCGGAGTGTTTTAATTTTATATGAACCCATGGTGCAGCTGTCCTTGAGAGTTGTTTATTAAGTACACTTATTGCAATGTAAGAATAAGAGAAAATGGTATAAGATAAGTATATAGAGCTGAATTTGAAATTATACTTAATATAATGGCTTGGTATATTATTATAAAGATTAGTAATGAAATTCTTGATATGATTATTTTTCTCTTAAATTCAAAATTAATAAAAACTTTCTATAATCAAACCGATATTATTTTAATATTAACATATAAACATATATTTAAATTTAATTTTGTAATAGCATATTGTTTATTTATTTTTACAACATTTATATTTATATTTTATATTTATTTATTGTTTTCATTTTGATGTATTCAAAGTTATCTTTCAAATTTTCAAAATATTCTGATCGCTATCATTAAATAATTTGATATTTTATATGTTCTAAAAAGCATATAAAACTCTCTATAAATCACTATACCCTGCATATACCCTATACCTCTCTGCACTCTATGAGTATTATTTTTCAAAGATTATAATTATTCCCTTTTTTTTCATACATCTCAAATTACCTTAAGTCCAGCTTGTCGTGTAACTCTTTCTAGACAGTTTTTCTATGAATCTCTTAATTGACATACAAATCGCTCCCCCTGCCACCACATCTGTCTGCCATCTCTCAAGCGATTCCCTTTGAGTGTATCCAGATATGCATGGGTTATTCATGCTGCAGTCTCATTTAATCATTGCAATCCATTGCACAAGCTGCTGTGCTGCTCTCTCATTAATTGCATGCAGAGCAAGTCACAAGCGTCCGAGCATGGGCGAGGGCATTAACCATGTAACGGGATGTGCGTGTAAGTGTACGTGTGTGTGTGTGTGTGTGTGTGTGTGTGCGTGTGTTAATGCGACTAACTGTTGCTGGTAACGGTAGCAGCGCCA
The DNA here is from genome assembly GCA_018904105.1 of Zaprionus tsacasi. Taxonomy (NCBI): domain Eukaryota; kingdom Metazoa; phylum Arthropoda; class Insecta; order Diptera; family Drosophilidae; genus Zaprionus; species Zaprionus tsacasi. Next base: position 5,181,446 of record JAEIFR010000631.1, read on the forward strand.
TGACGCTGTTGCTTATCAGCGGCCAAGGCTAATGGCGGAGCAGGGACTGAAAGAGAGCGAGAGAGAGGGAGAAAGATAGAGAGGGGGAGTGCAGGCGGGCGCGACAAAGCGCCGGGCCAATTATACGGTTTGTTAACACACAAAACAGAAAATGTAATTACATTTGCAGCTGGCAACGTCGACGGTGGCAATGGCAGCGTCGCCTTTGAAATCCGATTTAATATTGTTAACTGTGTGCAAAACTTTGTCATTTAATTTTGCAAATTACACTAGACGCGCGACGAGATACCGGAGAGCGTAGAGAGAGAGAGAGAGAGAGAGAGAGAGATGTAGAGAGAAGGAGGCGCGTATGCAAATGTGCACAAGACGTTGCCAACTGCAAATGCAAATGTATCCGGACCAATTCGCCGCGTGCAGCAGGCTCCTCCTCCTGCCTGCCTCCTCCTGCGTCTGCCTTGCCATCGCTTGCAGCGCCTCGTAATGTTGCTCATAATACCGCTTTAATGCGCCAACTAATGAGCCTACATTAACGGAATTCGGGCACGCACCCGTGCCGAGCGAGAGCCACCTGCTGCTCCCCAATGATTTCCAATGCGGGCCACAAGGGAAGGCTTAGAGCGCTGCAGTTTGTCACGTAATTTATTAAAATGCTACACAGGCAGCACGACACACAGAGAGAGAGAGAGAGAGAGAGAGAGAGCGCACCTGCACGTACACTTACAGTTAGGCGTGCTACACACACACACACACACACACACACTCGCACAATTGGCGTAATCATCGTTATGGCATCGTCATAATCAGTGCGCCCATTGTATTGCAGCTCATTGATTTGCAATTATGACACGTGCCAGGTAAGCTTTAAGCCCGCACACACACTAACACACAAATACACACCCACTCCCACACACACACACAGTCTAACACACAATCGGGTTTTAAGTCGCGCCACGCCAATCGAGCAGAGAATTTAAAATCCTCCTCAACATCAGGCAATCAAATTAAAAGCGATTTGGGATTTTCCAGCTCAAGCATCAATTCAACAAGCTCTTAAAATACACTCACAGTGACCGCAGCTTTTATATTTATGAGTGTGAAAGTAGGGTATATAGACTATGTCATGCTGCTTGGCTAATAGATGGGCTGAGCTGTGGAGGGAATTATAGAAGAGGAAGAGTTATTTAGAGCAGCTTATTCTGTTCTTTAAAAATGTTATATGGTTTAAAATAAAATGAGTTTATAATACAAAGTATAAAAGTTAAAGAATATATCTTTAATATAGTATAGATTATATATTTTTCCATTGCAATATTTTAAATAAATGTAAATAAATGAATCTCAAATTGTTGTAATAAATAAGTTAACAAAAGTCTCTCTTTAAATGGGAAATCTTTTTATCACTTTATTCTTCTATCCATGTATCTAACTATATATCTTTATAATTATTTATATATCTATCTATCTATCTATCTATCTATCTATCTATCTATCTATCTATCTATCTATCTATCTATCTATCTATCTATCTATCTATCTATCTATCTATCTATCTATCTATCTATCTATCTATCTATCTATCTATCTATCTATCTAACTATCTATATATCCTTCTAAGTAAATATCAATCTATAATCTGCCTTCATATCAATCCATGTATCTATATATCTATCTATTTATCTATTTCACCACCAGTATGTCTATCCATATAGCCATTTATCTATCTATCTATCTGTAAATCCTAAGTCGCTTGTTTACAACTCAAAAAACCCATTCTATTTTCTCTCTTTCTTCTCCTTTTATTTAATTCTCCCAAAAATCTCTTACCCCATCAACGTTAATCACTTTGAATCTCTAAACTCCGGACTTGACACTCGCCAACAAATCCAACTGAAAATCTGTCGTTGTATTTTCCGCTTAATTTCGGCTGACTTAACTAGGGTATTTCCCACTCGACTTGCTTGAAGATTGATTTGATTTTCCCCATTGTTGTTAACATTCTTGTGTTTTCTCTTGTTGTTGTTGCTCTTGTTATTTTATTATGTTTTTTTTCCAGCCTGCAATTGTTGCTGTTGTTGTTGTTGTCGCTTTCTTGTCACCATATTACAATGCTTAATTTTATTGTTGTTTTTATTATTGTAATTTTGTAAATCTTTTTGTGAGAAACTTTTGCAATTGTATTTTCTTGCCGTCGCTATCTCTGTGCGCGCTGGCTGCCATTGTTGCTGTTGTTGCTCTTGTTGTAGTGTGTAAAAATTAGCATCATTTGTGTGTGTGTGTGTGTGTGTGTGTGTGTGTGCGTGTGGTTGGCTTTTGTGCTTGCTGCCTAGGGCCCATGCCAAGACAGTTCTGTGGTGGAGTGTGGCAGTTGGGAGGGAGGGAGGCAGAGGCAGGGGAGTTGGCAGCCAGAGTTGGCCTTGCTGGCATCTTGAGCCGCACACACACACACACAAAGACATAATCAACTGTGCATGCGCTGCAAAGAAAGAGAAGGAGTAGGCGAGAAAGAGAGAGGGAGGGAGAGAGCACAGCAGGGGGGACACGCTCAAAGTGCGCAGTAAATCAAAAGTTGAAAATTATAATAAAGTCACTTTTGCTGTAGCTATATCATGCACTCCAACGGCCACTCCCCCTCCTCCCGTCTGCCAACCACCACCCCCCTCCCTGCCCACCGCTACCCAGCTAGCTTAACTTTTATCAAGTTCAGTTGCAGTCGCAGCCGCAAAAACTTCTGCCGGCTAATAAAAACCAACATTTAGATTAACTGTAAATTGTGTTATTTTGTTTGCTTTCTGCTGACAGTTGTTGTTGTTGTTGTTGTTATTGTTGACGCTGACTGCGCTGCCTCTGCTGCTGCTGCTGCTGTTGGTAATTTGCAATGGCGCGTGCTGCCCAGAAAAGTAGGCAACACTTTTGTGCGCAAATTAAGTAAAATGTGCTAAAGGAAGTCAATACTCAGAGCAGAGCAGCTGCCAGTTGAGAAATTATGCTCGAATAATTCCAAAAAACATGCACAGTTGATTTTAATGCCCGAAAATGTTGGGCAGCTTCAAGTTTTGCATTTCAAAAGAGCACAACTTCCGCAAGTTTCCACTACACTTTGCCCAGTTGATGTTGCTTTTGTTGCTTTTGTTGCTGCTGCTGTGACATTTGTGCCTGAGCTTTGAGTCCTTTGTATTGCTCGGGCCATTCAATGCGCTCTGTTAATTTGCCCCAGCTCCAGCAAGGCTTAGCAACGCTATCAGCATGCGCTTGAATTATTTATATAAAAGCCATATTCATGGCGAATCGAGAGCAGTTGCTGCAGTTACCTGCGCTGCGGAAATGTTAACTAGTTTGAGGCAGCAGAGGCAGCTTGACAATGGCATTAGAATGTCGAAAACTTTAGCCGCCTTCGCTGCGCTGCTTACTCACTCAATTAGCACCAGCAGCGGCACTTTCTATGCAAATCCGCCGACAGTTGTGGCTCGCAGCTCCATTAGAATGGCCAACATCAACTGTACATTAACTTGTCTGTTTTTGTTTCATTAGTGAGGACAGCAGCAGCAGCAGTGCCCAGAGAGAGACAGAGAGAGATAGAGAGAGAGACAGGGAGAGACTGACATCCTGCGGCTGCCGTCTCAAGTTGAGGCTGCTGCGACATCGCCTTAAAACCCTGGCAACTTGACACTCTGACAAGCAGCCTGACGCAGCAGGCTGCCATTGTGGCAAGGCGATGCTGTCCGCAGCTCACTGCGAGTAGGGGGGCGTGGCAGATAGGGCGGATAGATGTACTGCAGATTGGCTTTTGCATATGCGAAGCGTAAAAAGGAATCGATGATTGTTGATAACACTCGAAGCAAATTGCAAAGAAGTTGGGTGAGTACAGCACAAAAGGGAATGGAAATGAAGGCAAATAAAGGTGAAAAATGCAGGAAAAGGGATGGACAGAGAGAGAGAGAGAGAGAGAGAGAGGGAGAAAGGAAGAGAGTAGCTCACTAGGCAGGTAGTCGCCCCATCACACCCTTAACGCGTTATCTCAACTCATTTGAAACACGTAATCGGATCTTTTGCTGGCAATTTCATTAAGTACAGGGTATACGCAAATGTATGCCAACTATTTGCATAAAAAAATATGCGTAAAACATTCTACATGAAAAATGCTGCAATTTAAGACCGACTCTGTGTATGTGTGTGAGTTTGGAGAAAAAATGCTGTGCAACCTATCAATACGCGCTGACCATGCTGACAAGGGCTGTAGCCGAGGCAGCATTGATGCAGAAATACCCTGTAGAAGCGCAGCTAAGAGACAAATATATACTAAAGAAATAATAGCCTATATTGTAAGCATATAGAAAACCATCTAGATAAAATGTTTGATGTACGCAGAAAAGAAACAGAAACTAAGGCTTTAAATTAAAAAAAAAAACCTCTTATATTGTTTAATAATTTTTTAAGCTTCCCATAGGGTATCTACAGTCCATCTGCCTTTCAGAAAAATTACACTATCCTTTGCGTACATTGTGCTGTGGCACAAAAAAATTTATTTCGCGATCCAATAAAGTTCTGTACTGTTTATTCATCAACAAACGATTCACCTTAATGCAATTTGCTTTACACTTTAAATGTTTGTACATACATGTGAGCCGACGGACTCACACACACACACAGGCGCAGATAAACGTATAGAGTTGCCAATAAATATGTTGGCGCAAAAAAGTATGCTACACTTTTTCACAGACGCAAAATTGCCCGCCAAAAGTTTCATATACAAATTGTTTTTGTTTCTTTTTTTTCACTTTGTTTGATTTATGCATCATTCACGCGCAATTTATCGAAAAAAATAGTGGGTGGGGGAGGCGGGGGGCAGATGGGCTTAAGTGGCCCTGTTAAGTAGACGGCACAGACACAACATATATATATATGTATTCGTATTCATATGCGTATTCATACCTTTTGATACATAATGCAGCACTGATATAACTGATTTTCAATGTTTACTCGACTTACAAGCATTTTGATTTATATTGTGTGCGTGTGTGCGTGTATATCAATAACAATATCAACATGCAGTTACAACAGCAACAACAACAACAAAGACAATAAGGAAGCTGACAGGCAGGCATGCGTAAGCCGCTGCCTGTTTATATATTTACTTAACTTTTATGGCGACGCCGCTTTGTCTCTCTCTCTCTCTCGCTCGCTGTCTAACTTTGTGTAAGTGTATTTGTTTTTCTCCCCACACACACACACACGCACAATCAGTGCATTTGCATAATGTTATGCACAACTGTACATACACACACACAAACACACATGCACGCACGTCGCATAAATATTTGCATATGTCACAGGCATAAAGAGAACCCTACGCGGCGTATGAGTAATGCCCACGCCCACAATTAATTCATCTCAGATACAAGCTGCGATTGCCGCCCAGAAAAACGCAAGCTCGCAATGATTGATAAACCAAACAAATTTGCAAAATTTGTCAGCGACAGCCAAACCGCAATTGAAGTTGAGCGATCGAGAAACAATCATATATAATATGTTTATATATATTATATATTCTCAAATACATACTGAATTTTTGACAGTTACACATTTATTTTTCAACTCTTTAAATTTACTCTCGACTGCCCAACTAAATCATATATAAATCAGTATTCTATAACGTCAAAATATCATCTGTTTTTATTATTTGTACAAACACCAGCATGTCCGACATTCTTTTCTAATGTTCTGATTGTCTGTTAACCTGGAAGAATACGAACACAAGCAACGCCATCATTGTCACCCAAATGGGGAATAAACCAGAGTTATAGACGTCGCGATATACCTCCAGAACTCCATCGTCTGAATGGAACCGACTATAACTGCAATGAGTATATCTGACGGTCATGCTGGTAGCTCTAACTGAAATTCCACAAGTTCTCAAGTTTTTTGTTATTTTTTTTTTTTTTTTTTAACTGAAAACTCAAAACATGCTTTGTTTCTACTCTCTCTCACTCACTGTCTCTCTCTCTCTCTTCTCTTTGGGCTGCCAAATATGATTTCGTATGGTAATTTTAACAATGATGAATCATCATCAGTTGCTGTTGATATCGAGCAGCCTGAGCCTGTCCGCCCTGCCTGCTGCTACTCTGTGATATAATTGAATTTAGTGCTAATGATGGCATTGATGATAATACATAATATTCAACATTAATTCAAGCAGACATTAATTGATTGATTGTTTGATTGCATTATTGTCATATCGCAATTGCAATTTGGCCAGTTGACAAGCACGCCCATTGCCACACCCTGCCCTGCCCTGCCCGACCCCTTTTCGTCACCTCATCACGCGCCTATTCCCTTTGTCGGCATTGTTATTGCTGTGTTGCGCCTGTGACAAGCCATGTACAAGTCCTGTCCAGCTCTATATCGCTGCCCGATAATAATTTAGCAAAATTTACACGATGACAGATCTAATTAATCGACACATTTGCAACAGCGACAATGCCCCCTGTCCCTCTGCCGGGTGTGAACTGCGGATATAAGTTAATTGGTTTCTGTTTGGCTAAAGCTGACGTTGAGGCATTGTATATATAATATATATGCTTTATAAGCTCTATAATAACTTGGCAAATAATTTATATAATTTATTGAATTTTTTATAGATTTTTAAGCAACCTAATAATGTTTCAAACTGCATATTTCTTTCACTTTTAATTTGTTATTTTTCGCACATTTAACTAATTTTTCCCCATTAAACAATTACCTTAAATTGTTTGATATTTGCTTGCAAATTGAATAAGTTCATACTGCATTTATTTAGTTAAATTTTAAGCTTTCTCTCTCTCTCTCCCTCTCTCTTTCTCTTCTTTACTCAGAGCTGTCAGAGCTGTAGCTGATTGCAACAAATTTAGAAAATTGTTTGTGCAAACTTACTGGCAATCTCTGGAGATATTGCCCCAACATATTATGGTTATTTTAATTGTAACTTATCTTTGCACTGGGAGAGCAGCCGTCTCTCTCTCTCTCTCTCACTCTCTTTCTCGCTTGATGCAATAATTTGTGACATCTAAGACTGGCAATTTATATTCGAATGCATTTGCAGTTTCAATTGGAAATGTAATGCACACACACACACACACAGATGGCATGACATACGTGTAACGATTTTAGTTAGAGCAGCCAACCGTGCGTATGCTTAATCTTATGCACACACGTTGCGCATACGTCAAGCCACACAAGTTGAGTTATGCCAAAGGAAGCTGCAAGCAAAACAACAACAAAAAGAGGAAGAAAGCAAAAGCAAACAGGAAAACAGCAAAGGGAGAATGGCAAAAGGCAACAATGGCTGCCTCGAAAAACATATTTGCTGCAAATTTAACACAATTATGTTTTTGAAGCCTGACATGTTTTCGTTTTCGTTTTCTATTTCGTTAGCCAACATCAGCTGCAGACGTGGCAGCGGTAAAAGTGTTGCAAGACGAGCTGCCGCGCCACAAGCTGCCGTTGCCACTACCGTTGCTGCTGCTGCTGCTGCTGCTGCACATTAATTAAGCTCTGCTTCACTTGCAACACGCTTGCCTGGCTATTGTCTCAGGTGTGTGTGTGTGTGTGCGTTATGTAATGCTATATGCAATTTCCTGACCGTAATGAGCTTTATGAGTCGCAACTTAAGCAATAAAATCAGACAACAAGCAACGCAATGTTGACTTAGCAGCAGCAGCAACACTTTGCCTCATGCCTCATGCCTCTTGCAACTTGTGGTACGTCTGGTGTTGCATAAAAATCTCATTTACACTTCATTCGGCTGCCGTCGCCGTTGCATGGATGAGAGTGGTCCAAGGACATATGACACTGAGCCGCCGCCGGCTATGTATGAGTGTGTGTGTGTGTGTGTGTGTGTGTGTGGCATGCGGCAGACTTGCGGCTGCCTCTGCGGCTGCTGACTTTAGCTGTTGTGGTTTCAAGTGCAAATTAGTTTTGTGCACGCTACAAAACTGTCGAGCAGTCTCTGTGGCAAAGTGGCAAGTGGAGAGTGGAGAGTGCAGAGCGTTGCCACAGTCTGAAATTTCATTGCACAATAAAAATGGCACATAAATTTGCATTTTCACACACTGAGTGTATGTGTGTGTGTGTGTGTTACAACAAGAGGCAAAGCGACACCTCGTCCAAAGGTCATTGCTGGAAAATGAGCAAGAAAAGCAGCTGCTGCTGCCTGTCAAATTATTTATAATTAATGAGAACTAATGTGGCTTACATAAAAGTGATTGAAATATAAAATAGAGAACTGTTAAAAATATAAAAATAAATTCTGCAAAAATAACAAATGAAAGCTGATAATGCTGCAAGCGAATTTAAAATGTAAATAATAATGACAATTTAAATAGGCTGCAATGAGCTAAAATAATACAAATAAAAGCCTTTAAAAATAATTATCATAATTTAAAATTAACAAAAATTAAATATTACTAATTAGAGAGCCAACTAAAGAGTCTTTTGTATTATTTAAAATTTAACAAAGTGAGAAAACCACTTCAAAAAATTAAAAACAAATTTAAAAATAATTTGCAAACGGCTTTTTAATTATTCATAAGTAAAACATGCAGCCAAATTACGCGCCATATTTAACAAAACATTTAAGCCATTAAATTGATTTATGCCAAAAATTATGAGCGAACAGGAAAAAAAAACAAAATAACGTAGGCCGCAAAGTGTTTTCTCAGCTGTTGGCAAAAGGCATTAAGCGAAACTCATTTCTCGGGGCTGTGCGGTTTCGAATTTCAATTAAATATTATATATACATATAGCATATATATATATAATTAAAAGGCAGGCGTCAAGTGCAACATGTGACGCACAACAAAAACAATTTGGGGCAGAAGGCAACAGAGACACTCACAGAGACAGTGAGAGGGAGAGAGACAGCAAGTTTGGCGACGAGTTTTCAATGTCTTTGGCAACAAATGTTGCCAATTTGTAGACAATTAAAAAACTTTACATGTTTTGGCATTAAACGAGCAAATTGTTTTAAAATTACTTAGCACGCAGAGAGGCAAAGCGAGCAACAGTTAGCAGAGCAGAGAGAGAGAGAGAGAGAGAGAGAGAGAGGGAGAGCAGCGACGACAAATTCAATTCGCTTGGCGCTGCCAAAACTGATTTCAATCGCGCACATGTGTCGTGTGGCAGAAACAGGAATACCAAAAAAGCGGGTAACCCCTTGCCCTCTCCCATGTTCCCTTCCTGCTCCCTGCAGCTCGGGTTTTCCTGTAAGAAAACTTTGTTTGGAAATTGTGTACATTAATTCAATTAGTAAGCAATGCCACAAAAGTAAAAGCATAACCAAACTGGGTACCTGCACACACACACACACACACACACACACACACACACACATGTGCAGCACTTGGCAGCCTAAAATTGTAGCCACGTAACATGGTGGCAACCTTTGCCCTCTTTTCCACTCACAGTTGCTGTGGCAACACTGTCGCTGCTCTCTCCCTCTCTCTCTCTCCCTCTCTCTCTCTCTCTCTGTCTGAAATTTGCACGAAGTGCCGCAAAAGCGTTTAAGCTTTGAAAGCGTATTTGATTGCACCTGACACATGTCATCGGTAACTAAGCCCGAGCACAAACTCAAAGTGTTTGTTGGCATCTCATCTCCCTCTCTCTCTCTCTCTCTCTCTCTTTGTGTGTGTGTGTGTGCAAGTATTTGCAATCGAGTCGAGCTGAGCAGCAGTGATTGAATCCCCTTCCAAATGCCTGAAAACATGCGACAAGCTGCACCGACTAAGGCAGGTTTTCTCAAAGAGGCCTTAAAATATTTGGTAGTTGCAAATTTGAAGTGTTAAATTTGTTACTCTAAAGAGGATTTACTTTTTTAAGTTTTCAAAAATTGCTAAATAATTCTAACATTTTTTCTAGAATTTCTAGAGCAACACTTTCTAAAAAAAATTAAATTTAATGCCTCTATTATTAATCTATTTTTATTTTTCTAGATTTTTCAGAGCAAAACTAAGCAATAATAAATATAAATAATTTCTTAATTATCAAATATGTGCTCAAAATATTTAAATTATAAATATAAAATTATAAATTATAAATATTTAATTTTCAAATAGGTAGCACTGCATACTCTTTAAACTATTATATCTAGTTCCTTTAAAGAGCTCACAAAAAATATTGAATATTGTTGAATATATTGAGTTGCCTCTAGGCGCAAATATATATATATGTATATACATGCCTGTATTTATAATACCTGCCCCACAGATGTTTAACTTTCATTCCAGACTGACCCAGTTATGGCTCAATTTTACATTTATTACCTCAGGGCTCGCAAACAATTCGAATATATGCAAGTCACATATACCATATGCCATATATAGTACTACGTTGAAAATCATGTTAAAAGCAGCTTGGAAAAAAAGCTGGGCCAAAATAAATACAAGCCGTATCTGTTGCAAAAGCAATTGAGGCTTACAAGTTCACGGCGTGTAATACGAGTTGTTAACTAAATCAGAGACACATGTCGCCGTAACTGTGACTATGTGTGTGTGTGTGTTTGCCCCAGGGTACTTGACAAGGTGCATGCAGCAAGAAGGAGAGAGAGAGAGAGGGAGAGAACTTTTATTATGTGGCTCGCTTGTTGTGCCTTAGGCTGCGAATAACATGAAAACTATAAACACAGCATAAAAGTCTCGAATAACAACAAGTATACAAGCAACAACAATGGCGACGGCGACGACGACGACGGCGATGGCAATGACAATGGCCGCCAGACTAACGGACAGTGCGGCTTAGAGAGCAAAACAGGGGGGAGGGAGAAGGCATGGGCGTGGGCGGAGGCGCAGTAGGGTTGCAAATTTACTTTTCCGAGTCAACAATGAATTGAATTGCTGCACAAAGTGTGCCCCACTATGTGTGTGTGTGTGTGTGTGTTGCAAGTTGCAGGCTGCAACTGCACAAGAAAATTAATTAAGTGTCCAGGCCTGGGCTTGTCTGAGCTCTGCCTGCTCCGCAATTGGGGTGCATTTTTAATTGCATTGTGTTAGCTGGAGCTGCAATCATTTGCATTTGCATAATTATACTCATCGCTGCTGTGGGCGTGGCAGGGCATAAGGGCAGGGCAGGGCAACAGACAGCGTGTAAAATGCAAACGCAATGTGTGACTGCGTCAGCCGTTTGTCTCAATCAGGACGCACACACGTCAACTTTCATTTGTCATTGTGTGTGTGCCAGTATATGTGTACGTATGTGTGTGTGAGTGGGGTGTGATGTCGCCAAGAGCAAACAAAATGCATTAATGCAAGGCGTGGCCGTAGACAGGCAGGAGGAGTCGAGTCGAGTCCTGCGTACTTGGACTGTCTCCTGCAGTTTCTTGGCAGCTGACCCAGCCCGAAAAAAGCGTAGAAAAAAGCTGCCAAGCAAGCCATAGTCAGGCACACACACACAGACAGGCACACACACACACACACACACACATGCAGTGCACACGCTGCCTGCTTGCAACAAAATCCATTAGCAACTAAAGTGAAATTCATTGTTTCAAAAGTACATGCTGAAATAAATTGAGTTGTGGCAGCAACAACAACCGTAACTACAGCAACAACAACAACAACAACAACAACAACAACAACAACAACAACAACAACAGCAACAACGACAAGGGCAACAAACAAAAAATGTTGCTTGCCTGCACCTGTTACACAGCGCCAACAGCCAAAGGAGACAGCTGAGTCGGGTATGTGTGTGTGTGTGTGTGTGTGGAGACAAGGGAGATATGTGAGAGAGAGAGAGAGAGAAGGGAGAGGGGTGCACTCCAACATGCATCTGCTGTCGACAACTGCTTGAAATGCATTGAAATGGCTAGAATGGCCAAAATAGTTGAAATGGCCAAAATGGCATCGTTGGATGGAGTTGGTAGCGCGTTGCGGCCACGTTGCGTATGCGCAACGACAGCGCAATGCAATTTATTAGTCATCAACAGCAGCAGCAGCAGCGACGAGAGCAGAGTAAGTCAATTTTGATGGTTAATCTAGTTGAAGGTACTTAAGGAACTGCCAGGAGAATGTAAATAAATTATAAAGAAAATTTATAGCTTGCAGGCTAGAAGCTAAAATAAAAATGTATATAGTAAAAGATTGAAATAGAATTGTTTAAATATTTTTAAAGCATAAAATTAGGTAATTTATTCAAGAAATATATTCAATATATTTTTAAGGTGAAGTAAATAAATACTAAATTTATTATATGATATTTTATAGATTTTTATATTATCAATAAATATATTCAATATATTTTTAAGCTGAAGTAAATAAATACTAAATTTATTATATGATATTTTATAGATTTTTATATTATACTATTTACTCTTTCAGCCTAAAATCATTCCCTTCCAGTAACTATTTAATAACTTTAGTTCCTTCTCTTTAACGCAATCCCATTCCATTCCAGACTATGCAGCACGATCAACTCAGGTCATTGCACCCATTGTTAACCCCTTCGAAATTGCCAAATAACATAGCTGGCTATGTGGCTGTCTCCATTACATATGGCTATAGCGATGGCTATGGCATTTCGTGCACTCTCTCTCTCCCTTTCTCTCTCTCTCTCTCTCTATCTCTCTTTATCTCGCTGGCAAACAAGCTGGTGCAGCTGGTACGCGTAATTGCGTATACGACACGTGCAACGCGCCGCACTCGACGTCCATAAAAGTTCAATTGCGACAACTAGCAAGTTGTGCCACAGAATTTCAACAGTTTTTGGCCAACTAAGCAAACCAGAGAAACAGAGAGGGGAGAAGGGAAAACGAGGGGAGAGAAAAAATTTTATTTTAATTTGCGTGGACATGGGCGGCTGCGTACGAGAGCAGCCTACTTAATTGCGCAAATACACATAAACACACACACACACACACACACACACACAACTAGATTGTGTCATCTTTGGTTTCGGATATGCGCATATTTGGATTTCAGTCGAACAGCTGCCAAAGTGTGCGTGTGTGTGTGTGTGTGTGTGCGATTCTGTGTGTGCAACTAGGCCTAAACAATTTGTGGCTAATTACACAGCATTGCCATCAATTGTAGCCAACTCGTGTGCTGTTACAGCCCCTAACTGGGTGGCATACGTAATTCTTGGAGCATATGTCGCACAGCGCCTGCTCTGCTCTCGTACAACTAGTCAAAGTTATTTTATAATTAAAAACTTGTTGACCAAAAAAGGAGTGGCAAGTACGTTCTTTTTTTTTTTGTTGTTGGCCATAGACTACAGTTTGCTGCATTAAAGTTACAAACATAAAATAGAGAGAAAGATGTTGCCTGAATTGGCCACAGTTTGGCAAGGCAAAGAGCTGCCAAATGCAAGTGGAATAAGCTGAAAATACCCTACAAAAATATAAATAAAATTTGGTAATTATAAAAGTATGTTTTGAGATTAACTTGTAGACGATTTGGCAAGAAATTGACGGCCGAGAAATATGAAATATTCTAAGTAAATTCTAAATACTTTCTGGCCCTCTTCTCTTCGATTTTATAAATAAGTTAGACTATGAAGCTTGCCTTCTTCATGTGCCTATAATTCCACTTCTACAGGGTACATTTCTGACCACAAATATAATAACTCAGTCAGCATATTCCCCTAGCTTGAGTGTCCACTCAAAAATGGCAGTAAATTTCATGAATTTTCATTAACTGTTCACTTACCATTTGCTTTGCCCAGTAAAATTATACAGCATCTCCAGGTCTCTCTCTATGCCATCCCCTCCCCGAACTGCCTGTCCGCATGGAGTTGCTAATTTACCTGACAGTTGCTCAGGAAAATGAAAGACGAAATTAAAGCAAGAACTTCCCTTTGGGCACCGGCGGCAATTCACATCAAGTTGAGTACAATTTAGTTGCCGCCCCCCAAAGTGCAGTCGGGTAAAGTTTAAATCAGACGCCTGACATAAAATGCATAACTTGAAGGGGCCACAAAGCACACAGCAAAAAAAAAAAAGAAACGAAAGAGAATGAAAGAGAGAGAGTGAAAGAAATTAAAAGAAAAGTTTAGCGCACACTTGAGATCAGTTTTTCGCCTGCTACACCTGACCAAGGCGTAATTAGTCGTTTCCATTGCGTATACGCAGCGTATGCGCACATATGTACATATATTTAATCAGACCTTTATATCGCAGCGTTTTTAATGCACCTTTGTGGCGTGTCATAAAATCAGCACAAAATTGCCAAATTATTTAGATTTACCGGCAGCATCACAACAATATTCGAGTGATAAAGCGGGTACAAGGGGAGGATGGGAGGCAGTCATATTGTCAAATGAGCAATAAAAGCACTTTTATGGCCAGCACATATAAGCAGTCAGATATAGCCATATTTACATAACTCTGCCGCAACAGCTTAGGGGGCCAAAATAGGCCGTTGCGAGAGACTTTTGGTGTATATAAATTACGTTTTTATTAAAATAAACAACGAAATTAAAAACATCCATGTAAATGCTTGAGCTGCACTTGAAACAAGCTGCTGCTGCTGTGTGGCAGATCAAAATGCGTAAGAAAAGTGGAAGGTCAAACGGGAAACAGGAGAAACAAACAGGAAATGCTCTCTCTATCTCACTCTGCCACTCAATGAAAGTGAGAGGAGAAAAGGCTTTCGGTTATGTGATGCCAGCTATAGATGTGAAATACACTGAAATAGAAGCTGGTGGCAAAGCAAAGCAAGAAGAGATAAAAAACGAAGAAAGTCGGTTGAGAGCCAACTGACACACGGCTTAGAAGCAATGGAATGAGAGATGACAATGCAAGCGAAAATCAATGCAGGAAGTAATGCAAGAGCAACAGGCTTAAGGCAGAAAGACAAGTGGGGAGATAAGCCGAAAGAAATCAAAGCTACTAGAAAAACAAGAGTGCAAAGTCAAGTTAAAGTAAACAGAGCTACATTAAGATATAGAAGAGTTCGAATTCTAAAGTTATAATCAAAAACAATTCAGAAATAAATTCCAAAAACTACAGAACGATTAGCAGAAAAATAAAACGCTATACTAAGCGAAAATCCAAACATAAATCGAGACGAACAGATAAGCAGAGCAGCTTACAAAATGATTTGTTGCAGGCAGCTAGAAAAAAACTTCGAACTGCAATTCAAGTAAAATCTAAGCTGGCATAAATAACAATTTCGATGTGCAGGGAAAAAACAAAATAACAAACGCAAGGGGCGAGAAAGAGAGAGAGAGAGAGAGGAGAAAGATAGAGAGAGAGCGTACAAAAAACTTAAGCTGCAAAAATAAATAATAATGCAGCGCGAAAGCGACGCCAAAGAAGTTTGTCGCATTTGCAGTTACCCGTGATGGTGGTGGTTCGATAAATAAATATGACAACGGAATGCCCCTAACAAACGCAAAGTAGAGGCAACACTGCAGAGCTAAACTTGGCATATTTGCATACAAAAAAACGCTACGCTCTGACACCGAAACATAAACAGGCAGCAGAACAGGTAAGAGAGAGTGAGAAAAAACGTCTACATAAATATTGTCAACAGCAAAAGCGGGCCATAAACAATGCCAGCACATAGAGGTGCAAGTGTGTGTGAAAGAGAGAGAGAGTGGCAGGGAGGGAGGGGGACAGCATTCATATTTTATTTAACGGATTTCACTGCATATAATTATTTGGCAAGCGGTGCACAGGGACGCGCCTAAGCACGTGCTGCTGCCTGTTCACGTAGTTGATGGCAACAACAGCAACAACAACAACAACAACAACAGCAACAACAACTGCAACAGCAACAACAACCACAACAACAGCTGCAATCAAAATGAAAAGCCGCACAACTTGCCAACATCGAATGCAATATGTATTTGCACATGCACTCGCCCTGCCTGCGCTGCATTGTTGTAAATGTTTTACATGCCAAATTATGCAAAAATACCAAATATACAATACATATTCAAATATTTGCACAAGCACACGCACACTGACATATTTATTTCTCTCAGTGTATGTGTGCGTGTTTCTGACGCGCCCTCAGGCCGAGCAATCGATGTTGAATTTTGAATTCGCCTGTCATAACAACATAATGACATCTAGCTTTAGTTCTCCCCCCCTGTTCGTGGTTTTTTTTCTTCTCCTCTCCCCCCTCTATAACCTTCGTTTATTTTCAGTATATAAATATTTTGGTATATCGGTATTTTTGGCGAATATTACGTTTAGTTTTTGGCTCGCAGCGCAAGGTCGTTGTTGCTGCCATGTTTTATGGCAATTTAGTTGATGTGATACGTTTGTGTATGCGTGTGCGAGTGTGTGTGTGTGTGTGTGCGAGTGTGCGTGTGTGTGTGCATCTGCAATCTAGTGCACTGACATTTGAATGTGTAATTATGACATTGACAAATCGTTTAGAGGCACAAGCAACAGGGTGTGCAATTACATTGACCGCAAACTGCACCCTGATAGGGGGTCGCAAGGGCGGGATTGAACAGATTTTGAAATTGAAACACAAGTGGAAAATTGTTTGCAAGGAAATGACTTTATCAACTGAGGGCAGCTTTAAACCAAAACTGGCATATTTCAGTATTTAATCCGACTTCTTTGCCACTTTAAGGGGGGAGGGCTCTCCTATTGGTTCCAACTTTACCTTTCTCTGCAAAAAACTATGCTAGAATATTATACATTATTATTATTATTATTATTATTTTATTTTTTTTAAGGTTTTTTTTTTTTTAATTAACTTTAAATAGTTTCAGCTATGCATGCATAGGTATATATATATATAGTTCCCCATTAATTTTCAGCTATCGTGCTATTGTTCTTCCCTGTCAATTTCCTTGCTCGCATAAAATCATCAAATATACATATATGCTATCCAGAGTTTTCTTTCAGTCAATTTGTGTAGACTCTCTAATTTGATATGATTTCCATAGAATTTATTTTGCAGTCCATGACAGGCCAGAGAGAGAGATAGAGAGAGCGAAACCGAATAGTGAAGCGAAGCAAAAAAAAAAAACTGTTGCCTACTTTTAGGCTGCACCTTGACTTTAAATTGCCACACGATTTGTTGGCTTACTAAAACCGACACATAACATTACTTTACATATGTACGACTGCCCAATCTGCACTACAGTGTGCTCTCCCTTTCTCTCCCCCTTCCCCCCCACCTGCACCCCTTGTCGATATCATGCCTGGCTGTCGTTTCGTTTTGGGGCTACTGTCAACGGCTCTGGCTCTGCCCAAAGACCATTAAAAATATTTTTTCTGCCCATTCAGCATTCAATAGAAATTTACATCACGTCTGAGTTTTTACATATACGGAAAGCCATCACACATGCACATATGCTCGTGTGTGTGTGTGTGTGCGAGTGTGCGTGTGTGCGTGAGGCAAAAAGGACATTTTTGATGGCAGAGTGTCGCGTGGAGCATACTAACACTTTTTTGCATGTCGGCCAAAATGTTTGCTTAGCTTACGTTATACCTGACAAAAAAAAAGAAGAAAGAAAAACCATAACAGAGCCGAAAAGAAACAACAATAAAAGCCCAACAAAATAACCAGAAAAAAAAACACACATACACACATACGGGCAAGAAACTATTGCCACATAGGCAATTTCATTGTGCGTTTTATATGGCCAGAAACGAACGAACGAACGAGGCTGCCTGGCAAAATTGGTTACCCTTTTCACTTCATTTTATGTTGCCAACAAATTGTTGTTGACAATGAGGTGAATTTAGGGCCAGGTAGCAGCTGATAGAAGGGAGGGGGAGGCGGTTGGAAACGGCAGCCCACAGAGGCGGCAATTTGCTAATTAACACAATCAAAGTTACAGCCGCATATACTACTTATTCCCCAAACAATGCGGCCAAGTTCAAAGCACAACTCGGGCAAAACTGATAAATTATAAATTAAAGTGAATTTTTGAAAGTTCATCGCACAAATGTTGGCTTAGCTTAACTGTAAGTGCGGCTAAAATACCCTGTAGTGTGTGGGAGCAGCAAGTGGGGGGTATTCTGTGCATAAAATGTTTGCTAGGGTATTTGCTTGAGAGCTTTTCTCTCTCTCTCTGTGTCTCTGAATAATTCACGAGCTGAGCGCACTGCCAATATTTCAATTACAGCGACTTCAATTGCGCGCTCAGCCCGAAGCGAGTGTAGCCAAGCAAGTCAAGTGTGGCAGCCAAGCCGCAGCCCAGAAAGTAGGCGGATTTGTGTCTCTGGGCGAAATTAGTGGCCAAAATGCGGCAGATTACAGAGCGGCGAAAATGTTGCGCAAATATTTATTTATGCTTTTAATTTCGTTCCGCTCCCACTCGCTCTCCCTCTCTCTATCTATCTCTTTCAGCGTATTGCTGTCTCTTTTTTTTTGCCTAGTTGCCCTCATGAATTATGCAGCACAGTGGCAAAGAGTGTTTTGGCTAATTGACTGGCATGAGCATCGGTCAGCCCTCTAATAGACTGCTTAAAGTTGTTAACGGTTTTAAGAAACGACTCTCTCTCTCTCTCTCTCTCGCTCTCTCTGCAATTAACAGGGTCAGAATCTTGGCCTTGTGACATATCTATATAAACAACTGTACGTGAACTGTTTGCTCTGCCTGCACTTAGCGAGCAACTTGAGCGCCTTCTTGTTTATTTCATATATAATGCAAATGCACAGGTATAACTATATGTGTCTGTATATCTATCTATACCAGCTTAGTATTTCCTGCAGCCTCAGCTGCCATTATTCAAAGGCAAAAAGCCGCCTAGACAACGACGCACAAATGACAGAAACGTCAAAGTTTTCTCACCTCGATTTTTCATTTCATTTATGTTATTTGCCAAGGGCAGAGAGAGAGAGAGAGAGAGAGAGGGAGCGAGTGTGGTGTGTGCGCTCATTTTCTTGCGCTTATCAGTCACATAATGCCAGCATGCTGACATCATAACTTATAACATGATAAATAACTGTACGTTCTTACCCTTTTTTTTTTGCTCCGAGTGCTCCGAAACGAGCGCGCTGATGAGACGCCAGACAAATGACTTGACTGACTATATGAGTGTCTACATAGATATGTGTGTGTGCCGTGTGTGTGTGTGTGTGGCTTAGTTATCCAGCTGCAGTGTGTGTGTGTGTCTCGCATTGTCTGCACAGTTTGTTCTGTTGCTCTGCCTGGCTGCGTCTCAGTCACGCAGTGCGATAATTTTTTACCTCGTCTCTTTTTTTACAACTCGCATAAGTTGTGGCTCCTTGTCGCCCCCTAATGGCTCGAGCTATGTGTGTGTGTGTGTGAATACTCTGTGCATGTGCTTGTGTGTGTGTGTGCGTCTTCGTGCTGCAGTGAAATTAATTAAATCGCATAACGTATACGTAATATGCGCTGCTATTCCCTCATATTATTTACATACCATTCTAGCTATTTTGAAGCCAAGTTAACTAGCCATTTGGCCAACTAGCCGCAATTATGTTGCCGCTCTGCATGGCCAGCAGCATGATGTATGAACAACAGCAACAACAACAACAACAGCAACAAGGTCAGCTGCAACAGAGGAAGACCGCGTTAGCTGCCAACAACCCACAAAGTTTTCAAAAAATATTTTGCACATGAAAAAAAAAACAACAAAGCAAAATATATGAAAATAAAAAGCCATAAAAAACAGTTTGAACATGCAGTTAAAAGTTTCGTCTCACCTTGCAAGCACATGTGAGTTGCGCTTTTGCTTTTATTTCGAACCGAGCCCTATAAACTCATATGCAGTGCGTAAGTTGTAAAGCAAAAGGGAGTCGAATTTTAAAGAAAATAATTATATATAAAATATTTAAGGGTTTTTACAAGAAAGAAAAATTCGAAAAAATAAAATATATATAGAATATTAAAGGGTTTTTATAAGAGTTAAATAAACACTTTGAAGTCTTATATCTTATCACTTATCTCACTGCATAAAGCTCAAGTTTCCCAGTGCGGCTTGAGCTTAGAATTGAGTAAGTGATCTTCTTAAAGCTCTCATTTAAAAACTCTTTGTTTTAATAACTCTTTTTTTTTTTTTTGGGAACCCTTTAGATACCCGAGCAATGCCGTCCATTAATAGTTTTTTGGTATAAAATGCATGTCTCACAGCAAATTGTGCATAAACTGTGAGCTGGGTTGGTGTTGCTGTTGTCAGTCTGTGTCTGCCATGTGCCATGTGGCATGTGGCATGTGGCATATGCCAGCGTCAACGCCGACGCTCAGAAAAATACGGCAAGGTTGCTGAAAGAGTGTGTGGCAGTGGGAGGCGTAGGTGGAGCTGGACTGGCGACTGGTGAAAGTGCCCGTTGGGCAGGCAAGCAGCGGCAAGCAGCGTCAACGAAGTTTTAATGAGCTACGTTGACTGGAGAGTCGCCAGCAACGTAATAGGCTGCAGCAGCCGGAGGAGGAGGAGCAGGAAAAGAGGATCTGCCTTCGAACTTGGCTAATATGCGGGGTAGGAATTCCCCCCCGAGCGGCTGCTATGAAATATTAAAAACATTAAAATGTTGTTTACTACTTTGGCAGTTGGGGAATCTCCGCGCTCTGTGGCGGAACGGAATGCAGCGAAAACATTTATTTATGCGCTGCAGTTGGAACGTAAAAAGAAACTAATGAAATGAGTCGAGAGTCGACAGTCGACGCATAAACTATGAGTTAGTAATGCACTGGGAAATGCCACAGTGCCACAGGCTCATAATTGCACATTGCAATTGCACATTGGCCAAGACAAGAGCGGAACAGCAAGAGTAACAGGATAGTAACAACAGACAGAGACAGAGAGAGAGAAATAGAGAGAGAGCAAAAGTTTTTTTAAATGGCAAAGGGTACGTAAAATAAATAGTATTAAAAGTTTCACACACTAAAACGAAATGTGCGTGTGTGTGCGAGTGTGTGTGTGTGGCAGCACAAAATCCACTTAAATGTGTTTTCCAATTAAAAAAGTTTTCTACACTTGAAAATGTTTGGAGCATGTGCGAAAATCTTTTATGCGAATGCCATTCGGCAATGGCAAAGCCAACAGTCAGCCAGAACGAGAGAGAGAAAGAGAGAGAGAGAGCGAGGGAGAGTCCGTATCGCAGAGCATGCCAAGAGCAGGCAGCGAATCTCATGCTCATCTCGAACTGAAACTGAGCCCGCAAAGCAGCAGCAGCAGCAGCAACATTCGTTCGGCCACAAAACCTAATGAAAAGTGATTACAAACATGATAGATAAACGCGGCGCGGACTACAATGAACACTCTCTTTCCCCCTCTCTCTCTCTCTCTTGCCTCTCTTTCGCATTCGGTTCTTAAGTAAAACATCTTCAAGGGGCGCCACTAAATGGCCAAATAAACTTTTGGCCGGTTGGCTCTTTGCTTGGCTATCGGCGTAATGAACTTCTTAAGAGCTCTCCATTCTCAGGCACTATCTTCCCTCTCTCTCTCTCTCTCGACCTCCCTCTATCCTTTTGTTTGCAGCTTGCTTTGGCTTAATGAAAATCCATTAAAAACTACAACAATGTTGCACAGTGCCACAACGAGCGAGCGAGAGAGAGACTCGCCTTGTCGCGCGTGTGCAACCTGACGTATGCGTAATGTGCTTCTACTTGGCTAAAGCTCAAGTCGAGCGTGTTCCCAAAATAGCCCAGGGAGATAGGCAAGCGCAGAACACTTCACTTTCCTACACATTCTTCATATTTCTGAAGCACTCTGCTTACCATTGAAATGGCTTAAAGTGAGCGCACTTAAATTAGCATAGAACGCATTGAAAATGGAGAGTGAAACACGCCTACAATAAAATTTCGAAGGGCAGGAATTGCTTGAAGCGGCATTAAATTACAGTCACCCACACGACACAGCAGACCGTTACTTCCACCTCCCCCACACACACAATCTACTGTACAGGTAGGATCAAATATAAAACAAAGCGGCATTGTTGTTGTCACTTTGAAGCTGCTTGAACGCCTAAAGTGTCCTTTTCACTGGCCATTATGAAATACTGAACCTTTTTTGCCAAGAGAGGGAGAAAGAGCACATATGTACGATGAGAGAGAGAGAGCAAACAAATCGACAGAGCACACACACACGCACGCATAAAACCAATAAAAGTTTAAAGACGTAAAAATGTCAGCTGCATTTGTTGTGCCCTTTGAAATATGAAATTCTGCAAAATGCCCCATTGAAAACTTATCCAAAATAACTCTTGAAAAAAAGAGAGAAAGAAAACGGCAGTAAAAGCGTATAGAGCAGAAAGCTGAGAATGAAGGAAACGTTAAACAAGAAATATAAACAAGGAAATCATAAACTCAAGTTTATTGAAACGGACACTGACATGGAAAACTTTCCAGCTTCGATTCTTCGAGGTTCATCTCAACTTTTTGCCTTGCCAGTTAATTTTGGTATTATTTTACATTAAGCAGACAAAGGAGAGAACTATAAAGAAAGAGAGACAGAATAGGGTCAGCCTGGGTTAACTGCAAGTTTAATTGAACTTCAGGCAATGCTTATTATACTTTTAAATGCTGGCAATTGTTTTTTTTAATTATTTCTAGGATTTTTTCTAGCAGAAATTCTAAAAAAACCAGCTGAAAAAATTTCAAATTATATTTCTTTTTGAATTTACAAGCAGCTTGTGGAAATCGAAAGAGTTGCGTAGTCAACGTTGCGTATGATTAATTGAAAAAACATTAAAATGTATTAAATGCATTATTTATATGCCTGAAAAATTCAAATATTTTATGTAGTTAACTCAGTGCTACACCCCTTAAATCTTTCCTTCCCAGCTTGCTGATCAATCAAATTTGCCAAAAATAACACACAATTTGCTTGCTATTTTCGAACTAGCTAAAGGCTTATCTTATAAGCAGCTGTATCTGTATACAAACTACCCAGAGTACACCACTTAAGCTACCTCTATATATAGATAGTGGGACTACACCCAAAATAAACCCCCTACTTAAGCCTCGTTACGCCTTCAAGCTAACTGCAAAGTGCCATTTGGTGCGGCCACATGGCAGCCGCTAAGTTACCGATATTAGTAAACATACTTGGCAGCTGCTTACGGCTTGTACACACACACACACACACACACACACACCGACACACACAAAGAGACATGTATTTATAGTGAAGCTGGTGCTATCGCTTTTGGCATAATCGAGTGACAGTCGCGTGTGCCAATATTGACGCTGATGCATTGCCTTAACTGTTGCATACTTTTGGGCGCGACAAGCGGAAATGACAAGCAGAGAGGGAGAGAGAGAGGGAGAGCAACAGTAGTCGCCTCACACACCCACACACACACACCTACACACTCCCAAGGACAGCTGTGTAATTTAGTGTGAACTGAGCAGCGACCTCGACTGGCAGTGGGCGACCCCGACCGCAGCGCGTTGCTTTGTTTGGCTAACCTGAGTCTGTCAAACACTTACAAGTGTACCTACGCACACACACACACACACACACCTACACACCTACACACACAGAGAGAGAGAGAGCAGAGCATTGTCAAGTGTTTCAGGTAAATTTACTTTAATCACTGCAAAGTGCAAAGCGGCGGCAAAACGCAACAACACTTAAAACTGGACGCAGCGCAGGTGCGAGGAGCCACAAGGGGGGAGGGGCAGGGGCAGGAGCTGCGGCACTGGCCTTTTGTCTTATGTTAATTACTGGTGTCAACTTGCGCGGCATGAAATGCAGAAAACGCAACTTTGAGTGCGCACTCGTATATCCTTTGAGCCCCAAAGCCAGCTACCTGCCCCCAGTCACCTTGCTCTCTCTTCCTACCACTTTTTCTGCCTTCTTTTTGCCTGCCCACAAGCCAACTGTCGTTTCTTTTGCCAGTTTCCGCGTTTGAAATTAAAAACCAACACTGGCCAAGACCCTCGCCTCGCCCCGTCCAGTCCAGTCCAATCCGGTCCACTCCGCAGCTAGCGAGCGTCGCTTAACCTACAATAACAACCATGGCTTGTTGACATTTTCCATAATTACCGTGCGCAAAGTGAAGCAAAATTGTTGATTTTATTTTGCATTATGCTCGCCACTTTCTTGCATTTCTTATTTCATTTCGCTTTTGCACGTTTCTCTATACAGTTTTTTTTTATTTTTTATTCTTTACCTATAGCAGCAGCGGCATTGTCTGATTACAGTCTGCAGCGCTGTTAAGCGCAACTGCTAACATTAACAGCGCAGCGCATGCTGTTACCCCTGCCTGGAAGTGCGAACGTGTCCCCTAACAGCGTTCATTTCTGGAAATCATGCATGTGCTGTTAAGACAGTAGCAAGTTTACAGCAGTCTGTTAGCTGCTGGCGGGCGTGCTGCTGTTAACAGAGAGAGTAGACAGCATTCTGTTAGCTGCAGGCAGGCAAGCTACTGTTAGCAGCGTGTGCTTACAGTAATCTGTTAGCAGCCTTGCTGGCAGCCATGTTGTTCGCCATTAATCTGTTAACCGCCATTAAAGCAAACTCTTAACAGTTGCGCTTTACTGTTAGCTGCTGCTCTCGACTGTTAGCTGCTGCCGGCGCGCTGTTAATCCTGTGTTGAGCCTGAACTCGGGCTTTTAATAATCAACTCAACTTTTTAAGCCAATTTTCTGTTGAGGGGGGCCATCATCTCTGGCTTGGCGGTTGCGGAAATGCATTTAAAAATGATGTGAAAAGTCGGCACAAAATGAATACATATACAGTGTACAATATGAGTATGTATATTCACTAACACACACTCAGCTCCTGCTGCTGCTCATCGTGTGCTACGCCTTAGTGATGCTGCTGCTGCTGCTGCTCATTGAAAGCCCACACGCTGTGCGGGCTGTCTACTGCTTGCTCCTGCCTCTGTCACCCCCCTGCGACAGAGTCTACCCCGGCCACTGCTAACCGTATGCATATTTGCATAATGGTTTCAGTGTTTCAAAAACTTGCTAAACACTCTTGATAGACAAGATAAAACACTGGCGCTGGCATTTTTGCGCATAATTTATGTTGTTGCTATGTAGATTTTTCGCGGCCACAGAATGAAGGCATCGCGGCGCCTTATAGCGGCCCCCTCCCACAGCAGCTTAAGTTACTCACCTGCCTGTGCACACCTTTTGCGTGTGTTGATAATTATTTTAATTACTTTAATTAGTCGTACATTGTTGCCGTGAGAGATTTGTGGCCTAAGCTGGCGCTTAAGCCATAGAAAGGTTTCAGCTTAAACCTGTTAAATAAAATGAATGCATTTAAGCTCATCTTAAATTGCAGTTTCAATTTTATTTCACTTGTCTGGCATTTGTTTCAATAATACTATACCATATACTATATTTCTACATATATAAACGAATATCAAGTGAATTTGATTCGAGTTGGCAAAAAATTGGAATATTTATTTTGATTGAAAAATAAATCGAATCTATGAATTTATTATGAAAACATAAGAGCCAACAATGGCAATGACAGTGACGGCAAGCTGGAAGTGATCCCCGCCCCTCAGAAACCCTCCCCAACCCTCTTCAACATACGAGGTAACCCATGACCTAAGCTGCCGCCCCTGTCTCTTTTCTCTCTCTCTCTCTCTCTACTTCGGTTGCCAACTTCAATTTCTGTGCAGTGAAAATTGTCGTATACGTAGTTGATTTTCTTTTGGGACAACAGCAGCCTTGGCAGCCCCCTCTCTGTGCCCTGTCCCCGCCTCTGCTCAAGTGAATTTTGGCATGTGAATTTTCGCTGCGTTCGCTGCCTCTGCCAAGTCGAGTTGTTAAGCTGAAGTAATCGCAATGAATATTTACTTTAAGCAACGCATATATGATATAATTTCATATTCTCTCTCTCTCTCTCTCATTCCCGCTATGACAGGTAACGCACTCAGCACACACACACTCACAATAAACCGTTAGCTTGTATGCCACTTGTAAGTCCATCGAGTTTATTTGCCTAATCCCAAATTCAATATGCCAAAGTGTCTATTCGAATAAATTGCATCCACTTCTGCACTTGAACTTCAACTGCCAATGGCACTTGTCGCACTTGTTGTTCCTTTTGTTGTTGTTGTTGTTGTAGATGTCACATGAGTTTTATGTTTATTAGCACCTGGGCAAACAATAAGCCAACAAATTGTTGTAGATGGGCAGCAATCTCATAAGGTAATTGGGTGCTGCATTTTAAATGCCAAACACGTTTTTTGTTCACTTTATTTGAGTTGAATTTAAAGTTAACACCCTGTACCTGCAGTTAAGTAGAGTGTTTAACCAGGAGCAGGGTGTCTTTTCATTTAATATTATTAATGAAAACATGAACATTTATGATTGCTTGGGACTAGTAAATGTCATTCCCAATGAAAACCCTGCCAGAAGCATGCAAGGTACTAAATTTTCGAATTCTGGATTACCAATATTTTAATGCAGAATCAATATATGGACCAAACCATGAATAGAAAGTCATCTCTTAGGAAAATCTAACGAATTTTGACGAAGTTATGAGTTTTTGAAGTCCAGGTAGGGTTCTGACAAGGGGATATCATGGACTGGCAGAAGCATGCAAGGTACTAAATTTTCAAAAATTCTAGATTGTTAATATTTTAATGCAGAATCAATATATAGGCCAAACCATGAATAAAAAGTCTTCTCTTAAAGAAAATCTAACAATTTTTAACGAAGTTATGACTTTTTGAAGTCCAGGTAGGGTCCTGACAAGGGGATAGCATGGACTGGCAGAAGCATGCTAGGTACTAAATTTTCGGAAATTCTAGATTGGTAATAATTTAATGCAGAATCAATATATAGGCCAAACCATGAATAAAAAGTCTTCTCTTAGGAAAATCTAACAATTTTTAACGAAGTTATGGCTCTTTGAAGTCCAGGTAGGTCCCTGACAAGGGGATAGCATGGACTGGCAGAAGCATGCTAGGTACTAAATTTTCGGAAATTCTAGATTGGTAATATTTTATAGCAGAATCAATATATAGGCCAAACCATGAATAAAAAGTCTTCTCTCTGAAGAATCTAATGAATTTTGACGAAGTTATGAGTTTTTGAAGTCCAAGTAGGGTTCTGACAAGGGGATATCATGGACTCGCAGAAGCATGCTAGGTACTAAATTTTCGAAAATTCTAGATTGGAAATAGTTTAATGCAGAATCAATATCTAGGCCAAACCATGAATAAAAAGTCTTCTCTTAGGAAAATCTAACAATTTTTAACGAAGTTATGACTTTTTGAAGTCCAGGTAGGGTCTTGACAAGGGGATATGGCTTGCCAGAAGCATGCAAGGTACTAAATTTTCGAAAATTCTAGATTGGTAATATTTTAATGCAGAATCAATATATGGGCCAAACCATGAATAAAAAGTCTTCTCTTAGGAAAATCTAACGAATTTTAACGAAGTTATGACTTTTTGAAGTCCAAGTAGGGTTCTGACAAGGGGATATCATGGACTGGCAGAAGCATGCAAGGTACTAAATTTTCGAAAATTCTATATTGGTAATATTTTAATGCAGAATCAATATATAGGCCAAGCCATGAATAAAAAGTCTTCTCTAAGGAAAATCCAACGAATTTTGACGAAGTTATGAAGATCGGAAAATTTTTAACAATGTTATGATAGTAAACATAATATTTACATAGAAGTTTAGGTTATTGAAGCGGGCTCTAGGCAAATTTTGCATTCTCATAAATCCTTTAAAGTATTTACCAAACACCTCCCTATTTTTTTTCTTTCCCTCCATTTTCCGCAGTTAAATCGCATTAAATTCGAATAAACCAAAAAGAGTCAAATAGAACAGCGATAACATCGACTCTATAGGGATGGCGCCTGTTGAGTTGTCTGCCACAGGCCTGTTAAATGCAGGGCGACTCCCCCTGGCAGGGAATCAGTGAGAGGAAGGCGGAGCAAACACGCCTCGGCTGCAGGTCAACAACAAAGATGAAAGTGCATTTTAATTGTGGGCAAAGCAGAAAAATAAAATCCATTTGAAGTTTACACATTTTGAGCCTCCTCCTCCTCCTGCTCAGCCTTGTTCAAGGTACTTTGGGTTTATTAGTTGACCCAAGTTGTTCGTTGTTGTTGGCCTTGTTAACAGTAAATTTCCACTGCCATGGCTTTTGCTAGCCAGCGGGCCTTTCATTTGTAAAATTGCTCGAGATATTTTCCATTTTTTCGCCAGAGTAAATATCAGTTCCCTTTTTGCCTTTTGCCTTATTTTTTGGACTTGCTTCCAATCTGAGATCTATTTGCATATATAGAGAGTGCGTGTGCTAGAGCAAAGGTTTTTCAAAGCCCAAAGATGTAAAATGGTTTTTAATTGAAAAGTTCAGACTATTAATCAGGCAACTGCATATCAAATGCCACACAGAGTTGTATTTGTCAAAAAATCGAAAGGAAAAATAACTCAAAAATGGAAAGCAGCAGCAAAAGCAGCAGCAGCAGCAAAAATTGATGAGCATTTCTGATGATATCTCTGTGTGGGGTTTCGCTTTCAATGCACTCTCCCTCTCTCTCTCTCTCTCTCTCTCTCTCTCTCGCTCTATGCACATGTGATTGCTGTATTTGCAGCTGCTTTTGCCATTGCAAATTCAACAATATGCGCTTAAAATCTTTACTTATGGTTTGCCAACAAAAGGCAAACGAACAAAGACACAGCGGGTGTGAGAGTGGGAGTAGAGGAAGCAGAGGAGGAGGAGGGACTCTGTGTCAGATAGGACTAACAAACACAGGACAAAGATAACAACAACAATGACCAAAAGCTTACAGTGCACACAGGCGCTACAGATGTGCAAAATAAGCAAACATATTGCGCATACGCCATGTTAACCATAAGCTTGGCTCGTTGTCAACAGCTGCTTCTTTGTACCGCCCGCCACCGCTGCAAAGTGTTTAATGACAAATGACATGGGCTACTGCACAGCCCCCCCCCCCTTTCCTCTTCCCTCCCTCTCTCTCTCCCTCTCTGTCTGTCTGAGCCAAGCTATGCTGACTGACCGTCGAAAAACTGTAATGAAACATGCAAGACAAGAACTGTAGCTGAAGAAGATGCCACACTATAGGGCACAATGGACTGGTGAGGACTGCAAGGACAATTGTGACCCAGAGAACGAGCGAGACAGTGCTGGCAACATGCATAAATTGTCTGAGCCGGGCGACAGCTGAGATTGATTTGCATGCGACAGTTTTGTAAAATGTTGTTGTTGTCTCAGCCTCTGCTGCTGCTGTTGTTGTTGCTGTTTGCAAGTAAAACGTAAATTAGAAAATTTTAATTTAAAACGCATATAGCCATAAAATGTGACTGACTCTACCCCAAAAAATTAAATACGCAAATTCTTAGCAAATGTTTTGCATTAAAATTTGAGTTGAGCAAAGCAAAGAGGGGCAGGGGGGATGGGAAAATATTGAAAAACGATTTTGTGGTAACGTCAGAAAAGGCTTTTGCCACATCGTTGGGTTTTATGGTTTCGCGCACGCACAAAACTTTGCCAACAGCAACAGAATCAACAGCAGCAGCAGCAGCAGCAGCAGCAGCAACTGCGGCTGCAACTTACGGTAACTTCTGGCTTGCAGTTTAGAGTTTATAGCGCCGAAAATGTTCATTTTCATTTTGATTTTGATTTTCATTTTACCGCTACTCGAGGCAGCAACTCACCTGCAACAGCTGCCGCTGCTTCTAAAGCTGCTGCAACGGTTTCTTCGTCTGCTTTGCATTTAGCTGCTGCAGCAAACTTTGCTCAAGCAGCCAATCAAATTGCGGTTAAGCGTGCGTAACCGTGCACCTGAGGCGTGCAGAGGGGGGAGACGACAAAGGGGGGCTGCCAACAACTAACTATAGTTGGCAATCAAAAATTTATGGGCAGCGTAAAGCGGCAGCGGTTGCCTTAAATAACCAAGCAACGGCCTCGGCCTCGGCCTGGTCCAGCATTAAGTGCCACATAATTGCTTAATCTCTGCGGCTTTTACACGACAGCGTAATAATTTATTTCACTGTCAGCTGAGAGCGAAAAAGAGAGAGGGAAAGAGAGAAGCGAAAAATGGGCAGAACAACGCAAATTATGCAGTCACGTCGCAGTCCCAGTTCAACCCATTCCAGCTAAAGGATTTCATATTTTTTGGGGTCACCAAAGGATTTCTGACGCGCTGAGCCGCAGCCGCCGCCCCCTGTCAGTCCCAACTGTCCTCGGTTAACGTGCAGCCAGTTGGCAGGCCTTGCGGTAGGTCCGGTCTATGAGTAACTGTAACTGTAACTGTAACTGTAACTGTAACTGTTGCTCTGTTTGCCGGGCAATCGAGCGTGGACCGCGTGCTGGAAAATCCCAAAAACCCGACAACTTTTGTGCAATTACATTTGACGTGCTTAATTATTTTGAGTTTCAGTAGAACTGAAGCGCAGTCAGTGTATTTAAATGCCTGAAGCAATTGTAGTAGCAGGAGGGCACTATGAGCGCCTAAAAGTAGGCAATACTTTTTGTTTCAATCACAATTTCAACCGGAAACGGCTTAGAAATCGATTTTTGTGCTAAATATGAGTTTCTTTATCAATTTAAAGTATGTGAAAAAAAACTTAAAGACTTACGCTCAGTATATATATTTCATATAGTAAATATATGTTGATTTTTCACACAGTTATGATAGTTCAACATGCTCATAAGCATCTTAAATGAATGAAATGGCAGTTATAGGCAAAACAAAGCGGAAAATTCCAAATTTGAATGAAATCAATCCAAATCAATTTATTAATATAATAAAATATAAAAATATCCTTTGGGCTTAAGCAGTTCTGCTTAAATATTAAAATTCTTCTTCTTCTTGAAAATGTCATGTAAATGATGAATTTTGATTGCCAATAAAACTCTCGATGTAATAAAAAATGTCGATGATTTTAATTGAATATTGAACAAACTTTATATATATTTTAAAACAAAAACCACAATGCACATTTTCAGTAAATTTAGAAATTAAATAATATATTCAAAAGAAATTAGTTAAAGCGTTAAACGTTTGTGCTGATTTAATTTGCTGCAAAAACTATGCAAGTTATTTGGCTATTTACGGTTTGTACTCAATTTGCTGTACACGAATTCGTAGCAAAACAATGTGAAAACAATTTGTGTACTTTCAGACAGTACATATGCCTTGTGGGCTCTCGACCTCAGTTCGCCTCAAGGCCTTTTAAAGTGGCAGCAAAACCGACAACAGGCAGAGCACAAATCAAATTAAATTCGCAACCGCAATGTAAGTTTTCGGCAAAAGGCACGTGCATAAATTATGCGCAGTTAGTTGCAGAAATAACAGTAGAACAGAAGAGAAGAAGAGGGGGAAGAGAGAGAGAGAGAGCTGCACATTATAAACACTGTGCATAAATTTACACCTAATCAATGCAATATTGAAAGGAATTTGACAGTGCGCCAGGAAGTATGCTAGATAAATGACTCAGCCTAAGTATATGTGTGTGTGTGTGTGTGTGCGTGTGAAATATGCTGCATAATAATGTGCGTATTTTGAAGATTAATAGATTTTAATTAGTGAGCGAATAAATAGACAAGTGCACTGGCATTCCAGGCGCAACAGAGACCTCAGACTGCAGATTGATTGATCGCCACGATGGCACAGCTACAGCGGGGGCGTATAGTTTGCTGTGTGTGGGGGCGTGGTGCAGCATCCCTGTTTGTTTATAACAGCATTTAATTACAAAATCATAAGCTGTCAGCACACACACACGCGCACACCCAACCCACGCCTGGAAAACGCCTTTTCAGCTCTGCATTTGACAGGCGCCTGCCTAAGGCGTTTATCTGTGTAATATGATGATGATGTCTCCTGTGTGTGTTGCCTCCTGTATCCTGCATCCTGTGTGCTCTCTCTCTCTCTCTCTGTGTGTGTACAGTGCGCTGTGTGTTTGTCCCTGTCCCAGTCCCTGTGGGTGGGGAGCGCATAAAATATGCACGATACTGCACTTTGATATATGTATGTGCCGCCATGTTGTCGCATTTATTTACACAAGCGTTTGGGGACAACTATGCCCGCCTCCGCATAGCCTCCTTTGCCCCCCCACCCCCGCTCTGCCCGGCTCCTCCTGCTGCGGGGCAATGCTGCACCAGCATCGACAACAACTCAACACAAGCGCAAAAAAACGGCAAATTCTCAATATGATGTCGTGTCAATAACAGTTATATTGCCTTACCACCCACTAGCCTCCTCCCCCTCCTCTCCCTCCTCCCCCTCCTGTTCCCCTGCCCAGTCAGCTGCATGTGAGCTGCTTTGATGGTTCAGCAAAAAAGGGTTGCAGCCTGTGGAACAAGCCCGGGGGGGGGGAGTTTGTTGCATCCTTCGTAGTTTGACAATGCGCTGCAGGTTGCCCCTCTTTTTTTTTGAGCAAAACTTGGCTTGTAGATAAGGTTGTTTATCCATCATTATAATAGGCTTTTATGTGTGGGAAAAATAAACAAAAATAACCATAATAATAACATACTTTTGTATGATATGCAAGTGATTGAACATCTTAATCTAAAGAGAAAGAGATTTATTAAAACATCACGCCTTAGACTACAAAACTAGCTGGCTCAAAATTCTTAAATATATTTAGGTTATGTATATTTAATTGTTATATAATTGTACAAAATTTCTTTTTACTTTTCTACAGTTTTTCCTTTAAGAAATTTCTCTATTTAATATCTGGTTTCACTTCAGCTGCGTTACCTACGCAGCATGCATTCCATTTTCATTACATCGGCACATTTGTATCTTAATTATTCCTGCACTCAGCCATTAATCACATCAGGCAGCTGTTGCCGTCCTACGACATCATTTACAGTTGGTTGAGATTCGCCAGGAAGTGCAGCGCATACGTAGGAACTCAGCACCTAACCAAGGAGAGGAAAAGCAGCCAGGAAAGCTGAGAACGCAAGGGAAGGGAAGCGGGGGGGGGTTGCACTGCTTGCCTGCCTGCCAGCTGTTTGGTTTCCTTGAGAACTTCCTTCTACTTCCGGTTTGCCAGGCAAAAGGCAATGGCTGCGGCAAAGGAAAAGGCAAACGTTTTTGCCGCCACAAAAGTGAAAAACGCTACAGGCGTCAAATATTTCATGGCAGCTGCACACACACACGATTGTCCATGGGCGTGGCACAGTTGTGGGCGTCAGGCATATGTGTGTGTGTTTATTTGCATCTCGCCTAAACAGTTCTTCTTGCAAGATTTTTGGATCGCAGCCAGCAAAGAAAAGCGCAACACAAATACGCATATCAAATTTTTCGCTAGCTGTGCAAAAATGGCTGCGAAATTCACACACACACACACACACACAGAGATTGCATGGGGGAATATTTATGCACTGTGTGTGTGTACACACTCAAAGAGACTTTTGACTTTGCGTGCAACTGAGCATATGAGCGTGATTTCTGCATTTGAGGACGAAATGAATGTGGGCGAGAGAGCAGGCTGCCATTGCCGTGGGCGGAAGCGGAAGCGAACGGCGGCCATATGCAGACGCAACGACGACGACTGTCCAGTGTTGCGCCTCCCCCTTCACGCCACTTTTGGCCTTTCTCCCACTTGAACTGCCATTTTGCTGGGACTCTCTCTCTCTCTCTCTCTGTCTCTGTTGTGTGCCGCGTGTAAAGCCTGCTGAAATTTCAAGCACTTTTGACACTTTTACACAGGCAGAGAGAGAGAAAGAGAGAGAGAGAGAGCAGCGCTGTAACCTATACCACCCAAGCGGACAGTGTCCACAGAGTGATAAGGGAAGAGAGAGAGAGAGAGGGAGAGCGAGGTGAGACCCCAGTGAACCCAGGGCAAAGCGTTTGGCATAGTCTTACACAAAGATTTACGTACAACATGTTGACATAAAGTGCGCAAAAGTGGAATTGCATTTCGTATGAAACTTGAGTATGCTCTTTTGTTAACACGATGATGATGATGATGATGATCATGATGATGATGCTTTGCCACACGCACACACACACAGTCGCACACACTCGCACACACTCACTGTCAGCCATTGGGAATCGCTGCAGTTGTGTGTGTTGTGCTTTAACTCTTTGGGCATTTTTAACAAGGCATAATGTGGCACACACAAATACTAGCACAAACACCCTCGTACATCACACACAGACACATCACTCTCCCACACACACTCATGCAGTTCACACTTTAAGACTTGCGGCTTAAAATTGCTGGCATTGTTGCTGCTGTGCGAGCAGATCTGCAAATTGAATGCCCTGCACAAATTCCAGCTTTAAAATTCAATCACATAAATTCCGTTAGCAGAAGTTATGCGATATGTGGAAGACACACAACAACTAATTGAAAAGCATATATACGCATTGCCAGAGTACATAGAAAAATGCACAAATATTTTCAGCAAATTTATTTCACACACTTCTCAAATTGTTTAGCCAAAAAAGAAAACGTGTCAGCGTGATGGAATGCCAAAGCGAACTTGGCAAGGACTCCGAAATACTCTTGAGTTATTTTTAAAATAAATAAACAACATTTTGGAATATTTATGAAATGTCTGTTGTTTGTTAGGCCACTTTAAAATTAGAAAAAAAAAAAAAATAAAACTATTATTTTATAAATTATTTTCATTATTTAACAATTTTAATAACTATTTATTTATATATTTATATATGTAATAGCTATTTATAAAACATTTTGGAATATTTACGAAATATCTACAGTTTGTTAAGCCACTTTAAATAACAAAAAAAATATAATAAAAATATTTTATAAATTATTTTCATTATTTAACAATTTTAATAGCCATTTACAGCACTTCAAATAGATGTCTGAAACTGTTAGAAATCAAGTTGTATAGAAACCTTATAAAATAAATTTTTAATTTAAATACTCTGCCATAATTATGCGCGAGAAAGCTTTTTAAATATTTTTCAAATAATTCTACCTACTTCAAAATCATTTTAAGCCTAAAACTTTTAATATATTAAACCCTTCTAAAGGCTTTTCTTCTCATGTAAAAATGTTTGAAAGCTTTCCTTAAACTCCGTGCGATTGTACTTAGCTCCGCTTGCTATTTTATAATAATTTACTATCCTTCACTTTATATTCTAGCCCATTCCTCTACACCTACTTATCAGTTTGCGTTGTTTAATCTAAGCGTATTAGGCGTGGTTGACTGACTTCGCCCCCCTCCCTAACCAACCTAAGCAGGGAAATAAATGTTGTTTTAAGCTATGCAAGGGAGAGAGAGGAGAAAATGGAGTGCAAGTTGTTTGTGCATTAACCCAGACACCTTGCAACAACACTTTGGCCAGGTAATTATATCAGCCAGCTGGAAAACTGCATTCGCAAGCGGTAGCTAACATTTTTCAGCACTTAAGTGGCCTTTAACACCTGCTGCCTGCTACCTGGTCTCGCCTGCTACCTGGTCTCGCCTGCTGCTGCTGCTTTTGTCTTGTTTGCAGCGGCCATTAGGAAAAATCTAAAGCAAAATATAAACGCTACGTGACCATAAATAAAATTGACAAATGTCGCACGAATTTTTCAGCACACTTTTCATGTCTATTTTCTTTTTCATCCCCCCCTGCAAACCTGGGAAAAACCCGAGCAAACGGACCGTAGCGCATTTGGCGCAAATTGAGTTTGCGGATTAGAGCTGAGCAAATTTGTTATGCAAAACTGTGCGTGTGAGATATCGAATATGCATGTAGAATATATATATATCTCAGTATATATATTCTATTATTAATATTCAGTTATCGCGAGTGCTGAGTTGGCCCCAAGGCGAAGCTGTTAACTCAATTAGAAGCACACACACGCACACGCACAGGCACACGCACACCCTATGCAAATGACATAAAAGATTTTGCGGCAAAGATTTGCCATAATGATGGCGTAATCATAATCACAATGTGCTGCCGGCCATAAGGAAGAACATCGTGTGTAAAATGGCCGACGAATTTTTGATTTCATTGGGGCGAGCACACTTGATTGGCATAAGAGTGTAAGCAATGCCAAATTGCCAATTCACATTGTCGAATCATGGTGAATCGATGATCGTACCCGCGAGCGCCTTAACAGTTTCCTCTCTCCCTCCCCCACACTTTCTCTCCCCCCCCTCTCTTGTTCTGTTTAAAAGCGCACATAACATTTAATTTGATTGCTGCATACGTTCAGGCGCTCAAATGGCCATGAAAACATATTGAGCAGCGCCCCATAAAAGGCAGTTTTATTAACTTCAATACAAATAGCACTGTGTGGGCGGGGCGGGACGGGGCGTGGCATTGG
Source organism: Zaprionus tsacasi (assembly GCA_018904105.1). Lineage (NCBI taxonomy): Eukaryota > Metazoa > Arthropoda > Insecta > Diptera > Drosophilidae > Zaprionus > Zaprionus tsacasi. The sequence goes on from JAEIFR010000631.1 coordinate 5,217,546, forward strand.
GGTATACCATGGCAGAGAGAGAGCTGCAGTGCCTGTGCCAGAGCCAGAGCAACAACAAAGTGGCCTATAAGCACATACGTACACAAACAGAAACAATCGGGGCGAGAGGCAACAAAATGACAGGCGACAAATTGGTCGCTGACTGCATTGCTTAGAACATTTTTTATATATTTTAATGTATTTAAATATCGCATAAAATTAAATAGATTTTTTATATAATATTAACTATTAAATATATAATAATTTTTATAGGTAGCAACTCTATGTATTTTTCTTCATTTCGATTCGAGGCTGCTTTGTCGCCTGCACGAGCTGCTGCCGTGGGGCCTCGCACAACATATGTACGTACAAGTTACACACACACACACACACACACACACACGTGTATCACACATGAAGGTATGTATGAGCACATACAATTCAATTTCCTCAAATGTTGTATTTATTATTTCCTCATTGCACTGGCGACGCCGACATCAACGTCGGAGCTCCGGCTTCAGCTTCAGCTCCGGCTCCGGCTCCGGCTCCGGCGACGACTACGTCCTCTTTGGAGTTAGTCCGTAAATCGCAACAGTTAAACAAGCGTGCACACACACACACACACAGAAAGAGAGACAAGCAGACAGATAGTAATACAGGCACACAGACAAAGGCGGACAAATACAGGAACAGGACTTGTGTATGAAATTTGACAATATTGTTGGCTCACACACACACACACACACACACGCGTATATAAACCTGCACAGGAGCGCACAGGAGAGCAGGCTTGCAGGCAGGTAATCTGTCTGGCTGCTTGTGTCTGTGTAGGGGAGGGGGTAAGAGACCGTGCAGCGTTTCATGCTTTAAACAATGCGATAAAATGGTATTAGTCACGTTAAATTGAATTTATTTAAGCGCGCTTTTAGGCGCAGGCGGCACTCGCCATAAGCTGCCTGCCTGCACGGCACAGCAGCAACAACAAAATGGCCGCCGCTCTCTGTGTGTGTGTGAGTTAAGCCTCATTGTCAGCATATCCTTTGAGTGTTTTACGTCGGCAGGCAGGCGAACAGGCAGGCCGGAGTTGCCCCACGATAACCCGTAGCGACAACGGCAGCATCAATTGCTTTGCCTGTGCTACCTGTGCTCCCCCCCCCCTGTACTCTACCTGCCTGTCTATTAAATACGCGAATTATGCAAATTATGCGGGCATTATTAGATTTATTTGTGTGTGGCTTTATTCGGCCGTCAAGTAGTCGCTACACACGGTGCGTATACGCAATTTTGCATGCTTGTGGCACGCAGCAATTGCGCGTTTTAAGTAACTCGCAGGCAGCACACGCTTCAAGCATGATTTACACATGCTTCTCCCCCCTCCCTCAAATCCAGTTAAGAGAGCGTGTGTGTGTGTGTTGCTCTTTATGAGACAATGAAATATGACTGGCACTAACATTTACCGGCAAGCTGAAAGTCACACGTGCCAGGAGGAAGAGAGAAAGATAAAGACAGAAAGAGAGAGATCGAGAGAGAGAGAGAGACTGAAATTTATACTGAAATTGAGAGACAATCTAAGACATTGACACAAGTACAAAATTTCCAAAAATATCATTAGCTTATCAATAATTCATTGTTTTATTCCGCTTGTCCAAAATTTTGAATATTTTTTCAATTGCGATGAAATATAATTTGTATTCTAATTTAAGTTCTTAAAACCAAATATTATTATTATTGTTATTATTATAAAAATTGGGCGATTGATATGACACCCTAGGGCTATGTGACTCCTGCGCTTGAGAAGATCTGAAAAGTAAATTATCTATACATATGTATCTTGTTAATATTAACCAACTGTATAAATACCTTCCACTGTAAATCCATTCCATATACCTTGCATGCGCACCAGCCGAGCTGGTTCCAAACCACAAGTTTAGCACAAAAAGTACAATCAGAAAATATTTTAACATCTTCATTCAGCTGTTGAAATTACAGACTAACTGTGTACGACAAGATTTTGAGAACTTGAAGCTTGTCTCTCTATATTTATTTCATATTTTTATGGCTTTTTATACAAATTTTGAAACGTCTTGCTGTATAGAGCGAAGCTTTTTGATGCCATCGAGCGATAAGAACAGCTGTGAAAAAGTTAAGTATAATTGTATTGTATATAATCTTCTTCTGTATATATATTTCAATTTGTTCATTTTAAATGGAACAATTAATCAAACATAATTTATTTTAGCGTGAAACTTATAATCTATCAGTAAAAAAAACCCAACCCGAGTAATCTCTTGTACATGTCCTCTTCAAAAACTTTTTAGAAAAAACCCGAATTTAGAAAAAACCCGAATTTCGAAAAACCTTTGCATCAAAATTTCCAAAATATAATTAAATTTATAAGGAATTAACAATCACTTTTTCGAGAGATTTTTGCCTTAAATGTTCCTAGAATATAATCAAGTTTATAATAAAATCAACGTGTTTGTTTTCGGCACAAAAAAACCCAATCGAGATAGCTGCGATAATGATATATCTTTGCCTTTTGCTTTTATATTAGGACTTTTCGATAAATTGTTGGATCATTTGGTCCTTTCGCTGCACTACACTGTCCCGTCCCCCCTTATTCCCTCACAACAAACGAACAATTTATTCCATTTGGTTTTTATACAGCCTGTGGCTACTTGTACAAATGCCCCCAGGACACACTATGAAAAGCTGATCGCTATGATATGCAAACCTTATGCTAATCCACGCAGTGGAAACTGAAAATGGAAAATGCCAAATGGAAAACTCGAAAACTGGAAACTGAAAACAGAAAACAGAGAGAAGAGAGAAGAGAGCGTAGTGCAGAGCAACGGATTAAGCCATTCGGTTGCAATTGTTTTGTTTGCTGCTGCTGCTGCTGCTGCTGTTGTTGTTGCTGCAGCAGCTGCATAAATATTTAAAATTTAATTGAAATTGCATTTGCAAGCCGTGGGGAGCGGAATGGAGCAGAGTAGACCAGAACAGAGCAGAGCAGAGCAGAGGCGGGCAACGAGGTCACGGTAAGATCAAAAGACAAGCGTTTGGCAGTTGTGGAAATCAACGCCTGAAAGCATGCAACACACACACACACACAGGCAGGCAGTGAGCAAGAGAGAGAGAGAGAGAGAGAGAGAGGGAAGAGAGACAGCTACGCGTGCAGGACATGCGAAAGCACAAAAGCGTTGGCTGCCAGGCAGTGGGCAGCGTTGACAAGCGCCAAAGATGTCCTGCAGCGCAGCAAGTGAGCGAGAGTGATGGCAAGCAGAGAGAGAGAGAGAGAGAGAGAGAGCGAGAGAGAGGGGAGATGAGCATATTCTGGGTACGGCGGCGGCCATGTGGTAGTCTCTATCTCTGCGTGCTTGTTTACTGTTGTTCGGGCTTTGGCAAGCGATTGCGTTACTTGCACACACACACACACACACACAGCAACGCACAGAGAGTGAGACACACACACACACGCACACACAGCAAGCAGACACGCCCACACATGCGCTTCCTTTTTGCATAAGCAACGCACGCCTGCACTTTGGGCACACACTGCGTATGCGTTATATGGCTTGTTATTTATCTTTAGCTCATTGCTCTCTCCGGGCAATGCCACTGACTGCCAATAAACTCTCGCAAGGTGATCGAGGGCGTGTGCTGGTGTGTGTGTGCGAAGTGGGCGTGGCCGGCACTCAAGGGCGTTTAATTGAATGTACGTGCCCCAGAACATGGCCGTAGACACATTAACAGCGCCGTGCGACGTCTGTGTCGCTGCCACCTTGACATCGTTGCACATTGCGACATTGAGGCACAGGCAGAGCCAGTTGCAGTTGCAGTTGCAGTTGCACTTGCTGCAGTGTTGCAACTGCAGTGGCATGTCGAGCTATTGTTGCTGCCACTGCTGCTGCTGCTGCACCTTATACGAGCATAAATCAATGCAAATTACGCTGTACGAACTCTGACATCGCTTAAAACTTAACACATGGCCAGGCAAAGCTATAGGTGTGTGTGTGTGTGGCAGGTGTCTCTGTGTGTGTGTGTGTGTGTGTGTGGCAGGTGTCTCTCGTGTGTGTGTGTGTGTATCTGACAATGCTCGTTTTTCAACCTGCACCGCAATTTTGCATTTTTCATGCACGCATTTTAATCACTCACTCAAAGAATGCTTACCATGATAATCTTTGCTCGTTTTGCTTCCCCTTGCTGGCCATTTTTCACACACACACATACACGCGCATACGCACACTATGCAAATATATGTACATATATGTGTGTCTGCGATATATGCAATTCCCATGCATGTTCAACATGATTAATTTCTGTAATAACTCGATTGGAATCACGCGCCAGCAGCAACTTTTCCATCACGCATTACATGCGCACAGTGGCAATTCAATGGCGAGGGTTGCCACAGCTGTTGTGAAATAATTTAATAATTTAAAAATATTACTTCAATTGTAATTTATAAATTAAAAAAAAGTAAATTTGTAAATGAAAAGATATATTTAATATAAATTATACAAAATACTATATACTTATCTTTAACAACTGCTGTGACAACCCTCGCGCTACTCGTCTGTGTCGATGCATTTGTATCTGCATCTGTATCTGTATCTGCTGGCTGTCCCTGGTGCTGGGGCACGTTCCTTTTTCTGTGCTGTGCCCGTACGTGAGTGAGGATTGTGCATGCCTCTTTGCGAGTGTTTGTGTCTGTGTGTGTGTGTGTGTGTGTGTGTGTGTGTGTGTAGTGGCATTGCCATCGCCTCTGCGGCAGCATTTAGCATTTGACTGCAGTCAGCCAAGCGGAGGACACAAACGCTCCGACGGGCACAGACGTGGAATCCGCCCGTGTGCCAGTTAAATAATTTTGCATGCAACTGCAAAAGTGCTGGTTCCTCTGTCGCACACACACACACCCCCATCCCCTTTCCCCTTTCCCCACTCACCTCTCTGCCCATCCCTTTAACCCATCCCTGCCCTGCTGCTCCTATGCGTCTCATCTCATGCCACATGCCACATGTTTTTTCATACAGTTCAATAAGTTTTAATACACTTAATTAATTCCCTCTGCGTCTGTCTGAGTGCCATACAGAGGGGCGTGGCATTTGCCATTTCAAATTCGATTTGTGAAAATAGATCTGTGCTTTTTTTTAGTTCCCCACCCACCGCGTAGTTTTTCCCTTTCTCTAATTTCAAATTGTCAATTGCATTTGATTTGCAGCTTACGCCTTGGCAACCCTGCACGCTGCTTGTGTTTACCTAAACTAAGTTATTCTAATTCAATTTACTCTACTCCTAATCGAATTCACTAGGATCACAAGTCAATTGCAATTTGCAATTTCGTTGGGCAAACAAGAAATTTGTTGAAACAGTTTTAGAAAACAGAAAAAAGATCGAAACCCGAAAGATCAAATGAAATAAACAGTTGAATGTACCTTTATCTATAAAGATTCCCCAGTTGCAATGCGTCGTATGGTAGTTAATAACATAAGTACTCGTCCTTCAAATTAAGTTCCGATTGTTAATTCTGTGCCAGCAGCACATGAGTATATATAGGAGTACTCTTTACATAGGAGATAATAAATGAAAAGAGAATTTTAATTGAGATAAACTTTGCCTCTTTACATCAGTCGTACGATGTCTTTTAACAAGATAAGTCGAATTACTATTCAGTTGTGCGGTCTTCTCTGCCTTATAACAAACATTGCTGCGGCACCGATATGTGAAGGCATCCCAGAGGAAGATATACCCTTATGCTTTCGTCTTTCACGACGATGGTACACGATTCAGGATGATTTCTATAAAAAACCCTGCAAATCAAGTCAGCAAAATGGTTTCAACAACTGTTTGGAAACAATCGATACAATGACGAGAAATCAATTCAACTCTGAGCGGGATATAGAATTAGAAAAACAAAAACATATAGAAATTTTTCGAAAGTTTCGAAAGTCTATAAGGGCTGAACCTAATAGAAAGCCAAATGGAGAACCTCAGCCAAGGCAACAAACTAAAGAAGATTCTGAACCTTGGTGGAAATTTTGGTAATTAAGAGTGAATATTAATAAAATGTTTTAGCATGATTAACATCAGAAAGTGAAACAACAAAATTGGACCTTTTTAATATTTTCGAGTAGAATCATTTGTGGGTCAGGTGAAGTAAATGAAATAAAGCTAAAAAGCTCTGACAAGAGATAATAAAAAATGCTCATCCAAAATTAATAAACACATTTATTAGTATTAGTATTTGTTTTTAATAAGATTTTCGATTCCAATGAACCCGATAAACAGGAATATTCAATATATATAATGTGTAAAATTCATTTTTACCAACTATTAAAGCGATTATTCTGATTAACGAGTGCCTCGCTCCCAAATGATCATCAAAACGAAATCAAATAGTTAAGTGCTTCTCAAAAAATAAATTTTGTATATAATTATAATTTGTATTAAAATATATTAAGAACTGTGAAGAGCTGCAAATTACATTATTTCAAATACATAACATAAATAAAACAATGTGTGATTTAATTTCATCATCGACATTAATTGATTTTCCCATATTTTTTAAATTATTAGTTGGTTTTTGATTTGCCGCATTGCGACATAGTATCTATGTAGATTTCCCAGTTGCAATGCATCGTAGGGTAGTTCATAACACAAGTACTCGTCTTTCAAATTGAGTTCCGATTGTTTAGTGTGTGCTAGCAGCACATGAGTATATATAAATAATAGAGAGTTCGCGATCGTGCTCTTTACATAGGAGATAATAAATGAAAAGAGAATTTTGATTGAGATTAACTTTGCCTCTTTGCATCAGTCGTACGATGTCTTTTAACAAGATGAGTCGAATTACTATTCAGTTGTGCGGTCTTCTCTGCCTTATAACAAACATTGCTGCGGCACCGACATGTGAAGGCATCCCGGAGGAAGATATACCGTTATGCATCTCTTTTTCACGACGATGGTACACGATTCAGGATGATTTCTATAAAAAACCCTGCAAATCAAGTCAGCAAAATGATTTCAACAACTGTTTGGAAACAATCGATACAATGACGAGAAATCAATTCAACTCTGAGCGGGATAAAGAATTAGAGCGGAAAAAAGAATTAGAAAAACAAAAAAATACAGAACTCTTTTCATATCGAAGCAGTTTAATGGCTGAAAGTACTAAAAACTTACATGGAGAATCTCAGGAAAGGAGAAAAATAAAAGAACCTAACGCTAAACCTTGGTGGAAATTTTGGTAATTTAGAGTGAATATTAATAAAGTGTTTTAGCATTACTAACATCAGAAAGTGCAACAACAAAATTGAATTTTTATTTTTTACATTTCTTATATTTTTGATATTTGTGGCTCAGATGAAATAAGTAAAACAAAGCGAAAAAGCTCTGTCAAGAGATAATAAAAAAAGCTCATCCAAAATTAATAAACACATTTATTAGTATTAGTATTTGTTTTTAATAAGATTTTCGATTTCTATGAAACTGATAAACAGGTTTACTCAATATATATAATGTGTAAAATTCATTTTTACGAACTATTAAAGCGATTATTCTGATTAACGAGTGCCTCGCTCCCAAATGATCTTCAAAACGAAATCAAATTTTTAAGTTCTCATAGAGTTCTCAAGCTCTAGAATAAATGCTGATGATTACAAATTCTTCTGAATATTCTTCTGGACTTATCAAAAAATAAATTTTGTATATAATTATAATTTGTATTAAAATATATTAAGAAATTTGAAGGGCTGCAAATTACGTTGTTTCAAATACATTACATAAATAAAACAATGTATGATTTAATTTTATCATCGACATTAATTGATTTTCCAATATTTTTAAAATTATAAGTTGCTTTCTGATTTGCCGCATCGCGACATAGTGCATCGGCCTCATCACTATTTCCTTCCAATCGAATACACGTCTCATAGCTCTCGATGTGTAGTTCACCCCAACAGCGAATTCCACTATTTATATCATGTACTCCATTACATGCCGGACCAGCCCTGCTCATGGAAGTCAAGGCAAATATGAAATAGAGAACTGCAAGCAATTTCAACATCTTTATTTGGCTGATGGAACACAACTGTGGATTGCTTTGTAGAAGACTGCTAAAAAAAACACTTTGCTTTGATTTAAAATCAAATAAATTATATAGCACTTGAAATTGATAACAGATAACATTGAAAATATTTTGGATGCTTGGAATTCCCAGCGCTGCAAAGAAAGCTCATTTATTTTGAATACACATACACATAAGTTTTAATTAAGCTTTGTGTTTCATTTCTTTATTATAAAAAGTTCACATGTTCGCAAAGTTATTCTTTACGTGTTTCTGGTGTTTTGGTAGCAAATAATTTATGTAAGAAATTCCTCGGACCCAATGCGATGCGATCATCTGCAACCGATGCTGGGGCCAAATGCAATTGTATAATATCCATCCAGTTCTCATGCTCCATCATGATGGTTATTGTTGCCTTTTGGGCAGCAACTATACCACACATATCACTCTGGCATTCACTTCTTCCTCCCTTGGCACAACACTTCTCATAGAATGTGTTCTTCAACTCGTTCCATTGTTGCACTGCAGCCGCACAAGCTTCAAGATTTTGTTTCTCAATTGATTCACAATGGGGATCAGCTCGAATGTTGATTATCAATATGATCATGCAAGCGAGTGTTCCCAAACAAAGTTTCATTGCGTTGCAGTTGTTGAGAGTTGACTGATCGCTGAAAGAAGACTGAAGCCTTCAGAGCAGAGTTGTCTTGAAGATATACGATCCAACACGGAAATAAGTGTCGATTTTAAAACCGGTCAATAATTAACTTATTAATATTTTAAGTATTCTTTTAAAATACAAGAGTACCGGCCAGTTAGATACCCATTACTTAGACAGTATCTCTCTAATATACTCCTTCACTTTCGATAATTGTAACTATAACCCAAAATGAAGAGTAGATTCTTCTATTCTGTGCTTACTCATGGAAAAGAATATCTACATTTTATGTGGAGTGAAAAAAAGAAAGAAAATTTACGCAAATGTTCATAAAATAATTTAATTTTGTTTTATTTTTTTCATTTTCTTTTTTTTATACAAATTAGTTATTAAAAAATTTCAGTTTGCATTCTTTAGTTTTTTTCTCAATTCTGTACAAAAATTCAAATAATCTTCTACCGCCCAAAGAATGCTTGAAACTGACTCCAATACTTTCATAATCTAATTTATCTAATGCTTCTTTTTCCGCTTGTAGTTCACACGATTCAAAAGTTTTAGTTTTCGCATTGACACATTTAAGTAGAAACTCATTCTTCGCTGTGAAATAGTAACGCACTGCAGCTGTACAACAATTTCGATATTCGACTTTAACATTTCTACAATCCATTAATCCATAAACATTCGATACGAGCACAAGGCTGAATGCTGATAAAAAACAAATACTGCGTGATTTCATTTTAACGAAGTCTGGTGGGCAACTAGGGCAACCTAGAGGAAATTTGAAATTATATAGTAAACTTTTCTGAGCTTTCAAGCTTTTATATTTATTGACTTTATATTTGTTATTTATAATCTTTCAAAAGTTTTTATATAAAGTGTGTGTGTGTATGTTTATTCAAAATATTTAATTGCTGCCAGCCAATACTTTAAGAGAACATTTATATGATATAATTATACATAAATATTACAAATGGATTATCAATAGGATGCTGCTTTATCTTTATTTTCAAGTTCTTATTGACATTATTCCCATTTAAACCTGTTCCCACGTCTACCACCCAAAGAGACTCTGGTATCAATTTCAACTGGCATATTTGAATTATCATCGTTATCATCAATTTTTTCACTTCGTATAGCTTGTGCCGCTTGATTCGATGCCCAGAGATCACACTCAGAGCATATACTTCTTGGATTGATCATCAAATCGTTCTCACAGCACTCTTCGTGAAATCGATTCTTTAAGTTATAATATTTTCGGACTCGAGCTTGACAAAGCTCTTTATACTCAGCCGGTACTGTGTCGCACTCTTTCGAGGCTGACGAATCACAAATCCACAGAAAACTGAAGATTCCAAAAATATATATAGCGTAAGCTTTCATCTCTCTCTCTCTCTCTCTCTCTCTCGTTTCGACGCGCTATAAATATCAACGGGTTTCTGAGAACAAGTGCCCTGATAAGCCCTGGTAAGCTACAAGCCTTTGTACACTATCGGTCGTGAACGCGTACTGAACTATAGCGTGCTTCCAGACTTGTTTATATGTCGTAGGTTATACTGAATGCAGTAATCTGTTAAATTACAACGAGTAACACAACTGGTTCTCTATTATGTTCTATATTATACACAGAAAAAGGGGAGAGAGAGAAAGCGAAAGATTAAATTTTTTTGTTATTATTGAAAAATAATTTGTATATTCCACAACTCTGGAGTGATCAGTAGCGATCTTGGGTAATTAATGAATTGCATTTTTTTTCATTAATAAATTTACTGACAAGCTGTATGTGCTATATTTAGTACAATATTATATCATTTCAAAGAAGCACAACCGGTTTGAGGCCTCGCACCTTGCAGTAGGTTATTACGTATACGCAACGTTTTTTGATTGAATGATTCTGAGAATTGTTATTAAATTCCGTATGCAAAACATTTACAGCTTCGTTTTGGATTTACCAAAATTGCAAACTGGATATATGATATGGTTCGATTGTCATATTCCCTGGATAGCTTCAATTAAAGGCAAAGTTACAGCGCGACTACAAATTGCTGGAGAAGCGTTTATTTGTCATAGGATTTGGTCCAGGAGGAGGCGAGGGCGCAAAGCAACAGTGCAAACAAATGCATGGATGGTCGGAGGGGGTAGATCAGTAAAAAAGACAACAGTAGCAGGGCAATGACTTAACGGATTTTCAATCTCAGCCGCGTTTGGGGGAGGCAAGTTGGGTTGGGTTTGCTCTGTGGTCGCTGCTGCCGCTGCTGCCGCTGCTGCTGCGCTGCCTTGGCCACTTTACAGCCGATATTTATATTTATTTTTATTTTATTTTTATATTTACACTGTCGTACATGTTTGCTTGTCTCTCTGTCTGCCCCATGCGCGCTCTCCCGGTCTCTCTACGCTCTCTCTCTGTTTGTTTGCAGCATCAACTTTTGCCGGCAGCCGAGGCAGCGAGCCAATGGTCACGGCAGTCACTACGGCTGAGGGGCGTGGCAGGTGGGGTTGGAGGGGGTAGAGAGTCAGAGGGTGAGCTGGGCGTAACATCCGCCATGCATTTCCTTGCGGAGTTGAAATAAATTGCGAATAGTAAAAACCACCAATAAATTGTCATTTCCGTAAGAGGGATATTACATTTTTTAAATTTATGAGCGTGTGTGTGTGTTACAGTGTGTGTGTGTGTGTGTGCGAGTGTCAATGTGTGCGTGTGAGGTTTTTAACAAAAAGTAACAAGCTGCCGCTTCGGTTTGCATCTGCCCCATTTTCGAATTGTTTCGCTTGCAGTTGCCTCGTGCTGCTTCTGCTTCTTGGCCGAAAGTTAAATTGAAACGGATGTGACAACAACGAATTTTGCAACGAATTTTTGCCACACGTTTCCGCTGCTGATAGACAACTTAAATGCTCTGCTGGCTGCCGGCTGCTGGCCAACCAAAAATTCTAATTAACTGATAAAAGCGTGAGAGATGGAAACAAAAGAGTTGACATTAAACAATATCGAAAATGAATTATTATGCATGCCAATTGCACTCACAATGCACATGCCTAACATGGCCAACGTGGCGTATACGCAATATGCCCCAAGTAGTGCTGCAGTGCAGTGCAAAAACCAAATGCAACCACAACAAATTATAATAACGTTTATCGATTAATCGCAGACAAGCAGAGGCGGGGGTGGGGGTGGGGGTGGTGAGGTGCGATGTAATGGTCAACACAGTCATGGCATGTATCGTAATATGTTTCCATATGTTACCTCAGCCAAATGCCCCGCGGATTCGAATAACCGAACAATAACTAACACACACAGTTGCACCGCGACCCATTCGACACGACAATTTATGTTGCAAGCAAGCTGTGTGTGTGTGTGTGTGTGTGTGTCCTTGCAACAAATTAAAAAATAATACAAGTTTTATCTTATGTTAGCTTACAATTTTAATGATATTTTACACAGTTTTCTTATAGATTATAAAATATATATAAATATAAGCGTGGCTTACGACCTGCATTCACAAGTCAATTGGAATTTGCAATTTCGTTGGACAAACAAGAAAGTTGTTGAAACAGTTTTAGAAAACAGAAAAAAAAATCGAATAATACCAAACAAACCCGAAAGATCAAATGAAATAAACAGTTGAATGTACCTTTATCTATGTAGATTCCCCAGTTGAAATACGTCGTATGGTAGTTCATAACACAAGTACTCGTCTTTCAAATTGAGTTCCGATGGTTTAGAGTGTGCTAGCAGCACATGAGTATATATAGATAATAGAGAGTTCGCGATCGTGCTCTTTACATAGGAGATAATAAATGAAAAGAGAATTTTGATTGAGATTAGCGTTGCCTCTTTGCATCAGTCGTACGATGTCTTTTAACAAGATGAGTCGAATTACTATTCAGTTGTGCGGTCTTCTCTGCCTTATAACAAACATTGCTGCGGCACCGACATGCGAAGGCATCCCGGAGGAAGATATACCCTTATGCTTCTCTCTTTCACGACGATGGTACACGATTCAGGATGATTTCTATAAAAAAACCTGCAAATCAAGTCAGCAAAATGGTTTCAACAACTGTTTGGAAACAATCGATACAATGACGAGAAATCAATTTAACTCTGAGCGGGATAAAGAATTAGAAAAACAAAAACATAAAGAAATCTTTCGAAAGTTTCGAAAGTCTATAAGGGCTGAACCTAATAGAAAGCAAAATGGAGAACCTCAGCCAAGGCAACAAACTAAAGAAGATTCTGAACCTTGGTGGAAATTTTGGTAATTAAGAGTGAATATTAATAAAGTGTTTTAGCTTGATTAACATCAGAAAGTGCAACAACAAAAATGGATTTTTTTTACACATTTTTAATATTTTCGAGTAGAATCATTTGTGGGTCAGTTGAAATAAGTAAAACAAAGCGAAAAAGCTCTGACAAGAGATAATAAAAAAAGCTCGTCCAAAATTAATAAACACATTTATTAGTATTTGTTTTTAATAAGATTTTCGATTCCAATGAACCTGATAAACAGGTATATTCAATAAATTCTAGCAGCTGAGCAATATTTCAAATACTGAAGATTATATGAGCTAGAAAATATTTCGAATCATTGCACAATCCATGAATATTCTTTTTTTTATACATATTAAATGAGAACCGTGATTAATTCTTCCAATGTATAGTGTATTTAAAAATCGACTCACGCCATTGCATTCATCTCAAGCTGAGTATGCGTTCCTTTTTTTGTGGTGTTCTTTTTCCTGTTATAGTACTTTTGCCACCTACATAGTACCTAAAACCACAAATCTCTTGATCCAACTTACATAATATTATTATTATTTTATTTGCAAACATTTTTTTTTGCATTTTTTTTCTGCTGTCAGAAAATTTAACACAGCAAGTAAAACTCTTCTACAGGCGCGTAGATTATTATTTGCAAATTTTCCAATGTGTCTGCATGTGTGTGTGTGCGTGTGCGTGTGTTGTGGGTTGGCAATTTGCATGTGGTTATGCGCAAATTTCATTGTTAAGCGCACTCTGTAAAGCTATGCAAAGGGCAGACGCAGTATCCGCTTCCCATCTACTACACGTGTTCATGTCCAGAGAGATAGAGAGAGAGCCAGAACAAATAAACAAACCAGACGAACAATACGGAAAAACCTACGAAAAAAGCAGAGAGGATGCTGCAGTTGCATGCAGATTTCTCTCACAACTTGCAGCAAAATGCAAAATAATGAAAAACTACCGGCTTTCATTTGCAATAAGCTGCGGCGACGATTGTGGCATGCTCTGCCGTGGCAGCCATCGCTGCCTCCGCTGCTGCTGCTGCTGCACAAATATGAATATTCATTTTGTAATTTCTGCATTAGGTGCGGCTTTTCCTGACTGCCAGAGCTGCAGTAATTAGCTGCGAATGCTGCTGCGGATATTGGGTAATTGGATGCGCCAACCAGCCAGCCAGCCAGGCAGGCAGCCAGCTAATTATAGCCAAAAATACCAAATACCACCCAAATGCAGAGCCCACTCCGCTCCACTCACGTGGCAAATGCGTAACAACAATTTGGCGTTTTTTATCCAAACTAATAGCTGCATATAAATCGCTGGCTGGCTGGAAAACAGCTAAAACGCCTTAAGCCAGAAGAATACGCATACAATTTTCACGATAAATTTCACAAACAAACACCTGAGATACATCATTAGATTAAACAGAATGATACGGAAGCAGCAGCAGCAGCATCAGCAGGCAAAGACAAAGTCCCTCGATGGCAACGCGTGTCGCATGCCAAAGCCAGCCAAAGCTGGCACAGTGGTACCAAAACGAGTGTAAATGGAATAATGAGAGCTTCTAGATTAGTTCCAGAACCAGAAAGTAAGAAGTAAGTAAGCTATAGATTTCTACCTAAAATTCACACTCATCATTAATTTACTTAATTTTTACCTTATGTAGCCCACTGTGCCAGCGTTTACCTGCTTTGCCAGCCAAGCTCATTAGTGAAAAATTACTTTTGCGGTGACTTATGTCATTTCGCTTGAATTTGTATTTGTTCCTTTTATTTGCACTGCCTTGTGGTTTGCCTCTGCTGCGGCTGCTTCTTCTTCTGTTCTAAGCTAAGAAATCTCAGCTCATGTATCATCTGCACGCCCAGCTTTTTTTGGGGGGGATGAGGAATGGATGGACAGGCAGGCGACAGTTTATTTGACTACGAAAATATGACATTGCCTCGTGTTGTTGTTGTTGTTCTTGCCTTGTCGTCTTTAAAGCCAAAAGGATTTTCATTTTTGGAATTTCAGCTTTCGGTTTTTGTAGTTTTGCTGCTTTTCCTGCTGATTTTCCGCTGAGCCACGCAATTTCCTGTAGCGTTACGTGCTGCAATTGCAGCCATGTCAAAAATGTCAAACTCTGTGTGTACTCACTCGGGCCCAGGCATCGAGAGAGTGTGCCTGCAACTGAATCATTATATAAATATTATATGGCAGACCCTGAACCCCCCCCCCTCCTCTGCCATCACTCTGGCTGGATTGCTTGGCAAATGTTGCGCTTAATGAAGCCAAAAGGTTGTTTATCAAAAATATTACCGAGTTGGTTGGTTAATTAAAAAAAATTGCGTATACGCCATGTGAAATGTGTTAAATATTGCGCATACGCCAAGTGAGCCAGCGCGTATGCTTTAATTTAATAAAAGACAAAAAACTGCATACACACGCATACAAAAAAAAAACAAGTAAAAATAACGAGAAATTTTTGCTGTTGTCGTTTAAAACATTTTATGAAACATTTTTCACAAATAAGTTAAGAAAACAGCATTTTATTGCGTTGGGTTTTTTTCTGCGTGTGTGTTTGTATGCTGCACTTGACATATTTGCATGGGTGTGTGTGTGTGTGTGTATGCGAGTGTGTGTGCCGCTTTAACATATTGAAATGCTGCTAAAGATTGCAAGATAATCGACCCCAGAGCGTATTGTCTATTGCCAACTGGAAGCTCTCTCTCTCTCTCTCTCTCTCTCTCTCTCTCTCTCTCTTAGGGCAAGTTCTTTTGCTGCTGAGTACTCGGCCGCTGCTGCGATGTGGGCAAATTAAATTAAAATGCCAACATGCTGGCACGCTTGCCAAGCGTGTGCATACCCTGTAAATGTAACCAAGCAAGCAGCAGGGTAGGCAGGTTGTGTGTGCTTAAGAAGTGTATATATTGTATTTTTAGTGTTTTATTTTATTGTTTTATTCGTAAATAAAATTGTTAAGGAAAATACAATTTGTTATTTTCAATTTTTTATTTTTATTTATTAATTTAAATATTTTTGGTACGTGGTTTCCTGTGACAAATTTGTTTTTTGTTTTTTTTTTGGTTGTTTTGTTTTCGTTTGTTGTTTGGTTGAGTAAGTCCTTGGCTTGTTGTGGTGATTTAAAATCCCCATAAGTCGGGTGGCGTCGTCGGGCAACGCGGTGGCCGTCAAATCGCCATTTTTTCACCGACCGGGGTGACCTCATAAATTTAATGTGACACTGCGTTGGGGCACGCCATCTGTTGAACCGAAGTTGTTGCTTCGTTGGCAAAATGGTTATTATGGTGATATTGGTGTTGCGGTGGGCTTCGATTGATCGCAAATTACGGTCATAATTTGGTAATCCCAACTGTCTTTGTTAGGGCGTTTGTGATTATTTGTGGGTTTTGTGGCGTAGCGGCGTTTGTTTTTAACGCTCATTTTCGGAAGTGATGAAAATGACGAATGGCAAATTTCGTCATCGGGAAGGCGAGCACTTGGCCAATAATATTTTAATGTTAATAATATTAATCTCCATGAATTAAATAAATTAAAATAATTTTTTATTTTTTATCGGTTTATGTTTATATTTCAATACACATTCTCTTATATTTCTTCTAGAGCTTTATAAATTGTGTATAGCATATGGTAAGTATAGTTTCGGGGATCTAGGATATCTAGGCCAATATATCTTTCAGATACACTAAAAGTAAGTCGCATCTGTCAGTCGCGCTAGTTGCCACTTTTCAAGCTTCTTCCACTTGTTTTCAAACGCTTTTGCTGCACATGCTCCGGTTGCAGCTGCTCGTGCCGCCGCCGCCTCTGCTGTTGCCTCGTGTTGTAACTTCTAGTTGCCTGGCACGCTTCATATTGCAACACGAGCGGTGGCGCCACTGTGCGCCATTTTCATCAGACCTCCGCGGTGTCATTTATCAAAAAAGCTAAAAGAATATATTTGCATTTTGAAATATGGCATTTTTATGCATTGGTGTGTTGCATTTTGCGCTGCGTCGCTCGGCAAAAATTACCCATGCCACATAGTCGAGGGGCAGCAGCAGCAGCAGCAGTAGCAGCAGTGGCTGCAACAGAAGCAACAGCATACCAGCAAGCAAAATTCATATAAAATACGAATTCATAAGGCGAAAAATATGCGTGTATGCGGTGTATGTTGTGAGTTGTGCGTTGTGTATACGCCACGTTGGCCGCAATTTATGCATACATCTTTCTGCAAACGTGTATGCACATTCAGACATACCATGTACATATGTATTTATGCATTTATTTTGTTTTTTTTTACCCCTCATATGGCGAAAGTTTGTCAAGAGTGCATTGACCAGCAGCGGGAGAGACAGACACACAGCTGTCTTGGTAGGTAGATTGACGTCTTAAAATTAATTATATATTTTTAAATTTAAATTTTACTATTTTAATTTAATAAGAAATAATAATATCTTCATTTTTCATTCCCTTATATATTTTTATATTTTAATATTTTATTATTCTGGCTCATTTATTATTATTATTGACGTCTTAAAATTAATTATATATTTTTAAATTTCAATTTTACCTTTTTAATTTAATATGAAATAATAATATCTTCATTTTTCCTCCCTTATATATTTTTATATTTTAATATTTTATTATTCTGGCTCATTTATAATTTTAAATTATTTTTATTTTTACTGCAATTTGTCTGTGTTTAGTTGCAATAAATAACAAATTAAATAAATATCTTAATTAATTGATTAATAAATAATCTGCAAGATCAACTAACTATATGTGATTTCAATTTAATTTGCTTGCAACTTGTGTTAATTATTTATTATGCTCCCCCCAAAAGCATTCACTTAGTTCAGTTAGTTAGTCGCACATAAAATACAATGCTTAATGCTTTAATAAAATGCCTCGTGGCACACATGTTATTCAATTGCCGCAAGGACACACTGGGCGTGGCAGTGGCAACAAATTAAGCATTGGCCTGGCCAGCGAACATGGCCAGCAGGCACATACTATGCCACTTTAAGCATAGTTCAAGCTTAACACGCTTACTAGCGCGCTTGCCTCTCCCCTCCCCTGTATCTCTATTTTTTGTTACTTTAGATACCCTGTAACTGTAGCACTGCGCGGCTTGCTGTGCTTTAAGTAACTCGCATATTTTGCTTTTACTTTTACTTTTTTTTACAGCGTATCTCTTGCTTCGAGCTTTGTCTTTAGGTTTTATGCCACTTCCGGCTTGCAACTCCTTTTACCATTTGCAGCTCGTTCATTTCTTTTCGGACTTTTTCTTCTGCCTTACTTTCTTTTTCTCTTCCTTTTCCTATCTTCTCTGCCTTGCTGTGTTTACTAATTAACCGAAACATGCGCTCCTTGTAGTTACGCCTTCGTTTGCCACTTGCTTTGTTGTTGTCTGCCTGCCTGCCTGCCTGTGTGTGTGTGTGTGTGTGTCAGTGTGTGAGTCTGTGTGTCTATGTGGCATTGATGAAAGACCCCGAAGACTAGTCCCCTCCTACCTCTGGCTAGGTGTATTATTTTGCAATTAGACTGCCGGCCATGCTGCGCCTTGCCTTGCCTTCCCTCATGCCACGCCCACTCAATTTGCTATGCATCAAAATTGGCTTTAAGGCGGCTTTTCAGACTTTGCTGCCTGAAAGTTTTTCGCTTACGCGCATTATTTATTCGCCCCGTTCGCCGTGTCAGCAAAATTCGATGTTCGATGTTTCTTTAATTGCGCTTCGATTGCAATATTGCGTATACGCCGCGTTAATGAGTTGATAATGAATTTATTAAATTTACTACACACGCTGCACTCGCACTCGTTAGATAAATTAACCAGCCAGAGATCCTACATATATGTAGAGAGCATTAATAGCAATAATAATATGTGCAATGTATGTAAAAATAATAATAATAGTGTAATATGCGAACGGAATACGTCGGTGCCGCCTGCCATAATTTATTATTTATGCCAGCGCCATATATATATATATATATATGCACATAAATTGATCGGCATTTTTATTGTTAATTTATGCACTTTGTTAAATAACTTAAATGCGCCTGTAATGACATATAAAAAACGGGCAAATGGGCAACGCAGGCAACATTCGCGATAATTTATCAGCATTAACAGCGCGCGCTGGGCAGACCGCAATTTAAAAATCATATAACATTTGTTTTGTTTGCCAAGACAAACGTAAATAACGAAAAAAAAAAGCGAAAAAAACAACACAACAATAAAATACAAACAAATTAGTTAAATAATAAATGGACTCTCGCTGCTTACACACACACACACACACTTAAAAATGCCACAGAATTTGTAAACATTTAATGCTAATTTCATTTGAATGCAATTAAGTCGAGTGCTTGATTTGAACGCTGTTTATACCCTGTAAAAGTGGGCTAGTACGAGCGGAGATATATGTGCAGCTAACAGTAAATAATATATACTATTTAGCAACAATCATCCCCCCTCCCATTGTGGTTTTCAAAAACTATTTTCCAAACACTCTGATTATGCCCAAAAACTGCAAAACAAACAATATAATTATGCGCAATTTGAATTTCGCCGCGTAATTGAAACATTAAATCAATTAGAGCCAAAACCCGCGATGATCCACAATAGCCACTTGTGCCGTTAGATACATGTGTAGAGGCTTTCCATAATGGCAATTAAACGTAGAGTTGGAAAAACGTAAGAAGAAAAAAATAATTTTTTTTTTTCGAAATTCCTATGAAATTCAAAAATATTTTCACTTTTAAACCTCCTGCAGTTTTTCATTGTGTGTGGCTAAGAAAAAAATGCATGGCAAGTGCAGGCATTTTCCATATACAATTGAAAAGCTAACCACGCCCCCACTCCCCGCCCAATTTCGAAAACGAACAAAACCAAATGCACATAAGTATAATAGAAATTACACTGCCTCGCACGTACTGTGTGTGTGAGTGTTTGCGGTTCTATTGTTTTTGGGGGCAGCAAAGCTTGTGAAAAGCGGGCGTGGCACTAGATACGCGTATACGCATTATCAGGCGCATAATAAGCAACTCCCTCCCCCCACTTGCCACGTGCATTATTTATTTATTTAAAAACGCCGCCTGGCCGCAGCTCAATTATGCTGCATGGCAAGCGATGGCAGCGGGAGAAGGGGGTAGGATCCAAAAGGGGGAGGTCAGTCGGTTGTTTGGGGTATTGTGTGCATATTGTGGGTGAACCTTTTTAGCCACTTTCGTTTTAATGTAATCAAATGAACGTGCCTGGCATTATTCCATTGCCAATAAATTCCACTGGCATCGAGTTGGTCAGGCTGCCTCTCGCGGGATCAGACTACACTCTGCATCCCTCTCACGGCAACAACAAAAACAACAATGGGCAGCAAGGAAAAACAAAAAAAAAAAAATAAAGAAAAGAAAACGTGTAAAATTGAAAACCGCAGAGTCGCAGCAAAGTCGAAGACGAAGCTCGGCCAGGGCGCATAATTGAAAGGGACAACACGTCGAGGCGAGGCTATTAGGTTTGCCAGCTATCATTGCTCCTGGGACACACGGCACACGGGAGAGAACTGGCAAAGAGAGAGAGAGAGAGAGAGAGAGAGAGAGAGAGTGCTCTCGAGTAGCTAGCTAATGGATTTCGATCCACTCTTCGCTCACTCAATACTCAATGCACTGGCTGGCCCGCATATTTATTTATGTTTATTATTTATTTACTTTTTACTTAGCGCAAGTACTTTAAACAAAATTTCCCTCTTGTATTGTCCGAGCAAACAATGTTAAAACACATCGCACACACTTGCATAAAAAGCTGGAAAAAAAGAAAAAAATACCAAAAAATAAAAATACCCCAACAAAAACAACATTTTTGTAGTGCCTTGTCCACCTTAAATCGGACTCGTTTCTGTTCTGTATGAAAATATGCAAAATAGCTGTGAAAAATATTTCTATTATTTATTTAGTCACACCCATCGCTCTCACTCGCACTCGCCCTCTCTCTCTCTCTCTCTCTCTTTCTATCTGGCATTCTGTGCGTACGAGTACAACTCAATGATGCGAATGGAATGTGCTTAGAGAATTTTTCGTATTGTATATTTTTCATATTTTATGTATGCACAACCCGAAAGAGATGCCAGAGAGAAAAAGAGAGCATAAAAGAAAATGGAGTATGTTATGTGTGTGTTTGTGTGTGTGTGAGAAAGAGTTAGATAATGGGCTGCCCTTCGCAGATGAAGCATGCGATTTAAAATACTGAACACAACGGGAGTTCAGAACATAGTACATATGTAAAACCTATTGAAGACTCATATAAAATATGTAAACATAAACATAGTTTAAATGAAAATGCGTTGGATTTCATTGATTAAGTTATTTAAGTTATTTGCTTTATTTTAAATATTGCGCAATACTTATAATTGCTGCAATGCTAATCAGAATGAACTGTATATTATATAAAAAAAAATTATTTTCCTATCTGGCGCACTCTATCTGTTCCTCTCATTTGAACATTGATCTCTCACTTATTAATCTCTAACTTATTTAATAGCAAGTATAAGGCATCTGCGGCCCCACAATGTCTCTATCTATCTATCAGACATCTTTGTTTTAATTATATAATTATAAAATAGTAACAATTGAGCTATATTTGTTGCAAATCGTGTAATTAATAAGACTGTATTAGTTTCTAAATATCATTAAAATTTATTATTGCTCTTTCGCATAAGTAAACTATAAGTGATTATTTTATAAAACAAAAACATCGTTTTAGTATCTCTTATTACCCAAAAACAAAGCTAAGAAAGCTATACCAACGTTCTTCTTTTCCCTTATGGGTTCTTATTACAGGACGTCCTTCACTGTCTCGAATAGGATCAACACTTAGACCTCCTCTGTCTGAAATAGATTCGTTTTTCCACTCCGAGAATAATTTTATCATCGCCCCGGTCTTGACGATCTCCATACAGCTCTCATAGCCAACTGATCCTTGCTGTAATGTTGGGCATGTCTCCAAATAGATTTCATCCAGAAGCGTATGCCATCGGCCTATTAGACGTATGCATAAGTTCTTGTCTTCCGGCACGACATATTTACAGCTCGGTTCTGCAGCGAGGCTCGTTATCAGGTAGAGAAGAGAAAGCAACTGAATAATAAGTCGACCCATCTTGTATAGAGGCATCGAGAGACTGATTCTGAAAGAAGCAACGTAAATCTCAATTGTCTCTTTAATATTATTTGGAAACAGCATCAGCAACTTATGTTGACAGATTAACAAATTTATCAGTAAAAAACAAACAAGTCGGTAAGGCTACAGTCGAGCGCGCCCCACTGTAAGATACCCTTCTCCCAAATTTTACCCACGTGTAACCATAATTTTAAACAGAGTATTCTGCACAAATAATTCTACTAGACATGACCCAACACACAAGCGAGTAAAGCGACGCGTTACGACGTCGACGTCAACTGCTCAAAGCAGCGCGCCGGCTGCTGCTCGTACATTTGTACTAAAAACGTTGACTTGAATAACTTATGAGTTATTGGCCCGATCGGATAGTAATTTGGAGAATATGTTCATATTTCATTCAGCATTATGTGTACCAAAGCAGAATGTTATGAGTTCAATGTTTTGCCTAATAATCACAAATTACCGATTTGCGGAGGCGGTGGGCGTGGCAACAAACATTTGACATAAACTTGTTCTGCACCGGATATACAGGAACAATCATACCAAATTTGGTGTCTCTAGCTCTCTTAATAGCTGAGATCTGTTGTCTCAAACAAACAGACAGACAGACGGACATGGCTCAATCGACTCGGCTAGTGATCCTGAGCAGGAATATATATACTTTATGGGGTCTGCCACGCCTGCTTATGCCTGTTACATACATTTGCACAAAGTTAGTATACCCTTTTTTGACCATTTTCAATGGTCGAAGGGTATAAATAGTATAAATTGAGCTATATTTGTTGCAAATCGAATAATTAATAAGACTGTATTAGTTTCTAAATATCAATAAAATTTATTATTGCTCTTTCGCATAAGTAAACTATAAGTGATTATTTAATAAAACAAAAAAATCAATATAGTATCTCTGATTCATCACGTAATTGTAACATTTTATTACCCAAAAAGAAAGCTATACCAAGGTTCTTCTTTTTCCTTATGGGTTCTTATTACAGGATTTCCTTCACTGTCTCGAATAGGATCAACACTTAGACCTCCTCTGTCTGAAATAGATTCGTTTTTCCACTCCGAGAATAATTTTATCATCGCCCCGGTCTTGACGATCTCCATACAGCTCTCATAGCCAACTGATCCTTGCTGTAATGATGGGCATGTTTCCAAATAGATTTCATCCAGAATCGTATACCATTGGCGTGTTAGACGTATGCATAAGTTCAAATCGTCCGGTATGACATCTTCACAGCTCGGGGCTGCAGCGAGGCTCGTTATAAGGCAGAGAAGAGAAAACAACTGAATAATAAGTCGACCCATCTTGTATAGAGGCATCGAGAGACTGATTCTGAAAGAAGCAACGTAAATCTCGATTGTCTCTTTAACATTATTTGGAATCAGCAACTTATGTCGACAGAGTAACAAGTTTATCAGTAAAAAAAAAACAGTATATAAGGAAGAGATTCTTGTAATAATATGATTCAGGCGGAAGTTGAATGAAACGGTTTATTGACTTATATACATACATGCACATACTGATAAAGCGAATCAGTTGGCTGAATGAGAGCCACTGCTCAAAAGAAAAGATCTAAAGATCTTTGTAAGCCAATTCCATGATTTCCCTAGGAAAAAGAACCATTATCATCGGTCTTCCATTTGGTTCAGCACGAATTCCACCTCGAAACGCAATCATTTCTGTATTATCAGATCTTAATTGCTCAGTTGCCTTTCGATTGACTGGATTTACAGGTTTTTCTATAAATTTCATCCTGAATTTCATACCATCGATACACCAAGGTACGGCAATCGTCTGCATATATAGATAATCACAGGCAGATTATCAGAGAACTCGACTCATCTTTACTGACGGCACCAAAGAACTGATGACTGATGTTTCGTATGTTCTGTACAATCGGAACAGTGTAATATATTTATATAACATAGCATGTAAGATAAACACATATTGTAACAACATAACTATCGTAGAGAATAACAGATTGTTACCGATTAATTGTAAAGAAAAGCAACCATGTAAAATATCGATATATTCAATGCAATATACGATGAATGAAGGCGATAAGTTTAAGAGGAAGCTTGGAGAGTAATGCTATAAAGTTAAAAATTGTAAAATCAAGAAGTCGAATCTAATCTAAACTTTAAATAAATATTATTGTCCACTACAACAGTAAGAAGCCTTATAAAAATTTTAGACTGCGTATTAAAAATTGTTATCAGCTCATAATTTTGCCTCAGTCTCTATAGAGCATACCAAAAATAACTGTGTATTTTAAAATTTCAGGCATTATCGTTATCAAAGAAAACTGAATAATACTATACGTAGTATTGTATATAGTAGAATCGAACAAATAAAAGGCAGCCTATGAAATTTTCAACGAAAAAACCAAATTTAAATTGAATACTTACAATAATACATTCTGTGTATACCAAAATGAGTTAAGAAAAGAAAAATGTTATTATTATATTTATGTAGGCAGTTTATTAGCAATTCAACGAGAGAGAACACTTGAACGAACTCCAAACATCATCCCAAAAACCACTTGACGAATGAGGTTTTCTTTCTTGTATGACTCCTAATTTGCTCTCAGCTTTACCTTCTAATAAACTAGCACTGTACAGCAAGATTTCAGCATTTTGTTCTATCTCTAGTGGTACAGAATTTGTTTCTACCTCGAAAGTTAACTGATCAATTGCCTCCTTGTTCACTTCTTTCATACATTCGTCATAGCCATCGAATCCTGGTTGTAGTATGGGACATTTTCTGCCTTGAATCAGTTCCTGTAGTGCGTTCCATCGATGCAATAGGATATTACACTTCTCAACATCTTTCGAATCTTTACAGCTCGGTTCTGCACTGAGGCTCGCTATCAGGCAGAGAAGAGCACACAACTGTATAATAATTCGACTCATAACTTGATGAAAGGCAACGAAAGACTAAGTCTATCAAGAGAACTCTCACAAGCTTTATTAAAGCTTATCAGCTCGAGTCGAAATTTGTAAGCTACTATTAGCGTCTCTCTGACTTTATTTTCATTATAAAGAGAACGAATAAAAAGCGTTTGCTCATCGCCAATTGGATGAATTATTTTGTAGTATTTTTTGGGCACTCATATACACCCGAATTCGAAAAGCAGAAATGTACGAGGCATATTTGCCATGGTATTTTTTTTTTTTTTTTTTTTTTGTATTTTGGTAACTCTCAATTGAATCTTGATGCACGTGCACACTGGCACAAAGGCCAATACAATTCCGTCGAGTCGTACGGCCAGTTCCCAAAGGGTGCAAACCATTGGGACCACTAGCGGTCGTTAGTTACGCCGTTCCCTCCCTTCCCCCCATGCCATGTGATAGCAGACTTCTAACATGCCAAATTCATTCGCTCGAAGGCAAGAGCAGAGGGGCAAAAAAAGAAGGGGGCCCAATGGGTTTTTCTTGTTCTTGTTCATTCATAATAATTTTTATTATGGGTCATCGGCCATTTGTTTAACGCAACACACACACATACACACACACACACGCACATATATTGAAGTGCCTGCGGGTCCCGGCAAGGCCCATTTCATTCAGCACATCTATTAGCCCAAATGTATTCTACATGTAGACCTTTTTTTTTTTTTTTTTTTTTTTTTTGTTGTTGGGTAGTATGAAGAGTAGTCTAATAAGGGGTACGCCGGTTATATATTTCAATGCTTTTTATACTTTTTATTTTGCATATTTTCGTATTATTTGCTTTATTTATGGGACTTGGGCGCTGATAAATGGCCTCACCCTATATCCCCGTCCGTCTCGCAGCTATCAACGTGTTGATGTGATTTTTGCTATGCAAATAATTTACATAAATCGTGTGGGAGATGGAGGAGGAGGTTTCCGTTTCGATTGATAGATGCTCTTAGCCAGCAGCTTAGCAGCTGTGAATCCTGCTGCCATGGACAGGTATAAGTCGTCGTAATGACCGCACTTAGTTTCAGCTACTAACTAATACATTTAATTAACACGTTGATCAAGTGCAATTGATTTAAATTCCCTCAGGGCCCAAGAAATTTTGCACAGCTTGACTTCTTAATGCTCGATTGTAATTTAATCCATCTTGATTGGCCCATAAAATGTCTATACATACACTTGTATAGAACGTGTGTATACATATTCTATGTACTATATATAGCACGTTTGTATATTTATATTGTTTGCCCGACTCGTTGTTGTTTGCTCCACTTTGTCGCCTGTTTGTTTTGCCTGACTTTCTGTAGAATGCAATTAAATTGTACTTGATGAAGCAGCAGCTGCTGGCGGCATTTTACAACACTGCCTCATTCCTTTCCGCCAACACACCCGGTGGTACAACTACTACATGGCTATAATACCCCTTGGAGGACCCCTATATCAACTTGCAGTACAACTTCTATAACTGCGTCAAAAATCATCTGATTCTTAAGGGAGATTATCTTCATTACTTGACCTCTAGATTAATTCTGCATTAAAATATTTCCAATCTAGAAATTTCAAAAATTTAGTACCTTGCATGCTTCTGCCAGGTCAAGCTATCCCCTTGTCAGGACCCTACCTAGACTTCAAAAACTCATAACTTTGTAAAAAATCGTTAGATTTTCCTTGGAGAAGACTTTTTATTCATGGTTTGGCCTCCGGATAGATTCTGCATCAAAATATTGTCAATCTAGAAATTTCAAAAATTTAGTACCTCGCATGCCTTTGCCAGGTCATGCTATCCCCTTGTCAGGACCCTACCTAGACTTCAAAAACTCATAACTTCGGTAAAAATTGTTCGATTTTCCTTGGAGAAGACTTTTTATTCATGGTTTGGCTTCCGGATAGATTCTGCATCAAAATATTGTCAATCTAAAAATTTCAAAAATTTAGTACCAGGCATGCTTTGCCAGGCCTTGTGACCTTGTCAGGACCTTCCCAGACTTCAAATAACTTGGTAAAAATCATCCGATTTTCTTTAGAAAAGACTTTTTATTCATGGTTCGGCCTATATATTGATTCTGCATCAAAATATTGTCAATCTAGAATATTCAAAAATTTAGTACCTGGCATGCTTCTGCCACGCCATGTTATCCACTTGTCAGGGCCGTACCTGGAATTCAAAAACTCATAACTTCGTTAAAAGTCATAGGAGTCTTGTAAGGAAAGGCAATATCTTTATGATTTGACCTAGATTAGATTTTTGATTCTGAATCAACATCTTCATGATTGTCATAAAACTGACATATTTATAACGTAGATAATTTAATATATTCTAGGATGTTTGGTGTGCTTTAAAGCTTTAATTAAATATGTTTATAGTTTTGCATAAGCATAATAATGATTTTTTCCATAATTAATGAGGACTTTGCTGATAACATGAGTGATTTTAATGACATAACATTAAAGCAACAATAGTAATATTTTTTTTTTCTCCTTCCCCCCTCATGTTCGTCTTCTAACTAATTAGCATAAACGAGTTACAACTGTTGTTCCTGTCGACTGTCGAGTAGAATGATTGACCCAGTTATTCTATACGCCGCCATTCATCACTGTCTCCACTTCTAGACTCAATAAACCAGAGTGCTCTCCGCACATTCAAACTCTCTCTCTCGCTCTCTCTCCCTCTCTTCCTCTCTCTCTCTCTCTCTCTGTCTATGGCTTCTCTCTTGATTTTTTTCTGCTTTTGTTCGCCCTCGACTTCTAATGTATCTGAGCTTAAGCACATCATTATGCTGTCTCAACTTTCCGATCATTATACACTTTTTTAGAGTATATTAGCTATAAACTAAATATGAAATATGCAGGTATCAAAACTGTAAAGTCTTTAGTAATATATTATGCATTTTTCTTTTGATTTTCTGTCAATTATATGAGCATTTCATATCCCTTTTTATATAGTCTAAATAATTAACAATATTTCTCAGTCGCTACAAGACATGTTCCTTTCCCATTAAAGAGTATTCAGCGAGTCACCCTGCTCTTATACTCTCGTTTTTAATTACACGTACCTCACTGGCAAGTGTGCACTTTGCTAGTTGTTGGTTGTACGTGTTTTTTTTTTCTCAACTTTTTTCCGATTTGCAACAATTTTCTTCGTTTTTGCACACTGTCATTAATTGCTTTAATGGAAAGCAGCATTAATAAAAAATATGTTATGAGCGGATAATAGAAATAAAAGCTAATGTAATTACGGGCCGAGCTTGTTGGCCGTGGCAACTCAGTACGAAATTAAATTCAATAGCTTGTTGGCGAGTTTTGTGCTGCATTGCGCATACGACGCGTTGCCAGTTGCCAGTTGCGCCGGCGGCTGCTTAAAAGCTTTGCATTAACTATTAAACGCAACTTATATTGCATAATGGGCATCGTTACTGCAACGCTTGTGCTGCTGCTGTCTGTGTGGGTGTGTGTGTGTGTGTGTGGGTGTGTTTGGGGCATGCAACAAATGCGAAACAAATAAAACGGTAAAGTGTGCTCGGCAAATTGGTGTCAGCAAAGCGCCCGCGGCACTGCTCACACACATACACACACACACACACACTATGCAAATAAAACTCAGACTAATTTAGATGAATGTTGCGAATGCAAATGCCTTAAGCTGCCACGCCTGGCGACGCCCATTTTTATGGGTAGAGGAGAGCAGGCCGAGCGGACAGAGCGAGCAGACGGCAAGTGTGGTGCGACGATCGAAACAAAGATGGCGCCACAGTGTGTGTGCAAGCAGACAGAAAGTAAGGTTAAGTAAGCAGGCAGAGTGAGCAGACCTGCAAGTGTGGTGCGGCGATCGAAACAAAGATGGCGCCACAGTGTACGTGCAAGCAGACAGAAAGTTAGGTTAAGTCGAAAAAAAAAAAATTGAATGCAAATAAAGCCAGTTATCGGGCGTTATTCTAATAGAATTTTATTTATTTTATGCCACGCATTTAGTCAAAAAGCAACAAAAGCAACTTTCAGCTCAAATTTTGATGGTAAAAAATTCATTCGTGGCACATACAAAAAACAGCTTAGAAAACAAAAGCAAAAATGGTATAGGGAGAATGGAGTAAGTAGAGTAGTCTACTACATGGGAGGAGAATAGTAGGGCGATGCTATAAAATGCAATCAGCTGCAAAGAAAATGGGTTTCGCCACCTCACCTGCTGCAGTCAACGAGAATGTTAGAACGGAACAGCAAACACACACACACACACACACACACAGACATAGACATAGACACCCCTGTCTACTCATACACAGGCAGCAAGAGCAGCACTTGGAGCTGCTTGGGTCCTGCCACTTGCATGGCATAAATTAAAGCGCAACAGCAACAACGAAAGGCGACGGACAGCAGCATATGCCGTGGCAGAAAGAGTGAGAGAAAGAGAGAGAGAGAGAGAGAGAGAGAAGGAGAGAGGTGTGAGAGAGAACCAAATGTGTGTCCTTATGAATGCAGACAAGCGTTCACGTTGAACAAAAGGATAACTGACAACTTGTTGAAAATGGCGATTATAAGTCGCTTAACAACAGCTTCAGACTGTCCCATTTAGATGACATATCAATTGGCAACATACTGCGATATTTGGATGTAATAGATGCTGCGTAGAGCTGGCAACAAATCTAGCTTAAGCTGATGATAATAACTTTTGTCCATGTCTCTTTTTATTACCCAATAAAAATCGTTGTACTTTACACACATGAGTTTATTTATATTGGCAAGTAACTCATTTATATATAATGATAATTCACAATATTATAATCCAAACATATACTTCATAAAATTTTCTACACTTGTAAATGCACTCCAAGAACTTGGGGCATTTGTTCCCCCTGGGTAAATTACGTTGTCACGCATTGGATGGGGATTGATCTGCGGTGCAGCAGCCAGGATGGATATCAGGCAGAGCAGAGTGCAAAACTGAATAATAAATCGACCCATCTTAATGGAATGTAGCGAAAGACTGATTCGACTAAGTAATCTAAGCGTATTGAGAACCAAGCTCAGCGTATCTGAAAGAGAAGCTTCACATACATATTCGTACTTACTCAAAAAATGTCTCACTGTCTAACTATGTACATATGTATTTCTATCCAAGCAGCATCAGACATAACTCAATTAAAAACCTTCTTATCAGTCTTATTATTATTATCTGTCAGCTTGTTTATCATACACACATGTAGTAAAATATTTATTTATATTTATTTTTATATTTCTTACGAATTTTAATGATTTCTATAGAACCCTAATTAACAATATTACGATGCAAATTTTAAATAGACATTATTGAAAACCATAAGAGCGCCATTAAATTTGGCAATCACACTTATTCATTATTTAATAAGATTTAATCAAGCAAGTTAATCAATTACTTAACCTCGTAAATCACTTTCAATAGTTCTAAAATAAAACAAGAACCTAAATTCATATTGAAATTGCATTTTGTTCATTGTCAATCCCAACTGAACGGTTGCTAAAAATATGCTAGGGACAATTTCCGATTTTCTGTGACACATTTTGAACTGTTCGGTCAATCAATAAAAACAAAATATGATAATAATAAAAAGAAGAATGAAACGAAACGCTGCAATTGCATTTTATGCATTTTGTGAACTGATAACGAAAGATTTTGATGAAGTTGCCTTTTGTTGGTGCCGGAGAACTTTATTAAAAACTAACAGTGAGGTGGAAAAAGGCAGGGAGAGAGAGAGAGAGACGAAGAGAGAGGCAGAGAGAGAGAGAGAGAGAGAGAAAGAGAGCGATGTGGTGACTGTGATAGAAATAGAGTGCCGTGTGTCAGCGATCTAATATTTTATTCATTTCGCTTTTCACGCAATGCCATAAAAAGGGAAAACGCAATTTTCACTATTGTATAAAATTGTTGAAGTGTGAAAATGGCTAAAAGTTATGCCAATGGCTTTTTCATTTGATTTTTTGTTGTTATCACAAAAATCAAACGAACGAATTCATAAAAAAAAACAATTGAAATGAAAAATAAACGATTGCAAAATAAGTAGGGGGCAGTAAATGGTGGTAAGTAGCTGAAGAAATAGAATAGAAATATAGGGAGTGAAAGTTCCCTTAAATATTTCATATTCCATAATAATTACTTTATCTCAAGTTTACGTCCCTTTCCACCCCTCTCACAATTGGGCATAAATAATTAAGCAGACTTTGCAAAATAATGTGACATTATGCGATGAAGCCACACCACGTACTATTCTCGATATAAACTATGTGAAAGCCAAAGGCTAAAATTGCCTTAACTTGATGGCAAAGAAATTTCCGTGGATTTTCCTGAGACTGACAACTGTTTTGCCATAGGCAGCTGCCAGTCAAAAGTTTTTTAAGCTCAGTCTCAGTCACTATCTCAGCTTGTCTCTCTCTCTCTCTCTCTTCCCTTTCGATGCTCAGCACATGATTATTACACACGCCCACGTACACCTACACACACACACACACACACACACGAGAATATGGACAGATAGGCAGATAGACAGACATCAAACTTTGGCCCAAAAAAAAAGTTGCCAGCGAAACGGCGAAAAGTTTTTAAGTAAACGACGAGAACGGAACGTCTCAAAAAGAGGATGAGCATGAGGCTGCTGGATGAGATGAGTTGGGAATCTGCAGTGACTTAAATCGCGACCTACCCTAGATCGCAGAACCAACCGCAAAACTAAAAATCAAACTTTAACTTAATGAAAATGCAATATTTGCTTTTTGAAAACTTTTGCCAGCCTGCCGCAAATTTATGCATTGTGCAGCCAAATCAAAAAAGCCAAGGCGGCATGTTGATTCTGTAATTGAAACCCAGCTCAAAATATCATTTCAAATCTCTCTCTCTCTCTCTCGCTGTTCTAATTTCAAAGTCAACAGTGCGGCTGAATATACGACAAATTGAGGGTTCCATTATAATTTTCATCAACTTAAACTCTGCCTTTTATACAGTATTTTCATGACTAAATCGTAAATAGTTTTTTTTTTTTTTTTTTTTATTATTAATTATAATTATTTATTTTTTCATCATTAAGTGTTTTTCAGTATTTTTCAACAGCTTAAAAAAAAGTTTAAAGCAAAAAAACACAAAAATAAATCAAAATTTTTGCTTTGAAATACGTTATTGTAGTATAATATATTAATATAATAAGTGTGCCCCTTCTTTATAGCAATTTCCAATTTTTATAACTTATACCTTCCTACCATGGCATTGCTGCAGCCCAGGATGCTGCTCATTAAAGCCTTTTCCGGTTTAACATGCGCCCAACTTAACGTCGTAACCCGCATAATTTGTACGCCCGAAACTTTAGACAGATATATAGTATGTATATATATGTATACGTATATTTTTTATGCGTCTGCGTGTGTGTCGAGTCGCTTGGCGGCGCTGCGCAGATAATCCAAATCTCATTACGCGAAAGTCGTACTTAAGATTAAAAATAATTATTGCAATTTTTGTGCCGCGTGTCGCGCCATCACGTAGCCGTCGTGTAAGCCCGCACACGGTTAGCGGGGAAAAAAAAAAAGATGAGAGAAAAAAAAGTGAAAATTCAATTAGAATGCGCCAACTTCATGTGAACAAGCTCCGGCTCCGGCTCCGGCTCCAGCTCCGGCTACGCTTCTAACTGTCTCTCTGCTCTGCTGTGCAGCCCCTGGCTAGGTCTGTGCTCCAACTGCAATGGCGACAAGTTACAGGTAGCAGCAGCAGCAGCAGCCACAGCAGCAGCCACAGCCAACGGAAACAACAACAAGAGGAGGCAAAGCCGCGTCGCGTAATCCTTTTGCCAGCCCCGTCGGGCCAAGCTGGAGCCGGGGACGGGGCGGGGCAGGACGAGCTCTCAGCCACAATAATTTGATTTTACTTTGCTTTAACTTCATGAAAAAGTTTCAAGTTTTTTCACACACACACAGCATGCCGGCACACACACTCACACCTGGTGGTCACACCCCTGAACACACGTGCTAACGCCTTTTTTTTGTACCTCTCCCCCCCCCCGTTCCCGTTTCCTTGCACTGATAAAGTTTTTAATTTTGCAGCTGAAACTCATTTAGCGCAATGAAAGTGCTCCGTCTGTGAAATGTGAAATCTGAAACCTGATACCGTTGTATGTATGAGTGTGTGTGTGTGTGAGTTTTAGAATATCTGTCTGGAATATTAAATGCGCTTTTTAAAGCTGCTTTCAAGCTGTTGTCCCATCATCATGCCCGCCAGGCAAAACCAAACAGAAGCGGAGCTGCTGCTACAAAACCAACTGAAACTTTGGCCAAACAATTTTCCAAAAAATGTGCCGCGAACTGGAAAAATACACAATCTCCAAATTCATCTTCATTACGAAAATGCATTCAAATGAGTTTCGGTAAGCGGAAGAAAGTTTTCAAAAGCTTTGCTAGGGTTGACGAGCAGTCAGCCAGGCAGGCAGCCTGGGCGGAAAAAAAAATAAAAAAGCTAAAGAATTCGCTGTGAAATTTGCCTAGGAAAATTAAATAAAATTTTCATATTTCCCTCTTTCTCTTTGCCTGTTAGGTATAATATTTAAATAGCTGACCAAGGAGCACTTTGAAAGGATTGTATTTCCACAAAGATGCTTAATCAAATTGTATTTTAGTTAATGTCTGAAGGAGAATTTCTTCTTCTTGGTTTCCCCAATTTATTGGGACTCGCTGGAGTACATTTTTTTTAAGAAACTGTCAAACTATTTGGAACTTAACTTGGGCAACTAAATTGGCATAAGTCACGTGGGTGGAAGCGACACAAGTTATACGACAATTGGCTGACCATAAAATTGGCTAGAACGACACATAAACAATGGACAATTACCACTTGCCAGAGGCTTGGTAAGTCATCAATTAGACAGCTCGCATTGGGCGGATGGCCGTAGGGTAATGGTAACACTTATTAATAATGCACAACATGACACAAGAGGTGCCTGGGAGGAGGAGGCAGTTGGAGAGGGCTGAAGGCGGGAGGCAGGAGAAGGCGGGAGCAGGCAGGAAGAGGCAGGAGGAGGCAGGAGCAGGTGGGTAGAGGCAGCAGGAGAAGGCTGGAGGAGGCAGGTGGAGGCGGGAGAAAGCAGGAGCAGGCGGGAGAAAGCAGGAGCAGGCGGGAGAAAGCGGGAGAATACAGGTGGAGGCGGAAGGAGGCAGGAGGAGGAAGGGTCAGGTGGGAGGAGGCAGCAAGCGGTAACAGAAGGAGGCTGGAGGAGGCAAGAGAAGGCAGGAGCTGGCGGAAGCAGGCGAGAGAAGGCAGGAGCAGGCAGGAGGAGGCAGGAGGAGGCAGGAGGAGGCAGGAGGGCAGGCAGGTGCAGCCGGGAGGAGGCAGGGTCAGGTGGGAGGAGGCAGCAGGAGGTAACAGGAGAGGCTGGAGGAGGCAGATGAAGGCAAGAGAAGGCAGGAGGAAGCAGGAGCAGGTGGGAAGAGGCAGCAGGAGGCAAGTGGAGGCGGGAGAAAGCAGGAGAAGGCAGGAGCAGACAGCAGGAGGCAGGAGCAGGCAGCAGGAGGCAGGAGCTGACAGAAGGAGCCAGGGGCAGGCTAGAGGAGTAACCAACTCATTTGTCACAGTGAAATTTATTAAAATGATTATCTCGTAGCTAAATTTCGCACAGAATGCGTAATTTGTGTCAACTGTACATGGGGTCCCTTTTTTCTCCCCCTCCTTCTTTCGTTTATACTGTTTTTTTTTCTTTTGGCCACAAATTGCACTTGTTTTCTTATGAGCAGCCTAGCCTAGCCTGTCCTTGGCAGAGACAACAGCTTTTTTTGGCATTGCCTGCTGATAAGCCAGGCAGTTGTAACTGTGTGTGTGTGTGGGAGGGAGGGGTGTATCTGTGTGTGTGTTTGTCCCTTCGCTTGGGCATAGTTTAATTGTAGCGCGTGTCGTGTCCTGAACCTGACTAAACTCCCCTGCTCGGCAATTAGTTGAACTGCGCCTCGGGGAATTGTGATAATTAAAATGCTGCTGCTGTACAAGTATATGCGGCAATATTTTTTAGCTGCCATATCAGACTAATCAGATTGCTCCTATTTCAAACCAAACCGCAACTTGCTCCAAACCTTTCTCCTCTCTCTCTCTCTCTCTCTCTCTTTCTCTCTCTGGTTATGTCCTTGTGCGAAGCAACCTACACTCGCCTCGCCTCTGGTAAATCAACATTTGCGTTTAATTTTATGGTAAAAAGCACTTTAATTTAGTTGCCAAAGTCATCGAAGCTGCCATCTCACTCTCTCTCTCTCTCTCTCTCTCTCTCTCTCTAATCCTATTAATTCAAATTCAAAGCAAACGCTGGCAGATTGCATGGCAGGAAGGGAGGCAGAGGAAGTTCTCTATTGATTGCTGTTCTTTTTGTTACCAAAAATTGAATGCATTGTTTTCATTTGAAAATATTTTTCGCAACTATTTTATGGACGTTCGTGCAATGCGACGTCTTTGTGTTCTCTCTCTCTCTCTTTCTCTCTTATTTTTGGCTTTTCTTGAAGTAGAAGAAAACCGATAACTGGCAACTGGCGACGGGCACCTGACGCAATCAAATCAGCCAGCTAGCCAGACGGACGGATGGACATCCGAACTGTTATTTGAATGAGTTTTGTGAGTGTTTGATTTCGATTATTACGAATCACTTTCAATTCAAGTTTTTCTATAAACGAGAAAATTGCTTTAAGGTTTTTTTTTCTCCGCACACACACACTAAGGAGTTAATCGGGATATAACAATTGTGCTGCAGCTTATTTCATTTACTTTCTAAATGAAAGTGGAAATATTTGAGGGATTTCTGACAGTTTCATAAAGAAAGAGATAGAGCGAGGGAGAGAGATAGTTAATTACACTAAAACTTATTTCGGGAAAGACATAGAAAAAATACTGATGCTTCTGGCTAAGGAAATCCATACGTAACTATAATATATCAAATTTTATTTGGAATTTAATTTTTTAAATTTATTTATAGGCATCTTAAAGCGTGATAATTGTTTTCAATATTTTTAAAACCTAATCAAGTCTTATCATTTTCTCTCTGCTTTCAAACACCGAACAGATGTGCCTTATCTGTACTATGTTCTGTGTTTAATTGGATTTTTAGTACAGGGAATTCCCCATCCCAAAGCATTTCTAGTACTTTATTTAATGAAGATCAGCATAAACAGTAAAAATAATAGAAAAAGCTACGATATGCTTAATTTTTCAACTTTTTCCCCGTTAGGTGGGCGGCAATAGGCGTGGCTAGATTTCAAAAACACAGCATGATATATTTAATTATATTGTCACTAATTTTGGTAGCTCTAGCGCTTATAATCTGCAAGATCTAGCTATTCATACGAACATTGCTGCACCTTTTCGGCTCTTGATGCTTATAAGGAATATATAAGATACTTTTTTTGGATCGGAAAAATCTTCCACTGCACATGAACTTCTCTTGGCGAAAAACCTAATTTCAATTAGAAACTTAACCCACTTACTACTGTTACCATGGCACTAGTGCATTATTTACATTTATCTTAACATCCTCCCCGATGCTGCTGCAATTCGTTTTCCACTTATGGCTCAACTGTTTTTGCCCCCGCGGGAGCAATAATTTCCATCAATTGCTTGCGCAGCGCATTATGCAAATTCGACAACTATGCGGGGAGAAAAGGTTACTTCTCTCTCTCTCTCTCTCTCTCTAACGCTCTCTCTCTCACTCTTTGTCTCTGATCCGCAGCTGGCGACGCTTTTTCAATTTACCAAGCTGCGACAGCGAGTTGTAGGCAACGGAAAATGAAAATCCATGGGAAAAGTCGCCAAAGAAAATGTTAGCTTTGGCAAAAGAACGAGGGGAGGAGAGCAAGGAAAACGCATGTTTGCAAGCGTGTGTGTGTGTGTGTGTGTGTACGAGTTTGTTTTTCTTATCGAGAGGATTTCGACGACGCATGGCAAATTTCAAGCCGCTGGCAAATAAGAAAAACTCGGGAAAAAAAGTATCCAAAAAGTTTGAAGAACATCGTAGCATTTCATCGTTTTCATTTGCAGAGTTTTATTTTGTGATATAATCGAAGACTTACGTAGTTCGTAGTATAATGCATAATTCGCTTCGTATAAATGTGGTTAGGACTAAGCTACATAATCATTATAAATATGTATGACAAATGGTATATGTATTATAAGTAATCTATACGCAGTACGGTATCTAGTTCTATATAGTATATATATATATAAGTAGATTGATTTCGTTTTCATACTTAAAACAGTATTCAGTATTATAATTAGTTTGCTATCGAAATTTGGCCCAGAAAACGTTTTGTATTTGTATAACAGAAACAAATTGGCGACAGTTTGAGATGCATTGCCAGACTATCGTATTAACTAATAATATAATTATAGTAATTTAATTCATAGTATGACAAATTTAATAAATACTTCTTCTTGTGACTCAAACTCAAATTCGTTGGTATTGTAGGTGTGTTTTGTATGTGTTTGTGTGTGTGTGTGTGTGTTGGTGTATTTACATAAATAAATAAACTACATGCCTAAAAATGAAGTTCAACAAAGCTGATGATATAAAAAGTAACTTGTCTCTATACTGGCTACAAATACTACAACAACAAAATGATGGCCAACTTTCAACTTGATGCAGGAAACCCGTGTGGTGCCCTCCTCCTCCCATCTCCGCTCCAAAAAAGAAAAGTATTATCCATTTGGTTCACGTGTTGGCAGCATCAAAGTGACTCCTCCTCCTCCTCCCCTCTCCCTCTCTAGCCCAGCGGTGTTGGCGACAATGTGGCACGTGTTGTTCTGGTTGGTGTGGCAGCTCCGCTGCTGCTGCCGCTTCCGCCTCCTCCGTTGCCGCTGACCAAACCGCTACTATGCAGTCGAAACAGTTCACCCACCGTGATGGACACCTGGACGGCGCCTTTGCCCTCCAGCACATCGGCTGCGCAGCAAATTAGATTCTGTGTGTGCATTAAATAGAAGAGAATAAAAGCATTATTAATAATTCAGGAAGACAGGAAGGAGAACGAAGTCAAAACGAATCAAAATGACAATTTCAATTAGATTTGCGCTGGGTTTGTGTCTTGGCTACGCCACGTGCTGTGACTCTCAAACTGTTGATGAATAAGAAACTACACGCAGGGTCATTGCGGTATATATAGTATATATATATATATATATATTTCTTTGATTCTCATATAGTTGTATCTGTCTGTGTGTGCGTTTACAATAAATGCAACAGTTTCTTGGTTTTAAGCATACATATCGTACTTGTAAATGACTTGGCGCTTTGGAAAGTATTTCGGCCCACTGTGCACTGTGCTTACAATATGTTAAATGCAACTTTTGCATGTTGTTTGGCTCAATTTACATTATATGTCTCATAAATACATTTTTCTTGATTGTTTTCCATTTCGTTTACAGAGTTTTTAAAGATTCTTAAGAGATATATAAATGTATATAGATTCATCATATATGTATGTATATAGAGCATAAATAGCTTGACTTTGTTTAAATGTTGTTTATAAAAATTATTCCTCTATAACTAGGTATCGTTTTTTTTTTTTTTTTGCATCTCTTATAGCAGCTGCCTGAATGTTATGTTCTTCTCTTCAATTTTGTTAGACAAAATATAAATATGTTTATTTATTTTTATATATTTTTCAAGTGTGTGTGTTCTTTTAGAAATTTGATTAGTTCTTCTTCATTGAGAGTTCGTTAAGTACTTATGCAGTATATATAGTTTATAATCTTAGGCAAATTATACATAAATATATTATGATATTTTAGGAATGTGATTTATATAGTGTATAGTTTTATAAATAATACAATTATATTCGGGAAAGGAAAAGAAGCGTTCGGGTTCACACTCAGTAAGTACAGTAGGTAAATCAAGAAATATTTTTTGCTTTTATACAGTATATATGTAGTTTATATAGAGCGGATCTCTTTCTCTCTCTCAAATCAGCCGCACAGTCGAAGGCACTATTTTTGTGATTTTTTCTTTCTTTCTTTATTTTTTTTTCAGTATATATGAGAAATTGTGCGTTGAGAGAAATATATGAATTCAATGTATTTGTGCGCTATGGAAAAAATACTTTTTGCAACTTTCTTGATTTTCTTCTTGTTACCTATATAACTATTTCACGCTTGTTTCAATATATATGTTTATTATATGTATAACTATTTTGTGTCCCTGCTTCAGTTAAAACCGTACAACGCTTTGCCTGCCAATGGTTTCGATGTGAAACCATCGACTCACCGATTCAACGATCCATAACAAAC
Organism: Zaprionus tsacasi; assembly: GCA_018904105.1. NCBI lineage: Eukaryota > Metazoa > Arthropoda > Insecta > Diptera > Drosophilidae > Zaprionus > Zaprionus tsacasi. The sequence continues at coordinate 5,256,851 of JAEIFR010000631.1, forward strand.
TAACCTCATTAGATTTAACTGGTTAACCTCTTACTACTTTCTACTTATGGTTCTATTAGCAAACGGAACTCAAATCATATATATTTCTTTTTAGTTCGTTGTAACTTAGCTTTGAAGATGATAGATCTATGTATATTCTTGGCAAATCATTTCTCTATAGTGAGTAACCTATTTTGTATAGTATATGGTTTATAATCAAACTCAAGCGTCATTTCATAGTTTTTCAGAATTTAAATAGTCATTATATGTTTATAGTTCATTGAAATTCTATGGGTTTTTAAAATATAATATACAGAGAACTTTTTCTGTGGTTAGATAGATGAATTACTAACTAATACTTAGACATAATGGCTATAGAATTGGCATATGAAAATGAGTTTAGCAATGAATGAATTGTATGGTATGGTATATCGTATATAGTATAGTTAGGTTTGTATATAAATCTCACATGGATAGCACTTAAAATCGGTTAATACACTTTTTAGAGTAAATGCCGCATTACAAAGTCTTTGGGTTTCTACACAAACATGTATCAAATGAATGCCTCAAAATTGATGCTTGTCGGGATTAATAGCTTAATTAATAATTTCATCTTTTTTTAATAATGATAATAATGATAATAAAAAGCAGCCTCAAGATTACTCGCTACAAGAGTTAATTATGCGTGTTTCGATTAGTAGTAATATAAGCGCAATATATCTCAATCTTACAACTATTGGCAATATATTTTAGAAGGCATTAGAAGCTATCGAACTAGGCGTGTCCCTGCTAGCCCGGCAATGGGAAGAAGACGAGCCACAGGAAGGTGATAATGAAGACGCACGACAAGAGTATGGTCAGTGTGTGGGAATCGTGCTTTAGCAACGAAGTGCCAGCTTCGTGTTGCTTCAGTTGCTCCAGTTTATGGTGCTGCTGCTGCTGCTGCTGCTCGTCCATGCGGTAGATGCTGAAGACTTCCAGCTTGGGTTTCTGTTCGAAGAACTCAATGCGCTTAGCCAGTGGCTTGGTAGCTTCTACAGTTGCTTGAGGTTTCTGCTGCTGCTGCTGCTGCTTCTCGTCGATCACCTGATAGTGTCCAGCCGGTCCAGCGGCGGCCACATCGTGCTCACTCTCAATGATCGTCTGCAGTGTGCGACTGTTGTTGTTGTTCAATTGAAAACTATGCTGGCCGTGTGTATTGAGCAGATTCTGTTTGATTTTCTCATAGGTTTTTTGCTTGGCCGAACGCAGCAGTTGACCCACTGTGCCCAGTTGATGCTGATGCTGCTGTTGCTCGTACAGATAACAAGTTGTTGTTGTTGTGGTAGTAGTTATTGTTGCTGCTGCTGCTGCTGCTGTTGCTGACACATCATCAGACATATGCGCTTCACAATGCTCATACAATACATTATCTAGTTGTTGTTGTTGTTGTTGTTGCTGCAACATCTGTTCTGGCTGTTTGGTGCAGGAGTTTTGTGCATTTACAGTTATTTGCTCTTGCTCAAAATGTTGCGCAACATGATGATGTTGTTGATGCTGCTGCAACTGTTGCAGCTTCACTTGCAACTCTTCCTGCTGCTGCAGGTAGCGCATATGCTGATGATGTGGATTCGCATCGAGGGCAATCAGTGCGGCCACTGTGCGCAGCAATGCGACCGCATTGGGCACCACTGCAGCACGGCCAGCATTGTTATCATTGTTGTTATCAATGTTGTTGTTGTCGCCATCATTGACATAAACATCAGCATCATAGTCATCGTCAGCGCGTGTTGGTTCGCTTAGCTGCTGTGGCACAACATCTGCACAGGAGCAAATCAACTCCTGCAACCAACACCAATAACAGATTTTATGCATCAATTTTTCAAAGTGTGTATACAGTTGGGGGGGGAGATGGAGGAACAAGTGCAGGAGAAGGGAATGTGTGAAACAGGGAAAACAGTACAAAAAGCTCAACTCAACTTATGTGTCTATACGAGAACTTTCTACAAACAATTAAAGCAGAATGTGCCCCATAACCGCATGAATATAGCCATGTCTCTGCTTCAACTCAACTGACTTAATACTATATAATATATATAGGTTAAACAAAATAACCTACCTCATCTACACCTATGCGACGACAGGCCTCCAAAAAGTTATCCACATTGCGTCGACAGCGCGCCATGGAGAGCTTGTTCTACAAAAGGGAAGATTACATTAATATTATATACTATTTATAATGTTTAAACATTAGTGTAACATTTAAATGTGGTGCAAGAGCAGGTACTCTATAAATTTACAGCATTTACTTAGTTACATTTAATTTAATTTATAAATTATAAAGAGTATTCAAGCCTCACTCCCCCAGCAATTGCACCACATCAACGTTGCACCAGGGCTGCCAGGTCAGCCTTTTTCCGGACAGATCTGTCCTTTTTTATTTTCGTCTAGCCTGAAAATATTTCAATATCATACTGTCCGGAAATTTGTCCCTTTTTGATGTGCACAATAAATTGTTATTTACAAAGCTTTATCTTTGTTAATTTACTCTAATTTTCAACATATATTTACATCATTTTTGTATTCTTGTTTAATTTTCCTATAAATAAAATAAAACCTCAAAATTTGTCTACAAATCGTTTTCCCCCGCTACTGATTCGCTGCCTATCGATTTTCAATTAATTGTGAAATATCCCAAGAGAAATTTATTAGCATATATATCAAATATCGTAGCTGAAATCGCACGATTTCAACAGTGGTTTGCCAGAGATCATAAAGATAAAGACAGGAGCTGCTACACCTACTGTAAAAGTCTTTAAAACTCTTTGAAATTCATTTAAAGATATGAGTTATAAGAAATTTAGCCTTTTTTTTTAAATCAAAAACATATTGTCCTGTTTTCTGTCCTTTTTTTTCGTTGGTCTACCCTTTTATTTTCTGTTTTTTTGTCTTGACCTATCCTTTTTTTAAGAGTGTCAGCTGGCAGCCCTGCATTGCACACTCACCACACCCGGTGATGGCACATGGATGCTGGCCACCGAACGTGGTCGCACATAGTTGGCCAGATGACAGAGTATGACGCCATCGGTGAGTGCTTCCGCAATATCCTCGGGCAGCGTCATCTTCAGACGTGTCTCAATAATCTACAAAGTGCATGAGAGATTAGCAAAATGATTCAAATGATTCCAAAAAGGGGAACACTCACACTACGCAGCTGCGACATGAGTTCAGTCTCCTCGCGCTGACGATCGAATTCGCGACGCATGGTGAAGCTCAGCTTCTCAGCAGGTATATCATGATTCCAGGTGACTGTGCGCGATGCCTTCACATTGCTCAGTTTGCTGGCGGCGTTGCTGATGGGTGACTTGATGACACTGCCAGCTGCAGAGGCTGTGCAGGATGGGGTAACTCCATTACTGCCATTGGACGTATTGAATTTATTATTATTGCTCTGTGTGAGCACACCGTGGCCATTCTTCATGGGACTATGCGGTTTCACATAGCCCAGACAATGGGCACCATTGGCCTCCAGCGAGGATGTGGCTGCTGCTCCTGCTCCTGTTGTTGTTGTTGATGATGATTTCTGTGCCAGTTCCGTGTTGCGTGATGGTATCACCTTTTGTATGGGTTTCTTTGGTATAACAACATCATCGATGCCGTTGCCATTGCCATTGTGGGCATTTGTGCCATTTGTGCTTGGCTGCTTCATAATGGATTTTGGTAGTGTTGCTGTCGCTGTTGCCGTTCCGGAGCCATTGCTGAGACGCGGTAGCTCCTCATCATTGGGACTCTGATTGGCATTGGGATGCTTTTGCTTATAGACGCTTATCTCCTGATTGCGCTGCTGCTTTAATGCCTCCTTGTACTCCCTGCAAGAGATTAAAGATTAGTTATAGTTATTATATATGAGATTAGTAACTTCTACTCACTTGTATGTCTGTATGTTGTTCAGACTTCTTGTTCAGCTTGCCATTGCTGCCATGCACACTGCGCTCATGATGATCCAGCATCAGATCATCATCCTGATCCGGCGATGAGCCATTGCTTGAGCTACCCGAGTGCTCATACGTGGCACGCTTACAGGGCGACGACATGGGTGAGACACCCGCACTGAGTGTCAGACTTTCATCCACAATTGTGCTGGTACTGGAAGTGAGTGATGCATCCATTAAATCCGCACTCAGTGGCAACGGTTGCTGCTGCTGTTGCTGCTGCTGCTGCTGCTGCTGTTGACTGTTGCTGCTGGAGGGCAACACACGCGGCAAGGTGGCACAGTGCAGAGGTGAGTCTGTCTTTGATTTGCCAGGTGCATCGTGAGACCAACGCTTGTCCAGGCCATCGCTGGTGCTGTAGCCCGAATCGATTTGATGTCGTGCCGCATTTCTCTGACTCGTCGTCGTCTCCAGCATGTTGCCACTGGAATTGTGACGCGGCGCACGGCGCAGCGTCGTGTAGCCATCGTAATTGCCTCCAGCTCGTGCGCCCTTCTCCTCCCGAGATGCCTGTGTCTCCAGAAACTTGAATACGTGCACCAGACCGCGCATGCACAGCTAAAATTGGATATATTAGATATTGAGTTATTGTCAGCAGGAGAAGGAAACTGTCTCATAAATTAGTATATAAAAAAACTCCCTTCTATTTTTTATTTTCTATTTCCATTTTCATATTTGTTATGCTTGAACTCTTTGTATATCATTAAAACTGACAGAAGTAAATGCAACTAATTGGAATTTGAGCAGGAAAATAGCTGCAAGTTATTATATAGCTTGGGAAGTGGTTTTTGAGAAATGATATATGATTTTTAATGGACTAACTACTTAGAATTTCTTTGGGTTTTACAATATATATTGGAAATGATTTTATGAATGATTTTTATATTTTTTTAAATTTTAAATAGTTTAATAAATTCTATGGTGATTGGCACTATAAGTACTTGACAAATAAACCGTACATAATAAAGTAAACATATATAAACATATCTATCATATATATATCATATATTATATAGCTTGGGAAGTGGTTTTCAGAAATGATATATGATTTTTTATGGACTTACTTCTTAGAATTTCTTTAGTTTTTACTATGCATTTTGGAAATGATTTTATTATGTATTTTACATTGTTTAATTATATTTATAGATCATTAAAATACTACGAATTGCAACTGTATATTCCTTGAATATTAAAACTATAAATACAATGGGGACTGTCACCAAAAGTACTTGAAACTTTACATAATAAAGTAAACATAAATAAACATATCTGTCAGGTGATCATAAGAAAAACATTTGATTATAAGAAAATTGAGCTGATATTGTTTTATATTTAGTATAGACTAGACTGACCAGTAGCTAGACATGTGTGTATGAACTACTTTCAATAATATGTATATTATTACTAAATATTTAGATAACCCCTATCTTATCTGCCAGCACAACCCATTATCATATGCCCCGCTCTCTCTGTCGAACTGTCTGTCTATTCTTATAGATGACATTCAACTATATTTAACCATATAATATATATATACTTACACTAGCTGGTGGCGCCGTCAGGGGATTGTTCTCCAGCTGCAGCTCGACCAGCGTGCTCATGTGACGAATCTCGAGGGGAAGACTGGCAATACGATTGTTACTCACATCCAGTGAGACAAGACTGAGGCAGGTGATCTCCCTGGGCAGATAGAGCAGCTGATTGCTGCGCAGCGAGAGGGAACGTAGGGTACGCAGCTCTCCCAGGCGCACAGGCAGCGCGGTAAGTTGATTATACGATGCATCCAGATCGGTTAGAGTTTGATCCAGCCGGCCTAACTCATCGGGCAGTGAGGCAAGTCGATTATTCGAGACGAGCAACACTTGCAGCGGCAGGAAACAAATCTCACGTGGCAGCGAACCAAGTTGATTGCTACGCAGATCCAGATAGGTCAACGAGGAGAGCTGCTTCACCGATTCCGGTATGCTGCGTATGGTATTGTGATACAGTAGCAATGTCTCCAGGAACGAGAACGTGGTGATCTCTTCGGGTAGCTCACAGAATCTATTTCGGGAGAGATCTGAGACGGGAGGGAAACATGACATTAATTAAGGAAGCGTAGACATACTCGCTCGCTCCCCTGCTTGTTATTTTTGGAGAGCAGAGCGAGAAGAGGGGCGGAGGCGGAGGAGGAGGGTACTGAGCAGAGTGGAGAGTGTACAGAGTTTCCCTTATCACTTGCCATGCATTACGACGCCAACGCCAACGGACTATGCCATGGCACGCCACAGTGGAGCGCATGACCTCAATTCGCAGGCAATTTACGACGCACCAAGTGGGGAAGCTACAGTGGAATGGGCAATTAATTTACTAAATGAATTTGCATGCAAAACGAAGGGGAGTAGGCAGAGAGAGACAGTAAGGTAGAGAGAGAGGGAAGTAGGCACCATCTAAACCCGTAATGGAAGCACAACAAAAACAAACCAAATTTATTGTATATACGAAATTGTGCGTAAAGAGTTCTGAAATGGGGAGTTGGACATAGAGAGAGAGAGAGAGGAGAGAAACGGCATAAAAAAGAATTAGGTGCAGCATTATATAATGAGATAATTCAGGTAGTTTACAGTGGGTTGAACTGCTTTATTTAACTGAAGTGAAAAAGAAAATATTTCTATAGAGTATACGAGGGAATTTAGGCCCGAAAAAAATTAAAAGAAAAGGGAAAGCGCGCTGTCTTTAATCGTATTTAAAATGAACCTGCACACCACAGAGTCCATATATCACTCTGTCTAGTACTCTTCCATTTTGTCAAAGTGTACCCTGTACTCTTGTTTTTTTTTTATATGTTCTCCAACTTTACATTGCTTTTTATGTTTTGAAAGTGCTAAAGTTTCTGTTTTGTAGGCTCTTTAACTAGTTCAGAGTCTATAAAAAAACGAACATTAATGTGACGATAAAAAACATGTTGTAATGGGATCGTTGCCCGACAATAAGATACCCTTTGTGAGATTTCGAATAACCTTTACGAATCGATTTGAAATCTTTAATTATCGATTTACTCTATCGTTAGGCGTGGCAAGAATTATTTGATATATGCTCGAAAAGCGTATGATATATAGGAATAGGCATGTCAAATTTACTATCCCTAGCTTTGATTATAACAGAGATCTACGGGTTCAAACAGACGTGCTATCAAATATATACCCTGCTAATGGGGTTTTAAATTCCCAGTATCATAGTCTAGTATCAAGATTTATTTTAGTTTAGTTTACGTTGAACTAGTTCATCGTCTGCGAACTGGAACCATTTGTGTATATAGTTTTGCGAATTTTAATGATGCGTGCGCTGCTCTTATGCAATGCTCTGCCCCCCTTCTCTCCTTGTCACCCCTTGTCCCTCTTGAAACCAGAAATACCAAATCGGAATCCATCAGCTTCAGTCAAGAGCCCGCACACTCCACTTGGAGAGTGGAGGAGCAGCGGGGGGAACTACTCAGAAAACTCGACATTAAAACTGCCTGACGACAGCTTGAGGCATTTGTTGCTGCTTTTGTTGTTGTTGTTGTTGCTGTTGCTGTTGTTGTTGTTGTTGTTTAACGCATACTCAGTGACTCCACAACCTACGTTGTTTATGGCAGCGAGAAGATTGCTTTATGCCTGCCCCCCCCTCCCTCTCCCTCTCCCTGCAATTGCATGGGGTGCGGCGGCTCTGCTCGCTATGGCTTCGCATTAGTAGCAACGTCTGCTCCCCTCTACCCTCCTCCTTCCCCCTCCTCGGCTCTAGGGGACGCACACAAAAGGCAGACAAAGGCAGCGCTTAAGATGGCAATGGCTGCCGCCGTTGCCGACGTCGCAGCTGCATTTGCATTTGCGCGCTGCACCCACAGGTTGAATAAACTTTGCCCGGCAACAGGATGCACCAAGGACTCTCGCTCTCTCTCTCTCTCTTCCCCAGCTGCTGCTGACGTCATAGGATTCAGGCTGCTCGTTATCAGTTACCAAATGCGGAAATTGGATGCCACAGCAGCAGCATCCTCGCTCAGTCTCTAACTGGGACTGGGCGAAGCTGCCTCTCTAGCTGCCTCTCTCTCTCTCTCTGCCTCTCTCTCCCTCTATCTGCCCCTCTGCCTCTCTCTGTCTCTCCTGCTGGCATTGAGCCAAAAAATTTGCAAAAACGCAAAAACACATAAAATAAATCAAATTTGTTTTCGCCACTTTTCTTCAGCGCTTTTCCCTCTCTCTCGCTCTCACTCTCTCTTCTATTGCTTTTTCGCTTTTTTTGAGTATCTGTCGCGCCAACAATTTCTGGGGAATTGGATCGCTGCGCTGCGGTCGACCATGTCGCAGCAGCACCACCTGCAGCCGGAGAGAGATCCGAGTCGAGGCGAGGCGAGGCTCATAAATAATGCACACAGTACTCGCAATTATCAGGGATTACTCATGTGCACAGGGGGTGCAGCACAGGACACGCGATGGAGAGAGGGAGAGGGAGAAAAGAAGAGAACTCAGTTCTCTCTCTCTCTTTCTCTCTGCAATTTGAAGGGCGTCAACGGAAGCAGCGCACAAAAAAATTTTATTAATGGCGCCACATTCCCCATAGCACGTGGCGTTTGCTTTTTATGGCAATCCATGGCTGCCCAACTAGCTCTCTATAACCCATCCCCCTTTCCCCTCCCCCTCCTGGGAGGCACATTATGCCATCGTCGTCGTCATCGTCGTCACTTGCCTATATTGATGGATTTATTGAAATTAATTTACTCAATTTTATTGTTGCCACACAATGCTGAAACTGTCGACGATGATGATGATGATCATTATAATAATGATGTTGATGATGATGTTGCATGTGTGCTTGGCATGATGATTAATTTGACGTCATGCAGGCCCTTTTTGTGCCACTGTAGCATAAGGCAACTGCCTTCTAGGGGGGAATAAAGAATGTGATGAAATCGTTTCATAGCAATCGATAGGCTGCAGTTATCGATAAGCATTTGCTAACGGTTCAAATAAGTTCCCAGCTTGCTTGAAAAGTAGGTTCCCTCCTATTTCATAATCTCTGCAAAACGTTATCCGCAACCGGTTCAGGCCTACTAAAAAAAAAAAAAAAGTGGTTCAGTCTCTCTGAACTCAAGAACCCGCTGTGCTAGAAAGCTGAAATTTGCCATAACTAGTTATAGCATGAAGTTAATTGAAATGGATAAACGTTTGTATGCGAAAAACATATGTGCTTGCTAAATATGGGGGTTTTTAAATTTAAATTTTAAATTTTATAAATTTATAGGAAATGCAACGAGTTTGGAGAGTTTAATAGGCACTCTATGAAGTTTTCTAGAAATCTCACAGGAAATACGTCATAAAGGAAGTCGGTGTGTACTATGGAGCTAACTATAAAATTTCTGGAATTTCTTTATGAAATTTTAGGAAGTAAAATATATCTATAGAGCTTACTTAAATATTACAGAAAATTCCTCTATAGAGACATACGGGAAAGAATCCAGCAAATTTCTTATCAAATTTTTTCAAGTTTTGTTGAGTACAATGGGCACTCAAAAATAGTTTTATAATAATTTTTTAGCTCTACGGGAATTATTTATAGAGTTCATTGACAGAATTGAATCATGCTCAAGTTAATTAACATTTTTTTATGGGGAATTCTAATTAAAATAATATTTTATTGCGCGCTCCATGTTTCTACATATTATTCATTCTTATCGCTATATATATATATAGCTGTATAGGCGGTCATACGCAGCTGCGAATACAGCGAACAGTTTCCATATGTTTTTCTTCTTCTTTTCTCTCTTCTTCTTCTGCCTCTTTTTCACTCCTCAATTACGCTTCGATCGCAGCAACAACAACAAAGTTTACTTTGGTCTCTCATGGCAGAAAATCATTTCAATTGATTATGCCTTATAAAGAGGGCGTGGCTCCCCCCACCCACACTCAAGATACTCTCTGCAAATTTCTCGCATATTTCACATTTAATCAAAATGTAAACAAGATACAAGATAAACAACTTTTTGTTTGCCAACATTAAACAGGCAACAAAATAAATAAATATTGATCAATTCTCTTTGTTGTTGTTGTTCTCTTTGTTGTTGTTGTTGTTTCTTTGTTGTTGCTGCTGATGATGTTGAGTTTTCCCTTTTCTTTCTTGTGGAGTGGTCCTTCCTGCGGCTGAGACAGCATTTTCCTTGTCCACAAAATGGGAACAGCTGTGCCAAGTTTACAGTTTTTCATATGCAAACACACACACACACACACTCGTACACACACACACACTTGGTAAACAAATACATGCACACACAGGCCAAGCCGGCTGGCTTATGTCTGGCGCGCGCGTTTAATTTGTTGTTGCTGCTTTTGTTGTTGTTGTTGCTTTTGTTGTTGTTGTTGTGGCTATTGCCCTTAATTTATTTGCAGTTGTTGTAAGCTGATACCAGTCGCAGCTCAAATTGCTGCAGCCCTCCCTTCCCTTTCTCAACCGCCCGGCTCGTTTCTCAAGTCCATGTTTATGCCATGAAAAAGTTCATGAATTCGTGAAATTAAAAAAAAAAATTAAAAAGAATGTTTGGAATGAAACAAACATGCCATGAATTTCATTAAATATATATTTATATGAAATTCAATATTATTCTTCGCTCTATGTCAGCCTTATTAATGAATTTCTGAAAAAAATAAATGTTTCTCATAAAATTATATTAAATACATTTGAGAAAAGCATCTAAGAGTTTTATGCTATGAAGTTATATATTTATTTACTTTTTTAATTGTTTTTTTTGCAATATTTTTATTAATATCGTTGAAATAAGTCAAAAAGATTAAAACAAATTGTTGCATAACTCGCTAAGTTTACGGGATATTGTAAAAACTTGATTTTTAATATTTTCCTTAGCTACTAATGATTATTTCTGTTTTATTTTATAAAAAGTAGCCATAATTGCTATTTTCTATTAAATTTTCTTCTTAACTACTTTGTAAACAAACTTCTAACGATATTGTAGCCCTCGTTCTACACTGCATAAACGTAGTTCTTGCAGCCCTCGCTAGCTGAGCGCGTGCTACGCTCTGTAGCAATTAAACTACATAAATTGTTTATGCCTCACTCAGTGTTGCTTTTGCAATAGTTGTTGCCACGTTGTTGTTGTTGTTGTTGTTGCCACAAATTAAATATTACTCACAGTCGGCCGCATATGAAGAATTCATGAATTGAGCCCATGAATGTCAGTCTGTCTCTCTCTCTCACTCACTTTCTGTGTCAAGTTTGCATTGGCCCCAATCACAAAAAATAAATAAAAGCTGCACACAGACATGCATGTGCATGTTTATGCATGCATATTTATAGTTAGCTATGCCGTCAGCTAATCATAGCCTGGGCGAGAGAAAGAGAGAGAGAGAAAGAATTACCTTCTTCGCATTTATCGCGCACACTTATCGTTTGTGTGTATAGAAAAAGGGGGAGAAAATTGAATTATATTTTTTTTTTTTGCCTGCCTGGAATTTGTATGCAGTAAATAAACAAATTGCGAAATGAATAAACAATTCTTGTTCAAGCAACAATGGATTCCAAGGAATTTGCAAGTTCCACATAAATGGCAAAGTCATCGAAATGGCGTGATCGAGTGGAGTTAGAAGTGTCATCTCTAAATTCGAATTTGCTTGCTGTGCTGCTCTTTCATTCATTGCGCATGCAAAGCACGCAGCTGTCACAGTTTGAGAGTCACTGTGGAGTGTGTGGCGACGCCAGAGTGAGACGTGCCGTGCCGGCAACGCTTCCTCTCGCTGCTGCGACAAAAACAGAAACAAACAATAAAAACAACAAAGCTGTCGTCTGAGATTTACACATTACATCAAAGAGCAAAAGAAACAACAAAGTGAAGAGGGGGAAACTATGCAAGAAACTACACAAAGCACACGACAGTTTTATTATCTCTCTGTCTGTCTTGCTCCCCTCGTTTTGTTTGACAACAACAACAACAACAACTACGCGAAGTAAACTTCTTTTGCAGTTGCAGCACAGCAGCACTTCGTTTGCGAGTTTCATTTTGCAGCTCGTGCACACTGACACAACAGCTGCCAAACATTAATTGTCGCTCCCTTTAGTGTGGTAGCAGCAGCAGCTGCTGCTGCCGGCAATAAAATGTGCTGTTTATCCTGCTGCTTGCCAACACTGTCCGCACCGTTCGCACTTTTCACACTGCGCAGCTGCCAATGTCCACTTGTGCGTTTCTTCCTTTTATTGCTACTGCCTTTTGCACAGCTACTACGGTTTTTGCTCTGCTCACGCTGCTGCTGCTGCTGCTCTGCCACTACTTTTTAGCTTGTTCTCACACTGTCTCTTTTCTCTGCTTCTCACTATTTTTGCTGCTGCTGCTTGTACTCTGCCCTCCTCTTGTGCTGCTCCCCTTTTTACCTACTACTACTTTTCTGCTGCCGCCTGCTGTGGTACTGCTACTACTTTTTTGCCTTTTCTACTGCCTTCTTTCTCAGCTGCTGCACTATTACGTCTGTTCGTTTTCTTCCAGTTTTCCAGTTTCCAGTTTAACAAGTTGCAATTATTTTAAACAATTTCCTGCACGTCGCCAACGTTGACTTTTCCTCTGCTGCCTTTTTCTCATTTTTCCATGGCTTTTGTTTGATTTACTACGTGACGTGCGTCTCAATCACGTGCTGCACAGCACAAAATGCACTGAAAATGTAATGTGAGCAGGCAGAGGGGGAGGGAGCAAGAGGGGTGAGGGGAAGGAGGTAGAGCAGACCGCAGAAACAAATGGTTTTAGGAAGCGTTGACAGGGCAAAACGCTTCAACTGCGACTCCAACTCCATCTTCTCCTCCTCCTTCTTCTCTTGCTGCTCCTTCTCCTCCTCTTCCGCCTGCTCCTCCTCTTTCTACAACAACAACAAAGTAAGTCATAAAGATTGCCTTGCCTTGTCTTGCCTCTTGGGGGTTGTTGGGCAAACACACACAAAGGCGAAGGCAGAAGAAGAGGAAGAGGAAGAAAGAGCAAAGGAGAGAAAAGAAGGAATTCGCTTCTTTTCGGCCACTTGCGACGCTCATTGATTTCTTGGCTCAAGTGGTTACACGTAACCAGGGTTGCTTACCCCCAGCACTGCCGCCCTCTCTCTCTCTCTCTTTCTCTCTCTCTTCTTCTTCTGCCTCTCGACTTTGTTGGTGCAACATATTTTCGTTGCAAAGTGAAGTTTATGATGTTGTTCACACCGAAAAGGGGCAACGATTTAATTGCTAATTAGTCACGCCTTCGCAGACAGACAACCCTCTCTCTCACTCCCTCACACACACACCCTCTCACTCGCACTCACACTCAGCTCGGATGACTCAATTCTTGAGCCGGCGAAAATCATTGAACCACATAAAAAAAAAAAGAAACGAAACTTAATTGAAGAAAAATGCCGGAAACGAAATGTGCGAGGGAGGCAAAAAAAACGAAAGAATCAAGAATCAAGAAACGAAAGACAAAAGCGAAGATAATTTTGGACAAAAACACTCACGATCCTAAGTAAATTTGCAAATTTTCTTTTGATTAGAAACGCTTTGGAACTTTCTCAAGAGTTTCTAAAAGCAACTAGAAGAATAAGTAAAAGAAATCAGATTAATTTAGTAGATATACCTAACTATTTAAGCTTGTTCTGCAATTTCTAGAAAGTTTTTTCGGAAATTTCTAGCATATATTTTGGGAGATTTCTCGATTTAGTTTTCCTTTTTATTTGCTAATAATATAATAAATCTTTATTAATTTCTGATTGTTTAAAAATAATAAAATTTACATATGGAAAATTTATTTATTATATGGTAAACATATATAGTTATCATTTATGATTTGTTTATTGTATGAACTAAAAATATTGTTAAAAGTTCAATATTCTTATAAAAATAGTTTGTTTATCATACTGGCAATTTCTTATCGCAAACCTCAAGATTTCTGGAAAATCCCAAACCGCTTATTACATATTTCTGCAATGGATAAGGAACTGAATTATAAATAAACTATACAGAATTAACTGAACTTTATAAAAACCTAACCTATAGCAGAAATATCCTAGATATAATAAAAGAGCAGCATATAAAATAAATATTAAATATTATTATAGAGCACCCATTTAAAATGCCCTTAATTTCCCAAAATACCAAAATGAAAAGGGAAACGGAAAAGGGAAATGTAATGGAAACTGAGCGTGGAAGGGGTCACAGTTGTTTCCAGCTGAAAATCGATGCGGGGCGTCTGGGAAAACAGATGGTTTCCTCATCAGCAGGGTGGTTATCAGTGGGTGAGTTGAGGTGGGTGCCCCCGCGATAGGGTGTGGAATGCATTTTCGGGCACAACAAAAACGAAAGTTGGCTGAACTTGAAAAAGGCAGCAGGGGGAGAAAAAAAAATACCACGAATAGTGCAAACTGCAAAACGCGAAACGAAAAGGAAGAAGAAGAGACAGAAAAAGAAATGATGAAAAAAAAACAGCTGCAATAATTATTGTCCTTGGACAGGCAGCAGGGGGAGGAGAGAGAGAGAGAGCGAAAAAACGTGCAGAGAGCAAGTGCGTGCGAACGCAGCAGAAAAGAAAAAAGAAAGAGAGAGAGAGAGAGAGAGAGAGACAGCATGCTGCTGGGCTGCTGCAAATTATCGATTTTTGTGTGTGGCAAACAAAAGGAGAAAGATTTCCCACAAAAGCAGCCTCGCCCTACCTGGGGGGGGGGTTGGCTGCTACTCACCTGCAATAACGGTATCCTCCAGACTATATTTGGCGCCCATTTTGGGGAAATCCTTCAGCTTGCGATTGGTCAGTATCAGTTCGCCACTGAAATGCGCCTCCTCCAGGATGCGCTCCAGCGAACGCGTCAGCTGCGAGTGACCCAGCATGGGCGATGCGCCTGCGGCGGTGCCCGTGGAGCCGCTCGTGGTGCTGGTCAGGAGGCTGCCGCTGCCGCCGCCAACAGCGCTGCCGCTGCTGCTGCTGGCGAGGACGCCTCCGCCTATGCTGGCGTTATGTAGGCGTTTGTACACTGTGGCTGCCATGCTGTGTGTGTGTGTGTGTGTGTCGCGTGTGGGCGTGGTAGCAGCGGCGATGCGTTGCTGCAGCGTCACGCACACAAACACAGCAAACACAAACACAAACAAACAGACGACGCGACTCGGCTACAAGCTGCGACGGCGACGTGTGAAACGTGTTAAAACCGTTGGCATTTTCCTGCAGCGGTTAAAAACTCATTGATAAGATTTCCGAGAATTGGATTTTCCTTAGCGGCTTCTCTTTTTCTTTCTTTCTTGTGCTTCGTTTTATTCACACACACACACACACTCTCACACACACGCGCGCGCGCATACATAAACACAAAACACCGAAAGTAGCAAAGCGTAAGGAGCGACAGCGAAACCCAAACGTACGGTACGAAATCAAAAAAAATACTGAAACATTGTGGTGGCGGTGTGACCGAACTTTGTTTGCGGCAGAAAACAATACAATCCACAAAATACCAAAAAACAGTTTTGCAGTATTTTCAGCAGCAGTTGGCAGCACCAGAAATTATCGTTTCATTTTGCTGACATTTTAAAACTAAGTTATAAATACAAATAACTGCTGATTTAAGTGTTTAAAAAAAATTAAACCACTCGTGTGTGTGTGTGTGCAACAGCAGCATTAAATGTGTTTAAATTTCAAATTCGCGCTCTGTTGGCGGCCTATTGGCATAATTATCGATACGCTCATCCGCCCATCGCTAAACCTATTGCAGCACCCCGTTACCATCGCTAGTGCAACAACAAAAATTCCAACGCAGGCAACGCGAATTTCATAGCAAAAAAAAAAAATTGAAATATTTTAGTAAAATTAATGTAATCGCGATACTCTTATCGCAGCGTATTTGTTTGTCGCCCAACGCTGCAGTGCAACGTGTCGCGTCCAGCCGAGCAGCCAAGTTTATCGCGTTCGAAACTGTGTCAGTTGAACGGGCGCAACAACAACAAGAGCAGAGCAGCGCTGCAGCAGCAGCAGCAGCAACAACAACAACAACAGTAACAGATCATAAATGATCATAAAACAAGAGCAACAACAACATAAAAATTAAATTCAATAAGTGGCTCAGTTAAAGTGAGTGTAAGTGAGTGTGCGTGTGTGTCTGTGTGTGTGAGATATGCATAATTAATTCAAGGTGTCTCAGGCGCCCCAGCATCAGTTCCGCATATTTCAAAATTGTCACACCGCAATTTAAAGCATTTACCTCATCACCAACAACAACAACAACAACAACAGCAAGAAGACGCCAAGCAGCGGTTATTGTTTGTTTCTTTTTTGAAGCTGCTTCCAACGGAAAATAAGAAAAAAAAATTGGCTTCAATCAGCTGTTTGTTGTGTGTGCGCTAAAGCGACGCGAGTGCGAGTGAGATAGCCTGCTAGTGCCCGCCAAAAACGTCACGAAGCAGCGCACAGTGTGTCAAGTGCTGGCAATAATTAAATGAAATTTTTTATAGCAAATTTGTAAGGTAAGTCCACTGCATTCAATACACTTGAAATAATTTCGCATACATTTCTGGCATTACTTATAGCCAGATTTTATTTCGTTAGAAATTTTTAATACGCGTGTGTTGTGATAAAAAAAGAGAAAAATTATTTAAATAAAAGTGCAAAATGAGTGAAACAACAACGAAAGCTGGCGAGGCAACTGTTGAAGCTGCAGCTGTGGCAGCAGAGGCAGCGCCGGCGACAGCAGCAGCAGCCGCCACAGCTGCTACCACGGAAGCAGCGGAACCCGCCACATCGAAAATACCACGAGCACCGACACGTTCCGGCATACCTACCCCAGCGGGAACAGCCTCAGGCATACCTACCCCAGCGGGAACTGCCTCAGGCATACCTACCCCAGCGGGAACAGCCTCAGGCATACCCACGCCAGCGGGGTCTGTCACGGGTATACCCACATCTGCAGGATCTAGCACGAGCAAACTGAAGCCTCCCTCCTCGAACTTTGGTTCATCAAATTCGATATCGAAAATCGGACGACCCTGCTGCACGCATACAACACCAAAGGCGGGTCCACCACCAAGAGGTGAGTTTTATTTTTGCATTCTAAAACTGATAATCCTCTAGGTATGTGGGTTCTCTATGTATTTCTCTATCGAAAGATTTCCAATTAGATAATTTTCTTTCTGATAATCCTCTAGGTATGTGGGTTCTCTATGTATTCCATATTCGATAGATTTCCAATTAGATAATTTTCTTGTCAATATCGCAAAAGTTGTGTCATCTCTAATTCCTTGAGTGGAAAAATCATGCTGTAATTCCGGTTTTGACAAGTACATACTCTATAAGATAACTACACCCACACACAAAATCAACTGTAAACGATCTAATCCCAACGATGACGCACCCACACTCTCTCTACAATGTATTTCTCCCTTTCCCATTGTGCAACGAAAGAAAAGGCATAACAACAATAACAACAAAAATAATAACAAAAGCAAATTGAACTTGCAACTTGGCGAATGATCAAGATAAAAGTAGAAACAAATTTACAAGATAAAAGACAATGAACGACAATTAGAGCTGTAAATTAGAGATGATAAATTGTTATCGATAGTATGGCAAAAATTCGATAATATATGTGTAATAAGTATTCCTTCTGCTACTACTATCGATAGTATGTTAAAATTGTAGTTTGATATCGATAGTATGTTAAAACTGCAAAGGAACTGCTTGAGTAATGTTCCTTGCTTTAAATTTAAATTACTATCGGTAGTATGTATAGGAAACACATCTGTTTCTTTTATTCTATCGAAAAAACCTCTTAAAAAAACAGATTTATTCTGCTCTTTCTTGAAAATCAATGCATAAACCTCACTTAAAATCAAATTAATGCTAATTTACACTCAACTTAATTTCAATTGAAAAGTTGTCGCACAACAAATTAAAGATCCTCAAGTGTTTCCATTTATTTAAGTGTAAATAAACAAATGAGTTGCTTCTGCAGACCCCCAGACCCGATGGTAAACAAACAAACAGTCGCAAATTGTTTACCATCAGACACAGGGGGGGGGGGACTGTCAATTACCTCCCACGCACACTCAACCTCAACTCAGTTGGAGGCAATTAAGTAATATGACTTCCATATAATTGAGCCCCTCTTTAAAGAAAAAATCTATGAAGGCGTTTGTGACACATTTCATTCACGTAATTGTGCCAAACCACAATCATTTGTATGAATATCGATCGTAGATCGACCTAATAGCCCATATCCATACGATACATACGATCTATACGACGATATATATACGTATTTGTTTATGTTTCCATTACACGCGCTTTCAATTTTATACACGATGCGACCGCAGCTTGAAAACACTCGGCGATTTGTAGTGTCGTGTTTCCCAAGTAAGCTCTATAAATAATCCCAAAAACGCGACAGGGAATTATGATTAAATATTGAACGAATTCGGTATACACTTTAGATAGTCATATATGGTTCATTTGATGTTTGTTTATATTATCTTTAGCTTATATTTTCTTTCTTTATCTGAGTATAATTTATTTACAGTTTTCTTAGCTTAGTGTAGATAGTATAAATAGTTCTGATCTGAATCTATTTACCATCGTCATAAATTTATTTAAAGCAAGATAAGTAAATTAAATTTGCACTTTCCCTTAAAGTTGAAGAACCTCTCGCAAGATGAGATTGCATTTATCTGCTTGATCTACATTTAGCTTGAAGATCTTTTTATATACCAAATGTATTACGAATTTTGACACATTTCTCTCATCTAAACTTTCTAATTAAGCGATCGTACCCCGACTTTGAAGTATAACATTTGCGTGTACCTGTCATTTATCTCTCAGCACTCAATGTCAATGCAAGTAATCCCCTTCTCTCCCCTCCTGGGCAAACGATCAGAGAGGGAGAGAGAGCGAAAGAGAGGGAGACAGTTTATAAATTGCGATCATAATTGAATTTCTGCGTTCGTGTTCTGAGATCGTCGCATGACACAGACACAGACGTTGTTGTTTTTATTTTTTTTATATATTTTTGTTAATTTTTGCACTGCGCATTTGAAACGAAACAGAAGCAGATCAGTGCGAAGAGAGAGAGAGAGAGAGAGGTAGACTGTGCTCTCATCTGCCGGTTTCATCTTCTTTTTTTTTGCACTTTCTCGTTAACGTTTTGTTTTCTAGCTCGTGGACGAGCTTATGTCATTCCATTGATCTTGATCGGAAACAAGCGCCCAGCAGTTTCTCTCCCTCTCTCTCTCTTCTCTCTCTCTAAATAATGAAAAATGTATGTGCTACAAAAAACGGAAAGCTCATTTGTCTTGTTCTTAAGATACGATCCGTCAGAGCGGGGCACTTCTCTAAGCCTGCAATATGGGTGGGTACATCCGTGATCTTTGACAAAATTGTGGCTTATGGCGGCAAGAAGATTGTCTGATATTTTGTTTTCTGGGCAATCAGTGTGACCTTTTTAAAGGAAAAAAAGACCTCACATGAATCAGCGCCATTTAAACATCTCTGCATTTATTTATAGTACACTCTCTCTCCATCTCTTTCTCGCATGGAAATTGTCTATAAATTAGTTCAAGTGTCTTGCTAAAATCCCTGCAAATCCCTGCTAGGGGAAAGATAAGTGCTAAAAAGCCAAATGCAATTGGATTTCCGACTCAGACAGCATTATATGGGCGCCACCTTCATCAATCAGTGCACGCGCCCATTTTGCAGTACACAATAAAATATGATGAACTGAGAAATACCCTGAGAAATTTCGTAAAGAATTTTAAATATCATTTAAAAAGTCTTAAAAGCAGTTTAAGATTTTTACATTTTCCTTGCCTGGTTCTTCCCGGTTCTCAGCTCATTAAAAGCGACATTAACCTGCCGACAGTGTGGCAACTCTTGCAGAGCTTTGGCAACGATCTACGCTCCGCTTTTGTTTGCGAAAATTATTAAAGTACGCGTCGTCCGTATTACGATCAAAAATAAAAAAAAAAAAAAATAACTTTACGGGTTTTCGTGTCGACGTTTATTCAATAAAAACAACGTTGCTCCAGACACGCACACACCGCGCCAGAGCGAAACGAAGCTACTTACACTGTGCTGCAAAGCTCGGTTCGCCAGAGAGAGAGAGAGAGAGAGAGAGCGCGCTCTCTCTCGCAAAGCTCACGCTCACTTCGTCGCTTGCGCTCTCAACAAAGTTTGCAAAACTTTTTGTATTCAGTAACTTCTACGACTTTTCGCGAGACGGACGCGTTTCTTCTGGGTAACTGCTCTATACAGATGCGGGCCTGGTACTGGCTCCAACTGAACGATACGACTATATACTAGCATATAGTGCATACGAAGCAGCAGCAGCAGCAGCATTGGCAGCAAAATTAACACATTTTTACACACTGTGGCAATTTGAAAAAAAAGGTGAATTTTTTGATAAGCGTGAAGAAAAGAAATATTGAAAACAAAAATCTGAAAGTAAAAGTCGTGCGACCTATATGGGATTATTGTTGTTGTCCTCAGTGCTGCCCTAAAAGGGATCAAAATGTGTGTGTGTGTGTGTGTTGTTTTTGTTTTATTGATATCTCTGCCGGTTTATTTTATCATAACAATCGATTGATCAGCATATGAACTGTATTTCGTTATTTTCCATTCCGTTTCCAACCTTGACTTACGGTTCTTTACACAGCTGCGACTCTATAAACCTTAAAAATCTATAAATATACTGAAAGTTTTCTTTAAAAATTGCAATATATGTTCTGAAAGTTTTCTTTAATAATTAAAAATTTCTTTTCAAAGTTTCCTTGAAAATTTTAAACAAAACTCACCCGCATAAAGTTTTTTTTTCGCAAGGTTTCTTTAGAACACATTTAATTTAGATTCTTTTTATTGCATTAGCGATAAGATAATTGTCAATGGCAACACTTAGTTACAGTTTTGACTATCTGTAGTCCAATTTCGAAAAAAAACACATAATTCTTATCATATCACACACATATGGTATAAGGTCGCATTGATTTCGTTGTCTCTTTATTTATGTGACTTGGGTTGGGTCTGCTGCCAAGTTCAATTTTATAGTGCATTGATCTGATTGAGGGGTGCGGCCCTGCCCTATTAGTAAATATTTTCAGAGAGAATCATGACTTTTATATAGAATTCCCTTAACTTTCTGAGAGTCTCATTAATTGTTTATAGTTAATTGTTAATTGTGGCCAACTGGTTTTAATTTTTCCTGTTTGTAGAGACACTTGAGAATTGTTTGCTAATCGTTTGATTGCAATTAGTCAGGCCATTAACTGCTTGGCATACCCTGTAAATGGGCCTGGCCTGGCACCAGTCTGTCTCCAGCATTGAGAATTTACACACATGTGTTTTGGCCACAAAACTAACCTTAGCTAGTCTGACTGAAGCTCACAATAGTTAAAGCTGAAAATTCAAAACTACAACAAAGTTGTCGCCGCAACAACAACAACAACAATAACGACAACGACGACGCGAGCCGGATTTTAGCCATATTGAAGTTTGCGGTTAACCGCTAATTAGGTATAAATAAAAAAAAATATATCTCATATTATTTATTTGACTTTTGACTGCATTCGAATCAACAAATCACAAAGATTGAAGAGTAAATAAATGAAGTTAAAGTAGAGCAGCTTATTAACTGCAGAAATACCCTGTAAAATAGTAAATATATATGTGATATATGTAAATATATATGCGAATAAAACAAAATAGCTAAAACACATAAAGAAATAAAATAGAATTCCACTAAAGTCTCAAAAATAAACGAAAATAAGTAAAAAAGCAAAAACTTGCAAATCTATACACACAATAGGAAACAGTCAAGAAATACTATGAATATAAAGTAGAATTCAAGTTAACTCTAAAAAAAATAAACAATAAAATGGATTACTAAGCAAGCATAGTTGAGAAATAGTTACAAGTACACTGAGGGAAAAAACCTTTTGCTAAGTCTGCAGAAAACAAAAGTTGTTTCAGTTTTCTTGAAAAAAAACACACTTTTGTTCTGTGCTGAAGGTTAGATTGTATCATATAGGGGCAGCTCGGGTACATGCAGTGCGTCATTCTAATGGCAGACTTGAATTGTATAATTAGCCGTTGTTCTCTCTCTCTCTCTCGCGCGGGTATGCGGGTATACTCTCTGCCCGCACTACAGGGTATTGCAAAGTAAACAATTCGATCAACTTTCGTCGCAGGTGCCGACTATAAATAAAAAAAATATATATTTACATATTGCGCAAAAATTCGTTGTCAACCAAAAAGCAGTTAATTGTGAATTTGGCAACAACGGCGACGCCGTTTGAGCCATGTCTAGGGACTGTGACGTGCGTCTTGGGGCCAATATACAATGCAAATTTTGCCGGTTAACTTTCTACACCGTTTGTGTTGGGCTTTCTTTTCGGACTGCGGACGCCGGACGTGATATGTCGTACGATCTTTTTTTGTTATTGTGGGAGCGCGACTGTCCGCTCTATAAGACACTTCCCTGCTCTCTGTAGTTCTCTCGAACATATTTGGCAATTGTTTCCGACTTTGAAAATTTTGCCTTGCGCTTTTGTTATTGCCTCATGGAATTTTATCAGCAATTTTTTTTTGTTGTACTACATTTTTTTTCTGCGTTTTTTTTCGGATTTTTGTTTTTTCTACTATCGCACACCGGCTGCTCTTGATAAGGCAGAGAGTGTATAGAGCAGAAACACGCAAAACGAAATTGTGTTTTGTTTTTGGTTTCAGCGTTGCCAGCACAGAATTATTTGCATATCGATTATTATTAAATATACATTAAAAATATTTATAAACAAAAGTAGAAATTAAATAAAACTAGAAGTGACACAAAAACTGTCAGATAAGCGTTATCTGCAGTAAAGATTTGCTAAAAATATATATTTACCTTGCAAAGATGATGAAATTCATTATAATCTGTTGAGTTTTCTATAGGTCTTGCTTAATTTATAAAATTATATTTAATTTATACTATTTAATAGCCATATTTCATGTCTAACAGAATTAAAGGTATCTCATTAATCTTTAGATATCTTTAATAGATATTATTTCAATATTATAAATTATATATACATAGCAGCTATATGTTTTCTTTAATACCCTACTTAAGCTCTGTAAGTTCTCAACATAATTAGAGAAACTATAATCAACCTGCTGTTCCTTATAATACTTTATAGAGTATGCTCTAATTTGACAGCTCGATATCGCAGTAGCTTTAGCGCAGAAACCCTTTTATGACATTATCAGGCACATAGAAATCTTTAAATCGAATAAAGAGTGATTAATTTGTGTTCAGTTTGTGAAATTGATTTTATACTGTAGTCTAAAATGTGAACAAGATTTCTCAGAATTCTTTTCCAATTTGCTTCTACTATGGGCTGATTGCGACGCAGAACTTACAAGGTGACACAATAGAATCGAAATGATTTCGAAATATATATTTCCAATGTGAAATAAGGCAGCTGTGCAAAGATTGTGGGCGCAAAGGCGTTACGAGTTTTGGTGCCATATTTGTGGCCCCCTTGTGATATCATAAAATCCCCCCAGAAAACCCATATAGAATGATTCTCTCCAGCAAAACACTTTAGTCTGGCGTCATACGGAATTGTGTCGCTTCTGCTGTTTACATATTTGTTTATTATTATTATTATTTTATTGTTTATTTGTGGCTATTTTAACGCGCAATGAGCTCAGCTTGGCTCACACACAGTTTTTGGCCAAATTGAGCGGCACTCAGCTAGCTGGTTATATTTGTGTATTTGTTTTTTTGTTTTTGTATTTGTATTTGTTCTAGTCCAATGTGGCGCATCCGCGTAGGTGGCGTATGCGTAATTTGGTTCCACACGTTACGTATACGCACCATTAGACGGCATGGCTGCATATTACACGGAATATTATTATTATGAATATTACGACACTTTAATTGCTACAACAATCAAGACAACTGCTAATTGCACTCGTACACACCCCTTTTGTGTTTTCCGCCGGCACCTTTTATTTCTACTGTTTTTTCTTCTTCTGTAATTCACTTACAGTTTCTTTTTGGGCCACGTCAAGGTGTTGCCGCATTTGGTTAATTAATTTTTATGACCCGCCTTCTTATTTCTTTTCTTTTTGTATAAGTTAACCCATGAAATGGCATATAATATTTCACATGTCTCTGTTGTATTCTCTATATACATATATATATATATTCTTTCTTCTCTGCGTTTTGTGCGCTTCTTTGCTTTCTTTAAACCTATTATTGACTTTAATTTTGTTTTTGCACGCCGATTCCATGAAATTGTTAACCTTTTGAGCCTGTAATATGCGCCTAATGACAGAGTTCATTATGGTCATCACGCTGTAGGGGGGGAGGGAGCCACCCAAGCATGGAGCGTTACTTGGTAATCTCTCTAGACATACAGACAACTTTATAAAGCTCTATATATCCAACTTCCTTAACTTCATGCTTCAGTCCGTCAGCTTGCAACTTCTGCTGCCTACAAAGAACAACAAAATAAAATCAACGTCAGAAGTTTTCATGCTAAACAATTAAGCAGCAATTTTAATCACTTGCGAATGCTTTTGTTTATTTTCCTGCCTGTTGCTGGGCGCACACTCGAGTGCTTTTAATTTTTTTTTTTTTGTATTTCGCATTTCGATATATTGTTCTAAAGCCAAAAGCAAATAAATTAATGTGTCACTTACTGCGTCTACATACGTATTTACGTATGTGATGTGGCACTTCAAAGTTCCATTTGACACAGTGCTAAGTGCCGGCAGCCCCTTTGGCAGCTGCCCTTAGGGTATACGCAAAACCACACCCAAGTGTATCTTACACATTATTACAATGATCGTTTTATAAAGAAACTAGCGCGGGAAAAATCTCCACAGTTTTTCCAGTAGTTACAGAGATTATATCATCGCTTAAAAATAGTTACAAGTTGAGAGTATGGATTTATAAATAGTTTGAATAATAATTTTAAATCTGTTAAGCAGTCTATACAATTTAAAAGTTTTTACTCTAGTTAGAAATACTAAAATATACTTAATTTTTACAATAATAGTGCTAGCAAGTTGCTCAGAGAACTACAGAGCAATCTACATAATATTTCTACAGTTATACCAAACCCTTAAAACCTACATAAAAATTATGATTTAAAATAATTAAATACAAATTTAATTGTCTATTGAAATTTAAAGAAACTCCAGCTAAAAATATCCAAATAAATCCAAAAATAACTTCAAGCTCCCACAGCATCCTTTGCAGCATATCAAACCATCTATAACTGTCAGTTAATTATGAAATTATTGCCCCGATTTGTGTGCAGATATACTCCAAAAACAGTTAGCAAATTTTCAGCCCACGCTCGATTAAAAAACGAAACCAGCCCAGCCCCGAAAGCCATTATCAATTGCGTGTGGGTTTCATAATTTGTAACAGCAAATGAATTAATAACAATAATAATAATTATATATTGTGATCCCCCTCCCCTCTCCCCTTAGGGTTCCCACCTCATATGGCTACTGGCCAAAATTGAACAAATTACTGTGGCTCTTAATTGTATTTGGCCAAATTTGAAGGCTCTTTTCATAAATATTTTTTGGCATAAAGCGCAAAAAAGTAATTAAGTTGTTTTTGTCTTCCTTCAATCTGGAGACAGACAGAGAGCGAGAGACCAGAGTGTTTGCCAACCTATTGAGTTGTACATACCAATTATTATTAATGTTCAATCAGTTAAGCATTGGTAAAGATGAAAAAAAAAATTCACGATTAATTCTATATTCAGTTTTTTTTTTTTTTGCCTGGCACGTTTGTTTACTCTGCGAGCTTTGTTGTCGTGCCTCATTTTCTTGTTAATTGAGCAGAGAGCGACAACGACTAAGAGATACCCCCTACTAGTTAAGGGATATATGTTTGCCAGTCTGTTCAATATATCATATATCTTTCACAGTGAATTTTAACGATGCCTTCCTCATTGTTTACACACTTGATTGCATTGTAACATACAACCCGTATATCATCTTCGCACCTGTTTGCTGAGTATGAGTTATTATAGTAAATTATTGACTTTTCGTCTACGTCGACAAATTCGCAATCAGCCGGCACTTTTTGAGTATCTACACGAATATTTACGTTAATCTTAACCGGCAGAGTCAGAAGTCAGTTGTGGATTCTATAGATTCGCATTGACGTATTTTATAGGTCATTAAAATGGTGTCTAGTTTCATTTTGAGAGGTGAAAAACGGGTTTTTGCGAGTAAAAGGTCTTCAAATTTTGATGGATTATCTCGCATGCTAAAGATGCAGCGCGTGTGCAAAGTTTCGAGTATCATGAATATGTTTAAAGTATCTTTGGACAGACTTCAAAGTATCTTTCACCCGTTAGTGTTGGCTATTATTATCTCTCGGCTCTGCGTCTGTTTATATAACTTACTTAACTGTGCAATTTGCTAACTGCGCTTGTTCCAGCCCACTCACAATATACACCAATAATATCTCACTCTCTATACGCCATATATACTATGTATATCTCACTCTCGAGTCGCTACTTTACCGGCTACTAATTGCTATTTGCACATTTGTGTTTTTGTTGTTATTGTTATTTTATTGTTGTTGCGCGCCTTTTGCTTTCTTGGCCAATTAGCTTGGCCTGGTTATAAACCTTTTTATTTTTTTGGTATATCTCTTCTTTCGAACCGCCCTTTATGATCGTTTCTCCCCATTGTGCAGCGTAAGTAGCTTTAATTTTAATTTAATAATACTTTTTTTGAGCATGTATTTTTACTGTTATTTTATGTTACATTTGCCTGATTTTTACATTTCATTCATGTGTTATTTTTTTCTTTTCTTTTTGCCTCCGTTATTCGTTTCTTCGGTTTTATTTTTAGATACAAACAGCATGAGTCGTGAAAGCGATGACAATTTGAGTTCGATCAATTCGGCATACACAGGTAAACAAACACTCTACTTATTTGCATTTTATTTACATTTTCTTTTATTTACATCTTTGATCATCCTGTTAACATTGGCTTTGCAAGCAAAAAAAAAAACTAAAATCACAGCGAATTCATGCGTTTAAATTACTGAAGATGGTATGGGGTCTATTGAACCGGGATTCATCGTCAATTAAACACTAAAAATGCCTAAGAAAACATTTCGAATAATTCAACAAAAAAATGCTTGCCTAATTTAACCATTTTAAACATTGAAGGGGAAGAAATGCAATTAAACAATAATTTCAATTAACATTACGAGAGTGCAAGCAACTTTAAACAGTTTCTAGGAAGTACAGAAAATTAAATGAAATTGCTTTTAAAATATTTACGCAATTTCAATTTAATCATCGCTTGGATCATAAATTTCCATGATATTTAATCTTTTAAAATAAATCTCAGCAGCTTCTACAAATTCCACACAGTTTTCAGAGATCTCACGTGGCTTAGTTCAGTGATCTATCTCAATATAAAATTCGTTTTGCCTCGCTTCATTTTGTATGCATCGACTGTACGCAATCTACAAATGTCAAATAATGGGTGCCCCCTTTGTTGGTGGTATTTAACGAGTTTTAAACAACAATAAACGACATTAAGTGCAGAACAAGTGATCGTTTTAATCGCTTATTGCCCTGAATAGTCTCTAAACAAATTTTCATTAAGCATAACTTTACGTACTCTGTATAGATATGTATGTATGTGCCCTTCTACCCCCGAGTTGAGGGTCTCTGTCTTTGAAATGCTAAACACGTTCCATACGTTCATATGCGTAGAAAATTATACGATTTCGTATGTAATGTGAAATACGCGACAGGCGACACAAAACCGATTCTAGAAGATACTTGGAAGGGGACGCAGCTGACTGTGCCCCCCTTGAGTATTACCGGTATATTCAATATACAAATTTTGGGCTTTGTTTCACGACTGTCAATATTATTATACATTTATCTGTCTGTATATTTCTCTAAATATTCATATATAGTATGTATATGGTATATATCAGTTGCGATCTTGTGAAAACCCTGTCCAACAACTACGCAGCACCCGCGTCACGTAATCATCCGTATACCGAAAATAAAAACCCCACACACACAACCTCCTACAATAAACCAGTTTTCCGTTTGGTGAAATTCTAAATAGAAACGCCTTCTAGCCCGATCTGCGCTGCTTGGGCGTCATTATACACAACGCTGGTGTTGAAAATATCAGAGAATATTATCATAGAAAATTAAATGCAATTATAATTGTGCATAGAAAACGATAAAACTATCGCATTTACAATGAGCAGAGTGTGCAATGACTAAATGGGGTTCTATAGAAATAATTTTATATATTTATAAAGTCTGATGAAAATGGAGTTTAACTTCAAAAATATTAGTTTAGGTCGATATAATATTGCAAAAATACAAACAATATTTTATACCAAAACTCGAAATATAAATGAAGGTTCATTTTGGTTCTTTAAAAAAAGTAAAATATATTTTCAAAATTTAAATATTTTTTTTGTATTTTACTTAACGAACTACAGCCGGAAAACGCTTTAAAAATAGGAAAATAGACTACCTATCTATACAAAATATTTTTTAAAGACATAAAACCGTCTTTAGCTTTTAGCTCCACTCTCATTTCGCAAAGTAATAAGTTTGCATCGTTAATAACTTAACAAATACGCGTACTCAATACATTGTTTCGTCATAGCGTAGTCGAACTGTAATTGCCAAAGCGGCGCTTTGAAGCTTTGTTGGAATGTCTCAGCAGCTGCTGCCCACAGTCAACAGCGGCAAAAAACTGTCGGCAATTGCAAAAAAAAAAAAAAAAAAAATGAAAAAAAGCGATTTGCATTTACACGCCGAAAAGTCATGTAAGAGTCATGCACAGTGTGACCAGCTCGAGCAGGCACTGTGGGACGATGTTTGAATCGTTCAACGACCGAAGCGATTGTCCAATGAGTTTTCTATCTTTATATAGTAAATTGCAGCTTGCGCTTTCGATGATTGCAATGAGAAAACCTACACTCAGTTTAGTATAATTAAATGTTATTTAAACATTTCACCAGATAATGCAAACCGTGATTTATTTGAGATTGAACGAGTGCCCCGATGCGTTGTTTGCGTTTACGTTTACGTTTGCCCTATATGGATGCGTCCATCCATTTGGCCAGAATCAGAATCGTGCATAAAGTGGGTCGATGTTCGACGTTCGATCGAACATTTTTGGCCAAAACTACATTAGGCCAACCCCAGACATGGGGCGCCACACGCAGTCGGCTGGCTTTGATGATTCATAGTGCGCGTATCTGTCAGATACATGAGTTCATTAGTGTAGACACACACTGAATGTCAACTGCAAGGAAATTGTCAACATAAATGTATTTTTAGCATTTTGCACGACGTGTCACTGATCGTCGCTTCACAGTTAAATGTGAAAAATAAAAAAATACAAAAATCAAGAATTATCAGGGGAGACCGAAGGTTCTATTATACGATTGTGTGTGTGTGTGTCTAATCTGATCTATTAACACGCAGCTATAGTCTGACATTGAGGCAGGCAATATCGTGCGGGAAAAACGCTGCAAGTTTCGCCTGCTTGGGCAGCGAGTGAAAGTTTTTGGAAAAGAAAAAAAAAAACAAATTCGAAGGGAAAGAGATACAGATACATATGCCAGTTACGATAATTAAAAAATTGCCAGCGTCACGAAATATAATAGCAAATAATAACAAATTGTCTTGACCGCCCCAGACAAGGCACTCCAAGCAGACAGACAGACAGGGAGACAGACAGACAGATCTGTAGCAGGGGGAGGCACAGACAATCTATGTATCTTTTAAGCAACAATTGAACCTTGAAGTTGTTTGCTTTTTATGCTCGTTTTGGCCATGTCATGCTTCGGCTACCGTTCGGCTGCTTGATTAGCTGCCTCAGTTGGCCATCATCATCATCATCGTCATCGTGATGCTGTGCTGTGCGCATCTTGCAGA
The DNA here is from genome assembly GCA_018904105.1 of Zaprionus tsacasi. Lineage (NCBI taxonomy): Eukaryota > Metazoa > Arthropoda > Insecta > Diptera > Drosophilidae > Zaprionus > Zaprionus tsacasi. The sequence continues at coordinate 5,286,742 of JAEIFR010000631.1, forward strand.
TACAAATCTCCTGGCAGTGGCAATTGAAACTGACAAAAACACAATTAACTATACTCTACAAACATGATGCAGTAAATTAAGCGGAAACTCGCACATCGTGCAATTGAATCGAAGAAAAACACAAATTTATATATATCTGCATGTGTTTTACTTGAGATATCTTTTCTCTCTTTCATTATGCGATTTGCTTTCTCACCTGCACGCTGCGCGTTACCAAAGTGTCGACAATTTAATTGATTTATGTGGCTCTTTTTTTCGGGAAAATTTACGACAATTGATTTTGAAAGTCACATGACAAGAGGTGGCAAAAAAAAAAGAAACGAAAGAGAGAGGGAAAAAGAAAGAAAGAGACTAGCAGAATTTGCCGCATAACGGAGTCAGCTTTACGACTTTGCAGAATGTCTTTCAAGCGGCTTTTGGCATGGCTACCAAACGTACTTCAGTAAAATCAATCAACTTAGCGGAGCTTTTTAATCGACTTTGAGCTTAATTAGCCTGAAATTGGTGCTTAAGACGAGCTGGCGGCATGACAACAAAGAGTTAAGAGAGCTTCGAAAACATAAAGAATTTAGTAGGGTTTTTGTAATATTTAACTTTACTAGTTTTTCAACTTTATAGAGACAGTTTCGTTTGTTAGTAGCAAGCTAAAACATCGCAGTACAATCGATAATATCGATAGTTGTATAATTGATCGATTTTAATATTTTTCAAGACTGCTTAAACAAGTTTGCGCCTAAAACACTTGGGATAAGCAACGATCATACAACTTAAATAATTAATTTTGCTAAGATATTCAAACTTATCAATTGTATCGATAGTTTTGTGAAGAAAATATCGAGCAATCGTTAGTATAAATCGATTTGCTTGCAGCACTTAGTTTTTACCACATTCTCAGCTCTCTCTCTCTCTCTTCCTGTTGCTGACTCGCTTTCAGTTCTTTTTTTGTATTTTGTTTATAGACACCTGTTATAACCACACGGGGAAGTTCTTTCACCCAACTTGCTTGCGGCAAATAACTGATTAAACAACAACAAAGAAATCAGCCAACTTTCACATAACAATAAACTAAAAGAAAAACTCAAAAAAGGGGTAACAACTCCGAACACGTATGTGATTAACACAAATTCGCTAATTATTAACTAATAATAACGAGCTGCAAAAAACAAGAAATGAAAAGTAAACAAGCTACGCCCCTAAAAACAAAAAAACTAAAACTAAAACCAGAAATCACTTGCAGCACATGCGGTGTGTGTTAACACCCACCCGAAAGCAAAAGCAACCAGTAATATTATTAACAAGCAAAAAAAAATGAATTTAACATTTATGCAAATTGCATGCACATTTTGCGAAACCGAAACGTGTCTATACATATATCGTATATGCTATACTCGTAGATCTCTATCAAGAGACTGTAAAGCGCTTTACGCGCTCCTCTCTCTCACCCACATCCGACTGGGAACGCTTCTCGTCCGGCCGCGGTTCCCTCAAGTCTCGCACACCGCCGACGCTGTCCGACAATGGACGTCGCACATCGTGTAAGTCAGCCCCTCGCCCCCCGCCCAGTAACCCCCCACCTTGTGTGCATGCTATAACTGTATTTTTTGTGCTTTGTTTTTCGTTCTCGTTTTCGTTAATGTTTCGTAGATGATTATTATCTTGAGGCCACAGGTCGACGTCGCAGCTCAGGTAAGCAAAAAAAAAAAAAAGAGAAAAAAGGTTAAGCTCACGAAATGCCAAAACTATCGATATCGATATCTAATCGAGTGGGAAAGAGACAGACTGCACATGTCAGTTAACTATTTGCGCAGGTGGTGCCTTCAAAACTATGTCAGTTGCTCGCACCTTAAACGGCCATTGGACGTTACCCACGATTTATGGCCCCCGCTCGAGCTGGCATACAAAGTATGTCTCTCTCTATATGTTGATCCATCTGATTTCAAGTACTCTTATGTAGATTTTTCCAGAAATAACTCAAGCAAATCAACATCAGCCCGAAATATTGTCAAATTAACAAAACCTAATGAGCCCTGTCAGCTCAGTGTGCTGTGCACAGTGTGACAATGTTTTGTGGGTGTCACAGTGTCATATAATGATCCGTCTAAACTGTTGATATAGACATTATATCGTGTGTTTGTGACTATTACATAAGGTGTGAAATACATGAAATTATTTATGCATTTCCACGCTGACCTTCACCATGATGAAGTTGTACTTGAAGCCTATAATTTAACTAATACTGCTACTACTAACCTGACGTTTCCTAAGCGATGAACTATATATCAAATCGTTATTTATATGATAATAGGGGGATTTCGCACGCTAACCTCGCTCTTTAAGCTGTTCTCGCGTGAGAACGAGCTTTAAATTATTTCGTTTATTTTGATAGTGTTTCATCAGCTTAAAAGTTTTTATATTTCAGGCCATGGCTTTTATACAAATTTATGGTCTATTGTGTTGGTCGGAAAATGTAAGAGTATTCCTTTTTAGTATTCCCTCATATTCTCACTTGTCACAACCCTACCTGGACTTCAAAAACTCATAACTTCGTCAAAAATCCTCAGATTTTCCAGAGAGAAGACTTTTTATTCATGGTTTGGCCTATATATTGATTCTGCATCAAAATATTGTCAATCTAGATTTTTCAAAAATTGAGTACCTCGCATGCTTCAGCCAGGCCGTGCTATCCCCTTGTCAGGACCCTACCTGGACTTCAAAAACTCATAACTTCGTCAAAAATCGTTTGATTTTCCTTGGAGAAGACTTTTTATTCATGGTTTGGCCTATATATTGATTCTGCATCAAAATATTGTCAATCTAGAATTTTCAAAAATTGAGTACCTTGCATGCTTCTGCTAGTCCATGCTATCCCCTTGTCAGGACCCTACCTGGACTTCAAAAACTCATAACTTCGTTAAAAATCCTCCGATCTTCCAGAGAGAAGACTTTTTATTCACGATTTGACCTCTAGATTGATTCTGCATTAAAATATTACCAATCTAGTATTTTCGAAAATTTAGTACCTTGCATGCTTCTGCTAGTCCATGTTATCCCCTAGTCAGGACCCTACCTGGACTTCAAGAATTCATAACTTCGTCAAAAATCCTCCGATTTTCCAGATAGAAGACTTTTTATTCATGATTTGGCCTATATATTGATTCTGCATTAAAATATTACCAATCTAGAATTTTCGAAAATTTAGTACCTTGCATGCTTCTGCTAGTCCATGCTATCCCCTAGTCAGGACCCTACCTGGACTTCAAAAACTCATAACTTCGTCAAAAATCGTTCGATTTTCCAGAGAGAAGACTTTTTATTTATGATTTGACTTCTAGATTGATTCTGCATCAAAATATTGTGAATCTAGAATATTCAGATATTCTCCCATTTTAATTGTCTTTTCGGCTTTGCTTCACATTCGTAAACAATGCTATAAAAAATTTCCAAACTATTTAGCGATCAGTTAAGATGACGTTTAACATTTAATGAAGCACGAACTGATCGCCTACTTGACTTAATTTATGATAATATTATAAGGAGATACATTAGCTCATCCACTCCCACACACAGACAGTCTTATATAAGTGTGGTAGCTACAGATATAATCAGCTAATGCATATGCATAGGTATTTTGGCAACAAAAACTTGACACCTTGAGGCAGGCGAGCGAAAACCACGTCTTGCGTAGCACGGCGGAAAACAACCTAATGATGAAAATGTTTTTATATACGGTATGTTTTTTCGTATAGTATTAGCATATAATACGTGGGTGAAGTTGTTGCACAAACAAAGTGTGCGACTTTATGGAAATCGCATGCGATTCTTTCTACATTTATCTTGGTAATTTTCCACTTAATGATTTTCCTCCCCAATTCGAAAGTCATTTGTCAATTATTAACAGATAATTTTTTTTAGTATTCTAAGTAGATTTGTGTCAGGCAGTACAATAGTTATAAGAATAAACATTAATAGCCAATATCCGTTCTACTATATATACTATATATAAAGTGGAAACTTGACGCTGCGGGGGATCGTGTCTATGTCATTTTTCTCGACGGCATATGACAGCTTCAAATGGTTTTCATTGACTACGAGCGACATATGCAAATTGTTCTACCAATTGCAATTTGCATATGACATCATACGATCGTACATATCGAGTATATAGCATAGTGTACATCTGGCTATATATAGCAACGCAGCCAAAACCTATCAAGATGATTGCTGATGTGTATATGATATAATTTCTGAATGAACTTTAACACAGACATCTCTCTCTTGCCTCTCCCCCTTTGTAGATCACAATAGCACCGTGCTGACAGCCAACACGGAGCAATTTATAATTGGCCAACGTGTGTGGGTGAGCGGACTGCGTTCTGGCCAAATAGCCTACATAGGCGAGACACACTTTGCCCCCGGCGATTGGGCGGGCATTGTGCTCGACGAACCAAATGGTGAGTGACACATTATGCGATCGAATCGATCTTTAATTAACCTTGTATGATCTCTACTATAGGCAAAAACGATGGCTGTGTGTCGGGCAAACGTTACTTCCAGTGCGAGCCAAAGCGTGGCGTCTTCTCGCGCCTCACACGTCTTACCACATATCCGTTGTCCGGCGCAATGACACCCACATCGCCGCTGGGCAAAACATCGCCGGAACGTTCGCGCACAGGCTCCCCTACGGCCAGTGTGCGCAGCTCCATGTTGCGCAGTCCAGGCACGGGCAGTAAGTACATCGGAATAATCCCAGGAACTTGGAAGTATTCAGCTAAATTTGTATCCTTTTCTTGCAGAGAATGGCTTGACTGTGGGCGATCGTGTAATTGTCTCCTCGGGCTTTGGCAGTCGGCCAGGCATATTGCGTTATCTGGGCGAGACACAGTTTGCGCCAGGCAACTGGTGTGGCGTGGAACTGGATGAGGCCAGTGGCAAGAACGATGGCGCCGTCGATGGCATAAGGTAGTGAAGGTTAATATAGGTACAGAATAGGTCTAATTCCTTCTCCCTTCCCTACTGCAGATATTTTGAGTGCAAACCCAAGTATGGCGTCTTTGTGCCCATTGCCAAGGTCTCGCTATCGCCATCCACAAAGAAGACACGTCTCACGCGCAGCGGTTCGCGCGAATCTCTCACCTCGATTGGCACCATGAACAGCATTGCGACTACAAATACGTCGCGCATGCGCATGAATGCTCAGGTATAAAGAGCCAGAAAAAAGCCACAAAAAAAAAAAAAAAAAAAAAATCGAAGCACAGTTCGACACTTAGTTTGAAATTGTTTTTCAGTTTTTCAAATTGAATTTTTTACACAGTTACCTGTTATCAGTTACATAATTTACACACAACTTAACTTAATCGTTAAATCGTGCTCTGTTTAATCTTACTAACGCGTTAAACTTTATCTAATCCTTACCAAAACAAAATCCCACCTCCCCTTGTCGCCTCGTTCGGAATGTTCCCGCAGCAGCGCAAATCGAGCACGCCCCTAAGGCCAATTGTAACGCCGCCAAAAAGTCAATTTTCCATGCAGGTAAAGAAATGTTTAAAACGCGCTGTTAGTTAACATGCACGTCTACTGTACCCAACCGCAAAGTGCTGCAAAAAAACAATCGTTTTTCAACACTATCGATTGCAGCATAACCATCGATATTATCGATTATTCTTATGCTTTAATTTTGAATTAGCTAAAATATCTTGCAAAGCAAACGATAGTACGCAAAATACTATCGTTAAATTGTTAAATCATCGATGTTATCGATAGTGTTACGATTTTTTTTGCAGCACTAGCCTATTCCCACCTGCCTGTTATCGCTTGAGCGTCTCTATATTTGATTATGTTGCTAATCCTGTAGAACTTAAGTGTGCCACACTAATCTAACACACAAACACAACTAACTTGCAACATGCTATGTGCCACAACACACTCCCTACTAAACTACTGTTGTACAAAAACAAAGAAATACCTATTTTACAAATATATCTATATTTATATAAACAAAATATATATACGCTATAAAGTTTTGCACCCTTTCGGCCTATCTTAATTTACCTTTATCTCTGTACATACATATTATATGTTTTTATTGTCTATATATCTTTTTATTATTTTACTTTTCGGCATTTATCGTATCTTCTTTTTTTGCATTATAATAATAATAATAAAAAAAAGAAAAGAGAAATTTATATTTTTATGCACGATGCTTCTGTGTTGATTGTTTCTTGTTTATTGTTGTTGTATTTTTAAGCATGTTTGGTTTTATACATTTATCTATATGTTGGCTCCACTGTACATACACACACACACACCATACATATATACACACCCCTCTCTCCCGCTCTCTGTCAGTTGTAACTCATGCGCTTGTTGTGCCTGCAAAACACACAATGTGTCTCTCTCTCTCTCCCACTCAGGACTTGCTGCGCGAGAAGCAACAGCATGTGGAGCAGCTGATGGTCGAGCGTGAACTGGACCGCGAGGATGCACAGAATCAGGCGCTGCAGCTGCAGAAGAACATCAATGAGGTAATTATCTTCACCGACACAATGTACATGCCGCTGCCCTATGCGGATCGCAGTCGACCATTTCGTTTGCGACCCACGAGCCACAGCAGCAGTCGCACCACAACAACAACAACAAAGACGTCAACAACCACAGCAAGACAACCGCTGCAACAACAACAACAACAACAACAAGCATCGCTTCTACAAACCTCGACGCGTTCCAATAGACCAAAGAAAGTTTGGTTTAGCGATAAAAAGAAACTATTTCCAGTTGGCTAACACGTTGATGATGTGTTGCTCTTTTTTTTTTTTTTTATAGATTCCACAGCTGTTGTTGCAATTGCAAAAAAAGAAAAACACCCACACACCCCCTCACACACACACACACACCCACAGACACAGTGATCGAAAATTGTATTTCTTTTCTATTCACTTGGCTGATTTTCACTCTCTGTCTGTGTTAACATTTCTCTCTTTCTTTTCTTTAAGTTGTGTTTTATCTGTTTTTTTTTTTGTTTACTTTTCTCATTGTCTTGTTGTTTTGTCTACGTTAATCTTACACACACTTAATTTGCGCACGTTCATTTAATATGTTTATAATATTTGGGGCTCTTGAAATCTCGTTAGTCACTCGAAATGATTCATGCAATTAGCGGAAAAGAGACAACAGCCTAAAGTGCACACACACACACACACACACACCGATATGCAAGTACAAATTTCATAAGTTTAACTAGGCGTAGTGAATGCTCTAACTTCTCTCTTACTCGGCCAAGGTTCATGCGGGTTCATTATCCTAACTCAAAACGAGGCGCTAACGAGCATAACAAAATTTGTTTTCTTTTTTTTTTTTGAAATGAAAAGAATTGCAATATTTAATGTTGTTTATTTTGTGTGCAAATCTACAGGGTGTTAATAGATTTGCATACTCTTTGTGCCGGCACAATTTCAAAATGAATGATAGATATCTTAACACAAGTATTATCAACTCTAATCTTAACTACATATAGGTAAAATTACAGTACAGTGATTTTTTTGGGAAGAGGAACAAAGTTTAACCATAAAAGTATTCCTAGATCCCCAGCTTGTATCAATATACTATCAATTATTATAATCATGGTGTTAGTTTAGTTTATATCATAATTGGCAAGCAAAAGCTCAAGCTTCAACTCATTTCTCTAGCTCATTCCAAAGATATACACGAATATCTATCATACTGACATCATTACCAAGCGCATTTCTATTATAATTCGGTATACAAAAATTTCACACTTGTCCCGAAAATATATCTACAATATTTGCAGTTAATCTTAGCACAATCGCACAGCTTTCGACTGGCCATATTTATTTTTCTGTTGTCTATTGTCGGAGGGGGGGAGGACGGAAGACTGACTTTCGAGTCTCAGTGTATTTCGTTTTGTTTAGTTCTTGTTGTTGTTTAAATGTTTTCCTTTTGGTTTTATTTTCAATAAACATGAGTTGTGCTCAATGCTTGGCTATATTATTCCTATTATTATTATTATATTATTTTTATTATTTTATATTATCTACATAAATGTCGTGCGCACTTTGAGTTGTGTTTAGATTTTCTACTTCAATTGGCAAACATTATCACCAATACCTCCCACCCCCCAAATCACCAATCACCACAGTTCTTAATCCCTGCTGATCTTTTTAACGCAACAAAAAAAGAATACGAAAAATTATCTCTCTCAAATTGTACAACGACTTTTACGCACCACTGTATGTACCTGTTCATTTTTATAGCAACTGCTGCTCGAGGCCGATCGCTGGAGGCAACTGATAGCCAAACATAACATTCGTATATCCGATCTGCGTCGTGAGTTCCGTGGCTGGTCGGGCAAACACGAGAGGCACTGTATACTGCACAGTGTCCTGACACCGTTGCGCATAAAGTAAAAGAAGAAAAGTGCTCAAAAAAAAAATTAACATATTGAAAAACCTTTGACGAATGATTTTTTATACGCTACATCCGAGATGAGGAAATGGAGATGATGAAGATGAAGTCAAAGCGGAAGTCTGCACAGCGTTTTATGCTGATATAACCAAAAAATATTTACAATATCTTCTATCTATCACAAAAATCACAAAAACAAAAATGAGCCACAAAAAAAATAATGAAACAAAAATTAAAAATGGCCATCGAAATGAAAATGATGATGAAGAATTATGAATATTATATATGAATATATACATATGTATAATATATACTTAAAATGGAAATTGGAAAACCTGTATAAAAACAAACACATATATTATTTGTATGAGCGAATTTTCTTGCTGTTGGTTTAGTTGTACGATCTACGATAAAAGAAAAAGAATACCTATTTACGATATACACATATAAAAAAAAACAAAATACATTAACGATATCAAATATACGATATACAAATTTATTATGCAAAGCATTTTGCACAACAATATCTTGTTTTATTTCTATCTATTTGGTATATTTTTTCTAATATGGCATTTTTCCTGCTCTTTCTGCTTTCCCTGTGCGCAGTTGAAGGCACGTATCGTTCAGTTGGAGTCGCAATTGGTCGACGAACGCAAGAAATCCGAGGAACTGCAATTCTCGATAGACGAGGCACAGTTCTGTGGCGATGAAATGAATGTAAGAGCTAGAAATATTCCTCTCAATGTTGGGGAAGTTGTGCAATGATCGGAGGCTATTGTAGAGTATGTCTATACCGTTTGTTATAATGGGAATTTTTGAGATAATTTTATAATGAATGATAGGGTTGAATATGCCAAAGAAGGGCAAGATAATATTAGAAGCATTTGAAGGTTCTCTGAAAAAAATTAGGTATTTTTATAGCATTTTTTTAGTATTTCCAAAAAAGTCAACGCTTACATGGTATATGCTAGCTAGGGTTTATATACAGTGGGTTTCACTGCCCTAGTATTCCATAAAATTCAAAGAAAATTTGTCTAGAGTTCTCTGTTATTCAGATAAAAAAGTTATGAATTCTATAATTCGTCAGGCACATGTGTTTTCAGTTTATTTATAGAACTAACATGAATGCCTGAGCTAGGCTTCCGTATTGTTGCAAGCATAATAAATTCCACAACTTTTTTTTCTGTTAAATACAGTTTGTAGCTTTATCTAAAAGGCTATCAAAACATGCTGAAATTATGAGTTATTTATGATCTCTGTTCTCTTAATGATTTTGCTAATTCCTAATAAAAAGTTGATAGAAATTAAAGCTAATACGTGAGTTTCTCAGGATTGTTTTAATCAAGAAGATAATAATCTTCTTTAGCTAATTGTCTAATAAAATTGAGTAGTCTGATCAATCTAACAATTTTTATAGCCAGATTTAACTAAAATTAAATATTATTCCACCTACTTCAGAGCAATTTCTAAACACCTTCGAGTCATCGCACAACTCCCTAGCAAAAAAACACACACAGCAACATACCCCGTAGATCCCATTAACCCACGTAAATCATGTTCTGTTTCAGGCTCAATCCCAGGTCTATAAAGAAAAGATTCACGATCTGGAAAAGAAAATCACTAAGCTAGTTTCAGGTATAGAGTTTTCGCTATAGATCCCTTAGATATTTTGTTACTAATTGAGGTTACGTTTCCTTCGCTACAGCCACGCCCAGTTTACAGAGCACACCGCCTGTGGAGGAGAGCATTGCCCTGATTAATGCGCAGGCAGAGATTGCAAAATTGCAGGACAAGCTCGGCGAGCAGGAGAAACTCAACGAGGCGCGTCTGGCCGAATCCCTGGAGGAGGAGAAGCGATTGCGTGAGAACATCGGCTATCTGCAGGCACAGAATGCGACACTGCAGTCGGAGCTGGTGGCCAAGGACGAGAGTCTGGAGAAGTTCTCATTGTCGGAGTGCGGCATTGAGAATCTTCGACGCGAATTGGCGTTACTCAAGGAGGAGAACGAGAAGCAAGCGGATCAGGTGAAAACTGAATTCGAGCAGCAGTTGGCAACGAAGGAGGAGCTAGTGAAGCAGCTGCAAGAGCAGCTCAAGAAACTGAAGAGCTCATCCGATACGCTGGAAAGCGAGCGAGCCAACGTAACCGATGAGTGTGAGATACTGCAGACTGAGATTCGCATTCGGGATGAGCAGATCAAGGAGCTCAATCAACAAGTGGATGAGCTGACCACACAACTGAATGTGCAAAAGGCGGACAGCTCGGCGCTGGATGAGATGCTCAAGAAGCAGGAGTCCAGTAATGTTGCAGGTAAAACACAGCTAGAGCAGCTGCAGGCGGAGCAAGTGCAGCTGAAGCATCTAAAGCAGCAACTGGAGCAGCAGCTAAGCAGTGCACAGCAGGCAGCTCTCCAAGCCGCTCAGCAGCAACTCGAGTCCAACAAGACGCAGCTGGAGCAGCAGCAGGCAGTGCAGCAGGAACTAGAGACCAATAAATCCCAACTGGAGCAGCAGCTGGCAGCTCATGGGCAGCTAAAGGAGGAGAAGGAGGCGCTGGAAAAGCAGCTTACTCTTAGCCAAAAACAGTTGGAGGAACTGCAGCAAACGACGCAGGCAGAGACAGGCAACAAGGAGGCTAAGCTTGCAGAGCTTTTAAAATCGCTGCAGCAACTACAGCAGCAGCTGCAGGAGAAGAACAAGTTGCACGAGGAGCTCCAGGCGAGTCACGAGCAGCTTAAGCAGCAACAACAAAAGGAATCCACTCAGCAATCCGAGCAGCTCAACCAAACGCAGGCGAAGCTCATCGAAACAGAAGCCACACTCAAGCAGACACAGCAGCAGCTGGAGCAACTGCAGCAACAGGCCACGCAAAGCGGTGAGGCAGGTGCGCAGCAGTTGGCCAAATTGCAGGCAGAGCTCAGCCAGTTGCAGCAGAAGGCAAACGAGACACAAAGCGCCCTGGATGCGACTCTGGTGAATCTGGAGCAGGCTAAGCAGCTGGTGCAGACCACACAGGCAGCCATGGCGGAGCAGGGCCAAGAGTTGCAGGCCATCAAGGCGCAAAGTGCTCAAACCGAGTCGCAGCTTAAGCAGGCCAACGATTCCTGCTCCCTGCGGGAACTGGAACTGGGCGATGTGCGTCGCCAGCATGAGGCACTGCTGGCCAAATGCGAAACCCTTCAGCAGCAACAGGATACGCTGCAAACGGAGCTGCAGGCATCCCGTGCAGCTGCAACACAGTTGCAGGCAACACTGAAGCAGCTCAACGAGGAGCTGCTGGCCAAGCAGCAGAGCTATGCGACGCTGGAGAGCGACAGCAGTGGGCGGCAACTGGAACTGGCCAGTGACAATGAGCTGCTGCAGCAAACAAACGCAAGACTCGAACGGGAGCTGAAGGATGTGCAGCTTGGTCTGGAGAAACTCAAGTCGGAGGCGGAGCAAAAGCAGACGCTGCTCAACGAGCAGGAACAGTTGGCCATACAGCGAGAGTTGGCACTCGGCGATGCGGGCAGACAGCGGGAGCAACTGGAGGCACGCTGCCAGGCGCTGTTGCAGCAGAATGAGACGCTGCAGCAGCAGCTGACGAATCTGCAGAGCAGCTCAACCGATTCCAATGCAGAGTTGGTGAAACTGTCACAGCAGCTGCTGGAGCAGCAGCAACAGAACGAGCAACTGGCCAGCAAGGGCAGCGAGGAACGTGCCGCCTTGGAGCATCACATTCAATCCGAAAAGCAACGTCTGGCTGCACTTCTCGCTCAGGTAGAGGTTCTCACCCAGGAACTGGCCAGCAGCACGGAGCAGACTAGTCAGCTCAATGGCAAACTCAAATCGGAGCAGGAATTGGCAGAGAAATTGGCGCTGGAACTGAGCGATGCAACACGCAAACTGGAGGCAGCTTCCAGCAAGAGCACGCAGCTGGAGCAGCAGCAGGAGAAGCTGCAGCAGGAGCTGAGCAGTGTGCGCACCGAGCACAGCGAACTGAATACCAAACTGAATCAGCTCACGGAGCATTTGTCCACGGCACAAAAGGATCTTTCCACACAGCGCGATGCAGCCAGTGCGGAGCGACTGCAGCTGGAACGGGAACTGCAGGAGGTGCGTCAGCAGCTGCAGGCTAGTCAAGCCAACATGAGCGAGGCCCAAGTGAGCGAAACTGCAGCACGGCAGAAACTGCAGGCGGAGGCGGAGAAACGTGAGCTCAAATTGCAGGAGGAACTGAAGCAACTGCAGGAGCAGCTGGCCAAGACCAAGGATGAACAGCAGCAGCAGAGCAGCGGCAGTGATCTTGCCATCAAGGAGCTGCAGGAACGTCTGGAAATAACCAATGTGGATCTGCAGCACAAGGAGCAATTGGCTCGTGAGGATGCGCAAAAGATTGCCGACCTAAAGACCCTAGTCGAGGCCATTCAGGTGGCCAATGCCAACATTTCGGCCACTAATGCGGAACTCTCCACTGTGCTGGAGGTGCTGCAGGCCGAGAAAAGCGAAACGGCGCACATTTTCGAGCTATTCGAAATGGAGGCGGACATGAATGCGGAGAAGCTCATCGAGAAGTTGCAGGGCATGAAGCAGGAGCTGCAGCAAACGCACAGTCAACTGGAGACGGAACAGACTAACAGCAAGGATTTGCAGCAGAAGCTGCAGCAATTGCAAGAGAGTGAATCGAGTCTGCAGGGCACAGCTGTGGAGGCTGCCGAGCAACTGCGTCAGCTGCAACAGGCCAACAGTGAGTTGCAGGATGCAGTCAAGCGGCAGCAGGAGCAGAACAACGAACGGGAACAGCAGCTACTGCTCACACAAGCTCAGGTGGAGGAGCTGAAGAAACAAGCTGAGCAAAGCGAAAAGGATTTCCATGGCAAACTCAAGGAATCCTTTGAGAAGCTGCACGAACTGCAGGCAGCGCAAGTCGAGGCACAGCAAATGCTGCAGCAGAAGCAGGAAATGGGCAACGAGTTCGATGCCCAACTGGAGGAATATAAAAAAGTCATTGATGAAATGGAGGAGGCATCCAACGGAAAGACAACACAGCTGCAGCAGCTACAGAGTCGCGTTAAGGAGCTGGAATCCACACTGCATCAGGCTCAGCAATCCGAGCAGAAATTGCAGCTGGAATGTCTACAGTTGTCGCGACAAATGCAGGAGCTCGAGCTGGAGGGTGCACGTGAGATTATGACGCTGAGAGCCAGTGCCTCCAACTCTGCACCCAATGAGCAAGAGGTAAGGGAAGCTAAGCGAAGCCCCAAAAGGATTCATTTATAATCTCTTCCAATTTTGCAGCTGGATACGGAGAGCAGCCTAGCGAAAATCAACTTCCTGAACTCCATCATTGCGGATATGCAACAGAAGAATGATGCACTCAAGGCGAAGGTGCAGACGCTGGAAATGTTGCCAATGGATTTCACTAAGTATGGATTTCGTAGTGTACTCCAGAGTTTCCTTATCTTAATCATTATATTCCTTATAGATCCAATGCCTTCGATTTGCTGAATAAACGCAAGCCCGCGCCACGTCTTTTCTGTGACATCTGCGATGAGTTCGACAAGCATGAGACCGAAGATTGTCCACTCCAGGCTAGCGAAGATCGTGACTACTCGCCGCCACCGAGGCATGCCGAGGCCAATAACAATGAGAAGAAGGAGCGAAAGCTGCCCGAGCCGCGTAAATACTGCGATTCCTGTGAAGGTTAGCCAACTAAGATTCCATGTAATCCTTCGTGGAGTAACCAATTTATTCCATTTATGTTTCTTTACAGTCTTCGGACACGATACGAGCGAATGCGCCGATGATGAGACCTATTAGAACTAAGCTAATTTTGTTGGTTGTTTACACTCGCTTTGTACCAATCCGCCAGATGAGACAGAGACAGAGAGAGACACTATTTACCTCAGTGGTGCTACGGAGTACTATAGCGTTTTCTATGTATCCAAAACTCTAGATTCGATGTTATTCTTTTTTTATATGCAGCGCGATTGGATATTTTAAAATGTTTATTTATTTATACAAATAGTGAAAATATTTCTATTGTTTCGTAAATTTCATGTAAAGATTAAATCGGTAACTTAAAAAAAAAAGGAAACTAATCGCCGCCCTCTTTCTTCTCCTTAATCGCGTCCTGCAAGAGGAATTATAATTAAAATTTAATAGGAATGAGACTTATAAAGAAACTCACTTTGAAACGCTCCTCGAAGAGCGAGAGTTCTGCGAGCAGATCCGTTATGGCATTCATGAATGCTTCCTGTGGCGAGTAATCCGCTGTCGTCTGGATGCGTATGACGAATTTGTGTTCCAAGGGATGCGGCACCTTGTAGCCGGCGAACAGCACATTGGGATCCTTCAACAGTTGGCTGCGGCAGAGAGAAGGGCATAAGTATAAACACATCTTATATAACCATGGTTATACTTACTTGCGGATCATGTTGCCCAGTGTGTGATCCTCCTTGTTTATGGTGAAAATTGCTGCATTTGTGACTTTCGTGTCGAGTTCCTTGATAATTCTGTGTGACGTCCGAAATGCATGTTAATGTGATTTATTTCAAACATTTAATTACAACTACTCACTTTTTCTCGCCTTCGTAGAGCAGAAACGATTCGAATGTTGGTGGCGCATTCATATTGTTAATTTATTTACAATAAAATTTGTAATATTATGAAAATAAAGCCGCAAACACGACAATGCGATGCGCGTGTGTTGAAAAACAAGAGAAATGTGTACGTTAACCAACACTAGCTTTATATCGATAGGTGCAACGCTACGATGAATCTGTCGTCCGGCACAGCTGTTAGCAAGCAGTGCAAAAACGCCGCAAAGCAGTGCAGCCTCTTCGAAGTGTTGAACTGCTTTTTAATCAACACTGAAATTCAATCGATTGTAACAATATAGATGTCGATAAACGATACCTAAAAATAACTTTGCCGAGTCACCGGTACACAAATCCTACTCATCTCTACAAGATACACTCAACACTAATTCGCGATTTTTTTTTGCGCCAAACAAGAGCGTTCTTTTTCCACATACACATAGAGCAAAATCAGTTTAGAAAATTGCAAAATGAGCGACACAAATAGCGCAGCAAATGCTGCAGACGCTGACGAATCGAATCAATTGGAGCAGTCAACCATTACAATGTTGGATGTGCTGGAAGAGGAAAAGGAATTGGAGGACGAATACGCAGCTGTGCTTGGTGCCTCCGATGAAAAAGACTGCACATATGCCAAAGGCGCCATACAACGTCAGGCCCTGTACTCTTGCCTGACCTGCTGCCCAGAGGCACGCAACGACATGTCCAAGTCGGCCGGCGTCTGTCTAGCCTGTTCCTATCGCTGTCATGAGAATCACGAACTCATCGAATTGTATACCAAGCGGAACTTCCGTTGCGATTGCCCCACGCTACGTATGGGCAAGGACAGCAAGCGTTGCGCTCTCAATCCTCAGCTGGATGCTGTGCAACCGGCCAATGAGGGAAATCTCTATAATCAGAATTTTCAGGGTTTGTACTGCAAGTGCAAACGTCCATATCCCGATCCCGAACGCACTACCGAAGAGGTAATGCTGCAGTGCGCCATCTGTGAGGATTGGTACCATCTGCCGCACATTCAGGTGCCCGAGGCCAGCGAGAAATGGCTGGATGCCTGCAGTGAAATGATCTGTGACAGCTGCATGGAACGTCATGAGTTTCTGCGTGACTACACCGGGCTGGCATTGCAGCCAGAAGGAGATAAAACTGAATCTAACAAGGCAGAGGTCAATGTGGAGGAGAACAAGGAGGAGGAGGCGGCTGGTGAACCAGCCAACAAGCGAGCCAAGAAAGCAGATGACAATTGCCGTCGTCCCACCATCAAAACCGAACACAAGGGTAAGTGCGGGAAGACTAATTGATACCCTGTATAACTAACTCTGCTCAAGACAACAACTCTATATTGATATCAATACATAAACAGTAAATCAAAATTCTTACGGCCATCGCCCAAATAAAGGAATCCATGCTTGCGTGAGTTCAGCTTGTGGAAGAAGGTCATGCCCAGCCAGACGCACGACTTGATGATGGCGATGCGTTCGTTGCGCTGCATATTCAATGTAAAGGCCTGATTCAATGGGATGACCTCATCGATGGTGTCCAGAAAGTCGATGGCATAGTTGTAGTCACTGCGCTTGGACAGATTTGTCTTGAGATCATTGCGCGGCAGACGATACAATTGATAATAGGATAGATTATCGATCTGTAGATCATCGAGGCCGCGAAACATTTGATTGGGTATAACACGACCATCCACAAGCTTGTAGAGAGCACCGCGTGGACAAATGGCACACTCCTCGCTAATGATGAACACAATGGCAGCCAGACGTTCCTCTTCCTTCAACTTGATCACCTCGGGGCGACTGATACTAACCACTTGGTTGGCCACAATGTTAAATGTAGGATCCTAGCAATGTAACATATTAAATTTGATCCCCCTTCGCTTCTCTCTCTCAACTCACCAGTCTCACGTAGATCTGCAGACTTGGATCACCCACAAAGGGATCACGGGCCAGTATGGTGGCCTGAAAGATCTTCGGTGTCTGCACAAAGGGCAACAGCTGCCATTGATACTGATCCAAGCTGTAGAAATACTTGCGATCCTTAAGGCAATCATTGTTATAACCAAAAGCAATATAATAATCATTCTTGGTCGCCGTAATGCGACCCCAGAAATACATGCCCGAGAAGCGATTCTCCTGCAGCAGCACAATCAGTGAGTTCTCGATGAGTATGCGCTGCTCCGGCGACAGCTTACGGCCGCAATACATGAGGCACTCGAGGCCCTCCGAAAAGTATTCAACATTCATGTCTCTTGACTTAATTTGAATCGTACGCAAAATATAAGCTTAACTGATCTAGTTTCTATATATACAATTGAATTGTGTGGCAACGTTGACTGAGCTAGGGATTTGTGACTTCTCATCCTTATCCTCATATAGTATGCCTTGACTAAAGCAATTCTCTTTTTTCAATACACACACAGGTGCCGCCTTCTGGACCAGCGACTGGCGCAAGGCGCTCTGCCAGTGCGACAATTGTTTGCCACTGTATAAGGAGCAATCGGTGGAGTATTTGCTGGATGTGGAAGACTCGGCCAAGTCGTATGAGGAGCGTGGCATGAAACGCGCTAAGGAGAACTCTAGCTATGAGCAGGGTATACGCGCATTGGCATCCATTGGGCGCACACAGCAAATCGATGCCATTACCGAATACAATCGCATGAAGGATAAACTCAAGGATTATTTACAATCCTTTGCAACCAGCAAGAAGGTCGTCACCGAGGACGATATTAAACGTTTCTTTGCCGGCATGCGGAGCGAGAATGAGAACGAAAACAATGTGAATCTCGCACAGCAACATACATGTCGTTAAATTCATTCAAATTTAGTATTAGGGGTATTCACTGTAGAAAGAGAATTTGATCTATATATTTGTTAAAAATTATATTTACAATTTGTTTGCCTAATTGGAAGTTGAAACTTACCAAAATTCTGAAGTATTGTCTTAAGTGAATACCCTGCCTAAAATGTAATCAGCTATACATTCCCCAAAACTGAAGTCCAATTTGAATTTATTAATTTTTATTTTATTAAGTCAGAAAGAAAGAGAAGTGCGCTATATATTTTCAATGAGATTCAACAATACGCGCTAACTAAACATACGTATACATACATATACACACACGATATAACTAGCTAAAAAACTATATAAACACATGGCTCTACGAATATACACATATATATTATATATTAATTACTTGATGTACAATCATTAGTTTATTTACATTACGCCGAAACCTTCATTTATCAAATCGCTGAGGGAAAATACGGGTTCCGAATCTTGTTGGAATAGCTGGAGTTGTGCCGCAGGAGTCTGTTCATATGCCGGACTGGTGGATCCATTCATATTGAGACTGCACAGATTATTATTGTTTATGGAGTTTATATTCATCTGTTGCGGCTGCTGTTGCTGCTGATATTGCTGCAGTTGCTGTTGCTGCTGGCATTGCTGCAGTTGCTGCTGCTGCTGCTGCTGCTGCTGTTGTTGCTGGAATTGAACCGGAGATACAGATTGTTGATATGCAGGACTCGTGCCTTCGTTTGTATTCAGACTAAACATATTATTGTTATTTATCGTGCTTATATTCATCTGATTGTTTATGGTTAATCCGTTTATATTATTATTGTTGTTGTTGTACATAATAACTTCTCCGCCGTTAAATGTCGTGTTCCAGTTATAATTGTTGTTGCCGTTGGTTATGTTCAATTCCGACGTGCGCTGCACCAACTGTTCCTGTTGATTCATCAGATTTGCCTGTTGATTGGACTGCACGAAGTCCATCGTCGGATTTGCCTGTTGCTGTTGCAACGTGACCCGACTGCAGCTGGGATTCATATCCACCGCTTGCTGATTGATATTGAGCGGAGGCTGCAATCGATTCGGTTGCTGCTGCTGCTGGAACATATTGAGCGGCACATAGCTATCGGTGCTGCAGGTGGAGCTCGGCGAGTGGGGGAACGCGTAGTTAATCGAACTGGCCGCCGAGGGACAATTGCGTGGCACATCCAGCTCGGCCTTGATGTCAGGCACATAGGTGCCGGTGGGACTGGTGCGTTGAGTTGCGTTGCCTTTGTCCACCGGCGCAAATCCAGTAAAATCTAAGAACTCCGCCAGCGAGGCTGCAAAGAAAACTTCATTAGTAAAGCTGTCAAAATGGATGGGGAAAACTTTTAGCTTACAAAACGGAATTAATGAGGAGCAATGAATACAATGTGCAGGCAGTTAGAAGCAAAAACTAATCTAATCGTTTGCAAACTTAAAAGGGAATACAACAACAATAAGAACAACAACAAAGAGCACAACATCATTATCATATTATGACTTACTGGGTTACTTCGTGGCTGTCACTCTCGGATTAGCTAAACTTGAGAAGAAATCAAAAGGGGGAAGAGAGAAAGAGAGAGAAGAAACGAAGCTTCTTCGGTTGTCCGAAGTTTTAATGGCATTTCCAAGTGGATTCAGTTAAGAGAATGAGATATATCAAGAAGAATTAGGTAAACTTTCAACCGGAAAAATTAAATAATAGCAGAATGCATTTGCAAATTTATAAACTATATCTTTATCAGTTAAAATGTATGCAGAATGCATTTACAACTTTATAAAATATATATTTATCAGTTAAAATAGCTCAATCTGTTTGTATGAACAGCTATATCTTAGAGACCATAGAAGCTAGGATAACCAAATTCACGCACAATATATCTGATTATTGCATGCTGAGTTTAAAGCATTATTTTTAACTTTATACAGACAATCAGACCTATAAAGGGTTAACTATGCTAATATCCACATTTAAGAAATACCTTTTTGCAAGAATCAAACTATACGGCAGAATTTTTACCAAAAAACTTTATTCAGCGAATCGAATTACACATAAGAATGTTGTTTAAGTGTTTCTATAGCAGGAGGCAACAATAGACCGACCGTAGACAACTATATATTCGATATATATCGATATATGTGTATATATATATGTGTGTGTGTAATTCTAGCAAATTTCCAAAAACAATACTGGCCAAAAGTGATCTGACCTATTGGTCCACTGTAGGGGGGGGTATACTAAGTACGCTATATAGACAAAGACTAGCATACGATTACCATATATGGGGAGACTCTAACATCGAGAGACAAATTCGAATAGTTTTATGTGTGTGTGTGTGTGGGAAGGTGTGATGTGTTTATAGAGAATGAATTAGACCCAAATGTATTGAGATTGATTTTTTTTAATCATACTACGTATGTTTATGGAAGTTTTTGATGAAGTACTCAAGCTGAGACCCAGCACCAGAAGAGGGATATATCAGAATGAAGGGGGGACTTACGTTCGACTTTCGATGGGTTCGACTGAAATTGTTGCATAATATCAGAAAATCTTCGCTTAGTCGCAGTCGCATCGGAGCGAAATTTTTTAGCCATAGTCTCTAGAAAGACAATCGGGAGGAAATTTGATTAGGACATTTTTTTCAGAGTGTGTGTGTGTATGTGTGCGTAGACTAGAATACATCGAGACAGAGAGAGAGTATATAAAGTTTGTAGATATAATACTGAAAGAAGAGACGACTAGAAAAAATGTTGTGTCACTAATTAATTAATTGTGCCCCGCTCTCCCTGCTCCCGTTCCCGTTCCCGCTGCCGCTTCCTTTCTCCACGCTCACTCCAGCCCATTGGCCTCGGCCAGACGTCGGGCAATCTCATCGGGACTCAAGAAATCCGCATTCTCTGCCCCACTCACATCGCCGCTCACCCGTTCCGGCTCTGGCGATTTGGTCGTGTAGAGCGCAAAGTGTTCCGCCTCCAGAGAGATCCACACTGGGATCGAGCACCACACCGTAGGCACCCTCGCACAAATTCTTAATACTCTGACGATCGGCAATGGCCACGAGCTCCATGTTGCCATCGCTAATGGGTATATCGGCCAGCTGGAGCGTGCTCAGCGTCTTGCGATCCAAGGGACGACCATAGGTCAAGGTGCTGGCATTCGAGTAGCTCTCGGGGCGCAGCAAACTGTTTTCGCTGTCGCCGCCCTTGAGGGGGATGTGAATGACATCGGCATCGAGGTGAGCCGGCCGCTTGCCGGACACGCTGCTCGAGCTGCGACCCACAGGGCGACCTCCACGTGCCACACTGTTCTGTGGACTCAAGCCGGGCGGCTGCAGCGAGCGGATCGAACTGCGATTGGGATCACCCAAGGCGAATTGCGCCAAGCTCGGCTCACGGCTGCCACTGGGCGTGGTGGCACGTGAGCCCAGCTCCTGTGGCCTGCCCCCGTTGGCTGTGGGTGATGATGATGCCTCCTCCTCGTCGGCCTTGCTGCGACGCCGCGAGAAGAGACGCGAAAAGAAACCTTGTCGCTTTTTGGGCGACGCTGTGGCCGACGAGCTGCCGCTGGGCAAACCGCTGGGCAGACGCTTGGTGGGACTCTGATCGGGTGTGCGCATTATAATGATGGGTGAGGGTGTGGTGCGTGTCGAGCTGACGCTGCCGTTGCGGGAGCGACTGAGGGAGACGGAATTCGAGACACTTTGGCACTCGCTGACGCTCAAATCCTGCGAATGACGCGGCTTGGGCGGCAGCGGGGGCAAGCGAGCATGCTCGGGATCGGGCGATGGTGTGCGTGGTGGCAGTGGCAAAGCCGGTGACGGAGGCGTTGCTGGCGTCTGTGCCGCATTCACTTTGATCTTCGGAGCCGGCGGATTAGTGAGCACAACCAGTTCGGCCTCATCCAATTGATTGAACGGATTGGTGGCATGGTAAACTGGTTCAGGTTTCTGCTGATTCTGATTCTGTGGTATCTCGACGGGATTGTTGAAGGCGATTTGCAGACTAGTATAGGTGGCGGTCTCATCGAAATTCTCATCAATATCCACAGAGGCCTGGGCGCTGGCACTGACCAGTTCCGCCTCGGGCAGCTCCTTGAGTGCGGTGTTCTCCAGCGTATCGCGACGTGAGCTGGCTTCGCCCTGCTCCTCCCCATCCCCATCCTACATTCCCATCGCCATGGGGCTTCTCCTCATCCTCCAGCTGATTGGTTATGGTCGTATTGGCAGTCAGGCTGCTCACATTGGTGAATGCGGTCTGGGCGGTGCTGTGCGACAATGTGGGCGTGTCACCGTTCTCCACGGTCAAGCTATCGGTTCGTTCGAATTCGCTGCTACGCATCCACTCATTAATCTTGTCCACATTGCTCAGTGGACGCGATTGCAGCTGCGGTTGCTGCAGTATCTCCTCCATTGGAGTCGATGTCTGGGTACAATCGTCGGCCAATTGTGGCAACAATTGTGGCACCTCCAATTCGATTTCCATATCCGGTTCCTGATCATTATCGTTCTCCAAGCCATCGGTGTACTCCGTTGTAGTGACATCTGCCTCATTGGCCTCGGATTCACCACGCTGTCGCAGCTGTAACTTCTTCACAGCAATCTCAAAATCATTCAGAGTTCCCGAACTCTGTTGCTCATCCGATGACACCGTATTCTCGTCCTCGTTGAGATCGACGGGGGGACACGAGTATTTCGTGGCCGTCGTCTCGCTATCTAGAGAAAGTATCTGCTGGAACACGTCCATCTCCTGCTTGCGCTTCAACTTACGCTGCAGACGAGCAAATGTTAGCATACCTGGATTGGGATAGTACTCGAAATTCCGCGGCGCACTGGTGGCCTGATCCGATGGACGTACCAGTTCTATCTTCACCTGGAAGGGGAAGCAAGTATAAATAGAAACTCCACTTGACCAGGAGTCAGCTCCAATCTCACCTTCACGCAGTGCTGTATGTCAGGATTACGATAACGCGGCGTGGTAAATGCGATCGCAAATTGTTTGTGTATATCCATGGGTTGAAATTCTGCGAAGGCTTCCCAGATCTCATTGCCCGCCTCATCCGTTTCGAAGAAGCGCACTTTAATGTCACCCTTGGTGACCTTTTCGCACAGCAGAATGACCTTGGCACCACCGTTCATCGGGGATGAGCAACTGCATAGCCTCGATATGGTCAACTCATTACTCTTGCCATAGATCGGAGTTGAGACCACCGGATCCAAGGGTGTATTGCCGCCACTTGGCATTTTCACAAAGACCTGATAGCACAGACGTAGCTCGTAGAGATTTATGCTGTTCACATCATCTTTGTGATCGAATCTGGCTGCAGGAATGGAAGAGGAGGAGAAGGAAACATTAATAAAGCAGACAGAGGAAATTCGGATATTATATTTTAAACATTTTTTATACATACTAAAATTATAATTAGATGTTAGTTAATAGAAATTAAAATTAAATTGTTTTTATTTATTTTCAATATTTTTTTTTAGATATATTAAAATGTTTTTTAATCAATATTAAAATGAAATTGTTTCCTTTTTTATTTTGAATAGTTTTTATATATATTAAAATTAAAATTAACTGATATTTAATCAATATTAAAATGAAATTGTTTTTTTTTTTATTTCAAATATTTTATATATATACATATTAATATTACAATTATATGTTATTAAATGAAAATTAAAATTAAATACGGTTTTTTATTATTAATATATATTTATTCGAATTATATTTGCATGTTATTTTATGATTAATTCAGAGTAATTAGTATAATAATACATTTTCCTATATAAATATTACGTATACGCAACGTGCACAGTTTAAAATGCAATCGAAAATTTGTAGATTAATCGATAAATTTGTGAAGTTTCAGTGTTGCCACATTAAGCATCAAGCAAAATCATATTACGTATACGCAATGCAGAAAGCATAAACAAATAAACAAATGCAAAAGATCGCTTGAGTTGAGATCAAATATTACGTATACGTATAAGAAAATATAAGCTGCCTCTACTCACCATTAAAGGGATCAATGTTACGTTTCTCCCGACACAAAAGCGACTCTCGCACATCCATCTTCTTGACACACTGTATACCAAATTTCTGCAATTCCAGGCGACGCTCATCGGGAGCCAATTCCTTGATATAGACACCATGTCGACAATTATTCGGCTCCTCCTTGCTGACCAAGACATGCGGATGTTGACGATACGGTTCCTTGCTGGTCACACACGAGACCACAACATAGGCGGGCCCATCGAAGTCAACGATTTCGATGGTGGGAAATGTCTTGTTATCCGCCGTGCTATGCAATCCCGGTATGGAGCCCGCTGTGCGTCCCTCGCACTTGTAGCGAAAGCGAATCGTCTTGTTTGTTGGCTGCTCCACGATCCGGACATGTGCCCGCCGCGGCGTCGGCGCAGGCATCACCAGCGATGGTGGTATATGGGACGGCATGACGGGCAGCGAATTGGAGGTATGCAGAGATGGTGATATGGCTGGCGCAAGCGGTTGTTGCGCATAGTTGGGTAGTATTTCCTCTTGTGTGGGGGATGGGGTTAAGAAAGTTGTCAATAAGCCGGAGAAATAGGTAAAATCAATATACTCTATATATGATGGCAATTTTGCCGGAATGCCAAAAACAATTTAGCAAAAAGGCGACGCTGAGTACGTGGCATGTGGCATGCGGCAAGTACGAGTAAGTAGAGCGCCAGCGGCACGAATGTATCTATGAGATACGACATGTCGAGCAGGGTACTCATATGTTATATATATATATATATATATGTGTATGAATTATGCACGCTTGCGGCATTAAATTGCCGTGTGCCATCTATCAAAGCTTTTGTTATGCTCGACCGGGCTACTTGCCCTGCGGCTGGAAAAGTGCTCAACTAGCAGGGGGAGGGGTAGGGGTAGCACATACGTGTATAGGCCTGTGCCCCCGTAGTCATAACCAGATGTTAATGTCTGACGTCAAATGCCAAAGACTTTTATTTTTTGCCCCTGGTTTTTTTTCGGTTTCGGCTTTTTTTTTGTATTTATTTTTTTTTTGGTGCTGCTGCTGCCACAATTGCGCGGTAAGTAGCTAGTAGAATTGGCCTTTAGCTTTGATTTAATGTGGCCACTAAAAATTCCAGATGCTAGACGAGCAGCGAGCAGAGATTGACTTATTGTGTCTAATTATTCAGAATCTGCCACGCAAACCACGCACACTACACCACACATACACATGTTTCATGCTACACTTGTTAATGACTCTCTATACGTGTGTGTGTGTGTGTGTGTGTGCCATAAATGTAGCTCGTCTATGCTTATTAATTACACATGTATTTATCACCTCCCTCCTGCCCCCCCCCCTTCCTCTGGCTGCTTCGCCATTTTGTACTTACGCAAATCGTCCTCCGCCATTTGATGTCGATTGCCTGCAAATTAAAATAATGATAGATTAGTGTAATCTGTCATGCCAGTACTTGGATTATATATATTCATATTCATTTACTATCTATGTATATATTTATATTGGAGTGCGTGTGTACCGTTACTTAAGCGTGTATGCCATTAACGGACTAGCTTGATTGCGTTTGATTGATATGCGTCACGTGTAGAAGGAATAAAACATTCTATCTCTCTCTCTCTCTCAGTTTCTTTAAGGATTTGTTTACTTAAATCGTTCAAATATTTCCTCTAAGATATCTCGCAGAAAGTATCTACAACCTCCGTTAGCAACTATTAGCGCATTATTTCACAATTTAGGAAATTAATCAATAAACGTGTTGTAGGTCAAAAAGTTGTTAATCATTTTTACTATCTTAACTTTTCAATGAATTTGGGGTTTTTACGGAAACTCAGAATCGCCTGGGGAAAAAAAAGAATAAAACTACTGGTAGTATATCTAGGTACTTCAATGCGAATTTAACAAAGTACTCTTTCATTTTGGGTTGTCCACTTCACTAACTATATAAGGTGTGGGAAATGCACACTGCGATAATCTTATCAGCGTTACTTTTTGATTTTATACGTTAATTTATTATACACAAACTATGGGTCTATATACTATATAATGCGGGGATTTCTTTGGGGGTTTTCTTCTTTGTAGAAAGATATCAATAATCGAAATATTTAAAGTAATAAACGAATTGTTTATAATACTTTAAGTTTACTTGTAGGTCAGTGTCGCTGCTGATAAGAAATAAATTTCCCAAAAACCTCAAAGAGATTGTATAAACCCCGCATATATTTCAGTGTACTGTTGTCTCAAACTTCTTAGACAATTACAATCTGTTTCATTAGTTTATGAGCCGCAGTCCTTGTGCCGCACTGCCTTCCTTATATAGCATATTTATGCAAATTTATGCAAAGAGTTAGTTGGGTTTCCGTTAGAGCAGGCTGTGCCATGCAAAACCGGTTACTTATACAGTTATCAAGGCTATTATTTTGATCATATATAATAATGCATATTTGATGGCGGCAAAATGGATGCAAAACAGTGGGAAAACAGTGGGAAAACTGTGTGGAAAAAAGAAGGAGAAAAACAAGTGCATTTGCATTTTCCGCACATAACTCAAGTTGTCAGCAAAACACTTGGCTATCCGGGAAGGAGGACAGGAGTCGAGTCTCTCAGACAGACCTATTTGTCTACATATACACACACACACATACAGTCATATTTGAGGCTGACTCACACACGCAGACACGTGGGGGCATATGAAAAATTTGCATATGTTAATTTTGTTTACATTTAAAACATTGCAAAAACAATTTGTACACAAGATTTCAGCTTGTTTCTTGTTTCTTTTTTGCTCAGTTTCGGCGTTCGCAATTCACACCACACACACACACACACACACACACACACACACATACAGGCACGAAGCATGTGTTTACGGACAACACGTTTTACGGCTGTGCCCAGTCCGCCGTGGAACATCTGAACTGTGTAACCAAAGCGTATGTGGGTCGAATGGGAGGCACTTTTAAGCAGATGATCTCCTCGGGCTCCTCTGTTCACTTACAGCCAATAACACTGTACAACAGGGTCGAGCAGGGGGGGGGTTCAAAGGGTTCGCTTTTGTCTTTGGGCAGGAGTAGGATTATTCCCGTGTTTATTATTATCTGCCGCCATAATCAGTTGTGCCGTCCAGTGACGCAATTCGCAGGTAATTATTACTGCCGGTCATTACCCCCCATTTAGGGACAGGGTCTATCACGCGCCCATGGTAACCAAGTACTTTGTTAAATCAATATATTCCATGAAATCTAATGGAAAATCTTTTACTTCATTTTGTGGAGGTCATGTCATGTTTATGAGCTCTAAATGATTTAATTGCCCCGTGGAAACATTAAGATGGATTTAGTTGTAGATTATACATAATCTACATAGTTATTTTCAAGGAAATTAAAAGCGGGAATATTCTGGAAATTGCAAAAAAAAAAAATAAAACTTATACTTATATACTATATATTTATAGCGCAGCAGAAAAAATGGGCAGCCAGCTAAAAAAATATATATCTCCTCAATTTTGCATATTTTATATCATATTTATAAAGAAAATATTGCTTATATAGCGTGGTAAAAGAAGTGCAAGCTTAATATAAATAATATCAAATATTTTATTATTTAACTGTTCTCCCCAGCTGTCTCCTTATATTTGAGTCACTTTGCTATGCGTCATTCACTCAATCTCTGTTCCATCTTCATTATTTCGTACTTCTAGAATTAATCATTGTATTCCCCACATACATAAGCCTGTAATACCTCAGAGTGTATTTATAAATTGTTTCTTAATACGCATCTTAGAGTACCGCAAATCTCTCGAGATTATGAGTTATTCATTCACAGGTAAGCCACAATTTCTTTTCTCTTTGTATTTTCCAATTAGATATACATTTGTATATGCGTTCAATTTGTGTGTTAGTCAGTGTAAAAATTGTATATTTAATTAAACGCTCAACGGAAAGCGCTTTAAAATTGCGCAATTGCTGGGCTCATCCGAAAGGGAAGCCAGGCAGCCAGTCAGCCAGGCTGGCATGGAAGCCGCTCCTTTGCCCTACTCCTGCTCCTGCTCCTCAGCTTGTGTCATCAACCCCCTCCTGCTTCCCCTGTGAGCATTGACTGAGCTACTAATACTTTAAGACAGCCTGCGTGGCACTCGGCGAGAGAGAAACAAATTTAATTCGCATTTAGGCAAAACAACAACGTTTTTTTTTCTTTTTCTTTTAAAGGATACTCTAGGTCTGTGGGTGTGATTAATGTGAGCAGAGATAGGTTGCAAATATAACAAATATCTTTAGCCTTATAATAGCTAAAATTCTTTTTTATATGAGCTCGTATTTTATTTAATAAATTATATTTTATTTATATTTTATTTCAAAGTTCAATCAATTTTCTTATTGTCAACTTCTGTAAATCTTAATTGAAAATCTTTTGTCCTCAGAAAGGGCATTCAACTGTCTGCATTGCTTGACATATAATTGTTGTTTTGCTTTTGTCTAACTTTGTCGTTGCCGGCGACATAAATCAGCGCTACAAATTGATGCGTAAATAAATGTAGAACTGAAGGACCCAAGCAAAAAGGATGTCAAGAAAAAAAAAAAGAAAGAAAAATGAAAAGCAAAAATAAAATGTTAATTAAATATGATCAAAAATAGAAAGATATGAAGGGGAGAGCGGAGCGAGAGAGAAGTTTGAAGACGAAGGTTTCCGTTTACCGCAGCGTTTTGAATTACTTGGCCAGATTGGTATTTGGTCTACGTTGCCAGCCGGTGCCATATGTGAGTGTGACACACACACACACAATTAGACTGTGTGTGTGTGTGTGTGTGTGCTTAGTAGCTGTGGCTGTAGCTTGTCATGTGTTCAATCGATTGGAAAATCGCGTTCTGAAGCGAAAATAAAC
The DNA here is from genome assembly GCA_018904105.1 of Zaprionus tsacasi. NCBI lineage: Eukaryota > Metazoa > Arthropoda > Insecta > Diptera > Drosophilidae > Zaprionus > Zaprionus tsacasi. Next base: position 5,315,453 of record JAEIFR010000631.1, read on the forward strand.
ACAGCTAAATAGAGAAAATGAAAGCATTGGACGGACACCCCGAAAGGCAACTTGACATGGACGCACGGGAGCCGTCCAAGGACCGGGAATGGGACTGGCACTGGCACTGGTTGGGTGTTTATTTGGGCAACACCCTGCCCCGTCCCCCCACAACATTCCTGTCGCCGAAAAGTGCCAACTCTCCGGCTTGGCCTAATCACATACACGCACACGCACACAGGCTCACCGGTTGCGCTTTACAAGGTTCCACATCAAACACAGATACGGAGGGGGGCAGTAGAGGGGAGTGGGGGAGAGAGGGGAGCTGGGGAAGGGAAGGACATCATTTGCCATTCCCATTTGCACCTCAAGTACTTAAAGGAAAGTTTGTCATAAGCCGACATGTGTGTGCATGCGAGCGTGCTAGCTCATATGGGGTGTGTGTGTGTGTGTGTGTGTGCGCATATGTGTGTGTGCTCATGTGTGTTTCTGTGTGTGTCTGTGTGTGAGTGCGTGTGCGTTTAAGGCCACTTTTCATTTTATTCAAGCGCAATTTCTATGCACATAAATATTTATGTACACACTGAGAGAGAGGGAAGGACTGAGAGAGAGAGAGAGAAAGGAAGCCAGATATAGCAGAGATATATGTGAATATCAAAATTAAATTGAAGCACTCAAAATCTGCGCGTGAAAACTTTCCAACAGCCTGTCACAGATTTTGTTGTGGACTTTTTTAAGTGCTTCTCTAGCACAGTAGCTTCTAGCAGGGTATATACGTTATGTAGGGCACACGAGTGTATGTGTGTGTGTGTGTGTGCGGGTGTAAAATCAATAACTGTAGAATCAAGCATATCGATGACGTAGACAGTTTTGTCTAGTTTCTAGCAGAACTCACGAATTTATTTGTTTGTTTGCACACTAAGCCTGTCGCTTACAGGAAAATCCATTAGAAAACGATTTAATTTCCATTTGGGTTAAGGGAAAAGTTTACTCAACTTGATAATTCAATTTGAATTGAGTATGTAATGAGTTTTTTGAACTTTTCTAGCTATTTTAAGGCGAGCTTTATTTAAACTTGAATTTTTAATGCATTTGTTTTATATTTTTAAAAGTATTTACTAAATATAAATAAAAAAAAAAAACATAAAAACTTTTCTGTTCTTTCTAAATATAACAAAACAAAAAAAAAACATACTTTTGCCATAATAAACTCCCATTTAAACACGTTTTTTTTTAAACCTGTAATTCAATCTATTGATTCGATTATATTTTTCATTCAAGTAATTTAATTTTTTAACAATACTTTCACTTCGGTCTTCGCTTTTGACCTTCATCGATTTGTATGCCTAGCGAGCAAATTGATATTTAATTAGCGCGGACAGGCCGCTCGAAATGAATTTATGTTCTGAGTTCTTACACGTGTTTCCCACACCAATATGGGGAATACTTTTGCAGATTGCCAAGATATTTCCTTGGGCGATTATGCTGTGTGTGTGTCTGGGGGAAAATTCCATAGCTGCAAATATCAAGCATAGACCTTTCTTTTTTTTTCTTTTGCTATCAATGAAGGATAAGATACGCACTTGAGATTCCCTGCAGATAGTGCGATTTTAGCGTAGGGAATTTCCGAACCCGCAACTCTGTAGTATATTTATATGTAGAGCTACCTCAGTGAGTCAGTAATGTGTGCTAATTGAGTTCGTTTGAACTGAAAGTATCTATAAATATTATAACATACATACATACTATATGCAGCATTATCGAAACTTAAATCGTAAAAGTTTTTGCGGAATTTATTTCTTTCTCTCTCTCTCTCACTCGTGTGTGCAACTAATTAAAAAGCAATTAATATAGCTCGTATATAGAGTGAATTTTCCGACATGGGCAAGTTGAATTTTTGGCTTCGCCTTCAGATTGGGAATTACAAAGAGCAGGCGAGAAGGTGCCAAACATCAAATACAATTAGCGTGAAATCGATTTTCATGTCTCTGTCAGGGAGGCAGATCCAAAGGCATAGAACACCTTACAAGTTAGTAAATTGTAAGATGGAAAATGATGGAAATCGAAAAGCATTTTCAATATGTCGAAAAGCGCAGACAAGCGAACCAAATTTGCTCGACTAGAAAATGCTCACTCGGAGAAGGGAGCAGGAGCAGGAGCAGGAGGAGCAGTAGCTGGAGCAGCTGGAGGTGGAGAAAAATTCACACGCAATGGCCGCAAACCACAGCATTTTGATTGGGCTGCGATAAAACTTTTCACAATTCAATCAATTCAACTGCGGCTCTCCGCCCGCCCTCTCTGCCCTCTCTGTGGCGCGTACAACGCGGCGTATGCGTGCTGTGCTAAGCTCAACCATAATGACGTCCGGCCCGACGTTGGATCGGCGCCATTAGCCCAGGGGAAGTCACAATACTTTTCACGTTAAAAGTTACCATAGACATGACCGAAATGTCCCCAGTACCCAAACCTATGAGGGTAGTTTTTTGCGAGGTCAAACGGGGAAATCGTTTGTTGGGCTCGCCCTATTGATCTATTTCATTTGAATTTAATATTTAAAAGCCGCTTACAAATTCAAATGGCAGGTGTAGGGGGGAAAAAGAGGGTAATAAAGTACTGTACTATAATAAAATAATGTCTGCTTCTAAGTACAGGTTATATCTATAAGAAAATTGCTTGCAGTTAATAATGAAATTTGAAAATAAATATAAGTTATGTTCTTTAATTTCTCTTTTAATTTCCACAGGGTATACTGCAAGTAGCTTATACCCTTTGCTGCTACTGCTTCTAACTGCTTTATACTCGACTTTTGTTTATTTTTCTTTCATTTGTTATTGTACGTTTCTTTGGCATTTACCTAATTACCAAAGGGAAAGAAACTTTGTACACGTTTCTCGCGTTGAATTTAAATCTTCGCGCATAATTCGAATGGCATTTGTATCTGTATCTGTATCTGTATCTGTATTTGTATCTATATCTTAAGCTATGCAGATCTGATGATGCTGTACAGGCAGGCAGAAATATATATTTACGTATGCGTGATGTGCGTGCCAAAGGTGTGAATTTGTATCTGTATCTGTGTGTGTGTGTGTGTGTGTGTGTGTTTGTTTGTTTGCTTTCATCAATTGTTGAAAACAATTCCGTGCCGTTTGCTGCCAATGCAGAGTTCATGCTCTCCAGCCAGGCAGGGAGGGGTGGGGTAGAGGAAGGTCTCTAGATCTGGTATACTAGGTATGTAGTATAGGCAGATAAATCGATATTCAAGTTGCTTTTGACCATGACTGTCCGTTGGCCGCGCCAATTGTATACTATTTCTGGATATTAGCCATGGCCAAAGCCTTTAAGACTTTATTGGAATTGTTCCTTACGGTTTGCCATGGCCAGAGACCTACGTGTATTACCTACCCATCCCCATCCCAACCAGTGCGTGTATTACGTGAACATCATCGCTTTGATTGCAAATGAAAATAAATGAAATGTTCCAGATGCCAGAATCAATTTTTATAAACTTTTTCTCCACTTGTAAAAATATTTACAAACTGATTATCTAAATATTTGCGTACTGCCGTCGTATAGGGGCGAAGACCTTGAACAACATTGTTGATATTCTTGCGCCCTCAACTACTTTTGGATTGAAAATGGCAAAGATTTTCCGGATAATTGCAGTTAACTCTTTCTCAACTTACCAACATTGGCAGCCATGTTTGTGTTAAGAAAAATATTTCAAATATTACGAAGAAGTTTAGTTTCTGGTACTCCCTGCGGATATCTGTTACAACTACAATCAGGAAATTTGATACACGCACAAAAAACACAACTATTTTATCGTATTTTATCGGGTTTGAATTGCACAAGGTCGCAGTTATCACGTATAGTTTTTTTTTTTTGGGGGCCTGCAAGGAGGAAACGAAAAAAAGTAGATGATAAAACAAATTTCTTAATGGAAACTTCAGAAAACACCTCTGATTGACCCAAGCAAAATCGATAGAAAAAGGGCCACCCTCATTCAGGGTCACAATTAACATAAACTAACATCTAAGGAAACCGACTTGTATAGAGAATACCTGACTAACTATATGTTTACCAGTTTACGTAAAATTACTATACCATAATTACAGACGATTAATAGAGGAAACCAGGCTCGTTAAATCTTTCAATAACAAGTATGATGATAAACACAATAAAACTGCAGTTGCTCTCTCAGAACTTTAGGGATCACATACTACATATATGGTTGAAAATGCTCATAAATACGAATAAACGAGCTAAAAGTGATCTGTGGTTTTTGTACAGGTTGTAAAACTGTTGTCGATAGCCTTGCCCAGCTTCAATTGAAAATACAAACAGATTTGAATAATAACTAGAAAAATAAATCAAATATCTAGTTGAAAACTTGTTAAAGGCCACGATTTTCCTGGAAGATTATACATCAAATAGAATAATAAATAAGCAGACTGACATTAACTACATTTGGATGAGATGACTTGAGACAAAAGACCTCAGAAAAGTATAAATTACAAAGTTTCTGGTATTATTCAAGTAGAGAACTTAATTAGTATTATTTAAGGCTAAGTGTGGCTCTCTTATCTAATATAGACATCATTAAAATAACATTTATAGAGAATTTAATGTTGCCTAATGTATTTCGAATCCCTCACCCATGCTTGACATACAATTCTATGTAGTATGCTCTAATAGAACTGAATAATCTATATATTGCAAAATGAGTGCAATTAATTATGCCACACATTCACTATGTATAAGAAAAATAGCCTAGAAAATGGCACACTAGAAATGCAATTGGAATTCTTAGAAAACAATATAAAATCGACAGTTATTGACAGCACTGTAGTTAATGTGTACTTATAGGGTGAGTAAGGTTATCGCTGGGCGGGCATGGGGCCTTATCACGCATTCTTATCGTAGCGAAATAAAAGTGCAAAGAAACTGAGAAAGAGAATCGAGTACAAGCAACACGAAAAGTGGAGAAACGTAAATGTTGAGAAAAATCAGCATCATTTTCAACTTGATATATGCATAAATATGAATGTCATGTTATATGGTATATGTATAGTAAAATTACTGCATAGTTGGGTAGATTGCGAGTTCGAGTAGGCGGAGGCAGTCGCACATACATACATATTATATATACTATGCACATTTATAGATGCATATGTATATACATATAGTAAAGCCGACTTTAGCACAAACTGCGCGTTAGATTCGAATTGAGTTGAGTTTGTTTATTTAATTTATTATTGCTGCTAACCTTTATGGCTTTTATAGTTGTTGCTGCTGCTGCGCCCAAGATTGTTTTTTTTTGATTTGGTATTCGTATTGGAAACCTGATTAAAACACGCTGCGCGACAATGATATTAATTTAACTGATTTTGACGTTTGTTTGATTGCGTTCACCGACAGGATTTTCTTTTCTTCTTTTTTTTTTTTTTGCAAACACGTGTATTATTTATTTATTTCAAACGCAATTATCGTCTGCTACTTCATAACAAATTGTTGAAAAATTGATTGCGTTTATCGGTTCAGCCAGCAGAGCCCGCCAAATTATACGCGAGCCCCTTGCTCTCTGCCTCTGTTTTTATATATTTAAAAAAAAAAACAAAGCTATATTCGAGCGACTTTTGAGGCAGGCGATTATAATTATTGTTGTTGTTGTTGTTGTTTGTATTGCAGAGCTACACAATATATGTATGTATATATCTTTTAATTTGTTGAGCGGCTTTGTAGTTGTATCAAATTTGTCTGGCTGTCGTGTCGCGTATAATTAACAAATATACACGCCAAACACAGACACTCTCGTCGTAATAATAACACACACAGACACTGCGACACGAGTCTCAGATATGTATCTCGATACAGCTGGAGAGCTCTGGCAGAAATCACGTCCGTCACCGGCAAGCTTAAGTCTCGCACTAAACTGGCGCTCGCACTCTGCGCTCACAGATCGATTCGTCTACGCACACACACACACACGAGGGGGCGCTCGCTCACACGAAGTCTCCCGCTCGTGCTCGTAATCTCACACTCGATATCAGACTTGCTCTCTTGCACTGTGTTGTGTGTGTGTGCATAGGCAATCTCAGTCGGGCTCGTGCATGGCGGCTTGGCGCTCGTGTCGTGCCTCTCGCTCGTACACACGATCGGCTCCAAAGAGAGTATTACGTACAGAGCTCAAGTGTGATAAAGTTTGATATGCAAGAACTTCAGCTTGGCATATAATGTTGGCATGCACATATACATATATCGTTTTTGATATTGCAAATTAATTAGATTTTTAATATAATATTTTACAAGTAATTTTTTAAGATATATGTTACATTGTGCAATCAATTTTTGGTATAGCCAAAGCTGTCAAATTTGATCTACAAGTTCCTCAGTTTGAAATATGTTTGTTTTACACAAATATACAAATACAGTTTGGTTAAACAAATGCAAGAAATTGTTTAGTATTTGCAGAGATCTATGATGCTGAATATGCTATAATTTCATAAACAAAATATCAACTATTCATAAGGTTTGAATTACTACTTGCTATTGTATAATACAAATCAATTTTATGTACATTCCGACATAAATTAGTTTTTTTTTTGCGAATTCTAGGGTATTTTCCGGTTAATAATCCCCTAAGACAGAAGTTCTTCAACTTGTTGTGGTTGCGCTGGCACTCACATTGTTTGTCCATATTTTTGGTTGCTCGTGTTTTCCTTTTTGTTTATTGATACTTGCGGCGTGTGTTCATGTTTCTTTCTTTTTTTCTCTCTCTACCAATTTTTCTCTTTTTTTTCCCCATGTTTCTCGGGTCTAATTAATGACGTAACAAGTGGAATATTGAAATTTCGCTATAGATTTATAAGTGGTTGGGGCAAGGTGTTGATATGTTTATTATACTATGTTGCAGGTGCTTGATTTGTGTGCATTCTGGGTGCTCCGAATCTATATATATGTATATAGAGCATAATTAAATGCGTTATCAGCTTGGTAAACAATTTTTGAAGAAACCCAAAACAACAGACAGCTAGACGTCCCATTTGACCCAGCGAACAATTAGATTATTTTGACTAATTAAATTATTTATTACCTTTTCTTGATTCTGAATTTATTTTGTCAATCATCTTATTGGAATTTCCTGGAATTCTATTTATATTTTCAGATGCTGGCTTTTGTTTTTCCAAATCGAAAGTAACTTTTAGTTTTGAAATGATTAAACATGATTAAATATAAAGTGTGAGAAGTATGATGAGGGTATAAGTTTTTGTTTTGATTTATGGGGCTTACCAACTTCAAAATAATCAAGGAAATTTTCTAAAACATAATATGGGAAATTTTACTATATTATATGTATATGTATATTTATATAGAGTTGTAGAGCATATACAAACTATATGCATGGTACTATATCCTATTGTGTGTTGAATTCCCCGAATATTCATACATACGTAAAACTAACTTAGCAGTGACCCTCAGCAGGCAAATTTTCTGAAATCCATATAAAACTGACGCTAATTTAAACACAGAAAGAGAAGAGAAGATATATCCATATTTATTGGATGTGCCCAGCCAGCAACAACAGACACACAACATCTAAGGTCGTGAGTCTCTGAGCAGTTATTGACTTAATTTTTCGGCTGCCATTCCATCAGCGTTGATTTCGAGTCATTTAAACAAATATCGAAGGCATTTAGGTGGGATGGGGGTTAGCAGGGTTGGAACTGGAAAAATTGGCGAAATGAATTTTCTCAGTGTGTTCGTGTGTGTGCGTGTGTGTGTGTAATTCCACAATTTTGTTGCCACTGTTTATGTGTGGCAACTAAAAACAATGTTTAAACAACATCAAGTATACGCGGCGTGGGCAAACTGCAAAATGCATTTGGCAAGCGAAATGCGAAATGCAAAAGGCAAAATGAACGAAATTACGCAAAACAAAATCAAAAAAAAAAATAAATGCAAAAACATTTACAAACAAAAATAGCAACAAATCAATTTCGATATGTAGTCGCAGCTCAAGATGAATGAAGATATTGTTGTGGGAGACGTGCATCAGACGTGTGTGCCATGACGTGCGTTTGTGACGTCAAAAAAAGCTAAAAAAAAATGCGAAAAAAATGCGTCACACCTACACGCGAATATTGTTTGCTTTTTTTTTATCAGCAAAGCGGGCTAAGCGGGACCCAAAGCCACAAGAAATAATACCAAGCCGTGTGGCAGGCATATCTGCACTTCTGGCACATGTGCCTGCCTGCCTGCCTGCCTGCCAGCTCAAGGTCACACGCTTAAGAGAAGCAAACAAAGCTCACACACACACACACACACACTCACACACACAGCTCCATTGGCAGTCCGAGCGTGCCGGCTTGAGACGTCAGCGACAAGTGAAAAGTGGTAGCAATTGGTCGGTTAGTTGGGCAACCACTTGTTGTTGTTGTTGACTTGGCTTTTAAAGGCCATTGTTTATGGCCAGTACAATGCGCAGACATACACACACACACACACACACACGCACACACACACTTTCTGGCAGTGCATTTAGCTTGAAAGAGTCAAGCAAAAGGTCGCCGCCGACGCCCTGAAGACAAAGAAAGACTCGCATTAAGATTCAAGACACACGCACAGCACACACACACAAACACACACAGACACACACAGACACACTCACTCGCATTAAGCTAAGAGAGCCTTAGAGTAGGGCCTCGAAGAGCGTATTGATAGCCCAACAAGATGAGAAAATTACAAACGAAAACGAAAATTAACTCAAAAAGATTGTGAAATCAACAACAAGTGGGATGCTAACGAACGCTAAATACTCTGCAATTTTAACTTATCTCAAATAAATATTCATAAAATATTTAATCATATCGATCTCTAATACTTTTCTATACCTATTTTATTTTTGATATAAAATATAATATAGTATGTTAGATTTTCATATCTTGCCGAATAGCAAAAACCAACCGATAGTTTTAATAACAGCTATACATATCGTATCGGTCGGATCTGAAATAGTTTCTCAAGAACTCAATTTACAAAATGTATTTCTGGAAATAAAAAATTTCATTGCGAGCCCGTTTCAAAAACATAAAATGGCGCATTTCAGGGAAACCTTATCGCGACACTGCTTTGCCAGAGTCATGCGATAGAGAAATATTATAATTGAATTCAATTTTCTAAATCAATTTTGAAACAGTTTTTCGTTGGATCGGACGTGTTTGTGGCGAGTTGTATAACTTGAAAATATCATAATGAGTGTGGAAAACAACAGAAAAATGGATTGGAGAGAATATATACTAAGACTCGTACATTTAATATGTAATACCATTCTATCGATTATCGGCAGTGCGTGCATTTACCACGCTGTGCTAATGATGAAGTCCTCCGATGAGAATTATTTTGATTTTTTTCCAAAAATCACGGTCGTTGCTGTACTGATAATACTTGGAGGGATTTATTTGCTCATCTCATTTCTGGGATGCTGTATCGTAATTCGTGATTCCTTTTCCATAATAATAAGCTATCTAGGCTTTCTATACTTTCTGCTCATCATGCAAACAATTATGATGTACAGGTACATTGTCGAGAAGTTCCAATTGATAAATACCTTAAAACAGGAAATTGAAAACGCGTGGAAAAAGAAAGAAATATTTGGAGGAACCTTTGATGATCTACAAAGTAAACTCAAATGCTGTGGTTCCAAAGGTTATGAAGATTACCCAACTTATATTAAATTGCCTGAAAGCTGTTGCAAAGGCTCTTGTGAATATATCAACAATATTTATGATGGTTGCGGCAATAGGTATGTGGAGGAGGTGCTACAGGACCCCCACTCGCATTTTCGAGAATATTTGCCTGTGCCTCATTTTATTCAATTGTGTCATGATTATCGTCGCCAGCTTTATAGCTAACAAAGAAATGTCACAATCAGAAGTATCAGAAGAACCTATCGAAGTATCGGAAGAACCTATCGAAGCAAAGCAACCACTCTATGTAAAAGTTTAAAAACTATAAAAAAGTACATACTTTGAAAATTAAAAATAAAAAATTAAATTATCTAAAACATGTCTTAATTTTAATAAGTTATAAACAAGTGTAGTATATACATATATATTTTCAAATGTTTATATTTTCGAATGTTTTCAATCAATTCATTAAAATTCAAAAATTCTTCGATAATTCCTGAATGTATTTCAAATAAAAATATGTACGTAAATCGATAAAGCTAAAATAGTGTTTCTTATCTCAGGGCCTAATGGGGACTCACTTTTTAAAAAAATATATAAATAAATAATAATTACACCAGGGAATTCTCAAGCTGCTTTATGGGGGCAGAGTGCGCGATAAATTCGATATACTCGGAGCGAATAAACTACTTTTCAAGCTGCAAGCTAGGCATACGATATAATAAGAGAAAACCTGTCCAAGAGACGAGATGTTGCTCATGCTGGCGCAGCACTTGATTGGATTCGTTTTTGGTTTCGGTTTCGGTTTTTTTTCGGGTTTCGGGTTCCCCGAATTCTGTGTGAGTGAGTCATCGCAATTGGGCTACTTGTGTTCAATAGATACGCGAGTGAGCGTGAGAGAGAGAGAGAGTGCGCTCATGCGGAAACTAGCGATGCTCTCTCTCTCTCTCTCTCTCTCTGTGATCGCGGGCCGCTCATTTTCCTTGTTCAGTTCCAGTTCACATGGCGTATACATAACTTTCCAGTTACTTTGCGGTTACATAATGCCTGCAACTGCCGCAGCTGCAACACGAACGAGTTCCGCATGCAGCAGAGTTGCCAGTTGCCAGTTGCTGCCCCAAGGTTGTCTGCAACTAGATCGAACCACACAACAACAACAACAACAACAACAGCAATTTCACAATTTCTAACAACAGCGACAGGTTGAATAGACATGAATAATCAGACAGCGAGACAGACTGAAAGATAAACAACAACAACGCATATCGACAGACTCAAAGTGAGCTTTTATTTTGTTTTTGTTTTCGCGCCAGCAGCCAATCATCAACAACAGCAGCAACAACAACAGCAACAACAACAACAGCAGCGGCAACAACCGCAACGACAACTCGCACATTCACACACATGTATTCACACACTCACTCACCCGCATTCGAGTATACCCGACAATTAATTAATTAATGCGCCAGCAAATCGCAAGTGCCATCGCCAACAATTGCACTCAGCAGCAGCAGCAGCAGCAGCAGCGACAGCAGCAACCTGCTGCCCCCGACAAAGTTTTATATATTAATGAGCAACGGTTGCTGCAGCAGGGGCAGGCGGTATCAATTCTGAGGAATCGTAAAGCTGGAGAACTGCAAAACTGGATATGTAACCAAGTATCTTGTGGATAAGTCGCCAGCAGCAGCATTAGCAGCATGACAATTGCGATTGCATTTCTTTATAAACAACAATGGGTACAGCTCAGAGTTTACTGGGTCTACAACTAGATAGATTAGTTTGGATATATATTATAAATTCCTCTATGCTAATATCAAAAACTCAAATGTTCATTGACTTTAAAATTGCATAGATATAGTAAACCGGTTTTTGAAACATGTTTTCAAACTTTACCCACAAATATCTGGCACACAACAAAAATGTTTATTTGCAGTTATTGAAGATTTAATAAGATGATTTCTAAGTAAACATAAGACACAAAATGATACCTACAATATGTTCTTTTCATCCACTGCAACTTACTCAGTCGAAGGTGAATCATTCTATAAACAAACTGCAGAAAGTTTTTAAATAACAATCTTTATATAATATTTAAAACAATTCGCGTATTAGATCTTCTTTGACAATCTTTATATCGAACACAATTCTTCAGATTGATTTTCTATAATAATCACAGTTCAGCTAAAGAGTTTACACAAGAAACTATGCAGGAACTTATTGTAACTGTTTGATCATGAAACACTTTCCAAGAACTAAACTATTTTCTTGTTAATGCCGGCAATATCATTCGTAGAACTGGCAGTTCGCGCGCGCCAAGTCGCGTGTTATATGTCCGATGAAGTCCGATGCAAAACGATTATCTAAACGTAAAACAGGTATGAGGTATGATTCGTCTGACGTATAAGTCGAATGCGATCACTGCGATCGCTGTGGATACAATCCAAACAAGCAGGTGACGTCTTACTAACCGATTTGGATTTAATTACTTTTTCCCAAGACGCAGGTTGAGATAGGCTAAATCATTGAGTTGAGGGCGGGTTTGGGGTTGTAAGTGAAATCAAGTTGGGATAAACCCATTTCATTGATACTCTCTGGGTTTTACCAGCTGCGTTTATTTTTTTTTTTTTTTTTGAATAACTTAATGGGGTAATTATTTATTAGCATTATTTATTACACATACATGTGTGTGTGTGTTTTTTTTTTCTGCCCGGAGCGGAATCTTTTGTAATATGTATAAAGAAGCAACAAAAGATCGGTACACAGATCCCAAGACATTATTTATAGCTTTCTGGCGTTTATCGAAAACTTACCCAAGAGAATTTGCTCGCAGTGTTCAATATTTATTTAAGGTATGTTCTTCGAATATGTTCGATACGATTTTCGTAATACACACGCGCGCACACATACACACACCCACACACACAGTCTCACAGATAATAAACTTATAAATGCAGCTATCGATATTTTCGAATATATATTTTCGTTTCAAAATTTAACTAAATTTTCAACTGCATTTGCGTATTTCTTTCCAGGGAAATTTTCTCAAATATTATTTGATTTATTTTTTTGAAATTGAAACCGTTTCGAATTTTGAGCACCTGTCGATATGCTTGGAGCTGGAGCTCGCCAAACTGAATGAACCGTTTGCCAGCAGCGTCGCGATGTTAATGAAAAACCGCCAACGGCCGCCGTGTTGGCCACCACAAAACGGACCCCATGTGAAATTTTTACCAACAAAATTTCAAAAATGTTCAAAAGCTTTTCCACACGGCGCAGACGCGAATTGGCCGCCGCATTTTGGTCACTGTGGTGAGAAGCTCCATGATGGACGGGGTTGAATATACGATTTTTGAATGTGCTGAAACCGAATACCGTTGGACACATTGGGCGCCCAATGTTGTGGAAAGTGAAGCATGCCGGATGGGAGAATGTGCGAGAGGAACAGGTGGTGCAGGTGGGAGGGGAGGTATTTCCTCACAATTGGCAAATGACCCACAATCAATGTGCGGATGCTGTGTGGAATTAAGTTACTAAAGCAGGGTGACTACGGGGTAGGGTGTGCGTGGGAATGTGTCGGATATGTGGGTGTGTGTGCGGATACCAAGGAAACGGATGGAAAACAAATGATTATGACAGGATATGGCAAATTGTTCAGGTGCAGGAACAACGTGTCTATGAATTTATAATCGGGGATTACATGGGATATTTGTTGCGAATTCGAATGAATTGATGTAAAAACATATGTAGGCAATTTTCTCTCTTATTTTATATATTATTTTTCTTTTAATAGTTCATTTTAAGGGCAACCAAAGCAATCCAGCTTTTTTCCAAACTTCAGCCATAAGTAGGCACAGCTTTTTCAAGTAAACGATCATAACAAGTTTTCAGTTATATATTCCTGAACAGTCTGAACGCATTGCAGCAACAAAAGCAACAGAAAAATATTGAAAAAAAGAAAAATTAATTTTAGATTGTATAATTATTATTTATTCTTCACTTTCATCTTGTTTATAAAAAAAAAAGATTTAAAAATGGCGCCGAAGTCTCCGCGTATTCGCTTTAATGATCTCAGCTCCAAAGGCAGTGAAGATTCGCCGCGTCGCAAGTCGAATTCGCCGCGTGCACCCTACAACAAAGCGTTGCTGGGTTCTCAGCTAAAGAAGCGGCGCTCCCTGAAGAAGATGTTAGTTTTTTATTAATCCAAATTATAATAAATTTAATATTTGTATCCTTCTACGCCCCCTGCAGCATTGGCAACAAGGACAAATTTCAAATGCTGAAGGCGCCCCAAGCGATTTTGCTGACACCCTCCTCATCGGATGTCTCTCTCTCGAACAGTGTGACCAACGCACTGCAGTGCAAGCCGACGACACAGATTGCATCGCTGTCGCTGTCGCAGTCGCAGTCGCAGTCGAAGTCAGCTGCATTGCCGCCATATTTGACACTGAAGCGGCAGCAATCGGCGGCCATGTTGAATTTTCGAGCACGTAAATCCTTGTCCCAAATGGACTTCAAGGAGGCACGTCGCACTGGCAATTATCAGTTGGTGGCGCATGTGCCGAGCACCAAGGCTCTGGTGCCCACTGGCAAGCAACAGAAGGGTCAGGATTCCCAGCTGACCATCAAGGATGAGAGCCTCACCCAGCTGCTGCTGCAGGATGCCGCCCAGCTGTGCAGCACGCGACAGGGTAATGTGCGTTTCGTGGTCAATGGCGATCAGGATGTGCGCATCGCCAGCCTGCGCATCTTCAATACCATCATGCTGCGCTCCTGGCGCCGGCGACGTCAGGAGGTGCGTCATCTCAGCGAACAGGTGGAGGATTTCAAGCGGAATGTAAGGCGGGACTGAGCACCTAGTATGCCACTTTACTGATCTAATCTCTTCTCCCACTTGGCAGTTCGTCAAGAATCGCAACCAGCTGCATGTGTACAACACGCTCTTCGCGCTGGAGAAACGTCGCAATGATACCCTAAACGATCAGCTCAAGCAATCCTACATGGACAGCGCAAAGACCAAGTTATCCTACAATGAGCTGAATCTGCTGCTCGCGCAAATAAGCGAGGAGAAGGTGAAGCTGTTGGAGGAGAATGTTAGCAAGCACACGGAAAACGAGAATCTGCAGGAGCTGCTGCATTCCACGAAGAAGGAACTGTTCCAGGCCAACGCACAGCAGCGTGAGCAGCTGGAACAGCTCACCCGTGTGCAGTTGGAGTGTCAGAATGCCAAGTTCGATATCGAGGAGCTGACAAAGCAGCTGGAGGAGCTGCGTAGCGAGTTGACCAAGAAGCTGCTGGAACTGCAGCAGCTGCACGACAAGAATTGTGCAGCAGAGCTGCTAGTCAGGTGGGTCATCCTATATCAGCTATATCCAGCTTATGATTCCAATTTCCTTCTCCGTTTAGCAAACTGAAGGCCTATGGCCAGGAGCTGGAGCAGGGCATTAAGCAGAAGGAGGAGCAAGTCGTCACCCTGCAGAATTGCCTGGCCGCCACGGTGGGACAACGCATCCGCCAATGCTTTGCCCAGTCGCAGATTTATCAGCACGCCACGTTTCGCCTGATGCACTTCGTCGCCTTCTGCATGCTGCCCGGCACACCGCCCCCAGCGCTGCCCATGGCCAGTGCCGTCAAGAAGATCAAGCATATGTTCCAAGGAGGCAAACTAACATAGATGTTATAAATTGGTCTGCTCTTATTCCATTACTATTCCATTTCTTTGTTTCCTTTTCTTTTTCTCTGTTCAAGTTTTCTTTGCTCGTTTAAAATCCTTAAATTGTTTTCAAATATAATGATTATCTTATATTTTTCATATAGATAATTTGAAAAAGTTTTTAAAATATTTCCTAAAAATCTCTTAAAATTTAAATGAAAGTTTACAGTAAAATATCGATATTTTTCACAATTTGAGCTGGAAATTGTTTTGGATTCGATTTTTGTGCATATTTTGAGTACCCTAATTGATTTTAAACAAAAAATGCAAATTAAATTTTTTGAGAAAATTTTGAAATTTTTGTAAGGGGGAAAATGTCGATAAAAATCGAACTTTCTAAATCGATAAAAATTTAAATGCAGCATCAATTCAGGAACAATATCATGATCAAAAAGTCTTGCCCGAAGAAAAACAAATGATTACTGAAAAAGTTAGGTGTGATTGAAGCTCTTGAAAATCAAAATATATAAAGAAATTATTGGATACTCTTTTACTACTAAAACGATTAATTTATTTTGTAATTTTAAAAAACCTTAAACTAAAAACACATTTTACATTTGTATAAAACACACGATCGCACTGCTCCCTCTCTCTCTTTCTCTCGCTATGACTAACAACTGAGAGAGAGAGAAGCCAGTATGGGTATTACGTAGATATTGATAGGTTCGATATTTGCAGATCTTCTGAATTGAGTCGCAACATTTGTTGATCCTCCGAGTTGATGCGCACAAGCTGCTCGCTGTCGAAGCTCAGCAGGTTGCTCAGCGTTGGACCGTTCTCATTGTTGTTGTTGTTGTTGTTGCTGTTGTTGCTATTATTGTTGTTGTTGCTGTTGTTGGTATTGTTGCTATTATCGTTATTGTTGGTGCTATTGTTCTCGAACTGCTGCTGTTGCATGCCATGCTGCTGCAACTGTTGCTGCTGCAGTGTATGCTGATTCTGCTGCAATTGAAGATTATCAATTAGGGGTATTATTAAATAATATTAAAATAAATATTATTCCCTAGCTTACCAAGTGATTTGTGGTTAGATTCCATTGCAGATTGCTCGCAGCGCCCGCGCCCGGTGTCAGCAGATGTTGCATGGTAAATGGATTGAGATTGCTTAGATTGTTGCTGTTGCTGTTGTTGTTGTTGGCAACAGCAGGTGTTGCCGACACGGCGGCAGCAGTAGCAACAGCTGATGCCGAGAACTTGCTCTCCCAGCCGGTGGTGATAAATGGATTCTGATTGGAATTATATTGGAGTTGATGTTGCTGCTGCGGCTGCTGTTGTTGCTGCTGATGTTGCTGTTGATGTTGTGCCAGCAAAAAGGGATTGTAGCCATTGCCCAACTGCATATTGCCAGTGCCAGCAGCATCATATTGCTGTTGCTGCTGCTGCTGCTGTTGCTGCTGCTGCTGTTGCTGTTGCTGCTGCTGGTGATGATTGGGTGACATCAACTGTTGTTGCTGCTGGCCATTGCTGGGCGCTGTGGCAGCTGCTGCTGCTGCTGCCATGTTGTAGGGCGAGGGTGTGCTATTCTGATTGTAGTTGCTCGACGGCGACAATGGCTGCGGCGAAGGTGTCAACTCTGGCGGCGCACGGTACAAGCCATAGGGCTGAGGTGAGGTATCTGTAAGATGCGACATAAAAAACAATGTTAGAAATTGAATTTCAAGATACTATATCTACAAAAAGTTATCTCACCTCTCGGTTCGGTTTTGATGGGCGGAATATTCTGTGCGTTCCAACAGTTCATGTTGTTTTGTGCTGTAAGCAGTGCAGAAATTTGTTAGCACAAAAACAAAGCAAATCATAAGATAAAACATACAACAATAATAAGCAAAAACTCAAGACAAACTAAAATAAATGATATATGCATTGACAACATCGAAAAGTGGGTTAAAAAAGCTTTAAACTCATGCAAAAACTATCGTGCTCGAAAAACTTACTCGTCTGCGGAAAAATCATTTTCTATAATTCAAAAACCTTTTATATTTATATTTAATTGTTTTTTTTTTTTATTAATCTACATATTTTATAAAATAGTTTGAAACATTACGATTCTTTTTTCAAAATTTCATGTTCTTTTTTGTTTTATATTCGTATAAAAATATCAAATTTTCTTTTCGATTAGCAAAGCGACAATTTTCAACAACAATATTTAAATATAGTATATATTTCTACTACATATTTAACTTATATATTTTGTATGTGTGTGTGTGTATGTGTATGGGGTGTGTATTCGATTTTGCATAGGATTTTTTTCTTTCAATATTGTGCTTGTTTTACCATACATATCTGTAATATTCACTAAGAGTCTATACGATTAATACATCAGAGAACTTGTCAAGTCTTTGGTAGATATACGAAAAATAGTAGTAAGTTGGTACGAGCATATTTCGATAGGTAGGATCAGTTTTCAGATTTTCTATTTATATTTGACTAGATTGATAAAATGTCTGCCGAAAATCAGAGCAGCATTTACAAATTTTCCAAAAACAATTTCTGCAATCAATTGCAGTCGATAGATCCAACACGTGATTCCATGAATCGATTTGGAGGACAAAAACCCAAAAAAACACAGAGACAATAAACACCTTCACCACAAATAGAGATACCAAGATATAATGAGAGAGAAATATCTCAAATGAGAGGAGACAGACAGATCGAGCCGTAACCAAGAGAATAGTAGGTAAGAAAATGATTTACCATCTTGATGATCATTTTGAAGCTGCTGTTGTTGTTGCTGCTGTTGCTGTTGTTGCTGCTGCTGCTGTTGCTGCTGCAGCAACAAGTGCATGGGATCTCCACCTGTCCGCTGACGTTTTCGCCTCAAATGTGCTGGATCTATAAAAAAGAGATTTCGCAATGCGACAAATTGTTTAATTGCCTTTTTTTTTAGGACTTTTGGGGACTTATGGACAAGTCTGGGACTTGATCGCATGAGTTTCACTTCTCATGGTTTTTACTTGCTAAAAACCTTAAGATTTACTTAGACATTTCTATTAAATACAAATCGGATGGGTTAAAGCGTGGCACTAGATCACACAAAGATCGATCGCGGCCGCCTTAACCTTTCAAAAAAAATAAATAAATAAATAAAAACAAATCTAGCTGCAAAATTTCCTTGGGAAAAATGCAAAGCCGGAGTAAACAAGTTTTTCGTCGTTGGGGTAGTCCAAGATCACTACCGCTTACAAATTGGCATACCCAAGTGGGTACTGGGTACTGAGATTGTACGATTACAATTCTAAAACAAATACAAATACAAATTGTGTGGGGTTTGGCTACCAATTCTGGCAGGGATGCCCTCAGGCATCACTTTTCTGTTTTAGTCGTCGTTTTGATTGTTCGTCGGGCTAAAGTTGAAAAAAACAATATTCAATGTAACGAGGGGGGCCATGCCCTCGACAAACACAAATCCGCTCCTGTTCAACGCAATCAATTGTTGCTGTTGCTGTTCGCCAATGCCAGCCGCCTGGCCACCTCATCGGGCGTGAGAATCTCACCAGCATCAACAGGTGCATAGTAGGCGGAGGTCTCATCGAATTCGCTGGCTGTCGCCGTGGGCGGTATACTGGTATAGAGGGCAAAGTGTTCGACCTCGGTGAGATCCAGATTGGGATCCATTTGCACATTAAAATGTGCCTCAATTGAGCTAACCAAATTGTGCAGACTCTGACGATCGGCAATGGCCACCAGCTCCATGCCGCCCTCACTGATGGGTATCTCGGCCAGCTGCAGTGCAGATGCAGTGCGTCTGTCCAACTGGCCGCCCACTGTGATTGTGCTTGAGTTCGAGTAGGCCTCATTGGTGTGTGCCTGCTGCAGACTGCTCGAGCTGTCACCCTTGAGCGGAATGTGCACCACATCCGCATTGAGATACGATGGCCTCTTGCCCGACACACTGCTCACACTGCGTCCACATGGTTTGCCTGTCTTGGCAAACTTTCGTGACGATCCTGTGCCACCTGATCCGGCTGTTTTCAATGGACTAACATTTGCATTTGATTTTGTGGGATTCAAAGATTTGGCAGAACGCTGTGAGGCACGCAGAGGATCGCGTGCAGTGAAATGATCCAGATTGGGTTCACTGGCCGCCGTCGCAGCCGTCGACGCCGCCGTCGTGCCAACCTTTGCGCCCAGGTGTGAACAATTCTCGTTGCTCTGCTGCATCAGCTCCGGTTTGCTCTTGCGACGCGAGAAGAGTTTGGAGAAGAATCCTGGTTTCTTTTGCCTGGGCAACGTATTGAAGTTGGGATTCTTGGCGGGCGGTGGCTTCGGCTTTGCAGCCTCAGGCGGCTGTGGCAAACGCTTTGTGGGCGCCGCGGACAGATCTGTCATGCGGGGATGTATAATGGGAGGCGGCAGACGTGCCTTCTCACGTACTCCTGGCGAGGAGTCGCCATTGTTGGCCTCAATCGAACGATTCTCTGCATTGCTGTCCTGTTTGCGCAATCGCTTCGGAGGCAGAGGCGGCAGTTTCTCCTGCTCGACGGCCATCAACATGGCAACAGCTGCCTTATTGATCTGTTCCTGCTCCAAATCGTGCGCCTCCTGCAGCAACTGTTGCTGCTGCTGCTGTTGTTGTTGCTGCTGCTGTTGCAGTAGCAACTGTTGCTGCGAGTTTACTTCAATGGGATCGTAATGCTGTGCATCCTCCGGAGCACACTGCGACATGGGTGGCGTTGGTGGCATTATATCATCCATGGGTATGTTAACAGGATTCTTAAAGGCAATCTGTAGACTTGTATATGTGGCCGTATCATCGAAGCTCTCCTCGACCTGCATGGGTGGTCGTTCCACGCTCTGCAGCTCATTCTGCAACGTGTTGTTGTATGTGTCGCGTTGCATCACGTAATCCGTGTAGATCTCATCCAGCTCTGCGACCTGTTCGAGCAATTCATTCAGTGTCTTATCCTCATCGTTGGCTGCCACTTGGGTTTCCCCAGTGCCATCAGTGGGTGCATCGCTGCCCTCCTCTTCGGCCTCATCGCGCACAGGGCTGGGCTCATGTGGCTGATGCAGCAGCTCATTGGATTTCATCCATTCCGTGATCTTATCGTTGGCGCTCAGCTGATGTGGCTCAGGAGCGACGATATCAACTGCAGCCAGCTGCTGCTGTTCCAATTCCAATTGTTCTAACTCGCGTACCTTCTCATCGATAATTGTATCGATTTCCTTCTCGGTGCGCAAACGATCCACCTCCGCCTCGGCCTCTGCCTCTGCTTCTGCAGCGGCACAAGCTGCCTCCATATCCTGTGGCGTCTGATCATTCACATCCACTGCTGAAATCTCAAGCTGCTCCGGTTCCGCTAAAGGTTCGGCTAGAGGCTCCACTACTGGTTCCGATACTGGATCAAACACTATATCCGTTTCCGGTTTCGCTGACTGCAGCTCCGGTGGTTGCTCCAAAACGGGTGTATTCAAATCAATAACCTCAATCGTTGGCATCTCTCGCTTGGCCGGCACTGCCGCCGTATCGAGCGATAGAATTTGCTGAAAGATGTCTTCATCGGGCTTCCGCTTGAGATGCCGATGAAGATTCCAGAACGTATGCCTACCTGAATCCAATGGCACATATTCGAAGGGTAAAGCCTCGCTGGTAACGCCGTCCGAGGGTCGACGCAGCTGTATGAAAACCTGCAGGAAAAGAAAAGAAAACCCTATAAATTATCGAAAATTGAGAGTATTATATTGTTTGTAACCTTGGCAGGATCCGTAATGTCCATGGTATGATAGCGTGGCGTCTTAAACGTAATGGCAGTCTGCTTATGCACATCGGTGTGCTGAAAATCTCCTAAAGCTTCCCAAACAATTTGTCCGTTCTTCTCCTCAAAGAAACGCACCGTGATATCCTCTTTGGCAACCTTCTCGCACAGCAAAATGATCTGCGTATTGCCCAGCACACTGGCCGAGCAGCTGCAGAGGCGACATATGACCAGATCGGACATGGCCTTCTTATCGAAGATCGGCTCAGAGACAACGGGCGGCAACGGTGAGGTGAAGCGTCCCTTCTGATCGCTCTCCATGAATACTTGAAAGCACAAACGGACCGAGTTAAGATCAATGCTTGAGGGTTGGAAACGATGCGAGAAGCCCGCTAAGGATAGTAAGAAAATTTTGATTAGTTTACTATATAATTTGATTTGGCATCTCACTCACTCTTAAAGGGATCGACACGTATCTCCTCACGCGCCTTCAGAGCCGCCTCAATGTCTTTCTTCTTCACACACTGTATGCCCAGATTACTGAAGACCGCACGCATGGTCTCGCTGCTAATCTCCAGCGTGCAGACACCCTTCTTGCAGCCCTCCTTACCAACCAGATTGTGGGGATGTGGACTGTAAGAAAACAATATTAGTATGATCTTTTTTTTATGTAGAGTCTGAAAACGTTACGATTTTCTATCGATTAAGTCGATTTTCTTGCTTTACGATATGTGCAACACTTACTATGAAACTGTGCAACACTTTTCGATTAATCGATAAATTAATAATCGCTTCTCTTTTTCTTCACTCACCGATATGGCGTATCCTTGGTGACACAGGAAACAACGACAACAGCGCGTCCCTTGTAGCCCACAATCT
Source organism: Zaprionus tsacasi (assembly GCA_018904105.1). Lineage (NCBI taxonomy): Eukaryota > Metazoa > Arthropoda > Insecta > Diptera > Drosophilidae > Zaprionus > Zaprionus tsacasi. Next base: position 5,337,402 of record JAEIFR010000631.1, read on the forward strand.
CGATGGTCGGATAGGTTTTATTCTCGGGTGTCGAATTAACGCCGGGTATGGAACCTGCCGAGCGACCCTCGCATTCATAGCGAAAACGTAACGCTTTACCGGCAGGCTGTTCCGTGATCTTCACATAAGGTTTCTTTCGCACATTCTTGGCAGACTGTGGCAATTGTTGCTGGTTTTGTTGTTGCTGTTGCTGCTGTTGTTGCTGCTGTTGTTGCTGTTGCTGTTGCTGTTGCAGGCCATTGAAATTAAGGTTCTGTTGCTGTTGGGCATCGTTAGCCGCAGGTGTTGCGGCCAAATTATTTTGATTTGGAAACATTTCAAGGCCAAAATATTAACTGCAAAGAAAGAAATTGTATAGAAAGTTCAGATTTAGTTTGTGTTTTAATAAAGAGGGGAAGAAGAAGAAGCAGCATGAATAAACCATACAAAATTCTTGGCAATGACGCTACACCCAGACGACAATGACGACGTCGACCAAAAATAATGCCCAAGACAGTTGTTCGTATAATTTCCGCGAAAAGAAAATCGAGAGAGAGAGATGTAGATACTACAAATAGGTATTGCCTCTTCTTTGATTTTTTCCAACCAGACCAGAGATCTGGGATCTTAGATCTGTGAGAGAATTGCAGTCTAGACAAGGCGACAAATCGTGGGCGTTTTGTATACATTTGAAACAAGATAAGTTGTACAGAGGCTCGTTAGATCATTTGGTCGATTGCACAGCTGCAGTTGACCATATGTGTGCCGGTGTATATATATATATGTGTGCGTGTGTGGAACCGGCTGCTGGTCTGGGCCTGGCCATAGCCAACTTAGCTTCGGACTATCATTTAAAAATAACATTTTGCGTAATGCGTACGCGACAGAAATGCTCCAAGACTCTACACGCCGATGCTGAAGCTGATCTATATACAAGGCACGAGCAGGTAACTTATATATACACACAAATACCATAATATATGTTTATATGTATAGCTGCTGGTGATCGGCAAAGCGGACTGGCCTCCCCAAAGATTTTCCAAAACATGCAAAGTTGAGTTTTATCAATGATGTGATGGTTCTCAGATCCGCTGCTCATTGTCATTGTCTGCTGAGTATAGCTATAGCTAAGCATATATACATACATATATAATATATATAGATGTCTAGTGACTAGCTCTATGACCTCAGACTCTCGATTCGCGCAATGTCTAGACACTGGTCTGCCGTAAAAAGAATACGTCAATACGTTTAAGAAATAGAAAAAAAAAAATAAAGCTGTCCATTGGTCTGCAACGGCATGGGGTAAATTCGACTGAGCCAAAAAGAAATAAAAATAAATAAATAAAAAGTAATTAAAATCGTACAAAACGTAAACGAGTTGCCAAATTTGTAATCTCGTTGGTTAATTAATTGAAATCGAATTTAAAAAATCATTTCTCACAAATATCTCGGGAAAATTTCATAAACGTGAAATAATGAACTGGGAACAACCCTGCTTAATGGGAATACCAGAAATAAATACAAAGTACATTTAAATAGCTTTCTTGCTTGAAACTTGAGAAAATCGTATAGCTTCGAATCCATTTAGAATTTTAATGTTTACCTTGAGACATTGGTATAAAATATTGGAATAGTTTTGCGAGACATATTACGAGGCTGTCTGCTGATCATATTTTCCCTCAGAGACAAATTACAAATAGCATAAAAGAAATATGGTTAAAGCTTTTAGCCATTTCAAGATCACGAACTGTGCCCTATAAATTATCAATTAGGTCGTTTTCAAAGCAAACATACATATGACATATGTAGTATGTGTATTTTTGGAAAACCAAGTCGCATAAATCAATCGATCGTATACATGGGGAAGAAACAAAAACCTTTGAACATAAACTCGGCACACACAACTGCAGATCAGATCGGTTTTGGAACGATCGCACGTCATACCAAATGTTCCTGTCATTTGCAATTTGCTTTTTAGCAAACAAATATATCGGGTTTATATATATATTTATTAAATACACTGTGTATCTACGATAATTTCGCACATTTCGTATACAATTTTTAAACATAAAAGTTCCTTTGCACATGCACACACACACACACACACACAGGCTCACACACATGATTACAATTATTACGTCATAAAAAAAATATTGCATTAGCCAAATATGAAATCAGAAATGTTGGCCAAAAGCCAGAAATCGTAATATCTAAGTAGATATTGCCTTATAATTCATATTGAACACTTAAGCACTTCTATAGATCATAACTGCAATATAATCACCTTTTCACTCTCGACCCGATATGAAGTTTCACCCAAAACTATATTCAAAATTGTTCGGGCAATTGCAAAATAATTGTTTTATATGCTTTTTGACGTTGGTTTTGGCACAACAAAATATTGACAATAATTTATTAAATGCCGCACACGATTCTATTTGATTTTCGTATTTTCGGTTTTGACCGGTTCGCACAGGTCCGGACAAAATATATATAACACGAGTTTTCTATATGTATACTCTACTATGTATAGTATGTATATTTAGTATGTGCTTTGGGTATAGTATAGATTTTTCACTAAATTTATTTTCGAAACGGCACGTCTTGAGTTCTTGCCTATCGGCTACAGACTGAAACAACGACGAGCGAAAATTTTCGAAAATTTCAAATTTCTCTCCTCGCTAAAAAGTTTTTGTCGTCGTCGAAATCGACAAAGCAAGCAAAGCTTTTCTGCTATTTTCGCTTCGTACAAGTATTTTGTCTTTTATTTTGTTAATCTATTAAATAGGTTTATGTACTATGTGCGTTTAATGTGGCATTCATGTTTTTCGCTGTGTGTATTTATCTTTTTTTCGGCTTTCGAGGAATCCATCGTCTTGCTTATTTGTAAATTTCGGTTGTCCCATTTTCTTGTCAGCCCACAGGAATTAAATCGTACATATGTATATATTAAGTATATATAGACAAGTTATGGTGTGTAAGTTCTCACTGAGAGTGGACTAAGCGATGGGACGATGATGTCAATAAACTCTGTCACACTTGTGTCAACAAATCATTAGAAAAAAAATACTTAAGTATGTGACGCATATTTTTCCCAACTACACCTTTATATAGTATGTAAAATAGGGTAAACAGTAGCCGATGTTTCAGCTGTTCATTACAATATTTCAATAAGTGATAAGACCAAATATAAATCCTCCACAAAGAAAATAAACCAATAATGCCGCTTCCAGGAACAACTTATTGTCTTCTCAAAAAATAATATAATGAGAGTGTTATAAGTATAAACATTTATACGTACAAGAGTATAACCGATAAGCAAATAAGATATGTATTTCTCTGCGTGTTTATTAAAATTCCAAAAAGAAATGAGTCACACAACCACACGCCGAAATTCATTGAGAAAAATAAAAAATTAAATATATACATATGTATATACATACCATACCATACTATATAATATATTCTTTGAGATTTTTCATAAGAATTTCGTCGATCAGTATGAGATTTGCTTAGCAACCTTAATATGGCAAAGATCCGCAGCGACATGCGACTGCAGGTGAAAAGTAATTTATATTATTTTCGATAGTATTCCACTTTCTTGGTAAATTTAATAACAGGATGAAAAAACTTGTATTTCGACTATGAACATATTGGAACTCTAAATTCATTAGAAGTAATTAGATAATCGTTAAAAATGTAATCTTTTTTATATCTAGATTGATTTGATTTATTTATTCTAACAATCGTCAGTATTTTCCAAATAAAATACTTTGGTTTACAAAGGGCTTAGAAATGCGAAGCACTAGCCAAAATGTTGAGAAATTCCTAGTACATTATTAATACTTAGGATCTGTTTAAAATTTGTGGGCGTTCATGCTATGCACCTGCATTAATTCCCTTAATTATCTCAGGTTGCTATCATCATACGCTGATCTTTTGCGTCTTCCTGTACAATAAACACATTCCTCAAGTACCTATAACATCTCTGGCATCTGCTATCTGGCAATGGGGTTTATTGGCATTTCCGTTCGGTGGCCAAAAACGAAGACACTTGTCAACATTTCAGTTTTTTTTTTTTTTTTTTTTTTGGGTCACTTGGCGCCTCTTCATAAAGCTTTGTCGAACCAACAAGCAAAAAAAATTAAGAAAATGCTTTGCCCATTAGCTATAATATAGTATAATAATTATATTTCCTATAGACGAGTATACGTGTATGTGTGTGTACAGATGTGCGTATGTATTTGTTTGGTGCCTTGCCTTTTGTGCACTATGAGATACGTATGTATGTTTTTTTTTTTTAATTATAAACAAAATACTGCCGATTTTCTTGCAAAACCCTGCGAATTTCCAAGAAAACGATGTGATTCATAAGGCAAAAGCTGCATATTACGTTCAGATATCTAGCTATAATATAAATTTGAAAATTTCAGGAATTCACTCGTGTGGCCAATGTCTTGTCGAGAATCATTCAGAAAACGCGTGGCCTGCACATTTGTATGATGATGTTGATATTTAATAGAGAGTCTTCAAAATGACATATATCATCCAGAATGTACGTACATATATGGTTGTGGAGAATCTGAGGTCAGTTACCTAACCATAGCATATATTGCCGAGTCGACTAGGTTAATAGCCAAATAAGTTTTATAGGTATAAGAAATAGAGGTTTCCTTAATTGAAACTATATACGTACGTTTCAAGGACCAATTTCGCTAATTAATTTCGTTCGATTGAGTTAGTTTTTTTACCTATGCTGTAGCAAATAATATTCAATATTATCGATACTGGTATTGACTGGACCCTGGCACATGCCATTTGATTATATGACAATTTATGCGTAACGCTTGCGTTGCGATACCTATGTAGTATTTATAGAGCCCTGCAGCAGAAGCTTATATCATATAACACGGTCACACAATATGTTCTAGATAAGCTACTGAATCGCCGACTCTTTGAGATATGGCCTGAAACAATGCGTATCAGTTGGTCTGATATGGCTAACCGTAGTATACAAATAAAATAATCGATGATATGAAAAAAAGCGTCTGGATCGAAATAGAATGAAGCTGAACGGGGGAAAAAACCCTAAATTCCGTCTGATAGAAATTGATTCACAAAAAATCGAAAAAGTTTGCAATAATCAAAATGATTGATGACTGAGAGAGAGAGAGAGGTAAAAAAATAGGTGAAAAAGAGAGAGGAAAGCAGAAAATGAGAGAGTGAGGCAGAGAGAGAGAGAGACAACTAGCGATAAGAACTTAACGAAACGGCGCCAATTCGGCAGTTTGGAGCGATCGTTTAGCCAATGGCGAATCAAACAAATTTCTTGATTATTCAATTTTATTCAAATTTTATGCGATATTCAATAAACTAAAAAACGGAAAACAAACTTATGGCGCCAGGCACAACAAATTAAGATTAAGATCAACTTCGATGTAGCAGCTAAAATTCTTCGATCTGGCCCAAAACAGGCTTAAACTAGTTGAGGAGCCACTGATTCCAGACATACATAGTACATACATACATACATGAATGTAGAATGTGTCTGAGACGGTGTCTGTCGACGCAAAAAAAATAAAAAAAAAAGTTTTTAATGATCTCTGGCGTCAAGCAATTTACAGCTAAAATAAAAATACAAATAAATAACTGATGGGCTGTCGCTGTTGACAAATATCTGTGGAACTAGTTCCGTTTCCAAAAGAGTAGATCTTTGATATATGTATATTCACCAACCATATAAATAATTTAACTTATATTTTTTTACATCAATTTTATTGTGTGATTTCTAGTTTTATACAAAGATTTTGGATTGATTTTAATTTTATACAAAAGTATCTGATAAAAAAATATAACTGCTCTATCATTTTCGTTTGTTGTAAGTCAGATAAGCGACGGTAATAAAGCCTATCAGATCCATCAGAGACAGGCTCAAATTAATAAAATAGAAATATTCATAATACAAATAATAATAATCTGTATATATAGCTTGGCAATCATAGTAAAATTCATTAAACATATTTCTGCAAACGCCAAGGAACACATCTTCGAGATAAGTGGGACTGCAGCATTTAACAACGTTCGAGGTTATTTGGAACTCATTTTTCTCATTGCGATAAAGGTACAAAAGCCGAACAAATTCAAATTCATTTCCGTCTTCATATGTTGATATTGTACGAGAAATAAGCAAATGCAGCATTAGCAAGATCAGCAGGCCGGCTGCACAGCTTATTGTGATCCAAAAAGATTTCCGTCCTACACCACAACATCTCAGCAATGAGATGATCACAATATACACGCCAATAAGGATTTGAATTGAAGGTATTCCTGGGTATGGGCTATTGAGATCCATGCGCCTCTCCGCGATAAAAACCAGCACATTGAAAAGAATTCCCAAAATTGCTATTATCGACACAATTATATTTAATATGGCGTTTTTGTGTTGAACTACAGCTGATTCAGCATTTATTTTGACATATCTGATCCTTTCGATCATTGTTTTTTTTTTCACGAGTGACACGTCCATTGCGATGAAAGACTATTTCAATATTGACTTTGAGATTTAAAAATGGAAGAAAGAAAGAAAGACTATGCTATATGATCAATATATTTCGTGCTGGGGTCATCATTTTTTTAAAAGGTCAGTCGAGATTACGAATGTAGAGTCCCGTATTAATTTCAGACGATTTAAAAGATCATAAGTCTTCCTTCTCCCACTATCTCTCTAAGAAAATCGGGTTTCCCACTTGTTTATCACGCCAGACTAATGTACATATACATATATGGTGGAAAATCTGAGGTCAGTTACCTAACCATAGTATGTATTGCCGAGTCGACTAGGTTAATAGCCAAATAAGTTTTATAGGTATAAGAAATAGAGGTTTCCTTAATTGAAACTTTATACGTACAATTCAAGGACCAATTTCGCTAATTAATTTCGTTCGATTGAGTTAGTTTTTTTACCTATGCTGTAGCAAATAATATTCAATATTATCGATACTGGTATTGACTGGACCCTGACATCAGCTAAAATAAAAATACAAATAAATAACTGATGGGCTGTCGCTCTTGACAAGTAACTGTGGAACTAGTTCCGATTCCAAAAAAATCGTTATTTGATATATATATATATATATATATATATATAATATATATATAACCATATAAATATTTTAACTTATATTTTTTTTTTACATCAATTTTATTATGTGATTTCTAGTTTTGTACAAAGATTTTTGATTAATTTTAATTTTATAAAGATGTTTCTGATAAAAAATATAACTGCTCTATTTTTGTTTGTTGTAAGCCAGATAAGCGACGGTAATAAAGCCTATCAGATCCATCAGAGAGAGGCTCCAATTAATAAAATAGATATATTCATAATAGAAATAATAATAATTTGCTATTATAGCGTGACAATCATTGTGATATTTAGTTTCTACATTTTTACAAAAACCACGAGACACATCGATATAATAAATTTGAGTGCAGCATTTCAACACGTCCGTGTTTATTTGGAACTCATTTTTCTCATTGCGATAAAGGTACAAAAGCCGAACAAATTCAAATTCAATTCCGTCTTCATATGTTGATATTGTGCGAGTATTAAACAAGTGCAGCATAAGCAAGAACAGCAGGCCGGCTGCACAGCTTATTGTGATCCAAAAAGATTTCCGTCCTACACCATAACATCTCAGCAATGAGATGATCACAATATACACGCCAATAAGGATTTGAATCGAAGGTATTCCTGGGTATGGGCTGTTGCGATCCATGCGCCTCTCCGCGACAAAAACCAGCACATTGAAAATAATTCCCAAAATTGCTATTATCGGCACAATTATATTTAATATGGCGTTTTTGTGTTTAACTACAGCTGATTCAGCATTTATTTTGGCATATCTGATCCTTTCGATCATTGTTTTTTTTTGATTTTCAACGAGTGACACGTCCATTGCGATGAAAGACTTTTTCAATATTGACTTTGAGATTTAAAAATGGAAGAAAGAAAGACTATGCTATACGATCAATATATTTCGTGCTGGGGTCATCATTTTTTTAAAAGGTCAGTCGAGATTACGCATGTAGAGTCCCGTATTAATTTCAGACGATTTAAAAGATCAAAAGTCTTCCTTCTCCCACTATCTCTCTAAGAAAATGGGGTTTCCCACTTGTTTATCATGCAACACTAAGGTATAGCCAATGCCCGAGTTCCGAGAAATCCTGTATTGTATTTAATTATAACGCTATGGCCTAACGCTGATCTATAGATCTATAGATCTACATATGTTGCTGAACACAAGACAAGCTTTGTGTGTGTCTCACACAGTTGAGATAACTATACACGCGATGACTTGCACTATATATCTATATATCTTGACGCACTGCCTCGTATTTGCCTTTTACTTAGCGCATACAGATGTATAGCTACTGTATATAACTAGCTAAGTGTGTGTGTGTATGTGTGTGTATATTGTTTATGAGTCAGCCAGCCGGTTTTGCATGTTTTGTGTGCAATATAAAATTACGTCGAATTAGCTAAAAGCATCACACACACACAGACACACACACAGATACACTCTCCTGTAATTACCTGCAATGGTAGCCAGCCAAGGACGTGTTAAGACATGTTTCGTGATTTTTTAATTATTTCTCTTTTCCAACATTGTTTAATCGCTTTTCTCAGACACAATCAGCGTTTTTCTTTCGAAATTTTTTGAAATCAACTTTTTACTGTATTTCTTTTCAACTTGTCAAATCTTTTGCACAACTAAAAAACCGCACTTAAAAACATATAAAAACGAATTTATTATTTATATTTCCGTTTCGAATTTATTGACGATACTCCGTTCAGCACAACCGCAAACGCATCGAGTCGATCTTAGAATGAAACTCAGATGGAAATTCTCGTGCGGTTTTTTTACGAACCAAATAAATACTCAAAGAGTCGAACGAAAGCGAATTGACAAAGCTTTCCCCAACCCACACGATATAATACACACACACACACACACACACACAGTGAGAACTTTGTGGCAACGCTGACGCCGACTGAAGCAGCGCTGCCATATACACAGGTGTTTTAGTTTTCCATTTCAATATTGTATGGGATGTGTTTATGCTAGATTATTTAATCCACACAGGATTGAAAGAGGGAGTGAGAGAGAGAGAGAGACAGAGAAAAAGCTTTTACAAGGGGTTGTAAGTACACTGCGAGCAAAGAAGCAGAACATTTTGAAGTGATAACACATTTTCTAAAATTTTATTCTATGTCAAGTGCCCAAGAAGCTAAAAAACATATTTTGTGCTTATCAAAAATGATTCATATTTTTTCAAGATTTAATGAGCATGCCTTAGCAAGAACATTAATTAAAGAATACAAAACATTATATATGTATAAAGATCATTATTATTATGCGAGGCCACAAAAGATTATGTATACGACGGGAAAGTACACTCTTTTCTATAAATTCGGAGAGATATGATAACCTTTGCGAACCTTCAACTATGAGACATCTATAATAACTTTTTAATAACTTTTCATTAATATAAAACGTAGAGGCTTAGATTTTAATTAAGATTAGGTATATAAAGAAATTACAACCATTAGATTTAGCATATCGGAAGTCATAAAATTATAATCAATTACGCAAACTGAAACTGATTTCTCCAAGATTGATTCTACAAACTATTAATAATCGAGTCGATAAAGTGCATCCCCTACGATGAATTGACTATTTTGCCAGTACTGTACATATTGTATAACTAACTTGTATGCATATAGGAAATATTTTCTCAACTCACCTTAATCAAAGCTTGTTTTTGGTCGATGATGAAAACTTGAAATGCATCGAGCGTTGTTTTATTTTTTTGGGTTTTATTTTTTGTTATTTATCCAAAGACTTTCAATGCAAGTGTCGGAGTTTCTGAAATGGAATACATACTATATGTACGTACGTTCGTACGATATCTTTCAGAGGGTGAAAACTCTCGTTAAGCTTTGTCGTCGTGTTATGTAAATTGGCTTGAATGCAAAACAATTGACTCGAACAATTTACAATTCAATTATGTAGAGTCTCTCTCTGGGCACATATACGGGAATAACAATATAATATACACTAAATATTCCCTTGAGCACAAACACAATAAAAACTATTACAGAAACCGGTTCCTTATTTTAATGATATTTTTCGTAATTTTTTTTCCTCTATTCCTTTCTCTCTCATCTTTTTATTTGCGGTTCAATACTCAAATCAATTTTTTTTCTTTTTGCTTATTAAATTTTTGCGCGAAAAAAGGCGATAAGTTGTGACTGGCACAAGAAGAAGACAAACGTTAAAGAACGGTGCGATAATACGAAAACCGAAAGGTAGAAAAATAAAAAGAAAGAATAATGTAATAAAGCAACGTGTGTGTGTGTGTAGAGAGAATTGAAAAACGACAAACTGAAGAAATCGAAGTTTACGATGCGAGGCAGCGCTCTCTCATCGAAAGCGAGAGCGTGAAAAGAGATGGGGAAAAAATGAAGAAGAGTGAGAGAGCAAGAGAGGGTGATAGAGTGAGTGAGAGAGAGAGCGAGAGAGACGAGCGCGCGCGCTTTTGTAGTGACGTCGATGTCTTGTGGGGAATTCCGGGCTTTATGCTTATGCGATCATCATGATTTCGATTTGTTTTTGTTTTTCTCTCGGCGGCGGCGGATTTAATTTGAATTCTCTTCAAGTCGTCTGCCTATGCCTTATACCATATACTATAAAAAGCTTTTCGGAACAACAAAATTCGACACAGCCGCAAACAATCTTTTTCGAACCATGCCCGCCCGTGTGGCGTAATCTAATCAAATTCTAATGCCAAATTATCAAATTTTTGTACGTGCAGTCGGTCCCGTTGGGGAGATTTGTTTGATGTTCAAAATAATTTATTTACTACACTATATACAATATTATTATTTGTTCGCTATTTGATGTTGTATTTAGCACAATGTGAAGTGAAACTTTGCGAAACAACACACACACACACGAATATGCACTTTATTTTTTACGTTTTCATTTTATTTTTATCTATAATTTGTCTACACTTGTCTTAACCACAAGTGCGCAGCAAACACACACGGAGGGACAGAAAGAGAGAGAGAGAGAGAGAGAGCGAGCGAGCGAATGATAAAGACAGTGGGGGAAAGACAGAGCGAGAGAGCTTTGAGTACGCACACAAACGCACTCACATGCACACACATGCGCGCACGCGTGCGATCGTGCAAAGACGTTAAAAACACAGTTATCGACAGACGCACACACAGAGTGAGAGAGCGAGAGAGAGAGAGAGAGAGAGAGAGACAAACCGGACCGATCGCACGAACGAACCGAACACGTTGCCAGCGAATTGAAGACTAAACCGAAAGCCTGAAGAAACAAGCTGCAAATAACCAGACGAACTTCAATGAGCTTTTCGCTCGAAAAGCCGTTAACTTGAAAGCAAACAAAAACAAAGATCAAAGTTGAGCTGAAAGACAAGGCAAGTGCAAGCGCAGCTCAAGAGAGCGAGAGAGCGTGAGAGAGCGCCTTGAGTCAAACCGAACTTGAGCTGAGCTACGAGTCACGAGTCACGCATTTCTGAATCACGGAGCGTAGCAAGTCGCAATATTCGATTCGGGAAATTTCTCACAGTGTCGCTGCCATCGACTGTGAGTCACTGCGACACGCGCCGCGCACAAAAAAGCTTTTTTCGCTTTTATGAATGAAAAATGTTGCCTTTTAGCACTCGCTCGCTCTCTGTTGCTTTCTCTCTCTCTCCCTCTCTCTCGCTCGTTCTCTGTTGTGGCCTTGCCATGAGGCTGCTTGGGGTAGGTAGGCAGAGAGGCCTGTGCGACGCTTGTTTGTCTGCAACGGCGACTGATTCAGCCCGCGATTCCTGGAAAAGGATATCATAGTCATGCAACGGCATTTGTGTTGTGGCCATGACTCACACACTCCCTGTAGTCCTTGCAGCAGCCCCTTATGTACAGTACTTGTCTATACCGCTCCAGAACTTTCACTTTCCTCATGAACTTTGACATTTAGGATGCCAATTACATGGAATTTACTTAGAAATTTTCTGCCGCTGATTCATTTCGGGGAACTTGTTATCTTTCGAGATTTGTGGTTTTAGTTTAAAAGCGAAGCTTTGACGTAATAAATCATTATGTTGACATTAAATCATCATATAATATAAAGATTAATTATTCACATACGATTTGAACAAATTTCAGGAATTTTGGAGCGTTTAGCGAACAAAAGAAATCACAAATAAAAACAAAACCAAAATATTTTTTACATGAATGTTTGATTTAGTCAGCTTAGGTATCAAAGATAAAGATCCATATAAATCATAAGTTTTTTTTTAGACTTTTTATTCATGAATTGGCTTATAGGTTGATTTTAAATCAAAATATTGTCAATCTAGAAATTTTAAATTTTTAGTACCTTTTGACATGCTATTTGCTTGTAAGGACCCTACCTGGACTTCAAAAACTCATAACTTCGTTAAAAGTCATCGGATTTTCCAGATGGAAGACTTTTTATTCATGATTTGACCATCTAGATTGATTCTGCATCAAAATATTGTCAATCTAGAAATTTCAAAAATTTAGTACCTTGCATGCTTCTGCCAGGCCGTGACATCCCCTTGTCAGGACCCTACCTGGACTTCAAAAACTCATATCTTCGTTAAAAATCTTCCGATTTTCCAGATAGAAGACTTTTTATTCATGATTTGACCATTAGATTGATTCTGCATCAAAATATTGTCAATCTAGAAATTTCAAAAATTTAGTAGCTTGCATGCTTCTGCGAGGCAATTGTATCCCCTTGTCAGGACCCTACCAAGACTTAAAAAACTCATAACTTCGTCAAAAATCATCCGATTTTCCATGTGAGAAGACTTTTTATTCATGATTTGACCATTAGATTTATTCTGCATCAAAATATTGTCAATCTAGAATTTTCAAAAATTTAGTACCTTGCATGCTTCTGCCAGGCCATGATATCCCCTTGTCAGGACCCTACCTGGACTTCAAAAACTCATATCTTCGTTAAAAATCTTCCGATTTTCCAGATAGAAGACTTTTTATTCATTATTTGACCATCAAGATTTATTCTGCATCAAAATATTGTCAATCTAGAAATTTCAAAAATTTAGTACCTTGCATGCTTCTGCCAGGCCATTGTATCCCCTTGTCAGCACCCTACCTGGACTTCAAAAACTCATATCTTCGTTAAAAATCATCCGATATTCCTGTGGGAAGACTTTTTATTCATGATTTGACCATTAGATTGATTCTGCATCGCAATATTGTCAATCTAGAAATTTCAAAAATTTAGTAGCTTGCATGCTTTTGCGAGGCAATTGTATCCTTGTTAGGACTCTACCAGGAATTCAAAAACTCATAACTTCGTTAAAAATCGTTAGATTTTCCAGAGAGGATTTGTTATTCATTTTTATCTTCTATGCTACCACCTTGCAACATTTTAAGACCCCTTCCCCGTATATTGATAGGGGATATGTGTATTTCCCACATTTTTATGAAGAGTATAAGCATTAGAAACACTTACAACACGCAACCGCTTCAGAGAACTAACGAAATTTCCCAAACAAAATGTCAAACACATGAGCTAAACCCCAAATAAATAGAAATTATGTCAAACCCGTGGGTGTATTGAAATTTCACAACGAACCCGCACAATACCGAAGAGCATAGTATGGTATAGTACAATAAAATAAAATAAAAGCTAAAACATTTTCATATCACGATTCTGTGCAGACCAAACACAACAACAGTTGTCCTAGGGTCTTAGGGTCTATACATCGATCAAACATGCAGTGTACTACCCCCACCCACTCTACTACCTACTCTTCTACCCATCACGTATATCCCGTGAACCAATCAAAAAACGTTTGTCGGCAAAATCACGCGATACTTGTCCAGTGTTTACTTTCGTGCCCAGGTTTTTCACAACGGGGGATGACTTAATATTTTTCCGAGTGGAATGGATACCCAGGTACAGACCCCACAATGTCGGCACGTGCTGGGCATATACCAAGTCGCTGTTGTACCTTATATACGAGACTTATATTGATTTTCGTATAGCCAGCGCTGTTTAAACTCTCTGAACTTCCTGTGACACGTGTCCTTGGCACGGGCAACTTAACCATACCAAGTCAACGGGTGCGTTCAATGTGAAGGTGAAAATGCGGTGAAGGACCTTGTAAAAGTTCTATTGTACAGTCTCTTTTGTTTCGCAGATTGCAGACGTGATAGCATGTTATTAATCCTGAGCTGAATCCAAATCGTTTGCAGAGTTGGATTAGCGGAGAGACCAAGGAAAAGAGTATGTTATAGAGCTTTGCTATATATAATATAATATATTATTCGAATAAATAAAATAGTTTAATTTTAAAATAAATATTGTACCCATTCTTATAACTGCAGGGTATTCACAGTTCGTGCCGACTACCCTGCGATTTCTTACCTCACTTTATCCCTGTCTGCGGAAGTGTGCGTGCAATTTGCTACTAAACCGACAGGGACCTTGGCCAATTCCGCGAATTTCTTGAGGGGGGAGCAGAATATTCCCCAGAAACCCCTGACATAATAAATGATTTAATCAATGCTTAGGACACCTTTTCTTATGCTCAAAGTAGTCATCGATTCGAATTTCATAATTTTAAAGCAGAAATTCAGTGTACACAAATAAATTTCATACAATTTTCTTGGTTGGTTTTAAACATTTCATTTCTAAGACTCCTACTTAAGGTATCCAATTGAAAAACATTTAAAAAAAATAATAAAAACATTTAACACACGTTGTTCTTTGTTTTGGTTATGAGCGAAAACATGGAACTGGTACCGGATGAATATTCCAGCAGCTATACGGCTGCAGTGCGTCCTACATCGATGACATCAAGTACGATGAACACCAAGGCGATAGTGACAGCGAAGGATCTGAAGGAGCAGCCTTCCTCAACATGGAATTCCGCCGATACCGTGCAGCAGACAGCCAGCATGAAGATCTTCACTTCGGTCATGTTGCATGCCTGGCGACAGCGACGCGCTGATGTTCATCGATTGAAGTTGGTGGTGGAACGACTACAGAAGAGTGTGAGTATTCTATGGGGGAGGGAAGAGGTAACTCACCTCTCTAAACTAATACCCCTTCCATGCAGTCTATGCAAACCAAGAACGAGCTACACGTATGCAACACAATGATACGCGTAGAGCAGCGACGCTGCTCGGAACTGCAGCTGGAACTGAAGAAGTCCAACCTGAACATTACGAAAGTGCGTAACTCATGCGATGTGCTCAGCACATCCCTGGAAACCATGAGAGCCGACAAGGAGGAACTGCAGCAGGAACTACATCTTGCCAAGCGGGAATTCCATGAGCTGGAGCACAGTTCGCGAAGGTGTAAGGATGAGCTGCTATCCGCTCTGCTCGAGCAGCGTGAACTGCAGCATCAGTTGACGCAGGAGCAGCAGCTGATCCGGCTGCTCAACAAGGAAAAGAGGCAGTTACTCGATGAGGTTACCCAAATGCGTAACATGGAAACCCAATCCACGCATCGCGAGCAGGTGCTACTGCGCGAACTGGAACAGAAGGTGCAGACGCTGGAGAATATGACTTCTATGATCGAGAAGTTGGAGCGAAGGCTGGCAGAGAGCACCAAGTAAGTACTATATACATATATATATGGGTATTACCCAGTGACGTCACTACTGCCTTGACCACACAGTCCGGTGTGGATTCCCAGAAAATCCGCATCAACGGAAACCGATGGAATCGTTCGCCCACTTCGTCTGTATCCGAATGTAAATCAACTGATCGATTGGAATGATATCGATCAGTTCCTAACCAGAGTTAAGAATTGCACAGCGATTACCGCCTACTTTATCTGGCGCATTGTGTTGCCATACAAATCGATGCGATATGGTTGCATGTTCACACCAAAGATTCAACAGATTCAAGAATAATAATGCGTACACACAATAAATGTGCATTATAATATAGTAAATTTTAGTAAAATATTCATTTTTAGTGTTTATAAAGTATAACCCAAGATCTTTTTTATTGTAACTAAAATAGTAGAGGGAGGAAATTCAATTTCTTATAAATTTTTGCAAAAAAATGGGTACATTTTAGTAAAATATTTATTTTTAATGTGTATAAAATCCAAGATCTTTTTTATTGTACTAACTATATATATTTTTAAAATAGTGGGGAAAGGAAGTTCGATTCTTATAAATTTTTGCAAAAGAATGGGCAAATTGCTCGGCAATGCCGCGTACATGGAAGTGTTCTGAACAGCAAATTTATTACGAAAATCCGAAGCTAAGCTACAAAGTTACTTAACCAAGAAATTTTGAAAATGGCTGACTTGGGCAACTGTTGTTGGCTTCAACACTAGCGCCCCCGCCCAACCCAGTTGGATCCGTTTACGCATCTGAATCCATCTGACGATAGACCCAAATACGCTAAGGCTGAGTTAGGGCGGCGGGTTGACTAATGCATGACCGTGCGTCTTTTGCTAATCGACCCGTCGCCGGTAGCAAAGGCAGCGGAAAGCCAATCGAAACCTGTTGCCACAGCAATGCCAGGCAGGAATTACTGGGAAACAAAGTGTGACGGAGGGTCGGCACTGAGCAGATCTGATAAACAGATGGCAATCTATATATCGATCGATGCACAGAGAACAATCACAGAAGACACTTCCGAGATACATTCCATTAGCAGTTGTATTTATACGTAGCGCACCTGGAATAACAACTTGGGAATTACAACGCAAGCTGAAAAGATACTTTTGCTGCATATGAAAAGGGGGTGAGTTTTCGCTGTGCGCAGTGCGCAGTACGTAGTAGTAACATGAAAACTGCTAAAATAAACATTATTAGAAGCTGCAAAGTTACGAAATTAAGTGGAAATATTAAAAAAATATATAAAAAATTATAAAATAATAAAAAAAATTGTAAATTTACAATTTATTAAAATATTTTGTAGACCGGCCTCACTGGGATTCGAACCGCTGAAACAGCGAAGCAGCCGCATATTGCAGTGCAAACGCAGTTGCACAGTTTGCAGTACATTTATAAGATACAAATGTATCTCAAGGTAAATTAAGCGTAAATTGCAATGCAAAAAGATGCAAAACTTCAATATTTTAAATAAATAATAAATATTTTTAACATTTATTATTTTCAGCATGCCTAAAAGCATGCCATGTTTATTTATATTCCCCGCTATACCAAACAAATCCAATAGATACACACATTAGAATTCAAATTTAACACTCTTTACTTTCCCTTTCAACACGTAATCTACATTCAAACCAAATGTAGCCCAAATGCGATAATAAAATAAACTAACGAAACTGGTTCTGTAAAACTTCTCAAGCATACTTACTACCCATAGTAGTTGCAAGCAGCAAACCCAAACTAGACAGGGCCAAGAGGAAAGCGCTCACTGGATGAAGCTGCGGCAGCTGTGGCTTTTATTCGCTATTTCTGCGGTCACGACTTTTGTTGTGTGTGAATCTTGTAGCAGGCCTCGAGCTGCGCCTACCTCCAAAAATAATAAAAACGAAAGAGGGGAGGGCGAAAAAAAAGAAAGATAGAAAAAGTAAGCGAGCTCTGCTGAGGCACAAGACGACGATTCCACCGGCTGGCTGGCTGGCTGCGGATAGGTTTCAGTCGGTTTTGTGACTTCAGCAGAAACGGACGGCACGCACGGCAACACACACACACACTCACTGCGGCCAAGTAGTGATCGTATCTAAAAGATACAAAACGATATTGTCGAACTGCAGACGAAATTTGAATAAGCAACGTGCTGCGCGCCTGCGCAAAAGTGAATAAAAGCGAATAAAACAGACAATCATATAGTGTGTTGTTGTGCATAGTGAAATTTCCAGGCGAATATGCATTTGAATTCGTGTTGCGATCGCGTCGTCGTCGGGCTACAAGTTCGTTAGTATGCAAAGTGTGGGCCCAACTAGGCTGGAATAAAAGCTATAAAGCCACAAATACATTTGTATTGTTTTGTGAGTGTCTGTTGCCGTTTGAGCCTTAATCAACGAATGCGATTCGCATATTCAAAAACTTGAATTGCACCGCACGTGTTACCAGCAAGGCCTGCCCCTTCCCCTTTCAAAGTTCAACAAAGCAATTGAATCGAGTCCAAGCGAACCAAACGAACCATCGATCATTATTATTATTTTGTTTTTGCAATATGACGACTGCCACGCCCCCTGGACTACTGCACATGGATAAACCGTTGCGTGCTTTCTACCAATTTTTCTTGGATTTAATTATATTCACATTGAAGTCCGCGTTTTACCTATTGGAAACGCTGTATTATACAATGCTGCCCGAACGCTTTAGAAAGTTGAAGGTAAGGAAATCAAAATCTTTCATAGTATGTTATAGCCCCAAAAAACACAAACCTCAATTTGTATAAAATTAAATGCGTTTTATATGATGTCAACTCTGAAGATTTTTAATGTCTTTCTGGGCCTTGATGCGATGTAGGTTAGTTTATTTTCTTATTCATGTTTTTCCATTGCGCAATTCAATCAAAATATTCAATCTGGGTTCGAAACGCCCCAACTACAATTTGTAGTTTCGCAAATTTCATGCTGCACACTTTTATTTTCTTATTAATTTGTTTTGTTTTCTTTTTTCTTTTTTAACAACATCATTCATCATTGAAACTCATTAAGTTACAATATCGAAAAAAAGTGCCAATTTCATGACGAAGGTTGAATACGCTGACCGTCAGATTTACCGCAATAATTTATCTCATTTTTTTGAAACAATAGTCAAAGGGCACTGGCTATAAAGTCTTATAATATACGAGAAACTAGGCTAACATGTCATGATGATGATTATGTCAACTCACTGAAGATCAAAAGTAACTGGAAAGATCACATACTATCTACGGTTTTTGGGCGGAAACCAGTTTGTTGATCTTAAAAGCTTTTGTTTGACATCGTTAGCAGAAGATACAAGTTCTATAAAGGTTTCATTTGCATAAATGCAAGTTTTTCATTTGTTAAAGTTGCAGAAATTTCCATAGTGTATTAACGAAATTTCACGTATCGTTTTTTTTATAGTTTATAAACTTTCCAATTTATTTATGCTTTGTGTTTCATTTGCGACTCTCGTGTTGATGATTGTTTTTTTTTTTCTTGTTTTGGCCAAGATTCGTAGACAAAACAGTGGCTTTGTTTAGACAGGCCTCAGTGGTTGCCGTTGGCGTATCCAACAAAAAAAAAAAAAACAAAATAAACTTCAAGTATAAAATTTATAGTTGTTCACACGCCGCTGCAATTTGTTTTAATGGGCCAAATGTTTGGGCCGTTTGGTCAATGAATGAAATCGACTCGAATCGCCTCGCCTCGTCTCGTTTCGTTTGGTTTCGCTGCTATTTGCACAGTTTGTGAGTGCTCTTTTATTTTTCGGGTATTCGTCGACGTCACTTTTAATGCGTGTTGGGCTACCACAGACAATTTCAAATATTTGCGGTTGTTTTTTTTCGGCTGGAGATGACATTGAAATAAGTTTCGACTTGCTAGTAGAAATATCAGATTACAAAAAGCAACCACAAGAAATCTGAAGCGGACTTTCTATTGTAAGAAAATGCTTTTCCGGTTGTTTTTCGGCATGCAACGGGTTTTCCGCTTCGTTTTGCATTGTTTTTGTCATTGTTTACATTTCGTGAATTTTGTTGCTGTAACAACCATACCATATAATCAACTGCAGCATAAAGCACAGCGCAAAGCATAAAAAAAATAAATAAATAATACGCAGCATTAACGAAGTATCTACTAAAACACAGACCTGAAGACTGGCTTAAACAACTAGTTGAGGTGCCTTTCTTTTAGTCCATTGAGCTATGTAAACTGATATGCCACACTTTTTTCGTAGCGCACATCTAAACCGGCCTCACGTCTACGTTCGAACAAAAATTAATGTCAAAATGGCAACATATTGCAAAATAGTTTTTAAATTATAGTCTAAGCATCTTGCATGCTGTTGCAATTCGGGCTCCAAACTTGGCGAACCATTCATTTGATATTCAATATTCAATATGCGGTATTCGTTATTCATTTTGCTGCACATTAAGATATGCGTGTCGCACCTTTTTATGGTGTAAACATGCATTTGCTTTGTTAATTCTGATTAATTGTGTTTTTACAATAATAATGGGATGAGCTCTTAAGTTTAATTGAATATCTGTAAACACATTCATAGATCTTATTGAACTTAAATACAGTTTTCTTGGGGTTTTCACATTGTTCGCGCTGTCTTTAGTATGACATATTGTACTATTAGGATTTACTAGTTTAGAGTCGAATTAACAGTATTCATTAGAGCTATGGAACTGCTTTTATACAATAAAGATACTTTACGCTTTTATCACAAATTGTTGAAGTTTTTCAATCAGCTCATCAGTTTATACACAAGTCTTTTCATTAACAGCCTCTCCATTTTTTATGTTTCCCTTACGCATTATATTAACTTAGTTTATACTAATATTAGTCTAATATTTACAACTCGTTAATTGAGTTTCACTTTCAATTTACAGAACATCTCTGGTCAGGTGGTGCTCATAACAGGCGGAGGTGGCGGTGTGGGTCGTCTTATAGCGCTCAACTTTGCCAGATTGCAGGCGCGTATTGTCATCTGGGACATCAATCAAGAAGGTGAGTTTCCATAGCGCAACGTTATGGGCAATTAACATCGCCTGGCTAAGTGCTTGGAGCGCATGAGCGCAGACAATTAGCACATTGACGGGTTAAGGAACTCGCGCAACGGGAGAAAGCGTTTGTTACATTTACGAAATGGATAAGCTAATTTAAACTATTCCGACAGCCATCAAGACTACGGTTGATCTGTTGGCCAAACATGGTTACAACGATTGCAAGGGCTATGTGGTGGACATATCGGATCGGGAGCAAATCTATCAGCGTGCCGCACAGGTTGTCCAAGATGTGGGTCAGGTGGATATACTGGTCAACAATGCTGGCATTGTTTGCTGCAAACCATTCTGGGAGCTGCACGATCGCGTCATCCAGAACACTTACAACATCAACATCATCTCGCACTACTGGACAGTTAAAGCCTTCCTGCCGCACATGATGAAACGCAATCGTGGTCACATTGTCACTGTGGGCTCGGTGACAGGGATGCTGGGCACCTACGGCTGCAGTGATTATGCTGCCACCAAATACGCATGCATTGGCTTCCACGAGAGTCTGCTAACCGATCTGAAGGCACATGGCTACGATGAAATCCATATGAGCCTGATTTGTCCGTATTACATCAATACGGGCATGTTCACTGGCGTTAAACCGCGCATGCAGCCCATGTTGGAGCCACAATACGTTGCGGATCGCATTGTGGGCGCCGTACAACGCAATGAGGTGTGGTGTGTGCTGCCCAATTCCATCCGACTACTGACGCCGCTCAAGTGGTAAATAGGAAGATTAATTTAAGAGTTTCCTTAATCAAGTTTAATTTGTATTTTCGCCTGCTTACAGCTTGATTGCCTGCCAAAATGTGCTGGGAGCTTATGTCACGAGTT
Organism: Zaprionus tsacasi; assembly: GCA_018904105.1. Classification (NCBI taxonomy): domain Eukaryota; kingdom Metazoa; phylum Arthropoda; class Insecta; order Diptera; family Drosophilidae; genus Zaprionus; species Zaprionus tsacasi. The sequence goes on from JAEIFR010000631.1 coordinate 5,358,991, forward strand.
ATACGTGGTCCCGAATCCATGATGATGTTCCAGGGTCGCGGACGTGTTCCTGCCGGTTAGGAGTCGAGTCTGACATCACCTATAATTTTAGTTGTTTAAGAAACATTATAAATATATTCGCTTGTATAAGCAAATCCCTTACCCTTTGTTAATCTCGCACTGTGGTCTGCTGATAATAATGTGGCGCCAGTTCGATTAGCCATTCCTTCTTGATGACTGTCACGTGGTTCATGAAGAGTTTCGTTGTCTGCTGCAGTTCACCATAGACCACATACTGTGCCTGAGGTAGTGTGTATAGCGTGGAGTTTGGATGTATGGCCAGCTCGGAGCCGGAGCTGATCTGCCTGTAGACACCAGAGTGATGCAGATACGCGACCTGAGTGAAGAAACCCGCCGTGATGCATTTGCACAGCATTTCCACGTCACCCTTGCAGGAGAAGATGGGTATACCATATTTCCTGCTGGCCAGCGTGATCAACTGTTCACGCAGCTCGCAGGCACGTTTGAGATTGCGATAGATGAGATAATATTGGCCACAAAACTCCTTGGTCATGCCCTCCTCCACGAAGGCAGTGTATATATTGAGCATTGTTATCAGATCTCCCTCGGCCACCTCGAAATGACGATGTGCAATGCGTCCACTTTGCTGTGCCACTGCCGATGCGGGCCTGGAGAATATCGACTGCACCTGCAGCATGGCAATAATTGTGATGATTTCTTCGGCACAGCCCATTTTGCCGGATACAAACAACATCTTGGATAACATGGCACTGAAGGGCAGCTCGGCGAGCAGAAAACCAACGGGCTTGGTCAGCTGGCCCTGCTCATCGATGGCGTCCAGGGCGTAGAGCGTCTCCAGCGCTGAGAGTAGATTTTTCGCCGGTGGCGGTGAGGGGAAGTCAAAGCGTAATATGTTTCCTATGCCCAGAGCCTTCAGTTGCAGCACTGCGCCGCTCATCTCACTGCGACGCATTTCGGGCGGCTGTCGTGGAGCGAGACCATCGTAATCCTGCTTCGTATAGAGTCGATAGACTTTGCCGGGACGCACACGACCAGCACGACCGGCACGCTGTATAGCCGACGCTTTGCTGACGGGCACAACGACGAGGCTGTCGCTGCATGTGGTCGGATTGTACCAGTTGACCTTGACGTAGCCGCAGTCGATGACATACACGATGCCCGGAATGGTTATGGAGGTTTCTGCAATGTTGGTGGCCAGCACCACCTTGCGCACACCCTTGGGTGGTGTGAAGAACACAGCCAACTGATCGTTGCTCGTCATGCTGCCATACATGGGCAGCACCTTGAGGTTGTTTATCTCTGCGCTGGCAATATATTCGCGCAGTAGATCCAGCGCCTCCAGCACCTCATCCTGACCAGTGAGAAAAGCCAGTATGTCGCCTGGTGGCTCCTTTTGATGCAATTTCCAAATTGTTTCCACCGTTTCCTTCACATAATCCGCACAGGGCTCGTTCAGATAGTAATGATTCACGGCGTGCATGCGTCCCTCGATGCTCAGCTTGACGCTGATCTCTTTGCCGTCGGGCTTGGCGCCGGGCCAGCTAAAGAACTCACTAAAGAAGCTCGCATCGATGGTGGCCGAGGAGATGATAAGCTTTAAATTGCTACGCTTTCGCAATATCTTCTTGAGCAGACCCAAGACCATGTCTGTCAGCATATTCCGCTCGTGTGCCTCGTCGACAATGAGAACGCCGTATTGGGTGAGCAAGGGATCGGCTAGCAGCTCACGCAGCAGTATGCCTTCTGTCATGAACTTGATTTTCGTCTCACTCGACATGCGCTCCTGGAAACGCACCACATAACCCACTGTATCGCCCACGAGTTCACCGCGTTCCTGCGCCACGCGATTCGCCAAGGTAACCGTGGACACACGTCGGGGTTCTGTAATGCCAATCATTCCTTTGGCATGCCAGCCCAGCTCGTAAAGATATTGCGGCACTTGTGTGCTCTTTCCGCTGCCCGTCTCACCCACCAGTATCACCACCTGATGGTTCTCCAGGCAGTAGAGTATTTGGTCGCGGTACTTACGAATGGGCAATCGGTCACGCTGCTCCATCATGCCGAGATTATGGTTGGCGTTGAATACAAACGCAGAGTTCTGCGGCTCCTGCTCAGCGCCAGCTTCCACAATAGCATCGTCCGTATCGGGTTTTAAAAATTTTGGCTTAAACGTTGCCATTTTAGTGTGCTCCGTTTAGTGCCTGCCGCTATTTCGTTTGTTTACGTGCGCTATCGATATATTCATGCAGGCAATCGGCAAATGTGGCGGCAAATCGATAGTTTTGCTATAAATTGTATCGCAAGTATGAATTTGCAGCCCAAACAGTGTTGTAAAACACCAAATTACCGCCAAATTTAAATATGCTATAAACAGCCATAATAATAAGCCATTATCAACGAATTTTATATACCTTTCCGGCCAGTTTAATTTATGAAAATATATTTAAATTGGACTTCTAGACATATGTTCTTTATTTCCAAACTTTAAAATCATAAAAATATTCATCTTAATATCACCGATTCTATAAATAATTTTACATTGTTAGTTTTGTTAAAATTGTTTTGTCGGGGCGATTTCTATTTTCGACTTGTGCCGTCCACCTGGCGAACAATTTGGGCAACATTTCATAGGGGCACACAAGAATATTGAAACTATGTAATCGTACTTATCAAATAAACTTACACAAGCTCTGTAATACGTAATCTTAGAGTTGAAAACAATTTCTACATACTTATAAAGATAATAGATAATACAACTAAAAGCGACTGTATTTGCATTATGTAGTATGTTTAGATTGAATGTGGAACTCTGTGCTCTGTTCAAGTTCTATGTACAATATCTGGTATCGACTAGAACTGTGGGTTTGTTTTCGGGGACTTTCCATGAAAGTGCATTCGCTAGGTGCGTGCAATCTAAATGTATAGGTATTTTTTTATTTTCTCTGGTACATATTGTATATATATTTATTTGTATCTCATATATTTTCTTGAGTGATTTTTTTGTGATATACATATGTTTGTAAGTTGTAAATTTGATTGCATTTTTGTATTGTATTTTTCGTTATCTTTGCTTAGTTCTTATATTGTATGAATAATATTTCCCGATTCGGTTTTCATTTTAAACGGCATTCCATTGACTTATCTGTTATGATTTGGTTTAATATTCGATATTTGAGTGCATCCTTACATTAAATGTACGCGTATGCTTGGTTTTCATTATATCGTGAAACGAAATCAATCGAAACGAAGATAGTAAATATTATATCTGTATCTATGTGTATATATTTCTTGAATTTTCTTTGAACTATTTTGTTTGATTACTTTCACTTTTCTTTGGTATTTTCGTATACTCCCATTTCTCTGCTGTGCTCTGGTGATTTTCTATTCCTTTTGAGATTTATGTATCATATGTACGTTCCCATTATCCATCGTAACTGAAAATAAAGCCCCTGCTAAAACATTAGAACTCTATTTTGCGTATGCGGTTTGCTGTTTTGTTTTATACTAAATTGCATTTAGTTATATTTGCTTTAAATATGTAATTTTAATTGGTTTTGGCTTCTTCTTCTTCATCCCTAAATATACATACATATAATTATGTTTGCATTTTTAAAACGTGACCCATTTTCTGTTATTTTTATTGGATCTGTATTTTTATTGGGCTTTAAAATGATTTTAAGCTACAGTAAAATATTTTTAATACTCGCTGCGAAGCTTAAGTCTTAACCGTGTAATTTGCTACAATTAATGTGTATATAATTTTGAGTTCGAAAACTTTTCGCAAAAAGTTTTTGAATGCTAAAAAAAAATAATAAACACATCATCAGAAGGATGGCGGTGTATTAGTTGCGTATATTCTGTTTTTGTTTCCTTTATTTTTTTTTTTTTTTTTTTGTTATTTGCTTTTTATATAGTTTTGCTTAGCAGTCTAGAGAGTTGAAAAGCATCAGTAGAGATTTAATTGCTGTAAAAGCGTTTTGTCAACTTGTACACAATAAGCGTAAAATACAATACATATATGTATATAAAGAAACAATTATTGTTACCAGAAGAAAGCTTTTCGGAGTGGTCTTGCGAAGGCGAATGCAGTTCCACGTCCTCAAAGCATATAAATGTGTTTATGGGGGACACCGATAAAAGTTGAATGCAGTGTTGGAAAAGGCGGTTGGCGACGCAATTGCAGCAAATTGCAAGTTTGCCACAAGTGTTGGTAAACACGTGTTTAGAGTGTGATCGGTGTCCCGCAGTGTCATCCGTTAAGCAAACATACATACATATATCATTCTGCTAGCCATAATAAGCCAAAAATTCAATTTTTGATGGTTCCCCTTTCTGTTTCTATTGGTAAGTACGTACATACATACATACATCGTATCTTATCACATGCTTTGCATATCGGCTGCTTAATACGTGTGCGTGTAGTTGTGTGTGTGCAACTATCGATAGTTCTATCGAAAGAGTCTCGACTGCTGCAGTGTTGGTTTGCGTCGCAGGCTTACAGCTTGTCCATTTCCGACTGCGGTTCGGTTGGACTTATCGGCGACATTTCAACACTGTCCAGTAGCGGCGTCTTCTCCTCGCTGCAGCTGCTGCCGGGCGCATCGTCCATGTCCATGACAAAGATGCGTGACAATTCAGCTCCGCTGAGTGTGCGCCGCGAGGGCGACTCATCCACCGAGCTGTTGTCCTCGGCGGCGGCGCTATTGTTGCTGCTGCTGCTGCTGGTGCTGCTGCTGTTGCTGCTGCTCACGTTGAGTGCCTGATCGAGGGATTTGGATGGTGTGCGATAGCTGGGCGTCTTCGTGTTGTTGTTGTTGTTGGCAGTTGCTGGTGTCTTGGGTGATGGCCCATGGGCCGAGGCAAAGGAGGAGCAGGATGGTGCTTTGGTTTGGCCTAAATTCGATTGGCAGGTAAGCGTGGCCAAGGATGTGGTCTTAATATTGGTCGTCTTCAGGTGGTTAATGGAACAGCTGCTCCAGCTAAGCTTATTGCCGCCACCGCTTCCCCTCGATGTGCCGGCGGCTGCAGCTGCTGATGTCCAGCTGATGTTGATGTGGCATTATTGTCATCATTGAAGCTCATTTCATCCTCGCTGCCGCTGTGCGTATTATTGATGGCCGTCTGCTTGAGCCGCACCAGATGCCGTTCCGAATACGATTTGCGTGCATCCATGACACGCAGATAATCCGATGATTCACCAAGATCTTCGCTCTTCGAGCTGCAGTAGCGACGCACCTGCCCATTGGCCGTGCCACAGAAGCTCGTGGTCACGCTCAACATCTGCTGGCTGCCGCTGAGCGAGCGGCGACTGCCCTGGGTGGAGCAGCAGCTGCTCTCGTAGTGATTGTCACGCAACGAACTGGGCGACAGACGAGCCGAGTGCGACGACGAGTGATTCGAATGATTCGGCGAGTGCTCCAGCAGCGAATCGTTGCTCTTGGCAATGCGATTCTTGCGATAGAACTTACTGTCGCGCCACAAGGTCTGCCGCTGGCTGCCACTGGCGGTGCTGCCGGTGCGTTGCAACTCCATGCTGCAGCCAGGATGATTGGTGGGCGATTGATCTGGGCAGCAGGCGCCGCTCGACGACGACGACGACGTCTTGCTGATGCGGAACGAGGCATGCGTCAATTTCTTGTATTTCTCGCTCTGCATATTGACGCGATTGTCCGAGTGTGTGCGATCCGACATGGGCATGAAGGCGTTATCGATGCGTCGCTCCTCCTCCAGCGAGCGGAAGGCCAGACGATTCACATGCTTCAGATGCTGCTTGTCGCTGCCGGAACGTTTGGGTGACATGTCCTCGAACGAGCTGACACGATACTTTTGCGAGAAGACCTCAATCATGCTGGAGCGTTTCGAAGGCGATGTGGTATAGATGGAATTCTGATCATTAACCAGGATTTTGGGCGGATCAAATTGCTGCTGCTGCTGCTGCTGCTGCTGGTGTGTCGTGCTGGAGGCAATGGAGGAGTTACTCGAATTACTGGTGGCTGTCACCAGAATCTTGGGCGAAAGCGAAACCGGAAAATGCTGCGGACGCATGTTGCCCAGTGAACCGCAACCGGAACCCGATGAAGTGGATCCTGTGCCGGACATGGCATCATCAATATGCAGAAAATTGCTGGGTGAACTCTCGCGACAGGGCGACGATATGGCCGAGTCCTGGGAGACCATGCTGCGCGGTATGGTGGCCAGTTCCAGGCACGTCTCATTGCCACCTGTCGTCGTGGCAATTATGATATCCTCCACGCCCTCATCGATGGGCGACGAAATGGATTGGAAACTGCTCAAGCGTATGCTGGACGAACCGATGGACAAATCATTGTCGGTCAGCGAACCAAATGCCGAATCCTGTGAGGGATTGCTACGTCCATATTTCAGACACTTGAGTGAGTACTCCAGTCGGCGACTCTTGGAATTCTTGTAGTTGCACATGTCCGCTGTCAACTGATGATTGAAGGAGGCTGCTGCTGCCGTGGAGGCGTTGGCATGCAAACGTTGTGCGCACGTGGAGCCACTGGCCACTGCATCAGCATCTTGTTGCTGCTCTGACTCTGCCTCTGCCTCCTCCTCATGCTGCACCTCCTCCCGCTCCCGCTCCTCCTCCTCCTCGACAGCAATGCCAGTCTCGGCCAGCAGCACATTCAGATTGCTTTGGCTGCTTGTGCTGCAGCGTATTGTGGGCTGTGGCTGTTGTTGCTGCCCCTCATGGGCGTGTCCACTGTTGCTGTTGTCATCGGAGTAGAGTGCGGCATGGTCACAGTAGTGTATGGGCGATTCGGTTGGCTCATACTGCTGCCTGTGCTGGGTGCGTGTGAATGAGGATGAGGCAGAGGCAGAGCCGTAGGCCAGGGCAGAGGAGGCCGAGTGCCAGTGCTGTTGGTAGCGCTGCAAGCGCTGCAGGCTCTTCATGTGACAGATACCACCACCAACGCCACTGCCACTGCCCACCACAATCTCCTCGAGCAGCCCCTCCTCCGAGTCGCTTGATATGTCAAATGAGTCCATTGTTCGGCTGATGCTGTGCAAGGCGAGAATAACAATCAAAATAAGGGTATAGCCGGGTATACTACACAGTATAGGGTGTACGTATGTGTACGTGTGTGTGTGTGTGTGTGTGTCGAGCGAGCTCTAGTGGATTCCAGCTTGGCTTCGATGCAGGTCACGATGCCTATGGCACCTGATTCTCTTTTGTCTTTGCGCTCTCGCTCTCTCTTTCATGTGTGTGTGTGTGTGTGTGAGTGTGAGTGTGGTCGCTTTGTTTAGGCCGCTCATGTAATGTGTTCGCCATGAATGTGATTGAAAGTGAGTGTGTCTTTGCCAGAGAGTGAGTGTGTGTCAGTGTGTGTGTGTGAGCGTGGGCATCTGCCATCGTGCTGCAGCTGAAGCGTCAATAAATACTCGTTCACAAATACACGTGCAAATCGCATGAGCAGCTGCCTGAGACCTGAAATCTGATTATGGAATATGCCTTGTGTCTTGTGCCATGGGAAGCTTGTGCTCTAAGTAGAAAGGCTTGTACTTTTCACTAGCTCGGATAGGATGAACTAAATTGATCTCTAAAGTGCTCAGCGGGCACGAGATGCGGAATTTCAAGTTTAAAGCATGAGACGAACCCAAATGTATATGGTTTTATCTATTATTTCAAGGTCTCCCTAAGGTCTAAGGTAAGTTAGATTACAGTTAACAGATTAAACGGAAGAGAATTACTAAAGGGGTACCCTATATACATATACAGATATAACTACTTTGATTTTAACTAACCATCATATTTTTTAAAGCTTTCACAAGCCTCAAATAGGAATTTTAAAATGGGCAGAAAGGGTTCAGAATTTTCGTATTATATTTAGACATTTAAGTACACTTAGGGCTCAGAATTTTCTTTTTGTTTTATTTTAGACATTTAAATACACTTAGAAATATATTCAGAAATTTATTGAAAAAGACATGAAAGAAATTCCTTTGTTATGCAAACATTGATAGATTTATAAATTCAAGATTTCAAACTCTAAAATACTTATGTTATCTACTTTAAATATTCCTTTGCTCATGCAGAACATAAACTATGTTAAAAGATCATAAAAATACAATCGTGCACATTTACTAAACATTTAAGCAGGTGTTTAAAATTAAAATTAAAGCAATTTATTGATAATATTTATTTATTTAAAATTCATGGTAAAAAATGATGCGTAAGATTAGCTTCTGTTGGGGGTGGGGGTGTGACTTGTCGACTTGGTACACGACATTATAAATGCCTGTGGGGATTATCTCTTTGAAATGGGTGTGCTAGGTGTTGTGTGTCTGTGTGGGCGGTGCACAGTGGGCGTGGAAAGTGTTGGTGCTGGTGGTTTTAGCATACAAAAATTTCGCCACTTACCACGTTTCATTTTTTTTTTTTTTTTTTTTTTTTTTTTTGCAAAACACAACAACAAATCTGTTTGTTAATGTTTTACTTGCTTTCCTTTTATATAGGGTAAGAGTTTGGTTTGGTTTGGTTTTTTTTGGGGTACAAAAATTGCATTTCGAGTACAAAAAGTTGTTGTGATTGATACAGCTGTATTTATATATAGTATACATATATAGATTTTATTCATTTCATTTTGCCATTCGATTTATCAAGAGTTTTACACATTGTAATTGTATTTGTGAGTGATTTTTGTTGTGAGAGTTTTCTTTCGATTTGGTTTTTTGGTTTCTTTGCTTGTTTTGCCTCTGTAAATTTGGTTGATTTTTGGTTTCTTTTATTTTGGTTTTTGGGTTTGTTTGTTTGTTTTCATTTTTGGGGTTTTTGTTGAGGTTAGTTTTTTAGTACATACGAAAGACTTCATAGGGCGCAGGCGGTACACTGTAGTAGTAGTTAGTTCGAACGGGTTATGTAAATAAACAAATGCAGAAATGCAACAATTTGTAAATCATAAATAAAACACACACGTATGTAAGGTAAACAAAAATGAACGTTAATAGACATTCAAGAGCTGATTTGTATGTATCGATGTATAGTAGATGAGGCTTGTGTAACTGCAACTGGTTCATTTTCAGTTTATTCATAACTGTTGTTGGGTTCGCAACACTAAGGCATATATGTTGTATATCAATTAAACATATACAGATATATACATATATATAGTATGGTTTGGTTTCGGTTTTATTGTTTTTTTTTTTTTTTTTTTTGGTTTGGTAGTAGAGAGAAAGAGAGAGTAAACATGGCATACAAAATACTTTAGTTGAGAGATTCCTCTACTACATAGAATGTTATTATAAATATAATAATATTGAATATTTATTTATTTTTTAGTTTTTATAAAAGACATGCGATTTGTTAGGCAGCAAAATATAAATTTACACTGAGAGATAGTTTGAGAGAAAGATGCTTAAAATATATATATAGTTTATATAGGATGAACAACGATGTGAATTGGGCATATCATAAAACTTGTATAACGTTTCCGTCTCCCCTCTTCTCCTTCCTGCTGCTTCTTTCGCTTCTCTCTTTCCACTTCCCGCTTATTACTTAATTACATTCTTGTCTTGTATGCATAATTTTAAAGCACTTTATACTGACAGGCCAAGTGGGGGGAGGCACAGAGAGAAAGAGGAAGAGAGAGAGAATGGCGCAGAGCGAGCTGGGATCTCGGCCAGGACATTACCATAATTACCGCAGGCACGCACAGTAAAGTACACAGATGGACAGACAGAGAGACAGACAGACAGACGGACGGACGGACAGGTGCACACACACACACACACACACAGAGAGAGACGTCAGCTACTTACATATACACACGCAACATACACACACGCACATTTAGTTTATGACGCCATTTTTTTTGTGCTCTCATTTTGCGTTCACCTTTTGCTTGTTTTGTTGCCTCCTTTTCTGCTTCTGCTTCTCTTATTCTCTTATTTAACACATCATTCCAAGTTACACACTAGTACATTGCATGTGTGTGTGTGTGTGTGTGTGGCCCTTTATTAACCTAAAATGCACTAAGCATGTGCCAGGAGCGCATTCAACTATAAAAAGGGCGCCCAAAACGGGGCCCGAAAAATTAAATGAAATCACACTACACTACACTCGCTTTTGTTTAACTAAGAAGCAGCAACAAATTTACTAAACATGAATGAACATGTCTATATAAAAAAAGAAATAAAATAAAATAAAATACATATTTAAATGCATGCAGAATTTAAAGCCAACTATGGAACCCTACTAAACCTAAACACCCTACTACTAAAGTCGCCCATAACACACACACACATACACACACACATACACACGTGAGAACCGTATAAGACCACGTAAACAGATATTACGACGATGACCATTTGCTGACAATTCGTTTAATACGTGATGAAAGTGTGTGTGATAGATGTATGTATGTATGTATGTACATATGTGTGTAGTCAGTTGGGTATGAAGTTATTTTCACAGTGTATTCATGTATATTTGGCTGCTGTGTGCGAGAGTATGTGTGTGTGGGAGTAGGTGAGCTGCATTGCTTTATATGGTTGGGGTAGACTTAACACTTACCCAGTGCGTCGATCATGCGGCGTCAATGGCGGCGTACAGGGTGAACTTGCCTCACTGAACGAGCTGCCCAGCGAGGCGCATTGTCGCTTCTTGACCGCGTGCAGCAGGTTCAGTGTGGAACGGCTGAGGCTCGGCTTGATTGTCTGCAAAACGATTAAAGATGCCAAAAACATATCTAAAAAAAAATACCCTGTACTTACACTGAAACAGGGTCCGCGCAGTTCGCGCAAATCGATGCTGCGAAATAGATCGCACAGGACTAGGTCCTCAACGGAGGGGCAAACGCCGCTGGGCGGCTCAAAGATAAGACCTAATATTTCCAGAACCTGCAAAGAATAATAATAATTAATAATGATATATAGTAATGATTTATTCCTACACGTACCTGGCCAATTTGTGGATAATGCTGCAGCTCCATTTCGAGCACCCGCATGGACGGTTTCGGTGTGGTCAGCTCCTGCCCGGTGCACATCTCGTACAGCAGATGGCCAAAGCAAATGATGTCGACATTCTCGATTTCCGTTACGGAACGAGACCACATAACGGCATTGATGCGCGAACTAAGGCCCAGCAGGCCGTTCTCAAGGCCCGATAATCTGCAAAAAAAATAGGAAAGGTAAAAAAAGAAAAAAAAGAAAACATGAAATGAATGCGAGGGTCATGAAACCGCAAAGAAAATGCATAATTAAATTTTGCTTCTCTTCTGCTTCACGCATAATAACGAAACTTATTGCTGTGCTCTCTCTCTTTTATCCCTCTATATCTCTCTCTTTCTCTCTCCTCTCAGTTTGGGGCCAACACGTGGCGAGTTTTATGGCAAAAATGTGTTTTGTGTCTTTATGTGACAAACAACGCTTGTCAAATTTAATATGTGAATATATTACAATCCACACTTGGTTTGCTACGCTATTGAGCGAAAGAGATGGAGCATGAGAGAGTGAGAGAGAGAGAGAGAAAAGAGATATGCTAGATATATGAGTTTGTTTTCGTGTTGTGAAATTATTGCTGGCCTGCATATTTTATGGAAACTAACTGTCAGCTAAAATTAGGATACCAAAGTGTTATATCCGTTAGGAATTATAGCAGGATATATAAGAGAATAGTTTGATAATATTAGAAATAATTCTTTGCAAATTATATGCAAATTTCATGTACTGAAAACGGAAAAGTTTTCAAAAAGAATTAACACGTTTGCCTATCATAGAGTTATGAGTAGAATTTATGCCAGTTAAATGTCTCGAGAGCTCTTTAAACCTAAATATCTTGAAAACCGCAGGGTTCCCTTGCTGGTTTTCCTACTAAGCTAAACTTAATGGGGTGCACAGGGTCGATTTGACCTCCATTTCATGCGTTTATTTCATACTTGTGCCCTGCTTCTGCTTCATATATGTTTGTATAAATATCCTCCTATTGCGGTCCCAACTATAATCGTCTAATAGCCCAGGGAAATGGCCCCACACACACACACACACACATCGGCTTAACGGTAACGGTAAATGCCATAATAATTCATATGAAAATCATTATTTAAATGTCGCACAGGCAAAGGAAGCGACATCCTGCTGAATTGGGTCATGTGAATTTGCCATAGCGAACTTTAAACTTTAATCGACTTTTGGCGTATACGCTTTCTCTCTGTGTGTGGTGTGGGGTGTGTGTGAGAGTGTGTGCCTTTTTGCAGCGTCACCCCGCCCACATTGTCATACGAATATTTTGCAGCATTTATATGAAAATGGCAAAAATGGCTGAAAGGATTTTTTTTTTTTTTACGCTGCTGTTGGGGCTGCGTATGCCACTGTGCGTGTGTGTGTGTGTGTGTGCGAGGGTGCACCACATGCACGCCCTGTCACCTGTATTGAAAAGCGTTGTACACCTGGCTGGAAAAGGTAATTTTAGATGCATTTCTAATGGCGCCCAGAAATAGGCAACAAATTGCGTTGAATTGCTTTTCATTTGAATTTCATTGAGGCTGGCAAAGAGTTTGTTATTTATGCAAATATGAAAATGAATGGGGAAAAGTGCCCTGACTCACCTGGCTGCTCCATTCTGTAGTATAACATTGCCGCTGTGCAGATGACCGTGCAGCGGAAAACCACGTTCCTTCAGGAACAGCAGCGCCTCCAGGATTTGTCGACCCAAACGCTGCACCTGACTGACGGGCAGCCCGTTGGGTTTGCGTGTATATTTACGCGCCCAGGGCTCGTTCCACTGGGCCTGCAAGAGAGCAGAGAGAGATAGGGTTAAAGATTGTCGAAATATATAGTTAGTTATCTGAGGCACCTTAAAGATGAGATCCTTGAGACTGCCACGCGAGTTGAAGGGCGTCACCAGGCAGGCATAGTTATGCGAGCTGTTGCGCAAGAATCCCAAGTCCAGCACAGGATAGATATACGGATGATGCAGTGAGCCGAGCAGCTCCATAAGTATATCCCGTGCACACTCATCGGGCGGCAGATCCTCGAAGGCGACGCAGTCTGTGGGCAGCGGCAGCAGCGTCAGCAGGCGATCTGTGCGTACCTGGAGAGGAAGCGTTAAAAGCAGGAGATATACTAACCCGAATCCCCTTTCTCCCTCTCTCTACTTACCGACGCATCGTTGACCAGAAACCAGTTCTTGCCATGCCGCGATCCAATCTCATCCAGATGCGCAATCACCTCGTATCGCCCATTGGCGCTCTGTATCCATTCCTGTGTCGCATTCAGTGCCCGCTCCCGTTGTGCACGCTCCCGCGGACTGCGCTCCACAATCCCATTGCCACTGTCCAGTGCCGAGTACTGATACTTGATGTTGGGTCTGCAAGACAAGATCAGCCCACATTAATTGCGCTCCATCCGACTCAGTGAACTCTGCTCTGGCTCAAGCTCAGTAAGGAATATATATATATTGTTGGAAATTCAAAGAGGAACTAGCTAAGGCAATCAGAATCTACAGTACTTTTTTTTTTTTTTTTTTTTGATATCATGATGAGATTTTATGCTGATTTATGTACACATCATTAAACCCTTTTGGGGAAAAAAACAAAAACGCAAGAGATAAACAATTTCAATTTGTAATTTCTACACGACCCGCTGTCCCATTTAAATTTTTAAATCCCTGATAAATATTTAAATCCCTGTAATATACAAACACAGGAAAAATTGCATAATTAAGCCAGAGGAAAAACCAGTTGGAAAATTCCATTTAGCCGTAATTGAGTGCACAACCTAATCTCTACTAAGTAAAATTGATTTCAAATTAAAATTCCTTTGCTCAGGTGAAAACTTGTGGAAAATTTGTCAGCTGAAAATGTTGTTAGCCCGGAAAAACCAAACACACACACATCTCATACACGACACGTCTCAGCAATTGCACAAGCGACCACATCGTACATTGTCGCACACGGCGACACCGGAGATGACAATTGTTGCACAATTTTGGCCAAAAGTTTAACATTAAACAAGGTGATGGCAACCCTGGCATGCCTCGTTCGTTGGCTGGCATTGACATGCAAGCCGCATTCAAATTGAACACCAAAATGTAATAAAAACTTGTTGGCAAAATAATTTTCCGACAGCCAAGCGAGAAAAGCCTCAAAACGAACCACACATGTGGGAAGGGAGAAAGAGAGAGAGAGAGAGAGAGGGTTGTCAAAAAACAAGTGGCCCACTGGGCGGAGGAGAAGGAGGAAGATAACGACAGAACCAGCCTGCACAATGGCGCAGCGGAAACGGAAGCAAGAGTTTAACATGTTTTCTCATTTCTCCTGCTCTTGTGCAATTTATTATTTGTTTATTTTTGGCCAAAAAAAAACACAAAAACACAGCGTGGGTGGAGGCTTGCAGGTGAATATATTCGCTTTTTTTTTTTTTATTTTTGCAAAGTGGATAAAGTGAAAAGGAAAAGCGTGTCAAAAGGAAAAGCAACTGCAGTGTCGAGTCTCGTGTCTCGTGTCTCGAGTTGCTGCGGCTTAATTGTGTAGTAAAAGAGGCTAAAAAGAAGTGACGAATGAACGAACGAAGAAGAGAAGAGACAACTCGAGTGCACACTCACACACACACACTCAGCATAGTAGAGAGGGGAGAAAACACTCTGGGGCCACTCAATCAAAACAGAGCGAAGGTTAAGCACATCCTCGGGTTAAGTTTAGCATGTGTTTGAAAATTTAATAAGGCAACAGCGACAAGTGTGTGATGTGTGTGTCTCTGTGTGTGTGTGTGTGTCACAAAAGTTGGCCAAGCGACTTGCCTGCTGCTGCTGCGAGCAACGTGGCGTATGTGTAATTTATACAAGTGCCTGCGTTTGTGTGCGTGCGTGTAGTGTGTGGCCGAAAGTTTATTGCGTCAGAGCGAAAAGTGAAAAACATTGCAAGGCCTGACAAAACACAGCTTACACACACACACACCCATACACGCACACTCTTGCAAACATTTCGGCTTCATGTTGCTTTAAATGCTTGGCCTGTCGCTTGGGCCAACGTTGCGTATGAGTAACGTTTGTTTTTTTGTAAGTTTCTCCACACAAAACTGCACTTTGCCATTCGCTTCTTCTGTTTATTGTTGTGTGTGTTTTCAAGTGCCACAACCTTGACTATTATCGTACACACACACACACACACACACACAGTACACATTTGTGCTGCCTCATGTAGCACCATATGCACTTTCTATTTGCTTAAGCTAATTTTAGCCCACAATTTTTTTTTGTTAGCTGCAACTGGCTGCTGCTGAAGCCATTAGGCTTTTTGCTCAGCCTTTCCATAGCTTGATAAATATTTGTACAACACTCGACACACTTGTTGTGCGAGTGTGTGTGTGTGTGAAGCAAAGAATGCACAATTAAATAGAATTTTTAAACATGAATTAGAGCAGCAAGATAGGCTAGAGAGTGTAGTAAGTTGAGAGTGCTTTAAGAGGCACTTTAAAGTAGATATATTATATATATATTTTTAGCTGCTTTAACAAGGAAAATATTAACTAATTTCAAGTTTCCAGCTGCTATAATATTTCTGTAAAATAAATTTTCAAGCGAATTGGAGGCAAGTTTTCTCTTCCTGGAACTTGAGTACCCTGTGAAATGGGCAACAATTTCAACCGAAGCTTGCCCTGCTCATAACTGAAACAAATACAATGTTGACAAACCCTAACATTTCGCAGAATCCAAAAAAGATTGCCATGGCAATACTGACGTTGAGGCCAGTGTTGTTTGCCAGTGTTGCCAAGCGCGTTTTCTCTCTCTCTCTCTCACTCGCGCTTCATAATTAACGTGCTCGAGTGTGAAATTTTTTATTGCATACTTAGTGGGGCTGGCTGAAGGCTGGGTGGGGCATGGCATAAGGGACTGAATGGGTACGCTGCCATATCGATGCTCGTTAGAGGCACGCACACACCTTGGCACACACACACACGCACGCACACAAATAGATGTTTTGCTCGCACACACGCGAACTGAAGCTTACGCTCGCTTGCACATTCATCATACGGCTCAGCACGCGGCAGAGGAGTGGCCACACACACACACACACACACGTGGACAGACAGACAGAAAAGCACATTCAAAGACTCGCACACACGCACACGCTCAGGCAAAGGTACAACACACACACACACACACATGAGGGACTTTTCATCAATTCACTGGGGCGCGCGAGTGTGGCGCGCTTCCTTTTTCCGCTAGCACGAAATTTTCCAAGTTGATAATTTAATTTGCAATTTTTGTATGCTTGCGTCTAATTCGAGAATTTTCACCTTGGCAACTTTCACCTGCGGCTGCCTCTGCCTCTGCCTTTGCTGAAAATGCACTTTATTATCGCATTTTATTTTTATCTAACAAAAATAAAAGTAAAAGCATATTTTTTTTCTGCTGACTTTGCTGTGGCCTAAAGGGGGGTACTCTGCAAGGTCTAAAGTAGGTTTCAGCTGGAATTCAATTCAACAGTTTTTCTTTGTTTCATACAATTAATTTCGTGTGTTTTTTAGAAAATATTATTAGTTCGAAAATTCACTTCAAAACTTTTTTTTTTTTTTTTTTTGTGCTTCAAGTTCATATTGTTGAGTGTTGCTTGTTTAAATATATCTATATATAGTATAAAAACATATGCATTAGAGTGTTGTATAAATTGTGGGTTTTTGTGCACTATTTAGATCTAGATCTACGTGAAAGCATTGCGAACGCCATTAGCCGCTATTATTGAGCATGCAAAGTGCTTTTTGGGCTATAGAAAAAAAAAGCGATTGAAAACGCAATGAAAAAAAAGAATCGAAAACGAAACGAAACGAAAAGGAAACATAAGAGAGAGAAACATCACTCGAAGATACTTGAGAGAGCAAAGGAAAAGAATAAAGTAGAATGAATGCCAATTGTATTATGTATTATATAGTATGTTAGTAGTATAAGGAGAGTTCATGTAGATACAATGTTTGAGTTGCAAGTCTCTTATCTGTGTGTGTGTTTTTGTAGGGAGGAGAAATACACAAAATTAGTTTTGGGAGGTGGGATTTAAAAATGAAAATCAATTGAATATAAAAAGTTGTTTCGATTAACAATTGGTTAAAAATTCATACACAATTAAATAGAATATGCAACCTGGTTGTTAGTACTGAATCTATGGTATCTCTACTTCCGGTTTCCGCTGGCATCGATTTGCTAAAAAAGAGCCTAGCAAGATTGTCTAACCTCGCGCTAACCAATGGCGATTTCTCCGAGTGCTCGGACTGATCTGAGTTATCTTGCTCCGAGCTGGCCGACCGATTGCTGTAAATAGAAGGACGCCGGAAAAAACAATAACGAGAAATGTTTTTGGGTTTTTTTTTTTTTTTTTCAAAGTCAAAACGAAAAGGATAAAAGTAAAATGGGTGATTTACAAAATTCAGTTTATCATGTCTTTTGTATTTTCATTTTTGGTATAAATTTGAAACCAAGCTTGAATGAAACAGAAAAATCATAAGGAAACTCAGAATTGTTATGAGAAACCTGTGCATTAATTGTGTTTTTGATTTATTTTTGGTATTTTTTTTTTTTGTTCTTTTATCTTGGCGTTACAGCTGTGCACATCGTCCCATCGTAATAGAAAATGTTGTATTGGACACACTCTCTCTCTCGCTCTCTCTCTTTCGCTAGCTTCATCTGAACTATTTGCATTAGTGTGTGAGAATGTATGTACATGTGTGTGTGTGTGTATGTGTGAGTGTGTTTGTATGGTACTCACCTACTATAGATTTGGCGTCGATTGGCCGCTGTCAGGGCCGACACATCGAACTCTATCGCCGAATTGGATCGTTTCAGTCCATTTGCCTTGTGCAGCTTCTTCATGATGTGTTTCACTTTCCTAATGCATTTCAAATTGAGTAATACGAGGGGGGAAAGAATACAGTGTTGTGAAATGTGTGATAGATATATATATTTCTTTGTGGGGTTTAGAGTAACACAGAAAGAAATTTTGGTTTCATTGCAGCTAAATTATTTTGTATAAGTGTCGAAAAAGCGAAGTTACACGACGAGATTTTTGTAAATTTTATAGGGTAAAGTTAGGAGTATGCGAAAAAGTTTTAAAATTATTTGGTATATTTGTGTGACAATTTGAATATCATATAATATGTTGGCTAGTTTCATTCTTGTTCTACAAAGTAAGATTTAGATTATTTGTATTAAAATGTTTATTTTAAATCTTGAAAAAGAAGTAAAGAAAATTTACGAAAATATACAAGACCTACACATATAACATTTATATAAATTTATATTTAAGTTAAAGATCCTAAATATACATAAAGAAATTCAAAAAATCGATTTGCGAAATTTGCTTTTGCGACACTTGCACGAATAATAAAGCTTTCGAAACAGGGGGGAAAATTCATTTATCTTCGGTTATTTTCAATCCTTGAAACTCACTTTTCCGGCACCGGAGGCCTGACAAACTGATCGTGCCCAGTCACGGCGCTGGCACGACTATCGAGTCGCTGCTGCTGGGCAGCTTTGTTGAATTTGAACATTGTGAATGACTTTTTGGCGCTTGCAACCTCACAGACGCGTACGATGATCTTGCGGCTGCTCTTGAAGACCGTGTTCAGGGTCTTATAGACCAATATCGAGACGGACTTGGGTGCGTGCGAGTTGTTGTTGTTGCTGTTGTTGTGGTTGTTGTTGTTGTTGTTGTGGTGCAATTCGTTTGGCTGCAATTGGGGCAGTGGGGTGGGCAGGGATTGCTGCTGCTTCAGTTGATACACTGCAGCATGCGTCGACGACGACGTCGATGATTGTGATCGGGTGATGACTTTCTGTACTGTGGGCTGAGCGGGCTTCGCTTGCTGCGTATGCTGCCGGTATTGTTGTTGTTGCTGCTGCTGTTGCTGCTGCTGCTGCTGTTGGCGGCGACTGCAGCTGATGATGAGCTCCTGCTCCTGCTCCTGGCCTTGGAGCGCTGGCGCGACGACTTCGCTGCAAGTGTCCTGTGATATCGATAACGATACGCGAAACCAATTTACGATATCAAGTGTGTGTTGTTGTTGTTGTTTTGTTTGTTTTGTTGTTGTTGTTGTTGTTGGAGTTGTTGTAGTTTTTGGAACAAAAGTCGAGAAATGGAAAGAAATATATGCAACAATATATAGTTTAATAAACGTTTTTGTCCACTGCAAATGGGGTGGGGTGTTTTGAGGGTGGTGGGGGGAGGTGTGGGATAGATAGCGCAAACGGCATGGAACACAGCAACAAAAGGGAATATACAATAAACGAACTGAGAACGAAGCGATTCGTGAAAGTACAAAAAGAAAACCAAATCAATTTCTGCAGTTGCAGCGGAGGCGCCTCCTTCTTCCACTCGAGGTGATTTGCTGACGTCACAAATTTGCACATTTCAATTGCACAGCAATCGATAAGTTTGTGTGCGAGTGTGTGTGTGAGTGAGTGTATCTCTGTGATTGTGTGTGTGTGTGTGTAATTAATCACAAAAGCATTTGCCATGGCTTTGTTTCTTTGCCACTTGTGAATCGAGAAAATCAGAAATCAAAGAATAATATATAAAGGTATAACTCAAGAATGTGAATACATTTCCAATTCGATTATCGATAATTTTGCGAATAAAAAGAAAAAACTATTTTTAAAGCGTTTCAGAAACGTAAAACATGCGTATCAATTTTTTCAATTAACTAAACTAATTTGCAGCCAATAGTATAGTACTCTTTATAAGAAAAGCGTTTCGATTGATGCATAGCGTGTTATCCGAAAATAAAAAAAAAAATAAATTTGATGTGTGTTTTGTGTCTTTGAAGCCAATTCTTTTGATTGTGATTTGAAGAAACCGAAAATTGCTTTTGGTACTGTTTTTTTGCTTAGTTTCGACTGACTAATTTGCTTGGCATATGGTTTTTTTTTTTTTTTGTAAGCAAACTGTACGAATTTACCTACCGATCGCTCAAGCAACGGTCCAATGCGCGACACCTAAATCTGAATTAATCGAATACGTTGTTGTATACAGTTTTGGTATATATGTGGAATAGAAACGGGGTTGGAGGAAGATGTGTGGTCATTTCACTAGATCTAGATTTAGTACAAGTAAAACGGGTTTGTTTTCTGCTTTAAAATGAGTACCGAATTGTAGAGTAGAAAGGATAGTTAGGCTTAAAAATAGAATCATAGTAATGCCCTTTGCCCCTTTGCATTCCCCTTGCTGTTTATGGTTTTAGAACGTGCCATATTTGTAGTTTTAAAACCCCCGACAATATACAAACAATTTTCGGAACATCTGCCACAACAATATGCATTAATTAATGGCCTTTTCCATAATTATTTTGTATTTCAAATGGATTTTGCAATTAGTTGATGCCACTTGAAAATAGACAGAACTGTAATTAGATACGGATTTGTCGATATCCCTCACGATCTCTCTGTGTGTGTATGATTGTGCGTGGCAATTAAAAACTCACAGACAGACAGGCTGAAAATTCAATTTTTCCAAATGAAAATTGCTGTGTTAATTGAAAAGTACGCGTGAAAGCGTTGCCAAAACTAAACTTTTTCCACGCTTAATTGTATTTCTTGGCAAGGCAAAGTCGACGCGTGCAGTTCAACGAATGTCCTTCACACGAATAAACACAGCAACAACAACACGAGCAACAACAACAACAACAATGGCGGCAGCAACAACAATGGCGGCAGCACAATGACAAGAACTTTAATGGACGCTTAAATAAATCATACGCCCCGTTTGCCGCACCATGCCGCCAATTGTTGTTGTGCACCGTGTGTGTGTATTGTAAGTGCGTGTGTGTGCGAGTGTATGTGTGTGTGTGTTTGTTGTGACATTGAGCACACACATGCCTGTCACCTGCCCCATGCACACGAACCCTTAGCACGACCCCAAAACGTGTGTGCTCTGCACGTGCCTCAAACCGCCCGCTCAAAAGCCAAAAGCGACGTCTTTGCCATTTGTCTAATTGTTTCTAATTCTAATTTTACACATTTTTTTTAGTTCTTTGTTTTAAGCGTATTTCTGATTTTGCTTTTCTTTTCCCTTGGGTTCGTTTTGTACCTCTACTCTTGCCCCGCCCTGCTTCCTTTTCATTTATCAACTCAAGCGCGCGAAATGCACAGCAATTCGCCAATGCCTTTTGCTATGCCGTTTTTTTTTGGTGTTCCCTTTTGAGTCTTATTGATTTTCCTGCTCTTGTCTTGTCTCTTGTCTTTCTATTTTGCTATACTATACTATATATATACTACCTTGCCTAGGCAGGTGAATTTACAAATCAATTTCTATATACGTGCGAGCCTCGCACACATTTTGCACATGTAAAGGAAATTCGAGCTGCTCGATTATTGCATTATCCTGTCACTTTTGTTATATCATATGCAGCCCTTGTGTGCAGCGTGTTGCAAATTAAATTGTCAATTCGTTTGTGGCACGAATCACAGATAATCACAGGGAGGGGGGAAGTGAAATTAACAAGCATTACATATTTCATAATGCGCAATGTTGTCTAAACTCTGTCAGCGAATGTTTTGATTGCAAACACAAAGAGTATATAACTATATAGTATATAGATCTTATCGCAATTTGTTGACTGTCTGTCTGTCTATGTGTATGTGTGTGTGTGTGTGCTTCCGCTATTGTCTATGGCCGCTGGCATTAATCGGGATTAGTTGAATGTACGCAACATTAATTCCCATTTAACTTTGAAGAGCTTTTGTCGGATTAGAAAATTAGCGACCTTAGTCATTTATATTTATTTACATGCCATCCCTTAGTCAGAAATATATATCATAGATACGTATAAATAGCATGTAGTTTACATGTGCCATTTATCAGTTAAGACTGATAAGAAGTTTGTATTTATCTAGTTGGTCTGTTTTGCAAGCGATAAAATATTTATGTATTTCTACTTCTACTTAATTTCACTATAAACTTTCCATAATATTTCTCATTTCCATAGCTTGTTTTTTTTACCCTTTTTCTATAGTTCAACGGAAATTACCATGCTGCTCTCGAGCTACTTTCATGACCACAGTGCGTATACTTAATCAAGCAAAAACTTATTACCGCCGCAAGGAAAATGCCAAAGGGCTGCCAAATTGAATGGCACATAAAATAAATAATAATGTTTTGTGAACCGAAATGAGTAAGAGAAAGAGGGAGAGTGGGAGTGAGCGAGGTAGAGTATTCTCATTTGCCAGACCGGTGATTAGTTTGCTAAAATGAGGGAATGGGGCAAAAAGCAGAAAAAAAAAACCACTTGACACTTCTTTGAAAGATTATGCACCTGCGCGTTTCACCTTGAGCTGCTCTAGTTTTGCCTGAGCATAGTTAATGATCGCTTCGCACTGATGGAAGTCATTTCTGATGAAAATTGCACGAAATACGAAATGAATTTTTAATTTTCATTTGTTTTATGGCACAAGTCGGATTAACACTTGCTGCGAGTTGAGTTGAGTTTTTTTTATGAACTTTTTGCTTTTAGTATAATAATAAACACGCACACGAAAAATTTGGGGTATACCCGTTATAGGGAGCTAGCTAGCTGACTGGAAAAAAACGCGGCCACGCGGTTCGTCGTGTCGTCTGTTAATGAAGGTAAATTTCGAACATCGTTTCGGTTAAAGCGAAAACTATGAAATTTCTTTATTCCAGTCGGACGCGACGTTGCGACGTTGTGTGTGTGTTTGTTGTGTGGGTGAGTGTGGGTCTACGATATGCTTGCGTGCCCCATATCAGCTGGGGTCTCGGTCTCGGCTTGCTGGCTCGGCTCGGCTCTGTCGGCCCCTCTAACTGGATTATAAAAATTGATTTTTAATTTTTATGACAATTTCCAACTGACTCATGTCGTCTCTATCGCTGGCCCGCTCACTATATAGTCTCTATCTCTCTCTCACTCTCTCTTTGTCTTTGTGTCGCCACTGCTCGTCGTCGTTGTCGTTTCATTCCATTTGATATTTGCTCGTCTTCAGTTGACCCCCGCTTGGCATGTCAGCTTGTTTGTCCTGACAATGGGATAACAATGTAGAAATGTGTAATTTACAGTGGTTACTGCTACTCATGCCCCGACTGTCCCACTGTAGTTAATCAGCTTTAATTGCTCTGATCGATCGGAATAGTTGTAGATTGCGATAACGGGGGAGTTGCCACAATGTTGACAATGTTATGATAGTAAATTGTGAAAATGCAGTCATGTTCGCTGCTTGTTTACACTTTTTTTTATCTAGCCAGAAAGCTTAGGCAAATTAGGGCTAAAAAATTAAGTTGATGTTTTAGCTAAAAATAGCTAAATAATTTTTGCTATATATATAGAAATTAATACTTATTTTTTAGAAGAATTTTTTGAGCTAAATAAATATGAAAAAAATTATAACATTTTTTCCAAAGTTTTCAATAGATTTTTAGCTTTCTTTTAGTTTGCATTTGGCTTGAAAGTTATACGTACTTGTCTGTAAATTGCTCGGCTGCTTGCACAGCTTTGCACCACTGTGCCACACACACACACACACACGCACAGTGTACATTTGTGGGCGGCAAAGAATCGCGATGTCCACTTCGTGACACATTAATCATGACCCGCTCAACGACTGTTTACCTTAGCCAGCACGGCAACAGACTGCCCCCTGTTACCTTCCGCTCCTCCTGTCTCTCTCTGCCTGCTCCCTCCTCCTGCTATGTGTGTGTGGTCGCAGGACATTCGTTTGTATGCAAATATTTCAATGTTGTTTGTTCGTTTACTGTTTGCTGTTTCCTATTTGAGTGCTCCATATGGAAATTGGAAAAGTTTTCATACGTAGCGTATACGCCGCGTTGGCCTTTGGCTGCGCGTGAAAGACACGAAATAAAACGCAGCCGAAGGGAATCCAAACACACACACACAAGACACACACACACACAGAGATAGTAAGAGAGGCACGCCAGTTGGCAGTTGTCCTTTTGTGCGTTTGTCCTTTAATAAATTGATGGGCGTGTGTGTGTGTGTGAGTGTGAGTAGGGACGTACTGGCGCCGACCATCGTAATAGGCCCCATGGCGGTGCTCTTAGTGGTCACCACACCCCGTCACCCGATCCCCAGCTCGAGTATGCCGCCCCGCAGGCCGCTTGAATGTCAACTGCGTCATTCTTAGGGCGACTAGAGCGCGCTCTTCCCCCTCCCGCTCTCTCTCCCCCTGCTGCTACTTTTTTTTGTTAGTGCTGTTTCTGTTTATTTTGGCGAGAGGGGGCTGCGGTGGGGGGGTTAGCTGTGCCCACTTCCAGTGACCTTGCATCATTAACTTAATTGCTCGCAGCCAGTCCAATTGCCGACTTGAATTATTCAGTTGGCTTTCTGTCCTGGCCGAGTGGCAGCTTTTGTCTTTTCTAATGTGGCTCAGTACCCTCTCCCCCACGCCCTCCCCCTACTCGCATGCACTGGAAGCCCAAGAAGCTTCCTCGAGCCCCTGCACGCATTGTCATAGTCGCATATGCCGTTTCGCCCTACCCACAACCCTCTCCCTTCCAGCCTTTCCATCTCTTTTAGCCAGCACGTTTCCCTGGTATGAGGGTGAGGGCTTTGCCTGTCACGTGCTGTGCGACTTAGTGCGATGACAATTTAAATATTTCTCTAGATTCTTAGATACTTGTAAGCCCCATTGTAAAAAAGCAAATCATGCTCACTCCCTAATTGGATAAGGGGCCCACAAAGAGCGTGAGACATTTTTCTTTTAATAAATTATATCAAGTTTATTTTTGGAATTTGAAGAACAGAGAGAAATATATAGTAAATACATACCTGCATCGTCTTATCCAATATGAGATGACAACGATTCCACCCAATATTAAACCTCCCAAGGCACACCAAAAAAGGGTCTGAAAAGAGAAAAGTTGAAATAAAATATTAGCTTGTTTATGGCTAAAGATTGGCAAAATAAAGCGCTTTACAACACTGAAAATTTCGGTTAAAATGCTTCAATTAATTTAAAGCAAATTTAGCTGTTCCACGCTGCCTTTGATTGATTGTCTTTCGTTTCGTATCAATCATGTAATGTCATTAAATCATTTAACAACTTGATGTAGAAAGTTATGGGGTTCATTAAGTTTCGTGGCAAAACTTTTTGTTAGCCCTTTTGCCAATAAAAAGGATTTCCTTGTACCGTTGATTTCTATGCTAAACCTTTTGGCCATAAACTGCCAGCCAGGCCTGACCGGTCACATCATCAATTTTGCAGCCAAGAATGTCAATTGCATTGGCATTTGGGGTCGCAGCGAGGCCAACATGTCACAGGGCCATAGAAATCAGTTTTTGAAAACAGACTGGAACTGTCGATTCCGGATGATTTATGAAAATTGAATGCGGCAGGCAGACAGACAGACGCCTAGACAGACGATCAGGCAGAGAGACAAGCAGACGGGCAGGCAGGCAATCAGGCAGGCAGGGAGGCCGTCAGATCCAGGCAAGGGAGCACCAGATAAACATGTCAATTCTGGCATGAAAAAGATATATCAGCATCGGCGGTTAATTAAGTGCATTGGCCCCTGAAATAAGCGTCCAAAATTGTATGATGCAGCTGCTCCGTGGCGGCACATGTGAATGGGCTGCACACCGTGCATGGTTCCATGGCAATTTGTGATTTTCCAACAATTTCAACACAATAAAATTCTATCGTCAGTTTTGTGTGCGGCATCCTATTGTCTTTCCCAGAGTGGAAAAGGGAAAACGGGAGAGTGGAGGGAGCTGCCTCCGACTGGCTGGCTGCCAATTGTGAACGGGGTTGGGGTTGGGGCTGCAACAATGCCACGTTAGCCATTTCAGCCTCCATTTCTGACTACGGACTGTCGAGTGCAGCATCCGGCTGCATCCTGAACTTTGGCAGCATTTTCAGCGCGAGCAAACTTGGCTCGAATATTAATGGCGTCATAATTGCGGGAAAGCAGCTCAGTCGGCTCAAACCGACCGCAAGTTGGCTCGATAAACTTCTCGAGTTGTCATCGTGAATATTGTAATAAAACAGAAGCAGAAACGGCAGCGCCAACGGCAACGGCTTCAGCGAAACGGAAATAAAAACTAAAGTTCAAGGATAAACAATGGGGCGTATACGCCATATAAATATTACGTATACGTATACTTACAATCCAGTAGTGCGTTTCAGTATGTTTGCTTGGATTCAGTTGCATCGCACGTTCCTTTCATTTATGCACGGCACAGTGGATCTATAAAGAGGGAGAGAGAAAGAGAGAGTGTGAGAGAGAGGAGAAATAAACTTTGATTAATGTGAAAGTTTTTGCCAAGCAAACAAATACAGAAGCCGCCGCAGAAGAAGCTCAATAACTGTTTAATTTAATTTACATCATCTGAGTGTGAGTAAATAAAAAAAAGTAAATTACAAATAAAAAGAAAAGTCAATAAAGCAGAATATTAAATAATATAATAAAATATACTTAGAGTAAATAAATAATAAATAAAGTATGAAGCGTTAGTATAAAATGAAAAATTTGTAAAATATGTAAAACAAATTACAAATAAAATGAAAAAAGGTATAAAATATGTAAAATAAAATGAAAAACCAATAAAGACAAAAAATAAATAATAAATAAAATGAAAAACGATTGGGTCTAATGAAAATTCACTTAAAAAATATCTTTCTGTATTATACAATTATAATATCATATTCCTGTGTTTTCTCAGACAATAGATTTCATTAGGCTCACAGTTATGGCAAATATAACTCGCAGCTAGTTGGGGAACATATTTAGCTTCCTGCATATAAGTGCCCGCTTACTGCGTTGTTAATGGGCAAAGCAATATCCGGATGATTTAATTTCATTGATTTGTTTTACTAAATATAATTGCCCCAATGCAAACAATGGCGGCAGCCCTAACCGGGAACCTCCTACTGAGCAAGCCCAACAGATTAGCTTTCCTCATCGAATTTCAAGAGCACTTAATTTCGGGAAAAGCCTGTACAATCCCTGGACTAGGCTGGTGGCTAAGAGGGAAACAACTGCGTTTGATTTACGAGAACTTGCTCAATGAAGTGTTCGCCCCGATATGCCTGCGCAATTATCATTATGAAGGCAGTGCAAATATGACAGAGGGGGGAGAGCGGGAGAGAGGGGTCAATTTTCGGCTTTTCCTCTTGCTGGAAATGTTTTTGCACGTTGTTGGCATTTACACAACGTGGGCAGGAGATGAGCAAATGGCAAACTGTTGATTTAGACTCTCGGAAATGCCAGTCATGTGCTCGGTTTCGTGTCGCAGCATTCGGCACGCGCCTGAACTTTGAACTTTGAGCAATGGACACACGCTTGAAGGGCTGCCTGTGCCCTTTAACTTCACTTCGATGTGTATGCAGAGATATGCTCTCTCTCTCACTCTTAACCTTATCTCTGCTTTCTTAACTTATTTTGATTAATTTTACGTCAGCTTACGCATAATTTAAGCTCCACTGGTTCCCAAGACTATGCAGGAATATCAAAATCAAACTGCGAGAACTTTCGCAGAACTTTGTACATTTCATTAGGCATTTTAGAGTGTAAATTCAATTTGAGCAGAAACCTTTCAGGTCAATTTAAGGTATGTTAATTGGGTTATGATAAGAGCAGCAGGTTCAAAGCAATTGATAAGTGTATTTGAAACTGTGATGAAGAAATAGATGGGACTATTAGCAGCAATTTCAGAATTTAAATTCTGAAAAAAAAATTTTTTCTCCAAAATGATTTGGCGTTACCTTTAACTTAATGACGTAAAAAATTGAACAATTTTCAAAATGTTTATATTGTTATTTTTTAAATGTAGAATTACTAAGGCACTCAATACATAAACAAAATGTCATTCCGAGTGAAAATCGCTTGATTTTTAACGAGGTTATGGTGGATGCAAGGTCAGGCTACAATCCTATCGAGTGTCTTGCATGTGAAATTTTTGAGACCATCGGACATGATTTTTGGTCAAAAATTAAGTATCGTTAAAAACCATTTTAAACACTTGTTTGGTACTAATTATGACCTCAGCTTTTGATTAAAAGTATAAACTCGAGATTTTGAATTTTGAAAAAAAAATTTTTCTGAAAAATGATAAGGGGGTACCCTTATCTAAAGTCGTTAAAAAATCATAAATTTTCAAAAACTTGTTATTGATATTTCTTAAATGTAGAAGTGTTAAGGGCATAAACCCCTAAACAAAATGTCATTCCGAGTGAAAATCGGTTGATTTTTAACAAAGTTATGATGGGTCATAGTCAGTTTAGAAGACCTGCCGACATGTCAAATTTTTAGGACCTTCGGACATGATTTTTGGTCAAAAATTAAGTATCGTTAAAAACCATTTTAAACACTTGTTTAGTACTTTTTTCGACCCCCACGTTCGATTAAAAGTATAAACTCGCGATTTAAAATTTTGAAAAAAAAAATGAAAAAATCATAATTTTTCAAAAACATGTTATTAGTATTAGTATAATGTAGAAGTGTTAAGGGCATAAACCCCTAAACAAAATGTCATTCCGAATGAAAATCGGTTGACTTTCAACAAAGTTATAGTGGGGTCGTGGTTATAGTGTGCCGAGGGTCTGACATGTTAAATTTTTAAGACCTTCGGACATGATTTTTGGTCAAAAATTAAGTATCGTTAAAAACCATTTTAAACACTTGTTTAGTACTTTTTTCGACCCCCGCAATCGATTAAAAGTGAAAACTCGAGATTTAAAATTTTGAAAAAACAATTTTTCTGAAAAATGATAAGGGGGACCCTTATCTTGAGATCGCAAAAAAATTGAAAAATTTTTAAATTCTCCTATATTTCAATTTTTTAAACGTTAGATTAAAGAGAGCGCCAGGGCATGAACAAAATGCCATTACACGTGGAAATCGCTTGATTTTTAAGAACATTTTCATACCATTCACTTTTAAGGACTGGGTTTTTCCAGCTGAGCTACCTGTAATTCTAGCTTCAAAAAATTATTATATTGCATGCACCTTCCATCTCTGGGGCAAATATAATCCTATACAACGTGGTTTAATTGAGTTAAATCCATTATTTGACATGTATAAATGCCCTGTATCAAACAATAAACACGCACAGCTCTGCCTTGTCCGGTTCACTCCATCAAATTGCACTTTAATTATTTTTTGGTTTACATAAAATAATTAAAATTTGCGCCGTCAGTTATAATTCGAAATGAAAATGCCGCCACAATGCGCCGCAGAGTGTAATTAAAGGAGGCAACGTGTAAAACGAAATGCAAAACAGGCGGCAATCGCAAATTGTCGTGCAAAACATAAAAATTACAAACGGCAAATTGTAATCAAATTTCAAGTCGACAAGAGCAACAGCAACAAGAACAACAAGAAACATGGTGCGAGGGGGGAGGGTGCAAGGAGCAGGCTAAACAAGAATTCCCAAGTTGGCCATTTGCATCAAGTTATGCGCCGTAATTCACACCACAAAATTTGTGTCAAGTTGAGGTAAAAAGAGGCAAGAGAAAGAAAGAGAAAGTAAGAGAGAGAGAGGGAAGAGGGGAGTGCAGGTTGGCAGCATATGGCGGGAATTAACAAGCTGGCTTTATGGCTGAAGGGCGGGCTAATAAAAATGTCAATAATGCGACACACACACACTCATACGGCGCGCAGCTGAAGTGTGCTCGAGTAAATTACGTATACGCAGCGTATGCAGCTGACCAGAAAGCAAGTGCGCGTGAGTGTGCGCGTGTGTGTGTGTGTGTGTGCAGCGTGTGTTCATTTATCATCACTTGGCTGTCATGTTGAGCCAGTCAGCGTGATTTGTCCCGGCGCCAGCCAAATCAACTACGTTCCAGACCCCAGTTGCCTAGGCAAGCCGATGGGGAGGGGGGAAAGCTTGCCACATGCCACACACATATTTGATGGCTTCACTAGTGGCTCAAAGTTCGAGTGTGTGTGTGTGTGTGTGTGTGTGTGCGTGCCATTGCGTGTAAGGTCATAATTTCGTGCCAAAAACTTTTTGTTCCAAACAAAGCGCTCAATTTCGTAGGGGGCGTGGCCTGGCCCATTGTTTTTGGCCATTTTCGACATAAATTAAAAGCACATTACACTTAAATGATTAGTTAATAACATTAATTAACGCTACTTAGCCACTTGATACTTGCAAGCGCACGCTTCTGCTGCGTTGATAAGCGTTTATCACATATGACATCAAATTTCATTAGGGTCCTACAGTGACAACTTTAGGGACTGCACTTGAGTGGATAATGAGCTTGACGATCATAATCATCGGTATAGCAGCATAATAAAATAAGTATGCTTATAATAATTTAGAAAATTTTATATATGATGTAATATAATGAGAGTTTCTAGTTTAGAACTTTTTGAAATTGTTTTAAAATAGTATAACCCAAGAGCTATTACAGTTCTACTGCTGAAACTTGAATATGTGCTTATCAAATTATTTATTTTCATTTATATAGCTAACTAGAGCTTGAACTACGCATGGAAGCATAGAAAACTGTTTCCAATATGCTTCCAAGCGCAGATCTCTGGAGTTGAGTAAGTTAGGCTGATGAAATTTGGCGTACATGTTCATAAGACATATAACGATGCAATTCTAAACACACACTGATAATATACCAACTGAATGCAGTAAAAAAGCGAATAAATCTGACTTAACACTCCCAAAAATAACCCTTAATATATACCGCTTCAAGACCGTATACCAAATCTTCGTCTGTCATATTCATTCACTTTGAAAATATACCCGATTATGCTTATTCATTTATTGAGTGCAAATATTGAACGTTACGCGGACAGATATCGTTATTCGTTCGACTTTTTCGCATTTCCGTATCTACCTGCTGCCGGTGTCTGTCTGTGTCTGTGTGTGTTGAAAAGGAAAATAAATGGCATTGGTAATGGCCATGGCAAAGAGAAATGGCCCAAAGCGTTTCGTCGAGCAGAGAATAATGTGAAATGTAAATGAAATACGAGAAAAACCTCGGCACGTCGGTCAGTTCCGCACAAGTCAGCGCTGAAAATGGACGCCGGCAATGGCCATAGAAAAAAAGTATGTAAATTTCATTTTCAAAAAAATCCAAACTTGACAACAAACCTGGAGATTTCTTGACTCCCACACACACACAGACACCTCACAAATACATAATTAAATCAAGTGTTAAAATGGCGAGAAAAAATGTAATTGGAAAAAATGCAAATGCGGTGTGGCAGACGATGCGACGCGAAAATTAATCGAATGCATTTGATGGCAACACATTCTTGAACGTGTTTTCCAATTGAAATTGAAATTGAAAATTGCAATCAATAAAATTGATTGCTCTGCAAGTCACAGCGAGTGGAAAACGCAGCAAAATCAACGTAGAAAATAAAATAAAATAAACAAACTGCGTCGAGCAGGTAACAAAAGCAAATGCTTTTAATGCTGACGGATAGAGAGGAGTGCGTGTCGTGACACGAGTTGGAAAACTTGGGAAAAATTGAAATTTTTTTTAAGTTTTTAATATTTATGGGTAATTAAAGACTACAAAGTCGTGAAACCTTTTCCTTTTCACATAAAATCTAATAAAAAACCTCTACGCATGTGTCGTGACACGAATTAATTTATAAAGACTGTTAAATTTATAGAGATTGAACAGATATAGTCGTGAGTCACGTCAAATCGAAGCCTGCTCATCTCTAGCACGCAGTAAAATCATAGAAAACCATTGAAATCGGAACCGGAATCGCATCAAGTGTGAGGCAGGTCAAGAATATTGTTATCGAAGCCTTGGCAGAGAGGCCTGCGCTGTGTGTGTGTGTGTGTGTGTGTGTGCGAGGAGGTGTGTTTCTATAGGTGTGCCTGTCCGATAAGCTGGCCACTCGACGGTGTGCAGCATGGCGTAACTGGCAAGATAAGCGAGCGAGCAGAGCTCATAAAAAGGACGATTGCAAATGCGATTTTATTGTTGGAGCGTGAGAGAGAGAGTGAGAGCGTCGCCTAATGGCAACGTGCTAATCACGACGAGGCCTGCTCCGACTGCTCCCACTCCTCGTTGCCGCAAGGATGTGAACTAGTCGAAATCGTCGCCATGGTTCGTGCATGACTCCGGTTCGCAACCGCAACAGCTGCCGGATGTAATAAAAGCAGCGTGAGGCGAGGCGAGGCGAGACGAGGGAAACGTGGGCCAAGTGGGAAGTGGTACATGCAACGGAAGTGCAGGCGGTAACCATGTTCCACCTACAGTTAACGCTGCTCCCAACCCCTGCCTACTTGCTCCTCCTCCCTGCACAGTCACTCATCAAACCATATGCCAAGCAGGCCAGCAACCATTGCCCATTGTCCGTCTCCGTCTCCATACGAGCTTTGTATATTGTTTGTTTGTGTTGTGTCACGTCGAATGTATGTTTGTGTGTGTGTGTGTGTGTGCGGCCTTTGTTGTGTGTCGATGGCACTCGTAAATTTTGGGTACGCTCTGGCAGCTGCTGTCACCGTGACAGGCGCTTCGCGATGTTTTTGGCTTTGCTCATGGTTTTCTCCTTTTTCTTTTTTTTTTTTTTTTTTTTGATTATTTACGGTCTGTTTGATTGCACAACTATGTGTTTATATATAGCAGGTGGCATTTGTAATTGGGCAAGCCGGGAGCGGGGCACGGGGCACGGCACAGCACGGAAGGAAGGAAGGAGCTGCGCCAGCTTGTCGCTGTCCATGTTGGCATATGGCAAAATGCAAACAGAAGCCAAGGACGCGGGTTTGTAGCTGCACACATGGCTTTAAAGCTAAAGAAAAATAAGCTAAATATGGTAAAAATATATTGAGGAAAGAAAACCTTATAATAGTACAGGTATAGACAGCTAGATAGAAAGACAATTATGGACTTTGATGCAAGGACTAAACAAGAAAGTCGACAGGGATTTTTGCACTTTATTGTTGAGCCTGCAGCACTGCAGAAATTCAAAGAGAAAAAAGAAAATAAAGCAGAGGAAAATAGGTTGAAAGTGCAAGAGAAAATTGAAAGAGAAGAGCAAAGCATAAAAGGGGAAAATTGAAAAGAGCCAAGCGCAGGCACAAACAATTATAAGATAAAAGTGAAATGAAAAAGAAACGCACAACGAGCAGATTAAAAAAAAAAAAATTCCCTGAGAATGAAGATCAGAATTTCAATAACTGACAGCGCCAATAAGAATCTGCATATCGAGCTCAATTTTAATTGAAGCCAAACCCTATTTAACATATACACAATTTTGAAAATATATTTTCCTTGATTGCAATCTGTGATGTGAACTCAATCGCATAGCATAAATCATATTTATATTCGATTCCAATGTGACGTGCAGCCACAAGAGATGCATGAGCTGACACAAACAGAAAATAAGAGAGAGAGGGAAATAAAATGAAAGATATATCGATATCGGATAACACGTGAGTTCGAACAAAGTGTTGATCAAATTTATTTTTATTAAAATGTCAGCTCAACGCTGTCAGCAAGCTGCGGCTATGCCCCGCTAAGCCCCTCCCCCCTGCCTCCCTGCCTTACATTACTCATGGTCCTTGGCTCGACTCGGCTCGTTTTTGGGTTGGGGCCTCTCATGTCCTTGTTGACGATTTTCGCTATATGCATGTGCTTTTCGTGGTATTTCACAGTTTCTTTTTCTTCTTCTTTTTCGCCATCAAATTGAATTCAAGAGAAATCTCTTTGAGAGTTTCCTCACACACACACACACATTTTTATATTATTTTATGGCACATGGCGAAAAAACAGAAATCTCCTGGCAGTAAATTTTACCCATAGCCCACGAAGCCTTCGGCAAACTTTCTTTACTTTCTTTTTTTCCCATTACTGTCGTTGTTCTTGTTGTTGTTGTCAAAATGAAAAGTTGCTCATATGCCATGTGTGGCGTAAGTTTCAAAATAGTGCACCATAAACTAAGTATATAATAATAATGCTGAAGGAAGCGCAGAAAACTGAAAGATATTTTTGTTATTTGCCTATGAAATTCCACGAAAAAGTTGCTACTACTTTTAGCAGGCTGTATGTGGTAATAATATCATAATAATAGCTGAAACCCTATACATATATATTTAAGCTTAGTCTGTCATGCTTCACGCTGCTCTCTTTACAGGGTATAGGCAAATAGATAGTGATTTTAAAATCACTGCACATATTTGCTTATATCTTCTCTCCTTCTCTCCCCTCCTCTCGCGCTCACTGTTTTTCTATCCCTCTCTCTAGTTATATATAGCTGTCTGTCTCTTTCTCTCTCAGTCTTTACATACTTCCCTTTCTCTCCCACTGTTGGGTATTTGAAATATTGCCCCAGTTTTTTCAGAGCATATTTTTTCAGTCACTGCAAATTTAGTCGAACCGGTATTTTGAATATACTTGTACACTGTCTGTATGCATTATATATATTTATATATATTTCTGCATATATTTGTATTCAATTTGCACCAAATGTTGCACCCCAAGGCCGCCCCCGCCCATCCCTTGTCAGCTCCGTCCCTGACACAAATTTAGCTGAGGCGCAGCACGCAGGAAGCCGGCTAAATTCGCATTCGGAAAATGCGCGCGCTCTCAGTTTCTTTGGCGCACCGGTAAAGAGATTAATTACCCGAATCCGGCTGACAGTTAGCACATTTCCTGTCAGCATCGTGCGCAGTTAATTAGCTAAAGCCGCCCTGCCTGGCAGCCCAAAAAGCAAGGAGAGGAATGTTAAGAGGAGGAGGAGAAGGATGAGGAGGAGGCTGTGCCTGGCTAACACAAAATGGGCCGCTGCAAACAAAGTGCTGACGTCAATCGACACAGTGTGCAGTATAAACAAAGCATCCGCAGGACACTTTCGCTGCTTGCCTAGCCGGGCACAATGGTCAATTAAGCGCACCACATTCGTCCTGCGTTCGAGCGATTATGGTCAACCGCAAAGTGAGCAAAGTGGGCGATGGGCTCTGCTCTCCTCTGCTCTGATTATTTATGTTGAACTGTCAGAGACAAGCAGAGACAGACCAGGCCAGCGTTGTTGTCAGCGCTTTTGTTTTACATGTTCAGCGAGTCACATGCGAGATTAGCACGAATCAATCATGTGGCACAGCCTCGGGAAAAACGAAAATGAAATTGCAGACATGTTTGATTGGTTGGCCTGGTTGCTAAGTGGACAGCAATGTCCTTGGCAGAGTAACAGATAGAGATAGATGAAACTTTTATCTTTTTAATATACACATATCTCATATAGAAATATAAATAAATCAGCTATTTGTGTTCCTCAACTGATTTGTGAGCTGCCTGCGCTGAAAAGTAGGCAACACTTTTTTCTACACTGCTTACTAAGCAAACTGAACTGCTTTGCCAGCTTGAGAAACTGCTTACGCTGAAAAGTAGGCAACACTTTTGTTACACTCCTTTGCCAGCTCAACTCAACTTCCCCTCAGCTAATCAAAAGTCCATTAAAAACTAATACAACTTACCAGTTAAGTCGCCATAAAATCAGAAACCTCTGCTTGGGCACGCGCTCATCATCATTTATGGCCTAAGCCGTACCAATACTTAAGCAATCTCTCATAGATCGAAAATGTCAGGCCCATTTGTGGCCAGCCCTCTCGCTCTCGCTCCGAGTGTCTGTCTCGCTCGCACACTCTCGTAAATTACAACGATTTACATATGATTAAAGGGCTGATTGTGTATGCATTCAATTTGTGCCTGGATAAGCGCTCCAAGCGCTATCTACGTAAATCACACACACAAACACACACGTGCTGCTATTGTATGTGTGTGTCTGTGTATCGCACACACGCAAGCAAGGTGTTTACATGCGACCAACGTAGCCAATTAATAAGGTCGCATATGTAAATGATTAATGATTCGATACGATTTGCCGTAGATTGTTACGGATCGGGTGACTAGTTCACGCGGCGTATGTGTAATGTGTAATCAAGCTAGGCACGCAATGATATCGTATTTGTGTCCGAATTTAGCACAGATTTCGATTTAAAAATTCCATTCTGCCCTATCACACTCTCATCTTTATAGACTGTAAATTTTGTAATAAACAATATGGCATATCTGAAGAGATTTCCAGACTCCGCAGCCTGTAGTCGAGCGATAAAATGTGCCCAAATAGTCATAAAAGCGACATAAAAATGCGAATTTAAATGCACTTCAAATGCAGCCTGTGGGCCGGGCTAATTCCATTTACCATTTCGCAGCAGGATTATGCAAATCTAGACACCTTTAAAGAGTCAACTGTGGCAGCAGGGAGAGAGGTGTGCTCCAGTTTCTATTATCTTGTGTATAAGTAATTATGCTAGAAATTACAATAACCCAAAGACATTTGCATATGCATGTGTGCGACCTTTGGGTCAGCTTCCTCTGCTCTCTCTCCCTCTCTGCCTTTGCATATCAATTCTACGAGCCGTTGCTTTTAGGCTGCCATGCATCGTTGACCAATTTGACCCACAGCAAAATGATGAAACAGTCGAGAACGAGAGCTGCGCTGCTCTTGCATAAAAGATAACTAAGCCTGTGTGCGTCTATGTTTCCGTGTGTCTATCTCTGTGTGTGTGTGTGTGTGTGTGTGCCTGGCCTAAATGCGCTTTGCCTGCATCCGGTCGCCTTTGGCTTTCGGTTCGCTTTGTGGCCTGAGTCGAGCGAGCTCTGTTTGCGCTTTGTGGATAGTGTGGATTATGCTCAGTCAACTTGGCTGTGCTGGTGCTGGGGCTGGTGGCATAAGCATTGTGGTTGCACCATCCCTGGTAACTGCCTAACTAACATTGAAAAAGAAAGCTTGAAAGGATTACACGTAGAATCAGCTGCAAAATACTTTTTGATTAAACTAAATCAAACTGATCTTAATTAAGCGAGTTAATTGTCCTTTTAAACACTGCGCGTATACGCAACGTGTTGACCTGTTGGTCACCTGGCCGCCATTTTAATTATACTTCTTTTTTTTTCTGTGCGCTGCAATAATCCCCAAGAAAATCCCCCAGGCAAATCTCAAAAACAAACGATAAACGACGATTGACCCAGCACGAGACTGAAGAGAGAAGGCTGCACAAAAACAGCAGGTGATGAAGTGAAAGAGACAGAGAGAGAGAGGGAGAGAGAGAGCTCGAATGACCAAGCGAAGGAGAAGGCGCAAGCACAAGCACAAAAACAAAGGCGCCTCAATATGCAAAACGGAAGCCACGAGGACAATTTGAGTCCATTAGCTGCTAAGCCAAAACGACAGGCCAAAAACCAGAGCAGCAACAACAACGTTAACAACAACAACAACAAGTTATAACAACCTGAACAACAACAAGGTAATAATGTTGTCAACGTGCAGCTGCAAACTGAGACATTTAATGGACGCCTGCCAATGTCCCCAGCTCGCGCCCAGCTCGTCCGCCCGGCAACTGTTGATAGTGCTCGCCCAGGGAGGGGGAGGGGTGGGATAGGTGCGAAAAGTTGGCAGAGTTTTCTCATGGGGCTGCTAACTGATTTTCATAAAATATGTGCAAAATGCGTTGCCAGCTAATGCGCGCTGGCGTGACGGCAAACCGGAAATGCATTTCTTGCGCCATGTTTTTAATTTTGCAATTACAAGCGATAGGTGTGTGTGTGTGAGAGAGTGTGTGTGTGAGAGTGTGTGGAGAGAGTGTGTGTTTGCTACGAGTAATTTTGAAAATCTGTACACGATTTTCGGCACAGCGGAAATGCAATTTGTGTTACTGCTTTGCTGCAGCGGAAACGGAAGTTGTTGTTCGCTTGTCGATCAACATGGCTGACTTCCGAAACTACTCATTAAAATTGTATATCGAGTCGAGAGAACACACACACACATGATACTCATACATAAATAAACAATGTGCAGGCAAATGGAACCAAAATATTTGTTATCGTATTTGCCCATGCGATATGCAAATGATATGGATATTAATTGGATTTCGTAGCTATCGAAAGCAGAGAGGCAGTGGGAGAGGGAGGGGGAGAGAGAGAGAAGAGGAGAGAAGGCAAACTGCAAGTTGCAATAGAGTATATTCATATTTAATATTTGTTGTTGTTGATGGTTTTATTGTTTATTAAAACTCAGGCAAATCAAACTTTATTTTTGATTTTAAAATGTCTTCATTTTATATATTATATATAATTATTATATGATATTTTTCCATTATTTTTGATTTTATAATGTCTTCAATTAATACAATATATTTTATATAATTATCATATGATATTTTCCCTGTACAAGATATATATTTTTGTGCTTTGCAAGCTCTTTTTGTTTTCAAATTAATTTCAAAATTTAAAAGGATTCTTTTCCATTAAAAAAAGAAGAAGCCAATTACCAAGTCTCATTACGATGGCTATTAACCATTTTTGCTTTCACAAAGCACTCATTATTTCGCTGCCATTCTGCTCTATCTCCCTCTCTCCTTCTCTGTTCCTTATCTCCTACTTATTCCCTTGGCAAACATAATAATGCAGCAGATGGATGATCCATTCTGGTCATACCATATGCAAAAAAAAAAAAAAAAACCGGCGACAGTGCAAACAAAAGTTATTGGAAAAATTTGTAATTAAGTGCAGAGGCGAAGACAGGAAAATGGGGTATGGAAATAGCTGGAAAACAGGCAGCTAAACTAAAGTTAGTTAGTCAGTTAGTTGACAAGTTGGTTACGCAGTTAGTTAGGGTTATTAGTTGCTTGGTTAGTTGCAGGCAGTTGCCGCTGGCAACTCGAATTCATTTAAAGTTTGCATAAATTATGAATTGTTTTGCATGGGTGCGAGTGTGTGTGGCGTGTGTGTGTATGCCAGTGTGTGTGTGCCAGTGTGTGTGCGTGTGTGTGGGATGACAACAAACATTCTGTCAATATGTTGACACAAAAATTAGCATATTCATATGACGATGGCAACGAGGCTTTTACGCTGACAGCATATCAACTCTGGGTCATAATAACTCACACACCCACACAGCACACACACACTCACACACCCACACAGGACACACACACACTCATTGGGATAAGCCTGCTGTGGTTGATTTTATTGGGGTTCACGTCATTTTGTCTCAAGTTTTGACAACGTTAAGTCGATTTCAACATATGCCAAATGGTTCTGCTCTTCTCTCGCCTCCTCCCCCCTCGCCAATCGAAAATAAATTTTGATAAGTGTACAAAAGCGTCGACTTTTCTTTTATTGTTTCTCAAATTTCCCAGCCCCAACCCACGCGCTCTTATATTGTTTTTAATAGGAACTCCTCTGCTCAGTCGTTGTGTGAAATTCGATGTTCTTTAGGTTAATTTTATTGCCCACATTTGTAAAATGTCAGCGATTTTCCCAGCCCTTTATATGCTATAAATCTGTTTATATATATTGTCAGATTTATCACAGTCTCTGTGTAATTATCGCTGTAAAAGCCTTGAGGCTCGAGGCTCGACTCTTGGCCCATAAATATTTGTCGACATGCAGTAATCCAGTAAGCAAACTTTCAAATACTCTACAGATTCGATTATAAACTAATCAAGTTTGTCGAGAACTTTGAAAACAATATTCCGATATACTCGTTGATTTAGTTTGGAGACCTTTAAAAGCGACTACCGCTTCCATCAATTTCCATTTCGTTGTCCATAAACAACAAATTTTTTGGCAGCCACTTTTGTTGTTTCTGTTCTGGCCACACATGAAGGGGCCAAAAGATGGGGCCCTTTTGTGGATGGTGGCAAACTTTGACCTTTGTGACCAGGCGAAAAAGGCGAAATAAACAAAAACAAATTAAGGCAAACACACGATATAAAGCCGCCTTAAAAGCAAAACAAAATGCCTCAATGGATTCACAGTGTGAGTGTGTGCGAGTGTATAAGTGTATGAGTGTATGAGTATGAGTGTATGTGTGTGTGTTTTTGCGTGTCTGCTCTCGTGTCTCTGCTGTGTTTGTCTTGGCGCCTAAATGCGTGGGCGTGGCCACACTTGGGCGGAGTCTGTAACATGAACTAATTCTTTCCCGGCTAAAATAACAAACTCTCGAGGCATTGAGGGGGTGTTTGGGGTCGGAATAAATCACACACACACAACAAGTTTGCGCTGTCAAACAATTTGCTTAAGCTGAGTTGGGTTCGAATTGCAGCCCCCTATAGAAATTGAATAGTCCGAGCAGAGAGTAGTCTCTCTATATTTCATAATTAATTACGTTTAGATATGCTACGGCTTAAGGGTTGACAAGTTGAGCAAGGCAGGAAAGAAATGCTGGATACAGTTATCATTTCCGTCCTCGTCAAGGCACTTCAACTTCCCAATTAGTTCTGATTTTATTTATAGCTGCGTTTTTATTTTCCATTGATTTTCCACTTCAGCAACGTTTTGCTACTGAGATTTCCCAATCTCACTCCTCGCTCTCTCTGACAACAAAAACAACAAAATATTTGCTTTGTTATTTTCGACAAGAAATCTGCCTGTAGCCAAGGCGAGAGCGCGTCTGTTTTATGTCTAAAAATAAAACGGAATAGCAAATATTACGCATACGACGCGTATGCCGTCGCCAAGGATCTCTCTGGCCTGTTAAAACAATGTCTCTGCAGACGCACTGAGGGACTCTTGGGGCGTTAGCATAATTAGCATAAATGTCATAAATACTCTGGGTACTTTCCCCCTCCCCCCTTCACACACACACACACACTGTGAGTGTTGTTGCTGCTTTGCGTGTGCGTGCCCCGTAATGGGTTTGGTATTCGACAGCGTCTTTTTTTTATTATTATTATCTGTATGCGGGTTAGGGCAGTACCGGAACAGAACAGAGAGAACACTCACATATCGATCCAACTTTGCGCGCAACTTTGCCATTTGAAATTAACATGAAAATCAAATCAACAAATGAAAAACAAAACAAAAAAAATTTGCAAAAAAAAAGGGAAAACACAGCAGAAATGCCAAAGCAGAAGCTCAGGAAGTGCGTTAGCTGAAGTTAAGTAAGGCCCAGAGCAGGCAAAAAAAAAGAAGACTCTGTTTCGTCATTTGCGTAGTTCACACAGCCGGCTAACACACTCCCCTCCCCTCCCCTCCCCTTTCGCCAGTTACCACAGCAAGTGCGTAAAACTAAAGAGCGACTGCCCTGCCCTGCAGGCCCTCGTCCTGGCCGTTTCACTTGGCTACGTTTGGCCGGCGGCGACTATGAGACGGGCGTGTCGTCCTTTAATACACACACACACACACACACACACACATACTCACACACCAGGCTTGTCCTTGAGGGCAACCGTGCCAGCGCCTCTCGGCCAAGCTTCAAATGGCATTCAAAGCATTTCAAGCGCACAACACTCAAGGGCTCTGAACTCGAAGACGGGGAGCAGGACGAGGTGCAGGACGAGGCAGGAGCAGCTGCAGCAGGAGCTGGGACAGGAGCAGGGACAGTCAACACGACTGCGATTGCGATTTAACTGTCTCATTAGACGTAATTCAAGCAGTTTTTGATGAAACGCAAACGGAAACGCAAACTCAGTGCAAACTGCTGCTGCAGTCTGGTGTGTGTGTGTGTGTGTGTCTCTCTGTGTGTGTGCAGTGGGGCGTATACGTAATGTGCCGTCATAATACTTTACAAGCAGTTGAACTGCAAGAAAATCTACCGAACATTGTTTGCTAACAAATTGAACAGGCAACTACCTTTCCCTTCTCTCTCTTTTTCTCCTTCTTTCTCTCTCCTCTCTTTCTTCTCTCTTTTCATGTGTGCACACGAAATTGCATTATTTACTTTATAAATATAATATGCATAGTTTTAGAAGTTTCTCACAAGTTTTTCATTACTTTTAGTAGAGAAATTTGACTTGCAATCGATCTATGATTTAGTTAGGAACGTGTATAGGAAATTTCATGGTTATAATCCCTGAGATTTCAGTACTATATGGTAAGCATATTGCAGCTAATATCTATGATACATATACCTTAAGTCTTATATGATTTTAGCCATTGATTATTTGTTGTTTTAATAATTTAACATGTTTCATCAAAGAAAAAAATATTATTTTTGAACTGTCTCTTCAAAATTTGATTTTTTCGATTTAAGGAGGCGTTGGGGGGTGTGGCTAGTTTTTAAAATATATATGCAATATGTTAGAGTGTTGTCACAAAATTTGATGGCAGTAGCTCTATTACTTTCTGAGATCTTGACGTTCATACAGACAATCATATTTACTTGAAGCTTTTTTATTGAAATAACTTAGGTTTTACTTTATGTTTTTGTGTTTTAAAAATTAAAACACATAGTTTATGCCTTTATATAGAGATCTTTGCTCAAGCTCCCTATAAAATCCCTTTATTTTCATAGTTTCATTGTGCTAGGTCAGCCCACTTGACTTCAGCTCCCCGTTCCCATTCCCATTCCCAATGCCAACTAAAAATAGCTGCTGATGTCAGGTCAAGAAACCTCAGAATAAACCGAACAGATTTAGGTCAAGCCAAAGCAGCAGCATGATTGCTGCCTGGAATTCAGCAGGATTGCGAGTAAATATCTCACTAGATTATAGTATCATAAGAAGTATACCATATAACTGTCTTTAAACTGCAAATCTTAAATATTCCCCTAGATTTTTTAAGATATGACTTAACTAAAGAATAAACATGTTTGTTTATGCCATGTAAAATTGATTTTGTGGCTTTGCCCAAATGCAATTGGGTCAAAAGGGGCGTGTGTGGGGTAGGGGAGGCGGGTACTCACCTGTAACCAAACGGAGAGGAACGAGAGGGTATGGCAGGGCAGGCTGTGCGGCGTGCTTCGTGTGGCTGGCGGCAGGTGTTAAAATTTTTGTATGGCAATTAACTTGCTAGCGCGAGCACGAGCGCGAGCGATTAATTAAATTGCGTCGATGTTGCACGTTGCAATTGACAGTTGAAATTCGCGCACGAAATTGGCTTAAATCGTTCAAACACACACACTCTAGTTTTGCTTGCTGCTGGTCCGAGAGCTGGACAGGATCTGTTGCTTTGGCTGTGTCTCTCGGCAGATGGGCGACAGATGCGGTCAGTTGCTCTCGCGCGACTGATGAATGGAGGCGCCTCTCGAGCGGCTGCGGCCTGACTGCCTGACTGCGTCGTATTTCGACTGTTTCGGCTATGCTCGGTAATCTGCTCGGATGTTCGCCTGACACACAGAGAGAGGAGAGAGAGCAGGAGAGGGAAATGAAGAGAGAGAGAGAGGGGCTGCTGTTTAATATTGTTGTTTTGCTTCGCTGGAGGCGCTGCTGGCAAACAAAATTCAGTTCGGCTCGCTCTACTGGGCCAATGGGCCAAGTGCGAGCGCAGCAACAAAACAAGTTAACGAAAAAAAAAAACGAAACGAAACGAAATAAATGCCTTAAATAATTTATTGCATTTTAAAAATGTACACAGTAAGGAGGGGGGAGGGAAGAAAGGAGAGGAGAGAGAGCGCAAGACACACTGTCAACACAACAAAAATTTGTTCGCACTTTAATTTAATTAACAATTTATTAATACACAAAATTGAATTGTGAAACTACCGCCAGGACAGCCGCGTGTGTGTCTGTGTGTGTGTGTGTGTGTGTGTGTGTGTGACAGATGAGCGAGAGCGTATGGCGTGTATATTGTCTCTTCTATCGCTTCTCTCGACTGCGTCCACTCCGCTGCGTGACTCGAACTGAATTGAAAACACTTTGAGGAAAAACTCA
Source organism: Zaprionus tsacasi (assembly GCA_018904105.1). Taxonomy (NCBI): domain Eukaryota; kingdom Metazoa; phylum Arthropoda; class Insecta; order Diptera; family Drosophilidae; genus Zaprionus; species Zaprionus tsacasi. The sequence goes on from JAEIFR010000631.1 coordinate 5,402,563, forward strand.
CGGAAAATTCATCGGCGCCGTCTCACAGTTTTCTCAAGTGGCGACATTTGATGTTCGCGCTCCTCGTCTGCGTTTCGTATCTCTATAAAGTTCTCTACTTCCATTGACACCCTTTCCCCAAGTGTGCTGCACATGGCGGCGTCAGTGTGTGTTTCATTCCCATGCTGTTTCACGCAGAGAGAGAGAGCTTTTTCTCTCTCTGGCCCTTTCGCTCTCTCGGTCGGCTGGTCCAGCTGTTTTGCATTCGCTTTCCAGATTGCACCTTAATAAAAATAACAACAAATGAAGCTTTTAGCGCTTTACACTTGAGCTATCAAAGCGTCCAACTTTCTTCTTCTTCTTCTTCTTCTTTTTTGCATTCCCTCGCAGCTGATTTTATGCGTGAATTTACAGCTGAGCTGCAGCATCATAATAATGCCCCAGAGATGCGCATCGCTTCTCAAAGGAAAGTTTACCTTTTGCAATAATTTTCAATTTACAGCATGTCTGAAATAATGTTACCCAAGAGATAAGTGCAGATTCTCAAGGCTAGATTGCAGTTGTTTTATAATTTGCAAATGTTTATTGATTACATTGGGTTAATTAAATTTATTTTATACCTTTAACAGCATCGTTTACATATTTTAGAATACTTTATAAGTATATTTTATAGATATAAATTCATTCTCAAAACCAAATTGAATTTTTTAATAAGTTACAATTAATAATATTATATTTCATTTGAAGAACACTTTTAATGCAATGAAAAATTGCTTATATTCCGCTAAAAATAATGAAAGCTTTCCTAATAATCCAAAAAAATAATTATAAAAAATAAAATAAATAAAAAATATAATAATTCAAAACTTTATGAGACCCTTTTTAAGAAATATAAATAGTTTAAAAACATTGCATAATTTACCTAATTTTAAACAAATTTTTTTTGTCAAACAAAAGCTTAAGTATTTTTAATAATAATAAATAATAATAAAATAAATAAATAATATAATAATTCACAACCTTAAGAGAACCTTTTTGAGCAATATAAAAAGTTTTTAAAAAAAATTGCATACTGTACTTAATTTTAAGCAAAGTTTCTAGTCAAAAGAAAGCTTTAGTATTTTTTACAAATTGAATTCCTATATTACAATATACCACTCCAGCTTACTGAACCTTTGCAACAGCGCATCCAGCTTACGGTACGACAGAACTCTGCTCAGAGAGCGCTCTGACGACATTCACACGCTGTGCACACTTCCAGTTGCAGAGCTTTTGAGAGCGCACACACTGCCAGAGCTTTTGCTCCAGCCAACAGGCGGCAACTTACCAAAGCTTTTACTCAAGACAAGCCAATGCTGTCGCTTTGCTGCCGCTGCCGCTGTCGCTGCACAGTGTGCACTGTGTTTCATTGATGCCCAAATATAGGTCAACAACAACGTGCACAGTGGGAGTGAAACGCAGCACGAACGAAGACGAAGGAGGCAAAAGAAAAAAAGAAAGAAAAAGAAAAAAACGAACATGTCGTCGATGGGTTTATCAGTGCAATGGAAACGATGCTGGCTGCCACTTTACGTGCTTGTCAACACACACACACACTCAGTCTGTTAGTGTGTGTGTGTGTGCAAACATTGTAAATTGCTTAGACGCTGCCGCCGCAGCCGCAAAACAGTTGAACAAAAACAATTTGCACAACATGAGCACAAAAAACGCGTATACGCCCCGTTATCATCAATGAAAGAATTTATGAGCGACCTTGTCGGCATTCACAAATATTTCGGTGCATTTGTCATGGACGCGGAGTCGCCGTCGCCGTCGTCGTCGTCGTCACAGTAATTGAATTTTATGCCGCGACAGCTGACAGCAGCTGCGCTGCGCTGCACTGCGCGACAATTTCGCAATTTTAACTCAGAGGCAGCAGCGTTTTCTTGCCTGAAATTGGGTCAAAAGTTAAACACGCGGCCCGCAATTGTTGCTTTAGCTAAGCACATATACAGGATAATCTTAATTGTGCCCTGGCCCCTCCCCCAAGAGAGGGAGGGGCAGTAAGTTCGTTGCATTAAGCCAAGGACTTGCTTATGGGATAATGCGCTGGCTAAGGCAAAAAGCTTGTTCGCTTCTCGCCGTGACTCGCTGAATGAGAAGAAAAGAACCTCAAGGATAACAAAGCACATTGCCCTGCGCTCTCTGCTCTGCTCTGCTCTCAGCTCGGCTCACGTGCATTCCAATGGCCCAAAGCGTTGCGAAGTGCCAAGCTCCTAAGGCAAACGCATTGAATTACACTCCAGACACACACACCAGCTTACACCCCACACACACACACACTCCCACTCCCGGCAGCACTTACAGTTTCACTTCAATTCAAATCCAGCTCCAGGGGGCAACTTATTTATTTCTCTTCGCTTGAAAATCGAAATGCCCCACGTAGTCTTATCGCCCTTGTTGTTGTTGCTCACTTGGCCAGCGGCTGTTGCGAATTATCTACGCCGAAAAAACGATGAATGAAATTGTTGCCTAACGGCACTTTACTTCAGCTTAATGGCCATAAAAGTGAGCCAAGTTGTGAATGGGTAGCAGCCTCCCTTCTGGGCGAACAGGCTGATTGTGACTCTGATTGTGCGATGAATAAATGATAGTAAATCAATAATAAATAAAGGCAGGGTACTCTATTGTTTTTGTGGGATATAGAAATAAATTCTGAAATACAATAAAATTAATTTGAAAATTATTAAATGCATAAATCAGGCAGAAATCTTTGCCATCTTTTGCTATTTCACTAGCCACAGAGCGTATACGTAATTAATTAAAATAAACCTGTATTACGCTATCTAGAATACTATCAAATTTCAGTTTAAAGCTGGGTACTCTATACTTTTGTGGGGTATAGAAATAAATTCTGAAATACAATAAAATTAATTTGAAAATTATTAAATGCATAAATCAGGCATCTTCTACTCTAAAATTACCCCACTGAGCGTATACGTAATCTATCTAAAATACTATCAAATTTCACTTTAAAGCAACAGCATACATCCCGGATATAATTCAGACTTTCTTCCCTCAAATTAGCCCACTGAGCGTATACGTAATTGATTAAAAAATACTTGTATTACGCTTTGTTATTGTTTTTTTGCTTTTGCCAACTTATCTGGATGTTTTCTAATTGCTCTGCAATCTCTGTTCAATTAGTCAGTTTCAATTATTGAGAACACCCTGACACCCTGTATACCCTCTACATATTTGTGTGCACTTTATATGGCATTAAGACTACAAAGCTTTATGGCATATCATAATAAACTATATTGTATGCGATTGTAAACATATTTACTGCAACTGAAAACAACAACTTTCCATCCTTTGTTTACATTTGATTCATATCATGCTCGTAGCTCAAAAACTATTTGCACACTACTTTTATTTTTATAGATTATAATTATGATCTGACACCTACAGTGATAACGTAAACTCGGCATGATAAATCGTTGTTCAAATGAAACTTGAACTTGTCCCTTTTTTTTTGTTGAACTTTGTAATCTTTTGTTGAATTTCAAATTGGGTAAAAAACATTTCGTGGACAATTGAATTTGATAACAATCGATCAATAACTATAAAGATAAAGATATCAAACTTCATTTGCAACAATATGAAAATATCCTCGATTAATATTGTCAAACGAAAGAAAGTTCTTATCTTAAATCACAAATTTCACTGCGTAGTTTTTGAATTTATTTGTTAAGCTCTTGTCAAATTTCCTCAATTGATTTCAATTCTTGTCAGTTTCTCAATGAATCAAACGACACGATCTATTGTGAATTCCTTGGGCTTGTTTTGAGTGCCCCCCTGAATTATTGGAACTTGCACCGCCGTTGTCGTTGGTTTAGTCATCGACTGACTACGAATGGTCTGCAATATTTGCGAAATACGATATGAATACACTCAGCATGACATTGAGTATTATGCAAAATGCTAGGGGTTCCCTAGAGAGAGCATAACAGAGAATTATATACACTTATAACGATTTAGATATGCATACCTTTAATGCCTTGTATTTAAACAACATTGAGGGGTTTTTCTGTCTGTATGAACGTGTATATCTTCAAGATTATAAATGCCAGAGTTTTTATATCTTGTGACAATGCTTTCAGTATCTCGAAGTTTATGTTAAAGTACTCTAACATAGATTAATGTATAGGTAATACTGGTAAAATGACTTCCCAATGTTTTCTACCTACCAAATACCAATTCGCTTATGTATTCAGCAAGGGTATCACATTCTGCAGGCTTATCGATATATATAGGTTTTATAGATTATCGCAAAATATGACAGCATGCCGTATGACTCATTGGCATGGTCAGTTATACGATACGATACGATGTTGGGGCTCAGCTCATCGTGAGATAACAGAACAGTAAAGCAATCGATAGGTTTATGGCGTCTTTAGCAATTTTAAACGGAAAATATAGTATAGAGTAAAAAATTAATTTGAAAACGAAATGGAAACGATTGTCTTCCGGTGAAGAACTCACTAGAATAGAAAGAATTATCCGAAAGAAATTTGCACACCTGATCGTCTAACCAGTTCTTTGCCTATAGGTGGCGAGACAACATACGAGCGGTGCGATAAGGCCGGGCTGCCAAAAAGCATTCAATATTCATTATCAATATCAACAGCACCGCGTCTGGGTGTTATAGATAAGAAAATGAAATGTCAACTCGGGCTACCCGCTCGCAAACCGTTCATAAGTGAACGAGTCTCCGTGCCGAGCGGAACCCGAAAAAATAGAAACGGTCGTCGAAAAAGAAATAGAAACCCCCCGGAACGGCTGTGAAAATATTACCCATTTGTTGGGCAAATATTTGCGCGATAATTAGCGACAAAATTTCTTTGCGGCGCGTGTGTCTCGGCAGTGCTACAATTAAATATATGAAACAAATAAAAAAAAATCAACATTATCAATCCAATTCTATAAATTTACCTGAAAGACATGTCCGAATTTCTGCGCGAACATGTAAGTTTTCAACGAGGTTTTTTCTAATATTTTGAGGTTCTCAAAACGCAGCTTATCAGAAAATGACGATGATAAGGGATAATTATAGCAACGTGCAGAGTTTCCGCATTCCAAAATACCTTATGCTCTATTCAATCGGGTTTTGGTAGTGCCACGCGTGCCTGTATTGTAAAATGTGCCTTGAAATGAGTTGAAGATATCGCAAGATAGTTCTTGATTACCATAGTCTAGAGAGATATTCCAAAATTTTGTCTCTTCGCAGTGTCTTCCTTAAGTTTATCAATTTTGTTTGTAGCTTTATCGATAGCTTATGATGGCTTTAACACGTGATAAGCTCCTTATCAACTGGCAAATAGTAAAAGCAAACTGAGTAAGCTAGGGAAAGTAATACACGCAAATACCCTATAGCAAAAACGGAAAGTAAAATGGGTGAAACTTAAGAGAAGTAACAAAATTAAATCTTTAGACACATTCGTAGGAAGAAGAAAGAAAGAAATCTAGTATTATGTCTTAGTCAGCCTTCATAAATTTATTGCCTTAACCCATGACAGCTGATATTTTGATTATAGCTTGTACTATTTATTATCTTATGATTAGGTCATCATGAAAATTACTTTGCAATTAAATATGATTTCTCGAAAGTGTTGTCTAAAGTTCAATTGGAAAATGACCTCATTTCCAGTCATCGATTAGACAGCAAAATTAAAAAAAAAAAAAATCAAGTCGCGGAAAGTTTCGTCCTACAATCAGAAGTGGAATTTAAATGAAAATTTCATTGTCTGATTTTGGGTGCACACAGAGTACTTTATATGGTTTATATTTAGTAGCTCTTGGACATAATCTTATCACGAAATCTGTGCAAAGTTGTGTCATTTGGTTTTATTGATACACAAGGTCGTCTAAAAAAAAAAAAAAAAAGAATTTTTATTTATTATATTGCGCATTTTTTTGTTATATTTTAACTAGCAATTTTTTAATTAGAAAGAATATTTATTTATTATATTGCGCTTTTTTTTATTATATTTAAACTCGTAGTTTTGTTTTATTTTTTTCGATCCCGAGCCCCTCCTGCCTCTCCATCCCTCTCTTATTTTTGGCAGTAATTAAGCGTTCTGTTGCTGTGTTGCTGATTGTAAAGTAGCGATAAGACGCGTTTATATATCGGCATTCCTAGTGATAGTTGATAAGATAAACACAATTCGTACATATCTTCTTTTTTTTAGTGGTTCAGGCCGCAACTGTTTTGCCCCGCCCAGCTACCGTTTGTTTTGTCACTATTTAAATGAGTTTTTTTTTTCATATTTCATATTGTTTTTTTTGTGGAAATCAAGGATTTATTTCCAATTTCAAGTGATTCTACCGGGTCTTTTGCTTAAGCTATTAAATTATTTTCAGCGAATTTCGATAAAATGATATACTAATTTATGGCACGTTATAACAACTTTGGGTGCATTTTTTATTAGTATGTATGCAAGCTAAGTCTAATTTCCTTTATACTATATAGGAATTTCTTCAGATAAAGTGGACAAAAGAGTAGGTAGTACATATTTTTTTAAGTACGCGTAGTTACTACATAAAACTGACTAACACAAGTTTTCACCTGGCTTATCTTGTAGTTAGTTTCTTGATTCCGTTTAGAAATAACTGGAAAATTGTAATACCATTTTCATGTGATTTCTTGACTTCATAAATAGCAACCTTATCATCATTTGATATTTCCTAGGAGTCTATAATTTAGGTAGCAGAGGCGATACCATAATACTATACCATTTACAATGTGAATTGCTTTACATGGCGACAATAATCGATTCTCGAGTTGGGTATTATTTCTCAAGTTTTTTTCTGATATTTTTGGGAAGTGCTGCCCGCCAATATCTAATCGAACGCGTGTACAACACTATTATTACAACGATAACAGTTCATCAACTCACAGCTGCTCTCTCTCTCTCTCTCTCTCTCTCTCTCTCTCTCTCTCTCTCTCTTTTCAGGGCGAATATGTGTGGGTTAAGCCACAGAACACAACGAGCGAATTCGCGGTGCCCTTCGGTGCTCGCGTTGTGCGGACAGAGAAGACGCAGACGCTGATCTGCGATGATGAGAACAAACAGTACTGGGTACCGGCGGGGGATGTGCTCAAATCGATGCACATAACCTCACAGGAGGATATCGAGGATATGATCACACTCGGGGATCTGCAGGAATATACCATATTACGTAATCTACAGCAACGCTATGCCAAGAAGTTGATCTATGTGAGTAGCATGAGCTAATCCTCCAGCTTACCCTCTCTTTAACTTGTTTCTTTCCTTTCTGCAGACCTACACAGGCTCCATGCTGGTTGCCATCAATCCCTATGAGATCCTGCCCATCTACACGCATCGGGAGATACAATTGTATCGCAACAAGAAACTGAACGAGCTGCCTCCCCACATCTTTGCCATCAGTGACAATGCCTTCCAGCGTCTGCAGCGGCACAAGGAGAATCAGTGTGTGGTCATCAGTGGAGAGTCGGGTGCGGGCAAGACGGAGAGCACCAAGCTGATACTACAGTATCTGGCCGCGATTAGTGGCAAACACTCGTGGATCGAGCAACAGATCATTGAATCCAATCCCATCATGGAAGCCTTTGGCAATGCCAAGACCGTGCGCAATGATAACTCCTCCAGATTTGGCAAATACATTGAGATACGTTTCACGCCGGAGGGAGCGATACAGGGTGCTCGCATACAGCAATATCTGCTGGAGAAATCACGCATTGTCTTCCAGAGTCGGGATGAGCGTAATTATCACATCTTCTATGCCATGTTGGCGGGTCTAAGTGCCCAGGAACGTGCCCGCCTGCAACTGGCTGAGCAATCGCCCAGTCAATATCATTATCTGGCACAGGGTGGTTGCTTTACGTTGCCCAACAAACAGGATGCCAAGGATTTTGCCGATATACGTGCTGCCATGAAAGTGTTGTCCTTCAAACCCGATGAAGTGTGGTGTATACTCAATCTGCTGGCGGCGATCCTGCACTTGGGCAATCTGCGCTTCAAGGCCACCGAAGTGGCTAATCTCGAAGCAGCCGAAGTGGATGACAGCATCAATTTGGAGCGGGTTGCTAAGCTCTTGGATCTGCCCGCAGCGCCACTCAATGCGGCACTCACACAACGCACCATCTTCGTCCACGGCGAGCATGTGGTGACCAGCCTGTCCAAGGAGGCAGCGCTCGAGGGTCGCGACGCCTTCGTCAAGTCCCTGTACGATGGCATCTTTGTGCGCATTGTGCGCAGCATCAATGACACCATCAACAAGCAGATCGAGCAGCCGGTGAACAGCATCGGCGTCTTGGATATCTTCGGTTTCGAGAACTTCGATAACAACAGCTTCGAGCAGCTGTGCATCAACTATGCCAATGAGAATCTGCAGCAGTTCTTTGTGGGGCACATCTTCAAGGTAGATTGAGTCTTAATCCACTTCCAGCTCCCTACTAATCCCCCCTCTCTTCCGCAGATGGAGCAAGCTGAGTATCAGCTGGAGCACATCAACTGGCAGCACATTGAGTTCCAGGATAATCAGGATATACTCGATTTGATTGGCATGAAACCGGTGAACATAATGTCCTTGATAGATGAGGAATCCAAATTCCCCAAGGGCACGGATACAACGTTGCTGGAGAAGCTGCACGTGCAGCATGGCAATCGTTCCATCTATGTGAAGGGAAAGACCACACAGACCTCACTCTTTGGCATACGACATTATGCCGGTGTCGTCATGTACAATCCGTTGGGTTTTCTCGAGAAGAATCGTGATTCGTTTAGCACCGATTTGCGTAATCTTGTGCAGCGTTCGAACAACAAATATCTAGTGGATATCTTTCCACGTGAATTACCCATGGATACGGCCAAGAAGCAGCCTACTTTATGTGTGAAATTCCGCAACTCATTGGACATGCTGATGCGCACTCTGTCCCAGGCACATCCCTACTTTATACGCTGCATCAAGCCGAATGAGTACAAGGAACCCAATGTGAGTAGAAAAATGACAGGGGAAATTAAATATATATATATCGTATATATATATATTCGATATATATATTTTTCATATCATATGTAGTTAGAAATAGATCGAAGAGCTTGTTATAATTCGTTAGATAGAGGAAAAAAAGTTCACTTTACATTTTAAATATTTTCCCCGCCGCAAAGTATGCAACATAAAATGAATATAATTTCTTTTCGAAGAGACTCAGCTTATACAAAGCAGTATAAGCTGAATCCTTTGCACTGCATATTTACCTTAAGCCGCAAAGTATGCTTTAAAAAGTGTTGAAAACTTAAATTCGAATAGGATTAGTATAGGATAATAATTTTAATCTGAGATTTTTTTGGAAATTGTTATTTCTTTGTTTTTTAATTGTTAATTTAATTTTAATTGTTTTTTAATTGTTAATCTTAATTTTGATACTGCTAACTTTAGTTAGCCGGCGCGCCTAACTGGGCTGACTTAATAACTAATTAATTAATAATAATAATATTAATAATATTTATAAATTCTCCAACTAATCCCTGCTCCTCCTCCTCCATCCACAGAACTTCGACAAGGAACTCTGCGTGCGTCAGCTACGCTACTCGGGCATGATGGAAACCGCTCGCATACGTCGTGCTGGTTATCCCATACGCCACGCCTACCGCGCCTTTGTGGAGCGTTATCGTCTGCTGATACCACGCACCGGACCACTGGATCAATGCGATTGCCGTGCTCTGGCCCAACAGATCTGTGAGGCAGCGCTCTCCGCCAGCTCGGATCGTCAATTTGGCAGCACGAAACTCTTTCTGCGCGATGCCGATGATGCCCTGCTGGAGGCGGAACGTTCGCGTGTGATGCTCAAGTGCATCGAGACCATACAGCGTGGCATACGGCGTATGCTCTTCCGCCGGTATTTGCGTAAATATCGCCAGGCCATCATCACAGTGCAACGCTTCTGGCGTGGACGTGCCCAGCGCAAGCGTTATCAGATCATGCGTCGTGGCTTCCATCGTCTGGGCGCGTGCATTGTGGCCCAACAACTGACCACCAAGTTCACCATGGTGCGCAGTCGTACCATTAAATTGCAGGCACTGTGCCGCGGCTTCTTGGCCAGAAGGCGCTATCGTGAGGAGTTGGCAGTGCGGCGGCTCAAGCAGAAGGAGTTCAAGAAACAGCAGAAGCTGGCGCGGGAGCAGGAGCTAGAGCTGTTGCGCCAGAAGCAGCAGGCAGAGGAGCAACAGCGTCTGCAGCAGGCGGCAGCGGCGGCAGCAGCAGCGGAGCAACTGCGTCTCAAGCAGCTGGAACAAGAGCAGCAAGCGGCAGCAGCGGCGGCAGAGCAACTGCGTCTCAAACAGCAACAGGAACAGGCACAGGCGCAGGCACAGCGACTCAAGGAGCAAGTGATGGCACAGAATGCCATCGCCATGGCTGCAGTGCAGCAGCCGAAACGCACAAAGTCATTGAAGCGTTCCGAGCAGCCCGAGATACGCCCCAAGCCGCAAGTGCTGCCTGCACCCACATTGCAGGCACGCATGTCCCTGCCCCCGCCGCCGCCCATGTCACCCGTACTCATCCTGCCCATGGCTGCACGACCCGCCAGCAATGGCGTCGCCCAGAGCACAGCAGCAGCAACAGCAGCAGCAGCCACAACCAATGGCAACGTTGTGGTTAGTCCCGGCTACATGGACGTCGAATCATCCAAACAGATTGTCGACGATGTCTTTGGTTTCCTCAACGACGAACCCGATGTGAGTGGTCCCCTGGGACCGAATGTGAAGGAGAAATCTTTACTATTCGAGAGGGAGCTGCGCTTGCGCAAAGATGTCCCCACCAAGCTGCTATCCCGACCCGTCAACTACTACGAGGCAGCGCCCCGCAAGATTGTCAATCAGACGCGTCTCTAGTAGTTGCCTTGGCCCGGGAACAGCTGCGAACAAATCCCACATTCACATAGCCATAGTCCAGTCTATACCATACCTATACGATAAGTAGCCTGTACAGTCGAACTGCTCTATAAAGAAGAATACGAGGCGGAACAAATTCCGGAAAATCACTTGTATACAGTAAGAATACATTATTATATTCCATTTTATATAAGAACTAAAAAAAAAAGAAAAACAATGTATGATATATGCTATATATACGATTATATTTGAATATTTTTTTTAAGCTGCAGCATAAGTTGAGCAATTTCTCCTTTTTATATTTATATATTATTATATTATATTTGAATATTTTTTGTATGATATATGATATATATACGATTATATTTGAATATTTTTTTTAAACTGCAGCATAAGTTGAGCAATTTCTCTTATATTTATTTTTATTATATATTATATTTGTATATTTTTTTAACTGAAACATAAGTTGAGTAATTTTCTTATAGAGCAGTTCAGCTGTAGCTGATATTACGAACTACGTTGGAAGAATTTACTTCGCTGCGAAGTATTCTCTTTCAACGTATGGAAGATCATGTGTTGTGGCACCTGTACAAATGTTATATACACGTGGGCTTGTACATAAACCTATACACACACACACACACTATATATTTATTTGATATATGCACACACACACACACACGCTTAGCTTTGTTCTTGTGATCGTTTTTCTAACAGTTTTAGCGAATCTGTTTGATTAAATGTACTATATCTTCTATGTACCTAATTAATATTTATTATGTATTTTGTAAATAAAACCCATTGTGGTGATATCTTAGAGGCTTTAGAAGGCTTTACTATGCATATAAATTCATTTGTTTTCGTTCGTTCTGGTTTATGGTATAGTTATTAATGGATCGATCAACTTCGTGTGTATGGTATAGTACTATGTGTTTCTATTTTTTCTTTTTCTATCATTTCATATCGCGCTTTTACTATCATAATATATACAGTAGTCTGTGTCCTGAAGAGCTTTACCTATCAATGTCATATTAATGCCATGTCCGTTGCGCTATCACCAAAGTCTAATGAAATAGGGCCGAGGTCCAATAGAACTTTCGACATCGGACTAAATTAGAAAACACGTAATACACGATGGAACATAAGCAAATACTATCTACCCGACTATCTTGAGATTTTTATCGAAATGACAGTGGAAGTTCAAGAGTTTTTTTTCCCTCATTTAATATAAAAAAGATTGTAATATCAAATAGATTTTTTTTAATCAATAGATTTAACCTCTAACCGGCATTCACTATACCGATGCCTGACTGTTTTATCTGCGGAAATTAGAGCACTTCTATTGGCATGGGTTCTATTAAACTTATTGATAAGACTTTAATTGTTAGAATGTGCCATAACTCTGGCCAACATTTACATAAACATACAAAGGTTGTGGTACTACTAGATTACAGTTCTCTAATCTCAAGAAGTCAATTGACTTTGCCATAAAGATAACCTCATTTATTTGTTATTGTTTTGCAAAGAGAAGATTTCAAATACAAGCGGAAACTCTATTTATATGCAGTCAATGAGTTGTACCCAAAAAAAAAAGTTAAGGGATTTCCGCGAACCAGCCTGAACTTACCTTGAGGTTTCCCAACCTATTTCTTAATCTAATCGGATTAATGATACCTTTTGGCATTCGACCATAAATTCTTATAATAATTACATGCAGAAATTCTATTTATTTTATTTTATTCAAAATGGTTTTGAAATTAAATGAATGTTTCCAGGTTTTCAAACTTCTAAAAAATTCTGCTTGACTCACTGAAATGTTCTTTATTCAATTTTCTTCAGTCTTTATGATTATTATCCAGGATAATTTCAAAATTCCCAGTCTTTCCCAATATCACAATCGAAACTTTAAATAAAACCACAGTAGAACAAAACAGAAATAGTAGAAATTTTTATTAAATACAGAACTCGAAATGTTTTCTCAATTTTTTCAGTCAGAGCTCTGCAGCGTTACGTCTATTGTGAGCGACTAATTTAAGAATAAGTAGAATGTTATTTCAAGACCCCGGACAGTCAGTTATCGCTATCGGTAGGCATTTGCTATGGGTTGACTAAATAAATACCCCAAGATGATAAATGGAATAGAAATGCGATTGTAAATAATCGACGGTGGCTTTATCGGCTTGGCATATCTTCTTCAGTGCAATAGAATGAAAAAAGCTCTACATAGATTAGGAAGGTTTGAGTAAAAGACTGTGTATGGTGTATAAGAGAATTCTAACAGTAGTTTAACATGAAAACTAAATGTTATCTATAGTCGCCAGTGACATACCCTATAAAGTATTTTTTATTATAATAATTTTATTTTCTTCTGCTTCAGATCCAGTTGAAGAAGACCAACAGCGTTACCTCTGTGGGCACCATACGCCTGCCCAAGCCGCTGGCCAGCAATGTGGATACCTCCGATTTTAGTTTCCAGAAATATGCATCCACGTACTTCTGTAGCGGCACCACATCGCAGCATGAGAAGAAACCGCTGAAGGAGCCGCTGCTGAAACACGAACTGCCTGTAGATCAAATGGCTGCCAAGGTAGGAGGTGTTCCCCACTCTATCCCTAGATATATCTCTATCTCAGTTATACAACTTACTTTCCACTATCTATCTTTCTTCTACTCTCTGTCACTCTCTATTCTCTCTCTCTATCTTCTCCTCTCAGGCCATTTGGCTACTGATTCTACGCTTTATGGGCGATCTGCCAGAGCCTGCACCCAGTTCACCCAATCTTTCGCTGCGTAATTCTCAACTGATGCAGGATCTTGCCCGTCTACTCGGCACCAAACCACGTCGTTTCATTCGCCAAACCGTGAAGCGACAGTCCAAGCTGTTGGGTAATGTTCAACGGGAGAGCGAGGAGTTCTATCAGCTCTGGTTGAGTGCAGCCAGCAGTCATGTGGACAAGCTGCACTTCATCATCGGACATGGCATTCTCAAAGAGACGCTGAGGTGGGAAACAACAGGGAAGCCTATGTTAATTGCCAGCTGTTAAAGTTAACAGAGCCGATCTCTGCCTATGTTAATTGCCAGCTGTTAAAGTTAACAGAGCTAGAACTCTGTTAAATGAATCATGCCTTCTCCAGCTTCTGCTATCCTGCTCTTCTGCTTATCTAATCCCTCCTAGCAGCATATATCTGATCATTAACTATCTCCCACTTCTCCATCCGCAGAGACGAAATCCTGGCACAGATCTGCAAGCAGATCTATCTGAATCCCAGTCGTAGTTCCCTCTCACGCGGCTGGCTGCTTCTCTCGCTCTGCCTCAGCTGCTTTCCGCCCAGTGCCAACTTGGAGCCTTACTTGCGCAGCTACATGAAGTTGGGCACGGCCAAGCTGCATGCGGCACCTGCACTGCAGCGTCTGGAGCGGACGCTGGCAAACGGAGCACGCTCGCAGCCGCCAACGCTGCTGGAGCTGCAGGCCATACGTGGCAAGCAACCACTGAAGCTGGCGATATATCTGATGGATGGACAAGCGAGAAAGCTGCAGGTGGATGCAGCCAGCACAGCGCGTGAGGCAGTGCAGCAGCTGTGCGATGGACTTGGCCTGAGCGATAGCTTTGGCTTTGGACTGGTCCTGTCGCTGCACGAGAAGCTAATGCCACTGGGAGCTGGACGGGAGCATGTGCTGGATGCAATTTCCTGTTGCGAGCAGCGTCAGGCTGATGCGCCTTGGAAACTCTATTTGCGCAAGGAACTCTTCGGCGCCTGGTATGATCCTTCGCTGGATGCGAAGGCGACGCACTTGATCTACAAGCAGATTGTGAATGGTTTGAAATGCGGTGAATATCGTTGCCGCTCGGAGAAGGATATTGCCATGGTCTGTGCCCTGGCCTGTTACATAGAGCATGGAGCGGGGCCAGTGGACAAATTGAATGACACTCAGCTAACGGAGTATGTGCCTCGGGATCTGCTGGCACCGGGCGAGCGGGCTGTGCACAACTGGAGTCGCCTCATTGGTGCCACATACGAGCGCAGCGCCTACGTCAAGAAGGGAACAGACGCGCAGTCCCAGCAACGGGCCAAGGAAGACATCTGTCTGTTTGCTCATCTCTCCTGGCCCATGCGGCACTCTCGTCTCTACGAAGTGCTTCGGCTGACCGGTCCCAAGCTGCAAAGTGATGACCTCATGCTGGCAGTGAATGCCACCGGCCTCGCCCTCATCGATGAAACGGAGCAGGTGCTCGCCTCCTGCACCTATGCCGAGCTGCTGACAGTGGAGTCCAAGGAGCAGGATCAACTGCATGTCTGCACCGCGCAGCAGGAGAACTTTACGTTCCAGTGCAGTGAGGCATTGGATGCGGCGGAGCTGATCAATTACATGTTGTCCAATCTGCAGCAACGCTCCAGTTATTGCTTGGCAATTGAGGCGACTCAGCAGGAGGTGGAGGAGCTGCTGCCCCTTGCAGTGGGTGATCTTGTGGAGCTCGAACCGGGTGTCAGTGGAGCTCAGCTCATGGCCGATGATCCACGGCGACTCTGGCGCGGCACAGTCAATGGGCAGACAGGTGACTTTGTGGCCGGAAATGTGCGTATTTTGGCCACACTCACCAAGCCAAGTGTGCAGCTGCAGCAGATGTTCAAGGAGCGTGCCGGGGGAGTAGTTCCATCCAGTCAGACCTTGTCTACCCCAAGGGTACCACCACGTCGACGTCAACACAGTCTGGCGCAGTTTGCAGAGCAACAGTTTAGGCAATCACTGGAGTAAGTTCCACGTAGCTATTCAATGTAATCCTCTAGAGCTAACGCTCTTTTATCTCCTCCAACAGCTCAGAGCAGACACCTCTGTGGCATTACTCAGCGGATCCACTGAAGGCACCGCTGCTCAAGTCGCTGCACTCCAGCCCGCAGCTGTTCCAGCAGGCGCAGGTGATCCACCATCATATACAGAAGGTAGGAACTCTGTGGGAAGAATCTCTAAGCTACTCTAACTCCTCCTCCTCTCCTTGCAGTACATGGGCGACATACCACGCAGCAATCTGGCGGTGAACACGGATCTAATCTTCCAGCCGGCGCTGCAGCATCCTCTGCTCTGCGATGAACTCTTCTGTCAGCTAATGAAGCAGCTGACGGGCAACACGCAGGAGGAGAGCGAGCAGCGTGGCTGGGATTTGCTGTATCTGGCCACTGGCATCATGGCACCCAGTGTGCTCATCATGCGTGAGCTGGTGCTGATGCTGCGTCTGCGTGCCGATGCCTTGGCCGATGCCTGCCTGAAGCGTCTCAAGCGCACGCTGCAGCATGGCCAGCGCAAACAGGCGCCACATCTGATCGAGGTGGAGGGCATACAGAAGCGTTGCATGCACATCTATCACAAGATCTATTTCCCCGATGCCACCGTGGAGGCCTTTGAGATTGAATCGCATACGCGAGGTGCCGCATTGATCGTGGAGATTGCGCAGCGTTTGGAGCTCAAGTCGCAGCTGGGCTACAGCATCTTTCTGAAGTTCGGAGAGCGGGTCTATGCCATGCCGGAGGAGGAGTTCGTCTTCGATTATATCACACAATTGCTGCATCATTTACGCCAACAGAAGACCATCCGTTCCAGCTGTGATGATGGTCACTATCAGCTGCACTTCATGCGCAAACTCTGGCTCGATTGCCAGCCGGGCAGGGACCTCAATGCGGATGTGATCTTTAGCTATCCGCAGGAGTTGCACAAGTATCTCAAGGGTTACTATGCCGTTGACTTTGAGCTGGCACTGCAGCTGGCCAGGTTCGTCTACAGTGCGGATCAGGAGCTTAGCGATGGGCAACCACTGCACGAGCTGCTGCCACGCCTGATACCAGAAGATCTGCTGCCCCTGCAGACCGTAGCCGAGTGGCATCAACAATTGCAGCCAGTCTTGCAGCTGGAGACGAAACATGATGAGGATCAGGCTAAGCTGCAGTTCCTGCAGCAGCTGGCACAGCAGCCAAGCTTCGGTTCCACCTTCTTTGCCGTCAAGCAGCTCAATGATGAATCACTGCCAGAGAATCTACTGATTGCCATCAATGCCCAGGGTTTCCATTTGCTCGACGCGCATTCCAAGCGACTACAGCGTAGTCATCCCTACGAGGAGTTGGGCATGTGGAGCTCCGGCAAGAATCATTTCCACATACGCTTTGGCAACATGATTGGCGCCTCCAAGCTGCTGTGCAGCACAACCCAAGGCTACAAAATGGACGATCTGCTCACCTCCTACATGAGGCATATCACCCAGGAGTAGCATAAGATTTGAGGGAGAAAACTATTTATATTTTGAATAAAAGGAAAGCAAATCATGTGTAAGTCTTATGCGATCCATGGAAGAACCAGTTGGAACTACATTCAAAGTCAAGTTTATTAGATCCATCTACAACTCTGAACTAGCTCATAGATATCCCAGTTCCTTGGTCTTATCGATCAGTGCCAGCATGCCGGTCATAAGTTCCTCACAATTAACTGGAATCATTGCGGGCGGCAGAATGAAACCGTAGCGTCCCTTGTCACGGAATTCGATGGTGTAGGAGATCTTCTTGCCCAGCTCATTGTAGACCCAATCGATGGAAGTGCCAGAAGCAACATCTGCAAGGGGGAATCAGAATTACTTATAGGGAATAATCTCACAATCAACTTGACCTACATAATGCATCGGCTGTGGAGCCGCTCACATATTCCGTGCCGTAGGGCAGGCTGCGTATAGCTTCAACAAATGCGCTTCCAATTTCCTGTAGGTGATCGTAGTTCTCAGGGAATTCTTCGTCGGTGTGACCATAGGGTGAGAGCAACCACTGACCGTACGAGTGGAAGGACAGATATACACTGAACTTGTCCTGAATGCTGGTCAAGTAATCGGCCAGCGCCTTTGTCTCTGGCTCTGAAAAGGCTTCTTCGCCGGCAAATGTCTCGCTGCAGGGATTCTCCGAGGCGCCATTGTTCCACAACCAATAACTGTCGAAATTCCGATTACCATCAGCGCCAATACAGGTCGAACTTGGATGAGGCTGACGAGTCTTACGCCACATGCGGTTCTATAAGGATAAAATCTACATAAGCTATATATCTTTCAGTGTGGAGTATCCTCTGTGCTTACCGAGCTATGTGAATACTGGAATCCATCCACATTGAACACGGGAATAATGTACCAGTCGTAGCTCTCGGCCAGATTGCGCACTAAGTCGTTCTGTGAGGTCAGCAACTCATTGATGAACCAAGTCGCAGTTGCCGAAGTGATCCATTCGCGTGCATGAATATTGGATTCGATGAAGATGCCCGGTTTGTTGGTTCCATGAGAGATCTTTATGCCTCGTATGTTGCGCTTCTCATAGGATTGACCAATGATGAACTCCTCTGTCACATCGGGATAAGCGGCGAATATGCCATCCAGCCAAGCCTCAATCTCTTCCAGCTCATAGTAACGTGTCCAGCCAAAACTACCGCTAGCTCTGCCAGTTGGAATCTGCTCGTCATCGATTAACCTGAAAAACCACATTGTAATCTTTATAATATGCACTAAAATTTACCTAATCGGATTTGCTATCATACGATTTCAAAAATAACTACTTACTTTTGTACGTCAGGGATTAGGAGTTCATAATCAATGCCATAGAGTGAGAGCAGCAGCTGAAAATGTTTCAGTTCCGCAGGATTCACCATAATTTGTACCTCCTTGGAGTATTTATCGTAATCCTTCCAAATGTCATACTGGAAGTCAAGAAAATATATTATGGGAATTAATTGATAGGGTAACGATTACGCCAAGTTGAGGTATGATTTCATAATCCATACTAGTTAATTACGCATTAAATCGTAGTTAAACTAGAATATATATATTATATGGCAGTATAAGGTATCAGCTTCCAATTGATATGCTTCCCTAGTTATTACCTTCTTGCTCACTTCGCTGAGTTTAGTGATCAGCGCCAATTGGATTTTGTTCTTAATGTTCAGTTTATATACACTATAGTTGTCGTAGCGCAGCTTCGGAGACTC
The DNA here is from genome assembly GCA_018904105.1 of Zaprionus tsacasi. Lineage (NCBI taxonomy): Eukaryota > Metazoa > Arthropoda > Insecta > Diptera > Drosophilidae > Zaprionus > Zaprionus tsacasi. Next base: position 5,421,466 of record JAEIFR010000631.1, read on the forward strand.
CTTGATGGTGCCAGCACTAGCCAGAACCACAAGCGTGGCAAACAACCAAATCAAACGCATATTGGCAGTTGACTGATCAATATTGTGGCCAAGTCGGTAGCTTGATAACTTAACCATATAAGAATGTGTAATCGTGTTTATCACGAAATAATCTTTATCGATTTATTAACTTTATAGGCCTCTTCGAGCAATTACAGTTCTTGTTTAAGTTTTAGCAAGGCAAGCCAAAGTTTCTTCATAGTTGGTATTATATATTATATTACGAAAGCAAATTATCCTTGATCGAGAAACTCATTGGTATCTTGATATCCTGATCAGTCTCTACTTAGTTACATAGAACTTTTGTTCGACTAGCTCATAGATAGCCCAGTTCTTTGGTCTTATCGATCAGAGCCAACATGCCGGTCATAAGCTCCTCGCAATTGGCCTGAATCATTGCAGGTGGCAAAATAAATGCGTAGCGTCCCGTATCACGGAATTCGATGGTGTAGGAGACCTTCTTGCCCAGCTCATTGTAGACCCAATCAATTGAGGTACCCGAAGCAACATCTGCAAAAGAGGATCAGTTAGTAATGGGGAAAATTCTCGCAATTATTTTGACCTACATAATGCAGCAGCTGTGGAGCCGCTCACATATTCCGTGCCATAGGGCAAGCTGCGTATAGCTTCAGTGAATGCGCTTCCGATTTCCAGCAGGTGATCGTAGTTCTCAGGGAATTCTTCGGCGGTGTGACCATAGGGTGAGAGTAAGTACTGACCATACGAGTGGAATGATAGGTAAACACTGAACTTGTCCTGAATGCTGGTCAGATAATCCGCTAACGCCTTTGTCTCTGGCTCTGAAAAAGCAGTGTCGCCGGCAAAGAACTCGCTACAGGGATCCGCCGAAGCGCCTTCGTTCCACATCCAATAAGTGTCGAAATTTCGATTACCATCAACGCCAATACAAGTCGAATTGGGATGGGGCTGACGAGTCTTACGCCACATGCGATTCTAAGGAAATAAAATCTACATAAGCTATATATATTTTATTATGGAGTATTCTCTGTATTTACCGAGCTATGTGAGTACTGGAATCCATCCACATTGAACACGGGAATAATGTACCAATCATAGCTCTCGGCCAGATTACGCACCGACTCGTTCTGTGAGGTCAGCAACTCATTGATGAACCAAGTCGCAGTGGCCGAAGTGATCCATTCGCGTGCATGAATATTGGATTCAATGAAGATGCCCGGTTTGTTGGTTCCATGTGAGATCTTTATGCCTCGTATGTTGCGCTTCTCATAGGATTCACCAATGATGAACTCCTCTGTCACATCGGGATAAGCGGTGAATATTCCATCCAGCCAGGCCTCGATCTCTTCCAGCTCATAATACTTCGTCCACCCAAAACTATTGCTATCTCTGCCAACTGGGACTTGCTCGTCGTCGATAAGCCTGAAAAACCATATTGTAATCTTTATAATATGCACTAAAATTGACCTAATCGATATGGTTACCGTTTTAATTCCAAAATAACTACTTACTTCTGTACGTCAGGGATAAGAAGTTCATTACCAATGCCGTAGAGTGAGAGCAGCAGCTGAAAATGCTTCAGTTCCGCAGGATTTACCATAATGTGAACATTCTTAGAGTATTTATCGTAATCCTTCCAGATGTCATACTAGAAGGCAAGAAAAGATTATATGCAATTCTAATTTTAAACCTTTTCCTTTACTCCTTACCTTTTTGCTTACTTCGCTGAGTTTAGTGATCAATGCCAACTGGATCTTATTCTTAATGTTCAGTTTATATACACTATAGTTGTCGTAGCGCAGCTTCGGAGACTCCTTGATGGTGCCAGCACTAGCCAGAACCACAAGCGTGGCAAACAACCAAATCAAACGCATATCGGCAGTTGACTGATCGATATTGTGGTCAGTTGGTGGCATTAATTATGCTGTTATACCATATAAGAATGTGTAATCGTTTTTATCACGAAATAATCATTATCGATTTATTATTTTAATATGCTTCTGCGAGCAATTACAGTTCATATTTAAGTTTCAGATAGCCCAATTCCTCACATTTATGCAGCAAGGCCTGTATGCCAGCCAATGTTTCCTCAGAGTTGGGTATTATAAAAGCCGTTGGTAGTACGAAGCCAAATCTTCCTTGATCACGGAACTCAATGGTGAAGGATATCTTAATGTCCAGTTCAGTGTAGGCCCAGTCTTTGGTGCCACCCGAAGTGTTATCTAAGAAAGTACATGATAAATTACGAATCTCATAAGATTATTCAAATATCACTTACATAGTACTCCAGCTGAGGAACCATAAATATATAAACTGCCATAGGGCAATGCAGCAACTGCATCGGCATAGGCCTTAGCCACCTCCATAAGATCATCATAGTTGGGTGGAAACTCTTCAGCGGAGTGTCCATAGGGCGACAATACCAATTGACTGTACGAGTGGAAGGATAACAGAACATTCACCTTATCCTTGAGACTGGTAATGAGCTCAGACATGGCTTTTATCTCTGGTTCGGAATAGGGTGCTGGCCCGGCGTATCTAGTGTTGCAGGGATCATTCGAGGCACCTTCGATTTCCCCCAATGCGAATCAAAATTCCTATTAGGATCGACACCAATGCAGCTGGAAATATTCGATGGTTGCCTGGTCTTACGCCAGAGACGATCCTAAGAAGGAACAATTTATAATCTTTAAAAATTTTGGAATACAAACAAAAACTCACATGTTCGTGACTGTAGACAAATCCATCCACATTCAGCACCGGCACAATATACCAATCATGACTCTCGGCCATGTCCCTAACCTGCTCATCTGTAGAGCTGAGCAACTCATTGATAAACCAGGTGCATGTAGCAGAAGTGATCCACTCATTGGCATGAATATTAGATTCGATGAAAACGCCAGGATTTCCAGACTTATACGATATCTTTAAGCCGCGTATGGTGCGCCCCTCAAAGGATTTGCCCACTTCGAATCCTTCAGTCACATCCGGATATGTGGCTAGTATACCGTCCAACCAGGCCTCAATCTCTGGCAATTTGTGATAGCGTTTCCAACCAAATGTCGAAGTAGCCATCGTATTTGGCACACTCTCAACGTCAATTAAGCTGGCAAATAAAATATAATATATTTTTATGGATCATTTAAAAGACCATTCAAATTGAAATCAATTTCTTATCTTAATTAATCTATAATTGAATAATGTATATAATTGATTCGATTGTAAAGATTACCATTTCTTTTTTTATTTTTTATACCCTGACCCTATGGGGAACGGTTTCAAGAGGGTATATTAAGTTTAATGCAAAACTTAATACTTTAAAACAAACCTATGTATATTAGGAATAAGAACTTTGCTGGGAATGCCGTACAGATTGAGAAAAGACTGGAAGCGCAAAACCTCAACAGGATTTACCAATATATCCATCTGCCCTGTATGCTCATCGTACTGCCTCCAGATGTCATACTAGAAAGGAGAATAAATTAAAATTATATTAAAATTCAAATAAATTAAATCAAACAAATATAATTTATTACCTTATGGGTTACATCGCTCAGTTGATTGATCAGCGCTAATTGTAAATTGTTGCTTATGTCCAATCGATATACGCTATAGTTATCATAACGCAATTGTGAAGATAGTTCCTTGGGGGTTCCTGCTGCGGCAAGGACCACAAGCGAAGCAAACATCCAAATGAAACGCATTGCGGCAACTAACTGATCAATATCGGATTCAGAATAAAAACTCGATAACTAAGATATAACCCGAATCAAACTCAATCGATTTATTACAAATCATAACTTTTTTTTTGGGACACTTTATAGACTTGATTTTATTTCTAGATATCCCAGCTCTTTGGCTTCGGCCAGCAACGCGACAATGCCAATCAGCGCCTCCTCAGCATTGGGTATAATAAAAGCTGGCGGCAGTACAAAGCCATAACGTCCCTGATCCCGAAACTCGATGGTATAGGTAATTTTGATATCCTGCTCATTGTAGGCCCAGTCAATGGTGGCACCCGTGGCGAGATCTACGAAATAATTAAATGAATTAATACCAAACTATATATGTATATATATTCGACTTACAAAGTACTTCGGCTGATGTACCATATTTATACTCTGTGCCATATGGTAGTGCCTCGACTGCATCGGCAAATGCCTTGGCGACTTTCATCAAATCATCATAGTTTTCCGGCCTCTCGGTGGTTGTATGTCCATAGGGCGATAGTAAGAGTTGACTGTACGAATGGAAGGCCAGCAATATGTTCACTTTACTCTTTATGCCAGCTACAAACTCCGATAATGCCTTGATCTCAGGCTCAGAGTTTGGATAAGGTCCACCGTAATTCTCGGCACAGGGATTCTCCGAAGCTCCGCCACTCTCCATCCAATGCGAATCAAAGTTACGATTGGGATCGACACCAATGCAGCTGGAAGTGTCCGATGGTTGACGCGTCTTGCGCCACAGACGATCCTAGAAAAATGTAAACATTATTAATGACAATGAGCATATTAGATAAAAATTCAATTTAATCTTCTCTTACCTTCTCATGGGTGTAGGCAAATCCATCCACATTCAACACGGGCACAATGTACCAATCATGACTCTCGGCCAATTCTCGCACCAGCTCATCCTGCGATGTGAGTAGCTCATTGATGAACCACGTGGCCGTAGCTGAGGTAATCCATTCACGTGCATGTATATTGGACTCAATGAAGACACCAGGATTGCCCGACTTGTACGATATCTTCAAGCCGCGAATAGTACGTCCCTCATAGGATTGACCTATTTCAAATCCCTCAGTAACAGCGGGATATGCAGCGAGTATGCCATCTAGCCAAGCTTCGATCTCAGCCAAATTGTGGTAACGCGTCCAACCAAATGTTGAAGTAGCCCTCGTATTCGCCTCGCTCTCAATGTCGATTAGGCTGGGAAAATACGAATTTATTATTAATACGAATGGAAATCGTTTTCTTATCGCTATTATGCTCTAATTGAATTATCGGCAATTTAATTGCCAAGATTAGCAGCGGCAAAACCATGTCCGGATTGGTCATAATGGTTATTTCCAGACATTATACTTACTCCTGCACATTGGCTATAAAGATCTCTGCACTGGCATTAGCTCGGCTCAATTGTTTCTCGAATTCCGGAAGTGCCTGAGGATTAACCATTAGATCAATCTCCGAGTCTGTTTCGCGCCACAAGCTGAACTGAAAAATTAAATAGTTATTTTATTTAAGATTTTAAGATCATATTCAAAGAGAAACACTCACGCTCTGATGCTTCTTGGCCAGCTGAAGCAGCAGTTGTCGCTGCACTGAATTACCAAACTTGATCTTATAGACTGCATGATTGTCATAGCGCACTTTATCCCCATCCTGTTTCAGACTGGCACCCTTTGCCAGGGCCAGGAACAGAGTCAATAGTGCAAATAGTTCGTAGACTCGCATGTTTAGCTTTCGGAATTCAATAAGCTACTAATTAACCTTAAGTATTTTTCAGGTAGTTATAGCCATATCGGGTTGTAAAGATAATCGCTGTAGAGTTAACTAATCGCTAGACATGAGTGTAAATACTCCGCCATTGCATTGCTAAAACATTTTATGAATTGGAGATGACTTTTCCTTTATTCAATTTACATACAAACACGTGGACATCGAAGCACATATGCTATGCTATTATCTTTTGTTTTTTTTTTTTACATTTCGGTATACAACAATTTTCATTGATATACAAAAAATTTCGCTATTTCTGACTTTTTTTTTATATTTGGAAATGCTTCGTCATAAATAGTATATACGTTATATAAATATTTGTATAAAAAGAACAATGGGAATTAAAAAATCATATACACATATCAAAAGTCTACAATAAGGCAATTTTTACTTTAGTTTTCGGCCAATGGACATTTAGTTTGCTTTTTGTTTCTAATATTCATGTTAATTTCGGTTTTTTTTTTTTTGTTAACTATTTAACACTCATATGGGTTGTGCTTGCGTCTTAGTAGTGTTTATAGGTTATATAACTAAAATTTAAAGCTTTTAAAAATTAGAATATGCTTAGAAATAAGTACATTGTATGTGCGTAACTAGCTAAAACATAATTTAAGGTTATATAACTAAAGAACTAAAGAAATATCGCTTTCGATCTATCGTGAGTTTGTCAAATAAAATAAACCATTTAATGTTATAAAATACAATTCAATGCTCTGTTTTAAATGCACTTTGAAAAGTTTACATCAATTAAATTGGGCTTCTATAGCGTCTTCATCTTTTTTTTTTTTGCAACAAACATGATATATATTATATTATATGTATTGTTCTCTACTTTGTATAAGATTCGATTTGACAGCAACATGGAATTTTGGCAAATTAAAAAGCATTTTAGAGTTCTGCGGCATTAATAATATATATGTTAGGTGTGGAGTGGACGTGGTCTGTTGTTGCCTTATGCCGCTACCTTGCTTCCACCTGCGTGCATCATTACCAGTGAGCCTACCATGGCAACCAATGTGCGATCTAGCCAAGTAACCGGATTTGGATATAGGAAACCGCCTTCATAGAATCCCAGGTGTCCGCCATGTGCCACCTCAACGTAGGCTGACTTGTCGCGAGTGGCTGCAAAAATAAAAAAAATATAATCAATATTTAAAAAATTTCATAAAAAAAAAAAGTTATCTCAACGATATCGTATCGCAGCCGGTAGGATTCGAACCTACGCTCCCAGAGGGAATCTGATTTCTAGTCAGACGCCTTAACCGCTCGGCCACGGCTGCTTGTTGGTTGAGCTTCGCCGTGTGCTCACTTAAGCTGCTATAGCTATCATGTTAACATAACATAATATGTTAACTGTGTTGCGAAATGTTATGATAACAGCAGCTATATGTTAACAGACTACAATAACACAGTATGAACAGATTAACAGTCTACGATGAATGTTAATGTTAAAGAACTGTTAAGCAACTGTTTTACGAGCAGAGATTTTCTATATAGTATAAACTCACTTGCATACTCCTTAATTGGATGCAGTAAATCAACCGGCACCAACGGATCATCCTTAGCATTAATAAATATCATGGGCTTCTCAATGGTATCAAAATAGAAAAGAGATGAGCTCCACTTATAGAGTTCCTGAGTCGAAGAGAAATTGTAAACACGTCGGGTATAGGCTTCATCGAGTTCTGGCAATGTGGCTGCCGCAATAATTTCCCGCTCATTAAGATTATGTCGAACCTTCACCTCATCGGAAAGTAAAACATGACGATGGCGCAATATGATGCTCTTAACATTCTCTGTCATGATATATAAATAGAAACGTCTGAAGTTCTGCCAGTTCAGGAGCCATTTGGTACCCCTATAGGAAGTAGGAAATATGTTCAAATTATTACTATAATCATTATTATTTAAATTAAACTTACTCGACAGCATTGTAACCCTGGCATACAGAGATACCTCCAATGACGCTATTCGGTTTGGTCTTCTGCACTTCCCCCATATACTTGGTCACAAGATTTCCGCCCAGGCTAAAGCCGACGGCCACAATACGACTCTGTTGATATTTCTGATGCAAATGCTCCACCATGGCGGCAAAATCATCGGTATGGCCATAGGTAAAGATGCGTGTAGATGTCACCTGCACGGTACGCAGGGCTCCAATGTGATTCATTACCGCACAACGATATCCATTGCATTGGGCCAAGTGCACAAAGGTTCTTATGTATACCGATTCCGAACTATTGGCAATACCCGGACATATGGCAACTGTGATGTCATCTATAGTGGGCGGAAAAGAAAAAAGAGGGAGGCGTGAGAATAAAACAAATGAAAAGTGTAAAGGTCATCGGACTCACCCTCTTGCTCTTTCAGTGGCTGATACAAATCATAGGTTAAGGTAGAACCATCGGGCAGCGATAGATAGACCCGCTCACCCAGCGGCCAGGGGCATCGTACACGGCCCACAATGCTATGCAAAACAGTCTGTACATGTCCACTAAAACCCCACAAGCGAGGAGGAATATAACTGAAAATAATGATTGCTCTTGTTTAATTATTTATTTCAATTGCGTGCCGATAATTTGTCTGTAAACTAAACAGCTGTGCTTTTATTATAGTTAGTATATAATTAAAGGGGATTTCGTTCATAACGCGACCAACTGTTGCTCTCTCTAACAGCGCCAGCAACAGTAACAACTTTACTGTAGACTTTAATTAAGTTTGCTGCTGCGCAACAGACACAAGCATCGGTGGTTCAGTGGTAGAATGCTCGCCTGCCACGCGGGCGGCCCGGGTTCGATTCCCGGCCGATGCAACCAATTTTTTTTTATTTTTTCATTTCATAATGAAATATGAATTCTTCATGGCCTTGACCAAGAACCATATGGCAGCAAGCCAGCTACTGGAAATGCATAATAAATAATAAATGATATGTTTACACACAATTGAACTAATCGCATAATGTGCTTTGCTTGCGGCAAAGAGGAAGGGTAGAAAGAAGAGAACCAAATGTCAAAATTCTGCCCAGCAAATAGAAAGTAAATGACTAACAAAGCAGCTCATAGTATCAATTGAATTCAATTGAGCAGGCAACAGTAAAATCAGCGCCATTGTTGTCAGGCGTGCAAAAACGTGCACACATAACTGTCACTGTGACACACACACACCGACACGCACACGCATACATATGTATAACGGTTTCCCCTTTCAATTAGTATCAATCTGAAGTAGAGCGTAGGTTTTCAGCAAACTAATTCAAGGGAAAATCTCGAATGCATACATATATTTTGTATATTATGAAAAATGTTTAATCGCTTGAAATTATTTATTAATAATTGCGTGTGCACAGTAAAAGTATGTATGCATGTAGATCAATGAGTATTAAATATTTATAGAGGGGAGACTGCTTCACAAACCAGCTGCAAAAATTCCCTTGACTCTATAACACTACAAAATGAGTTTATTGTTGTATATTTTCATATAATTCCATCGACAAATACAGATACCAATAAAAAAAAATATTCACAAATGTGTGTGTGTGAATGTGCAGCTGACTCATAAAGAAGTTTGCAACCCTGTCAATTATTACCTTTCTTAGGTTCACGCTAAGTGTGTGAAACAACTCTGTATGTATGTATGTATGTGCAAAATAGTGTGCAAGAGCGAGAGCAACAGCTTTTGATGCGCGCTTACGTAATCTTTGTTGTCAAACAAATGTGGCGAACGCCTGCACGGGCATTATGCCAAAAACAACAACAACAACAACAATAAAACCCGAAAACAAAAGCAAAAACATGAAAACCAGACAGAAACACAAATAGGTAGGAGGTGGTAGTCCCCGTGTCTGCCGTCTCTGTTTCAGTCACACAGCCTCGTCAGCCGGCATCGATGCGACGCGGCATTTGAGAGTGAAGAGAGAGGGGCAAACAATTTGCCGGCATTTCATATAAACATAAACACGTATGTATATATGTATGTACACACTTAAGTGTGTACACACTCACACACGTGTGCGCAAATATTTATTGAATGCGAATTAACAGCACCGACAACGCGATTAGTTAAAAGTCTGTTAAGCAGACCCCGTTGCTAGGGGCTCTACTAACAGAACCTACTGCGTAATTGCGTATTAACACTTTGCACCGCGTCCTTATCTCGTTTGACCGGCAGCAGCGCAGACAGTCGGTAAAGTATGTATGTATGTATGTATAAAGTCGAATCGGAGCAAAATATAATGATTTGACAAATTGAAATGGCTTAATATATACACAAGCCATGTGTACTATATACTTAAGACATATCTTTTAATGGATTTTGTAAAAAAAAAATGGGTGAAAATTTTCCAGGCCAATAAACTCGCAACAAAATGTTAGTATAAATACAGAAATGAAACAGTGAAAGTTAATTAATAGAATCAGTTTTATATTTGCCGCGAAACATGATACACTTTTTGAACTTGTGTACATATTGCGATAAGAGTGTACGTTTTATTCATATGATTCAATAGCGTTTACGACCGCAAAAAAAAAAACAAAGTTTACAGACAACTGATACGGGCTTGGGGTATTTACTGATAATAGATTGTAAATAAATATTGCGTAAATTCAAAGTTCCCCATGATTAAGTTGATTAAACTCACTTTAATCAATAGGTCTGTTCCGGTATATAATACAGAACATTTATTAATCAATCGACACTTTTAATAAATATATGTATGTAAATTTAAATATCATTTCAGCTGATCTGAAATAACACAAATCGATGGCATGGTAACCACTACTAATTGCATTTAATGATTCACTCGTTTACACTACGCGCTGGTTTGTTTGAACTTTGTGCGGTGATCAAGCGTGACGCGACTCTGCATAAAATTAAAATTAAATACGAGATTACGTAGAGCTTACAAGCGATTTGTAAAAATGGCAATTTGAAACAATAATGTAATTGCAAATTACGTATCGCTAATAAGCCAAGCTACATTGTCAACGTATCGTTATGAAATAAACTATGTGCTAAAAATATACGCTTACGGGTATGACTTCAGCCTGGATGAGTCGAATGTAAGAACAATTTTCGAATTTTTGCGAAAATATTCTTCAGATTGCAGTAGTTTGTAACAGTGTATTAAAGCTTAATTGGGGGCTTGTATCATTAAAGCATAATCATGTAAACTGCCACTGTTAGCTAACATTTTGGCTTGGCTGTAATGTGAATGCGGCACGCCACGAACAGCTGAGCGGTGGCGTGAGGCCGTCGTACACACCCACATGCATACACACAGATGCTGTACATATGTAAGTATGTATATACATATGCCTGAATATGTACCTAGGCAGGGCACATAAGGAATATAAGGGAAACGCAATCAAAACAGAAGAAACGAAAGGTGCGCACATATCGATATTGGTAATTTATAAGCAACGCCCACGCATACAGAGACACAATTTACATACATACATTATTTGGGTTAATCTACTTACGGTTCACGCAGCACCGGCGCAATTTTGTACAGGCAATCGAGGAACTGTTCGTCCAGGCACCACACACTCGGTCTCAGCGGCTGGCTGTGTACATTGAGAATCCGGAATAGAATGCACACAAACACAGCGAGGAGGGTTAGAAAGGCGGTGGACATCTTGAGAGGATATGTGGGGTCTGTCTCCTCGTGACCTCGAGAACTTTAATAATGTTGAGTCCTATAACCTTGTTGTTGTTGTTCTTGACTTGTCACTTCCGTTTTATACACTTGATTTTTTAAAGAAGTGTCAAATTTTTCCAAACGAGCTCTGTAACATATTTAGTTACAGGTAGTAATATTATATCTTTTTTCTCTTTTTTTTGTATTTCTGAAGCTTACTAAGTTTTTTTTACTGCTGGCGGGACGAGTGACGAACGAGGTGTTACTACTACTTTGAAACGATAGCGATTCACACATTCACACAATCAGTGCACACACACACACACACAGGTACACGCGAAGCGAGCGGCAATTGCCGCGGAATGATCTAAAACGCGATACAGGATACAAGCCTTCAAATAAACAGTACATCGACTTATTTTAAATATATAATTATACTTTTTTATATTAATCAATTTAAGTTCAGTTTCCAAATCGTCGTAAATTAGCTAGTATTATATCCTCGGTCAACGGCGCACGAACGTCTGGTTTGTTTTCAACAACAATAATGTTATTCATGCGCCGATGCTTTACTCAAAATGGCACTGTTAAGCTTCTCCCTCTTTTTCAGATGTTGCGCACGGTACGCTGTTCATAAGCTACTGTTAATGTAAACTCACTGTTAAATCATGTTTTTATTTTATTTACATTTTACATGTTATTATTATTGCATTTCTTTTTCACATACAAAATAAAATAAATTAGTGCATGTCTCATCGTTCATGCCATACCGTCCGTCTATATTCCACAATTGTCCACAATTTTCATGACCTCCGGCATTATCAGGGCTGCCTTTGGGATACCAATTCAAATATTCAGCAAGGCGACCTGTTGTATGCGAAAGGAATTCACCCTCATGGGTAAGATCATTAATATCAATCCAATAGGATTTCGGTTTCTTAAGCTGCGCTACAAGCACATTGAAATCCTCATCACTTTGCAAACTAACTAAATGTCCACCAAGATTCTGGCATCTGTATGCGGCAGCAAACCAATTCATCCGATGTTGATCCTCAATATAATAATATTTACTTCCGAATTTCTTAAACAATTTGTTTTGATTTATCGACTGTTGCTCATACTTGAGCAATTTCTGTTCATGAGCCTGAACTTTATCTCGCAGCAATTTCAATTCGTTTTTTAAATGTTCCAACTCCGATCGGGAAAACACTTGGGGACTCTGATTGTTTGGATATACCTGTGCCTGCAAGATGCCCGCATATTCCATTATAGGCTTCACCGATTTAAAACAGTATCTGCCACAAGTATTCTCCAGTTGTTTCTCTTCGTGACAAGACTATAATAAATCAAAAAACATGTATTTCGTAATATTTTTAGATTATACAAAAGATAAGCGTACCTCGCTTGCCACAGCCCCAATCAGCACGGAGATGAGCAGCAAATATTTAAAACACTTCATTCTGATTCCCTCAAAAGTCAACAAAAAACTATAGTTGGGATTCAGATGATCGCTTTTAATATAGAAAAGATTTTTTATATTGAGTGCATTTTGTAGCACATGTATTTGTTATCAACATAGTAGACTGATTAACAAAAAAAAGTCACCTCAAATATATATTTACAGTCTAATGTACATATTCGTATATACCTAAGTATATTACGTTTACTATTCCTCAAATAGCTCACATATGAATGACATGCTCTGATCACATCTCTCATCGTTCATGCCGGTTATATTATCATTTCTGATCCAGAGATGGGCACAATGTTCGTTGCCACCCATATTATTTGGATTATTGACAGGATACCAGAAGAGAAATGGAGCAAGAAGACCTGTAGTGAGTGAACGGAATTCTCCCTCTTTCGACAGATCATTTACATCGATCCAATATTTTTTCTCACGGTTCAACATGGTGGCCATTGCATCGAGCTCTTGTTTATTCTGGAAACTAACCAAATGGGCGCCCAGCTCGGTGCACTTGTTCGCCGCAGCAAACCAATTGAGCTCAACTTTCTTCTCAAGATAGTAGAACTTGCTTCCGATTTTATTGAACATTTTGTGTAGGACTCTCAGTTGTTGTTCCGTCTTCAATTTCGTCTCATATACATTAACTTTGGATTGCAGAATCTCCATAGCACTTTCGAGTTTTTCAAGTCTTGAATGAAATTCCTCCTGTTTGTGATTATCTTGTCCGTGTTTTTTCAAGCTGGCCGTATGTTCCAAAATAGGCCGGACTACCTTAAAGCAGTAGCCATCGCAAGTATTTTCCTGCCACGAAAGCTTAATGAAAACAACTTTCAAGTGATATTAATATAGTATTATAATAATAAGCTCACCTCAGTGGTACTCAAAGCAAATAGCCCTGATAGGACCAATGCTTTCAAAATTAATTCCATTGTATTTTTATGTTCAGCTTCTCAGCTACGACAGAATAAACTGAACACTGGTACTGGAAAACGAGCAGATGAACAGCATCGAGTGCATTATCAAAATGGGAAAGACCCCAAGTCACATGGATCGTCGACCTAAGATCGGCAAGACAAAAAAGTTATATGACTTTAAATATATTTAGTATAAGCAGCATCGATAGCATAATGGACAAAATGTAACTACCGTGCATGCTTAAAAACCTATGAAAGCTTTTTTTTAGATGTCTTTTAATTAAAATAAATATCACCCTCTGTAAAAATAATAAACATTTAAAATATACGCGGCAATCGTAACATGTGATTGCATTACAGTGTGGTGGAAACCGATTGGCAAACTCAAAAACAAATATCGATATATCGATAGTTTAATATTCACACGACAAGAACACGTACGTGCGCAATTATATGCATGTGTGTGAGTGCCGCAAGAAGAATAATGGAAAATTGTAGTTCGAAATATGTTGCTCGTCATCAGCAGCACAGTTAGACCAACCGCCGTTTAACGTTATACGTAAGTAAGTAAAAAAATGGGTATAACTTAGCACTATCTAATAACGCCTATTCCAGGTTATGTTTGGGTACCGCAGCAACAGCAACAACACAACAAAAACAAGAAGAAAAGCAACAGGAACATCGTTGCCCGGCACATTTAATACACGTTTCAAAGACCAATATATATATTGAATATATGTAATAATCACCTACAAAATGATGGAAATTCTGTGCCAATTAATTGGCCGGCTACTCTGGTTCTCCATCGTTACCTACGAACTGTTGCAGCTAATCTGGCGTCGATTGCATGCGCTAGCCAGCAGGTCATATGACTATTGGCAATGTGATCAACGTGCTCTGTTCGAGCGAGCCGTGCACGAGCTGCAAAAGTTGCCACAGCATCTGGTGCTCATTATCGGACCCGATGAGTGTTACGTGGATGTGGAACAATTGAAACGCATTTTCGGTTACGCCCAAATTGTTAGCATTCCCTACATAAGTGTCTACGATAGACGTACTCCTCGCGATGGTTACGTGGACGTATCGCGTATCTGTCAGTCGTCCAATGAAGGCAAATCCTATCTGTGGCCGCCCGAACAAACGAAGAATGAACAAAAATTTCAAAAAAATGGCTATAAAACAGATCATCATCATCATCATCGCATAACAAATGGAATGAACGGAAATGTAAGCAATGGTGCGAAGTACGAGCAACTGCAGGTGAGTTATCGCTCAACCAAAGAGACTGATAAGCGCTTATCATAAGCTCACGCATACGATGTGTCAAAGTTTCGATAGAAGCACTTTCACTTCTATTATTAATTATACCATGTACAATAGTACAGATAAGTTGCCGGAATTCTTTGCTGCTGTATTCTAATCTCTCTTTTTTCTAGGTCTATCAAATCGATGGTACGGATGGACATGCGCTGATTACGGATGTCTGTCGTGAGCTATACGAGAAGCGCAAGACAAGCGAAGTGCAGGAGCTGTTGAAGGAGCGCCAAGCGCTTACCGATGCCATCGATGCAATGCTGAATAAACGACTTGGATTCGCGGTGCCAGAACCCGAACTGGGCATCGTTTTCTCCAGGCAGACATGCATCTACGGCCTGCTGCCATGGCATGCACGTTTCACTGAGTTCCATACGCATCATACGGGTGAATACTTTGGACCGAGAGAATTTGTACGAGTGCTTTATAAGTATGCACGCTGCGAGCAGCGATGGGGCAAATGATTCGGCTTCAAAATAATCAACGTCATCCGGCATCGTCTATTCATTGAGTTAGTTAAGTTTAATTAATTAAATTAATTACGTAGTTAAGCAAGTGTTCGAGTCTAGTTTTGTAAGTGAAAGTGAAATATGAAAAAAAAAGACAAAGATCGTATACAGTTTGTGTTATAAAGAAGGAGAAGTTTCATTGTAAAGTTCTTGTTTATCAGTTTTGGCATAAATATTGCTGCTCTTTCCTGTAAGTTGGTTAACTTAGTTTCTAGTGTTAGATTTAGTTTTAAAATTTCGCATTGTAATTTAAACTCGCTGCTCCTCTTACTCCTGTCCGCGCTGGGCATGTCGCTTTTCGAGTAGATTCACTTGCGTGAGATACTGACTCCTGTCCATGTTCTGTTTACCCGAGCTGCTGTTGGGCATTTGCTCCTGTACCAACTGGAAGGAGTTGCGCAAATCATCTAGCGCATTGGCCAAGTCCTGCTTGATGTTGGCGAACTCGGTGGACATTAGACCTAACTTGCCCAGCAAGAAGTTCAGATTGGTATCCATGTCGATCATATGCTTCTTGGTATCATCCACCTTGTTGCTCAGCCCGGACATGCTGCTATATGTGGCGTTCACGTAGCCAATGTGCACGGTCTGCATCAGTTCCAGCAATTTCTTGTTCTGATTCAGTTCACTGCCCATTATGGTGATCTGATGCCATACTTGTTCCAGTGCCGTCTCCATGGATTCGCTAACATTGCGCTTTGTATCCAACTGGGTGCTGATCACGGTGCCATTTAGCGCGGTGAAATTATTGTGCATCTGGCCAGTTAGCTCGGCAATTTGATTCTCCACCAGCTGACTGATCTGCTGCACTATCTGCAGGGTGACAAACTCGATCTTGTGCTGTGTCTCCAGTGCCAGATCCGAATTGGTCATTATGATGCTGTTGAATTTGTCCAGTGACTCGAGTCCTTGGTTCATCTTGTTTTGACTAACGTTGGCCTGCTTGTTGAACTCGTTCAGGGTGCCCACATCGCTGACCAATTGCTTGAGATCGGCCTGTATGTTGGCCTCTGCCTGCTGCAGTTGCTCGGTGGTCTCACGTAAACCTGTAGATGATGGATAAGTAAATCAGCTGGATTTTTACACCATTCCCGCCTCCACTTACCCTTCTGCTGTACTGCAGTTGCCTCCGTCTTGAGGGCGGCCAGCGCATTGAGTGTTTCATTGTTCAGTTCCTGAATGTATGCCTTATCCTTCTCGTTGAGACCTACTGGTGCCAGCAAGGGAGCTGGTGGTGGCGGCGGCGGCGGCTGCGATGTGATATTACGCAGCTGGACGAGATCGGCACTCATAGAACCCAAACGTTCCATCAGCTTCTGCTCGAATTCAGCGTTGTTCTTGGGCGGCGCCACGGTGGTGACTTCTGTGGCACGAAGTTGCTCCTGCAACTTAGCCTCAATCTTGGTCACGAGCTCCTCGGTCTTAGGCAAACGTTCGAAACTTTGTTGACTCTGCTCCGCCGTCTGCTTATTGCTCTCAATCAACTTGTTCACGCTGGCACCCAGCTGCTTGAGCTCCTCGAGCAACTGCTTGTTGATCTTCTGCTGCTCCTCAACGAATGCATTGGGCAAAGCAGGTGCAGCGATCGCATTGGCAGCAACTGCGGATTTCTTAGAGCATTCATCATTCTCTCGCATCCATTTGAACATGTGATCGATATCCTGATTGAACTTATCCGACTGCGCATTGTACTTCTCCTCTTGCTGGAAGGGAATTATAGTTGGAAAAAAGGTTTGCTGGAGAAGATTCAGTTTACTCACTGCTATCAGCATGGTCTCTATCTGACTGACACGCTCGTCCAGTCGTCCAAAGATGCCATTGATTGGCTCCAAACTCTTCTGACCCTTCAGCAGCGATTGCATGGCCTTCTTCATCAGTTCACCCAGTGCACGCTCACGATGCTCGTGCCGCTCCAGCTTGCTGTCAAGCTGATTGTATGAGAAGATTAGCGACTTGAGCGTGCCGCTTAGTTCTTCATTGCTGCAAGGGGGGAACAACACATTAGAAATGTTTATTTATTGTCCAAGGAAAATCCAAATCTCTTATCTGTCCGGAATGTTATAAATATTTTTAATTACCATGCAGGAAAAATTCCCCCTATATATTATATAATCCAAAATACTTGATACTAATTTTCAAATTCTTTTCAAATTACCCTCATTAATCTTCAAGGGAGGAGGGGGGTGGCTTGGTACCAGCACCGACTGTTTATGGCCGGTCATAAACGTTGATCTCTCTCTAGGGGCTGAGATGAGATCGACGCGTAGATCTCGAGATCAATTCTCGTAAACCATTGCCGGAGCCCACCCTGACTGCTAATAATTTTGTATATCATGCTCATCTCAGCGCCAGTCTGCTCAGGGTCAGAAAACCTTTTAAATTATAGATGGATGCATATGTCTGGCCTGTGTATGTGTGTGTGTGTGTGAAATGCATTGATGCTGATAGATATGCAGAGAACGGGAGGCAGGGAGGGAGGCGAGTAGTGCGTGATAGGCAACATATGCTGCATGCTGGCAGTGCAGCCAGTACCACCCGCCCGCCCCCCCCGTCGTTCCATTACCAACTCCCCCATTTGCATGAAGTGTGTGTGCCCGCGCGGGGGCCAAAAATAAACAAATAAACAGGCGGAACACAGCCAAGACGGAACAGCAGGAGAAGCATCTCAGTTTCTTTGAAGGCAATAGTCATTAGTTTTGGCAGTGCTGTCAGCCTAGAGTGGGCAGGGGCAGGAGCAGGAGGAGGAGGGGAGGAGTAGTTGAAGGCGTTGCCCTATGGCAGGCAGCATATGGCATAAAGTGGCCAGCAGCTGGGGGAGATTAGGTGTGGGAAGTATGAAGATCGGCTGCGTCCTGGCGCCGCAGACACTTCGTACATTTCCTACCCCTCTCTACAACCCTCCCCCCTCTCCATGGTTGTGCAAATATTTTTAGTGCATTATGTTTCAAATCCGTTTGAGAAATCCAATATCAAAGTGTGAACAATTTTACGACTTGGAGTTGTCTCTTTTATCTCTACTCGGAAATAGCGCCACCATATGTTCCAAAAGAGTTTTTTTTTATGGATTTCCTAAAACTTTCTCAAACACTTCAAATGCATTTTGTGCACTTGGAATGGAAAGATTTATAAGTGAATCAGGGATGGGAAAAGCTTTTGAAAATAATTTTGAAGTGTTTGAATGGAAGATATATATGATTGAAATCTCGCTATAATATTCAAATTTGTAATAAAAGCTCTTAAAATATCATAAAAAAAAAAACTTTCTCAAGTGCCCAAACTCATAATATTTAATATTATATAACACTCTAAACGATATATGCCAGCTAACTATAGTTACCAATCCATTTTCAAAGAATTCCCATTCATTTTTAGTTCTAATCTGATAAAAAAAATATTCTAGGAATTTGTGTACTTACGAGACGGCCGCCGATGCGCCAGACGTCTGCCAGAGACCCAGGCCAATTAGGGCCAGGAACACCAATGCAATTGATGGTGCTGGATTATGATGATGAGATGCAGTCGCCATTTCGTCGTTGCGTGCCGATCGATGTTTTCCGGTTGATCTCCTCAATTAGAGTGCAAATCCCCAACGTGGCTGAAGTGCGTGATCTGATCGAAAATTTAGTGCAAAATATATATAGATATATAAATTGACGTTTCGTTTACAATTCGAGGATAGTTTATTTTAAAATGCAGCGCGAAATTGTTTAAACAATGCCAAAAACAGGCAGCTGCAGCTTATGCGATTTTAAATTTTTGTTTGTTTAAACAATTTTTTTTTTTTTTTTGTTGTTTATGGATCGAACAATGCCGTCAATTGGTTCCCTCTTGCTTTGCCATTGTTTATAATTGGGAGCCTCGCATATAGTAGATGGATGGCAGATGCATTCATGCATATATATCTGGCATTTCTATAGATGGCCATAAAATTGCCAATGGTCTGGCGTGCACCAGATCTTTTATGGGGCGATGCAATGGAAATGAAATTGGGTCAGAAATATGCAAGTGAAATGTCATTAATTACTGTTAATTAGCACATCGGGGAAAGATTTAAGAATATATACCATACATATATAATAAATATTAACAGTATACCAGAGGTATATGTCATTTATGAATTAATTAATTTGGATTTACGCATAAAACAACTCAGGGTCCTTATCGCGTCTATAGATACTGTTTATTTAGGTTAAAGGTTTGATTATACACGAACGCTATGATCGCTGGAATTCAGACAACTATATAGTATATATAGACAGCGTGCTAGGCAGATTGTTACGAAAATGAATACATGAATAATTTACAATAATTATAAAAAAGAAATCATACAAACTTCAAAGATAAAATAGAGCCCAATGTGGTAGCTGATATGTGTATATTATTTAAGATATTTTCCAAAAACTAGTATATTAAACATAGATCAAGTCTAACACAATCACTTTCACATTTAACTATTTCTCTTATAGATCAAAGTCAACAACGTCCTCACTGCACGAGCAGCACAAACTGAATGAGCATAAGATGCTGCTGTCAGGCACGAGGCAGAGGTTCGGTTCTTTCTGATAATGTTAGTGCTAACGAGAGAAAAAGAGAGAGAGAGCGCGCTTCTGAGAGAGAGAGGGCAAAGCACTGAATGTTTCTTATTAAATGTAATTAAAAGAGCACTCTCATTGCACATTGCAAGAGCATTACATGTTAATCTTCCCGCATCCTAGTTTCAGCTGACTGCCGGCAACATAAGAAACGCAATTGAATCAAAACACAATTTATTCTAATACAAAACTATTAAAACTATTCAATGCAGTTTCTTATGCGGCAGCGGCAATATCAAGCCAATAAAACTGTAATAAATATGCATATAGCAATTTTATCACATTCGCAGTTCAAGTTCTTCATATCTTAATTAATTCACAATATTTAAACTAAATATTGGCGCCAAGTAACTAAAGCGTCTTCCAACACTCATAACTTTGTCAAAAATCATCAAAGTGTCGTGGAAGATAACATTATCTAACAGAGTATTATAAATCTATGGTCTGAATTGAATTCTTTGGTATGAAGGTTTAAAGATGACTTAATGTATAATATAATTAAATTAAGATCAAAGTACGATATCGATATATACACTACTTCATGACAAAAGCTGATTGCTGCGGATATAGTGAATGAATAAAATTGATCGACTGACTATCGACCAACCACCACACAAAACTTCATTAAATCAATCTGGATGCCGGCAAAAGTTTTCTTTATTAAATATAATTTAAAATCAGCATGACTGATAATAATTGGCGGGACCCGTTTTCATGGGATGATTTGGCAAATGACACGAGCGCCAGCAACGAAGAGAATGCATGGCGTGCACAGAAATTATTATTGGCTAATGATACTCGGTAAGCAACATTAAAATATAAATTTCGAAAATGTAATTTACCAAATATTTTATGCAGATTACTGGACGAAACAGCGCAATTTGGAGTTCTTAACGACCATCAAATGGATATGGCCAGTTTCAGAAAAATGTATATGACGGAGCGCCTATGTGGCTGTCAAAAGTTGCTGCAGAGCAGCCGGCGGGATCGTGGACACGGAAGCGAATTTACAATAAATTGGCCGACTCCGTCAGAAAAAATTTTCGAGAGACCATGTCGCGGACTATATGAAAGTTGCAAGCAAAGTGAATACAAAATAAATAACGTGCAGCCAAAAGAAAAAATCGTGGATAAACCGATTTCCAGCTCCACTGCAATTTCACCGCCCACTGCGTCGCCCGTTTACGAAGGCTTTCGTACTGCACGGGAGCAATTAATGTTACAGGACTTGCAGGTAAAAATATAGCTTATTTTACTTTTATTCTGGGCAACATTTTAATTCGATTTTCTTTTTTTTTTCAGAAAAATAAGCAAAACCCCGCAGCGGGAACAAGTAGTGGGGATATTATGAACTATAAAAAGAAATCCTTGGGTGGACGAGGACGAGGAGTCAACTCAAAATTTGTGCCACCCATTCCATCAAACGAAAAGTGAGTAAGGAAAAATTGCCTTATAGAATCTACTTAATGCTTTTTGCTTATCTCTATGAATTATTTACTCAGTACTGCATGTAAAAATGCTGCTCCAGCACAACAAAAAGAACCCGCCACTCCCTCCTTCTCGGTTCCACCTAATTTGGCTCACCTTGATGCTCTAATGGTGGAGCAAATTATGCGGGAAAGTATGCACAAGTACAAGAGTATAGGTAAGATTATATACAAGAAAGAAAAGTATTAGTTCTTACATTATTCGCAATTTGTTTTCATAGCCTGGGAGGATGTTGCTGGCCTGGAGTATGCAAAATCAACTTTTATGGAAACAATTATACATCCATTACAGCGTCCAGATTTATTTAAAGGCGTGCGTCGTCCACCGCGCGGTGTTTTGCTATTTGGCCCACCTGGGACAGGCAAGACTCTGATCGCAAAGTGCATTGCCTCCCAGTCGAAGGCAACGTTTTTCAGTATTAATCCGTCATCGTTAACCTCCAAGTGGGTGGGCGAAGGAGAAAAACTGGTCAAGACGCTTTTTGCTGTCGCCGTTGCACATCAGCCAGCGGTAAGTGCGTCGGAAAATCCCAATCGGATTCAAACTTATAATACATATTTGAACATTATAGATCATATTTATGGATGAGGTGGATTCGCTGTTGTCGCAACGCTCAGATAATGAACACGAGAGTTCGAGGCGCTTGAAAAATGAGTTTTTTATACAACTTGATGGTGCTGCGACAAACGAAGATGATAATATCATAATCATTGGAGCCACAAATCGACCACAGGAATTAGATGAAGCTGTCCGTCGACGTTTCGTGCGTCGTCTATATGTGCCTCTGCCAGCAAAGCAGGCACGTCAACAGATTATTGAGAAGCTTGTAAAGCAAGTACATCATATTCTAACTGATGTACAAATCGAAGGCCTCGCTGAACTTACCGAAGGTTATTCAGGCGCGGATATGGACAGTTTGTGTAGGTATGCAGCAATGCAGCCTTTACGTTCCCTAAGCAGTTCACAAATTGATACAATCGAAGCGGAACAGGTGATTATAACCAAATACATTTAAATAATTTCAACACAATATAAAATATTCCTCATTTTACAGTTGCCAGCAGTTAGAATGACGGATTTTCTGATGGCTCTTCAACACGTTTCCAAAAGCGTATCCCCAGACGATGTTCAGCGATACGTTTCGTGGAATGAAATTTATGGAATTAAACACTAAGGTTAATTGGTATTTTATGGTGTTTTCTTAAGTTTTTATTTCAATGTTTATGCTCATCGTTGGAAGTGAATAAATAACATCTACCATGTAACAATTCGAATACAAACAAATATTCTATATGCTTTGTAGTTGTAAATTTATTTCTACTTTGACTATCACATGTCACATTTATCTATAAATTGAAGTTGTCATATCGGAATGCTCTGACTTGCTTTAACTCGTAACATCTGTCCATGCAGAGTACACTTTGAAGAAGGGTTAATTTAACTATATAGTATTTTTGTTTTGTTTCTTATTCACAGCACATAAAATTAACACTTGTATACATCAGATTTAATTAACATTTATGGTATATGTATGTGAAGATTAGGACTAGGTTTTTTTATAGAGGGCTATGTTCCAGTACATTTAAGTTGCCACTAGTATGCTTTATAAAAGCATCAGAAGAGCCTGTAATAGTGTCGGAATTACTTATGCATAAACATAAAATTAAAGGAACACCTAATATAATTGAAACATTATATATATCCAACTACTTATTACGATTACTGATTCTACTCTTTAATCGGTGGAAATACGTAATCATCACTCAGACTATTTATATCCACATAAGTGGTCTTAGGGCTTAATACCCTGTAGAGAGCATCGAAAGTGGGCCGCTCCTCGGGATCCTCCAGCCAGCACTGCAGCATAATCGTGTACACCTGTGGCGTGCAAATTTCGGGTCGCTCTAAACGATTACCAGCCAATAAGAAGGGTATTAATTCGCTGTTACTGATAGTCGGATATGGAGATGCACCCAATGTGCCAATCTCCCAGAGCACAACACCATATGCCCAAATGTCGCTCTTGCTGGAGTATACATTATCTCTGATGGCCTCAATGGAAAGCCATCGCAATGGCAGCTGCATAAAAATAATAGATAAATAAGGTTAATATAGCTTCTTTTCTCACTCTACTTTTCCTTTACCTTTCGTGTTTTTGTGTTCGTATAGATGCCGTGTCTGGATAGACCAAAGTCTGATATCTTTAGTGTCTTATTACTGTCAATTAGCACATTCCGAGCAGCCAAGTCGCTGTAAAAAGGAATAAAGTTGTGTCATTGACGTTTAGTAAGAGAAACCAGGTACATCCCGACAGTGAAGTTAAAAGTTTTTCCATTTTCCAGAGTACCAATGTACAATGCAATTAAACGTTATATATATAAACTTAATATACCAAAGCCTTAGCTGTCTTAGGCCTAATTGAGGGCTCATTAAAACTTTTTTAAGTGAAGATCCACATTCAGATAGGCCTTACCGATGCGTAATCTCTTGTTCCTCCAGAAATCGCATTCCATTTGCAATTTGCAGCGCAAAATTGTGCAGCTCTTTGTTGTCAAGTATATACTCGAAGGATTCCTCGTCCTCGACAATTGTATATGTGGCTGCATTAGAACAAAATTTATAGTAAAAATAAAATATTACTGATTTAGTAAATCATACTTTCGGCAAACGAATGATGGGGCTGCTTAGGACCAATGCCATTGCTTGCGAATTGTCCAGCTGCTCCTTGGCCTGTCGAGGAGTTGGAAGTCGAGTTCTCTGGCTCGTTGCTCTGACTGGAAGCCTTTAATTCAATGTAGTTTACACTCTGAGGCCTTGGCGTTGCCAAATTATAGCCTTCATTTCCAGAGGTTGATTTTTCTAACCTGCCCGTTTGATGATTAGCATTTCGAGTTTTTGGTTGTCCCAGCTCCTGGCGTACGGTACGCAAATAGTTAAGCTAGAATACACAACAAGTTGAAATGGTCGATCGGTATGAAATTACATATAATTAACTTACCAGATTACCACGTCCCACATACTCCATTATCATTAAATAGGGCGCCCGGATGGTGCAACAGCCCAGGAAGCAGACAACATTATTGTGAGTACCGACACCTTTGAGCATCTCAATCTCCGACAAAAATTCTGCTACCTCGTCTGCCGTTGGGTTGGCTAAAGTGTAATCCGATTAATTATTTATTCCTTTTATAATGCATAAATAGCACTTACATTTCAACTGTTTAACGGCAACAATTGTTGTGCCACGCATACGGCGCAAATTAACGGCAGTCGCCTCATGAACCCTTCCGAAGGCCCCCTCTCCCAGCATGCGACCAATGTGTATCGCTGAATGCGGCACTTCGAATATGTCAGCCAGCCCCAGAGCCTGTGATTGCTATGGAAATGAAATCAAATTAATTTTAATTTAACTGCTTTAACAAAATAATTAACAGGCATTGAAATAATGAATAATGTACATGGAATTCCTGTTTTATGAGCTTTACATGGGCTTACCTCCACATACTTGTCCACATAATTGATATTATCCTCCATTCTGTGAATTCGTAAAGTATTATTTAAAGAGAAAAAATTTCAAACATGTAAAAACAACTCACTCAACAGGAGATGCAGCCAGAGATTGCATGTATATGCGTTCTTTGTGCAAATGGGCCTTGGATCGCGCCCGTCGACGTCGCATCAGCAGAAAAACTAAGCCTGTTATAATAACGACAATAAGCATGGTGGCCATAATGATGAGAGAGTTGCTCTGCAATCATAACAATTGAAATATATCGAATAGTAATTCCCTCCTGTGGCAGAATACACACCAGAGTGACATCGTTGCTTATCATCATGGGATGAGAGGGAACTATGCGGAAAGAGAATTATAAATTGAGTGTAGCTCACAGCTGACATAAATTAACTCCTACTTACCTGGTACTTTTGTAACACTGCGTGGTCCCTCACAGCCGGTTGGATCTATGATAAGAGCCTGCAGGTTGAGAGATGCCTTCTCCTTCAGTTGTGTGCCCAGCTTAAGTGTCATATTACCATCAAAGCCCTTAGCAGTTGGCTTAAAGTGCAATTCACTGAGATTGTAAATCCGGTTGATTAAGTTCTTCAGTACACCTCCCCACGGCAGCGAGGGATTGCTCTCTTCGTTGATTCTGCCGGATTCGAGTGGTTAAACAATTGTTTAAAGATTCTCTATTCAAACGTTTCTCACTTTAATTGCATTTTGTACGCCTGAAGAGCTTCGTGAAGATGACTATCCTGTTCCTTGCGCAGCTGCTCGTTAGCCAGTATGGTGAAGCCAATGACTATGGTATCGTTGGCCTGCATTTTGGCTTTAGCATACACTTTGGGTGGTGTGGGCGATAGCTGACAGGAACACTTCCCGGCCACACAATCTGCAAGAAGAGGAAAAACCGCAGTTAGGCAAACGATATTCTTCCTCTCTGTAGGGTTACATTGCAATTACGTGGTATGAAGACGCGCATTGAGCGTCGCACGAGCAGATTGGATGTCTCTACCGTTACATTGTATTGGCAACCAAACATATAGTTACAATCGCTAGACTCAACATTCAGATTAGGACTCTGGGGCAAATATATGAAGTTTCGTGGTTTTCCCTTAATTGTGTACTCGCTGCATGGCGCATCTGGACAGCGTGTACTGTTTACAGCGCTGACGAGAACGTTGTAAGTGGTGTCTAAAAAAATAAAAAAAAGTGTTAACAAATCTTGTACTTTTATATTAATCCACTCACCATTGGGAAGATTGTCCTTCCAGTGTACCTGCAGACGTGGTATCCTTTGCATATACAGTGTGACATTCGTGATCAGCTCGATAATTTCACCCCTCCTCGTTGGCCTTAGCTGCTGATTTCAATAAGACGGAATGGGGAAAATAAGTGAAATCTTGAGGATTAGTATATTGTATGTAGAACTATTTGTGCGGTGACTTGGCTGATGCCACAAACATAAGTATTCTGACATTTAAAAGCATATTTCAGAATCAAGTCAATTAATAATCTTAATAATACATCGAGTGGAAATGACACCAAAGACTAGTTTTCGAAATGAATTAACTGGATCTTAACTCTCTACTTACGTTAGCTTTGCTTCTGTGCACTTGGCCTCCAGCCGAATTAAAATCAATTGGAATGGTTTGTGGGCTGGCTGGACTGGCTGTTCTATTCATATTGCTATTGTTGTTGTTGGGATTGTCGATGGCATTTATGGAGGAACCCAAAATTGTTGGCATTGTTGTTAATTTTACATCAGCTTCAGCTGCAAAATCCATGGGCAGAGTGACGACGGATACCGAAGTGGGAAAGATGTTGTTGTTTGTGGTTCTATTGACCGTCAGCCCGAACACGTTGCTCGGCAACAGCAGGAGGAGCATTGTGTACGGGACGAGGAAATTGCACAAATTTAGCCGCGGCATTTTAATGTTGGCTTCTTCTCATAATCACAGAATATTTGCTGCCCACAACGATGAGTTTCTGAAATAAGTACATAGTTGGATTAACTTGGATTTTCTTAGATGCAATAGATTTAATGTAGAATTTATCCAATTAATTAAGAAGCGTTAAAACTGACGGCGGAGAGCTCTGACAGGGCTTGCAATTTAATACGACAAACGAAATCGATATGCGCTTAAATAAACAGAAAGACAACAGACACACACTAATTATGATAATTTGTAAAAGTTAATTAGCTCTCTTTTGGCAAAGTGCCACTTAAACGTAAATTGCTTATACATACTCTCCCGAAACCACCCGCCAAGCTCGTTTCCGTTTGGGTTCGCTGTTGGATGATGCATGAATATCATAAGCCACAAATGCAAACAATATTTTGTAAAACAAACAGTTCTACATATGTACATACATATTTATATACATATTAATGCGCATAATTCGCATTAAATTCGTGTAAAAGGTTGTCATTGACTAATTAAGTCAATTAATAAACAATTATCGATCGTAATTTGCTATCGATAATCAATCAAAAATACTAAAAAAAAGTAAACAATCGAACGTCAAAATACTTGGCAGTTGCAATTCGCTTAACATTGTCTTCAAAGTCACAACACATGGAGGGAATTATACAAAAACAATTCATGCTTGTGAGCATTCACTTAGCTAAGTTAAATTGTTAGCAAAACAAACTGCAACACGCGACAACAAAAACGACGATGAAAGCAACAACAACAACAAAATAAATGGTGCACTTCAAAACAGAACTTGCACTTGCCTGCACTAGTGGCTGTGACTGTATGTGTGTGTGAGTGTGTGTGTTTGTTTGTTTACTGGCGGCACCTGTTATCGCCCCGTCAAAAGACGACGCAATGTCGAAAGGCACTACAAGGGGTTGAAGAGAGAGAGGGAGAGAGAGAGAGAGTATGGCAAATTATTCAACATGGATGGAGTGAGTGAGTGCATCTACAAGCTTGGATATCGGGATGCACAGTTGCAATTATCGATTGTCAAATGGAAATCTACTTTATCAATCGATATCCTGTGCCAAAAAGGATGATATTCAGTAACTGCCAATTGAAAAAGTAAGTGATTTGAATTATTACTATTTCTTTTAATGTGTAGAATCATGCTATATTTAGTTTCATTTATTTAGTTTCATCTGTTATAATCTCATGTAGTCAATAATATATCAGCCTCTTTAGAAATATCATCTCCTTTTCATACTAGAAAAGAAAACATCTGGAGGTACTTAGAAAAGTAGCTAACCCAGTTATAAAAAATAATACGCAATTTTGTCATCAACCATTGTGCTATCACAATGACGCATCAGAATTTGGGAAAAGCTCTAAAGCATAAAATATACATTCATGGATGTGTATGAATGTGCATATGTACATAAATGTATTTAATTAATAGTCACATTTCTCGAACACATGGCGTTAATATTCGTAATAAAATACCATGTCGATTGAGTTTACATTATTCAATTGTAAAGACGCATTCTCTTTTACTTAGGGTTTTCGCGCATCTCGCATTTTCCCAGCCGCTAAGTGATTCCCAGTATTCCCTAGTATAATGGCATTGTGTGCATGTATGTGTGCGTGTGTGTGTGTGTCTGGCATCACACCATTCCTGACACTTGCTGAACGTTGAGTCGTCGCTTTAGTCGGAGGGATTAATGCGCGTACTTATAAATAATAATGCTAACAAAGCTAATTGTTGACACGACATTAACTGCGGCTACTGTGGCAGGCGAAGGGCAAAGGAAGGGCACCCAAAGCAGGGGGAGCTGTAGAGCTATAGAGCTGTGTCTACCATCAGAGGCAACTGTGGTATAGTCGCCCACAAGGCAGGTCATAAATTAAGCCATGTCACAACGTTTTTATGGCTTGGTAGCAGTTCGTTTGTTTTGGTTTAACACCCGCCCCTCCCCCAAAAAAACCCCCCACCTTGCACAGCCGCTCGAGCGCGCTTGTGTATGGTTTAGATGTATTGGTCAAAAGGAATTATCATACATACAAATATCTGAACAATCATGTGCAACAGCTGTGTAATATAATTACAATCTGGTTGAAATCAAAGTCATTAATTCATTTACAATATCAGTAAACCATATTATCTGCTTTGGAAAATTCCCTTTTGGTTAATCTATATATAAGAATTTTATTGCTTTATTCCAAAATTATGTACAAACTGGGATTAATTAGATTGCAGTCAATAGTTATAAGTAAATTTTAGTAAATTAAATTATTCATAGATAGCTTTTCCCTTGGTCTCACTCACAAAGACTGCCACATAGAAGAGACAGAAGGCGCTGATCACAGAACAAGACCACATGGTGGTGGCCAATCCAAGGTGATGCATCATCAGTGGAAACGCCTTTATCGATATGAAGGCAAAAATACTTAGGAAACTCACGCAGCCAGTTGCTGCCACTGCTCGAATCTTTTGGGGCAGCACCTCCACCAATACCACCATTGTCACCGAGATAACTCCAACGTTGGCCAAGAAAATGATGATGGCCATCAGGCTGACGGGAAGCCAAGCGGCATATGCCGTCAGATCTGCAATCGCTTCCTCGGCATAGTAGGCGTATACTCCAAATGCAGCAGTGCCCAAGGCGCTGCCAGCACAGGAGATTACAAGGAGAATTTTACGTCCATAACGATCCACCAGATAGATGGACGTCAAAGTGCCAACAATCTGTACAGCTCCAATAATGATGGTATTCGTGTTCGGATCCAGTTGGGTGCGCACCGTGGCAAAGATGTTGGACATGTAGCTAATGAAAGCGAATGTGCCCGTAAAGATGTTCCCAACCATCAGTACCAGACCCGTAAGAA
Source organism: Zaprionus tsacasi (assembly GCA_018904105.1). Taxonomy (NCBI): domain Eukaryota; kingdom Metazoa; phylum Arthropoda; class Insecta; order Diptera; family Drosophilidae; genus Zaprionus; species Zaprionus tsacasi. The sequence continues at coordinate 5,451,212 of JAEIFR010000631.1, forward strand.
TGGCTTTCAAAGCTCGCTTATTACCTGCCAATCCCATGAAGGAGCACAAGATATTATATATACATCTATAAGGACAGGGATGCTTACAGAAATCGGCTATGCTGAGCCCATCTTTGTTTTGATCCTTCAACTGCTGCTGAATGGCGCAGCGCATTTCGTCGTACTCCTTCTGAAAGCTGCTCAGGGACTCCTTACTGGGGGTGGGTCCATCGCAGTTGCGATAATACAACAATGATTGCTGGGCAGCCTCGTCTCGTTCCCAGCGCAGCAGTTGTTGCGGTGTTTCCGGGAATCGTGTGGTCAGCAGAAGATACAATACTGGCAGAATGACAACGGCACAAGGTATGACATGGTATGGCACATACGATGATATTATAAAGCCTGTCAGCACGCCAAAGTTCAGAGCGAGATTGAAAAACGAACACAGTCTGCCTCGGACGCTGCAGGGGGGGAATACATCAGTGGACTGTGACGTGTCCAGGGGACAATCATCTACTTACCTGCTGTCCGATATTTCTCCAATGAATATGGGCAGCACCACAAACAATCCACCACCCGTTAATCCCGCCGCGAATCTGGCCACATAGAGCCACTCAACGGATTGTGCAAAATAATAAATGAACCACACTCCCTGCAGAACACATACACATCGTACATATATATGTTTGTCAATTTCATTATTGGATTTCGTATAATTATTTCAACTAACCGTATTGGGTAGGGCCAATCCGTAGAGTGCAGCTTTGCGACCAAAACGATTCATTATAAAGGAATAGAACAAATTACCGGTTACACCACCCAGGCAGACAACGGACCCAACCCAAGATGCCTCATAAACATCAATCACAAAATTAAGTGGGGTCTTCTCCTCCGACTGCAACTGGGGCAGCATGGGCGCCAGCCAACCCAGTCCTATGCCATGACAGTAGACAATGAGTGTGGCTATAAGAAGTGAATATTGTATTTTTCTTGTTAACTATTCAAAATGTCAATCGATATCGCAGTTCCTTTAGGTTGTTATCGATAATTTGCATTTCTGCGAAGACAGTGAATTTTTGTTTATCTGTGACAGGTATTATATAGTGACTGACAGTTGCGGGTAATGCGATTACAAGCGAACCGTTGACCTTGCCTTTTATTGATAACTTTATATATATTATATAATATAATATATTCCACAATAAGCAGCTAGGAACACAAGTTTCCTGATTCTTATGAACTCATTTGTTTGAAAAAAAAGTGAAACATTTTGAAATTTTGGATCACGTACCACTCAGGGTGACCAACAGCTGGCGACGACAGTCTTTGGAAAAGATTCCAGTGTTAAGTAAGTTGAAAAACATAGTTATTCTATGTATTCTCTAGTACGATTAATTTTCTAATATTTGATTCGATTATCACAGTTTAATTGTTGCACTTGAAGCAAAGGATTCCTCAATTTTGTTTAAAACTTTTTCTTGAAAATATAAGACTTTGGTATCCTTTTTCCATGCTATTCACTTTTATATTTTTACGCACTAATTTACGGAATCTACGGCGTATTCAGCCCCTTCGAAGCTTCTGGCCTTAAATGACTTGTGAAATGAGAATGATGCTCTATTTATATGTAGGTTCAACCCGTGGCGTTCATTTTTTTGTATCTGTAGACGTATCTAAATTCCACATCAAATAAGAAATTTCATCTAAATCGTTGACGCCAAAAATCTCATATAACTTTCTCAGTTTCGTAATCTTTATAGGCGAATAAATCATCAGAGAGTGCGCGCAACACGAGTTGGAGGCTTGCACAGTATCCCAGAGACATACATAGTTCGCAATGTCTACCGGAACTGACGAAGTTGGAGGGCGTGTGACAACCCAATCACAGGCATGGCTCATGCCGAGTTTCTTGACCTAGGTGAATTTATTATGACACCTGGCAGTATACTTATGTACCAACTGTAAAAAGAATGCTACGGCCTTTTAGAGGGGCAAAAAGATAACAGACCTTATGTGTCTGGGAAAGAGCTTAAATTCGGGAGACTGAACGCAGCAACGTCGTACATCTAGATGAACTCAGTTTTATGCAAGTCATCAAGGAATGGAACGGAATAGATTATAAATTTGAACGAAGGTTTTTTGTTTTCATAAAATACGAGTTTATTTCAATCGAAATCTAATCTTAAGAATTATTACGATGCGAGTATGTACAGGTCATACAATTATCGTTCTTCGTCATTCATAAATCGATTTTCCTTTAGTCTCCTCGACAAAGATCGACACATAGAAGAGGCACAACGCACTGACAGCAGAACAAAACCACATGGTAGCCGCCAGACCGAAGTAGAACATCATCAATGGGAATGTCTTGAGGGATGTGAAGGAAAATAAGCTCAAGCAGGCCAGGCAGGCACTTGTAGCCACTGCTCGAATTCTCTGGGGCAGAACCTCCACCAATACCACCATTGTCACAGAGATAACTCCAACGTTGGCCAAGAAAATGATGAGGGCCATCAGACTGACGGGAAGCCAAGCGGCATAAGCCGATAGATCTTCATCTGTTTCCTCCGCATAAAAGGCATATACTCCAAAGGCAGCGGTACCCAGGGCGCTGCCAGCAAACGAGACTATAAGCAGAATCTTGCGTCCATAACGATCCACCAGATAGATGGACGTCAAAGTGCCAACAATCTGTACAGCTCCAATAATGATGGTATTCGTGTTCGGATCCAGTTGAGTGCGCACCGTGGCAAAGATGTTGGACATGTAGTTAATGAAAGCGAATGTGCCCGTAAAGATGTTTCCGACCATCAGCACCAGACCCGTCAAAATGGCCTTGGCAGCCCGCTTATTACCTGGCGAATCCGAAAATAATCAGAAATAAGGGATAGAGACAAAGACAGCTTATGGAGCTTACAGAAATCCGCGATAGTCAGTTTTTCTTTGCCCTCATCCTTCATTTGCTCCTGTATGGCCTGACGCATTTCATCGTATTGCTTTTGAAATTCACCCAGAGATTCCTTACTGGCAGCGGATCCATCACAATTTCTATAGTACTTCAACGAGCGCTCGGCGTCTTCCTCCCGTTCCCAGCGTATCAACTGCTGTGGTGTTTCCGGGAATCGTGTGGACAGGAAGATGTAGAGAAACGGCAGAGCGATCACAATTAAGGGAATCAAATAGTAGGGCACATACGATGATATTACAAAGCCCGTTAATATGCCCATATTGATGGTTAGATTGAAGAAGGAGCTCAGTCTGCCGCGTACGCTGGAATACCAATGGGGTTTATGCACTACATTGTTCTCTGGCCACTGGAGCAGACACTCACTCACCTTTTATCGGAAATTTCGCCAATAAACAGGGGCATCACTATAAACATTCCCCCACCGCCTATGCCATTGGCTGCCCTGGCCAGATAGAGCCACTCAACGGATTGCGCAAAATAGATGAAGATCCATATGCACTGCGGATATTATCATTCAATTATGGTATCGAATATTGGATGGATAAGCCAATCAAAACTAACCACATTGGGAACTGCCAGACAATAGAGCGCAACCTTGCGCCCAAAGCGATTCATTATGAATGAGTAGGTAAAGTTGCCCGTTATGGCGCCCATACTGATGACAGCACCCAGCCAGGATGCCTCATGGACATCAATAACAAAGTCCAGCGGAGACTTACCCTCTGTTTGCAGCCGGGGCAGCATGGGAGACAACCAGCCCAGTCCAATGCCATGACAGTAGGTAATGAGTGTAACTACAAATATTGAATAAGATTCAAGAATTGTTCTCAATCTAATTTATTCTTCTAGTGACATCACCGCAGGGAGGAGGATATAGACGTAATACGCCAAGTACTACAAATCAAATTGAGATTTAGATCGCATGGCTAATCCGTTCAACGTACTGTGTTATCTCGGTGACGTTATGAAATTAAAGCATCAAGAGATGCAAAGTGCGAAGTATTTTATCTAATATTTGTAGAGGCATTAGAACATCCGATTAAGCTGTTAGTTTCTGCCTTACAACAACTGATTATGTATTTCACAATTTTCCTAAATTTCATCCTTCACACATACCGCTCATTGTGACCCATAGTTGGCGTCGATAATCTTTACAAAAGATTCCCGTTTTAAACGTGTCGATTATCATTATCCTTATGCGTTGTAGAAACTTAGTAAAGCAATGATATTTTGTATTTATTTTAATATATCCTAGACTATATTAAATTTGTATATCACAGTGTTTGTTTCAAACTCATGAGAACGTCCTGACAAAGGGATATATGTATATGTTATATAGAGCAGTCGTTATCCGCTTTCCATGCTATTCACTCTGTTTTAATTTGCAAACTGATCGTGTTTAGATCGCGCACTCTGTTTATAGACTACTTTGCTCTGACAATTTATCTAAAACAATTATATAGTACGCCCCTCTTGAGCCTTAAACCAAAAGCTCGCTCTCTCTCTCTCTCTGATATCTCGTTGCGTATCTAAATCTTAAATAAATACAGATCGCATCACACTTTGAGCTTGCGGGGTCTTCAAGTTTAGAGCTGACAGAAGCTATAGATAAGAACTTGATACTTATATCATATTATTGTCAAATTCTGGATACATTAAAGGCTTGAGTAGATGTAAAACTGACATGATGATGGATCGTACAGCTTCCATAAGAGCAGACGAGGGCTTATTCATTTATTTAAGAAAAGCTCAAAAATATAAAACACACTCAGACCCTCAGGTAAAATATGGGGTTAAATATTTGCTTTATATTTCCATTCATTTAATTTTCTTTTGATCCCTTTGTCATGTCAACAGAAGTATACAAGCTACAATGTCTTTTGTGTGTCGAGTTCGATTTAACTGCGGTCCTGAAATACATGTATATACTATAGTATATACTCGATTGAGCTGCATGACTTGTGAAGTCAATCGATAAAATAAGAGGACTTTGACAGTAATTATAAAGGTCAATGTTGTCACTTTTGTAGTATTACGTCACTTTGTGCAAAAGGAGCAACGTATTCATGTATTATTTAAGCGAATCATACCCCTTACTTAATGCTACGAGTATGTAAATATGTTTGTCACATAAATTGTATCAATATATCAATACTATTACATGGCAATTTTAAAAGGTTTATAGCTGAAACTTGAAACGCTTGAGGGAATTAATACCTCACCCCGTCGAAGATAAACTGTTAAACTGTTATCAACGTCAACAGCTCAAAGTCGTCTATTTTATTATAAGTATAGAATTTTGTTTTATGTGATAATATATTCGATTCAAGTCGTTTTGTTTGTTGCCTTTTAATACGCTGCAGTCTTTCTGATAAGACACCCTACGATGTTGGGGGAGGGCTAAACATTTAATTGGAAATCATTTAGAAAATCAGAAAATATTTTCAAAATTTGGTAAATATTTCTATCCTTTTTTTTTAAAAGGTTTTCCTTTGCATTAAATGTCTAGCTTGCAGGGTATTTCCAAGTCACCACAATGTTTAATGTTTTCAATTGGTACGCGTCATTGGGCGAACTTTTTTTAATCGTTATCGTGGGCCCATTCGATGCTTTGATAAGTTCAATTTGTATTCTATTTTATGCCAACTTGAACAAATTGTTTTTGGTTTTTGTTGCTACGGTTTCGGCTTTTTCGTTGTTGTTGGTATTAATGCTTCCCTCCACCCCCTGCTTATATGTATGTATTATATGTTGGTGTGTGTGTATTTTCTCTTTGGGAAAGCTAGACATAAACAACGTGCAAATAAAAAGCAGTTCCCAATGTAGGCGCCAATATTGGTGGCGTGTTTTGCTTTCAATTTGTACTACTTCATTTTTTACGCACAGTTCCAGTTCCATCTATATGTCCATTACGTCTTTATGTGATGGCCATATCGACAAGGATGGGGGCTGGAGTGGGGAGGAGTGTGCTGGGTTGTGCTTTGCTTTGTCACGCGACTGGGGAAATTACCTGTTCAACATTGAGACACGCGTCTCTATCGGCGATAAGGTTTGTTGTTATTACCCACAAGAACACATTTCGCATTCGATTTTCGGACTTTTGAACTTTAAACAGGCTGAGTTCACATAGTGCAGGTTTAATCACACTTAATTCAATGGAAAAGTGCATGCGACACATTTTATCGAGTTCTTTCCCATGTTGAAATTTCAGAGTGACCTACTGGCTGCGTATGCGCAATGTTATTTTTTTGTAAGTAAAAATAAATTTGTTTAAAAATAATTGTGTTTTTTTTTTTTTGTTTATTTTCTTGTTTTCCAGTTTCCAGTTTGGTTTAGTGGGAAAACTGAAAAACTGTAGAAAAAACTACAACAAAATTTTTCAAAATAGTTTTTTGCGATTTATTGTCGATGTGCGTACTGTGTGATTGCGCCAGCTGCCACAGCGGGTGTTAGTGGGTATGCATGTGTGCAGGTGTGAGTGTGTGTAGGTGTGAGTTTGACTGTGTGTGTGTGTGTGTGTGTGGTTTACTTTGTAGCCCTTTTTGACTTTTAAAGCTTCGATGCTTGCAGCAAGCGAATGTCAACAACAACAACAACAAAAATAAAATTGATGAGATATCAATACTACTATATACTATATAAACTAACATCGAGTGTGTTGGTCGGGGTGTGCGTAGAGCGTGATAGTGTAAAATACAAATAAATAGAAATACTAATATACGCTTGACATCTGTGCAAAATGTGCTCAGTCCTTATCGATTTGCGTGCGTTGACAGCAGGAAAATTCACGTAAATTAGACAAACTCCCAGAAATTCTTCTAACTTTTCGACTGACTGAGCGCCAATCCAATTAGGAAATTAATTCTAAATTTCCATGCAGCAGATTGAACATTTAAGAAGGGGTCACCTACATATTTCATAATCAATCTTATTTAGCGCAATGCATGGAACTTTTCATATTATTTTACTTTAATTAACATCGTGTATATCGCCCAAAGTCGCGTCAATTGCAGACATTCGATTGTGATGTTTTATTAAATAATATGCAATTGAAATCTCAAAAATTTCATTCAAATATATTTAAAATTAAACGTAGAAAATACAAATAGTACAGTCATATTACGGAGGCGTCGATGTACGCGAATTAATAGTATCCAGGTTCCCATAGACCGTTAATATATATTGTGTATTTTCATAAATATATTTGTTTTCATTTTTTCCAGCCAAAATTTGTGTGTGTGTTATTCTCTTCTTTTGTTATTTCTTTGTGGCTTCCTTTTATTGTTATTTGTTCTGGCTGGCCCCGCAAAAATTTGTTTACACTCAGGTGCTGTGGCGTGGTAGATGCAGATTTTTCAAAATCGTGTGAATTCATTTTGATGAATTCAATAAAAATAAAAATCATTGAAATATTTATATACTCAGTACATATGCGTGTAGAGTGTATAGGCTGAAATTCTCGATTTGAGAAATCGAAACATAAAGCAAGCCCAGTTATCAATTCTAGTGCGAGTTAACTTAGATTAACTGTGCCCATTTCATCATGTGTGTGTGTGTGTGCTAATGCAGAGTACAGAAACATGTACGCACACACACACACACAAATAATGCGCTCAATAATAAATAACGTGCTTTTAAGCAGCAGCAGCAGCAGCAGCAATAAACGTAGCCCTAGAGAGGAGAGAGAGTGAGGTGAGAGAAGCTCAACATGTGCCGTATTTAAGGTAGCTGCCAATTCGATAATTAATCGAATGCACACAAACACACACACATACACTAACACATGCACATAACGAAAATGGCGTCGCTTTGCTTATCACTTGAAGTGGCCGCTGCTTGGTTTGTCCACAAAAGAAAAAAACAACGACCAAAGCGGCGCACAATCAAATAAAAAAAAAACACAACAAAAATAAAATTGTTAGCAAAGTTTTTGGCCGCATAGTACACTCAACTCAATGATATCCTGCATTTTATTTTCAAAAGTGTGGATCATTTCATATAACTGAATTACTTCACTTGAAATTCTTCATTTAAAAAAGTCATGCATCTATAAAGAATTGCAGTTAGTCGCATCTACTCGCTGTCCCAGTATACAGGGTATGCACAAATTGAAAGCCCGCCTGGGCAGTAGCCAAAGAAGTGCCATAAAAACTATTAAAGTAATTTATAAGACGCCACTGTCGCCCCAGACAAGTGAGATGTGACTGGGGCTGCGTTTGGCTGAAGGTCCTACGGTCAAACGACCACACGCAAAGCACGTTTAATTGCCGAAAATGGCAATTAATCGCACCTTTTATACACACACACACACACACACAAACAGAGGGAGACTACGCACACCCCACCTGAACGATTTTTCGATTGGCCTATGCCAAAAGAAAGTCAACTGGGAACTTATTGCGCCGTCAAACAATTCAAATGAATCATCCATCAATCAACAACTGACCTGGCAGGGCGAGGAATACACTGTGCGACCAACAGACTAAGAAGCGACAAAGTTCTCATCGCAGGGGTCAGAGTTAAGTTGACAGTCGAGGCAACTTTTAAACGAAAATATTCTTAGAATTTCAGATTTTAATTGCCACTGAAATGCTTTGATTTGTACATATGTATGTACACATATTTACTTTATGGTATTTCATACCCTAATTGAGGTAACTATGCGTTCATTATCTCATCCCTGCAGACGCTGTGACGCCTTGCTTTTGCGGTAAAATATTTGAAATGAAACAGAAAAATTTTTGCATGAAAGAAAGTACGTTCAACTATAAGTTCTTAGCGTGAATTCCACGTAGTACATATTTAAATTTTTCGGAAAAATAATAAGAAAATAACTTATTTTGTAGCATATAAAAGAAAGAGTATTTAAATGAGCAATGGCTCAATATGAAGTTTGGATCATATTATTATATTATAAACAGAATCAAGCGCAAGTAGACGAGGAATTTTAGCTTTTGCACTCTAATAATGAAGAGCATTGCGTATTCGTCATAGTCAGGATGGTTTAGTCGCTCTTTGTCTTCGTCTATTTTCCAGTTCGCTGTGCTCTCGCTATCTAATCAAAACGTAGTCAACCTTCGCTGTTGCCTATTGCCATTGCAAAGCCAAAAAAAAAAAAAAATAATAAATATGCACTCAAGACTCTGAGACTAAAGTGTAAACTAGTTAAGAAAGTTTTTGCCAAAAACTCCCTCTCTCTCTCTCTCTCTCTTTCTCGCTCTCTTATCCGTCTTGAAACTGAACTCAAACCATTTATTTATTTATATATCTATCATATCTTACTTACCACGAAATCAAGTCGCCGATCCGCGTATAAATTGTGCAAATATAATTTTCCGATTGTTTGGCTTATTGCTTGCTCTCTCTGGGTGGGTAACCAGAAATGGGCATTAGGCCCTGTTGACTGCTGGACAACACTAACGATGTTTGCACTACCCTATTATTGGATAAGTTTATTATTAACTTCAAACACTCTGCACTTGCTCAAACATTTTTGTTTAAATCTTTTAAAAAGAATTCGAATTGGTTTTCTCTCACTGGTTTTCAGTATTTTGCGTATTTCTTTTGTATTTGATTATCATCATATTTTCACATTTCACTCTCTTTCTCTTTCTTATTTTATTTGCAAAATACACAAAACATTGAGCTGCATTTTTAGCACATAATTTTCATTTACTTTTCAGCTTTTCATAGATTTTCCTTTTGGTATTTAATTTTGTTTAGCTTTTGATAGATGGATTGATCGATTCTCATAGAAGATACATTACGCACACGCACACACACTTGCATTTGCGTACGCATAAATCGCACACACTTTTACACACACACACACACACACACAAAATTAGTATGCAAATAATTTCTCGCACAATTTCATTTGCAAATTCAGCAATTTCCTTGTTATATTTTCATCTTTCGCAATGGCGTCACTTTTCCGGTTTTTCTTTTCGAATCTGTCACGCGCGCCAATCGAAGCTTCTGTTGTTAACGGTATCTTCTTGAAGACTCGGAGCGATTTGCCGTGCAGACGTTGAAGCAACAAGCGTTTCCAGCGAAATGATAAAAAAGTTGTTAACGTTTACCGTCTGCCGCCTGCTGAGTGAGGTGGAAAAAGCTTTTGGGGGGAAAGCTTCACGCGTCGTTTGTGGCGCGTAAAAGCGCCAGCTGTGTGTGTCAGTGCGTGAGGTGTGTGTGTGTGTGTGTGTTGGTGAGTGTGCATCAAGTTGTTGCACAGTGGTTCAAGGATAATTTGTAGAATTAAAAAGCAAGTTGATATATGCATATATATTCCTAATCCGTATAGTAAACTTACTCGATTTTGTTCTGAATGTTGGTACAATAATCTCTTAGATAAAGTATTATTTCTTTAAAGAGATAAGGGTCTGAAGAAAATTAAATATATTCAAAAAGTCTAAATTGAAATGTAGAATTTCTAAAGGTGTCAAGACATAAACATAATGTCATTTCCTGAGAAAATCGTTCGATTTTTTACAAAGTTATGGTGGGTGCAAAGTCAGACTACAATCCTATCGAGTGTCTTACATGTCAAATTTTTGGGACCATCGGACATGATTTTTGGCCAAAAATTAAATATCGTCTAAAACAGTTTTAAACGCTTGTTTTGTACTAATTTTGACCTCAGCTTTCGATTAAAAGTATAAACTCGAGATTTAAAATTTTGAAAAAAAAAATTTTCTGAAAAATGATAATGGACCCTTATCAAAAGTCGCAAAAAATCATAAATTTTCAAAAACTTGTTATTGATATTTCTTAAATGTAGAATTGTTAAGGGCATAAACCCCTAAACAAAATGTCATTCCGAGTGAAAATCGGTTGATTTTTAACAAAGTTATGATGGGTCATAGTCAGATTAGAAGACCTGCCGAGGGTCTGACATGTTAAATTTTTAGGACCTTCGGACATGATTTTTGGCCAAAAATGAAGTATCGTTTAAAACCATTTTAAACATTTGTTTAGTACTTTTTTCGACCGCCCCAATCGATTAAAAGTGAAAACTTGAGATTAAAAATTTTGAAAAAACAATTTTTCTGAAAAATGATAAGGGGGGACCCTTATCTTGAGATCGCAAAAAATCCGAAAAATTTCATATTTTCTATATTGCAATTTTTTAAATGTAGAATCACTAAGGGGCTTAAGACAAAAACAAAATGACATTCCCCGAGAAAATCGCTCGATTTTTAACAAAGTTATGATGAGTGCAAGGTCAGGCTACAATCCTATCGAGTGTCTTACATGTCAAATTTTTGGGACCATCGGACATGATTTTTGGCCCAAAATTAAATATCGTCTAAAACAGTTTTAAACACTTGTTTAGTACTAATTTTGACCTCAGCTTTCGATTAAAAGTATAAACTCGAGATTTAAAATTTTGAAAAAAAAGTGATAGACCTTGAAAAATTTAATTGAGGGTTTTTATTAAACTCAAGATTAAAAATTTTGAAAAAACAATTTTTCTGAAAAATGATAAGGGGGACCCTTATCTTAAAATAGCGAAAAATTCAAAAAAAATCATATTTCCTATATTGAAATTTTTAAATGTAGAATCACTAAGGGGTTTGAGACATAAACATAAAGACATTCCCCGAGAAAATCGCATGATTTTTAACAAAGTTATGGTGGGTGCAAGGTCAGGCTACAATCCTATCGAGTCAAATTATTGGGACTATCCGACATGATTTTTGGCCCAAAATTAAATATCGTCTAAAACAGTTTTAAACACTTGTTTAGTACTAAGTTTGACCTCCGCAATCGATTAAAAGTGAAAGCTCGCGATTTAAAATTTTGAAAAAAAAAAAAATTCTGAAAATTTTATAGGGGGGACCCTTATCTTGAGATCGCGAAAAATTCAAAAAAAGTCATATTTCCTTTATTGAAATTTTTAAATGTAGAATCACTAAGGGGTTTAAGACAAAAACAAAATGACATTCCCCGAGAAAATCAACAAAGTTATGGTAGGTGCAAAGTCGGGGTATTGGAGCAACAAGCCTAGAGCTATCGGTCAATTAGACACATTTCCCCCGACTTTGAAAACGGTCTGCTTTCTCATTTCATATAATATTTTGGTAGAACACAGTAGTACTAATAAAATATAATCGGATCGAATAGGATATATAATCGAAATTCAAATATTATATATTGGTTATAGTATTAAGGTTGCAGAAAAGTTTGTGTATACGATAGTTTTGCAGTTGCATTCAGTTTCAGTTGATTCCAATTAAGATGGCAAGCTTTACGTACAAGGATCTCATCGATGTTGCCATCGGATCTCCGGAATCGGGTCACGTCAACTTCTATGCGCTACACGTGCTACTCTCGAACTTTGCGACGAAGCTCGACTGCCTCAACGAGTATGTTGACCAGGATGATTACCTTCTGGCTAATGTGCGCCTGCCGAGCAGTCTGAGTAAGTTTCCTCTTACTGTTTTGATCTGGTTCTAGGACTAACGGACTAAATTACGTCTAGTTGCAAAGTCTTCCAGATATCGTCTATATGCTGGCGGGGATGATGACGAAGCACCATCAGAGGCGCCTGCCGAAGCTGCGCCTTCTGAAGCACCGCCGGCTGAAGCGGAGCCTGCTGAAGCACCGCCAGCAGAGGAACCAGCTGCTGCAGAGCCACCAGCTGAGGCCGCAGCTGAGGAGGCATCAGCACCAGCAGCAGAGTCAGCTGCAGAGGAAGCAGTACCACCATCAACACAACCATCAGCCCAGCCATCTGCGGCAGCAGTCGAACAAGCGCCCGAACCAGAAGTTGGAGCGCCTCTGGCCGAATCGGGGGTTACCTCGCGTATTTCGCGTTCATCGAGGGCAGACAAGGGACGATCCGAGGGCTCTATGATCGGTTCTCTGGCCAAGCTTGAAAAGCGTCTATCCAAGGTGGAACTACTGAAGGAGCAGAAGGATTTGGAGTTCCAGAATTTCACAACGGCCATGTCAGGCCAATTGAAACTTACCATGGAGCAGCTAAACAATGTGACTCACTTGATGCTTGACCGCAAACCAAATCCGGATCGCATGAAGCTGCTGCGGCATATCGCACGCCAGTTGCGTGTACTGATGCGCGTCGATGACGAGGTGTCCATCTCATGGAGCAGCGGCGAGGCGGTTATTGAGGAGCTGGAAGGCGAGGAAATGGAAGAGGAAGAGGAAGCTGAGCATAGCAGCAGCTCGTCCACTGAGGTATCCAAACAGGAAGAGGAAATGGAATTGGAGCAGCAGCTCTGCTACTCACCGGAACGCATGCTCAGGGAGTTGCTCGAACTCAAGTCCGAGATCTGTTCCCTCACCAATAAGGTAAATCAAATGGCTGCCGAACTGCTCAAGCAGGATGCCAAGCGGCTGATCGAGATGATGTCGGAAATGCAAGTGATTATGCGTGAACTAAAGTTGGGTGCGGCGGCCAACAGTGAAGCCACCCAGACCATGCAGAACAAAGTCTACAGCGTAATGATGCAAATCGCCTCGCTGAAGACCTCAGTGGCGCATCTGGATGAAATCAAAATCGACAAGGCCGATGTGGAGCTGCTGCTTGCGGAGAAGGTTGACTTTCCACAACTGGCGACAAAGGTGTCGCTGGAACAGCTGGAGGATTACAAGGATCGCTTGGAGAAACAATTCTGTGAAATGCGATCAGTGATCAATGTGAACGAGAAGAATGTGCTGCAGATCATCGATGGGCTGCGCATGACGTTGGGCATCGATTCGCTGGAGTTGACCCTGAAAGATTTCCGCGAGCTCATCGAGAAGCGGGTGGCACTGATTGCCGAAGCATTGCACAAGTACATGGAGATGACCAACGATGATTGTGCAGCTGCCGCGGGTCGTGTCAAGGTTATGCAGGATTTGGCCTGCATCTCGTGCGATACACCCTGCGTTATGCGCACCGTCGAACGCTCCAAGCTACCCAAGCCGGCCAGTGCCTATGCCACTGTCAGTCTCGGTCCACTGGTTACATACGAGCTGGGTCAGATACGCAAGTCAGGCATCATGGGTTATTATCGCAAGGACGAGTTCCCGCACTCGACAAATGCCTGGACGCAGGGCTCCAATTTGACGTCCGTCAATAAATGCGTGCCCCGCCATGCCGGCGGCCTGCATACCATCCACACTGCCGAGGAGCATATGCAGAAGGTGGTGTTGTCCAAGAGAAACACATGGACATAGATCGTTCGTGTTCAGTTCTTTGATAAATCAGTTGATTAAATGCAACATTAATTATTATGTTAAATGAATAAATTGAGTCGGTGCCAGTGTTGCCTTATTTGAAATTCGAAATTTAAAAGAGGTTTTATTCTTGGCCTTGGTCACACTGTCGCCAGTGGAGTGAAATATTTATTCGTGCAGCCCGAAAGTATGCAGCGGATTTTACCATTAACTTGCGTTTTAATTAAGTTGAAAAGCGAAACTTAATTGTTTTAGTGCTGTCATCATAATTTGCATTTGCATTCATTCTCACGGCAACGAAGTTTCCCTAGCCAACTGTCTGGTGGTAGTACGTACATATGTCATACATATGATTAATATCTGTCGTGACTCACTTAAAAATCACACTCCGAAACACACTCGCGTCCCATGCTCAACATTTAGTGCGGACTCAAACCTACACTCAATTATGACGAAGCCGCCTTGTGCATTGAAAAACTGAACGAAACGTAGTAGAAATCAAATAAAAATACACTACTCAAATCAAAAAAGGTTGTACCGTATTTTCGGAGTATTTTTTATGGCATAAAAAATTTGTTTACGTTTATTAAAATTAAAGTGCATAGTGTAAACGTGACTAAATAAATATGCCCAACAGCAGCTCGTCCCGTAATTTCTCTCAGTGCAACCACTTGCGTCTGGCCGATAGATGGAACGAATGTTTCGCGAGGCGCCGACCACTCCGAACAGTTTCTCTTCGAACGCGCAGCCGAGTGGTTGTCTTGTGTTCCCGTGCGTTGCGTCTCACACTATCTCCCTCAATCGTAACTCGCACGCTCTCGCTCCCTCTCTTCACACTCTTTTTCTTGCTGAGACGATAAACAGAACCGAAACCAGCTGGCCTGGGCCCATAAGAGACGCGGCTACAACTGAGAATATTATTTACTGGCGCGCGCGCTGGCCGAACAAGTTCTTGGTTATTTTATTCGATCGCATCGGGTCGGGACAGGCAATTCGTATCGCCGCTGCTGCTCGCGTATTCGTTTATTAAATGTTGCTGATGGGCGAGACGCGTTCTGCGGTTCTTTCCTCGTGTTCTTATTGTTGTTGTGCCACTTCCTTCTGTTCGTCGCGTTCGCGTGTGTTGTGTGTGTGAATCGCAAATTTCGGCAAATTTCCATTAACGTTTCTGTTGTTGTCCCAAATCAATAAAATATATTTTTTATTTATACACAACAAAAATATATAAATATTTCAACAACTTACGAGATTCTCCAATTTTCGCTGTGGAATTTCGGCAAACGCGGCGAATATCAAGAAACAGAGCGAACGTGCAAACAAAAACAAAACAAAACAAAACAGAACAAGGCAAGACAAGAGAAGCAATAGGCGCTTCGATTTTGTCTTCCTCTTCTTGATCTGCGTCCTCTTTTTGCCCGCTGCTTCGTGTACCTGAGTCGCCGCAGCCGGCAATTTTAACTGTGCTCCTGCGTTACTTCTCGCCGTTTCTCCATTGCATTCGTTTGTCGTGAGCAAAACAAAACACAAACAAAATGACCATGCAGAGGGAAGTGGGCGTGCAGGACTTTGTTCTGCTGGACCAGGTGAACATGGAGAAGTTCATGGACAACTTGCGCAAGCGGTAAGTGCAAAATATCGATTGCAACAATCGATTACAAAACAACTAAAGCAGAAACTTCTTATCGCTTTTTAAACTTGACCAACAGTTTGTGATTCTAGTTGAGAGCGTGCTCCACTCCAAGGTGTTGCACACATATTTTGACCCACTGTCGATTATAACGATTTCAGTTAGAGTCGTTTAATTACCTGAACCGAAACAATAGAGTGAAACGTTTCGAAATTAAAGAGAGTTCTATAGGGTTTCGTAAAAGACAAACGGGGGTAGAAAGCAGGGAAGGTTACGCTTACTGAGTTTGAGAGCGAAATGACAGCTGAAGTTTTGCTATAAGTAATATGTCTCATAATCATTTTAACAGTTTGTCCCATCTAATCATGTAGCTCACTCAATTCACACATATTTCACTACTAAATGTCACTTTGCTGTGCCTTATCATATCTGTGCAAATTGTGTGATGTACATATATCGAAAATAAATGACTGCGTTGACTGGACTGTGAATCAGTTGTAACTATATAGAAGACACAACATACCCTGCACAACTTGTAGAATCACTTTCGATTTTCAAATGATTCATATCGACAGACAAATCAAACAAATCAACTCCTCAAGCACATGTGCTAAGTAAAATGGACAATTAGTTTTAACATTTTCATTTGCATTATGATCATTGGATATTATCGCTGTAATTATCATTATCATTAGCGCTAAATGCGCACAGCAAAGCTGCGTAAAGTGCCGCATAATGTGGCAGACAGAGGAGTGAAAACTATTTCGTGACGCACTGATAATGAGTTACACAAATAACCGAACAGAACTCAGAGACAGAGACAGAGACAGAACTCGCACTGTGTGACTAGTTATGATAATGATCTGGATCGACGCATTGAACCACAAACTGTAGTCGGCAGTCGGGTGGCAGCCAGCGAGGCGTGCAGCGACGCATGGGCGCCCCCTTCCGAAGGGGGTAGTACCTACAGGCCGCACAGCACGTTGTCAGTGTGCCAGAGCATGCAACAAGTTGTTGACACATGCTGCACAAAGTGAAATATGGCAGGAAGAACTGACCAGCGTCAACAAAACCAGAGCGAGACAACAATTAAAGACACACATAGAAACGTTGCTGGCCAGTTGCATAGAAACAGTCCAGAGAAATCTAGACAAATTAAAAATAATATGCCAAATTTAATAGATCGCTTTACTCGCAGACGAAGTATTAAATCTAGACATGTCTTTTACATAATTTACCCCTAATTTATGATATTGCAAACTTTAAACTTCAGTTTAATTGAATCATTTGAAGATCTTCAAAGACTTATCTAATTGTAGCCATCTTAAAGTCGTTTTCGAGCGTTAATTATACAACGAGCCCCCCTCGTCGTATTTTATTCAAGCAGCAAACATTGTGATTATAACACGTATTCGAACAAGTATTCACATAATCCTAACAAACACTCGTAACTCCTAACACGAATCAATTTGCAATGAATTCGAAAACAAAGCATGAATATGTATTGCAAAATTCAAACCCGGAAAATTGATTGCAAACAAATTGAAATTACGAATACGAATAGGAAAATACCCATTCGATTGAGGGTCAGTAAATGTGCCAAAATCAATTTGCTGGACGAGCCAAAAAGTTTTCTTTATTATCGTAATATACATTAATCCAAAAATACACGAAAGAGAGATAGAGGAAAAGACAAGACAAGCCAAGAAATTTTTATAACTCACTTTCGTTTTTATTTTTTTTTTGCCCAAACAAACGAAATGAAACAGAGCCGCAAAGAAATTAAACGAAATGAAAACCGAAATAAGAAATACTAAATACGAAAACTGAAATACGAGAGAGAGATATGGCAAAACTGCATTTTATGTACCCGACATGACTTTAATTTGATTTGTTTTCATTTTCTTTTCGCACTCTCTTGTACCAAGTGTGTGCGTGTGTGTGTGTGTGTGTTTCTTATGACATCATGTGTACGAGCGACGCAACAGAAACTTGAACAAATAACAAAAAAAAAAACGGCAATAAAGACGAAGAAGAAGAACAGAAGAATTTGCTGGAGAGCCGACGATTAATTACTCTTTGAAAAGCTCTGATA
The DNA here is from genome assembly GCA_018904105.1 of Zaprionus tsacasi. Taxonomy (NCBI): domain Eukaryota; kingdom Metazoa; phylum Arthropoda; class Insecta; order Diptera; family Drosophilidae; genus Zaprionus; species Zaprionus tsacasi. The sequence goes on from JAEIFR010000631.1 coordinate 5,469,065, forward strand.
TGGTATATCATAATAAAATGATTCCTGCTTGTAGATTTATTGTATAGTATTTGAAGAAAATTGAAAGTGAATCAATTTGTGAGCTATAGAAAATTTAATTAAGATTACTGATGCCATAAATCGGGTTTAAGAAAAGTTGTTTCTATATTCTATATCAAGATTTTGGCATTGTCCCACCATAACATGCAACCCACATCTGTACAGCAAGCATATATAGCAGATATTTATATATATAGTATGCTATATGGTATACAAGATCCCGAAATAGCCGCACGATGCGCACAAAACTTTTACTTATACATTGACAAACGGGTCAGTGTATGAGTGTGTTTCTAAAATATGTATTTTGAAAAATATATATCTTGAAGATGAAATGGAAAGCCTGCGCTCTGCTGCAGTTATAACGTACGAGTACGAGGACTGTGACTCATGTCGCGTATATCTCGCAGATACGTACTCACACACACACACACGCACACGCATACTCTCACACACCAAATACGTGTACAAATGCCGAAAAAGAGCGTCAGGCAGGCAGGCCGAGAAACCGGTTGATGGCGTCAGTTCGCAAAGCGATCCAAACAACGAGGAACTGAAGCGAAAACAAAACTAAGAAAAAAAGCCTGAGAAAACATCTATAGTAAAACCATAACAAAACAAGTTTCGGCTTCTAAACAAGAAACCACAATAAATAAACCACCAAAATACACACCATATTCGAGATCCAAAAAGTAAAATTTTCCCTCAAGTTCATAGTGGGAGTTTCTCTACTCCCTACCCCCCGTTGAAAATCGGCAACCCTTTACGATCCATTAAGTCAAGTGTCCTGTGCTGATGGCTCTCCACTGTGCAGCTATAAATCTGCCCTCTATATATTTGTATATACTGTGTATATTCTAAATAGTGATCGATTGCACTATTTCCCGATAAGTGGCGAGTGCATTATACTATTTGTTCACGTATTTACTGCAGCTGATAAGTTTACTTCTTGTTTTCTTTGTTTATGCGCCTCCCCCTACTCCTACTACACACTCCATTTGGCCTACATTTTGTGTGTACTCTGTGTGTGTGTAGTTTTTCTTATAGAGATGCTACTATTGAGTCTATACTATCTGTTTATTTACCCAACTATGTTTTCACATGAGCTGCCGTTGAACCCATCATGAGTTACGCACTCCGATTGCAGGTGTACGAAGACGACGACGACAAGTGTAGATTCCTAGAGAAGATTGTAGATATCGCAGACACTCCCCAAGTAATTTGCACTTATCAGCACCTTATCAATTGCATGAAATCCCCTGTCAAAAAAAAAAGAAAAGATATTACAGTCTCTGACTCATCACAGTGATCACACGATTTCTTACTCATTTGAATAGTTGATTGAAATATTCATGATGATATAGAATTGAGTATTTAGTATTAGATGAAATTTACTTATATTTTATTATCAGTTTCACTTGTAATTTATTATTCACATTCATTCAGGTCGACATTTTTATGGGTTTCTTTCGTTTCTTTTACATATTGAAAAATGGAAAATTTGTCCCTTAGTCGAGTTGTTTGTTAATCTTATCAGCTGCCGAGTATTTTTTTTATAACAAATCGCTGTTTATCGCTAGAAATTCTGTTCATAACCTATTTCTAGTTTTAACAAACATTTATAGGGTATATAAAGTGGCTATGACTATACGAGTATTTGTACGTTTCAATTCTGTAAAGTCCCCGAATGATAAGATTGCAGAAGTGCTAAGGTTGCCAAGGTTTGCCTATGTATTTCTATGTGTCCAATCAGTCGTTGTGAGTGTGGGTTTAACCTTGAGCAGCGACTTCAACCACCTTTGGGTACTACATACTATACTATCCATATACCGGGTTTACCGGGTGTATGCGGCGTCCCACGATAAGCAGCTCCAGTCGAATTGTTATGCAACGAATACCTTGAATCGTAGACAAACCTAATGTCGAAAAGTATTATGAAAACTTTATATATTTTTATTGATCTAAATGTCTTTGAATATCTATATATGTATGCGTGGAAATTATAGATGGCACATGAGGGAATTATGACTGATTTCCATGCAAACCGGGAGTGTTTTCCTCCATCTCCATCTGTCTATAAATGCAATTTTTATAGCGTCTCGTCGAGAATTATTAAAAGGGGCACCATAAGGTAGCAAGACGTGAAAATAAAAGAATTATCACAATGTGAAAGAAAAGAAAGGGAAATTGTGTTTACTATATAGCGCCCTGTGAGACTATTAAAAACTTCAAGAATTCTTTTTCGATTTCCGATTGCAATCGAAGATTGTCTGTTTATTTGTGCAGTGCCTACCTATCTTTACTATACCTTCACCCCCCCACCCATTGCTGAGACTGGCCAACTGGCAGAGGGAGTTTTCTAGGCGAGAGTAGTTCAAAGCGTTCTTTCATCTGGCTGCCAGACCGAACATGGACATATTCCATATGCCTCTTTGCTTTTTGATTCCCCCTCCCTCTCGACTATCGATGCGCCGACTCTCGACTCTGATAAGCACATTGTGATAATGTCGCAGAGCGGAAATCGAATCATTTACATAACGGCCAAATAGTTAGCCAACTAATGATAATACTAACGGTAGTTTCTCTCTCTAATTGAGCCACGTTCTGTGCAACCAACGTGCAATTCTTCCAGACTCGACTAATGCGCCTTGCAATTGTAGAGTAGAATGAAGAGAAGTGTGAAGTATGCTCGACTAGCAGTTGCCCTGTATAAAGAACTGCACTTTCTGTAACATTTTAAAAGTATTTATTTATTTTAAACTAATAATAATTATAAATTTAAAAAAATATAAATTTTAATATTTTTACTTTCAACTTAAATTAGACCTATATATTTTTTAAATATAATTTAATTAAATTTATATTTGTAATTTTATTTTTTTTTTAATCAAATAAATAAATTATGATGATATATGTACATATATGCCAACTTACAGTGTAGAATAAAAGATAAAAAGATAAGATAGAGATTGCCTGATATGCTCTCTAATTAGTTATCTCTTTTACAGGGTATACTAGTCAGGTGAATAGCTACCGTGCGAGTCATAGACCCAAGCAGAAAGATTGTAGAACTCAGCACCCTCTCCCCATCCCCATCCTCAGTTTAGTTGCAGTGTTAGCCAACTTCGTGTAGCCCATAGAGAACTTCTCACTCCCAACTTGGTCCTCTCAGTTCTACAGTCTGGAATTGTTGTTTGTTTACGCTTCAGAGAACGTTCATGTTTGTCATTTGCGTTGCAATAACTTTAACTCCGAAAGGGGCATCTGCAGAGCGTTGCCAGCGAAGGGAGAAGGGGTGGGGAGGGGTAGGGGGAGGAGAACAAGGCAACGTTTACACAAAACTTTATGTCAGTCCCATATTCTAGCGCCTGTGAGGGTGAGGGTGAGGATGGTACGCCCTGAAAATGAGGAACAGCAAGAGCTGGCCATGCTAATTGATTAACGTCTGCCGATTCCTATTGTAAATTGAAATTAATTTCGAGAAGCTGCAATTGCGCAAAATGCAGTGAAAGAGAAAAGAAAAGAATTGAGGAAAATGCTGAAAAGTTGTTTATAGGCAAGGAAAAAGCGAAAGTATTGCAACCCTAACTACTCTTTTCTATAGATATTTGATGTGAAGAAAGATTTTCAACACGCCTGCCTCTCTATGCGCTTCTCATACTGCTGCCATTTGTCGCTCGACATCGCAATTCGCAATTCAATTAAATCCACAAAAAGTAAATAAAACATTGACCCACTTAGCGGCAAGTCTGTTGGCCATTATGACGTCAGCTGACCAAATACTTGTCCGACTCACTGTGACTGCGAAAAGTGCATCGTCAGTTCGTCAGAGTGTGAGCTAACTTATTGATTTTCCTCTGTCTGTGTCGCTCCCCCCTTCCTTGTCTCCCTCAAGGCTTCGATTCGTTTCGAATTTCGAATACTATTTGAATGAATGAATCATTGATTCATTGGCAGTTGCAATTTACATACACGCATAGACGCAGCGGCAATTAAACAATCGATTAGTCAGCAGATATAATATAATATTATATTACAGGCTAATGCAGTGAATACAGTTTCAAACGTCTTAGAACGAGTCTCGAATGATTCACAAATGAAATTTACTTACTGAGTGCAAAGGTAGATAAATGAATAGATTGTGTAAACAACAATAAACGTCTTGAATATTTGCATAAAGTATTTTTTATCTTTGTTTTGGTTCCTCAAACTTTTCTTGTTGTCTCTTTTGATGACGTCACTATCCCGTGCGAATACTTAACAAATCAAAAGGCGAACGACAATGAATAGCACGACCTTTATCATGAGTATGTGCGATGAGCATTCAGATATTTGAAAATACAAATTCTATATAGTTATCGTATATATCGTACAGCGACTAGTTCCGAATTCCGCGAGAACTTGTTTCGAGGGTGTGTTAGGGATGAGTAGTGAGTAGTGAATACTTGAATATTTTCGAATCAATAAAAAAAAACGAATAAATAAATAAAGTTTTGACATGCCCCAAGGTCGGCTAACCATGTGATTTTATCCCAATATGATTTATATAAATTTTTCCAAGAATGGAAACGATTTTCCTAATGGAACATAGATTTGAAACATCTGCTATGCTCCCGTTGGCACTTGAACTACTTGAAGGGCAATTACAAATGGAAATACTATATGTGCCAAGTCGACAAGTTGCTGAAAGGGGAAACAAAAAAAAAGAGCTTGACTTTTAGCTGTAAAAATGCTAAATGATTTATTGGTTCATTGATCTCTGCAACATGACAATTTTATACTACACATACATACATATCTTTGCAGTCTTCTAAAGCACTTTACGCCTCTTAGCAATTTCTATGTAACCTCATTAGAAATTCACATTGAAACATTTTTCCTGCTGGTTTTTTTTTATTTCGGAGCTGTCCATCAATCATACGCCGCGTGGGCGCTGCTTAAATCGCACCCACTGTGCGACATGACGCGTCGTCTCAGGTGTCGCTTGACGCACTCGTTTTGTCTTGTTTATAAGAAGTGAGGAAGAGGGGATGGGGGAGGGGGGAGAGTGAGCTTGGAAATCATAGAAATCACAGTGTTGTCACTTTACTAAGCGGCTTGCTGACTGCCCTTTTCTTTTCTTATGCCAATTCCGATTCCGATTTGGAATCTGATGTCGTCGTGACCCGCTGTCCTACAAAGTCAAGTAGCGTGCTAAACGCTCTCTTAACCCCCCCCCCTTCCCACTCTCCGCTTCACCTTTGGGTCAACATAATCATCTGTCGCTCTGTCACATTTTGACCCAAATGTAGCCGCAAGCGGCGGCTCTAAATATAAAAACAAAAAAACAAAACATAGAAAACTTAAGTAAATACATGTGTTGACTGCCGTTTGCCCCCAACAACAGGCAGCTAACTAACAACAACAATGAAAAATACTATTATTAAGTGTTTCTGCTTTTGTTATTTGGCATCTGCGGGCAGCCAAAACTTTTCACTCTTTTCATTTTTTCTCTTTGCTTTTTGTTTTTGGTTATTCAACTAATTTCTCTATCATTTTAGGCGCTTTTGTCTAAGAGATTTGTTGCCACTTTTGTTGTTAATCAAGTCTCGTTTTGTTTTGCCCCTCAACCATGTGGAAGAGTGGGGAGGGGGCGTGTCAGTTTTGTAATATTGCTTCCACCTGTTGCACAGTCGTCGCGCTATTACCAAACTGTTTCTGCGGCTTTTTGCGCTGTAATTGTATGTGTAACACCTTGTAATTGATGATGCACCCATTGCCACAGTTGTTGTTGTTGTTGTTGTTGCAGCACCTCATGTTGTGTTGAGGTTGTTGTGGTTTTTTTTGGGTTGAATAATGCATGCAGCTTGCTTTGATTTGGTTGACTGATTGAATCAGTCGGCTATAATCTATGTTAATGATTCATTTTCCCATCCATTTGTCTCACTTGCCTGGCCCTTGATTGTTTATTAAATTGATTTGACACAATCAATTTACGTTTTAAGGGTTAACAAATTGAAGCAACTGATGATGTTGCAAGCTGTAAATAAATTGTATAATATTTTAAAATACTCAAGGAGAAATTAAGAAATAAACAAACGTTTATAAGAGTAATTCTATAGAGGGAACCACCTGCTTGAGCCACAGCTTCTACACCTACTACAACCCGTATCTATATCCCCTATATCGTATGTATCTGGCTCTCTATAGAGACTCCGTGATCGAGTGACCCACATATTGACCTGCCTTGCATGTGCGGAACTGTCGATCTAAATCTGTTGGCGCCTTATAAATTGCACATAAAATAAACACAATCAAAAAGATACTCTCCCTCTCTCTCTTGCTCTCTCTCTCTCTCTCACACACACACCCGCATTGCAGTCAATCAAATGCAACAACAACCTAATCAATATGATCTAACAAAAACAACTACAAACTGCAACCTGCTGTGGCTCCAATAAATGTTCTTCTTCTTCTTCTCTTATTTTGGAATAAAAAAAATCCGAAAACAATAAAAACCCAAGAAAACTTGATTGTTGCCTGTTGAAAAAACACAAATATCGTATCAAAGCGACAGGTGCACAGCAGGGAGCAAGGGAGCAGGGTGATCCCCGTTGCTAAGATGATCTAGATTTGAAATCGTTAGAAGAGGGGGAGGGAAATATAAAATGCGTTTAATGCATATCAAAACATTGGTATTTTATGAACTAATGTGGAAATTTTTGTTGTTTTTTTACAGTTTCCAGGTCGGATCGATCTACACATACATTGGCGAGGTGTGCGTCTCGATGAATCCATATCGACAGATCAACATCTATGGCCCAGAGACCATACGCATGTACAAGGGGCGAGAGCTCTTTGAGAATCCGCCGCATGTGTTTGCGATAGCCGATGCTGCATACAGGGTGCTCAAGCAGCGCCATCAGGACACATGCATCCTTATATCGGGTGAATCGGGAGCGGGCAAGACGGAAGCCTCGAAGATCATCATGAAGTATATAGCGGCGGTGACGAATGTGCAGGGACAAAATGAGATCGAGAGGTAAGTGGAGAAATGAAATGAACTAGTTCATTAAGTACATTGAAGTGAGCTTTCAAATTGATTGATCGAAAATGAACTAGAAACTAGTTCACTTCATATATTTTAAGTAGACAAACTGGAACTAGTATTAAGCTGCTATAGTTAATTCGGAACTAGTTCATTTGATAAACTTGTGTATTAAATTAAAAATAAATCGCTTTCTATTAAAAGTAATTCGACATTAGTTGGAACTAGTTCATAGGCACACAACTACAGTTACTATGCAAATGGATAGATTAGAGAGTCGCCCTGAGACTGGGAACTTGACACTGGGAACCTGTGAGGGAACTACTCGAGCCCGCATTTGGCGGCACGTCAAATTCGCCATTGTGTTGTGCTGTGTGTTGCATGCAAATTTCAATGAAACTTTCATTAGCCCGGCCGACAGGGCCTCATTAGAGCATAGCGTGAATTCCCCAGCCAGGCCAAGTATTCCCCCCTTCCCCCTAGCGGTATACCTAGTACCCCAGACTTATATAGACGTATATTGCACTATAGTTCACTCCTCCACCTCCATTGTCTTGTCATATGACATCACTGAATATACGACTCTGACTTTATAATAAAACTTTGGCGAATTAAGTGACCCGCTAATTGCTGACGCTTCCAGTGACACCTCCTCTGACTCCTCTGCCCCGTTCCGGTGTGCGTCTTTAATCGTTGCCAGGCAATTTCGGACCGAAAGCATGCCAAACCCTAGACAATGGGCAAACCCCTCCCAGGCCCATCGCGCCGTAACTTAATTGCCACTTTGGCAATTTTTAGTACCTCCAACTGACATTTAGTGAGGATTAAAGCGTATGCCATTTGGCAAATTGGTTGCGCACAGGGTGGTGGGAATCCATTAAAAATTATGCTCACATTAAGTAATCGGTATTAATCTCCTTAAATTTCCGATAGTATACACGATTTTTATGCTGCTCTCTCTCGTTTCTAGGGTGAAGAACGTGCTGATTCAGAGCAATTCGATACTGGAGACATTCGGAAATGCGAAGACGAATCGAAACGATAACTCGAGTCGCTTTGGTAAATACATGGACATCGAGTTCGACTACAAGGCCGATCCGGTGGGTGGCATTATCACCAATTATCTGCTGGAGAAGTCGCGTGTGGTGCAGCAACAGCCTGGCGAGCGTAATTTCCACAGTTTCTATCAGGTGAGTACCCCTACCCCATCCAGGTAGGGGTTCGAGTTGGTGTGAGTTGTGAACATGAATGTGTGTGGGCGCGACTTTGTTGTTATTTACCCAGAAGTGAGTCAGCGGGAAGGCGAAATGGAGGAGGCGTCAATTACCTGGGGTGGAAGTCGCAGCGTGGTGTGAGGTGCAACTGGGGCGTGGCTCCCTACATACCCCGGGGAGAACATCTACACGTATATCTATTCAATGCACATTCCTTGGATATTCTAGCTAGGTTTCAGATTGCCCATAAATAAATAGCATATGAACCTCATATTTACATTTTCACAATATATTTGCAATATTAAATAATATATGGGAAGATGCTAAATATAATAAATAATACTCAGTCGATCCCTAGCATATTTGCAGAGTCAAAAGGTCTCTTGTTAGTGATCAAACCAAACTACTCACTAATTAATGAATTGAGTACTCGACTCATCAATTGACTGTGCCCATCCAATGATATGGATGATATCATTGAAAGTACAATAATAGATAACACTAGGTTTTGTTCATTAGAAAAGAATAAGCGTCATCCCCAAGGCTGTATTATTCATGCCTTTCCGTCTAGATAGAGTTATATCTAAGAAATAAAATCAAAGAGAAGAGGAAGAAGAGAAATAACTGAAATCTTTGGAGTGCCGAAACTTGTATACCCTTGCAGATCGAGTATATGATATTACCATATATTCGTATATATTCCCCTATTGAGATAAAACTTCTGCTCGATGTTTGATAAACATATTTGGGTGGGAAAGATAAAAGAAATGCAAACAAAGCCACACCAAGAACTTTGTCACACCCCTCTCAACACTAAATTATATTATATACCCCACGAAGAATAAATAAATAAAATTTTGCGAAATTGGTTCTAGTTCGTGTTGATATCTTTTAGCAACTTTTCAAGTGTTTTATGATACTGAGCTTATCTTGTTCACTTCCCATTAAAATATTTTCGGGAATTGCTCAGCAAAGTCAACAACAAAACACACATTGTTGGAATTTTCGTTGTTGCTATTTCTATATATGATTGTTAATTTAGCCTGAAGGCGTTAATTGCGCTAATTGCTGAGTTGCCATTACCATTTACGTAGTTCAAGATAAATCAATATTAAATTTATAAATATATGATTTAAATCCTCTTCATTTAATTACGAATAAAATATTTGTTTTATGCGCTCCCATTAAAAGCGATTTGATTAATCATCAAAATACAACAGAGAGCAGTAAATTTATTCAGAATTTCATGGAAAAGTGTCGATAATATTTAAAATATACAATATTTTTTATATATCCCTCGCATATCAAATTTGTTGCAGGGTATAAAGCAGTCGAAATAAGGAACTTCGCTTCTAAAATTTCATAAAAATGTTATGTTATTTACTGTTTATTTGCAGACACCCACTTGTATATATGGAAACAGATATAGTCTATAGTTTTAATGAGCTCTCAATTATTTTTTATTTACTCTGCGTGCAAACATTTCGCACCTTTCAACAGTTTTGGCTCGACGATGGATGTTTTAATGACTCCAAAACGTAGAAATATTCTCCATAGACAACAATTTGTTTTTATCTGCCCGCGAATGAAATTCCATAGCTCATTAGCAGCATTTAAAGCGGAAGTTCAATTATGGTTAACATGTCTGCTAATTGTCGGCTCTACTAAATCGTCGTCTACTCAATTTGGATATGGACTCAACGGCGGGCATTGTTTTTGTGCCATGTGACCATATCAAGAGTTTAAGACGGTTATCAAACAACTATGCATATATGTATAGTTAGTTAGATATAATACGAATGAATAATATTTTAAATCGGTTGCTAGGCAGGATTTGTGTGTGTGTACAGGGTATTTTAAAGTGTCGAGCAATTGTTACAACTTTTCTTTCTCTTGCAGTTGCTGCGCGGAGCCAACGACAACGAGCTGCGTCAATATGATCTGCACAAGGAGACGGCCAAGTATCACTACCTGAACCAGGGTAGCATGGACATCCTCACCGAGAAGTCAGACTATAAGGGAACCTGCAACGCCTTCAAGACACTCGGCTTCCAGACGGATGAGATTCAGACCATTTGGCGTACAATCGCAGCCGTCCTTCACTTGGGCAATGTGGAGTTTCAAAGTGAGTTGGTACTGCGGTTACAAGTGTGAGGAAACAAACTGATCTTTCTCATTCCCCCCCATAGCCATTGAGGATGAACTGGTGATCAGCAACAAGTCGCATCTGCAGCCGGCGGCTAAGCTGCTGCAGGTCACCGAGACGGAGCTGGCGGCGGCGTTAACCAAACGCACCATTGCCGCTGGTGGCAATGTCATGAAGAAGGATCACAATTCCGTACAGGCGGAATATGGCAAGGATGCACTGGCTAAGGCCATCTATGATCGCCTCTTCACTTGGATCATATCGCGCATCAACCGCGCCATTCTCTTCCGCGGCAGCAAAAGCCAAGCGAGATACAACTCGGTCATTGGGGTGCTGGATATCTACGGCTTCGAGATCTTTGACTCCAACAGCTTCGAGCAGTTCTGCATCAACTACTGCAACGAGAAGCTGCAGCAGCTCTTCATTGGTGAGTTAAACAAGTCAATTTGGAATTCCTTAACTCATTCTCTTCTTGCCGGGTAGAACTGGTGCTCAAACAGGAGCAGGAGGAGTACAAGCGTGAGGGTATCGAGTGGACCAACATTGAGTACTTCAATAACAAGGTGAGTGAAGCGAGACCAATTCATCTTGGACATAACTAAACATTCCAATTGAATTTTACATGTAGATCATTTGCGACTTGGTGGAGCAGCCGCACAAGGGCATGATTGCCATCATGGATGAGGCATGTTTGAGTGTGGGAAATGTTACGGACGAGACCCTGCTGGGCGCCATGGACAAAAGCCTGAACAAGCATCCCCATTACACCAGTCGCCAGTTGAAGCCGACGGACAAGGAGCTGAAACATCGTCAGGATTTCCGCATTACGCACTACGCCGGCGATGTCATCTACAACGTCAACGGTTTCATCGAGAAGAACAAGGATACACTGTTCCAGGACTTCAAGCGTCTACTGCATAACTCCAAGGATGCCAATCTCAGCGAGATGTGGCCTGAAGGTGCGCAGGATATCAAGAAGACCACAAAGCGTCCACTGACCGCGGCCACACTCTTCCAGCGCTCGATGGGCGATCTTGTGGCTACGCTGCTAAAGAAGGAGCCCTTCTATGTGCGCTGCATCAAGCCCAACGATATCAAGAGCTCCACCAATTTTGATGACGAACGTGTACAGCACCAGGTGCGCTACCTTGGTCTGTTGGAGAACGTACGTGTGCGTCGTGCCGGCTTTGTGCATCGCCAGCGATACGATAAGTTCTTGCTACGCTACAAGATGATCTCGCAGTACACCTGGCCCAATTTCCATGCCGGCACCGATCGTGATGGTGTACGTGTGCTGATCGAAGAGAAGGGATTTGCCCAGGATGTAAAATATGGCCACACCAAGGTTTTCATACGCTCCCCACGCACTCTGTTCGCGCTGGAACAACAGCGCAATGAGATGATACCACACATTGTGACGCTGCTGCAGAAGCAGGTGCGTGGCTGGATCGCTCGTCGCAACTACAAGAAGATCAAGGCCGCCATTACGATCATGCGTGCCTACAAGACCTACAAGCTACGCAGCTACGTCCAGGAACTTGCCCTGCGTTTCCGTCATGCCAAGCAGCAGCGAGACTATGGACGCAGCATTCAATGGCCACAGCCGCCGCTGGCCGGTCGCCAGGCTGAGGCCAAGTTACGTCGTCTGTTCAATCCATGGCGTGCCTACATGATACTGCGCAAGTATCCGCGTAGCGAATGGCCGCAGTTGCGTCTGCAGATCATTGCTGCCACCGCCATTGCTGGACGTCGTCCGTACTGGGGACAGCAGCGCAAGTGGCTGGGCGACTATTTGGCCAATTCACAGGACAACAGCGGCTACGAGGCCTACAATACCAATGTGAAGAACCTGAAGAACAGCGGCGGCGGCGATGGCTTCCGCCAAGTGCTCTTCTCCAGCTTTGTCAAGAAGTTCAATAGGCACAACAAGCAAGCGGATCGTGCCTTCATCGTGACGGACACAAATATCTACAAATTGGATGGCATTAAAAAGAAATTCCGTGACATGGACCGTTCCATAGCCATTAAGGAGGTGTGTTAGATCTTGATTTCTTAGTCAGGGATTCCATAGCTCAAACTTCTATCCATTTTGCTTGCAGTTGACCTCTATAAGCATAACGCCTGGTCGTGATCAGTTGATTGTCTTCCACTCACCCAAGAACAACGATCTCGTGTTCTCGTTGCAAGGCGAAACGACGCAGCTGAGAGAGGATCGCATTGGCGAACTGGTGGGAATCGTCTGCAAGAAGTACTATGAGTAAGTTACCACGAGATGCACTCCGTCAATAAATTGTGCTAATTTGATTCGATTTCATCTTTTGCAGTGTCACCGGTACCGAGTTGCGCGTGAACGTGGGCAGCAACATTGCCTGCCGCCTGGGAGAAAAATCCCGCACCATTGTCGTTGAGGCGGCGGCAAATGTGGAGATTCCCAACTTCCGTCACGCGTCCGGTAACATCATTTTCGAGGTGCCTTCCTCATATTGTGTGTAGGGAAAAGGACTATAGCGATGGAAAGAGAGCACAACGAATGCCTCACTGTAAATTATATTCAAACTATTCATAAGCGAGTCTTTTTTAATGCATATTCTATTTGTAGTCTGCGATTTTTGTTAACCACTCTCTCTGTGTATACTGTGCCTTGGCTAACCCATTTGTAGTTAGACTTTGGCTCCTTAATGTTGTACTGCATGTTGATCCCTGAGCGCCGCCAGCGGAGCACCAGCCTTAAAAACAATTGATTTGTAAATTGTTCTATTAATTTATATACATTTAAATTTCGCTAATCGATTAAGGCAATATATTTATGTATACAAGAAGCATATTACCTGACCTAAGAGGGAGCTCTTAGTAACGAGTATTAAATGTACACTGTGCATTTGTTAACTTCACGTAAGCACGTATATAAAATTACTATATACATCTGCATTTTATTTAAGAGCACACGAGACAAAACACAGATATTTGTACTTAAAACATGAGAAACGAGGGATAGCTTCAGTTTTCGCTCCATATGGAAATGAGCTGAGAGTAGAACTTTAGTTCTAAAACAGTACTACCTTCCGATAAGGAGGGAAGTAGAAAACTTTAACAAATTCAATATCACAATTAGTGTGTGCCATTTGCAATTATTTATTAATGCCTAAGCTTATTATTAATTTACACTATTATTATATTTATATACAATGAATAAAGTAATGAAAAAACAAATGGTCCAAGTAGGCTACAACAGCTTATCTCGTTCGAGTCGTTGTAGGATAGCAGTATGAATTATTATTCTTCATTAATAATTTGAAAGCGACAGAACACTTTGTTATACTCGTTAAACTAAAAATTTAATACATTTACTTATTTTCGGAGTCATCTGTAGACTCAACTGCAAACACATGGACAACAATGTGAAGGCGGATTCCGATGAGAACATGCGATTCGATCCTCTCGCGAATTGGAGTGGCCTTTTCAATGCATTGCCTGAAATGACGTGTTTGCCACTGACCCCGGTACCATCGCCAGCTAAACTGATGGTAGGTCGTACAGCTTTGTCGCGCTATAGGAAGCGGCGCCAAAAGATAGGACTCCGATCCCGAGGCATACGTCATTGTGACAGATCTTCCGATTCATACCGTTTGCATCGAACCAGCCGTCGACGACGCAAATGCGGAAAATGTTGTTGCCTGCAGCTAGAAAACAAGCGAATGCGTCGTGTAGTAAAACAATTGAAGAGGAAAGTCCGAAGGAGCCAGGATATCACCAATCCTCCCAAATAGTCCCTAATCTAATTTCATCCATAAATGCAGTCATTTCGTTCATCTTTTCGGCATGTTCTGTATATCTGCATATCTTGCCTGTTCCCGCGATAGTTTTAAAATCACACTCAGTTCAATTCGTGCCCATCGTACACTAATGGCAGCTTCCACTGCTCACTCGTTTTCGGATACTCGCCGCACTCCGTTCCGCTCTGCTCCACACTCGACCAATTTGAAGCACACTGCCGCTTATTCGATGATCGGCAGAGACCAAAATAAAAGTGAACCGCGAGCACTGCGGCGCATGGCACAAGTGCTATGAAATTGATAAAAGATAAAAATAAAGAGTAAAGACTGCAGAGTACTTTGCAAGAATTCGCTTTTATTTGGCTGCACTGATCGCAGTGCCGTCTCAGCCGACTCGATCGCGATCTCGATCTCATTTGCTTGTAAATTCTTGAGACGAACGCGCAGCACGCGTGCATCGAACGTTTCCAAGGTGATTACATAAAAATCTAACGGAGCGGAAAAATGCAGAAAACACTGAAAAAGGAGCTGAGCTTCTCGCTGGATACACTGGAACGCTATAGGGCTAAGTATGGACGCAGTGCATCGCTGGACACAAACGGTCACAGTACACAGGTGGAGGCAACTTCTCGCGAAGTGACACATACATCAACTGCTCCAGTACAAGCCCGATCACCGCCGCCTTCTCTCTTCAAGGCGAACTCACCGCCAAAGTTGACCAAACTGCAGGAATTACAGCAGAAGAAGGAGGCCTATATGCGAGCACGCGAACATGAGCGTGAAATGGAGAAGCTGCAGCGTGCTGAGAAATCATCCAGTTTAGCTACTTCTGCCACCTTGGATACAGCAAAGACAAGCGCAAGCACTAGCGCCTCCACCACAAACAGCAATCCCAGCAGCGCCACAAATGGTAGTGGCACCACTAGCAACAGCAGCAACGTCGCAGCCAAGAGCAGCTCGTCCACAGTGGCCGTTACAACAAGCAAAACGGCTGCTGGCTACACCAATTGGAATAACAACCACACAACGCTTTGCTCGCAGTCCTGGTGCGCGATCAGTGATCTCATGTACTTCTGCGACAAATACGAGTTCAAGACGCTGAGTACGCGGGATCTAAAGACACACCAGGAGATTGTGGCCGAGGTGCGTGCTTTGTTGTCGGGCAAGGCGCCGTTCGATCAACGCACACGCTTTCCGGGCAACATATACGATCCGGAGAATCTATGGGTTTGTGTCGGACGCTGTGCCAGCGTCGAGTATCACTTGCAGCGCATCATAAGCGTCTTTCGAAAACCACTTAACCAGCTGACACCGGACAAACAGCGTGCAGTGCGTCAGAATTTTCATCTGGCTGTGAGTGAGCTGCGACTGGACATCTCGGCGCGCATCAGTGAGGTGCGCCTTTACGATCGCTTGGTCTTCGAGCGTGAGTTTCGGCTGGAGTGGCAAGACGAGTCATAGGACACACAGTAACACACAACAGTCCTTAACAAGCACAACATGGACAACAATTTATTTCTTTTCTAATATTATTTTGGAATTGCTTCGTCTTGTGGTGCATAGTGGAAAAATAAAATATTACAAAAATATACATGCAAGATTTACGAAATTTACACGTACACATACATACATATAGATATATAATTCAGGGCTGTCCTCCTTTGGAAGTTTGTGGAATACTGGAGCTATTTGTGCTAGAGAGACAATGTGATCCTATAACCACAACTATAACTCAGAAACAGGCTCCAAATCATCAGATACCCAATAAAACACAAATATATTGCTTTCAATAACTAAATCTATAAATTATTGCTTCAATTATGCAACACACAATTCAATACATTTCAATCATCCATACACAATTGCTATAATGGAATACATCATCATTTTACGAGTAGCTACCAAAAATAAAGCACTTGGTGGGCAATGTTGAAACTCTGTTCAATAGGTCAACAATCCGCGTGAGTTTCAGGTGTTGGTGCGTGTGCGTGTGCATGTGCGCTTTGGTGGTTAGTTACTAGCGGAAGATTTGAAGATTATCATAGTACATAGATATATAACTTTCAGTTAAGATAGTTAACTTTTGTGGGCTGACTTCAGTGGGCTGGCTTCTACGCAACGAGTGCATCTAGTTAACATGAATTTTTTTCCAACAATTATAACACAGTCTAACAGAATTTCAGTTTCATTTTGCTTGTCTTGGGCACATTGCGAATTGTTAGCGATATGCGTGGATTACGTCGCACCAGATGGTCTCCAATCTTGTATGTATTCTCGCAAAGATCATAGTTACAGATGCGATCACAGAGCGTATCCTCGTTAATCTCACTAATGGCATGCATGTAATCACTGTATAGGCTGTCCTTCAAAATGAGCAGACTGCGTGGTTCAAGCAGAATCTTGAATAGCACCTCGCCAGCTGATTCTCCAGTTGTTTCTCGTTTTCTAAACTCCAATACTGTGTGGGCACCACACGAAATAGTCGATATAATGGGATAGAAAAGAGGTCCATCTGTGTGCGGCAAGATACCCTGGCCAGGCAAATACTCGTTGACCAGCACATGATTGGCATTCTGCGACTCGAAGATTCCAAGGTTGTTTACCTTGTCCACATAGTTTTGCAACCATTCTGGTATCTCTTCGGCTATCATGCCGTTGGGATGTGGCACTCCTCCGTAGTTAATTAGGCGGCGATTGAGTAACTGCGTCCATCGTGGTTTCGGTGTGCGCTCTATGTGGCTAAGAATAGATTGCTCCTGGTCGGAGGTGATGAAGTTTGGAATGTACATGACTGTTGGTGGGCACTAGAAATGGGATTTGCTTGTTTGGTTATCAGGCAAGCGGCATAAGTGTCAACTTATACTTACCTTTCGCACCTCAAAGTCTGTGAAGTCCATTGTAAATGCTACGTTCTAAATGGCTAATCTAAGATGCAATTATTGCTAATCAATATTTGTATTCTGTTGGCCCGGTCATTTGGCCTTGGAGATGCTATTTTTTCAACAGCTGACCAAGTGTGGCGGGCAACCGATATGCAGTCGCACAACATCGTTGCCTATCGAATGTCTTAACACTTATCGAGAAAGTGTATTTAAACAAAGTATCCAATGTACCCGTGGTCTGTATTTTATTCATATTATCGAAAGTGCCAAACCGAAATGTAACATAAAAATGGCGAACTTAACGAAGCTTTGAACTCAATATGTTCTACAGCAATCGATTATTCATCAGAGTAGCAGCTGTTTGCGAATCGCGCCAAATTTCAGCGTCCATTGCGCTTTTCTCTTATTCGCCAGAAAATTTAGGTAGTGCCGGACGTGTTCAGTAGTTGATTTCATTTTATTGACAAAAAGCAAACTAAACAATTACAGATGCCTTCTCCTGTTGCTGACGATACTCCAGCTGCCAAGAAAATAAAAATGGATAAGTGTGTCTTGCGTTTTGCCAAACTCACGGAACACGCACTGGAGCCCCTGCGTGGATCCGCACGCGCTGCCGGCTTCGATCTTCGCAGCGCGTATGACATTGTGGTCCCTGCACGCGGCAAGGCAATTGTCAAAACCGACTTGCAGGTGCAGGTACCGGAGGGCTCGTACGGCCGTGTTGCACCACGTTCTGGACTGGCCGTCAAGAATTTCATCGATGTCGGTGCCGGCGTTGTCGATGAGGATTACCGTGGAAACCTTGGAGTTGTGCTTTTCAACCATTCGGACACTGACTTTGAAGTCAAGCATGGCGATCGCATTGCTCAGTTCATTTGCGAGCGCATCTTCTATCCTGAGCTGGAGCAGGTCGACAAACTGGATGAGACTGTGCGCGGCGAGGGCGGTTTCGGTTCAACTGGTGTCAAAGAGTTGCCAGCGGCCAAAGCACAGAATGGTCATGGAAAAGAGCCCCTTAAAGAGAACGAGGCAACTCCAGTTGCAGCAACATAAGGAAGTCAAATACTTGGAGTGTTACTTCATCTACATATACATAAGCTACAGATCATACTACTTCGGTGATCAGAAGATCCCTTCATGAATTCCATCTTTAATTATACGTTTAACCAAAAAACAATAAAAACTGTTCCTATGAAGAGACAAACATGAACTTCTTAGGTGCGTTAAAGCGGACCCAGAAAATATGGCTGACAAATGGACGCTGATCAAATTTTCGAATTTCATTGCATACTTTCGGGTGCTTGCTGAAATGTACGAGAAACAAACTAAATTTAACAGACTGTTAAGCTTAACATGAATTGGTTCAAAAGTGGACTTGTCGTTTAGTCGGTACACAAACCCCAACACATGTGCACTGAAAAAAATTCTTCATTTTTGATACCCTACAATTTTTTACGTTTTTTGGGCATGTCCGTTAATGAACGAACTTGGAAATTTTACTGAGCGTGCTTGAAAGTACAATTAACAGTTTGCAAAGATTTGAAAAACATAACGCCCACCAGTTGTTTGCAAAAATTCCGTAAACACAGACTTGGTTTTTCCTCTCTTTTGCACTTTGGGCGCGTGTGCAGACCACAATTTGCAACTTTTCGGGAAACCCTCGCGCACACACGAAGCTGCGGCTTTTCTGAAACGGAGAAAATTTGAATTTTTCATTTTCACTTTTCCTTTTTTGAGAAAACTGGCGAAAACTTTGATCCCCTGTCAGGGTCGTCGTGCACACGCTGTGACCTTGTGGGGGTGGCTCATAAGGGACAAAGCAAAACTGAATCCATTTAAAAAAACCGCATTGCGCTAGCTCCGTGCGTTTTCGAAAAATTCAAAATTTAAATTTAAAAAAAAATGCCGTTACTCGAAATAAAAAACTGCTTTATTTTTGCAAAAATTTCAAGTCGGTAATGCAGGGCGGCGACGCAGCTCGATTGCACTGCTTGCTTTAAATATAAATTTTTTTTTTTAATTTTCTTTTTTTGTTTATTTATAATAACTTTTAAGCCACTTACTTAGCACTTCAGCGTAACCGGAGTTAGGATTTAGGTGAATTTTTTACAATTTGTATATAGGTCAATTTTACTTAGAAAATGGTTTTGAAATCAATAATCACGCAGTTTTTTACATTCCTTAAAACAAAAAACTAAACTTTAAATTTTAGACAAAAATTGTCAATTACAATTTACAGGGGTATGGAAAATTTTGGAAAATTTTTAAATCTGTAAATTTAGTTTATAAATGATATAGAATCAATAAAGAGTCGATAACATATTTACAAAATGACTTTCCAAGTTGAAATCAGATGGAGATTTGACAAAGTTATGACACTTACTTTGGAAGTCGAAGAAAAGTAAGGGATTTATTTGCAGACTATCTAAAATTATTGTTTATTCATTTCAGCTTTTCACCCATAGTGCATAGGTCAAGTGGCCTGGACACGCATTTCGCATTATTCCAGTTAGCCAGAAGACTCAGAGTCAGAGTCAGCGAGTTATGACCAAGTGTGGAGTTACGAGTTCGGGCCACTGTGTTTAATCAGCTCGCGTGTCTCGAGCGCATAAGAGGTGCATCAGCGGTATATGCGGCATATGCGGATTTTAATACGATTAAATTCAATGACTCCAATTTGTAATTAGACGTTGAAGTGCGCTTTGAAGTGAGGCTCTTGCTCTGGCTGCGGCTGCGTGCTTTTAATTGGCTTGCAGTCCATCCTTGGTTGCCTTTTGGCGCAACGGTTACGCTTGACCCGACTGTTGCGCCCCATGTGGTGGAGGTCAGTTCGGCTTCATGGAGCTGCCACCGAGCAAGCAACCCACTTGACTAGTCGAAAAGGAAGCAAAAGCGATAGACGATATGATATGTTAGTTAAATTAGTTGCATCGTTTCGTTTCGTTTCATTTTTTGTATTGTAACTTTTATAATTTATTTGCTTGTGAAAAATCGCTATATATTTTTTTGTTAAATATACTTGTATTTCATAAAATAAATCATTTCTTCTCATGCCTAAGATTAAATAATGTTTATAAATCATTTTTAAGTTCCACCGACTGCTGGGTCAGTTGCAGAGTTGCCTAGTGTTAAACAATAGTATGTCTACATTATGTACTTATTGGATAAGTTCTATAATTAAATAAACAATATATACAATGCATTTGTCGTTTCTTCTTTTTTTGCTTTCTCATTTTTGTTTTTGTTTGTTGTCTTCAAGTCTTGGAGCCCTTAAGAACTACGTTTGCCTAATGAATTTTTGAATTTTGAATTCCAATGTGCAATGGCCGCAATATAGTTTTATAATTTTGAACAACAGATTTTTCGGGTGCTTTAATAACAAACGATACTTGGTACAGTTCTTCTCTATATAAAGTTCTAGCTCTAGTTCGTAACTATGTTTAGTGTAGTGTATTATAAAAGTATAAAATAAATAGCCTTTTCTTTGCTAAACAAATAAGGAAATCAAAATTTTCAATTGCAATTTGTATTTTATGCTTTCTGGATATTATCAAATATAATATATGTATATGTATATATTTACTGACTAGCAGTTATAAAAGAAATTTGCGGACATTTGAAATAAATATAAATACGCGTATATATGTATATCTTGACGACAGATTTAAATGTAGTGCTAAATGTTTGCAGTTAAGTACACATTCACTCGCTATTCATGTAATTTTTAAAATGAAAACTCATTACAAATTGACTAATTTCACGATTAAAATTATAATTGTATAGAAAACTTTAAGTGTTCTTCTACATCTTCTATCATTCTCATTCTATCTCGCATGCAATTGGAAGACTTTTGCGATTTTTGTTGTTGTTGCTGCTGCTGCTGCTGGTTCTTAAAGTTTACAACTTTAGCTAACGTAAATATAGTCTAATTTTAATTTGTTTTTGTTTTTGATTTTTCTTCATGTTTTGAAAGCTCATTTGGTACAACATTCGCAGTTGAAATGCAATCGCGGTTGGTAATTTACATTTAAACCGCGTTGATTAATTCAAATTCAAATTTGATTTACTCTTAATTTCGATTTTCATTGTGACATAGTATAACTAGCTGGCAGAATCTTTGCTGTTGTTGTTGTTATTGTTGTTGCTGCTGCTGCTGTTGTTATAGAGTTTGCTGTCGGCAGCATCAAAGCTGCAGGGCAACATTGTTGCTGCAACATCACTGCCCATGTTGCTGGGTCCATTGCAGTTGTCGAGCATGTTGCTGTTGCTGTTGTTGTTGTTGCTGATATTGCTGCTGTTGCTGCTACTGTTGGACAAACTGCTGCAACTAGTTACAACAGTTGCTGCTAATGTTGTTGTGTTTGCCGTCGTTGTTGCTGCTGCTGTTGTTGATGATGCTGCCGTTGATGTTGCTCCGGTTGTGCTGCTGCTGCTGCCTGTTGCTGCTGTTGCCCCACCCGTTTGCAGCGCCAACATCTGTTGCGCCTGCGCAACGCACGCAACACACGGACACGGCCCGCCCAATTTCTTCGCCAATATGGAGCGCAGCTTCAGCGCGGGCCCCAACTTCATGCCCAGCGAGCTAACCAAATGATCCTCGGTTAGCAGCGGCAAGCCCGTGCCATCTATGCTCTGGTCACGAAAGTGCTGCAAAAGAGAGAGAAGGTGAGTGTGAGTGAGTGAGAGAGCAATAGAACGAGGCGAGAGGCAAGAATTAGTTATGTTGCTGCTGTGCTGTGCTGGGTTGCTTATAAAATTTATGCATCCAGAATGCCCAACGGAGGCAACGCAGGGCGTCTGCATGTCAGTCTGTATGTGTGTGTACCTGTGTGTATCTTTGTGTGTGTGTGTGATTAATGCGCAGCTTTTAAAATTGTTAATGAAAAACGATTTTTAGCTGCAGCCGCCGCAGTAGCATTTTCATATTTGCAACGCACGACGCCAACAGCGATTGAAAGTGGGCTGGCTGCCAGTTGCAAGTTGCCAGTTGCCAGTTGCCTGTTGCAAGTTTTGCCAGTTGGCAAGTTGCAAGCTGCAAGCTGCTGGTGTGGTGCCCCTCCACATGAGATTTCTATTATAGATTGGCCCTGATTGAATTCCATGGCCGTGGCCGATGCCTTCAACCTGTTTGCTGCTGCTGCTGCTGCTGCTACTGCTGTGCCGCCTCCGTAGCTTGCCACTGTGCAACAGACGCTGAGCGATCGCTGCCTTCCCTGCAAATGGGGCCACACAATTAGCTTAACCCTAGACAAAGTTCAGTTACAAAACTGACTTTAATTTTAACTGCAGAGTTTTCAATATCAGGCTGAGATATATAGGCTAGATAGATATTACTAGATCTCTTCTGTTTTTTCAGGTTTATCAATTGATAGTGCCATGAGCTTTTCTCACAGTGCACTTTTTATTGGCCTTCCTTTTAGGCTCGGCACTTTCGGGAGAGAACCAATTGAAATCGATTGCTCGCGTGGAATACGATTCGATGCACGGTACGGAGCTCTTCTATATATAAGGGAGAAATACGAGCGGCTGCTGTTTAGAGCCTGTTGCGAATAGGATCATGATGTCTCGGCTGAGTGTACGCATACGCATTCTCGCCCTTGGCCTGGCGCTGTGGCATCTTCACGCCAGCCAACAGATCGTATCGGCCCAGAAGTATTACATGAATTTCGCCTTCAATAACAATAATCCGCAAGCCAATATTGATGACGGCGTGGACGAGAACGAAGCAGGGCAACCGATGCAGAACGGTGGTGGGCTCGACAACAGACATGATGGCAATAATAGCATGTATTCGGATGATTCCAATGCCAGTGGTAGTGGCAGTGATAATGATGGTTCTCATGGTACCGATATCAGCAACGGAAGTGGAGGCCATGCTTCAAGCGGGTCTCATAAAGCAAATTCCGGTGGTGGGGGGAGTGATGGTGGTAGCGGTGCTGATAGTGACGATGGCCGTGCCTCCGCTAGTTTTAGAGGCCTCGATGCTGACGACGATGATAGCGATAGCCATGATCCTAGAGATCGGCGAGAAAAACTGCTGGCAGATGAGGAGGAACAAGCCAACGAGGAACACAATCATCACAGCAGCTATGAGATCAGTATCGACGACAGCTTCGGTGGCCGTTACGTAAGATCCATTTACGAGAGCTCCGAGAGTCATGGTCATCCCGGTGCCAGTGAAATGACTCGAACGAACAATGAGCATAGTGAATCCGCGGATCTCAGTGAAAGGTTGTATGGAGATGATGACTATGAGGAGTTCAATGGGGAATAATAAGTCGTATCAATTCTACAATATGCTAACAACAATTGCAATTTATTAAAAATTCCTATAAAAACTGTACAATTAATTAAACAGAAGAAAAAACAAATAAGCTCGCTGTCTTTGGGTGTTATCATGAGGGAAGACTGTTAGATTTGGTATATAAGGTTCAATGAGAAACCAGCTTATTTTCAGTAGGTGGCAACGCTGCAAAGCTAATCAGTGTTGGAAAACAGGCAAAACTGTGTCGAAATTCGCATAAAGGAGCAATTAAAAAGGTCTTCAGGACAATCAAAAAGTGTTAAATATTATTTTATTTTTTATTTTGAATCAAATTGTTTTCCCTCATAAGTTGCCAAGCAATTACAACTGATTTTCTTTCGAACGTTAGGGAAAATTTCTCGTTGGAACCAATAATAATTAAGTTATTTTTTATGGGCCACGTTGAATCGATTAGGTTGATAGCACATTCAGCTCTGAATCAATTCGTTGGGCCGGAGGGGAGAGTCTATAAAGAGAACCCAGAACTCATGCATGCCACACACTGCAGTCTTGTGCGTTTGGGTGTCATGTTGTGGTTGATGTTCTGCCTGTGGACGACTTCACCCCTGATCGTACTCGGGCAGACGTATTACATCAATTTCGTCTTCAACAATAATCCCTACTACATGGGAGAGGGCGACCCAAATGGTAGACAGTCTAAAAGACACAAAGGACAACATAACAATAGGATCAACACACAAGAATCGCGTGATCCCAATCATGGAAACTCTCTCATCGCTCCCGGTATCAGAGACGACTGTCAAAATACCGATGAGTCGTGTAATCATCATCATCATCATGATAGTTCATATGAAACGATAGAAATTACAATACCACCATGGATACCAACTAAGAAGAAACACAAATGGAAACAAACAACAAGCAGAAGCAAGAGACACACAACAAGGAAAGTAACAAGGCGAGGATCAACAACACGACCTCCTACAACCCCTATTAATAGCAAGACCAACAACAACAACAACAACAACAACAACAATAGCAATAACAACAACAACAACAATAATAACACCACTAGAAACGTAAACAAAAACAACAACAACACCAACAACAACAATACAAACAACAATAGCAACGCAAACAATACAAACCAACAACAACACAAACAACAACAGCGCCAACAACAACGCCAACAACATCAAAGCCAACACCAACACCAACAATGACTGCAACACCGATCCCAACAACAACAATACTGATCCCAACACCAACGACAATACTGACCCCAACACTAATAACAATACCGACCCCAACACCAACAACAACAACAACGATGCCAATAACAACAACGACGCCAACAACAACAACAATAATACTGACTCCAACAACAACAACAACTCCAACAACAACAGCAACAACAACACCAACAACAACACCAACAACAACACCAACAACAACACTAACAACAACAACGACGGCAAGAACAACGACAGCAACAACAACGACAGCAACAACAACGGCGGCAACAACAACGGCGGCAACAACAAGGCGGCGGCAACAATAACGGCGGCAACAACGGCAGCAACAACAACGGCGGCAACAACAACGGCGGCAACAACAACGACAGCAACAACAACGGCGGCGGCAACAACAACGGCGGCGGCAACAACAACGGCGGCAACAACGGCGGCAACAACGGCGGCAACAACGGCGGCAAAAACGATGGCAACAACAACAACAAATCCGACTCCAACACGAACAACAATATCGACTCCAACACCAACACCAACGTAAATAATACAGATGGAATTGTTATACAAATCAATACGAAGGGAACAGAGGAGCCAGAAGAAACGACGAGTGATTTGGGAGGTGCAAGTAGTGATGTTGTTCCCGATGAGATTACAACAACAACTCCAAAGTGGGAACTACCAACTCCACATCCCGAGGAGTTTTTTAAGTATTCGACGGCCAAGTGCAAAGAGGATCTATCTTTCCATGACTTCTTTGGCATGAATCTGCCGCAAGATCATGGTCTTACGGCCAAGGTAACGTGCGAGTTCTATAACATCTGGAATGGTCCCTGGCTAATGATGACGCGCATCCAATTGCCCATAAGAATACATACGCGTCATTGGTTTTTCGGTCACATATCCGAGGATTACTTGGATCTCAACATCAATCTGATGTCCATGGCGTACATTATAAATCACATGCGGCTGGCTCTGTTGATCATTGGACAGGATAATAATAATCAATTGGTCTATAATCTCTATGATGATTTCGTCATCTCAGGCCTCAATGATCTGTTCATGCTGCGCAAGGCTCATTTAATCGCAGGAAATACTACGGATCTCTTGTTCGCTTCCATTGGTGAAGTCCTGGAAACAAATACAGGACACAATCGATCGTGTCCATTTAGCGTGATGGGCGCCTGGTGGGGATCCAGGCTCAACGAGAAGGCTTATTGGTAAGTCGATATGTCTTCCAATTGGTTTCCCCATTTTAACCAAATTTCCAGTGTATTTCCGGTGGAACGCAATGTCAGACGACCCGGCTTCATTGCCTTCTTTGTGCGTCCCAATCCTTTCGAGGTCAATAATACCGCATTGTATGAAAATCAAATAACCACACGACGTCCCTGGGCATCCACAGTGGATCCCAACCTAATGGCTGAGGCACAGAATAATTTAAACACGTACAATACCCTCAAGGAGGAAAGGTTCCTCGCAAACAAGAAAATGGTCAAGGATGAGATCGCTCGACGTGGGGAGATCAATGTGGCCATTGAGGCTGCACGCAGGCAGGAGGAGATCGAACAATCAACCGCAATAGAATCACCCCTAGATAAAACGTAGCACAGATCTGAGTCACAATCGAATGGGGATAAAGCAAGACTTCAGCTAGATCATATAAAATATCAGACTCATTAGTAATAGACTATAACTTAAGATCAGTGATAAAAGTATGTAGTTAAGACTTTTTATTATGCGATGTTTACTTTGTATTACATCTTCCACTGCAAGATTAAATAGATTTGTTTATTATAGAGCTGCGACTAAAATATATTTAGGAAAATGTCTATAAAAAACTCTAATTTAGTTGCTCTACAAGCAGAACTAGTTCTCCAAAACCTCAAGAGAATTTCATCTTAACAATTGTTTCACTATATTTCCCACTCATTTTCCAAAGAAAAAAAAAAAACAAAAGAAAAACTTGAATGAACCGGAAATTGGTGGCTTTTTTGTGGGACTCGGACTTGGACGTGGACTCGGACTTATACTGTCATAATTCGCAAAAGCGGAGAGGAGAGAGGAGTATGGTCTGGGGCAGGGTGCTTTGATTTGCTGCCTTTGTGGTTACCCTGAATTCTGCTCTACCAATAATTGACAAGCCAGTGAGCCACAGTGCGCAGCAACAACAACAACAATAGAAACACAACACAAAACCAACTGACCGTCAGCAGCAACAACAACAACAACAACAATAAAAGAGAGTTGGCTCTAACTAGACGCCAAAATAATACAACAATACTGGCCAAAACAGATTTGAATGTGCACCTCGGTCTTGACTTTGAACTCAGCTCCAGCTTCAGCTTCGACTTCGGCTTTGGCCACGGCGAACTGTATTTGGAGGCCATGTGTGCCATGTGGAGCCTGCCGCTTGGAGCTGCCCCTGCTCCGGCTTCGGCTGCTGCACGCAATGTAATTGGCCTGTGCGGCTTTGACTGCGGCAGACTCCAGGGCAATTTACAAAAAAAAATATGGAAATATGCAAATCATTTTGGTGCATCAAACAAAAGGCCAACGAAAGCAACTTGTTAGCCTTAGAAATGGGCACAGAAAGAGGCTAAGATTGTGCCAGATACAAGTTTTTAATATAAGTATAGGTTTGTGACTATATGAAGAGTCGATAGAGAGCTAAAGTTGCAATTATGTGGCATATTTTCTCATTATAAGACATCATTTTTATTAAACTCTTTTAATTCGCATGAAAACTTAGATTTTTAAATGTATAGAAAATATAGAGAATATTGTTGTTTATTTAGGGATCTCGTTTTGGACTTTTTGGCGAATTATAATAATAAAATGGTAGAATAAAATATCATAATTTCCCATGCTTTAAATATCTATCAAACATAATGTTTCGAAGAAGACATCAAGTCTTTAGGTTTTCATCTTTACAAACTGAAGACGGAACTAAGGAAATTTTAATTGTTTATCTTGGAATAATACTTAGCATATATTTCGCTGTAAACCTGTCAATTAGCACAGTCAATTCCCTTTTTTAACTGGTTCTTTTGGCTCCCGATAAGCATTATGCATTTATCTATATATATTTGCTATTCCACACACCTTTTAGGCAATATTATAATACTAAAACCCCCTCTGTCTGGCCTATAAATAATACCCTAATGCGTTTAGCTGACAGTTTGTTAATCTGGTAAATAGTTGCGGAGCATCATTTAATGTAAATTTCTGTTTTGACTTTAGAATTGGAGGGGATTGATGTGTTCTACACCAAATTAAAACGATTTCAGACGTTTATCCCTCTCAAAAGTCTGAAATGTAACTTAACATAATATCAACATTCCTAAGCGTGTGCCAAAAATAACAAATAGAAAAAAATCGAAAACCAAACCGAAGTCGGAAAAAAACATATTGCCCCGAAACTGATATTACTCAGCCTCAACACAAAAGGCGAAAGACATAAAATGCCTCGAGTTTCGATTAAGTTTATGGAGACAGCAACAACAACAACAACAACAGTAACTACAACATCAGACCATGTCGGCTCGAAGTGATACCATTGGTAACTGTGAATCGCAGCCAGACTATCAAGTTCGTCAATCTAATCAAGTTTATAGTTCAAGTTTGAGAGACCTCTCCAGTTGAACTCTCGATGTCGTAAATATTTTCTATCAAGTTTTATTATTGTTATTTCTTCTTAGTCTTTTTTTGTTGTCTTTTATTTTTAATAGTTCAATAAAATTAAAGCCAAATAAAGTCATTTTGTTGCGCAATATTTACACAGAATAGGCAAGTTTTTTGCTCGTAAAAAAGACACACACACACATAGTTCTTTGCCATAAAACACGCTTGAAAGAAGTGAAGAAGAAGCGAAGAAAGAAGGGGAAAAAGGGAATCCCAAATTCGTAATACTCGAAAATTAATAGTTGTCCGTGTGCAAGTCAAAGATTTGACTGCAATCCTTTGCTTGGGGCGTCAAATGTGAAACGTGCCGGTTGCAGATCATCGCCGGCAACCTTTGCCAGAAGAAATGGAAACCATCTCCAGAAGGGGAGGCACAGAGGGGAGTCGGGACAGGGTGAGAGATAAAGTATACACAAGGGCGCACTAATAAGCAGATACAAAAGTGCTTCTGGCTGCTTCTGGTCACCAATGATTGCAGATGTTGCTCATGTTGCTGATGTTGCTGCTGTTGCTGATGTTGCTGCTGTTGAAATACATTTTAATTTGAACAAAAATGAATTTCAAGCTGCGGCAGCAGCAGCAGCTCAATTGTATTTCTGCGCTCAATTTAGTTGTACGGATTTTGACCTGCTTAACCTTACAGCCGGGGCCCAACAGCAGCAGCAGCAGCAGCAGCAACTTTAAATGTACCACCAACAGCAGCAGCAGCGGCAACAGCAGCAGCAGCCGTAGAGGGGGCACAAACGAAGACAACAATTTGAATTCTAAATTGAACAGCTTTTTGTGCTACCTATGCCCGGGAGCAGTCTCCCCAGTCTCCAGTCTACTCCGCCAGCTCGGGCAACGAGGAACGTGGGCCGACCTGCTGCCAAGACACTCAGACAGCGGACAAGGGACAGCAGCAACTGCGGCCTGGCTCGGATACTCGTAGTGCCTCTGTCTCTCTGGCTGTGGCAATTGTGCCCAACTACCTACTCATTGTAATTCTTCATGTCTGGCCAAAAGCGACTCGACTGCGCGGCTGCGCGTTCGACCTGATTGCCGTCAGCAGCAGCAGCAGCAACAGCAGCGACGGCAGCGACATCAACAGTCGCCGTGGCCCATCAACAACCTTTGGCTGGCTGGCCTGACTGCCCAGTTGCTCGCTGCTGTTGCTGCTGCTGTGGTTGTTGCTGTTGCTGCTGCTGTTGCTGCTGTGGCGATCTGCCCACCTAAAAAGTTGACTTGTTTGGCTCCACTTCACTTGTGACTTTGGCTTTGATTTTGATTTTGGTTAGCTTTACGCCAAGTACGAAGTATTTAATGATTTTGTATTTTTTTCATTCTTTACCCATTGCTGTTGCTGCTGCTGCTGTTGTTCTTGTTGCTGCTGCTGTTGTTCTTTAGGTTGCTGTCGGGCTGAGCTCGAGTTGACTGGGCTGACCGTAGCAGGGCAACAATTACGCTTAATGCCAAACATCCTCTTCTGCGGTGGCTGCGGTTTGATCTTGTTACGCATTCAGAGAGAGAGAGAGAGAGAAAGAGAGAGAGGGGGAGAAAGAGACACACTCACTCTAGGTGGGCCCCACTTGAAGGGCTCAAGCTGCTGCTGCTGCAGCCGCCAACTGGGCGTGTGTGGCATTACTTGGCAAGCTACACTGAGCAAAATATATGCACCATCATTTAATCATTTAATCGTATCTATCTACAATTTAGTCACAAATCGTTTCACTTGCTGAATTTCTCTCAGTGCAGCCACAGTCTCTAGGCACACGTGTACACTTGGCCAAAAGGTGTTGAGGAAATTACAGTTGTCCTGGAATTCGCAACCAGTTAAACTCAGCCTGAGCTTGATTGATTTGTGACTTCTTCTTCATCTTTATATACCTTTTCCTCTCTTCTACGAGTCCAGAGTTTCTCCTACTCCTACTCAGCTCGCTTATTATATTAAATAGTTTTGTAAATTACACAAGGAAACACCCCTTAAGGCAAATTGAGTTTTTGCAGTCAGTTGTAATAAATAAGTTTTTGATTTTTTTATTCTTTTAAGCCCGCTGGCGCTGTAAAATCGTGTTACAATGGAGCTGGGACGCATAATACGGGAATAAATGATGAAACTAACTAGGGAATATATGAGGAGAAATTTTAAGTTATACTTAAAAAATATACAGCTTTGTATATCTTAATAAAACACTCCTTAAAACACTTTCTTATAAAGTTCAATTACTTTATTTAAAGTCTTCTAACGTTTATTCCTTCCACTCAATTTGTGCACAAATTCACGTTCGTGGCCCATGGTGCAATCATGACCAGCATAATATTATATCTTAGGGTCAAAATATTAGCAAATTTGATGTGACCCGTCGGACAGCAGCAGCAGCAGCATCGGCAGCAACAGCAGCAGCAGCAGCAGAACAAAAGGCAGCTCGAGCAGACCCTCTCTGGAAGACCTTCTCAAAGACCCAGGGCGCTGTTAATTTTCTTGGGGAGCCAAAGTGCTCGACGGAGTCAGAAGTTCGAGAGCGGCACATAATCAGTTTATTTTGCCTGCTTTTGTTTTGCTTGGACCAAAAGGAGAAGCAACAGCAGCAACAACAGCAGCAGCAACAGCCACGGCAGCAGCAGCAGCAAAAAGTGCCCCGGGTTACACGCCAAAGATACAATTTTAGATTATATGCCCAACTGTGCGCATGCGCATAATAATAATGCATGCAACAAGCTGCAGCTGGGGCAGCAGCGGGGGCAACAGCAACTCCGACGAGTAGCCAATTGGCAATGGGCAGCCTCAGCCTCTTGGCCGGCTTCCTGTTGGGCAGGCAACACTGCCAGTCTGGGGAGGGGGGAGTGGCACACAAAAAAGGCGTGCAAGTGGGTATAATCATCATCAGCTTTGATAACACACCACGACCCGACTGGACGGGACGATGTTGCTGTTGTTGTTGTTGCTGCTGCCGATGTTGCTGCTGCCTGACGTGCTCGAACCTGAACCCGAACTCGAACCCGAACTCCCCAGCCGTCATGATCTCTTGCTGTTTTGCCATTTGACTTTCGGTCTCGAACTTCTGCTTCTTCTTCTCGCGCTTCCAGTCATGCGCTGATCCCTCTCAGTTAGCCCCCGCCCCCGTCCGTCCCCCCCTGGCTGTCACCTCTTAACCTTCGCTGCATATAACCTCTGCACCAGCATGCCGACTGTGCAACTGCAACAAGAGAGGCCTGCAGCCACAGCAGCAACATCGCCAGCAACAGCAGCAGCAGCAGCAACAGTTGCTGCCGCAGCTTCTCCTCATCGATTGCAATCATTTGCTTTCGTGCTGTGATTTCTGCCCCAAAGTTGGCAACTTTTCAATGTAGGTGATTGTTCTAACTGCCCTCGCGCCCTCTCGCCTCGCCTCTACCCGCCCTCCCCCAACATCATCAAACAGACGACATCATTATCGTGCAACAATATCAAAAAAAAAGCAGCGAAAAAAGCCAGGAAAATTGCTTGTCGTTGCGATTTTGTAGGCGGCCCCCAGCAGCAACCGCAACGACGACGACGCCGACGAGTTGCCAATATATTGAAATATGGCGGTAAGCGGGCAATTTAAATGTTGCCCCCTTTGCGCCACGTTTAGCGGGCGGGCACGGAATGTGGTTTTAAGTAATTCATGGATTAATGGCCAGCATATTGCTGCTGCTGCCCCAGTGCATCCGTCTGCTGGGAGAGTGAATGCTCTGTCGTGTCTGTGGCAGCAGGCGAGGAGGAGGTTGCTGCTGTTGTTGCCGATGTTGCTGCCGTTGTTGTTGCTGCCTTGGCCGTGGCAAGAGTAGGAGTTGCATGTTTAGCACGTGCCTCGCTTGTTGCTGTTGTTGTTGTTACTGTTGTTGCTGCTGTTGTTGCTGCTGTTGCTGTTGTTGTTGTCGCTGTTTGTTGTCTCGTGTGCGGTAGTTGCTCAGCTGCAGTTGCTGCTGCTGCTGTTGTTGTTGTTGTTGAGCTGATAATGCGTTGACCGCCAACGCCGCAGAGCAACAGCAACAGCAACTGGCAAAGATCGTTAAGTTTATAATCATTAGGCAAGCCTGTCTCCCTCTCCCCCCTCCCTCTCCCTTTCCCTTCCCCATCTGCTGATTTGTTTTTGCCCCAAAATGCCTTGGGAGGCCATGAAAGCTCGCTGCAAGCACAGTAAAAGCACCGTTAAAATGCACGTACGAAACTAGAGGCGCCACAAGCTATGGCGCACTTAAGATCTCGAATCCGATGGGATACGATCTCTAGTTCGCTTGGCTTGGTTTCTGGCCTAAGTGAAAGGAAATTGATTCATCTTTTATTGAGGCTCGTAAAAGAGAAGTGTAAATAATAATACTCTCGCAGATCTAACACGGATTGGCCGTATTAATCTATGCAAATTGTTATAATCCATAATTGTAATACAGATAAATATATATATACTATCTGGTGTAATAAGCATGTTGCATTATTTATCGGATCAGATCAGTAAACAGCATTAAAATAAATGAAACGTAGCGCACTCAATGAGCCTTCGTATATGATGGAGAGAGAGAGAGATCACTTAACGTGATCATAATAATTATATAGTAAAATCTAATTGAAGTCTAATGAAATTGCTACGATAGCGTATCTGTTAAACCCATCGCAACTGGCTCTTGAAATATACATATATAAAGTAGAACACAAGATCTTCATTATGTCATTAGAAGCTGGGATCCCTAGCTAGAAAAAAAAGCCAAGTCATACAGTTCCAATTTACAAATCTTAAGTATTTTTTTATTATCGATATCAAAAAGTGCACTTGCTGTCAAGTCATTTTCCGGCTGAACTTCCTGCTGAGAGAGTTACAAGAGTTTTTCTTTTTTTCGGGTTTTTTTTTTCCTTCCCAAAATGTTCAAATTGCATTTTAATGCAACTTTCGAAATCAATTGAAGCAAACTTCAAGACGAGAGAAGACTTTTCCCTTTCGGAAAAGAGAGAGAGAGAGAGAGAGAGAGAGAGAGAGAGAGAGGGAGAGAGAGGGAGAGAGAGATGGCAACGGGCCAATCTGCTCATATGGCTGAAGATCGGGATGCCACAGCAGAAGAGCGAGAGGCATATGGAGAGCCACAGTAGAAGATGTGAGGGAAAATGATAATAAATAAATAAAACTTTAGTCAGCAGGGTGACAGTTATGGATGGGAAGGTCTATGCGAAAAGCCAAAGTAACGAGTGCTTTGTGCGATAAAAAATCGAACTTTAATGCGAGCTTGAGCGAGATAGAGAGGGAGCGGGAGAGGGAGAGAGAGAGATAGAGATACGAGTTGCGAGCTGTGTGTGTGTGTTTGTATACTTGTGTGTGTGTAGACCTCTGGGCCCAAGCTCAAGTGACAAGTGCGCCCCTCTCATAGCGACGCTTTGACATTTGTGCAAAATAAGATAATGATGATCGCGATCGTGAGCACGATGATAATGATGTTGCTATAAGGCTGAAATATGAAACTGTGCGCCTAATAATAGGGTCGACTTTGAAATGCATACGAGATACGGCGGCAACAACAACAACAACAACAACAACTGCGACAACAACAACAACAACGGCGACAGCAGCTGAGGGCCAACTGCAAATTATTTAGCGGGGGCGTTAACTGTGCCGCAGAATCTAGAGCTAAAGCGATCTCTATAGTCTACACACACACACACACACATACATAATATATAGACACGTGTGTGTGTGTGTGTGTGTTGCCTGCTTGACATTTATGTGAACCCAAGCAACAATAACACGTTGTCTTGTTCCTTGTGCCAGAGCAGAACGTTCGGTTCGGTTCGACTCTCTCAGCGCGATCGCGACACGACACCGTGGGCCAAAGCGTACCAGATATACACATAGATTTAAATACCCTCACTGTGGGTGGGTATAACGAGCAGGGCATTAAATATGTTATATGTGCAAGTCATAAGGTCGATATTTTATGATTGAAAAGAGGGGGAAATAAAAAGAGAGAGAGAGAGAGGAAGTTTTATAGACTAATCAATTGTGAAAAGAGTGTGTGCTATATAGTACCACCCTGTAGGTACTTATTTTTCCTCAACCAAGCTGTCTTTTATTTATCATATTCTCATATACTAAGAAATATACATCAAGTTATATATTTAAGCCACAATTTATAAACAAAAAATATATAATCCCAACTTTTTTTAGAGTATTCCAACTTTCAACTATCCGTAGCTTTTCTGTTTTCATTTTTCGTATTTCGGTTTTCATTTTGGAGTTCGAGTTCGAGTTGGAGTCGGAGTCATGAATCTTATGACGCCTACGTGTACTTTTGGCATTTGGCATGTCAAATACAATAAGTACGACTCTGACTCCGACTCCGACTCCGACTACGAGTCAGACGCGGAGTCTGCAGCATGACGGGGCTGATGGCGACGAGTGCGAGCACGAGTACTTGGCCCGAACACCCCAACACCATAGACACCATAGAGACCGAACACCGAAGATGGAGATACTACAAGGCAAGACAAACAAGTCAACAAATGGAGCGAAGGGCAGGCCGAGGGGGAGGGCGAGGGGGAGGCAGACAGTTCCGCGTTGGTTGCCGCTTTTTTTTTGTCTTCTGTAAGTTTTTTTTTTTTTTTGACAGCTTTGTTGAGCTTCAGCTTTAGCTTCAGTTGCAGAGCTTGTGTCTGGGGGCTTGGGAAACATTCCTGAATGTCATCACACAGACACACACATAGACACACACACACTATACAACTGTAAAAACTAATTCGGGCCATTTAGGGCAGGCAAGTTCAAAGCTTAAGCATCGAGGTTGCAGAGAATGCCAGATCGTTGGGATCGTTGAGATGAGAGAAGAAGAGAATTACAGAGAGTATTACATTTTGATTAAGCGCACAACACAAATTCACATGACAGTTGCGAGTGCGTCTGGAATGCTTGTAAAGGTGCTACACGGAGGGGGGGGGATTGATGTAATAATAATAATGACAGAACCTTTACAGCTTCCTGTGGTGGCCTATGGGAATTTAAGGTGATTTGAAGGGTTGAAAAGCAAATTTGGGAACTTTAAACTGCGAAAAAAATTAGCTGAGCTGTTTGTAAGTCTTTGAGTGAGACTTACAGCTAAATAGAGCTGCATATTGTATATAGGAAGGGTAGTTTTAGATAAACTGCAAATAATATTATTATAAATTTATAACTAATTCATAGAATATAATACTTTCTTGACAGTTTTAATGACTCTCCTTTTATTTACTGCATTTATATAAGAATAAATTGAGATAAACGTATAATATTATTATAGATTTATAAATAATTCTTAGAATGCTTTTATAATACTTTCTTCATAGTCTTTAAAAGTCTTTTTAATTACTTCCCTGTTTCCTATCGCATAGTTTATATTTTTACTGATTATTTGGGGTTATCTTATGCCTCATAAAATATTCTAAGCCTAGCATAAAGCTCACTTTTAGCCAACTCTTTATCACATATTGATGCACAAGTTTATCAGAGAAATCTTCTAAGGGGGAACCTGTTGTATCGCTTCACTTAATCAATGCATAATTTCAGGCAACACACACACACACAAACACATACGCAGTCAATCGCTGGCAATTTAGCAAACAAATTCTGAGAAAGAGAGACAGGGACAAGAGGGAGACAGAGAGATGCAGCTGCAACTGCCGCCGCTGCGATCACGCATAGAAATTATTATTGTGCCTTAATATAGCCATAAATCAGTGCATTTAAAATGCGCAAAAAAAAGAGCAAGAAGAAGAAGTAGATAGACTCGCTATATATATGTATGGTATATGCAGCATCCTGCTGGCACAGAGCTGTAGGGTGCAGCTTACGGTCAACCTGGTTATAACTTCATCTGCATTTTAATGTTCTCCCCTCTCTCTCTATCTCCTTCTCCCTCTCTTTCACTCTTCTCTTGCTTTACGGGGCGATAATAAACCGTCGCATCGAGCCACCCGTGCGTGGTCAGCGAGATCTCTCCTAATATACATACACACACAGCAGTTATCTGTGTATGTGTGTGTGTGTGTCAGTGTGTGTGTGCATGCCAATCTGTGGGCAAAGTCTGAGCAATATCAATAACACTTGCTGGAGCTCTTGGGCAGCGGAGTGCAACATGATGCGACAAGCGCAACGAAGACCCAAAGAGACCAGAGATCTAGCCTAGGCCCAGTTGGAGCAAGTATCTCGGTCTGCCCGTCTGTCTGTCTGTCTGTCTGTCTCTCCGTCTTGTCTGCCCGTCTCTCTGGCTTTGGCAATGTCACTGAACCAGTTCTCAATGTCTTCATATTGGATTGCGAAAGCAGCAACCTCTGCACTAAATATTTACAACCTCCGCAATATCTCAAAAGCGAGACAAGGCAGCGACAAAGTTTCTAACGTGCAACAAGTTCATGCGGCAAGCAACTGCAGCAACTTGCAACTTGCGCCACAAAAGGTGTAAGTCTGGAGTGGGGTGGACTGTAGACTCGAGACTCGAGACTGAACTGGATTGGATTGGAGTGAGCCGAGTGAGCTGAGACTGAGACAGGCTGCAGCAAACTGGCCAAGTGTCGTTGTGGCCATAAATTCAATTGAATATTACGCCAATTGGCTTTTTGTCTATCGCAAAATGGGGCGGAGTTGTTGCTCTCTCTCTCTGCCTCTCTCCCTCTCCTGCCTCCCTCTCTCTCTCTCTGATAGCTAAACTGGTTCGCTGCCTGCTATCAGCGAGTGTGTCTGTCTGTCGGGATTTCAACTGTTTTGGCCAGGCTAAGCTGATTTCATTGGACTAGGCGGTAAGCTGCTTTGGGCCAGCTAATTAGGCGACTTTTGACGTATCATCATGAGGGGGGAGAGGTGGCAGGTGGGAGGGGAGGACAGTGTCCATGTTTGCGGCTAATATGCATCAAAATGTGTCAACACCTAAAGCCAGCTTCATGTTAATTGTTAACGCTATCTTCTTGCCACAATGCGAGGGGCAGCACGCGGAGCAGATGCAATGCAAGTCGAGTCGAGGCCACGATCGGAGTCAGTTCAGCTCTGCCTGCCTGGCCGTGTTTTCACCTCCATTAACGCGTGTAGCAGGATCTGGGACTGGCTCTGTCTCTGGCTTTAATGACGCCTGACGTTGACCGATCGTCGACCGCAAGCGGCTGACCGATCAAAAGTCGTTCAACTTGCCGGAACTGGTCGTAAAAGATCACCTGGGCCACGAACACAGCAACAACAACGTTGACTATGTGGAGCAGCAACCGCGCCGAGCTGAGCCGAGTCAAAACCAAAGCAGAGCAGAGCAGAGCACAGCCCCCAGACCGAGCCAGTTCAACTAGAGCTGTAGTTGAAGCTGGCCAGTTAGATAGATGCCAAGCCAAGCCGGGACTGGCCTGGCCGGGATGGGAGAGGGCAAGCCAGGCCGCACTTGGCCGCATTCGCAGCTTTATTACAAACATTCTCGCGTGGCACACACACACACACACATAGAATATTAATGGCCGCCAATGGAGTTCAGATCCCGGTGCGCAGTTCCTCAGTTCCTCAATCCCCAATCGGCCCAAGTCGCAGTACCCAAGTTCAAGCGAGAACATAGTTAATCTTTGCGACGCATGACTTTCAGAAAGTGCGAATTGTCATTGGGTAAATGAACTTTGACAGGGTCTACACAGGTCGGGCCAGATAGTAAATATTTCGACTGATGTTTTTAATGATTTTGCACAATAATAATAAAGAGGGGGGAGCTATAGCTATAGCCCAATTGGTTGGCAGTCCAACTCAGCCCAACCCAACCGAACTAGTATCTTATCTGTTTGGGGTATTTCTTTGGGCGATTATGTTGCTTTACTATCACGTCTATTGGGCTGCTTGATAAGTTTCGGTTTTGAAATAGTGCCCACTTCAATTGTTTTTATTTTTTTACCTATAGAGGAGATTTATTGAAAGTCCCAAGCTTAGGAACTTGGTAAATATTTGAAAGTGGGTAAAACTTAACAATTTTTAAAGTGTTTTCATAGTTATAGAACATTTTTTTATGGCATATATATAAAACTATATATAAAAGTTTCAGTTTGACCTGACTAAGTGTAGATTTTGATTTCTGCTATACTTTTATCAGCCTTAAATATTTGAAGTTCTATGGAAAAGTGAGTAAAGCTTTAGGATTTCCAGATTTACAGAAAATTTGTTATGGCATAAATAATATACCATACTTTCAGATTGATCTGATAGATAGACTTAGATTTCTCTACTTCTTTCCTAGACAACCTATACCAAGTCTTCATACTCAACTGCTTCCTTCAACTCCTCCCCCTTTTTCTTGCATCTCAGTGCAAATCTTGTCCAGTTCTTCAGATCTCAAGATCTGCTCTGATTAGTTATGCAATTTCAGCAGACTGTAATTGCTTTTTCAGCCATCGAGCGTGGGGGCTGGAACCCAACTTCAATCGAGATAAACTAACTGTGATTGTACCTCTTGTTGGTACTGGAGCAGCCCATAAACATTAATTAGACGTACTGCAGCAATTTAGAGCAATTTGCATGTGGCTCGAAAATCGAAGCTTAATCAACTCCGGCTACAGATCGGGAGACAGTTGAGGCAGTTTCTTCTTACCTGAACGTATTCGGCGCATATATCAATTCCACCCACAAAGGCGCAGACATCGTGGACGGACCATGAGTTAACCTCCTCACTCTGCGCCTGACATTGACGCACTGCACCCGCCGCCGTTGCCGCTGCTGCTGTTGCTGCTGCCGCCGGCGATGTTGCTGCTGTTCCTGCTGCTGCGTTGGCGTTGGCGTTGCCATTGCTGTTGCCTTGGCCCTGCAGCGACTCCAGTGTTGGCTTCTGCTCCGTAAGTGGCGGGGATGGTGTGGATGTTGCTGATGTGGTTGTTGCTGCCGTTGCCGTCGAGCCGGCACGACGTGCCGCCAGCAGGCTCAGCGCGGCAGTTGCAGCTCCTCCAGTTGCTGCTGCTGCTGCTGCTGCTGCCGTTGTGGAAGATTCAGCCTTAAAACGTTTGGCGGCCGGTGGCTGCGAGCTCAAGTCCAGCGGCGCTGCCGATGCAGATGCAGTTGTTGCAGCATTGGGCGCCGCACCAGCCTCCGCATTGGAACGTGGACTAGACTGGCGCGAGGCGTGATGCGATTGTTGCTGCTGCTGTTGTTGTTGCTGCTGCAGTTGCTGCTGCTGCAGTTGCGCCGAATAGATTAAAGCGGGTGTAACAAATTGCGCCGCCTGCTGCAGTGCCGCATTTAAACTGGGACGCGGCGTGCCCGATGTGCTGGCACTGGGCGAGGAGGCGTTCGAGCCGCTGCCTTTCAGCTGCAACTGTTGCTGCTGTTGCTGCTTGCCACGCAAAATCTGCTGAATCTCAGCATCTTTGGCAGCACGTGCCTAAGTCGGAGGAGGAGGAGAGAAGTGGGATCAGCATCGAGACAAGCGGCAAGTAAAAAGTTCTTTGGGTGGTCAAGCCCAAACACAACTTACCAGCGTGAGCAACGCTTGGGTGCTGCTCATGTCCATCAGCGGCGGAAAGATGCCCGGAAATTGCAGAAAGTTGGGCATGAAAGGCGAAACACTGGCGGCAGCGACCACAGCGGCCATTTGGCTTTTGGCCTGCTCCGTGGGCGATTGTGCTGCAGCTGGCGGCAGGCTATTCCCGGCGGCAGCAGCAGCAGCAGCAGCAGCACTTATGCCAGCCACGCCCACTGATGCCGACACTGACGTCTCCTTCGCATCTCTCAGTGTTGCCGACGATGTTGTCGTCGAGTGTTTTTTGCTCGCATTGTTTGAGCCGCCACCGATGCCGCCGCTGCTGCTGCCTCCGCTGACGCTGCTGCCAACGCTGCAGTTGACTGCACTGCTCGATGATTTGGCGCCTCGCTCCGTGCCGCCTGCGCTAGAACTGGCGGCGGGCAGACTGACGCCTCCGTTACCGCCGCCGCCGCCGCCAGTGCTGCTGCTGCCGCTGCTGTCGTAGTAGGAATTGCGACGGCTTGCACTGTGGCTGAAAGAGGAGAAAGGGTTAATTAGTTGTGGCTTAAATAGGCAGGTGGCGCGGCAGCTCGAACTGGTTGACAACTTGGATAACTTAAAAAACTTTGAAATTCGATATACTAGTCTCGATTAACTGCTTGCGATATATATGCAGATCGATACAGCTGCAGATCGTGTTACTCTAGAAATTTTATATTTCAACAGATTTTTGTATAACTTAAGTTCTCTTTCTAGGTTGATTCTAGAGGGAATTGGGAAGATTCTAGCGGTATAAACATTGGAATGACATGTTTGAAATCGGTTAATGATCCTAAGTTTATTCTAGCCACGCCCCCTGATTTTTACTTTTTTTTCGACTCACTCATTGGGATGCGCGTTATTATACTTGGCCGCCAGGCAGCGCATAATATCCGAATAGTTGCGCGTGGAGAAATCCGTGGCATTCGCTGCTGCTGCTGCTGTTGCTGCGGCAGTTGCACTTGTTGCTGCCGCTGAGCTGCTGCCTCCACTGCCGCCGATTGCATTGTTCACTCCGCTGCCAGCTGAACTGCGCAGCTGCTGCTGCTGCTGCTGCTGACTGCTCGCTGCGGCAGCCTGTTGGATGCTGTTCAACAGATTCGTGGACAAATTGTGCAGGGGCATGTGTGTTGTGGCAGAGCTGGGCGGGCTGAGGCGTTGCTGCTGCTGGGGTGAGATGCCACCGTTGCCGCCGCCACTGCTGCGATATGTTGCGGATGAGGGCGTGGCGCTGCGAGATCTGTAAGCAAATTTATCAAAAATTAACAAGTTGAATAAGAATTGTGTTCGAGAGATCGAGAGGCTGACATCATTATTTTTTTCAAACCGAGTATCCAAACTAAACTAATTTGTGTGCCATAAATTAGCATTAATATTTAATTAGTTGTCGCCCCTTTGGTATGTGTGTGTGCGTGTGTGTGTGTGTATAATCCATGAATCATGTCGCATACAATTGGATTATTTGCCACTTCTGCCACTGAGGCTGTGCGTCCGTCCGTTGCCTTTTCTACCATTTGACATGCTAATGAGGAGCTTCCGTGAGAAGATCGAATGGAACTCGAGGCAGCGTCGAATAGGCCGATCTTAGCCGATCTGATCCGCGTTGACGTTTGATATTTAGCAATTTATTTCTGTCTCTCCTCTCTTCGCATTTTAATGCGATTACGATTTGCAATGTTGAGTTATGGCCAAAGCGAGAGAGAAGCTAAAGTTGGCATGCAAAACGCAGGAGCAGAGCAGCGGACGCAGCAGCCTGCGGCTTTTCCGGGAAATGCAGTGACAGGACTGTGAGAAGATCGGTTCAAGATAACTTCTCGATAGTGTCAGTTGAGGTTAAAAGAAAAACGCCTTAACAGTTGAAAATGTTTTCAACTTTTTTGAATGTGAATTAAATATAATAAATCAGTTTAAAAGCGCGAACTTATCGAAAGTGTTGCCACACTGCGTATGAGTAGCATTTTGCAAGCAAAGTAGTTGGCAACAGTGGCAAGATGATGCAAGTGCCTTCAGTCTGGCAACGCTTTTTTGAATATTGCACGTTCAGTTGATCGTTGGCAACTTTGCTATCGATTGTATTGAGTTGAGAATCGATAACTAGACAGCCTGCAATGGCCTGCGATATAAAGCTATAATACTATAATATAATGATGCAAGTTCCATCAGTCTGGCAACACTTTTTTTAAATATTGCAAGTTCAGCTGATCGTTGGCAACTTTACTATCGATTGTATTGAGTTGAGTATCGATAACTAGACAGCAAATAATACTCTAGTTGAAAATCTAAAATAAACGTTCAGTTAATTAAAAACATTTCCTTAGCGCGCTGGCAACTTGTCGAGGAAATTGGTTTTAGTGCGGAATTGCGGAGTTGCCATGACTTGACTGAAAACTTGACTTTTCCGACAGTGATAATTTACCCAAAAGGGAAATAGAACATATTTTTTTCTCTGCTTGACGTTGAACTCGCAACTCTCACACGGGCCGCGAAACGGCGACGCGATGGATGTGTGTGTGTGTGAGTGTGTGTTGCAGACTCCTAACGTGGCCATAACTCAAACATGCCACCAGCACTCGAGAAGCCTCGGCTACAGAGATCGAGTTGGGGGCCCCCTCGAGCCAAAGCCCAGCCCAATTCACAGTCAGTCCCCTCCCCACACAACCCTGCCTGCTGCCTGAGCCGTGCTCCTGGCTGCGAAGCACACGAGCCATGGCTAATAATCAGCAACGGGTCAGATTCAGCTTTGGCAGCAGCAGCAGCAGCGGCGTCGGCAGCTGCAAGTGCCTGAGCTGGCGTGCAAGTGAATCAGTTGGCGTGTTGGCGGCAAGCGGGCAGCGTGCGGCGTGCGGCGGGTGGGTGGCATGGGGTGTGCTGAGTGTAGTGTGTTTGCAGCATGTGGGGAGGGGAAACTTTGTTGCAACTCGTGCTGCACGTCGTCGGTCATTTCGTGTTGCTTTTGGCTGCTGCTGCTGCTGCTGCTGCAGTTGCTGCTGTGGAGGCGCAGATGCATGTAAAGCGGGTAAGTTGCAAGTTGTTGTTGCATTTGTTGTTGTTGTTGTTGTTGCTGCTGTTGTTGTTGCTTGGCTTTTTACAGCCATTGATTTATCGTGATCTGTTTGGCTGTCGATTTTATGTTGCTGCTGCTGCTGTTGTTGCTGTTGTTGCTGTTGTTGCTGCTGCTGCTACACTACAACATTTTTGTTGTTGTTCGCTTTTTTTTTGTTTTGTTTTTTGTTTTGTTGTTTTGGTTTGTTGTTTAAAAAAAAATGTTGATTATTGCAAATTGCTTTGGCTATTGGTAGCAGCTACTTAGTTGTTGTCTGTTGTTGTTGTTGTTGTTGTATGTTTTGCTTGTTCTTGGCAATTGTTCAAATTGTTTATGGTGCGATTATGTTGCCAGATCTATAATACGCTCTCCCCAGCTTCTCTCCCCTCGCTTCCCCTGGGCAACAGTAGCACATGTGTGTGTGTGTGTGTTTTCTCGGAGTGTATCTAACGGTTCTGATCTATGGCATGGCTAATTGGCCAACGGGGCGTGGCCTCAACATATGCAAATGGTGTCTTTTGTTACGCCTACGCGAGCTAAAATAAATCGCTTTAAAACAAAAAAAAATCGAAAAAAAGAACTTGCTGCTACAGCTACCAGCTCGTGTATACCTTCTCCTCCTCTCCTCTCCTCCTCCCCCTTACCACTCCTCTTCCTCAACGACAGTCGAACAAGCCGCAGAAATCTACATAAATCAGCAATCAGGCAAAATAAAAAATGTTTATCAATGAATGTCTTGCAAATTTAAAAAAAAAATAAAAAAAAAACGTAACAAAAGCCAAAAAGAAATACGATACACGATCATTTAGTAGGCTTTAGGCAACAACAACAACAATAGGAATAAAACCAAAACATAAAATATAACAATATTCATAGAGTAAAAGGAATTTACTGCCTTATAGCGAACTGATTCATTCCCAGCTTCAGCTCCAGCTCCAGCTCAGCGTCTTGAACTTGACTAGACACACACACACACACACACAGAGACAGCTTCGCGTATTTCGCAGTTTGTCGACATCGATTATAAACACAACTTAATGTAGTCATATCTGAAGAGTTGTCCCCCACTTGAGTGCAACTCCAAAGCCAGGCAGACCTCGGGGCACTTGTGGGTTAAGCCTTGCCTCGAGTTGCAATTGAGCTTGTGCTTGACGCTATGATACGCTAAGCAAACGCATGAGATGTTAGTTTTCAGAATTTATTTAGAATTCTCAAACAGTTCGCGCTAAAATTGTTAGACTAGCACGCCTGCAATGGCCTGCTATATAAAGCTATAATAATATCAAAGAAAACCAATCATATTCGTAATCCCCATCTACTGCCTTTATAATCAATCCCTTGTTGATTATATTTATTAAGTATTTAGTTAATTGAGTTTGCGCACATAATTAATAATATTAAATGCGACACGCTGTCGGGGACCGAAGATCACGCTATCGTGGGCAACTTAATTATGTTGGCCAACAAACATAACTCGTTAGCGCCCAACGAGCTGAGCTGAGCTCAGTTGATTCGCTTTGCTTAATCTCAAGAACAAAGATACAAAGGTATATAAAAAAAGAAAAAACAAAGACCACCCTCCAAGCGCGACTTTGAATGGAATGGATCGAGGGGGGTAGGGGGAGTCGCACAAATGGAATATGTTTAAGGCAATGACAAGTATCGTGACTTTGTCTATGAAGATTTAGGCACACACCTCAGGTGCCGAAAGAGCCGAATGCCATCGGTGTGTCTCATTAATATTAATAAGCCAATAAGCCCAGTCATCTAGAGGAACCAACTGAGCCGACT
This sequence comes from Zaprionus tsacasi, assembly GCA_018904105.1. Classification (NCBI taxonomy): domain Eukaryota; kingdom Metazoa; phylum Arthropoda; class Insecta; order Diptera; family Drosophilidae; genus Zaprionus; species Zaprionus tsacasi. The sequence continues at coordinate 5,513,639 of JAEIFR010000631.1, forward strand.
GTGCCGGTAGGTAGGTAGAGCTCTCTATCTATCTATCTATCCATCTGACTACTCAGCCTCAGCTGTATCTCACGCTTTGTTCGACTGCCTCCCCCTGCACAACAATTTGTCGTCTTATGTCACATGGGGGGCTTAAGAGGTACCGCCCGAGTTGTTCTCGACTTTGTTTCAATTCTCTCTTTCTCTCTCTCTCTCTGTCTCGATTTTGGTTTGATAAATTGCCTGTATTAGTTAATCTATGCTCGAGTCGGCTTTGCGCCGTCATTAATTTGCCTGTGCGTATTAATTGCTCTTTCGTTTTGAGTTTATTAATTTGATTTATATTTTTTTCAAGTTTCCATCTTTTTCTCTCTCTTTCTGCCCCTTTATTCTCGTTTCTTTTACTGTTTCTGTTTTTTTTTTCATCTTTTGACAGCAAACGCGTGCGTTTGGTTTCTGCTTAAGCGTTTTGATTAATCTGTTCCTGCTGTATTTTGTTTTTTGTTTTTTTTTGGAGGGGGGTCTTTGCGAACGGTAGCCAAACGAACGAACTGATATCGATACGAAATCATGGTATTAATTTGTTAAAATGTTAATTAATTTGTCAGGCGAGAGACAGACGGACAACAACAATAATAATAGCCAAGTGATGGATTAAGTTATTTGTTTAAGCTTTGTTTTCTTTCCGACCCCCTTTTCGCCCCTTTCTCGCCATCTTTGGCATTCTTTTCCTCACACATCATTCAAAACATTTATAAAATTGTCTGTTGTCATTTATTTGGCCATTTCTCGTTTTGAATAAATATAAAAAGGCAAAAATCAATTGAAATTAATTCAGGAAAAATGAACAATAAGACGGAAAAGCCGGAGAAACTGACGCAGCAGATCACAAGTGCATCGCAAGTGACGCCGACCTCCATTTTGCGCGTCAGCGGAAGTTATCGCAGCAATCAGCTGACCAACAATCCATCGATAACGATAAATTTGCCAACCGATGCGGCAACGAGTAACGCCGAGGAGGGCAACGATGCCAGCGATGCGCAGGCGCAGCAGCAGCGACGCCAGCGGCGCGAACAATTCGAGCAACTGCGACGCAATCATTATCACAATATGTACTCCTCGATCAGCGGACATCGGCATAGTTCGGCGCCTGCAAAGCATTCGGCTGGGGAGCGAGAGAGTAAGGCGCAAACCGAAGGCTCAAAAAGCTCCAATCCGCAGAAGGATAAAGATAAGAAATAAGTAGAAAGCTCTGCTCCGACGTGGGTAAAGGCGAGCTATGACTGTAAGTGCTTGGTAGAGCTTTAATGAAGCTTTTAGCAAGCAAAGCTTTGGCAAAGCGCGACTTTAAACTTTTGTATCATATTTAAATTATGTTTGTTAAAAAGGAAACTTTAAACCGATGCATATTTCATAGATAAAAATGTTATGAAGCTCTTTTTTAGTTAAAGTATTTTATAGTTACTTTTACGTTTGTTTTTCTTGCAGTGTATGAGGGAAACCCTCTGAAAGATTACTTTTGTATCATATTTAAATTATGTTTGTTTAAAAGGAAACTTTAAATCGATGCATATTTCGTAGATGAAAAAGTTAAAGTATTTTATAGTTACTCTCTGTACTAATACCTTTGTTTTTCTTGCAGTGTAAGCGGTCAGCCCTCTGAAGGGTGAGGGCATGATATATAAATAGACTCAACTAAATCTCGTCTAAGCTCGACGTGCAATCATTAATAATGTTGCCCCAACTCGTAACTCACCTGGCAAATGCCGCTGAAACAGACACCTCGCCGTTGTTGTTGTTGTTGTTGTTGCTGCTGTTGCTGCTGCTGCTGCTGCCGGTGTTGTTGTTGCTATTGTGGCTGGCATTGCTGCTGGGACTGAGTCGTTCCCGTTTCACATTGCTGCTGCTGAGACCGAGCAACTGCTGCTGCTGCTGCTGTTGATGATTGCTGCTGCTGTTGCTGCTGCTACTGTTGCTGCTGCCACTGCTGCTGCTGTTGTTGTTGTTGCTCACTGTTACACTATTGTTGTTGTTGTTGTTGTGCATGTTCGACATGGCAGTGGACTCCTTGAGCACATCTTTCAGCGAATCAATCTGCGCTCCGGTCATGTGCAACGGCGACAACTTCTCCTGCTTCACCGTCTCCAAGTACAACGCATATGCCGCGGCAGCAGCAGCAGCATTATTGCTGGCTGCCACAGCGGCAGCAGCTGCTGCTGCTGCTGTTGCTGCTGATGCTGTCGCTGCTGTCGAGGCTGAGCTATTGCCGGATGCCGTTGCTCCAGGCGTTGCTGCCTGCATATTGCTGCTGTTGCTATTACTATTGCCGGTGGCCGCAGCAACAGTTGCTGTGGCTGTGTTTGTGGTGGGGCACGCTGCCTCGCACAGCTTCTTGGCGGCGCTATCGATGCCGCCGTAGCCGCTGAGCAGCAGCGAACGCTCGCTGAGCATTTTAGCCGTGTTGCTGGCGCTGCTGCTGCTGTTGTTGCTGCTGTTGTTGTTGCTGCTGCTGTTTCTCTGTAATTTCTGCTGCTGCTGCTGCTGGTGTCGCTGCAAATCGCTGGCGAGGCGCTCGAGATGCTTCCGCTTGGTGGCCGCCGCCGCGGGCAACGAGTTGAACTGTTGCTCCTGCTCCTCGTTGTGGTGTTTCGTTGGTGTTGCCGTTGTCGCCTTGGCGGGCTTCTGCTGCAGTATGTCGGTGGGCGTGTTACCTGCAACACACACAGAGAGAGAGAGAGAGAGAGAGTAAGTTAGAGTGAGATAGAGATAGTTTCGATTGCGTACATTGCGCACAGCTCGTCGCTTGCTTACTAAACTTTTCGCTGTAAACGATTCGAAAATTATTTGCGATTTCGAATTCGTTTTCGAGTCCGAAACAAGTACAAAGCAATCGTATCGGTGTCGGTCGAGCAAAGGTTAAAATAACTTATAATATGTTAACAAAACCGTTGACCTGCAATGTTGAACCCCCCAAGCTAATTATCGGGGTGCACCGAGTCGCCGCCGAGTCGAGTCGAGTCGGACACACAGTGCGCTGTCGTGTAAAAACAATAGCAGCAGCAGCAGCAGCAACAACAATAATAATACGAAAACAAACAACAACTGAGCTACGACTTTTGGGCATAGGCACAGCAGGAGGTTTCAGACTTGAAAATACAATATATAGTAAGTATATGATATATGAACTAAAGAAAAGTGTTTTCAGATGGAAAAACTTTTCTGAAAAGCTTTCAAACTACGTTGACCTAGGGAAAACTGTACTTGCTGAACGTTTATAACAAACTTGAACAGATCTAAGCTTAGTCTATACTTATAAGATGTATATAGTTAAAGTATCTTTGTGTCTCCAGTTTGTACTACCAATAGCTAAAGGTTTATTTACCAGAGGAAAAACTATTGCTACTTTAAGCTAAACATAGTTTAAAGATGATGTTATTATCTCAAGATTAAAGAGATAATTTTCTAGTGTTTTATGAAGTTTAATTAATTAATATGCTACAGTGAGCGTAAAAACTTCCCAATTTTAAAAATCCAAAAAAAAAAACACACCACATAAAAAAAAAAAAAAATAAAAAAAAAAAAAATTAAAAAAAACCCCCCCCCCACCACAAAAAAAAAAAAAAAAAAAAAAAAAAAAAAAAAAAAAAAAAAAAAAAAAAAATACTGTATTTATGTATTTATTTATTATTAATAATTTTATTATGTTTAATACAAATCGTTTATATTTTATTTTTTTTTAATTTATATATTGATATTTTTATAATTCTAAAGTATTTTTATTTTTAGAGTAATTTCTAACTGCAATGCACATTTAAGTTCTGCTTCTTCTTCGCAGCAGCTGATATGCTCTATCTGTGTCACAGTAGTGCACATAGCTCTCTCTCACACACACACACACACACATATATATATATATATATATATATAGACTGACCGCAGTGTGGCATACATTGAACTTTATGATGCGGTCGAAGCTTCCGTCGCGCCCATCGCATAAATTGTTTATTTACATAGCACAAACATTATTTATTTTGCAGCTCTCTCTCCCTCTCTCTCTCTCTGTCTCTCTCTCTGTCTCCCTCTCTCTCTCTCTCTGCCTCCCTCTTTCTCAACACACATATAAATTATTTAATTGTTATTTAACTGGCAAATATGAAAAAAAAATGCAAAGAAAGATCGATCAAAATGTGGCACATGCCACGCCCCTCGAAACACATTGACCTTTTGCCTGGTGCAGCAACTTCGTTCAATGGCCAAGGTGTAAATTAATGCCCAGCCCAGACACACACACTTATACACACACACACACACACTCACACTCGCATACACAGCAAACAGAAGCATAGATAATTAAATGAAATATTTACAAGCAAAATTAACAATTTGTTGTCGTTGCTCGTTTCGGATCGCAAGAATATACCCATCCCCCTCCACCTCCCCCCTAGAAAGAATACCTCAAGTACGACTTGGAGTCTCTGATGACCCTGTGGGGCAGGCAGGCACCCTGTGGCTATGTTTGTGGCTCAAATTTCCAACATCTTATCCACACATACCATTTTATATAAATATTCTTGGTATTATTTAGCTTATCATAAAGTTAGGTTTATCATTGCTTAGCATAGATATTAAATTTGCCACTAGAATTTCGCCACAGTGGTACAAAGTGATTAAGATTTCTTGAGGTAAAGATAGGCTAGTATAATTTGGAAATTTAAAAATCTTAGAAATTTAGTTTGGCATTTCAAACATTCCTCTGCGCAGCTTAGCCCACTGTGCCAACATTTTGGTGCTTTGAATACCCCTCCATCACTCCTCAACCTCACCCACAGTGGTTCATATCACTTTAAGTAAATATACCCTAGTAAAATTTGGATATTGAAAATTCTTAGAAATTTTTTTTGGAAATTTATACAAATTTTTTCTGTAATTCTCAATGTTGGCATTTTCCAACATCCATTTCCAGCATGCCTCTGCGCACCTTAGCCCACTGTGCCTACATTTTGGTGCTTTGAATACCCCTCCCCCCCTGCTCACCCTCACCCGTTTAGACCAACATGAGTTGCGGCCTGGGCTGCTGCTGCTGCTGATTGGCATCGCTTGGTGCCAATGGTGCTAAGTGCCGACTGTCGAATGCCAGAGAGGGGGGCAGGGAGCAGGGGGAGGTGAGAGTGAGGATCGGTGGCGAGGCGAAGACCGTAAACCGTAGACTCTATGGAAGATTGTAAATGCGACATGCGCCATGCGCGGCGCACCGAAGGCGACACAATGTTGACTTTTCCAGTTGGAATGTGTGTGTGTGTTTATCACATGTGTGTGTGTGTGTGTGTGTGTGTGTGTGTGCGAGTGTGAATGCGAATGATCCGCGCACAGTGACAGGCCGCATGTTGGGTCGACAAGTGTCAATAGTACTAATAGACGACCGACTCCGACTCTCTCTCTCCCTCTCTCTCTATCGAGACTGGGGGCTAGGCCAGGCTGAAGCCGTGTCTAGGCACGTTCTCTGGGCTAACAGCGTGTTCTGGAAAAACAAAACAGGCAACGGTAAAGTTCATTGCCATTTGCCTCTTTGACTATTTGGCTTTTTTTTTTTTTTTTTTTTTTTGTGGGGCACGTCACGGGGCCCTCAACAAGCGGCGACAACGGCAGCAACAGCACGTCACGTTGGCAAACACAGCTGGCAGCGACCCATCGCATCGCATCGCATCGTCATGTGACCATTTTTCATAGAGATCTCATATGTAGGAGAACCTCATCTCATCTTATAGACCTCGCCCTGCCCTGCCCTCCTTTTCCGCGCCCCAAACAATTCGAATCTTTTTAGTGTAATTTGATTTTGATTTGATAAATAGTTAGCTTCAGCTTCAGTTACGGTTAGCACAGCTGTGGACGACGTTGTCTAGACGAGGCAGACCTTGTTGGAGTAAGAAAGAGAGAGGGAGGTAGAGGTAGAGCGAGACAGTGAGTTAAAATCCACATACGGCCGCAATTTGACTTTCAAAAGGCAGGCAGGCCACGGGTTCGAGTCGGGGCGTTAAAATTATACACACACACACACACACATACTGGGCACACACGTGTGTAACTTACACACACACACACACTCGCACACTCATTTAGCTTATCAGCTTTTGACCTCATTTAAAAACCAAATAAAACGCAACGCTCGAGAGCAAATAGCGCCCCGCCGATTTATGCGAACTTTGAGACGCCTCACAATGCTCAATTGTGTTGTGCCTTATCACACACACAGAGAGAGAGAGAGAGAGAGGGAGAGGGGGAGAGAGAGAGAGGGAGCTAGGTTGAGGGCCAGGGCAGAGGGTAGCTTCAACTTTGTGCCAGAATCAAGTTGCGGCGACGCAGATAAGATACGTACGCGCCTTGCCTTGGCATTGGCTAAGAAACTACTCCAAACAGCTTAAAACTATCGATAACAATCGATTGTCTATAATATCGATATTGCAGCTTGTGTATTTATGGAAACGTTTTTAGCTTAACTCTTGATAGGCATGTGTCTTTTGCAAGAATATTTTAAGATTCTACAAAAAAAAAAAAAAAAAAAGAATTCTTGGTAAAGATAATTGAGTTGAAATTCTGCTGAAAGTCGAGCAGCTATAGGTACCCCTAGCACGAGATAAACAGAACTACGTCAAAAAATATCTCTCTCAACTAATATACGACAGTTACAAAGTACTCTAGTACTCTGTTATAGGCTCACATGGGCATTATACGATAATTAAATATCTATCTTTAATGTATTTCCCAAACGCAATGAATTAATTTTCAGTTTCTCTCTTTGTCGCATTGCCTTCTCTTTCTCTTCCAGCGTTTTTTTGTCACATTTTTTTGTAGATAAACATTTATGGGTTCTATCAGTAACTGCATCAGTTTCAGGCGTATTTCATTTCATTTCATTTTCAGTTTCAGTTTCCATTGTTGTTGTTGTTCCTTTCTTAACGTGATTTCTCAAGTGTTCTCGCTCGTTCTCGGTACGGTCGCTTTTCGGGGTCTTATCGCGTTGTGTTTGTCCAAGTGCCAGTTGAACTACAGAGACACGTAAGTAGATCGACCATATATGGTGTGGTGTGTCCCCTTCTTACCTTAACTCTATTTGTTGTTGCCCTTCTCTCCTCCTCTTTTCCTTCTCCTCTTTAGTTCGTCTTCGCGTTGTTATTTTGTGTGCTCTTAATTTTTTCGTTATGGTCGCATTTTTTGTAAATCATGTCGCATTTATTAGATCATCAAGGTGTTAAAGATTGTACACCCATACCCCGAAAACGTGTGTGCGCGTTTCACTGATAATATTTGGTCTCTGGCCTCTTTGTATCTGTGTGTGTGTGTGTGCCCTTCTCAACCGTATATGTTGTTGTTATTCTCGCCCCTTTTTCGGGCAGAGAAAGTAATTCAAAGTTCATTAGAGTCCGATTTTATTTGACAGACACGCCCCCAAAATAAACAGAACTGAACCCACCTACCCCATTGCCAGTTTCATGATGTTTCATTTATCTAATGATGTTTGCATGAGGCTCTACAGAGAGTTCTCTAGAGAGAGAGCGAGAGGGTGAGAGAAAAAACAAAATAACAATACCGAAAAACCCACAAAAGTTCTTTATCTTTATGGATGACAAAAGTGTGGAATGCAATTTTCATGTGGAAATTTCCAACAAAAACAAAAATAAGCAGAATTAAATATACAAAAGGCGATCATAAATAGAGTTCACTGACTCTCACAAAAGGATGGATGAATCATGACTAATTCGTAATTCATTTACGTTTTATTTAATAAAAAAGAATTTACTTGAGTATCAATGCTCAATAACGGGTTTGAATGCATATACTCTCAAGGAACTCAGAAACTAGCTGTAATATCATTATCAAATTTGGTATACAGCTTCACAAAGCATAAAATATTAATAATTTAGCGTACTTAAAAGATTTCACTTGAAATATACACACATACAATATAAGAACTCAGAAACGACATGTAGTATTGCTATCAAATTTAGTCTATAGTTTCATATAATATAAATAATGCATATTGTTTAGATTTCCTTTGAATTATACACGCCTTATATAAGATAAACCCCTTTTAAGTAAACCAAGCCGTTCTTGAGAATTCAAGCTTATAGTTTCTATAGAATATCCCCTTATTTTCTCCCCCCACCACTCACGTATCACACTTAGAGCACATTGCACTCATTATTATATAGTTATGCACTCTTGATATATGCCTTATATAAGGTCTATCGGGTTCTAGGCCAATTAAACCAAGTGGAAAACCAAGTTTAGATGTTTACTCGAAAGTTTGCCGTTATTTGATAGCCGCAAAGTGCTATAAACTCCGTTGTAAACACCATGAGCACCAAAAACATAATATCAACAAATAATGGTGGCTATAAGGTAGGAGAAAAGAGAGAGGGAGAGAGAGAGAGAGAAGAGAACTGTTGCTATGCTTGTGGGCAACTCGCGTCACACTTTTGGCCCAGTCATAAACAAACTAATTGCAGGCACTGTGTGTTCGTATACAGGGTGAGGTTGAGTGATAAAGCCCAAACGGAGTGCAATTAAATGAAAGAAGCAGCTAATAGACACTATTGGAGGTAAGGAAAGGTGGGTGAGGTTGAAGCGAGGGGGGAGGGCAGCCTGATGTGGGCATAGCGCACACGCGAATATGCAGCCAAGCAGCAACATTAGACATGCAACTGCAACAGCAGCAACAGCAGCAGCGGCAACAAGAGCAACATCAACGAATCTCTCGCAAATTTATGAACCTGAACCTGGGGGCCAAGGAAAAATAGAAGAAGAAAAAGAAAAAAAGCGAGAGAGCGGGGCAAGGAAAAGCAGGAAAAACTGAGCGCAGCCAGAAGAAAAGTCGGTGTAAAAATCAAATTAAAACCAGAGCAGGCAAGCACGAAATTTCTAAGGAAATTTCACCCCGTATGTGGTTGCAGCAGCAGCAGCAGCGGCATGCAACAAATGGCTTTGGCGCAAGAGATGCAGCAGCAGCAGCAGCAGAGGCCGTGGCAGCAACTGTTGCAGCAGCCTGTGGTGAATGACCAAAGCGCATTAAGGCAGCCAAGCGGCGGCCAAGCAAGACAAAAAAAAAAAAAAAAAAAATGAAAAAAACCTGTGCTAATTATTATTTAGTGCAGTTCAGGCAGCTACCTCTCTCGCTCTCTCTCTGTGTCTCTCTCTCTATTCGCCGTCTCGAGCCGAGCTGGCAATCTGCACCAATTTAACCAAATAAGGCGCTTTTAGCGGCCAAATGCATCGCATGCAACGACGACGACGACGCATTGCAGCAGGAGAAATCAGACTTGGGTTGAAAGGCCCCTCTCTATGTGCGGGTATTGCTGTCTCTCTCTCTCACTCTCTTTCTGTGTGTGTGCACCTGTTTTACAGGAATTCAGAATCCAAGCGAGCGTCTGTCGTCGTCGATAATAAACTTTAATGCTAATAGTAGTTGTACATCATCTGCAATGGACCAAAAAGCTGCAGAGAGAGGGAGAGGGAGAAGGAGAGAGAGAGAGAGAGCAGGGGCAGTGGCACCTCCCAAGGGGGGGGGACAGGCAAGAGCTAAAGGTTGCTAGCTGAAGCTGAGCTAAAAAATCAAATTCCATTAAAGCAATTATGCGGCAGTGTGGCAACGCTGCTGCTATTCGACTGAGAATCACCGAGAGAGGCCAATGCTGCCATGTGCAATGGCGCGTAATTAGAATTTTTGATTAGCCACAAGACGTCAGCTCGAGAGCAGCTATCTCTCTCTCTCTGTCTACCTCTCTCTTCCTCCTTCTCTCTCTTCGCCTCTTTCAGTTACCAGTTTGTCCAGTTCAAATGGCAGAAGGTGTTAATAATTTATGAAATTTGCCTTTTGCACCGATTTGAAATTTCAATTTGCCGCTTCGAGACTGTCAGTTACCGTTAGATGCGGCAGAGCAGAGCTCTAGTTTTTTTTTTTCTCTCTTGCTGTCAACAAGTTTTCCAACATTTTCCATTTTCCGTTTGGCGTTCACGTTAATTTCAGTTCGTGAACTATTTAATCAAATGATTGTGAACTGATTCGCGTTAAGCACTTGGGACAGTGTGTGTTGCATGTGGCATGTGGCATGTGGCATGTTGCATGTAGCGCTCGGCAGCTGCCGGCAGGTGGCACCACAGTGTACAGTTATGAGGGTCGTAATGGCCCAGACAAAAGGCCCTGGTTCAGGCTTCATTTGCAGACTTTATTGATACTAAAAATGAAGAGAACTTAAGATCCATAGGAAACAGAAGAGAGACTGGAGAAGATTCCTTGTGAGAGAACTATTTTGCAAGAAACGAGTATGGTGAAAGGAAGCTAAACTATTTAAAGACCCTAATAATAATTAAACTATCTATTATATGCAGGAAATTTACTTAGACTTTAAGGAATATTATTAGGAAGATAACTGCAGAGTTTGTTGATCATAACAGAAGAAACAATCGCGATAAATAAGAAATAAGACAGATAATAAATGAAGAAGGAGTTTATAAATGGATTATATTCTTATACTCACATCTAGCAAGATAAGTAAATTTTCTTGAAAGTTTCTCACGACTTAGTGCAGAGTTTAATCTAAATATATTTCAAAAAGGCCCAAATAAATTTCTAAAATATGCTGTATTATATTTATTTTACATATTATAAACATGATATTAATGTAAACTATTAAAAACATATTAAAATGCAATACTGCAGAGTTTCATTTGGTTATCAGCAATACGAACAGAGATATACATGATATATACAGTAAAATTAATAATAGATCAAGCAAGTCTCTTCATATCAAGTCTTTAAGCACTCAACCAAAGTGATAAATGTCCTCTAACCACACCGAATCCGACTTAACCTCACAAATGCTATATCACAGTCAAGTCAGAGAAACATATAATATTGTTCAAGATAATTTGTAGTTGGCAAACATTTTGATGGAATGAGTTAAATAAATAAATGTTAACGAAAACAATTTGCCAATTGTCAACGGGGCAGGAGTGGGGTGGGGAGGGGGAAGGGGAGGTGGCACAGGAGGTGCGGCAACAAGTGATGCCAACTGCTGTGCAGGTTATGGCCAAAACAAAGCAGGCTGGCAAATGCAACAACTGCCAACTGGCAGCAGGTAGCAAGTGGCAAGTGGCAAGTAGGCTGAGACGGAGACGGTGACTGGGCGGTGAGGCGTGGCTCGACTGCAGCCTGGTTGGCTTTTTTCTCTGCTGCTTTAGCTGCTGCCTGCGGCTGCTGCGGCGTAAAAAATCAAGTGCAGATTAATTAAATTCGATAATTAAATGAACGCAGCAGCGAGCGCAGACACGATCTGCAGTTGCACAGACTGTTTGCAGTTGTTGTTGTTGTTGTTGCCTCAGCTTGGTTGCACATTGAGGGTGCCCCGTTGCCGTTGCCGTTGTGTCTGTTGGCCTGGCTAATGCATTTCTGTGATTTGGGCGCAGTGAATTAATGCGCAGCGCTCTATAAATTTGTCAGCAATTAAATGAGGCAAGCAGAAGGATGCCGCTGCCCTCTCTGCCACCTGCCACTCTCTCTCTCTCTCTCCCTCTCTCTCTTAGCCCCTCTGCCTCGTGCCATATTTCAGTTGCGGTTTCTTTTCCTCAAACGTGCCACAAACTCTGAACTTTATAGACTGTCTACGCCGGCATTGGCATTTGCCGCACATTGGGGGCAACTAATTCCGCATGCAACTGCCACAGCACTTTGATTGATATTTGGCGATAAACGATGAAAATGCCGCTGCCTCTGCTGCCACATATGTGTTGCATGCAGTCGGGCCGCGCTGCAAATCTATTAAACTCGTTCAAAGCGCGCGGCAAAAGCGGCGCATGTTGCACATAAATTTATCGAGTTCAAGCGCAGTTGTTGCAAATTTATGGCAACTGCCGCACTGCAGCATCGGCAGCAGCAACTTGTGGCAACTTGAAGCTGCTACGGCTGCGCGCTGGGCGTGTGCCCCATGTCCTGTTAACATCTTGTGAATGTTGCTTGTTGCCTGTTAACTGTGTGTGTGTGTGTGTGTGTGTGCCACAACAAGTTGCAAGTTGGCAGTACATGGATTCCATGTCGAAATGCCAGATCAAACCAAGGGGAAAGCTTGCGCCTTGAGCAAAAGAAAATGTCATAAAGTCAGTTCAGCTATAAAAAACTATCTAGAAATTTATTTAGCAATTTTAAGGCATTATTAAACCTTTAAAAAATACCTATAAATTTATTTAGTATATTTAAAAACTCACTAAAACATTCTTAGACTGCCCGCTTCATTTACAGCTTTAGTCACGCACTGCGTATACTTAATATATCGATATATGTATATATAACTTCTACGCCCTTTATGGCACTTGACATTTGTAGATCTCTTGATTATGAACAGAAGTTAAAAGTTATAAATATATATTTACTACATTATTCACCCTAACCTTCTCAAAATCTTTTAATATACATTTTCTACTAATTGTACTACCCAGCGTATACATAATATACATATATATTGCTTCATATGCTGCTCATAAACAGATACATACAAATATATATATAAATAATTAAATACGTGAGTAAGAAATAAATATAATAAATGTTTATAGAGTCAACAATTATTTATAATAAAAGATCATTACATTTTTGTCTTTTGAATTTAAATTGAATTTCAGCATAAACTCTTTTATCGATTATTTGAATATTGCTTTATTATTTTATGATACATTTTCTGAGAAATTTAAAAATACTTTTAACTACAAATCTTGTAGCTGCTGTCTTTATATGAAATTTAAAAAACACTCTGTTGGAGTACAGAGTGAATGAATATCATTTGGGATTCATATAGTAGTATATTCATATAGTATATATGTAGTATAGTATATATATTTTTCTTCTTTTGCTTCGCGTTGACCTCTTGGCAAGCATATTAATATGCTGGTCTTTCGAGTATTCCTGCTGATTGTTTCACCAAGTTTTTTAATCAAACAGCAGCAGCAACAACAACAACAATATCGATGTCGACGTCGACGTTGGCGGCGACAATCAACAAACGCGCGCAACGACGATGTCGCGCCTGATTATATAAAATAAATATCTTTGACTTGAACTTTTGCTGCTGTGTTGACTGTTCCCATTTTGCCATGCACGCACACACCCTCAGTCGCTCTCTGTCGCTGTGCGTGTTTGTGTGTGTGTGTGTGTTTATTTCAAAAAAGCGAGCAAAAAGTCAAAGCAGCAAAGCGGTCGACGCGTACAAAATTCAACAGCAGCGACAACAACAACTACGGCAGCAGCAGCAGCAGGCTACATATAGTACACAGATCAGGCAAGAGTACCAACGGCAACAACAACTCGTAACAACAACAACAAAATGTATACACAAACGTCAAAAAAGTCAACTGCGCCGCTGCCATTTGATAAGAGGCCACAAGTGTAAATATAGACGACGACACCAACAACAGCAGCAGTGGCAGCAGCAGCAGCAGCAGCGCAGCTGACGCCAACGTCCACAACGACCGTTGACTGACCGAGTCAAGCCAGCAGGCGTCGCTCTCGCTCTCTGCTCTCTGCTCCCTCTCTCTCTCTTGCTCTGCGCATGCACTCAAAGAGCGCAGAGAGGCAGCGCTAGGCTAGCGCTCTCTATCTCTCGCTCTCCGCTCTTTGCTATGGCTCTCTTCGTATAAGTTCATTCGGCGTGCTACCCGACGTATGCGCAATGCGCTTCGTTCGCATTGATTGATACGCAGCGCCGTTGCCTTTGTGTGTCGTCGCTGCTGCCGTCTGCAGTTCAGTCGAGTTCATTTTAGGCATTTTCATTGTTGTTGTTGCCTTTTTTTTGGCACATGGCTGCGGGTGCGACTGCGACTGCGGCGGTGGTTGCAAGAGTGCGAAAGGGAGTGCGCGTGCAAGTGCGTTTTGCGTTGCGTGCGTGCAAGTGGGTGGGTGGGGTAAGCGATAGCAACGTGTCGCAATGCAGGCAGGAGTATAACAGTATAACAGATTGAGCGCAAAATTGTAATGGGGTCAGTTGAGGAAGAAAATGAAGTACGTTGACAGGATCGTGCAATGTGCAAGGGTTGCCAGATCACAAAATACTTCAACGCGTTGCCAATCATGTTATTTGCTAACAGGGCTGCCATATCAGGAATTTTTTCAAAAGTGTTGGCAAGCCATTTAAAATGAGGCATTAGTTTAGTGTTGGAAATGGCAGATAATGTATATTTAAATTAGAAAAGAACTAGTTCGGTGTTATTTAAGATCTAGTATAAAAGTAAATATAAAACTATGTGTTAAGATAGTTTAAATTTAAATTTACACACATTATTAACGTAACTTCCATTTTTAAAACTTCTCCACTTACATTGCAATTTCTCGTGCTGTTTTTGTTGTTTTTTTTTTTTTTTCATCCAAAAATTACAATCAATTTTCACGCAAGTGACAAAAGATAAACGCTGTAATTTATGCAACATAAATGGCCATAATGATGCGGCAACAACAGCAACAGCAAACTTGAGCAACAACAATGTGTGGCTGGCGCATTGTTTGTCTCCCTCTCTCTCCCTCTCTCTCTTCCTTGCTTTATAAAGACCTGCAACAATGCGATTAAATGACGCGTGCACCATGCAATTTAACAGCTCAATATTTGCATAATAACAGCGCGTGACAATAACAACAACAACAACAACAAGAGGGACAACAACAACAACAAGAGGAACCACTGCAAACAGAACCCAAGGAAAGAATCGAAAATCGAAGCGTTTCAATTGAACAAAGAAGCCTACGAAAAGGTAATGCCAAAAAAGGGGCAAGTCACAAGTGCGAGGGAGGCGCAGTGTAGACTTAAGAGGGAAGAGGTAGACGGGGGAGGGTACTGAGTGGAGGGTATTTCAGTTGAAACTGATCATAAATTGCACTTGGCAAACGAAAAAAAAAAAAAAAAACGGCGCTCCAATGACGGATTGACAAATCTGGCGAGGGTCGCTTTATATTTAGCTGGAGTGCCTCTTTCCCTCCCTCTCTCTCTGGCTGTGACAAATTTATGACTAGCTACCTCTCCCTCTCTCTCCTCTGCTGGCAATGATCATCAGCGTGGCACGTGAAGACGCGCCAAAGTTTATGACTTTGGGAAAGGTAATAATTTGCCAACAATTTTTCAACAGGGTTGGTAGGAACAGGAGAGGAGCAGGCTGGGCAGGAGTAGAGCGGAGAAGAAGGCAGCGGCAGTTAACTGCTGCGGAGGCTGTGCCTACTCCTGCCACAACATTATGATGATGACGATGATGATGATGACGTTGATATGCCATCATAATGATGATAATTTGCATTTTAAATGCGCGACAATGCGCGGCACGTGAAGATCCCAAAGAAGAAGAAGACGAAGACGAGGAAAACAAAAACAAAAGACGAAAGACTTGCGATGGAGTCGACGCTGGCGATGGCGATGGCATCTTTTGTGGCCATTTGAATATACCCGCACTTGGCATAAGCAACTGCAGCGCGTCTCTCTCGCCTTATTTGGCCATGGCCCAAAAGATTGCCGGCCCCAGTACCCAATCCTGCCCCCCTCCTCTGTCTCCCTCGTCTCCCGCTGTCACACAACAAATTTGTCACACGAAATTGGTGTTTGTGACAAATCGAGTAGGATCAGTGAGAGGAGAGTGGGGGGGAGAGAGGGGGAGGTAGTTTGGAGAGTTGATTGACTGAAGACTCGCCTTGCCTGCAAGTGACAAGTGATTGAACTATTATACTCCGCTTATAAGGAGGCATTTCAATTGTCTCTCTCCCTCTCTCTCTCTCCCTTTCTAAAGCTGTCGCGGGGGATAATGAATGTTTATGCACTTCTTATATGCATTTTCCATAGTACAGTTAGCTATTTTCTAGCCAAATTCAAGCTGCATTGGAATGGCTATTTAATTTGCGGCTAAGATGGAAATGTCCCAGGCAGAAAAAAAGAGAGTGGGAGAAAGGAAAGTTCAGGCACAGCTGGAGAAGTGTATAAGGAGCTGAGATGTTGTAGAGCTTAGGATCATTGGCCAGAGTTCATTGAGAGATCTAAATAAAATTATTCCCATAAAATTTGTAATATAAGCCAAAGAAAAGCTTAAGATCCAATGAAACCCAGAGTGATCCTTCTTTCTACAAATAAAGATCTCCTAAGGTAGGGTTATATGAAAAATTAATCCTAAAAACCTAGTAAAAGTATAAAACTTAAGATCGTAAACAACCTAAGGTGATTCTTTAGTTCCCCAGGGAGTGGCATATTACAAAGAAAACAATAAGCGATTCTCCAAAGAACAGCTGGAAATTAATATAAGGGAAAGTAGAATAAACAAAGTGAGACAATGTTCATCTACCTTATGAGAACTTCAACAAAAGCATTAAATCAAATGATGTTCTATAGAGCCGATAAGTTGAAATTCAGAAAAGAATACATAATGAAAAGGAACCCTGCATATCTATTGAAAGCGTGAAAGAAAAAGTGAAAGAAACACGGAACTAGATGAAGAAACTAGAATAAAAGATTAGAATACTGTAGATTATCATATGAGAAAGATGAATCAATGAATTGCTATAAAACCGACTCGACTGCATTTTATAGAACATGGTTTATCTATCGGATAAGCTAAAGTAAAACTCATTAGCATTGATTGCGATAGTTCAGTTGATCCAAAGTTGATTGTTTCTTCCACCTGGCTGACTCTGAGTTGCTATTCCCTTCCCTTCCCTTACCTCCCACAAAAATCCACAAGATACCAACTAATTGAGACATCATCAGTGGCTAAAGTAGAAGAGACGTACCTCATCCCCCCTCCCCCACCCCATGCTCAGAGAGGGAGTTGGGAAGAACAGTCTTCACCTAAGTAAACATAAAAAAGAAAAGAAAAAACACTCAACAGGCAAGAGGTAAAAGGCAAGTGTAAATAGCGCATAAAGCGCCAGAGGAAGTCAATTGAGAAGAAGATGGAGATAGAGATAGAAACAGAGAGAGAGAGAGAGAGAGACAGAATCCTACTAGGCAGGCGCAGACATAAAATCAGCAACAATTTAATGTCAATTTTTACAGCATGTGCTGCGAGTCTTCTCTTTCTTCTCTCGAGTCACTCTATGTATGTCTTCATCTCCAGCTGATAATGAAGATTAGATGTTGCTGCCAAAGACCCTGTTAATTTTCTCAACCTTCTCTCTCCTCCCCCCTTTGTCACTGCAGGACTCGTTGTGGCAGGAAGTGAGCAGCACGTTTAATGGCAGCTGCAACTGTTGGCTAATCTTGCCACTCTTAAAGAAGTTGTCAAGTCGTCGCTGTAAGCTGTAAGTGGGGGCGGGGGGCATGGTTCAGGGCAGTGAAGTCATTAAAGTCCGCTGGAGAGGGGAAAAGTTCATTAGACGTCGCCCATAAAAACGTTAACTCGCCAAATGTGCTCAACGTGTCAGAAATTCAATTTGTATTCGAAAATTTTTACCAAAAAAAAAGAAAAGAGAAAAAAAACCTTCCTACAGACCGACCGTATGAATGCCAAAGCAACTGTCATACGAACATTGACCTCACCTACAGAGAGTCTCCCTCTCACACTCTCTCTCTCTCCTTGTCTCTCCCTCTATGTACTCTTCGGTAGCTGAAACCGCTCGTACGTGATCGAATAATGAATAACTTTCAAATTGAATGATCAAACACGACCAGAAGAACCCAAAAGACGTAGACTGTCTTGGGATCTCCAAGTGTTGTTGTTGTTCTCGGGGAGTATCGTAAAGGCAGCACAAGAAATAAAATTAAATCTGGCCAAAAGCAGTTAGAGCCAAGTTATAATACACTACTCTGGGGTCACGCGCGAAAGAAGCATTAAAAAAGCGAAACCAAAGAAACCCAGAAAAAAAGAAACAAAGATATTCCAAATTCCTTTATCTTAAAAATCTTTTATCCATAGTACTTAAGCAGCAACAGGTGTTTGGGAGTGGGCAAACTTTTTGGGTCAAGTGTTTCTAATGGTTTATAAGTTTTGCGATACGATAGTGCGTACTACAATCGATAGTAGCGATGATTTCATGATTTTTTCAATATAACGATTGTTTTTTTAAATTAAAAAAAAATTCTTGAAAATTCATACCTTACCTAAAATTCCAAAATATGGAAAATTTTCAAAATATCCATTTTGCTATTTTTTAAATGTAGACTCACTCAGGTTGTTAAAACATAAATAAAATGTCTTTCCGCGTGAAAATCGTTTGATTTTTAAGAAAGTTACGATTGATGTAAAATCTGGTTACCAGGCCTCTTGAGTATGTTACATGTCTAATTTTTGGACCACTTCGACATGATTTTTGGGCCAAAATTAAGTATCGTTTAAAATCGATTTAAACAATTGTTTAGTACTAATTTTGACCTCCGCAATCGATTAAAATAAAAAACTTGCGAATTAAAAAGAAATAAATTTTTTTTTTTCGAAAATTCATAGAGGGGACCCTTACAAAAATTTTCAAAATATCGAACATTTTCAAAAAAATTAGTTTGCTATTTTTTAAATGTAGATCCACTGTGGTTTTTAAAACATAAACAAAATGTCATTCCGCTTGTAAAATCTGGTTACCAGGCTTGTTGAGGGTGTTACATGTCTAATTTTTGAACCACTTCGACATGATTTTTGGGCCAAAATTAAGTATTGTTTAAAATCGATTTAAACAATTGCTTAGTACTAATTTTGAACTCCGCAATCGGTTAAAACTAAAAACTGGCAATTGAAAATAAAAAAAAAAAATTTTCCCTTAAAAATATCATAGGGACCCTTACCTAAAACTCCAAAATATCGAAAAATTTCAAAAAATCGAATTTTTGATTTAGTTACAGAAATAGTTTGACTGTACATAAGCATTAAATCGATAGTATCGATACAAAATCAAACGATAGTATCACTTTTGTTGCAGCTCTACTTTATGATCACTTCTCTTCTGAAATTTTGTTTTTGAAATGTTCCCTATAATAATGGGGAAAAGTCTATCTACGAGTCTGTAGACTTGTTGTGTCACATGAACTTAATATTATTTATAGTCCTTTTTTTGTTGTTGTACACTCGCCGAACATATCAATCTTTCCAAGCAGTTAGCTGTGTCGTTTTTTTTTGTTTTTTGTATTTTTCGTGATTTGTTGGGGTCGTAAAAGGCCTCACCTTAGTGAGACGCGACGCGTCGCAACGCATTCGTAACCGCACCCCGCCGCCCTACACTGTGCAAAAATATTTGTGAATAATAAAGCAGAGCTGGCAAATGGAGGAGGACGAAACGATGGATGTGCCTCTCTCTCTCTCACTCTCTTTACCTCGTAGCCCGGTCCAACGCACTGTGACATATCTTATGCATAACTCTCTGGCTGCCTCCGCTGCTCTCTCTCTCCCCCTCTCTCTGTTGCTGCCTCTCACTCGCACTGCGCTGATTCGATTTGCCAATTCTCATCAATATTTCTGATCACGTTGCGACATTTTGTCAATATCTGCGCCAATGATCGTCGCATGTGCCGCCTCCGCTGCCTGTTCTCGCTCTTTCTCTCTCTCTCTCTTTCTTACTTCTCTGCCCTCTCTTTCTCTCCCTTTTTGAGCGGGGTGCCTGCCTCGAGACTCGTGCAATGATTCGTTTTTTAATTGAATTCTAAAAGCGTTGTCAGTTCTTTTGTTCGTCTTTTTGTTGTTGTTGTTGTTTTTGGGGTGCTACGCGTTGGTATCTATAGACAGAGAGAGATGTATATATACATATATATATAGGGTTTATAAGGCGAATGGGGCAGCAGTTGGCCCCAAAAAGCTAAAGAAAGAGAGGCAAATAAAGGAGATAAAGAGAGAGAGAATTCAACCTTGTGGTATGCGTTGAGTTATGTATGTCCCCTCTAGGTTGTTGTTGTTGTTGTTGTTGTTGTATATTAAACATAAAACAAGTCAAGTTGAAGCCACAATTTAATGGACACACAACTTGTTGTTGTTGTTGTTGTTGTCGAGTTGTTGTTGCTTTTATTGAGCTTTTTTTTCGCGCGCTCTTGGACTTGACAATTACACGGTTATCTTTGTGTGTTTTTTTTTGTTTTTCTGTAGTTTTTTTTGTTTCAATGACGTTCGTTAAATTTGTTACAGTCATGGTTAACACACACGCACACAGGCACACACGCACACACACACACACCCGTGCACTCATAGTGTACTCCCGCCTCGCGTTTTATTACCCTTATTATTATTGTTTGTACGTTTTATTTCTCTTTCTCTTTCACGCCAACAGCAGCAGCAGTTCAAGTTCAACAGTCAACACAAACACACACTCACACACACACATATAAACCCGACACCCGCACCTAAACTCCATTAAATGTACTTTTTGTTTAATTATTTAATTATTCGCCCTGTTCGGAGTGTGTGCTTAAAAATGTAAAATGATAGAGAAAAGTGTTACGCGTCGCAGTGCTTGACTAGCACATACCCTGTAGATAGTAAAACATGTCATAACGTATTTGCCATAGGCATAGCATACCCCTCTCACACTCACACTCTTACTACAGGGTATCTCAACTATTTTTAGCATGCAGAAAATTTACACAGCGTCACCTTTGCAATGGGCCCCCTGTGTAAAAAGTGACTGTGTATTTAATTAATGTCAATTATTATTCAATTAGAGCGCACTCAAAAGGGGTCACTAAAATTAATGAACTTTTTCGAACTTTCCCCCGCACACAGACACACACACACACATACAAGGCGGCAACTGTTTAATGTTAGCAAAATTCAATTGAACTTTGGCAACGTCGCTTGAAATAGAACTAAAACGCACTATATAATATAATACTCTACCATACTATATAATATATGTTTATTTATAAAGCCCGCTTTGGAAAATCCCAATTTCGAGTTAGCAAAAAACTTTCTAAGCTCGTAAAAACTTCCCAAAAAAAATTTAAAAGATTCTTCAAATTGGCAAAATATGATTTAGTTTTTTGCGAGTTCCTAATGAAACTAATAAAACTGTCATTTTTCTTCTTCTGTACGACTTAAGAGACCTTTAACAAAAGGGGCCTAATTAGACAAATCTCTTTAGAAATTCTAGTACAAATTTTAGTTTAAGTTTTCTCAATTGAAAATGCTGACCTTAATGATGGATAAGTCGACAAACCACGTCTATAAAGATGTGCGTTGTAGATGCTGCTAAAGCTACGACAAAAAAAAAAACAACAAGCAGAACAAACGCCAAGGAATGCGAAAGCAAACAATAAACATAACTCAAGACATGCTGCTCAAAATCAACGTCAGGTGAGACGTCAACGACGACGCCAACGTAGACGACGACGGCGACGACGACGACGACGCAACGCGACTCATTATCGATGTGCCAGAGTTGAGGCTGATGAATAAACGTCGCGACTCGCGACACTTCCACTCCCTCAGCCTCTGCGCACAGTGCTCTCTTCGCTCGCCTGCCCGCTCTCTCACTCTCTCTCTCTCAGTCTGTTCGCCGCAGAAGGCGCGGGCGTTGCTTTGGGTGACAATGGCGGCTGCGTGTCGCAAAAGCTCAAGAGAGCGCAGCCGGCTAAAAGCGAAGTAGGAAACCTGCGACAACGCACAGTGTGACAAAAATGCAGCGAAAAGATTTCAAAAATATATTTAAATTAATAATGCATAAATTGTTTTCTTTAAATCGAATTAAAAATATTTTCATGGAATTTTCATTGCTGCCAGCCCACTGTGCATTGCCGTTTCGCCGCATTGTGTGCTTTATTTGCGTTGGCTGTGACCGCGACGCGTATAATTTACACGTTTTGCTCATTTGCGATTCTAGGCTCGCAAAACTGAAACAAAACAAATGAATTAAAATCGCAAAAGGGGCGCAAGCGCGCGTCGTCGCACTCGCACTCGCACAAGGGCAGCGAAGGCGACGGCGAAGGCAACCGCGACTGCGACAGCGAACTCAAGCCAAGAGACACTCTCAAGCAAGTCGAGTGAAATTCCAACAAGTGGCGTAATTGCGCCCTGCGGCGGCTACCGTGCGGCCATCGATAGTCAGGAAGAGAGCGCGAGAAGAGCGCGAGGGGGGCAGCAGCAGCATGAAAATCGCAAATCATAACTACAACAAACAATAAATAAGTGCGCCGACTGCGCCGCCGCCAGCCGTATGCAATAATCCAAAGAGCGCAGGAGCAGCGAGAGAGCGGCAGAGCAGCAAACGAGAGAGAGAGAGAGTGGGCAACAAGTGTGCGTGTTTCAAGTCGCTTAACCGACGACGCTGCCGAGTGCAAAGTTGAGCAGACATAATGAACGAGGACGTGCAAAAGGTGAGGAAGAGCAAAAAAAAAAAAAAAAAGCGGCAGCGTTTGCGACTGCGCAGTCGTCATCGACAACTGCACGCCATCGGCATATAAAAAAGGCCAACAACAACAATAAACACTGCGCTTTCAGTTTGTTAATGCTGCCGCTGTCGCTGCAGTTGCAGAGAGTGAGAGAGAGATCAAGAGAGCAGAGAGAGAGTGAGCCTGCTGAAATAAGCATGCAGCATGTAACAGAGCTTTGATTTGTTGGTCGAGCAAAAGAGAAATAGATAAAGCTTTGTGCTTTTATTATGCCTAACAATGGCGTCCTTTTCAATGGCGTCGCTTTCCCAATGTGACCAGCTTAATAAATTCTTATCAGTATTTTTTTTAAGTTGTTCACGCAACTATCGATAACTTATTATTAATCGTTATGGCCTTTATGTGTCTATTTCCGTGTTGCTCATAAAATACACGTTATCGATAACTAATTATTAATTGTTAGAGTCAGTGTGTGCATATTTAAAAATGTTTTATAACTTACACTTTGTTTAGATTTTTGCAGCTTATATTAAATAACTTTTGACTCTTATAAAGCGCTACTTTGTGCTGGAAATATTTTTATAGAACTGTTTACAGCCCTAAAGTGCATTTGCAATTCGTCATAAGCTCACAATTCAGTTCCCTCGGCCTTTGTCTGCCTACCTAGCCGACTCCCCAACTGCAGTTCTCGGTTCTCAAGTCTCGGCTCGGCTCGGCTCGTTTTGCTTCTCAAGTCTCCAAGTTCCAGACGAGTCAACATTCCATGGCCATTTGCAGGGCATAAGTTCGCGTCAAAGGTTTCGACTTGACTCGACTCGACTCGAGACTTGGCCGTGCAAAAACAAAGCAAAACAGAGTATAGAATAAAATAAACTAAAGCGCAGAGAGGGAGAGGGAGAAAGAAGAGAAGGCAAAGGCGACTGTGGACGGACAAAAGGTTATAACTGCAGCGCCGCAGCTCATATTGATATTGTATAAGTAGTTGTTGTTGTTGTTGCTGTATTAGCCTCCACAAGGGGCACCTCGACTCCGACGGGTCGCTTCTGTATGGCGCGTAGAATCTTCTTCTCTGCTTCACCTTCTGTGCTTCTTCGCTACTCCTGCTGCTCCCCCCGCTCAACCCTCCCCCTCCCACCTATCCGAGCATGCCGACTCGTTTTGCATTTTAATTTTACTTCTGTTTCGTTTTTGTTTCCCGCGTGATCTTTCTCATCATGATCATCATGATCATGATGATCATCATTGCATGCTTGTTTATTTTTTCGTTTTTTTTTATACTTTATTTTTGATTATTTTAATTTTAAAGCCGCGCGCACCCGTCTCGATACTTTTTTTTTATCGCCACTTGCCTTGCCTTTTGTGTCTCCCTACCGCTTCAGGTGTGCGTGCGTGTGTGTGTGTGTGTGTGTGTTGCCTTATTTGAGGAGCCGGTCAAAGTCGCGTCGGGATGCCAAGTCAAGTGTATATCGTTGGGAATTTCTCTCAGTGTATCCTAAAGGTGCTTTGTTTTAATCAAAATTTGCATGTGGAATGCTTAATTTTTTGCCAGGCACCTTACTAGGGCGTGGCAGGCATGATTCCATCCCCATTCCCCCTGCCTCTTCCCCTTCAAAAGGTTTGTAATCATGATGAAGTTATTTCTGCACAGCTTCCATGAGCTTTTGAGTGTGTGAGAAAGCTCTCAAAATGCAGCTTATTATTTATGTTAATTGCAAAAGCTTTTAGACTCACTAATTGTAGCCAAATTCTTAGCATGCTCACCCCTTCTCTCTCTCGCTCTTCCTCTTTATCTCCCTCTCACTTAATTTATCTTTTGCCTTTTACTTTTTTATGTGCATGAAATTCTCGTTTTCTTTGGTTTATTTCGCATGCAAACTGCGACTGGCTTTGATGGCAAAAAGTCAAAGGTGAGTTCATGGGGCACATGACGTCATCAGCTGTCGTTGTTGTGTTCATCATCATCATCATCATCATCGTCATAATGAAGCTAAACATAATTATTAATACAGTGAAACAGCTGCAGACACTTAAGCTTTGACATTCAACCGCAAAAAACATTCGAGCAGAGCACAAGGTGAACGCAACAGACAAGAAAAGTTCTGATTAGAATGCAACGCAGAGAAGGGCATGTGCGACTATCAGTTACCTAAGACTGAAATATCCTTTCTGAACTTCAAAATTTCATAACTCCCTCTAAAATCATCAGATTTTCCTGGTAGATGACACTTTCTTCATGGTTTGGCCTCTAACTTGATTCTGAATCTGAATATTTCGAATTAAAAATGTTCAAAAAATTCGCATCTTTCATGCTTCCGCGAGGTCATCTTACTCCTTTTTAAAGGCCTCTACCTAGACTTCCCACATTCATAACTTTCTTGAAAATCAACCGATTTTCATTCGGCATAGCATTTTCTTCATAGTTTTTCCCCTTAGTTGATTTGGCATTAAAATTTCACGAATTAAAAAATACCATATTTTTAACAAAATTTCCATACTATACCCCTTACAATTTTTTTAAATTTAATTTTTTTGATTTTCATTTTAATCGATTAAGCATCTTCAAATTAGCATAAAAATGCCTTATTAAATTAATTTTTGAGACAATTTGTGAAAACTAGCGAAAACTAAGTGAATTTTTAGGAATTTCTTTTATCATATAATTCTACCTTAATTATAAGCCCAAACTACACCACTCTACATGCATACAGAGTATTAAACTAAACGTAAACTCCAGCAGCACTAATTAGTTTATCAATTTTAAATACTAAAACAAACGAATTATGAATAAGATCTGAAACGATCGCAAGTAGAAATACCATACCTCCTCTCTATCTCTCTCTCTCTCTCCGATCACCCTATACAGGACTGAACCCCAGCTAAAACTTGGAACAAAGCTAATTGGGTTATCAAGAGTCGAGAGAGTGAAACAAAGAAATTAAAAATAAAACAGAAAACTGATAAAAATATGTCACAGCAGTAAATACATGCGAGGAGAGACGACAAAAGGTCTGCTGGGGTTCAAGCGGGGTCTCTCCCCTATCCTATAAAGGTCTCCGACGTTGCACAGTGGCCATAAAATGTGAGCAAATGGTTTACAGTGGACAAAACAGACAATACGTAGACGAATGAATGAAAAACGAATTGGGTTCAGTCTCTACAGGGGGCAGAGAGGGGGACGAGCAAGGTAGCTGGACAAAGAAGAAACACAAACCGAAATACAAACAAACAGAAAACAGAGAGAAAAAAAAAACAAAAGTTAAATGAGAAATAAATACAAAAAAAAAAGAAACAAAACAAAAGCGTAAAACGATAGTTGAACTTTCAACACCTATTTTCTCAGTTGTTCGGGGTCTATACGAGAGAGGTCTAAGGGGGTGGGGCGCCTGTAAGGGGAGGTCTCTCTGGTCTCGGTCTAGCTCTATTCAATTTGTTTTGTTGCTAAGTAAATGCGATAAATGCCGCTTAGACACGGGAATGATTGAAACAAAGCTCTAGGCTGGAGACGTACAGGTCTCTACACGGTGCGGGGGAGGGGTAGGAGGGGTTACCCAGAAGCCAGAAGGGAGTGTGGCGTGTCTCACTTACCGGAATAACACCAGGCTGGCCATACTACTGTTGTCTCGGTATCGATTTCCTTCATTATGGTGGGCTCAACATATTGTCAAAACCGCACCGCACCGATTCGATTTGCCGTCTCGCTTGCACGCTTATTCCTCTCCCTCTCTCGCTCTCACTCGCACTTGTCGCTGCACAGTCCGGAAGTGCGACACGAGTGAGAAAAAAACATTGTGTTGACCAGAGAAAAAGAAAGAGAAAAAGAAGAAATAAGTGAAGATTAGTTATAAAGTTATTTGAATGAATTTTTTGCAGTTATCATTGCGGTGTTTGTTTCCCCTTTTCCATCCCCCCCCCTCTCCCCTCCCTCCTTGCCACCTTTTGTTTTTGCTTAGCCAATTTTCAATTACAGGCAACAGGTTGTTGGCCATTTTCATGTTGCTAATTTGTCTTTGTATCCGAGTTTGAGTCTGTGTTCGCGTTTTTTTTTTTTTTTGCCTTTCCATCTTGTCTTAAGTTGTCTGCGTTAATGTCTTTATGTATTTTGCCAGGCTATTAAATATGGCTGCAAGCCTCTCTTTCCCTCTCCCTCTCACTCTTTTTGCCTCTCTCTCAGTGTCTAGGTGTTTCTCTAATTAATTCACTTGTTGTCAAATGCACAACTGTTTATTTTTTATTATATATTACTTGGTTTGTCATCAAGGGGCGGGTATATTAACTACAGTAGATGAGTATAAAAACGGATTTGAACTAGATACCCAATACTAAGATTATACAGTGTGTTTAGCCTAGATCGCCAAAAAATATTGCTAGAATCTGCTAAAGACTTGATAGAACATATATGTATACAAAAGTTTTTACAGATTAGTTTTTATACACTTCAGATAAGAAATTATTACTCATATTTACAAAAGTATTGTATATTCGCATTAGATATTGAAAAAAACTTGGCTAAAATCAAGACATACTTAAGATAATTATAGAATAAATACAATAATATAAAATAAATACAATAATTTGTTTACTATATTTAAAAACTTAATAAGATAAACAGAAATAGTAGATTAAATATTGAGAATATTTAGCTACAATGTGGAAAAACTTTTGTAGAAAAGAAATAGGTCTAAGGATCTTAGTCTATAAAACTATTATTTTTTTGCAGTACATTTTTCACATGGAAATACAATTATTTTCCTGAACTCCTACAGGGTATGCATCTAGTCGCCATTGCCCCCTGCACTTTCAACGTTCTTGTTTGCTTAGCTTGATCTTTGTTTAATTGAATATAATTTTAAACGCTGTCAAATTGTGTTTAGCACATATATTTATGATCGTCGGTGATAAGTAGACATTAAATATCACAGAGTGCACAGTTATAATTTGCAACCGGTTTTTATTTTTTTTTTTTTTTAAATGTGAACTTGTTTTCATTTTGTGGAAGTGTGAGTAATATTGTCGAAAATCGAAAGAGGATTATGCCGAAAGAATGCGGATTAAGCCGCCATCAACTTTTGACTCGTGTAACCTTTTTGGACAATGGATCGACATGTATAATATATATATATATATATATATATATCGCGCTGTATAATATATAAAAAGTTTAAGGTCACGATTGGCTATCAAATATTTGAACAGCTTTTTTTTCCACTCAAACAAAAAATGTTGAAAATTTACCTCTATTTTTGTTGTATTTTTCGATTGTTTCACGTTGATTGCCGCCAACGACTTCTATTGTCAGTATTACTGTATTTATTGTTGTTGTTGTTGTTGCCGTAACTGCTGTCAATTTGTCATTCCAATTGACAAAGTAGCCGCAAAGCAAAGCGGGCGTAAAAACAAAAGCAAAAGAAGCAAAACAAAACCGACAACAAAAAACGAAAAAAACACACGAATTTTCAACTCTTTTTTTTTCAAAGTGTATTCTATATTTATTTTTTTCTCTCTTTTATTTTTTTAATGTGCGTTTAAAACTGAACCTGTTGCTGTTTTACGATATATAAAAAACTGTTATAAAATCACTTTTTCATAATGCCGGCGATCGTGTTGTAGTTGGGTGCAGCCTTTTTGGATGCGCTTTTTTATTTGTATTTTTGCAGCCGTTTGCACTTTTCAACTGCTGCAGTTGTTGTTGTTGTTGTATTTCCGCTTCACCGTGTATTTTTAAATAAATATTTTGTTGTTGTTTTTTATATGTATGTTTTTTTTTTTGGGTTTTTTTGCTTGCTTGCTTGTTGAGATTTTTTAATGAACAACACACGCTTTGAATTTGATTTTTTTTTATTATTATACACTCTTTTTTTTCGATATCGTATCAGAGATACATATATCGTTTGTGAACATTTATTTATAACGTAGCTTTTGACCTTTAAAAATTGACTGAACGTTCTTTAGGGGTTAACTGGTTGAGAGGGGGCGTAGCGGGGCAGGGCGAGTGGAGCAGCAGCAGCTCCTTCATTTGGCATTTATTTTTTGGTGAATTTCAGGGGAGGGGTGGGGAACTACCGATTTGCATTTCACTTTTGCACTTTTACGCCGGTGCAGATACAGTATCTCACAGATACAATCCGTAGAGCGTAGCCTGCTTTGACGTTTTGGTTATTAATTGCGGGTCACGTGCACTTGTATCTCACAGATTTGTTTTTATTTTTTTTCAGCTGCCCGTTTGGTAACACGCTACGCGGCTAAACACGTGAGAGTGTGTTGCACAAACTTGGCTTAATCCTTTAAGCCTTTTTGTGGCCGGCTTTGACGCAGCACACAGCACGTTGTGGGGGCGCTTTTTTTGCGCTCTTTTTCAATTGTAACCTTTTTTTTTTGCTTTTATATCAGCACTTGAGTTTGTTTGCGCGCTAAAAAACCGATCACTGCCTGCCACTGCGATTACTCTCGTTGTTCTTGTTATTGTTTTTATTTTCGTTGTTGTTGTTGTTGTTGTCTTTATCGTGTGCGACGATCGACTGAGCGAGCGCAATTCGCACGACTCGCAACGCAAACGCCAACGTACTGAACGTATGTAGATACGTCAAGCCGTAGCAGCTCCAGCTTTGGAGCCGCCGCCGCCGTCGCTACGCTCACACGTGCAGCCACAGCAAGAGAGCAGGCAAGAGAGAGAGAGAAAGAGAGAGCGAGCACGTAAAGAGCGCATGCAGGCAGTGAGCGTCGAAGTGAGCGAGCGAAGAGAGCGCAGGCCAAAGCAGGGAGAGCAAAGCGTAGCAAGAGTGCGCATTGAGCTTTATCAGTTGCTTGCGCCTGCTCTCTCTCTCACTCACTCTCTCGCTCTCTGCCGCCTATCGCTCTAGCACACTGCCTGCGCAGCTGACAAAAGGGTTCAATGAAGGTCAGTCGGTTCAGAGTTCACAGAGGAAAAAAAAAGCTGCACTCTGCGCTCAAAATATGCAACTCAGCGTGTGTATGTGTCTGTCAGACTGTGCGTACACTTATTAAGCTGACTGTATCGCCGGCCATTTGATACTTTGGCCTCGTCTGTCAATTGTTGTTGTTGCTGCTTTTGTTGTTGTTGTTGCTTCCTATTTGCTCAGTTGTTGTTCGTGCGAACCCAAGAGAAACATATGCATATTAATTGCAATGCGGCGGCATATTCTAATGAATTATGGTAGCTGAGTGGCTGAGTGTCTGTTATACACAGTATAACAGTATAACAATAATTCAATGTAAATCAATAACATTTGATATATATCGCCAAACGACCCAAACAACCTTTGCGAACGCACTTAGATACAGATACAGATACAGATACAGATACAGATACAGATACAGATACAGATACAGATACAGATACAGATACAGATACAGATACAGATACAGATACAGATACAGATACAGATACAGATACAGATACAGATACAGATACAGATACAGATACAGATACAGATACAGATACAGATACAGATACAGATACAGATACAGATACAGATACAGATACAGATACAGATACAGATACAGATACAGATACAGATACAGATACAGATACAGATACAGATACAGATACAGATACAGATACAGATACAGATACAGATACAGATACAGATACAGATACAGATACAGATACAGATACAGATACAGATAACAGATACAGATACAGATACAGATACAGATACAGATACAGATACAGATACAGATACAGATACAGATACAGATACAGATACAGATACAGATAAAGATACAGATACAGATACAGATACAGATACAGATACAGATACAGATACAGATACAGATACAGATACAGATACAGATACAGATACAGATACAGATACAGATACAGATACAGATACAGATACAGATACAGATACAGATACAGATACAGATACAGATACAGATACAGATACAGATACAGATACAGATACAGATACAGATACAGATACAGATACAGATACAGATACAGATACAGATACAGATACAGATACAGATACAGATACAGATACAGATACAGATACAGATACAGATACAGATACAGATACAGATACAGATACAGATACAGATACAGATACAGATACAGATACAGATACAGATACAGATACAGATACAGATACAGATACAGATACAGATACAGATACAGATACAGATACAGATACAGATACAGATACAGATACAGATACAGATACAGATACAGATACAGATACAGATACAGATACAGATACAGATACAGATACAGATACAGATACAGATACAGATACAGATACAGATACAGATACAGATACAGATACAGATACAGATACAGATACAGATACAGATACAGATACAGATACAGATACAGATACAGATACAGATACAGATACAGATACAGATACAGATACAGATACAGATACAGATACAGATACAGATACAGATACAGATACAGATACAGATACAGATACAGATACAGATACAGATACAGATACAGATACAGATACAGATACAGATACAGATACAGATACAGATACAGATACAGATACAGATACAGATACAGATACAGATACAGATACAGATACAGATACAGATACAGATACAGATACAGATACAGATACAGATACAGATACAGATACAGATACAGATACAGATACAGATACAGATACAGATACAGATACAGATACAGATACAGATACAGATACAGATACAGATACAGATACAGATACAGATACAGATACAGATACAGATACAGATACAGATACAGATACAGATACAGATACAGATACAGATACAGATACAGATACAGATACAGATACAGATACAGATACAGATACAGATACAGATACAGATACAGATACAGATACAGATACAGATACAGATACAGATACAGATACAGATACAGATACAGATACAGATACAGATACAGATACAGATACAGATACAGATACAGATACAGATACAGATACAGATACAGATACAGATACAGATACAGATACAGATACAGATACAGATACAGATACAGATACAGATACAGATACAGATACAGATACAGATACAGATACAGATACAGATACAGATACAGATACAGATACAGATACAGATACAGATACAGATACAGATACAGATACAGATACAGATACAGATACAGATACAGATACAGATACAGATACAGATACAGATACAGATACAGATACAGATACAGATACAGATACAGATACAGATACAGATACAGATACAGATACAGATACAGATACAGATACAGATACAGATACAGATACAGATACAGATACAGATACAGATACAGATACAGATACAGATACAGATACAGATACAGATACAGATACAGATACAGATACAGATACAGATACAGATACAGATACAGATACAGATACAGATACAGATACAGATACAGATACAGATACAGATACAGATACAGATACAGATACAGATACAGATACAGATACAGATACAGATACAGATACAGATACAGATACAGATACAGATACAGATACAGATACAGATACAGATACAGATACAGATACAGATACAGATACAGATACAGATACAGATACAGATACAGATACAGATACAGATACAGATACAGATACAGATACAGATACAGATACAGATACAGATACAGATACAGATACAGATACAGATACAGATACAGATACAGATACAGATACAGATACAGATACAGATACAGATACAGATACAGATACAGATACAGATACAGATACAGATACAGATACAGATACAGATACAGATACAGATACAGATACAGATACAGATACAGATACAGATACAGATACAGATACAGATACAGATACAGATACAGATACAGATACAGATACAGATACAGATACAGATACAGATACAGATACAGATACAGATACAGATACAGATACAGATACAGATACAGATACAGATACAGATACAGATACAGATACAGATACAGATACAGATACAGATACAGATACAGATACAGATACAGATACAGATACAGATACAGATACAGATACAGATACAGATACAGATACAGATACAGATACAGATACAGATACAGATACAGATACAGATACAGATACAGATACAGATACAGATACAGATACAGATACAGATACAGATACAGATACAGATACAGATACAGATACAGATACAGATACAGATACAGATACAGATACAGATACAGATACAGATACAGATACAGATACAGATACAGATACAGATACAGATACAGATACAGATACAGATACAGATACAGATACAGATACAGATACAGATACAGATACAGATACAGATACAGATACAGATACAGATACAGATACAGATACAGATACAGATACAGATACAGATACAGATACAGATACAGATACAGATACAGATACAGATACATTTATATATATGCACATTACATGGAGCCCATAGGCCTGTCGCTAGAAGATATACAACTGCAGATACAGATACCAAGAGAGCTACAGATACAGATAAAAGATACTTCTGATACAGATACATTTACAGATGCGCCGCACACTTAACCCAAACGAGACCAAAAACAGGCGAACTGCCGCGCGGCCATTGCGACCGACCAAACGACCGAGAGCGACCTGAAATATTTTTAGAACTGCGCAAGCAGCGACAACGCCAACAGCGACGGCGACCGAGACGTCAACAGCGACGCATGCATATATTGTAGCACACACCCCCCCTCAGTGACCCCCACCCCCCGCCTACTAACCGAGCAGTCAACGTAGCGATCGAGGCAGCTTTTTTAGTGTCAGGCTCCACTTCCCTGAGGGTTGCGACTCGATCGGGACAACAGAGAGACAAGGAGAGGAACAGAGAGAGTGAAAGAGAGAGCAGAAGAGAGACTGAGCGGGTCTCCCTGCGCGACTGAGGTCAGAAGGTCTGTGATCTTTTCTGCGAACTGCAAGAACAAAGCGTAACAAATACACAAGCTGAAAGATCGCAAAAAAATAAAAATAAAATGCAGAGAGATTTATAATGTGCTCTATATGCAGTATTATAAAGTATCTGTAGAATTTTAAATCCCATTGAAATAATGGAAAATTATTATAATTATGTTTATGATTATCTAATCAGCATAGAAAATATACGTATGAAATAAAATAATAAATTAAGATATATCTAGAATA
The DNA here is from genome assembly GCA_018904105.1 of Zaprionus tsacasi. Taxonomy (NCBI): domain Eukaryota; kingdom Metazoa; phylum Arthropoda; class Insecta; order Diptera; family Drosophilidae; genus Zaprionus; species Zaprionus tsacasi. Next base: position 5,547,042 of record JAEIFR010000631.1, read on the forward strand.
CAATATTAACATTTTATGATTCCTTAGCTTATTATATATTTATGAAATTAAATTTGGTTTATTTTCTGGAACATGTATCTGTCTGTTTCTGTCTTTGTCGTGTGTGTGAGTTCTCGAGATATTTCTTGATATATTCGAAAGAAACTGTTGATTTTTGATGTGTTGGCGCATCTTTGGCTGAGACATATTTGAACACTCGTGTGTCTTGGCCAGCAAAAAGTCAAGAAAAACAAATAGGTATGAAAACATGGTGTATGCCAGACTAAAAACTACCCCGCAGGCATTTAATAAATTAAACGATTATAAGGAAATTTTCAGTATATAAGATAAATAATAAAATCAATTTACACTTTAAATCCATTTACAGATATGAAAATAAATCATTATATGCCACATATAGTACACTAGCACATACAGGGTATACAGGGTAAATACATATGCAGCCATAGCTGTTGTTATACTAACAGATATACGTATGTATAATGTACATATCGTTCGTACATATATCTATATAGCGCCCGAGAGCGACATCCACGCAGCACATCAATGAATCAAAAATACAAAAACAACAACAACAACAAAACGGCAAAAGAAGACGACAACGTTGTGAGGAGGAGGAGAAGGAGAAGCAGCTGCCAAAGGGAGGGGGGAGCAAAAAAAAAGCAGAGGTGCACAAGGTGAGAGGGCGCAGCATCTTTTGACGTTGACAACGACGCGACCGAAAAGTCGCCGCAGTCGAGACTCGTAGGGGCACGACGACGATGAGGTGTCTCTCTGTCTGTGTGTGTGTGTGTGTGTGTGTGTGTGTGTGTGGGACGATCTTCAATATTGCAAAAATAAGTAAAAAAAAAAAAAGGGAAAATAAGTTGAGAAAAAAAGACGAGCGCGTTGTATGCTAAGATCTTGAGTTGTTTTCCATCCTCTTTCTCCCCTCCACTTGCCCACCCTCTCTTAACCCTTCCTCTCTCTTTTTCTGTTTCTCTCTCTCTCTCTCTTTCTCACTCGCTCATATCTTTTTTTTCTCCTCTCTGCAGACAGTTCGACGGCCACACAATTGACTCGTTTGCCAACACGCGTCAAAATGTTGCAACGCACACACACACAAAGACGCACTCACACAGATACAAACACACACACTGAGTAAGATACACACTTGCAACCTGTCAGCTTGTCTCGCAAATTTCAACCCGCAGTTATCAAAGGCAGCATCAATTAAAGAAAGATTCTCAGATTGTGCGTGTTAATGAGAAACGTATCTGATATGTATTATATATATAATATATCTTTGTCAAACAGATAATAAATATCTTCTATCAAAACTCCCAAAAGGAACTCCCCAGCTAACAGTTTAATTTCCTTACTTTTCTCCCTCAAAACTCCTTCGATTTTTCTCAGTTTCTTTTTTAGGATCATAACAATTTGTTCTACTTTCTTTATCTGCTCAACATGGAATGCATCAACTTCAACTCCATAACCAGAGACGAACATCATCTGTGCGTGTTGACCTCCATTCCGCACACACACAAACGCACGCAGGTGTCACCAGCTCGTCGAGTACAGTTGCCACACGACCTGACCTGAGGATCCATAGCCAACGCGACTGAGACTGCGTCGATCTTTGTCGCGCCTGACTGTGCCTTGTTTCGGGGCCATATCCCCGGGACAACAGACGACAGACCTCAAGCATAACTGGTGCACAAGAAGCCTCAACACGCGCTGCCCACACGCTGCTGCGACTGAGACTGGGACTGGGATCTACCTCGTACCCCGCCCCTGTTACCCTCCACGCTGCCCACTCAGCCCAGTCCAGAGTTGAGTTGTAGTTGGCAGAAACAACGAAACTTTCGCAACGAGCAGAGACATAGACAAAGATCCTAGTCCCAGCTTGGGGGACAGCGTGTGCCATCTACACTGAGAGAAAAAGTCGAGTGTGCAGGGAAAGTTAGGGAAATTTAAGCAATACATGTATTTAGAATTTAGAAATTTAAGAAATTTAAATAAAAATGTAGAATCAATTGAAATTATAACATATTTGGAACTCTCTACGATTTTATAAAAATATATATGTACATATGTTCTTTTTATTTCTCTTGTAATAAATCTCACTCTAGTTACTTTTTCTATTGGAAAAATTAAATGAAATTTGGAAACTAAAGTTTCAAGTGTTCTATTATAGTTTTTCCTGTCTTTGGTTACTTTTCCCATTGAAAATATGAAATGAAATATCAAAAATTAACTAATCCATATCAATTTTAGGTTCCCGTTCCTGTTTCCCATTTTCTATTTACACTTTCAACTCGTTTCGCATTTCCGATCCTTATCTAAACTCAATGAAAATCCAATTCCTCGAATGTCAATAAACTTGCTATATAAATATAATGTTATAACATAGGTAGGATATTATTACCCATGTGCATTGAACAAAGTTCAATCATACTCTAGCAGGGTATATTTATTTATACGTTTTACCTTTCACAAGGTTTCACGAGATGCAATGCAATACAGATACAGATAGAAGGGGGGGGTAGTATCAGGTTCATAGCGAACACTTGTCATGCTTTTTTAGCTAGTAAAAGTTTTTCCACAGTGTATACTCTGTATATATACAATATGTACTCTATATTCAGATCGGTTCAGTGTTCAGTTTTCAGTTCAACTAAATGAACTGAACTCGACGCGACTTTGTCGCTGTCATTTTCGGGGTGTGCGTGTGTGCACTGTCTCTCTCTCTCTCTCTCTCTCTCTCTCTCTCTTCTTGTGTGTGTGTGTGTGTGAGGGCAAACGGGCGTTTGGCTGAGGTCTGGCATCGGTCGCCTCACGATGTCGATCGGTCGCCTGGCATTAGCATTTTTCAGTGTTGTTTTATTTTTAGATGCGCGCAAAAAACAAACACACACACACGCTGAGGGTACTGCAACTGTGTGTGTGTGTGTGGATGTCTGCGCTGCTTGGAGGTGACTGACTAACTGACTGAATGACTGACTGACTGAGTGACTGCCTGCCTGCCTGATGAGCGACTGTCTCAAAGGGAGAGGGAAGAGATGGCATTTTTTGACAAACGGCTCTGACAGCGCCCAACGACATTTTGCACTACATTCACATTCACAATCGCATTCGCATTCACAATAGTATCTGAAGATACACATTCCCACGCAGGTATATAAAAAACTTCAGCATCAAGTTGGCGATCAACAAATATCGATATCGTATCTAATTCAGTTCTAGAAAGACATTTCATTTCGTTACGATGGGTATTAAATTTTGAAATATTTAGTAAAGGTTACAGATAATTTTATCAAACGATCCTTATATATATTGAACTCTTTTCCCAACCCATCCTCACATAAATCAAACTTTTTTACCAACCGATCCTCAAATAAATCTAATTTCTTACAGTTTTGTAAGTTGCATTGACTAAGGCATAAAATATTTCGTAAATCGTAGAAAAATTCATAGAGGATCAGCAGGCGATCAGTCTATTATTCTCCAACTGATCCTCAGTTTAAATCCTACACAAAATCAACCTCTAATATCCTCTTATTACTTTTAGCCTAATTAAACTGCAACTGATCGCAGCTGATCTCAGTTTTTTCTGTTCTGATCTACCCCCACGACATATAGGAACAATAAAAATTGTTTCTCATTATTTTCAACGCTCTCAAGTCTTATCCCATGTCATCTACACATTATCTTGATTTCTCCCGACATGATCTTTACCGATCGCAGCTGCTGGCGTTGTAACAAAGTTCACATTACGAAAATTTGCAAAACACACATTTGCGCGAGCTTTAATTAAAGTTCAGCACCTCCTCAGCCCATCAGCCGCAGCCGCAGCCGTAGCCCCAGCCCACTCGACTATATATCACGACATCAGCAATCATTAACAGCCGTAGCACACGGCTGACAAAGCCGATCTCGCTCTGAACTCGACACAGTTGAACTCGCGTTGCGTTCACCCGTTCTCGGTGTGGGCGCCAGCCAGTCAGTCAGCTGCAAGCTGAGTGGGGAAGGGGGAAGCAGGGGGGTCAGGGGGTCAACTGACACCAAACAATCATGCACTAAAGAACGAAATAGTTTTCGTGTTTTGAGAAATCACCAACAAAGTGGGATGGCTTTTTTGAATTTATGAATCCATTTGGCGGCACAATTCAAACGAAACCAAAACAAATCAAAGAAAATACACTGTAAAAATAAGTTGTGTTAGTAATAGAATTTTTTTGATAAATTAAATAATCAAAACTTAGTATAAGATAAGCTCAAAGATACTCAAGTTACATAAAGTTTGTTTTTTTTTTAGATTATTTCTTTGGAAAACTATCCACAAATTGTTTTCAGTGCATTCGCAAAAATTTATTGTTGCGGTGAGTTTAAATCTGAAGCCGAATAGGGCACAATTAATAAAAAAAACACAAACCACAAAGAAAAAACGATTACAAATTATCTATTATATATGATATACTTGTAAATACCTTCTATATAAAGTACCAATTAATCAGATACAATTTCAGCATAAAATACTGAAAATTTACGAGAGAAATATCTTAATTTCTATATAATATACCAATTAATCAAATACGATTTTAGCATCAAATACTGAAAATCCCTCTTAACGCTGTAGGGTATTTAAGATCAAACATATTACCAGAGAGAGAGGGAGAAAAAATTCAGCAACTGTTAACCTAACCGAACGATCTTTGATCCGCAGTTGAAAACTGTCAGCGGATCAAATTATAAGAGCATGACAAATGCAAGATTAACTCAACATACAAACATATATATTACAGATATATATATAATAATATAGTGTGTGTGTGCGACGAGTGGTCAATTATGAAGGGTGATCAAACAAACTGCGACTGTGATTTCTTTTGCCTTTATTGTTTCGCTTCGTTTGATGAGAGCGGGAGAGGGAGAGCAAGAGAGAGAGACAGAAAGAGAGAGCGGGAGAAAAACTGCTGACAAAATATGGCCAAGTGCGAGTGAGTACATAAAGCATCGTCAGGTTTCAATTTCAGTTTGGGAGGAGGATCGTCGTCGCAGTCGCAGTCACAGTCACAGTCGCAGTTCATATGACAAAAATGTCACAGTCAGCGCAAACGAAACCAAAAAGATCTGCGATATTTCACTCTCATCTCTCAAGTGCGCAAGATCTTCAAAACATCCCCTCCCCTCCCCACTTGCGCTTTATCATCATTTTTATACCCTTCGACCATTGAAAATGGTCAAAAAAGGGTATACTAACTTTGTGAAATGTATGTAACAGGCATAAGGAGGCGTGGCAGACCCCATAAAGTATATATATTCTTGCTCAGGATCACTAGCCGAGTCGATTGAGCCATGTCCGTCTGTCTGTCCGTCTGTCCGTCTGTCCGGCTGTCCGTCTGTCTGTTTGAGACAACGGATCTCAGCTATTAAAAAGGCTAGAGACACCAAATTTGGTATGTAGGTTCCTAAATTTCCCAAGCAGATAAAGTTTATGTTAAATGTTTGATGCCACGCCCACCGCCCCCGCAAATCGGTAATTTGTGATTATTAAGCAAACTATTAAACTTATAAAGTTCTGCTTTAGTATGCATAATGATAAATGCCATATGAACAAATTCTCCAAATTACAATCCGATCGGACTAATAACTCGAAGTTATTCAGTCAACGTTTTCAGTACAAATGTACGAGCAGCAGCCTGCGCGCTACTTTAGCAGTTGACGTCGACGTCATCTTAACGTGCGTCGCTGTGTGAGTGTGAGCGAGAAAGCTATATGTAGTGAAGTATTTGTGCAAAATTTCTGTTTGAAATTATGAGTGTGGTTACACGTTTGTAACGGATTTTAAAAATTGGGAGAAGGGTATCCTACTGTCGGGCGTTCGACTGTAGCCATATCCACTTGTTCTTTCTCTTTTTATGTTCGCCCCGTCTCGGTTTTTTTTTTTTTTTTTTTTGGGAAACGGGTTATGATGAAGTTTTGTGTATGTTCGTTTGTCTTCGTCAAATATTTGCTTTGGAGACCGCTAATGACATGAAACGGCAAAATGTGAGGCATCGGCTTATTCTTTTGCCCCCATCTCGCTCTCCCTCTCCCGCTCCCACTCCCTCTCCTTCTTCGCCTTCGCCGCTATCTATCTTCCACTAAATCCCCCAGGAAACTGTTGAATCTGTTTATATTATTGCCGGTGCTTTTCAGGGTCCCACTGTGAACTTATCAAGTGACAAGTACGACTTATGAGGTAAGCAGTAATATCATACATATATTATATTTTATTTTGATAATGGTGACATATGATATGGGTCTGTCTGATATCTGGATATGCTGAGCATAGCATTTAAATCCATTTCTTTTCAATGAACCGATGACAAACGGAAGTTCGCATGGATTTTTTGAGGGGATTTTCGAAAAATGGAGAAGACCTTGCCAAAGGTCATAAAATTTCGTGTTCACAAAATTAACAAAAATTTCGCACCATTTTTGGGATCGGTTGATTTTTTATGTTTTTACCACTGCTGACCCGAGTAAACAATCAAATTCGATTCGATTGAAATCTCTTGCCGATGCGCTAAATAAATACGCAAAAAAAAAAACTATCATAAAAAAAAAAAAAAACTAAGGCAAAAAATACTCGTCTAACCTGTCACAACAAATGGTCAAATATTTGTGATGTTTTTGATATTTTTGAGTTTTGATTATACAATAGAAAAATCAACGATCTCACACAATCACATGCACTGAGCGAAGAAGTGTCAAAGAAGATCTAAATTAGTAGGATTGTGTGATTATATGATTTCCTAACTCTGCTCTGGTTATTTCTTTCAGTGTCATTTAATGGACTGGAGATTATCTTAGAGCAACTAGTGGATACCATAGCGAAAACCTTTGAAATTCTAAAACCCGTTGACCCGAACTCGTTGATCCACTTTCGGATTAGTTTGTTCGTTAAGGTTAACGCTAGACACAGTTTTATGAAACATCTTCTTCTTCTTCTGCTTCAGCTTCTTATTTCAATCCTATCAAGGCCAATGGCTGCATATGTCGTTAAAAGTTCAAAATGACGCCTATCACATCGTTACAAGTATGGAAATTATCCGACCCATTGACGTCAGTAAATCGATCCGACGATCGAACGATCGCAAAAGGTTAATTCCGAAACTATCTTAATCGCATTTCCATTAGGTCAAAAGATCGTTACAATATTTGCATAAAAAACCCTACAACAAATATTTTACTTGTTGTGTTCAGAGCAGTATCGACTGAGGTAAATATCGCAGTGTCTTGAAAGCCCTACTCCGTGTTTGTTTTCATTATTATCTCGGTCTCGGTTTCGCATATTTAATAGAATTGGGAATTTTTGTAGAATATTATGTAAATAGTGTGCATATTGAATCTATATGCATATACTGAAACACTACTTAAATCAATCTGAATGTGTCAAAGAATCAAATCACACACATGTCAGGTGTGATGATATTTACATTAAGTAAGTAAGGAATACCCTATAGTTTAGCTGTAAAACAGGCATATATATTCAAGATAAGAGACAAAAGTGTCTTTTAACTCCAAAAATAAACTGATATTATATTCTAAATAAAGATACATATGTATAAATAACTTTTACAGAGCATCTTCAGGTCAGTTTAGTGTTTTTCCTCCAACTCTTTTTTTATATATAAATATATATTTAAATTATATGTGTTATGGGCTATGCGACTTAAAAGGTTTATACTTTTTTTTAGGGTTTATAGCCGAAACGTGTTAATGTGTGCATAATTTTAGTTCCAATTATAAATATTTATATTAATTCGTCTTTTGTCTATGGTAAATGTTGTGAGCGTAGCTTTGTCTTGGATTATCATGTCAGATATTTATGAATGGATACACGACCAGCGTACTAGCCTCACGATTAGCATGATCTGTGAGATCTGAGTTGAGAGAAAGTATTTTAAATTTTTTGTTGGGATAATATACGATTTTTTAAAGAAATTTTAATATTTATTGACTGATCTTTAATTAAATTAAAGAGCTCATATAAAAAGTGAATGATATTTCGAATAATAAATATATAATTTCCTTATTTCACTTTATACTATTTTTGATCTATAAATAAATATAGTTCTTTGCATATAATAGATAAGTTATATTTTTAAGCAATTCTATGCAATTATAATTTATATTTTTATCTATTAAGTTTTAGTATTTTTTTCAGATCTTTTTTATAGTGCTTACAGTAGGTTGTAAGGTTTGTCCTGTGCTCAAGCTTATCGCTATAGATTGCGTTGTCAAACCGCCGTGCACCACTTGAAAACTGCACACAAAATAAAACCAAATGTTTTTGCTAGGCTAACTCAAAGTGCACACACACACACACATACTAATACACACACCCACGCACGCACGCACACTGCCCTGAGCCATTTGGCTAAAACAGTTGCGCATTAAGCGCCCTGAGAGAACTGAATCATTTCTCGTGGAAATAAAAAAAAAAAAAACAAAAGGGGCGCAAAAACAAAATGTAAAGTCAAACAATTCGCAAAATAAAATCGCGACAGGTAGCGCACACACAGCGCAACAAGAAAAACAACAACAACAATACGAATGTAACAATAACGCCAAGAGACGTAACTAGAAGAGCAAGAGAGAGGGAGAGACGCAAGAGAGGAGAAGAGCACAAGAAGTGCGCTTATCAGACAAAGCAAACGCCAGCGCCGGATATGAGCGCCACTTAAAAACTGTAAAAACAACCAACAGCAGCAGCAGCAACAAGTGTGTGTAAATGAGTCGCGCTCTCTCTATGACTCTCTGACGCTCTTTAGCGCAAGAGAGGGCGCTCAAGAGCGCGGGGTCGTGCGAGAGCGTGCATGTAAATTTGTGTGTGTGTATGCGCGCATGCTGATAGCAGTAACAAAAGCTGCCGTGTCAGGTAGCGTCGCCGTCGCGGTCACTTTTACACCAGGCCAATTAATGAAAGCGACAAAATGGCAAATAATCATAATAATAATAATGTGAAGGGTATGTAAAAGGCGTAAAACACACACACACATACACACTACATCACTCCCACTTAAGAGAGAGAGGGGAGACAGAGCGCAAGAGCGAGTGTAAATGAGTGCGCGAACAGAGGCATTTTAAATTTTAATGTCTATGCGCGTGCTACTTTGTTGCCGTCGGCGTCGACAGCAGCAGCCGCAGAAATCATAAGCACAGACTAATTGCAAACATGCGTTCAGGCTGATTGCAGAGCAAAAGCTTTGTCACCGACAGCAACAGCGGCAGCGACGGCGACGCCGACGCAATCAGAGCAGCGTGCGATGCAAGTGCTTTTACAATTTACAGTTACTGCCGCTGCCGCTGCTGCTGTTGACGCGCAACAATTGCTGAATCATTTGTTTATTGCCAAATCAAAAGTATGTTTATATTAATTACCGTTTTAAGCTGTCACCGCTGCTGCGCCTGCTTAAGCTGCTCTTGTTGTTGCTGTTACGGCGACTGCTGCGCGGCTGCTCTGCTGCTGTGTTGGTGGTGGTGCCGTTAGTTTTATGTAGTTGCTGGGCCGCTGCTGTCAAACACTTCAATGAAACTTTTATGTGGAGCAATTGATAAAGCCGCGTGCACACACACACACACACACTGGCCACAATATAAACACACACACTCGCGCGCGGGCACACACGCACACACTCACTATTTGTACATATAAATTAAGTACAATAATTCACTGGCACTTGTTGCTGTTGTTGTTGTTGTTGTTGGTTTTGTATAAGTTTCATTGATCGCCGCGTTTTGATTAATTGTTTAAATTACGTTTATTATTATTACTATTTGTTTGCTTGCTTGTTCGTTCGTCTATACACACACTCACACACGCCTCGTCACTCGCAGAGAACTCGATAGAAGAAAGCTTCGGCCAGAAAAAGCTTCGCCCCATTCAACCGTAAAACGAACCGCACTCGAGAGCGTCGCAGATTAAACTGACTGACTGACTGGCTCGTTCAGCCTTCGCTTTGCCCCGTTCGTGCATGCGGCGATCGACGCGTCGCTCTTTTTGGGGCCGGCAATCGGGAGCTGCCGCCGCCGTCGACGCCACTCACGTTCGGCTCGTGCCCAAAATGCACTTCGTGTACGGGAGAGAGAGCACGTTCGGTTTGGTACGTTTGCTGCGCTTGCTATGAATGAATTTTTGTGTGCTTTGGAGCAGAGAGTCGTGCAAAGAGAGCGCGAGGCGTTAAGAGCGCGAGCGCGCACAGTCAAGCAGGTTGTTTTTGCTTTGTGATGAAGAGATCAAACTTCTTTGAGTATGAACTGATTTGCAATTAATTTTAAGCGTCGTTTTTTAATTAGTTCATTAAGCAGGAGCCTGAGTGGGAGTTGCTGAGTGAGTGTTCGATCATTTATTATAAAATTATATTAATTTTAACCAACTCTGTTTCATTCCATTCCGTTCCGTGCAAACTATGCAACGATCTGCAAATTCCTTTCCTTTTCTATCCCAACAATTAAGCAAACAAAACGACGCTACCCTATCACAAACAAAACAAACAACAAAATATGCTGAAAGTGTGCTGTGATTCCTTCGCCCCTCTCTCTCTCCTCTCTCTTTCTTTTTATATGGTTTCTTTTGCATGCCATGCAAATGGAGCTAAGTACAAGCAAAGGCGTCAATGGCGGCGCAGCGCAGCGACGACCTTAAAGAGCAAAGGGAAGCAAAAAGCTTGCAGAGAGCAACAGCGGCGGCAGCACAGAGAGGCAGAGAGTGAGAGAGAGAGATGGCATCGAATATAAATTAACTGCCATGAACGAAGTAATGGAGTAGCAACAACAACAAAAGCAACGAGGTAACAATGAAGGTTGCACAAAAAGGCAGAAAGCAAAACGGCAAAAGTCGCAGCCGCAGTCGCTGTCGCTGTTGCAGTTTGCAGCGCTGCTTTATGCTTCTGTTGCTTGTGGGCGTCGCTGCCCGGCCTAATCTGCGCCTGCGATCGGCCAAGTACAAATGGTTAGAGATGCACAAGCAGCAGCAGCAGCAACAACAACAACAATCGCTCGACGAGGTCAAACAGCAATCAATAAAGGTCAGCGACTACCGCCAGAGCCGCGGCACGCCTGAGTGCCCGCTGCCAATGCCAGAGGCAGAGAGCTGAGCAGAGCAGAGCCCGAGCAGGCAGGCAATCGACCCACGCTTTACCCCACTACATCCCCTTCCACAGCACCGCCTGCTGCACCTGCGCTGCTGCAGCCGCTGTCTCCATTCATGAGGCCCACGATGAAGATGCTTTATGTTGCAAATTGAAAGCTGGACGTCCAATAATCGAGACGACTAGCTGACCAAGCCGAACCGGACAAGACAGCGCTGCCTCCTGGCTCCCTCTCTCTCTCACCCTCTCTCTCTGCAGCTGTAGGCAGCCAGACAAATGTAGACAGTCGCGACTGCGCAGCCAGCAGCAGCCTAGACCCAATGCAGCTTAACCCTAGTGTGCAAGTGTAATTTTGCACAAAATAAATATTATATTTTACTATTAATTTGATTTAGTATTAATTATTTAGTATTATTAATAAACTGTATTTTTAAATAAACAGCACATTTTTTTTTAGTTTTTATTCAAACACACTGGGGTTAACTAGCTAAATGGCGGATGTCGATGGCAGTGGCATTAGGCGTATGTTCGCAGCGCGCTATCCCCAGCTATCCATTGCCCATGCCCGTGCGTCGCGACGCCCGCCCGTCCGCCTTCCTGTGGCAGCGTCCCGCCCCCGCAGCTGCTGTTTGGCAGCAGAGTAGTCAAGTAGCTGGCCCAGCCCCCTGCCGCCTTGGTGAAATACCCTGTAGGCAAGTAGATAGAGGGTATATCAGTTGTATACAATAGAAAGGAAAGAAACTTAATCAGCATATTGAAATATTTCACTGATATACGAGGGTCGTTTGATAAGTCCGTGACTTTTTGAATAAAATATATTTTTTTCGTCAAAGAAGCGTTTTATTTCTCAACATAATCTCCTTTTAGCTCTATACATTTAGTCCAGCGTTTTTCCAATTTTTTTATTCCTTCCAAATAATAGGTTTTCTCAAGGCCCTCAAAATAGTCGTTTGTTTCTGTGATGACCTCTTCATTTGACCCGAATCTCTTACCGCCGAGCCATTTCTTCATGTTTGGAAACAAAAAATAGTCACAGGGGGCTAAATCTGGAGAATATGCTGGATGGGGTAGCAGTTCGTAGCCCAATTTATGAAATTTTGCCATGCTGACTACACACGTGTGCACCCGTGCATTGTCCTGATGGAACAGCACTTTTTTTCGCCAAATGCGGTCGTTTCTGCTTCAAATCAATATCGAATCTGTCCAAAAGCTCTGAATAATATTCGCCGGTGATCGTTTTACCCTTTTCAAGGTAATCGATGTGAATGATACCTTGTGCATCCCAAAAACTGTGGCCATGACCTTGTTGGCCGACAGACCCACCTTGGCCTTCTTTGGTGCACGTTCACCCGGAGAAACCCACTGTCTTGATTGTTCTTTGGTCTCTGGTGTGGTGTGGTGGATCCATGTTTCGTCTACGGTAACGAAACGGCGCAAAAATTCGTTTGGATTGCGGTTGAACATCGCCAAACACTCCTTTGAAATGGTCACACGGTTGCGCTTATGGTCGTGTGTGAGCAATCGCGGCACCCATCGCGCGGAAAGCTTTTTCATGTCCAAATATTCATGTAAATGTGATGTACCCGTTCAGTTGAGATGCCTACAGCCTCAGCTACCTCACGCACTTTCATTCTCCGATCATCCAATATCATTCCATGGATTTTGTCGACGATTTCTGGCATGACGACCTCTTTTGGGCGACCTGAACGTTCGGCATCACTTGTACTGGTACGACCACAACGGAACTCAGTAAACCATTTCTTAACCATTGAAATTGATGGTGCAGAGTCCCCATAATATTTATCAAGTCTTTCCTTGGTTTCGGTGATGGATTTTTACGCAAAAATAATGCTTAATTAGCACACGAAATTCACTTTTTCCATTTTCGTTAAAATTCACGAGATCGTCTGCTTTCAATGCCTATAAAACGCAAACCAAAAACGCAGCTTTCTCAAAATTTTACAGTCAGCTGTTAATCGATAACTGCTGACAGGAGCAGTGTTGTATTTAGAGCAGGTGCGCGGCAAATACAAAAAGTCACGGACTTATCAAACGACCCTCGTAGCCTAATTTAACTACGTAGATCTCGAGAACTAAGAGAGCTACAGCTATCAAATTTGGCATAGATATTCTTGCAATACTGAGCTTACTCCACACAATTTCAAAATTAAAAAAAAAAACCTTCTTCCATATTAGATACGCGAATAAATATTTTCAAAAACACATAACTCAGTCCATAGAGTAGAAAACTTGCTTAAACTTGGTATATACTCAACTCTATATAATATTTATCGTTCTACCAAGTTTAAATAAAATCGGCTATATCATAGTTAAGTTATATCCGATTACACCTCACTGACTACTGGGTAAGACGCTGTCGTTATTGTCGTTACTACTACAGTTGAGCTTCTTGTGTTTATGTCTCTGGCTCTCTTACCATACGTATGTATCTGAAGCTTTGTGGCATGCACAAGATATTTTTAATGGTGCCGCTTCCTTTTAGCTGCGACTGTTGCGTCTCCACTGCGCTGTTTCTGCACTACCAAGCACTGATTTATTTTGCTTCTTTTTTTTGCTTTTTTCGACAGATTTTTGTGAATGAAGTTGTTTTTAGACACAGCACACCATTATCGCACTGACATGTCTGGGGGATATGCCATGAAGTTGGGATTGGGTACTCTACGGCCTGCAGCCTCCACCTGCTGCTGCTGTTGCTGCTGCTGCTGGCACTGATGTTGCTGCTGTGCTTGTTCCTCCATGTTGTTGCTGTGTCACCTGTTGATGGATTTCGTTGTTTGATTAACATGAAATGGCATCGCATTGATGTATTGAGTGGAGTGCAGAGCGAGTCCAACTTTGCATTTAAGTGACTTTATCTGCGAAACGTTCAAGAATGAGACGAGGTAGAATAAAAACAACGATCCCAACTTGGTATAGTTTTGCCTTGAATTACCATCACCTTTCCTTAGTTGGCTTAATTCTATAATGGGAAACAAATACCTATACATATTGTATGATATAATTGTATAATATAATAGGAAGAACTAGAAAAAAATTCTTCAAAAAGTTGGAATAGTTTCCTAACGCAAAATTTTCTATAAGGTATTTCTAAATAAATAAAACTCAGCACGAAATGGAACTATAATAAATCGAAATACTTTATTATGCCAAAAAATACTAAATAAATATCAAAAATTAAATAAAATCTCAATAAAAGAATAAAACGAAATACTGTACTATGCCAAAAAATATTAAATTAAATAAATAATACAAATAAAATAAAATCTCTTTCAAAGAATAAAAAAAAAAAAAAACATAATGATCTTAAATAAAACAAACCGGAAATATCTTTTTTAGTTATACTATCAACTTGAATACGAATTGTAAAAGGAGCGAGATCGAAATCTTAAACATCTTTAAGTCCCTTAAGAAATATAATATATATTTTACTTACCGTATGTAATCTTTCTTTAAACCTTAGTAATTATTGAAACATTTATACGTATATGTTTCTTCTAAGAAAGGTTCCGTTTCGCAGGTAGCTTAATCTACATCTCCGCAAACCCTACGACAGATGCGGCCTCATTTAGATCCTCATTAACGCCTCAGCTATGCTGTACCTACCTGTATCCCGTATATAAGCCCGTTGTCCTGGCCAAATCGATAGTCATTCCGTCGAGAACTGTCAATCGCTCAAGATGTCAATCGTGCAGACCTATTTGATACTATTTCTCATCGCCTGCATGATGCTCTGCTCTTGGGCACGTCCCAAGCCTCAGAAGAGTAGCCTGCAGAACGAGGTAACCTACCAGGAGGAAGATGAGGATATCCATAACGATGTATTACGTCAATTGGCATTGATGACATCCTTCTATACCACGAAGAAGCCACATACCCCATTTGCCGCATCTGCATCCACCCAACCCTACGAGGGCCCCCTCTTATCTCGCTTCCTGGGACGCATCTTTACTCAACCCTCGCTCAAGTATTACGGTAATGCCGACAGCATTCCGCCCGGTGGTGCCAACTACTACAGCAACTATGTGCCTCTATCCACCTACGAGATCAACGAGCCCGAAGACCTATATTATTAAGATATTATAACAATCTAATTGTGTCTTAGCACTAAGTGAATTTTTTTGTGTCTGCTTCTTCAAATAGATTAAAAAACTAAAAAACAACTAATGAGTATTTTTAATTATTTTGTAAATAAATTAAATTCTAGCCCCTTGTAGAACCCTTCGTGGACTAGCAACTATCGTAACTCCATCAAAATTGATCAGATTTTCTTCAAAATCGACCGATTTTCATTCGGAATATCATTTTCTCCATAGCTTTTCCCCTTGGATGATCTGGCATTAAAATTTCACGAATTAAAAAATATCATATTTTTTAACAAAATTTCCATACATACCCCTTAAAAAAATATATATATATGATTTAATTTTTGTTGATTTTCATTTTAATCGATTAAAAAATCTCATAGATTCGTCAAAAATCATAAGTTTTTCTTTTGCATATGGCATATTCCTCTGCATCCAAATATTTTGAATTTAGAATTTGCAAAAAATGTTGAACCTACCCCTTGCAAGATTTTAAGAAATTAAAGAGAAAAGAGAGATTACTAATTTTAATTTAAATGAAAGAACTCCGTTTAAATCAAACAGTCAAATTTCCTAGTAAAAGACTAATCAACTCTCGAGACTTATAAACCATCTACACACACACACACAAACACACACACACTCACACCCATTCACAAAGGGGGAATCTGATTCGCCTCGGTCTAATCAAAGAGCGCGGCCTTTGCCCACCTACCGCATTATGTTGCAACAACAATCAACACTCAAATCAACAACAATCTGTACAAACTACAACAACATAATCGCAGCAGCAGCAGCAACAAGTACAAGAGCAACAGCAACAACAACAGCAACATCGAGAAGAAGAAGAAGGAGAGCAAAGGCGAAGGCGAAACAGAAGCTAAAACGAAGTTGCAAAGGCTGCGCTGCGTACACATCCCCAAGGAATTTGATGTAGCTGCAGGACAAATCCTGAAGGCAGCAACAGTTGCTGCTGCGAACGTGCAAGAGAGTTGCCAACAAGTGTTCCAAATCAAAAACGGAAGCCGTGGCAAGTTGCCCCTCTGCCGCCCCTGCCCCTGCCCCCCGCCCCTGTTGTATGCCACATATGTACATGGCTTTTCGGTCGGACATGGCAAAAGCATTTGGAAAATGTAATTTACAACGCGCAGCAGCAGCAACTGTTGCAGACGAGCAGAGAGGGGCAGAGCGGAGCAGGAGGCAGCTCACCTGCCACCGATCTCACACTGTCAGCTGCGGCGCAAAAAGCCATCAAGTCAGCCGGGAGCCAAGAGTTCTCCAGATGAGGCAGCGTTGATTTTAATTTTAACCTTTTTGCTGGCAGCGTGTTGCTGCTGCTGCTGCCTCCGTTGCTGCTGCTGCTGCTGCCTGCGTTGTTGCTGTTGCTTCTGCAAAAGTTTTTCCTTTTTAATTTGCTGCTCCGCTTCATAGAGCATTTTTCATTAAATTCCTGAATTAAGGCATTCCTGCGACCCATACAAACGATGCGAGTTGTTGTTGCTGCTGTTGTTGTTGCTGCTGCTGCTGCTGCTGTTGTTCATGTTCTGAAATAAGAGCAACATTGCAACAAGCAATGTCCAGAGCGACGACATGGTGACGACGACCGCGAAGACGACGCCGCCAAAGTCTCGAGCCACCGCAGCAGCAGCAGCAGCAACAACAGCAACAGCAGCAACAGCAGCAACAACAGCAGCAACAGCAGCAACAACAACATTAACAACTACCGGTTAGCTCGGTCGCCTCTGTTGGCCCCGCCTTGACCACCTCAAGTGTCCCGCCGTTGTTGGAATTTCATATTTCTTGTGCTGCTGCTGCTGCTGCTGCAACGTTGTCGATTGCCCTTTTGTGGCAACTCGTGGGCAACTCGCTGAACCTGCAACCCAAAAAAAAAAGAACAACAACAACAAAAGAGAACACTAAAAAGAATCGCCGTGTCAAGTTTTCGATTACTCGCGATATTTGATTTGCCCCAGGTAAAGCTGCGAAATTGAGACGCAAAAGGAGAAGGAAGAGAAGAGTGGAAGAGGCAGAAAAAAAGTGAAGAAAGATAGAGTGAGCGAGAGAGAAAGGAACAGTAAGAAGCCAGATCTTATCAAATCAAACTCGAAGTTAGAATACGATAAAAACATTATATTATTTATAAAAAAAAAAAAAAAAAAAAAAAAAATAAAAACAGCTGGAATATAATATAAACAGTTTCTATGCATGAATTTTCTGTATATACTCGTAGAACTCTTGACTTAATCAAAACTTCAGCTTAAGAAGTTCTATTAGATCACTAGATATCGTATTAAAAAAATAAAAAAATATATGAAAGTAAAAAAAATAAAATAAATTTTATATTACGAAAGACATTAGCAAGATAAAATACTTTGGTATTATTTTTCAGTGATTTCTTATTTCATTCATTTTTTTGGGATATAAGTTAGATATAATTCTTTGATATTATTTTGCAAGGATTCCTTAACTTCATTTATTTTTTTGGATATTAAATATAAATAAATATAAATTATATATACATATACCAAATAAAGAGTTTTTTTTTACATATATGGTAACCCTAAAAAGTCGAATAGAATAAACTTTGAATTAATTGAACGCCCTATCATCTTTCGTCAAAGTCCGCGTCGATAACTCAATAAAATCCTTTACAAAAAATCCTCCCCCTTTCGGGATCGATCTCTTCGGTTCGGTTCGGTTTCGCTGGGATTGGGTTGGTTTTGCTTCGGTTCGGTTCTCAGATCTATCACAGGCCAAGGCTAATTCCAGTTTAGCTCAGTTGCTGCTGCTGCTGTGGCTGCAACTAAGTAAGTGGAGTAGCCCGAGACGACATCCGCATGCGGCATGCCATGCTGCGCGATCTGCAATCAACGGAGCCGGAGCCCACATGAATTCAGAGCATTCTCTAACTTCCTTGCGCCAATAGAAAAGTGCAGCCACAACAAAAAAGAGAATAAAGAGAGGTAGATAAAGCAGGGGAGGAGAGAGGAGGGAGGAGTAGGCAGAGAAGGAAGAGGAGGAGCTGCAGAAATCGAACGCCGGCGCGACCCAAGCAATGCGCGCAAAAATGGGCGCAAGATCAGCCAAGTCACAGAACGGGCGGCTGCATAGTTGACCAGATCAGTGGGGGAGCTGAGGAGGAAGAGGTGGACAGAGAGGCAAGCAGGGGAGGCAGCAGAGGAGACAGCAGAGGAGGCAGCAGGGGAGGCAGCAGAGGAGACAGCAGGCGAGGAGCAGCCCAGGCCAGGCCAAGCAACAAGTCGTAGATACAGATATGCGCGTCGTGTTTGCAACAACGACGACGACGACGACGACGACGCCGACTGCGACAGCGACAGCGCAGTCGCAGATACACTTTAGGGGCCATGACATGACTCGCATACGAATTATTATAAACGATCTGGCGCAAAAACTAACAAGCGATGGGTGCCTGCCCCCGGTTGCCGGTTAACTGCCCCAGCTGCCTCTCGCTCCGCACTCTCTCCATGCCGCCCCTCCCCTTCCCACTCTGTAGGTGACCAGGCAAACGAGCGACGGGCTGGCTAAAAGTTATGGTGGCCAATTGCAAAGTTAATGGAGTTTGGCTACTCCAGCAGCGCGAGATGGAGCTGCGGATGCAGCGGATGCTGCTGCTGCAGCTACCGACTGGACTTGCCACTTGCCACATGCGGCCGCATGCGCCGCTTGCCAAGATTGAACTTAATTTTGCACAAATGCAATTTATAGAAAATTGTTGCCACTTGTTTTTACGTTGATGGCACTTGAGTCAACCCAAGTCGAGGCGCGCCTGGGCGGAGCAGAAGCAGGGGCAGCGCAGCCGGCGCAAATGATAATAAATGCAGGTAGCACAGCTCGAGATGTGCTGCCGCTTCTGCTGCTGCTGCCTGCAGCGCATCCATTATTTAAATTTTTGCAAAATTAACAATTAAAATGTCTAATGGTAAAACGCGTCCCGCGTCCCGCATCGCGCGACTTCTGGCATCATAAAGCGGCTCGGGCGGATCGGGCGGCGGCGCCTTTCCAGGAACTGCAACATGCTGCATGCTGCATGCCACATGCCACACGAGTAACTGATGATGCTCGCAATTATTGGACTGCGCACCGTAGACTGGCTAATCGCGCTCGCAGGAAGTGGAAATTGCCAAGTGGATTAGCGTGCGGATTTTTATGGACGCAGAAAACTCCGCGGAAATTCGAGAAAAATTCATCCCTTTTGCTCGCGCTCTTTTCTGCCTTTTCCAGCCCTCTCTCTCTCGCCTCCCCTCCTGCTACCTGCTGCTGGCTATAAAACCCGCAAACCCAGCCTTATCGACAGACAGTCATTCCGCTGATATCCTGACAATATGTTAGTCGTACGCTATCTAATCGCTTTGGTCTTCTCAATCTTTGTGGTGGCCACCTCGCTGCGCATCGAGGAACGTTATCGTGGACGGGGCAATGGGGACTACAAGATCTCCACGCCAGATCGTTTGGTCTTGCAGATGCAACAACGCGAGGGCAAACAGTTGCAACGCAGGCGATTGGTTGTCTAGAGAGGGGGGAAATGGGACAGTGGGAGAGTGAGAAACCTTTCTGGTAAACTTAAGCAAGCAATATCTTAAACTAACCATATTACAAGCCTTAACATAATTTATTAATATTATTTCTTCATTTCCAGCTCATGAACTTTGAAACTCTGCCAAAACTCTGAAACTTGCTTATATAAAGGGTTCAAGAAGTCTTTTGAAATGAGAATTAGTGCCAGCCCTGCGATAGGAAGACGTCTGAAGATATATCTACTGTGAAATACTGCTATAAAAATAGCTTCAATTATTAAAAATGGTATAATAACTAATTTACCTCGATTAGTATAGGTTTTAAGCCATCGATAACACTTGTTATCGATAGAAGAAGGCACCAGTTCTTAAACTACCAAAATCAGTGAGAAATCCTAATATAAACTAATCTTAAGTTCCTAGAAAAAAAAAACCCAATATTAGCTATAAACAATGATTCGAAATAGTTCCTAATATTTCTTTTGATTAGTGTAAGTTTTAGGTCCTATGGAAACCGTCCAGTCTGTGAGTATTTTTCTTAAGATCCCATAAAATTTTCACTCCCAGAGTTGCCACACACTGCGATCATTCTCAAACTCTAAAAATGCATTTGAAGCAACTTTAGACTGTGTTATTTTTTTTTAAATATTGCGTGCATTTATTTTAAATATATAATATATTTATATATTGTAACTTTATTGATATTTCCATATATTACACAGATATTTACTTTTTCGTCTTTTATATATGTACGTATGTGTGACTCTATTCGTGTGTGTCCTTTCGGTTTCATAACATGTATTATACAATAGCTGAAACATTAAATTTACAAAAGGAAATTTGATTTCGTTTCAATAGGAATAGCAAATATAACAGATAGATAGATAGATACATATAGTATATAAGTATTACATCGATAGTTTATAAGTATTTTTCTGTATATTATTTTACCACACCATATGCAAGAACAAAATAAAGAGAATGAATAATATGAAAAACCTTCCAAAAAAAAATACATATAAAGAAAGATTTTCATTTGGAAACTTTCTTTTATTGTACGACATTTTTTAGTGTATTTTTTCTGCGTTTTCTTAAGGTTCTTTTTTTTAAATGAAGCATTTTGTGTTAATAGACATTTATATAGTGTGTTGAGTCTTAACTTTAGATAATTGCACTAAATATTTTTTCATTCGATTTAGGCTACATTTTTGCGATATCATTTTTGCGATGTTCTGTTTGAAATGTTAATCAATCAACGGGCTGTTTTGCTGTTCTTATATGTGTACATGTTGTTGAGGTTGCTGTTCTTTTTTTGTTATTTTTTGGGTTGGGAAAATTTACTTCCTGAAGCAGGAGATGGGATTGAAGTAGCACTGTCTGTATCGCACTTGACGCTTGCTCTCGGGCAGGCGGTACAGTTCGTTCATGTTGCCGTAGGTCGGTGAGCGTAGGTAGGCACTGTAGCTAGGAAGGGAAGGAAGGAAGATATATCATAGATATAATACTATTGACTTCAGCTCGATCTTACGTGGGTCTGTACTGTGCGAAGAGCATCTGCAAGCGATCCATGGGTATGTTGGGATAGATGGCCTGTGCAGGCATTTCGTAGCCACCATAAGCAGCGCGCACCTCCTCAGCATCGGGTGTCTCCAGGCCATCGGTATCCTGAAAAAAATAAGTTAAAATATAGGGCTCATTTATCTAATAAATCTCCACTTACAGCACCCGCTTCGCCGGCAGAAGAGGGACGTGCCTCGTTCAGGGCAAAGCACATGGCCAGAAGCAGTCCATAGCACAACAAAATCTGCACAATCTTCATCATTTTTTATGGTTTGTTTGGAGCTGAAACTAAAGAAAGAAGCAGCTGGTTAAAGAAGAGTGTAGATAGAGCTGGAATAGAGCCTAAAACAAAGCTTCAGCTTAAAAGAAATTTATTTAATATTTAAATAAACATAGCATATATAATATGATATGATATAATATAATATAATATAATATAATATAATATAATATAATATAATATAATATAATATAATATTATTAATAATATATTATATATAATAATATTATAATATAATACATATAGTAATCCTCTAAGCGCTGCGGCTCAATCTCAGCGTTTTAATTAAATTACAAACAGATTTCTTTTTCATAAGCTACTTAGGTATTTCTAGGACATAACAAGGCTGCGGAAACGAGACACTTGTTGCCACAAACGTGACTCGCACACCGACTGTGTGTGTGTGTGTGTGTGTGTGCGTGTTGCATTTCCGCAATTAAAACCGGATATGAACTTGAATTTTCCATTAAACTGAAGGCAGACAAAAGTGCAAAGCTGCAATCGGCCATGTGCAGCTGCAGTCCGACTATGCCGATGTTGCCACCTGCCACACACCCACACACACACACACACACAGCCATTTGCAACGTGCTGCTGCTGTTGCAACAACAATGACCAAGCCGGGAAACGGACTTCAAACTTTAATTGAATTTACCGTGAACGTGATGGTGATTCAAGTTGAGCCGTACAAAAGGAATCCCCTTCCCTGCACCCCTCCCCCTCTTACCTGACTGCCCATTTTCATGCGGCATTTGCTTTGTAATTGATTACGTATTCTCTCTGTGCAATTGTGCAAGAACTTCGCCACGCACAGCTGTGTCACATATAGTCTATATAGTATAGTATCGTATACTATAGTATGCATGCTGCACTTAGTGAATTCGTGAATGCGCCTAACTGAATAATCAAACCAAAATTAAATCAATCTCTTCGAGGCAAAAGCACTTAGAAAGTTTACTTAACCCTGTGCATTGTAAATCGTTTGTATTGCATGAGTTTTGCTGAGTTATTTTGCGCAAAAGAAAACAACCGAAAATAACTGGAGGCTACAAGAAACTGAGGATGTGTTCTAAGCATACTACACAACAAATTTGATGGCCCAACGATTATTACCTTTAGAGATCTAAGCATTTAAAGAGATTAAAGGCGAAAAAAACGAGAAAACTCAAGGCTTGAAAATTATGGAAGATGTGTTTTTAAGAGTAGAGTTAGTATACCAAATTTAATGGCTCTAAATGTTACACTTCTCAAGATTCAGCTGTTTAAAGATGCGCATAATAATTTAAATTTTAGAAAAATTAATGATTTCACTAGATATTGATTGTATAATGTGGAAAATCGCGTATAATAATTGAAATTTTACAAATCTTATGGATTTCACAAGTTTAGTATTGAAAGCCGCGTATTATATTGTGTTTTTCTGTAGCTGATAGCTCTGCCTCTCCGAGACCATGCGATATTGCAGTAGAACCACCATCCAGCTGATAATGCAGGCGATATTGCTCAGCAGGGTCGCTTTGCCGCTTGCAAATAGACCATAAGGCTGGATCTGAAGCGGAAAGTTAGCGATTTGTAGAGCAAAAAGTTGACACTGCAAGAAATTAATGATAAAGTCCTAGAGAATATATATATACCATGCCGAATTACCCCTCTAGCTAGTTGATCATCACTATGCAAATCCTCATTATAGGCTAAAAGCAATCCTGTGCTCTCGCGATATGCACTCACAGTGAGATCATACATCAAATCGAGCATATAACAATCGAGTATGATTATAGCGTATAGACCAAATCCCATGAACTGATAGATCCCATGATAGTCCAGACTGCGAAAGACGCTAATGTAGAAACCCAAAGCGGAGGCGGTGACAATCAGGGAGAGGCGTGAACTGATCAGTATGGAGTAGTACGCGACATTGAGGCGATGCCAGAGTCTGCCCAGCTGCCAGTGTTGCCAGCGTAGATGATGCAGCGATCTGGCATCCCTGCGCTGCTGCAGCAACAACATGCGAATGCGTCCATTGAGGCACATGAAGCTATCACAGATGTGCCATGTGAATAGGAAATGCAATTGCATGATCACATCCTGACCATCCATGGCCAGGACAAGGATGACAATCATCACACGCTTGGACAACACATTATCCAGTTCGATGCCAAATAAATGATGAGTAACCTGCATGAAACCCATGAGGAAACCCAACAAGGCCCACACTGAGCAATGCTTTAGTAATAGAATCCTCTCCAGATACTCTTCCTCCTCATAGCTTCTGTGCACTGCTCCAAACCGATAGATACGCTGTAGACGACGTAACTCTTGGGCTATTCCATGGGTCACTCGCTCCCTTGGCAAACGCTGCAACACACGCAGCAGGCAGATGACATTGTTCAGTGTCGTATCCATTCGTATAGTCTGCCCTGTTGCCAGATCCTTATCTGGTTCCGTTTCCAGGGTATCTGACTTCCAGTCAGCATACAAATCCATCGATATGACAACAATGACAAGCAAATTCGCCAAGCTGGCAATCGGCTGAGACCATTTGGTTTGCGTGTACAGTCGCCGCTTGAAATCGTAGCGATAACTTGTCGTACCGATAATTATCGCAAAATTAGCGAAAAGCGCGTACAGCCAACGTTGAACTCGACTCTCTGGTAACATTTTATGAACTAAATGTAAAAAAAAAGCAACTCGAGGCTATTGCTAGATGTCTATAGGTATAATAATTAATACAATTGATTTTCGATAAATTGCAGTTCCTTGGGGAATCCCCAATGGGATAAAAGTGAGAACATTTAAATTAATTGCGATTGTTATCGAAAAAGTTTCTGTTTTTTCGTTTCGTTACTCTTCAAACACATTAGCACTATTAATCTAATTGAAATAGCTCATTAGCCAGTAATATATCGATTCTTTTTAACAATTTTTTAACACCTTTTTGCCACATATTGTCGCCTGAAACTCTTGGGATTAGCAAACAATCATATGAATTTAGGGAAAAGCAATAAATTTTGCCAGAAACATGGATAAATCTCAGAGTCCGACACTAATTTAGAAACATTGCAGGGTATTTTACACTCACACAAGCTGCCCAAACTTTTGCGGTTTTAGGTTAACCAAAATCTTTAAAGTTTTGCAAAAAACATGAAATTCTGAAAAAGCTCTATAAATAATTAAATACTTTAATCCAAAGATTAATTCAAGTTATGGTTTACCACGTTCAAAAAAAGTCAATAAAACATCAAAGTGGATGCAACGAAAAGTTGTAAACAAAAATTTATTATGCAAGCAATTTGGGTGGAAAATAGTTCAAAGGACACGCAGACAGAGAAGGAGAGCGAAAGAGAGAGAAAAAGAGAGAGAGAGAAGTGTGAGTTATTAATTAGTGTAGGCGCTCTCAGGGCACTCGACAGTGTCTCTCTATAGGGTAGACTAGGCCACTGCAGGATACACTTGATGCCTGGCCAGGACTCTGTCGGCCCTGCCGCCTGGTCTAATAACCATCGGCAAATAGATGCGGCCATGTGTGGATGCCAATTTGCAGGTTCTGATTTAAGTGCCCACCGTGTGCCAACAAACTGCCTAATTATGCGCGCCGTCGGCAAAATGACATCATATACGCTGTGTGGGAGGGAGAGGTGAGGCGGGGCGGGGAGACGTGACTGAGTGCTGGGCGCGCCATCAAAAATGCCAGACATGAATTTGTGAGCAGGAGCAGCTCATAAATCGCCTAAGGAAACGCTCTACAAGTCGTTAGCTTGGCAGCGTGCAACAAGTTTAGGTGGCAGCTAAGGGTAGAGGGGGGGGGGAGATGGAGATGGCGGCAAATTCGAAACCAAAACTCAATGACGCAAGCGGTAAATGTTAATGACTCTACGCAGCATCAACTGCAGCTCATAAAAATGTTCTTGTTGCGCCTGCCACATCCTGTTGCGCGTGTGAAATTTTCTCATTTTTCAAGAATATGAAATATACATATAGTAGATATATATCTTCATTACGTTGCATGGAGGCAGCCTGCAAGCTGTCCGAATGCAATAAAATTGCATTTTTCCATCATTTTGTGCAATATTATATTGAAAGATATTTGAAATATATATTCTATACATGCAGCTATGGGATATAGTTAGTTATAGTAGCAAACTTCACGATCTTAAACTGTTTTGAAATAAGCAAAAGCTTCACTGAATTAAAGAACAAAACTTTAATCTTACTTTTCTGTTTAGTTCCTAAAGAAATTAAAAGCAAACCAAGCTGAATGAACTTTGGGTAACAAACTTGCAACAAGTTCAACTTAACAGGTTATTTAGAAGGTTGAAAAGTTTAACATCAACTGCAACTAACTAAATAGTTATATAGTTTTTAAGCAGGAAAAGGTAAAACCTTTAGGCAGATACTCTGTGTTATCTAAATTATTATACAAATATTATATATGTTTATTATATAAATCAAACATATATATATAAATCAAACATATATATATAAATCAAACATATATATATAAATCAAACATATATATATAAATAAAAAAAAAAAATATATATATATAAATCAAACATATAATATGCAAGCATAAGTTGAACAAAATCTTTTTCTTTCCTTCTTCACATATATATCGTATATATCGCTCATACTATCGATAAAAAAAATCGAAAACCTTTTTACTGCACTCACACGATTTGCAAATTTTTCATAGCATACTTTTTAGGGCAGCACAAATTGTGTTGCCTACACTTCCACGCGCACACTATTTAGCAGGTTTTGAGACGAAAATCCACTTTAGCCTATACAAATCCCGCCATATTTATCACTAAAATACACTGCAGATAGTGATAGATATAGTCAACTAGTAGAATCATCATAAAAGTGCAAGCTTAGTGCGAAACGATAAATGTATCGAGGTAGGGGGGAGGTTACTCCCGGTAGTCAACTAACTATATATATATGTAATACCTGGGGCACAGATAATTATAATGACATATAAGTCATAAAAGCCCGCAGCAGTAGGAGGTAGCCATAAAACGTTTCATAGCTAGATTAGGTCGGGACTGCAATAAATAAAACTAATAACATGCAGCATGGGGGAAAGGTCGGAAGCGGGAGGGGCGCCAAGAGGCGGCACGCCCCAGAGCGCTGGGCAAACAGTGAGAGATCAAATGGAATAATGAAGCAATGGATGGATGGTACGAGCAGACATCGAGCAGAGAGAGAGAGAGAGAGAGAGAGAGAAGGAGTGCAAAGGGGAAGGCAGGCAAAAAAGTGCGTTGAAGCCAGCATAATCAGGACACTTTTATAGCGCCTGATAAATAATGCTCGAATGTTAATTGGAAACTTAATATGTATGAAGCAGACAGGCAGAGCGAGTGGGAGATAGAAAAAAAGAGAAAGAGAGAGAGATGAAGCTAAGTATACGCAGCAACAATGCAATTTAAAAGCATAAAATGCATTTTTCACATGTCTTTCGCTGTCTCTCTCACTCATAATTCCTCCCTCCATCTCTCCCCTAAATTTCCTTTTTATATCTACTCTCTTCTCTTTTGTCTACCGCCAGTTTACAGTGAGATTACGCGTCGCTCTTGACAACAATCAGCTTAGCTTTGTTGCTCATTTGGCTTTAAGAATTAGCCAAATATGCGAGAGCCAGAAGGAAGGCGGGCAGGGATTGCCAGCTAGACTTATGATTTATAGGCCTCCCTGTTTGCCGGTCATTTGATATGATTTTTGATATTCTTGACGGCGCGCCGCCCCCTTTTGACATGTTTTCTTCCATCAGGCGTCGGGAAATTTTAGGAATTTCCACCGTTGTAAATTAATATTTTGTGATTCTTGTCTAAATTTTAAGGACACTCCAAGTTGCTTAGAAAGATATGAATGAGAGGGAGAGAGAGAGCCTTCAGGTCCCTATAAAAACTTCTGAAGTGCTATCGTATTACCCTGCCTTGTGGTTATGCTCTGCGGCTTTCGATAGAATGCATCGATACCATAAAAAGGTGACATCAAAGAGGGATGAGCGACAATCAATTAACGAGAGGATTTTGCCAAATTGTTGTCAAATTGTGGCTTAACTGGAGATTTTATATGTCAGATAAGTGTGCCCAAAGTGGGAAAAGAAATATTGAATTTCAGTTAAAGGAAAGGTAACACAAGTATAAATTAAAGCAGCCCTTTAGCAACTCTACAAAAAATATTTTTAGCTTTATTCAAGCCACTTTTTAGCTTGCTTCCTTCTCTCTCTCACCGCACATCTTATCAATATTAAATTCAATTTGATTGCGGCTGCTGCCAAAAAAAAAAACAAGCCTATTCTAGGCAGGCATTACTTATAAATGAGCAGGAGTCTGGATATCAATGAAAAATACGAAAAACAAAGCGAACTATGAAGCAAATGGCGCTGCAACCTCAGCGCGAATTTTCCGTTTGGCATTTGCATTCACGAAAAAAAAAAACAACAAATGATGCGAACTTTTCTTTTACACATCATAAATAATTCACATACTTTTCAATGAAGCTACCCACGTAACACTGACAACTTCCCAGGAGGCAGAGGAGGCCTTAGGTGGCCTGAGGAGTATGGGTAACCCCAAAAGGAGTTGCTGCCTCCGGTGTGTTTCAATTTCAGGAAAAACCAAAACGAATGAAGCGTGGGAAAGTGCGGTCTATGTGGATGATTCATTTAATATCATTTATCGAAAGAGTTGTATGATATTTCTCCCACTCAAACTTATTGTGTCAATCTCTTTGACATTCACAATTTTCTCGAAAATTAATGAGTCTTGTTTTTCTCGAGTTAATAAATAATAAGGTACCCTACCAAATAAATTGCAGCATATTATCACAGTCTTCTTTTTCTTGTGTCATTTTTAACAAACGGAAGTTATGCATATTTAAGTTCTTTACAAATTCATAATTCACTTGATATGTCTGGAACAAAAATACGTTTTTTTTTTGCACTCCTACAACAGAAATATATCTGCTTGACAAATTTGAAACATCAAATATATATACAGAATGTATAGAATGGGAAAGAATATTTATCTTTTAAAACTTTTTTAAAAAATTGAAATTATCTCATTTTTTATTTTTTTCTTTTAAAAGTATAATAAATATACGAAACAAATAATAATATAATGTTTTTCGATTATATAGAAAGTTCAGAAAATACTTTTAATTATCCTAAGTAGTTTTGGAGAAGTAACAACCATAGATAGGTTATAGAAAAATCAAAAAAAAATATGTAAATAAATGTATTTTTTTTGTTCAATTAAATTTAAAATTTTGGGTTAAAGCTGTATATATTTTTAGCCGATCGTTAATTTTTTTATCAAGTTTGGAGTATATATAAATTAGAAATGCAATGAATAAATATTTTCTCAAATATTCTGCAACTTGAAATATGTTTTAATTGCCAGACAGAACTTACGAGATTTGACTACACAGGAACTCAATGAATCAATTAATTTGCGAGAATTTGGCAAACAGAAACCCGAAAACGATAATGACAGCGATAAAAAGTAATTTCAGTACTCACCGCTTTTATGCAAAGGAAACAGGAGAACACACTCGAATTGAGGGCGAAGTGCGATGCGATTTATTTATTGCGCGTAATTGCTTAATTTATGGAACTATAAACCGAGAAAAATTGTCAAGATATTGAACTTGGTAGCAGGATCTTTCTTCTTTGGCCTGTTGCCTGTTGCGTGCTTTTGCCTGTTTTAGAGACGATGTGAACGCCAAGAAGTGAAATTGTTAACTCGATGTTGGCTATGCACAACGTTCGGCTTTATATACAAAATAGGAGCGCAGAGACGAGACGACGACAACAGCGCCGACAGCAGCAGCAACGGCAGCAGCGGCACAGTCGAAAGGCAGGCAAGGAGGGGAGGGGGTTGGTTGATTTGGGGGCTGCTACAGGAAACGTTAACGTTAACGTTGGCTTAGTGTGTGTGTGTGTTGCCGCCTCCCTGCTGCAACACTTGTTCGTTACGTATCGTTGGGCCAATGTTGCGTATGAACAACGTGCGGCTTAAGAGCTTGACAATTCACCACACGCACCCACACACACACGCACCCACACACACACAGGCACGCGCACAGTACGATAGCTTATGGTGAAAAGCAAAGTCACCTGTTGATTAGCCAAAACTTGTTGCATACTCTCGGGGGCGAGAGAGTATCATCAACTATGACGTCAGTCGGCTAAAACTTTGATTTATAGCCCAAACGAACTGATTATACATTATCTCTCTCTATCTCTCGCCCTGTCTCTATCTTTTTGAGGCGCACATCAATTAGCAAACGCCAGCGCCAATAAATTCGTAATGCAACATCATTAATCTCACAGATTGGCCAATAAAACTGCCACCTACCGCCTGCCACCTGCCACCTGCAGCCAATTCAACTTGGCCAACAAAGCCGGCTACGTGCGCTGCACACGCAATATGATCGCCTGCACTTTAGCAGATATATACATATATATAATTCCGACAACGATAATCATATGCATTGGCATGGCCAATGGGCGAGTGCAGGGACAAAAGTTTCCTTTGAACTTTCCGAGTGCAGCTTTTGCATTCACAATTCTTTCCCTCTCTCTAACACTGTGGGGGTATTCATTATTCTATATATTATTTAGTTAGATAACGTATAGCTTTTAATATTGTATTAAAAAGCTTATTTTTAAGTCTTTTATTATAGTTTTCATAATTTTGTCCAAAAATTTTTAAAGAAATATGCAAATTAAATTAAATAAACGTGAATTTGAAACTAATATTTATATGTTTCATTGATCTAGATTTTTAAAAATATTTTTTATATATAAAAATTTTACCTATATAAAAAGAATTCAAATTTTCTATTAATTTAAATAAAGAGATAATTTAAAGCTATGAGAGTTGTAAACCTAGCTATAAATGTTAAATAAAAAAAAAAAAAGACAGAAATATTTTTAGATTTTTGAGGTTTTCTGAATATAATGTGCCTGGGAAAATCGAAAGATTGAATATTATGAAACTGAGTGTATATTAAAGATATATCCAAATTAATCATAAGCTGTAAATATAAATAATTCTCTATAAGCTATACTTCCGTTTCGCGACAATCTCAACAAGCTGCCATATATTATTCAAATGCAGACTGATCGATAAGGTGGCGAGAGATTTGGGAAATACAAAAAAAAACCATGCACGTGTAAATGGAAGCTAAATGAATGATTTCGATATGTATGTAGAATATGAATGAGTGTGTGAATAAAATTATATGGGCTGTCAATCAAGAGAAAGTAGTGTGAATTAAGGTTCGCCAATTTCGTTGTACACCCACACAGTAACAAATCCCAGGGCGTTCAGCCAAATTATATCTGGAGGATCCAGTCTAAAAGTCAATTTCCAATTTATTTATTACGTAGTGCACACACACTTGCATCGATATACACTGAGAGAAAGTTAAGATACGCGCACCTTATAGATACATTTTACAATTACAATGTTTTTTTACAACAAATACAAATTCAGTTTCAGTTTTACATAGTTTATATATATATATATAGACGACGACTTCAGTTAATTACACGAACAACTTTCATAGCAGGCCAAGGAAACTTAGAAATCTGGATGAAATCGTGTGATCATGAGCAGGAATCGCATGGCAGATCGGGATGGTGCGATGATACGAAGTGCAAAAGATGTTGAAGTTATTCGAAATGTTGCAAAGTGATTTTCAGGGAGAATTTCGTAGTATTTTTCTGGAAGTTCTTTAAAAACAGCTAACAGCATTGAAATAACAACGCCAATACATGCGTCCACCTCCATTCGCCCCATGATTAATCCGTCGGCCTCCTCCAGCTCCAGTTGCCATCGCCATCGTCGCTGCATCACCACCAGCAGCATCCCCAGCAGAATTAACGCCGCCGGCTCTTCTCTGAAAGCTCTTTGCCATTAACTGAAATTTTCTCACACATTTCTCCATGCTAATTGTGGTTCTTAAAGTGCAAATTTAGGTTTCAATATCCAACTTACTGTTTCGCCAGTCGCGCGATTTATTTGATTGAGATCTTTGAAATCATAATCCAAAGAGACGCCAGGATCATCGTCGCTGTACATGTTGAAATTTTGACTATTCGCTGGTGGATTGGTACCTGAAAGAGTCGAGAAACGTAAATCATATACAATTTACTGTCGATTATAATAATATAGTAATTCCTACCATCCTCTGTGGGCTGTTCGTGTGCATGTTTATATTCCGTGGGCTTTATTTGCATCATATTCTTATTGGCATAAAAATCTCCAATACGATGTCCTTCGCGTTCGTTTTCCAACGCATGATGCAGTGCGACCATGAGGCGATCCAATAGCAGGGCAGCTCGCTTGGGCACTACCATCTAGAAAAAAGGAAAAGGAATTTTGCAAATAGATTTTTTTAAAAACACTTTAAGATCGAAAAAAAAACAATGTATCATAAATTAAGTTTAAAATGATAATTATTATATTTAAAGCTTGAAACCTCAACCTAACCTCACATTGTAAAAATTAAAAAATTGTATTATGTGCAAATTTGAGTTTTTATAATAAATAATAATCACAAGCCGAAGAATTTTTTATTTTCTTCAAAACATAACCTCACATTGTAGAACTCCAAATATATCAAAAAATTTAATGAAATTCGAATCATAATATATGTATAAGGAAACATTCTACACTTAAGCTATACTGCTTAATACTGTAAGGTATTACGTGTTTAAGCTTACGGAAAACTTTCTACGCGCTTTAGAGAAAACAATTTCAAGACGCCCACGACAAAATTTGTTTTCTTTATTCTCTTCCTATTTGACCAGGTCATCAAATTATGTATGTGACGTCAGCATGGTATCTACTAGTGGGCGAGCCAAATGGAAGGTGGCAGAGGGAAAATAAAATATATCAAAGCAGCGAGAAGCAAATACACCTGCAGGGTAAGCAATCAAATGCAAAATATACAATTACCAAAAAAAAAAAAAAAAAAAAAAAAAAAAAAAGTTTCGTATGTAAAGCGATACGAGAGAGAAAGAGAGAGGGAGGGAGAAATTTTTGGGTTTGATGGGTGACAGTATGGGGCGACCCCCCATGCCAAAGGTGTCACTTACCGGATACTCATCGTAGCTGGAGTCGGCAGCATCGTTGGGCGCACTGAATATCTCCTCGGGCTGACTAACTATGGATTCGGCTGCGCTGCGCTTATCGGGTGCGTCCTGTAGATGACGTGGAGTAGGAGCATCAGCTGGATCACTGCGTCGCATGAGCTGACGGCACATGTGCAGCTCGAAGCTCTGCAGCAGCACGAGCAGCACAATCAACATGGCCGGCAGCAGGCTCAATTGGCGATGGCGATGGCTTCTGCAGCGACGATGTCGCTGCTTCTGATGATCCCAGCAAGGTGGCGACATGTGAATTAGCTAGACTTATTTTTGGAGAGTTGGGGGTTTTTTTTTCAATTTTTCGGATGCAGTTTTCCGCCGTTTATCGCTGCCGTCGCACTTTGAAACTTTCAACTGAAGCGTTCGCCAAATGTGTCGCTCGCTTTTATAGCGCGATTCGCTTGAGCATCGCATCGAGATTTATCGTTATTATTTGCTCTGCTCTCTTTTCTTTCTTTTTTTTTTTTACAATAATGAAACACATTACAAACGCTTGTTAATCGTCTGCAAAGTAGCTGCAGGGAGGCAGGGGGGGGCTGGGAGGGAGGGCGGTGGGTGGAGGCAACAGTGAAATGCTCTTTTCAGGCCATGATTTACGCTGCCGCATTTGGGCCATGTTTCTCTTGTTGTTGTTGTAATTATTGAACATAAAAATCCATGTTTGAGCAGCCACAGCCTGCAGCTACATTATTAACACACACACACGCACACTCGGACATACCCACACACACGCACACACACACCCACGCTCGTGTATTCCTGTCGCCTTTGTGCCTGTTGCAGCCGCCAATTGATCTGCTTCTGCGTTTTTTTGCGTTTTTTTTTTTGCACCCTAATGAGCAGTGCACTGCACGGGGTCCTCCTTGCCGGATTTGCATGTCCTTTTGAGCGCGACTTAAGCAGCTGCACGCGCATTCCCAAAATACTTTTCAATGCCATCTTTAAGTCGCCCCTTTTAAGGCGTGCATTGATGTAGCAGGTTTTTTTTCTAGTTTATGCATTAATTGCTAACACACTTTTCCCACCCCATTCCTTATCTAGAGTTCCTTACTCTCCCACACAGCGGGTTACCTGTTCACTCAATCCATAAAATATAGTTTGTTGCGTTTCTTGACCCCTAAAATCCATTCGCAATAGACGCAATTAACCCAATGTTACATGCAAATCGTAATTAAACAAAAAGCATCAAAAAAACATCTATATATACATATGTACATATGGCACTTTGATCTGGCACTGTGGGTAGTAAAACATGGAATTTATGGGGAACCACAGGAGGTTTCCTCATTATAGCACACAAACCAAATGTGCGAAAATCATAAAGCAATGTTTCCAAATCTAGAATTCACAAGATTGTCAATTAATAACACAAAATGTCATTCCTCAGAAAAAATAAAATTTTGAAAAAATGTTTTTAAAAAATGATAATTTCGCTAAAAAAATCAAAAATTTTCCAAATTTTGTATATTCATTATTTTATAAATGTAGAATTGCTAAGGGACTCAAGTCATAAACAAAATGTCATTCCGAGTGAAAATCGGTTGATTTTCAACAAAGTTATGATAAATCATAGTCAGGTTAGAAGACCTGCCGAGGGTCTTACATGTCAAATTTTTAGGACCTTCGGACATGATTTTTGGTCAAAAATTAAGTATCGTTAAAAACCATTTTAAACACTTGTTTAGTACTAATTTTGACCTCCGCTTTCGATTAAAAGTATAACCTCGAGATTTAAAATTTTGAAAAAAAAATTTGTCTGAAAAATGATAAGGGGGTACCCTTATCAAATTTCGTAAAAAATTCACAAATGTTCAAAAACATGATATTAATATTTTTGAAATGTAGAATTGCTAAGGGACTCAAGACATAAACAAAATGTCATTCCGAGTGAAAATCGGTTGATTTTCAACAAAGTTATGATGGGTCATAGTTAGGTTAGAAGACCAGCCGAGTGTCTTACATGTCAAATTTTTAGGACCTTCGGACACGATTTTTGGTCAAAAATTAAATATCGTTAAAAACCATTTTAAACACTTGTTTAGTACTAATGTTGATCTCCGCATTCGATTAAAAGTGTAACCTCGAAATTTTAAATTTAAAAAAAAAAATTTTCTGAAAAATGATAAGGGGGTACCCTTATCTATAGTCGCAAAAAAATTAAAAATTTTCAAAATTTGTATATTAATATTTTTGAAATGCAGAATTGCTAAGGGACTCAAGACATAAACAAAATGTCATTCCGAGTGAAAATCGGTTGATTTTCAACAAAGTTATGATGGGTCAAAGTCAGGTTAGAGGACCTGCCGAGGGTCTTACATGTCAAATTTTTAGGACCTTCGGACATGGTTTTTGGTCATAAATTAAATATCGTTAAAAACCATTTTAAACACTTCTTTAGTACTAATTTTGACCTCCGCTTTCGATTAAAAGTGTAACCTCGAAATTTAAAATTTTGAAAAAAAATTTGTCTGAAAAATGATAAGGGGGTACCCTTACCTAAATCAAAAATGTCGAAGAAAATTTTAGCTGCCTAAATTTCAAATTTTAAAATGTGGGA
The DNA here is from genome assembly GCA_018904105.1 of Zaprionus tsacasi. Taxonomy (NCBI): domain Eukaryota; kingdom Metazoa; phylum Arthropoda; class Insecta; order Diptera; family Drosophilidae; genus Zaprionus; species Zaprionus tsacasi. The sequence continues at coordinate 5,582,361 of JAEIFR010000631.1, forward strand.
GTAGTGCATCGACAATTTTTCTCGGTGTAGCATCCCGCACAGCATCCCTGGCAGCTGTCAAAATGGCGTCCTGCGCACTACACAACACTGCTCGCCCGCCCAGGCAGATGTCAAAACACACAGAGAGGCAGATACAAAGAGAGAGAGAGCGAGATTGAGAGAGAGTGTTGGCTGTTTGGCGTCCAGAGGGCAGCCTGGGCCGCACACAGCATCCAGTGTTTGGTGGGCTGGCAGCCAAGACGACTGCAGGCTGCTCCAGGTAAGCCAGGATATTACGCATAGCGCACAACACACTTCTGTCGTGTCGTGTCGTGTTGGATTCGAGCCGAGCGTGTGGGCCGCAGGGGTAAACCCAGTTGTGTGGAAAATGTTCCATTGAGAGTGCACAAAAAGGCAATTGCCACAAAATGTAGCACACACACATACGCAGATCCATAGCAAAATCAAAAACAATCCGTGGAATAATGAGTAAAACAATGCTACAATAAAATGTCAAGGACCTAAGCAGTTAACAGATTTACCAGCTGAGATAAACCTCGAGGATTGCCCCTGCCAGGAGGCATTAAAGGTGCTAAAATGCGTGCCTACTATACCACAAAGGATTCGCGAAAATACGGCGACATGAGCTATGAGTGAGTACACAAAGTCTCTCTATCTCTCTTTTTGTGTGTGTGTGTGTGTATGCACGTGCATGCTTGTGTATATGTGTGTGTGTGTACCTGCAGTCGCTTGTTTGCCTTAAGGACCAAGTCGAATGCCATTTGCACGTTGAGTTGAGTGCCAGCAGGCACAGTGTGTGTGTGTGTGTGTGTGAGTGTGTGTTTGCACTTGCAAGCTGCAATTTAAATAAATTGTCAGGCGAGCAAATAAAATCGCTTGAAATAGAAAAAAAATACGAAAATTGTAAGCTGATTAGAATGTGATGTGAGAGCAAAAAGATATTGCATACTTCTGGGCGGGAGCTTAAAGAACGCAACGAATGCCAAGCAAATGTTTATTTATTTTAACTTAAGATTTTATATATAATTTGTAATTTTTTAATGATATATGTGCGCGCTTAAAAAATTATTATCTAATTTGTTGCTTCATTTTTTTTTTTCAATTTATAATTTTAATATTTTGTACATTACCGGAAGTTCCAAGCAAATAAAATATTTTCGTTGCATACTTTTAGACTGCATTCTGAAAATGATAAATACCAATTAAATATTTATGTTGCATACTTCTGGGCTGTTTTCTAAAATAAATGCAAGCCGCCCAGATTGCAATTGGCAATTTTCGTTGCATACTTTTGGCCTGCCAGTTAAAATTGCATGAACAACATTTGCCGTAACACTTTGAGTGTTTTTGAAATCAAAAACACCGCCAAATTATTATAGACACTTAAAGTAACAACTTTTATACCACAATAAAATTCAAATGTAAGTTCCTATCCTCGGCATCCTTGTGCCTTGCACTCTGCAGTTGGCAATAAATTTGCATTTTGCTTTCTCCAACTTGCGAGCTTGTTGCATATGCATGAGTCAGCTTCTTTTGCTCGACTCTCTTGTCTTCATTTATTTGTGAAATAAAGCAAAAAAAAAAAAAAAACAAAAAAAAAAAAGCAAAACATTGACAACGTCACGTCCTTGTGCTTATAAAAGTCCGCCTCAGTGTGCTCTATGCTTGTCTGGCTCAAAAATGATGTGGGGGAAGGGAAGGGTACATAGTACATACATGCAAATTGTGGGTCCTGCACGGTTGAGTGCTGTTCCCTCTCCTCCAACTGTTGTCTATTATATTGTTTGTTGGCTTAATTAATGATAGTCAGCATAAAAATGGCTTGTTCAGACACGATGCCTAAAAAGACAATGAACTTTGTCAAGTCGAAAGCGCAGGCTGTGAAATATTATATGTAGATTGATTATGGCAAAAACCAAAGCATCCCATTTCAATTTTTATGTTCAGTTTTTTTTTCACATAGCAAGCCTAGTGGTAACTTTCAAAATATTACACAAACAAAAGAACGAAAGAGAAGTCTCTAATCGATTAACCACTCTATGTATATTTCTTACAGAAGCAAATACCTGATGGATCCAAAGTATATGACCAAACGTGATCTTCAGCATTATTATCGCTACTATAATATGACAAAAAATCGTGGACAATTTAAGAAGATTGTAATTGTCATATTCTGCGTATGCGTCTTCTCATATCTCTTCGTGGACTACAATCTGAGGACGAAATTATTGAGATTACGCGATCGATTGGATTTTATAGCACGCATCGAAGATGATTATAATATAACACAGGCATACTTTATCGATACACCCGGCTGTCGTATGCCCTACTTTGAGGTGCTGGACGATAACATAGCACAGTTTATGTTCAAGCCAAAGTCCTTTGTTTGCGGGAAGCCGCTGATCCGGACTAGCGACGCGGTGCTTGGCCAGCTTCTGCTCAATGTCAATGCCAGCGAACAGTTAAGGATATATAATATCAGTGATTTGTCTGCTGTGAGTTGCAAATACGCCGAACTGAGTCGCGTGTCCGAGTTGAAGAATGCCTTCATGCCGAATGTGTCTTTTAAGCTTGCACCAAAGATGCAGCTGCCAAGGAATTTGGAATTTCTACTGGTCGAATGCAATTATCCCGAGAATGTGCTCATCTATAAGGATTTGCATTTCTTTGCAGTGGAAAAACCGGCAAAGAAATTGCCCAAATTGAGATTAACAAATGATACGTCAACATCAGTGGATCGCCTGTCGGTCATGGTGCTGGGCATCGATAGTGTATCCCATTTGAATTTTGAACGCCAAATGCGACGTACTGCATCCTATATACGTCGTAATCTTTCGCATGTCGAATTCTGGGGATTCAACAAGGTGGGAGACAACACATTTCCAAATCTGGTGCCACTGTTGAGTGGCCTCGACGCTGAGGAGCTAAATATATCGTGCCTATCGATGCAACCGAAACCCAGCTTCGACGGATGCTCGCTCATCTGGAAGCGGTACAAGCAGGCCGGCTACAAGACTGTCTTTGCCGAAGATGTTGCCCTCCTCGGGCTGTTCAATTATTGTCGACCTGGATTTCGCCGGCCACCAACCGATTACTATCTGCGTCCATTGGTTATGGAAATGGAGAAGCAAATTGCCGGCAAAAAGGAGCTCAATGTGCATTTATGCATGGGCGGACGGCGCACCGCCGATGTCCTGCTCGAGTATATGCGCAAGCTGGTACCGCACATGCAAAAGGAACCTTTTTTCTCGTTCTTCTGGTCGGTCGCATTGACGCATGACTATTTCAATTTCCCAATGCTGCTGGACGCACAGCTGGCGGCGAATCTACAACAGCTGCACGAATCCGGTTTGCTCAATCAGACACTGGTGCTGCTTATGTCCGATCACGGCATGCGTTGGGGCTCATTTCGCAAGACGTATCAGGGCATGATGGAGGAGAGACAGCCGCTGTTGAGTATACTGTATCCAGCGTGGCTGAAGACGCGTTATCCACAGGCAATAGCGAATCTGGAAAGGAATGCGAAACGGTTAACAACGCCCTTTGATTTACATGCCACATTGCTACAGTTCCTGGATCTGCGTAATCTGGAGACGGAGCAGCTACAACGCACGGCCGATGAGTTGAAGGACACCGATAGCACAATGCCACGTGGCATTAGTCTCTTTCTACCGATTCCGGCTGAACGCAATTGCGAAAATGCTGGCATTGCGGCACATTGGTGCACCTGTCATCAGCGAGAGGAATTGGCCACTAATGATGGCCGTGTCCAGCGTGCCGCACGCTATTTAGTTCGCTTGATCAATGATCGCCTGGTGGCGCATCCACAGTGTCGAACCCTGTTTCTGAACTCCATACTGCAAGCGTTCATAGCGGCGCCACATCGTAAGATTGTCAAGGAGCTCAATAGCGATTATGCCGTCGATATAACACTGCGCCTGCAGACCAAGCCCGGTCTGGGTGTATTTGAATCGACGGTACGCATGTCGGGATATGCAAGCGCCCTCACCGGCACCATCAGTCGCATCAATTTGTATGGCAGCCAGAGCTACTGCATCAATGACTCGACGCTCAAGATGTTTTGCTATTGCCACAGATAAGCAGCGGCTTAGAGCATCCTTAATTCCGCCGACGCCTTGAACATGTCTCTCTGTGTGTGCATGTGTGTGTGTGCCTGTGTGTGTAAGAGTATGCGTGAGTAGTTGAAGTTATATTAAAATGAATTAATCGAGCTCTTAGTTCAATCAAAACTGAACAAGATTTGTATTTCTATGAAATACTTACATACATACCATACATGTGTGTGTATATGTTATATACTATATTCACTGCAGACTCTTAACAAAGTCCATATTAGTGCTAACTCCAAAGTTTATGTTAATTTAGTGACAATAATTGAGAGGATTCTATAATTGGACAAATTTTTGTAAATTGAAATTAACAATAAAACCAACGTATCAAGTACTAAAATTGACAGGATGAAACGTTTTAATTAAAATTTTAGATTAAACAAAATACTAGTAAAAATTATGAATTTTAAAGTTACCCCAAACGTGCATAATTAGTTTGTATTTTCGGATATATTGTTTGAAGATCACTATTTTTAGTGGGCGAAGTTACAGCGTTCTGACATCCTTACAGAGCACTAGATAGTTTTTGAGATCCAAATTTTGTATTATGAGCAATTGGCTTTAAGTTGGCCTATCATCTTGCGTGATTGAATTCATCTCGATTCAATTGGTTCACTATTTTACTTAACAATGAAAAATCATATGGAAAACCACGGTCATAGTTTTCGATAACTGTAGATTAATCGATCGCTAAACCAACAGTATACATATAACATCATATATAATGTATAACATTTATTAAATTATTTTAAAGAGTGCACTACGTACTAATGTACATATGTTCGAAAACTCTCCAATTACGTCTCATTTAACAGTTATTTAGAAAAATAATACATTGAAGCAATGAAAAATCTATAAGATATCCATGCTCCGCTTCAGTTCGTTTTGTACAATTTTGCTATGCGATAATGCAGTTGAAATAAGAGAGTAGTCACAAAAAAGATGGATAGCCTCTTCCCTGATACATTCTACGACGATCACAATATTTGCTTGAATTATTAACAACTTTGATTTCAGGAAGCCCTCAGTGGCTGAAGCTGTATACGCGTGAAGCCAGGATAGATACTCCTCATGGGAAGTGGCCGGAAAGAAATTTTAAGATTAGAATGTCTGAAGTGTGTTTTAATCTGTAAATTATTAAAAACAATAGTAAACAAAGTTATTGATCTAAAGACTGTATAACTCACAAGATGTCCATTTACACCTGTATCATGACAATGTAGAGTCAATGGAACAGAACGATTTCTTAGCGCCTGATCCATGTAGCGTCTGTTGAGCACGAAGAAGTCTTCATATAGTTGCATTCCTGATATGTTTAATATCTCTAGCGATGGACAAACCGCAACGGTCTTCCAAAGCTGTATCTCATTAGAATAAAATTGGAAGTCAACTAGATCGAGTTGCTTCAGCATAGGTAAGCCAGCAACTAAGGTTTGCAATTGTTCTACCTGAAAGCCATCATCTTCAATCAACGAAAGTTTACGCAAGCACTTAGGGGACTGCAGGGTCGTTAGATCGTATGCCCAAATGCAGTCGTGAAAACTTAATTCAATTATGTCGTTGCAGCGTTCTCTAACTGCTTTAACCAAAAGATTTTCATATTCTCCTCGACATTGGTACGAAAGCGTTTGAAGTCTTGGCAAACTCATCAGATCATCAGATTGGAAAATGTCTTCGATCAAATGCAATTCGACAACCAGTTCTTCAAGATTTTCGCTTCCTTCCAAATCATAAATCGTACATTCTGTAAGGTCCAATTTGCGCAAATGCTTAAATTGTTCAATTCTTAAACTTAAACTTTCGCCGTAGGGCTTTAATGATTTTAACGCTGGAAACATTTCAACTGAAAGTTCCAATATTGTTTGATAATTTGTTTCATCATCATCCAGAGTATATTTCAGATCACGCATATTGGGAAACTTGTACTTGCACCACCGTTTCAAATGATTCAAGGTGACGTACTTGAACTCCACAGACTGCAATGTGTTGCAGATGCTAGACAGAAACGCGTCGAGCAATGCAGGATCATTATCAAACTCTTCAAAGACGAATGAGTCCAACGAGTAGCACACTTGATGTCGCCAAGCTTGACAGATGTTGTTATTCCAGCGTTCCGAAGCATTTTTAGTTGCTCTCCACAGCCGTAATTGATCAGGAAGGTCTAAATAATATATTATATGTAGTTGACAATCGTCATTAAGTTCTTCCATCGTCTTGCGGTACCTTGTAAATGATTAATGAAATTGTATCACCTTTAGGTTTCAACATCTAATGAAATAATATATAAACTATTAACGATTAGGACAAGTCGCATTTTGATTAGTACGATAGTATGGTAAACAAACTGAGAGGGTATTCCATTGACAGGTTTATATTTCGATAGGAAATATTGGATCGATAAAATAAGACGAAATGCTCAGTAAAATGTTTCGATTTTGGGCTTATTTTAGCAGATATTGCTTCCGATAATTTATATTATTATTATGAGAATATATAATGCAAGACAGCCTTACTTATTTTTACAAAAAAATTGACGCTATTTTGACCAATCGATAGCACTTGTGTCAACCAATAAAAAAAACATGAGCAGTCTTTCGAAACAGCTGGGCCAGCTATAGTTTACATAAGTTGCAAATAGAATGAACGCGTTGAGGACAATAAGAAACAATTGGAAGAAGAGCGTCTTCGCTGCCGGCGTATTTGGCTATGGCGTCTCTACTTTAAAAACAAACATAGAGTATGTATTTATATGTTAAGGCTACAGCAGCTTCTTTATAAAACAATTTTCTCTCAAGAATTAAACATTATATGGATAAACTCTCTAATGAAGTCGTTTGTACAACTCAAAATGCTGCTGGCTCGCCTCAAAATATTCTCGTGGTACTGAATCCAATCGCAAACAATAAAAAAGCGGAAAACCTAGTAAGCTGATTAATATTATTTTTATTAAAACATATGCAATTATTCATTTGAAAAACTTTCCTGTTTTAGTTTAAAAAGTATTGCGAACCCATACTGCACTTAGCCGGATACTCAGTTGAAGTACTGCGAACTAGTTACATCGGGCATGCCAAGTCGTATATCGAAGATATAAAAACCCTTCCGGATGTAATTGTCGTAGCCGGTGGCGATGGCACTAAGTCTGAGGTTATTACCGGATTATTGCGTCGCCAAGGAAATAATGTGTGTCCGATTAATTTCATACCTCTGGGGAAAGGAGATAAAAAAGAGGGAAAGTTCTTTTCATTGAGTAAAAGCCACGAGCTGGAATATGTGATTGCATTGTGCAACGCTTTGATGCCATTGTTGAAGAATCAATACAAGTACGAGAATGTTATCCAATACGATGTACTAAGTTCTGAAAATAAGGAAGAAAAGGAAAACAAATTAAAACCAATTTTCGGACTGAATGGTTTCTCATGGGGCCTACTGAAAGATATCGACCAAAAGAAGGATAAATATTGGTATTTTGGTCCGCTCAAGCATCAGTTTGCTGCATTTCTAAGATCCTTTTCTGGTTCCAATTGGAATCTGGAGACGGATTACATCTATACGCCTCCCTGCAGTGGCTGTAGTAACTGTTATTCCCGGAAAGAAAGCTCAAAACCTTCTGGATTTTTCCTCAGTAGACTGGTGGCATCGAAAAGCAGTTCAACAGATAACGTTCATAAAGCTATAAAGAATGATGAGTGTGCTACTAATCTACATGGTTCAATTAAATCTAACCAGATTAATATTTCTCTCAATCAAAACAAAGAAAATTTCGCACAGTTGGAGAGTAAATTTATCAATTGCTTACAACCAGGATGGAACTTCGTCAAAGAAATTCCGAAAATAACTAATAAAACTGTAGAACCTAATGTGATAGTGAAGAGTAGAACTATCAAGCTATTTCCATCGGAAAATACTCCCGACATGTTTTATTCCATCGATGGAGAGGAATACGAGCCCCGACCAATAAAAGTCTCAATTGTACCAAATGCTATTAAAGTTTTTTGTTAAACTAATGTAATTCGAAAGTTTTTTTTTTGTAAAACATTTAATAATCTTTTGACGATTTAGTATAACATGACACATTCACAGCAAAAATTTACAGCAATCTCTTCCCAAATCCATAATTGTGTATAATCGTTGGTGTTTTCCTCGGATGTGATAAAAATTAGCTTATCGCTGACATGGATACATGATCCTGGCTTACGTCGAAGTACTTTGATGGTAAAAGACTTGGGTTTACACTTGAAATGACCATACCAACATTTCTTGGCAATGCACTCAATAGAACGGATGTAACGTGGAAAATAATTTAAGCCCAAGTCTATCCAATTTATTATCGAAGAACATTCCCAGGGTCGGGTCTTGAAAATCTCAGGTTTTACATGTCCATTAGAATCACTAAAAACATTTCTAGTTTGAATGGATTTCTTCCTCAGCGAGTCTTCCTCGTTTTTTTCTTCATAATACTCAAAATGGTTCGTCTCCCATGCGGGCATATTACCTAGTGAAACAACATCATTGTCGGCATAGAATGGTATATCATAAGATGACCTTTTATGTCCATATTGAGTATTATCGTCCTTCGAGCGACTTCCTCTGGGTGGTTCAATACTCATGTAGCGTGGGTTAAAGGCTTGTCCCAAGATCATACTCAGTGATTTTTGAGACAGTTCCGAACAATAATCCTGTTGCACTGTACACAATAGTCCCACTGTGCACCATAGCTCACAGATCCAAAACAAACTCAAATTCTTTTGGGACACAGATATACTCATATTGATCAACAATATTCTCCCACATCTGCGTATAAAGAAAGTACATAATTTTGTTTACTAAAAAGTAGCACTATTTTAACTCTTTTTATTTGTTTTATTTTTTACATAGTCACTAAAATTGAGAGTGAACTAATATAATCAATACTTTCTTACATATTTTTTTAAAATAATATTCAGTATTAGCATCGAACAGACCGTAAAGTTTTGTTTTGGTTAGAAAATAAGGATCTAAGGATGGTATGCAGTTCTTTAAGTCGAGGTTAAATATAGTGACAGCCTTCGTTACAATTATAGCAATATAATTGAAATTCAATTTGAACCTACATATTTATAGGTACTGAAAGCTACACTCGAACGCGCCTAGTAATAAGATATACTAATGAAATTAGGTCAGTCTAGCTTTAATAATGAATTAACGGTCAGATAAAGTGTTAAAAGGTATATCGACGCGGAAACATTTGTCGTGTCTGCTATGGATTGTTTCGTTGGACAGTTGTCCTCTGTTTGGCAGAGCGTGCAGAAATAACGTGACATTAGACTTATAAATAAATAAATATAAATACGTCAAATACTAATGGATAATCATTTTTTGTTCCATTTACACGTTCCTTTTCAGTTCGAGTATTTGAGCGGAACCAGCTCATATTCACAATGGTAGTTCCGATAAATAAACTATCAAAAATATTCATTTAATCAAAGTGGCTTGTCATTGCTCAGCAAAAACCGACTCGTCAAGCTTTATTCTAAAATGGTATGTGAAGTAAATAATGTTTATTGACAATTTTGAAAATATTTATAGTGTTGCAGTTCCGAAATCAATATGATAGTGATGTTACCGTGTGGAGCCCTCAGGGACGCCTACATCAGGTTGAGTACGCCATGGCTGCCGTAAAGCTCGGAACCGCTACGGTTGGCTTAAAAAATAAGGACTACGCTGTGCTTGTTGCGCTTTGCAAGCCAGCTTCCGAGCTTTCTGCATCTCAGCGTAAAATAATTCCAATTGATGATCATCTTGGGATCTCTATTTCTGGCATTACTGCAGACGCTCGCGTCCTCAGCAAGTATTTGAGGTCTGAGTGTTTGAGCTACAAGCATTCTTATGGGTCAACATATCCCGTCTCGCGGCTGATTACCAATTTGGGTAACAAAATGCAAACAACAACTCAAAGGTACGATCGCCGTCCCTATGGAGTCGGTTTGCTACTCGCCGGTTATGATGAAAAAGGACCACACATTTATAAAGTCGAGCCTTCTGCCAACTATTTTAATTGTAAGGCAATGACAATCGGATCACGATCACAGAGTGCTCGCACGTACTTGGAACACAATTTAAAATCATTTAATACGTGCTCCAAGGATGACATTATTTGCCACGGAATTCATGCTATTCGCAGCTCATTGCCGAATGACGAGCTCAGCAAAGAAGACGGCGGATCTCAATTGGTAATTTAGTCACTTTTTATGTCGCAATTGGATTATAAAATCTCTCGTTTGTTAGAACATTACTGTTGCAATTGTTGGAAAGGATCAACCCTTCAAGATATTGACCGATGAAGAAAACTTGAAGTATCTGGAGTTGGCTAAGAAGCGAGGAACATCGATTTCGATTCCAAAGTCCTCTGGTGATGATGATGATGATGCACCACCTCCGAGTGAAGAACTTCCATCCACTTCAAGCGATCCACTTGTTGCAGTTGCTACAATGGAACGTCCTTAAATGTATAATCAATATCCAATTAAGAACATCAAATAAAAATGGATTTCTTATTAATAATTTGTCATTTGAAAGTTAGTTTATTTAATTGATAGTAACAACATGATTTGCATAAATATATTGAAAAGATATGCTGCTCACGCAAATACAGAATACATTTACACCTAAACTGATTCCAAGATATTGTGAAATTGATAGAAAATAATTTAATTGCCTTATTTTATTGCCAAATTGAGCACCAGTAAACAAAATTGCGATGGGGACAATGAAATTTCCTGAACCATTGCCGTGTTGAAAAGATTTATAAAAAAAAATTTCGATTAATAAACATAACCCAACTGGGACGAAGAGGCAGATATAAACATATTGTGATAAAATATATCCTAGAAGTGAAGCTATAAATATGTGAATTCTGCTTCTGACTAGCAAATTTGTTAAATCCGAGTTAACTGCCGAGGTATTTGTTGGTGAAGAAAATGGATTTTTAAACGCAATATCTTCCAAAGATGCATTATCCACTAGAATGTTTGGTTCCACTTCTGGATCTGAATATTCCAAAACCTCGGTTGGGGTGGTATCTGATATAATATGTATATATAATTCGTTACTTATCGTTAAATAAATTTTCACGGCAACAATAAAATACAAATACCAATGGGATCGGCACCAAGTCCTTGCGCTTTTCCATTTAGCTTTTCTAGACGTGATTTAGCTGTCTCCAGTATTCTTTTACGACGTAATTCTCGTCTTAAATCTGCTGTGGATGGTTCCGAAATCTGTCCCAAATTTGAACTCATTGTATTATTATCAAAATTTCCTAATTCACTCAATGATACTATATATATTAGATATTATAATAAACACTGTCGGTATTTGTCAAAAAAAAGTAATAATATCTGTTATCGATTACTGTATTAATATCTTATTATCGATAATTTAAAAAAGAAAATATGTATTGAATACGCTAAGTGAAAATACCTTAACCTCAATTGAGTGTTTATGAGTTCAAGTGTGGGTTTGCCTTCTCATTTACCTCAATAATTTACATATTTTAAATAAATAAAATTATAAGACATACATATATTGGGCTTATCCGAGATCAAAATCGCGAATTCATTTAATGAATTTGTCGAAAGTAAGTGTACATAAATACCAAATACAAGTATTTGCATACGAATGACTATGCATTCAGAATGAATTCGCGAAATTATGATTATATTAGGTGGCAACACTACGCGTAGTACGTAAACAAACGAATACATGGTAAGTAGTTACACTTGAATCAGTTTTTCTGATCAATATTTTATTTGTAATATTTGTTTGTTTTTTGTTTACTTATTAAAATGTATCCAAATAATGTTGCCAGCCCTCTAATATTAATGACTTAAAACGATTCATACTCATAACAAACTATATACTTAAAGGCTAATCCCAAGAATTATAAATTATAAATATAAATATTTAAATAATTTAATTTAATTTAAATAAAAAATATATGCAATTAAAATACATAAAAATAAAAAGTATTTGCTTGGTAGCTTTTTACTCACGTTCACATAACAATAATTTCGTTCATCGATAGGAAAGTAACTAGTGTAAACAAAATCTTAATTAACAAAAACTCATCCATATGATTTACTTAAGAAAGAACAAGTTCCACAAACAAGTCTGGCCACCCTAACGTAGAACTTTTGATGTACATACAAAATTCAAGCTAGGTTGCGGTGGAAAAAGTATTGATTGATTAATATCGCAGCTTCTTCAGATATTTATTAAACATGACTGATCAACGGGGGACTAGAGTTTATGTCGGTAATTTAACAGATAAAGTTAAAAAAGACGACCTCGAGGGTGAATTCACCAAGTATGGAAAATTAAATTCCGTGTGGATTGCATTTAATCCACCCGGATTTGCCTTTGTTGAATTTGAGCATCGTGATGATGCCGAAAAGGCTTGCGATGTATTAAATGGTTCCGAACTCTTGGGCTCGCAGTTACGAGTTGAAATATCAAAGGGTCGACCACGGCAAGGCAGACGTGGTGCACCCGGAGACAGAGGACGCCGTGGTGATGTCGGTCGGCACAGTATTACAAACAGTAGCGGTGGATTTAGACAACAACGAGGATCCAGTAGCTCAAGTGGACGTCACATGGAACGAGCATACAGCTCAGGACGTTCCAATGCTGGCTATGGCGGCAATAGCAGGGATGGAGGCAGCAATGGATTCAGTCGGCGCGATATATACAGTGGAGTTCGTGAGGGCAGCCGGTATGTTGGAAGCACCAGTTCCGGTTATGGTCGTAATGGGGGACAAGGTGGAGGACGTTTTAGATCTCGTTCTCCAGTCGGTAATCATCGTTTCTAATAAACAGCCAACAGTACAGTTGCAGGAGCTATTAAAAAAATTAAAGTGCGATAATGATGCGATTTAATTCTACAATAAGAAAACCGTTGCTTATATGTACATACAATACATATATTTAAATATATATCATTAAGGAAATATGATCTTCTAAAATGTATTTCTACGCTAGGACATCAGCTTTGATATGAAACAAAAACTATTTATTTTACACAAATTGTATCAAATAAACCTATAATTTCAAACTGAGAATATTCAAATTTAAGAACTAAATTAGTCAACTATTAAAATTAATTAAGAAACATATATTTATAAAAACAAATATATACCGACTTAGTTTTACCGAAAATAGAGTACATAATTCTAATAAAATGTCAAAATCGTATTTTATCATTTAACATGTTAATATATTTTTCATATTTATCGTATTTACGATCGTACCACTTTAAACATCTTTTTTAATGTTCAAATTATGTAAGATGCGGGGTAAATATTGTCAAATAAAGAAGGTGGTTAAACAAATAAATCATTTTTTTAGACGCAGGATCTAAGTTCTGTATATTTTTTAACAGTCGTTTTCGTAATAAAGAGCGGCTAGTGTATTTATATATATGTATGTACATATGTTTAAAAGTGTAAATTTATATGATGTAGTAAAAATACATGCATGGGCCAAAAATGCCAATTTCTAAGCAATAAAAGCGAAAATCAATTACAAAAATACAAAATGCTTTTCTCAAAAAGCTCAAGATAATCATAGCAGTTTTTGTGCAGATTCCTTAATCATTTGCAAATGTTACTTGAAGAATAAAATCTTTTATTGGGAACGATTTTGGCAATTTTTAATGATTATCGGGTTGTAGATAGAAAATTATAGTTGTCATTATGAGGCGTAGCCAAATTCTGAATTACATTTTAGACTATAATTGCAATACGAGTGATATCACAGAAATAAATCATCATAAAAATGCATACGTTTTTTTTAATTCAATGGCCTTTATAAATAAATAAATCGAGAGGCAAAAAATTATATTAGTAATTTCTGAGCTTGCTTTATTATTGCGCATGGTAATTACAGAACAAGATCTGCAGTTGTTTAACAATTAAACGCAAAATGTAATCATGTTAAAGTTATATATATGATTTATTCATTTTAGATTTTAGATCCACCCCATGTCAGTAAAAGTGAAAAGAATGAATTTTAAACCCTATGAATATCATTAAAATGTTTGGTATTTGTTAAAAAAAATAGCTAAATGGACATTACTTCAGCAGTAAAATGTATGTACGGTAACGATAACTTATCGGATAACTTTTGTCATCGCTAGAAATAACATGAATCGCCCTGTGGGTTTCACGCTTAGATATTACTATTGGCATATACACTAGAGAATTTCTCTTAAAGTTCATGTTCTATTGTTTAGGTTTATTTTTCTTTTATTTAATAAGCACAAACTAACAGAAAGAAACTGTATTTGTGCAAATGAACACTGATTGTGTTTAAGTGGTATATGTTTGTTTCTCGAGAGATACAATGAATTAACGTCAAATTTTAAACAAGAATGTTAAAGACATTATTTCAAGATCCAGTGTTTCTAATGGAATCCTCCTAAAAATAAACGAACAACATAAAAAGTTGGTGTTAAAACTTGCCGAGCGTTTATGTGTCGTTGGAGTGTGTTACATGTATGTACATACATAAATTTTTACAAATGTATAATGGACCACAAATATTTCTCTACTACATGCAAATTCATTTCTTTCTATTATTATTTATTTTCACACATAGTATACATATGTGCAAAACAAATGGCAGCTTAATATTGATTGCGTTATGTTTTACAATTAATGTTCGAATTGGGCATAGCTTTTTGGTTATTATTGTGATGACTTCTGATACATATGTGCATACATTTATGTACACATGCATACATAACGTACAACTCGTTCCTTCATACATATTTACATCAAACTAGCTTATACTAAAGTGTGTATAATTGAAAGTAACTAAAAATATCGTGTTTATGTGCCTTCAAAATTAATCAGGATAACAAGCCTGGATTTGTGTACGCGTTTATTTGTTTCTATCGTATACATATAAATGTACATACATACCTACAAATATACATTGTACATGGATTTGTAAATAAGGACATATTTGCCTTCTTTTTTTTGCATGTAAATGCATAATAATTAAATCAATTTTAATAGCAATTTTCTTAATGTTTACACAATTTATATTTAACAAAACGTTATATACCTTAAGATGTGCATTTGACAATTTCAATCGAAGATTTTTGATAAACAAGTTAAACAATTGTAAAATTCTATATTAATAATGTTCGAAGTGATTCTGAATAATGTTCTGTTTGCCTCTATTTTTATTCTTCTGTTAAAATGGACAATATATCCCTTTTATGTAAAAGGATAATAAATGATGTTAATATCATGTGTGACTACGAATATTAGAGCATATATTAAGTGTTGGGTATATCCGTCATAAGGTTATACAAGTAATACGTATGTACATGTGTATGCAGTTTAGTCCATTTCAATAAGAAAAATTAACCAAGCCGTGTATACCTGATTCTGTGATAACAGCAAACAATATTAAACCATATAATGACCGTTCCTTTGAAGAGGATTGGTTATTTTGCAAATGGATACATAAAGTTATTTAATAACAGGAATCATATTTAAGAAATTAAGTGTCAACTATATATAAATATAAACATTTGTTATTATAAACACCATTTAACATCCATAATTTTTCTTTTGCAGGTTCTAAAAGATTAAATGTGAAAATCACTTCATGATGGTCTTCTCAAAAACGTTCATAATAAAAATAATGATATGAAGGGACATATTAATAATGAAACCGAAATCAAAATAAATACTAATTATAAGATAATAAATATAATTAATAAAAGACAACCAACACCATATTTTGTGACTAATATGGCCAACACAATTTCCATTATGTCTAATGCCATACGTAATGCAGTGAGCAAGAAACGTATACGTTACAAGGAGAAAGGATATAACTTGGATCTTACTTGTAAGAATTAATTTTGTCTTTCCCAAAGAAATAGTTTTTTTCTCTATAGCAATATCAAATGATAGACTTAATAGCTTAATAATCAAAACTCTAATGATCCCATTCTTTTTTATTTTTTCAAGACATTTGTAATAATATAATTGCGATGGGTTATCCTGCCCCGGATAAAATAGAGGGCATTTACAGAAACCGCCAAGATGACGTGTTGAAGTTTTTAGATGAAAATCATGGCGGTCATTATAAAATCTACAATTTGTGTTTAGAACGCAGTTATGACATCAATAAATTTCATGGGGTAAGCAAGTGGTTCCTTTGCATTTCAACAAAATATAACTTATTTGTTTTCAGAGAGTTGCAATTTTTCCGTTTGAAGATCATAACCCTCCGACGATCGAATTGATTCAACGATTTTGTAATGACGTTGAGTCTTGGCTTAATGCGGATGCTTTAAATGTCGTGGCCGTACATTGTAAAGCTGGAAAAGGAAGAACTGGTAAGGGACAAAATATTAAATAATCATTATATAATAACTATGTTTTTGCCGACTTAAGACTTTACAGAAAAACAAATAGTGTTGCATATAGTTCTTTGGATTCTAAATTAATTCATGCAATTTTTCGTTGTTAATAACATATTTTTCAGGTTTTGTTTCAAAAATCATATAAAGAATTGACGTGTTGGTTGAAGAGAAAACTCAAAAAATAATAAATAATAATGGATTACATACATATTTAATACTTGCAGGGACCATGATATGCGCATACTTAGTTCATTGTAGATTCAAGAAAACAGCAGATGAAGCTCTGGCTTGGTATGACGAAAAACGTACGAAAGATAAAAAGGGAGTTACAATTCCATCTCAACGTAGATATGTTCAGTATTATTCAAGCTTAATCCCAGATGGTCGTTATAAAAATATAAGTCTATACGTACGTATAAATACTTTTTATACAACATAAAATTAATTAAATTTTTTAAGGTATGCGAAATACGATTTGCTGAGACAAGCTCTTTACAAAATTATGGCACAGTGCAATGCTCGATTTCTAACATACAGGACTCGGCAACAGATAAAGCTAAGGCTCAAGTATGTTTAAAAACCAATTTTCGTTGTACTATAAATTTTAACAAAACTTGTATGTTCTCATTTCATAGCGACTGAAAACATGGACACTTGATGCGCAAAATTCGTTTATCTTGGACTTAAGTAGTTCGCCGCTTATAGTATCTGGTGATATGAAAGTTGAGCTTACACAAAAGTCATCAAGGAAATTATTATGCCACTTTTGGATTAATACGTTCTTTGTTCAAAAAACTGCTGGTAGGTATACTATTTACATTATTAATAACCGTTTTCAAATAGTCGTATTGCTCAAAACTTATTACTCATATATATGTTGAATTTTTAATTTTCAGTAAGCGAAAACGATGGAAATAATGTCAAGCTTATGTATACTTTAAATAAATCCGAAATTGACGGTGCACATAAAGATAAAGATCATAAAACGTTTTCAGAAGACTTCAAGGTAATTAAATGTTGATCTTTTCTGCTCTATGCAGAAGAAAAAAAAAAAAAGATATACATAAATTCTTTGTAGCAAATTAAAATACATAAAAATGATTTATTTTTTGATACTGTACCATTCCAGATCTCTATTATATTTGAAGAAGAAAAACGTTCCGAGAATGTAGATGCTGAAACATCAATAAATAATCGATGGAGCAATAAAAGAAATTCAGATTTTCCAGATGACAATGATAAAAATCTACACAGTGAAGGATCTGAATTAAACTCTCCATCTTCAAGTCGTTTTTTCGAAAATAATGGTTCACTTTATACAAATGATAAAAATAGTGCAACAAAATCTCATCAAATAGAGCATGATGGAAAACTTGTAAGTCTTAAAACTGTAGTTTGCGATCAAATTATTTTCAACTAAATAATGTCTTTATTTTTAGGCTAAAAATCATTATGAAAAATCAACTATCTCAAAATTCTCTGCGATGCCATCTAAACGTAAACAGTCTTCATCAAGATCTATCTTATTAACCGTTAATAATACCTCATCAAGCAAAGAAATCAAAAAGCTGCATATTTTCAACCAACCGTCCATTACTCAATCCGGTTCATTAAAGTGGCAAAATGATCCAAATTTAATGTATAAAAACAGCTATGATAGTCAACGTAAATTCGATCGTTGCAATATTCCTAAGCCTACTGGTGGATCTGATAAGATCTTTGATCAGGAATTATATATTAATTGTAATCAGTTGCCACCAGATTTCAGTGAAGAAGGCAACGAAGATTGGGAATCCGGTGAGTTTATTGTTAACCTCGTATCAAGCTCAAACATTACTTTCCATATTCCATATACCCCTTGTTAAAAGTAGTAAAAGTATAAATCCTAAAACCATATATTTCATTAAACTATATTGTATTGTATGATCTATGATTTGCAGAACATTATATATAAATAAATCATAACATATAAACTAATTTTAACTTAATATGTATATGATTTCTAAGTGCCATTTATATAAAAAAGATTTAGAGTTTAAAGTTTCAGATCAGAAAAAGATTACTTTAATAAGATCCCCTCTTCGTTTGTTATTTCGAAGGTAAATCAAAAATATATATTTTCGAAATGCTAAAAATCCGTAAGCTTCAGCAAAAATTGAACGCCTTATAGATAATAAAAAACATAATATAAGGTTGCATTGAACTCGGGTATTTGCAACTAAAAGAGTTCTATTAGTTACTGTAAATAATTATGCTAAGGTTGACGAACATTACATCAAATTTAATCAGTGGCTTAAATGTTGCATTGTCATATAATAAATATAAATAGATTTAAAACAAGTTTAAATTGTCAAAAAAAAAATAATAATGTGCGTGTCACTCGACTTTACATTGTAAAAGTTAAGTTTATACAAGTAAAGACTTTTACATATTTTACAAAATAGTATTCGCGAATAATTTAAAATGGTTCAACGTGCTAGTGTCCGTCTGTATTGGATCTTTACACAAAAATCTGTCTTTATGAACTTCGGCTATGTATGTACATATAATGTACATGTATGAATAATTAAGTTGCGGTCTTGAAATGATGGTGTTTCGTATAATTTATATGCTAAAAAAAATCTCGTTATGTGGAAATATTCAAAATATTCAAACTATTATTGCCATTTAATTCATACCATCGATATGTTTGAGATCGAATTAATTCCTCAACTATGCTTCGGCATATTGTAACCTTATGAATTCATAACTGACATTAGTTATTATTACGAGCTGTCTTACATTGCAAAAATGTGTTTCAATTTGCAGTCCTAATGATTTTCTGATATTAAAAGAGGATAGCCGCTTTACTCAAAAAATAACAAATTAAATACTGTGAAAATATATAAAGATTGTCCAGGATACAAAACTAGTATTCTAATGGTAGCTGTCAATTATATGGATTTAGACCAGATATTGTAAGTGCACCTAATACTGGTATGAATTTACTTTGATTTATTTTATATTAAATTATTTTTATTTAAGGTATCTTATATTTTGGGTATTGTTGTAACACAACAATCATTACCAAAGGATGTGGTGATTTCTTCTACAGTGATTGTATACGAGAATGACTGCTGGAATAACTTCAAACTTTAAATACATGTGTGAGTCCATTAAGTGTTGACGCTACTGTGGCTTTAGGCTCTTATCGTCGCTAGAATCGGGCAAAACATATACAGGCAAACAGACATGGCAAGAATTAAAATATCTTCTTACCTTAAAAAGGTCTGGTCTAGCAATCGTGTGTACACAAATGCGACACTGTGCATCACCATCCATATTTAATGTAAAAAACCAACCATCAACAATTGTTGCACCTATAAAGGTGGAATATCAACTGAGTGCAGCTTCGCAAAAGCACATCCGTTGTCTCACGCCGTTACGCCCTCGCTTATGACTTTCGCTCTTATTTATGTACGTTCGGCCAACACACGAGTGCGTTTCGCTCTCACGCGTGCACTCTTGGACCCATCACAAGCACATTGCGCTATACATATGTGGCTTCGTATTATTCCCAGTTATGAGTGTTTGCCAGCCTCTGATCTACGCACAACCACATTTTAATTTAAGTGATATTTTATTATTTATATGTTCAAATTTACCAAATTAAATTTATTTCAGATGCATTTTATGACTGACATTGGGAAGTTAACATGTGACAACATATGAACCTCCTCACACTCTTTGCCATGTTGATATTTTGAAGTTTCAATTTGAAATTTAAAAAACATTAATAAAATGTAAAAAAAAATTGTGAAAAAAGTGTTGTGTAATATTTTAATCCCACCACATCTTTGATTTAGATTTAAAGCAAATAAACTATTGCATTTTCCCTAATTGTTATAAGAAATGATTTAGTGTTTGATAAGAAATATAGCCAGAAATATTAGCAGCTAATTCGATAGGTTGGAGTAATTGATCAGGCTTAATAAACAAACCTTGTCTATATAAATATATGTTTGTTTATATGATTACTTGTCTTTCGGTTAACTGGATGAAACTTTGAACGGATCCTTCTTTTTGTTTCAGGCAGTTAACATGTCAGAAGCGGCTGGATCGGACCCCATTAAAGGAACGATCGATTCAAAATTGATTTCTTTTATGAAACATTTATTCTCTTCCAAGATAATTCATCTACTATTCCCACCAAATTGGGAAATAGGACCCACTGTATCATATAGCTGCCATAGGAACGATCGATTAAATGTTGAGTTTTTTTTTTATTTAAACTCAAATAGTATATAAATATACAAGGTATAGTAATAAGGAATACTGTTCATGTGGATGAACTAATGTGTCCAAGATGTCGACTAGAGATAAAATACTAAGTTTTATTTTCTTAAACTGTATCCTAATCAAAAACAAATTATTATTCCATTTATATTTAAAAGCTTACATAATGTTTCTTTTATATATTTTCAGGTGAATCCACATACCTTTAGTTAAACGTATATTAAATCATCTATAATTGGAGATCTTCGGAACATTAAATTATATTCGCTCACATTTTGCATAAATGTATTCGAATTTGTAAATACAAATTTTATAAAACATAATTAAGTAGGTTTTTATATTATGAAATAGATTTCTACATGAATGTCTACTCTACGACCTAAACTTAAAAATAAAAATAACAGTAATTTGTTACATATATTTGAAACAATTGGGATTGTAATTTTTTTAGTATTTATGAACCAATAAAGAAAAGAGCAAAAAGTTAAATCACTGTAGACTTATTATTCTAATATATTTGAAATAAAGATGCTCTTTTCCGAACAACAAGTATGTCTCCATTAATTCAGAAAAAAACAAGACTATCTAAACATTATGGATGGGGGCCACTCATACAGACAAAGTTTAGAATTTACTCGAACCTATAATGTTATAAAATGTAAAGAAATGCAGCCCATGCAATAACAATGTGTGTGTGGTCGCGCGTTCAATGGACATAGGGAGGGATGGCTGCGAATTTACATACAAAAATCACTTTAATGTTCCATTTTCAACGTTCCAAATCGTCGCTATGCTTTACTGAAGTGATGCATTGCACTTTTATTCTATGAACAAAGGTTCTTTTGTTGTGATTTTTGTGATATCCGCATTTCTTTTAAATTAAGAATTGTAATCCAAAAGAATGGTATGTAAGGGAATCATTAAGTAAAGTATTTGGAAAAAATATATATATAAATTGTTATATTTCAGCCTGAGGTACCACCTGCGTTAAAGAAAATATTGGAGCAAGATGTTAAAATTACGGATCGCTTCGTTTCTTACCTTCTTCAATTTGCTTCTTTTAAGTCTCTAAGGATTCATTGTAAATTTCTTGAAGTATCATGTGACGGAATAGCTTGGCTTTGCACTTGGATTGCCTTTATATGGCTATTTAATTCAAGCAATTTATACGCAATGCAAGTTAATATGCTAGTCGGATTATTATTAGACATTGTTGTTGTGGCAGTTTTAAAATCATTTGTAAGGCGACGAAGACCTATGCCTGCAACAGATACCTTGGTTATTGGTCCGGATAAGTTCAGCTTTCCTTCGGGGCACGCTTCCAGAGCTTTCTATATACTTGTGTTTTTTACAAAGCTGTATTCCCTTCACATCATTTTCTGGATGCCGATTACTGCATGGGCTGTCAGCGTAGTACTCTCTAGGCTAATATTAAAAAGACATTATATATTAGACGTCCTTGCTGGTTCATTAATTGGTATCGTCGAAGCACTATTTCTTGGTCTAATATGGATTAGTGACGACTCTGCTGCATCAATTGTGGGTTTCCTGTCTGAAGACAAAGTGTTTAGCGAACCCAATTAGACAAATAAAAACAAATTTAAAAGTCAATAGCGCCTTTAACTATTCGTGTTCTTACCTAAATTTTCTGACAACTCGCTGTTTCAATTATTGACTAAGTCGTTTTTGTTTATTGTTTAATTTTATAATACCCTGTGAGTCAATATGGTGACTAATAAGATAACAAAGATTAATTTATATGATAAATGCCTATAAAAGCATTTACTAGGAAGTTGATTAATTTTATTTGTACCATAAGCAAAAACGCATAACATGTGTAGATAAAACTAGTTTGTTATACGAAATTCCTTCATAAGTTGATTGTAAAAATTGTGAGTGTAAATAAATTTATAGCTTAAACCTAAGCATGCTGCTCTTGTTTTAGAACACCAATCTCTTTCAGCAACTCATCAATATCGTTAGGAGTGGTATTTTCGTCTAATCGTCTATCCCATTGCATGTACTAGAACGAAAATAGTTTGTTAAGTCCGATTTTCAAGAAACATTAATAATATATTAACCAACTCGCTCCAGTTCAGCCCGCAGCGCTATAACAGCCTTCTCACGATCTGCAACAAGTTCCTCCAGATACTGGTAGCGGAGTTTCTTACGGGCACGACATTCCCTTGCACTTTGTCTGCTGCGTTCTAAACGTTTCAAATAAAAAAGTTATGATACATTCCACATTGTTCTCAAAATTACTTACCCAGTTTTGCTTTTATGTCCACTTTTTCTGAAGATGTCTTTCTACCAGGCTTCCGACCTCTCCTTCCGCATTCCTTTCGTTCCTTGAAAATATATAAGAATTAAGTATATTTTTTTACAGTTGGTATAACGCATCATTTTAAAGTGTTTCTTGGGAAAGGGTGGGAGAGATAAGAAAATAACCCCAACATTTTTATTACAAAAATCCTTTGAGTTTACTTAAGGGTTGCAAAATAAATGTCAGCATCTTATAGTTGACTGATATCCTTAATTGCTTAAATTTTTTTTGAATGAATGTCAAATTGTCTTTATTCACTTTGCTCTGTTCTTCCATTCGAATTAACTCATGTATGAATCCACATATTTTAAAAGCTCATAGGAAAAACTACTGCGCAATAACTTAGCACAAAGGAATTTGTAAATAATGAATTAGCACATACTGTTAAATTAGTTTCCTCTGTTATAGCCATTTGCATGCTGTCACAATCCATAATACGAAATTTTTATAAAGAAGTACCAACAAAACAATAATATTTTTATTCCGTATGATATAAAAAACAACCAAGACGCTTAAGTGGTGAGAAAACAATTAAGATAGGGATGCAAGGCTTTCGATATATATCGAAATAGATTTACGAATATCGATATTTATTAAATAAAGTCATACCTATGCGATAGCTTTCGATCAGTGCGCGTAAATCCAGTAATCTCTTTTGAAGCTCTGCTTAATTTATAAATTTAAGTGTTTTAAAAATATGTTACAAAATTCGCTTTATCAGTTTTCAATTGAATTTATTGAATATATGGACAATGAGCTTGCAACCAGAAATTAAAACATGAAAATATCCTAACTTTTCTCTAAGCGTCTTGGTCCATATAAGAGAACATACGCACAATGCCAGTCACCACCTCCTGAAAGTCGCAAAATCTCGTCAGTGGTTACAGATGTAACATCGTCATCATCGAACTTAAACCAAAGATCACCGTTGGAACGAACCCAGGCCACATAATGACCCGATGAGCTTGAGCGACCCTTGTGGGTTAGAACGGCTTTCAAAGTGTAGAACCCGGAATTGTTACTACCCAAATCATCTTCAAACGAAAAGTTCTCATATTTTTTGTCGTCAACCTCATCAGCATCTGGTGGAGTCTTTGCGGTCTTATCTAACTGCGATTTTACATCCATTGTTTTGTCATCATGGTCTTTAAACTTTGCTCGCATCGGGCATAATTTGTTCTGCAGTTCGGGAGTACATAGTTCAAATGCATCAAAGTCAATAGGAAATTTAATATCCTTTAAAACTTTCGCATTAATTCCTTCCTTTCCCTTATACTGAAATCGTACAAACTGAACCGTGAGATAAGCTGGAAGTCGATTAATTAAATACTGAAAATAAAGGATATATGTATTTAATTATTGTTTAGGTGCTTCTATTTTATTGTCTTACAGTTCTTGTATAATGTGCATCACGACCAAGGGATTCCGAATTCTTCACCAGTTGCTCTTTCATTTTCTATATTCAAAATGATAAAAAAAATCGTATTTATTGGGACAACAATATACTAATCGAATATTTACCGATTTAAGACCGCTCTGCATATACTTCACTTCCATGGATATGAAGCAACTTAGCTGTAAGAAATTCTCTTCTGTAATTGTGGCAGGTTCTTCGGGAACTTCATCTGCGGTCATTTTGACCTGAAAGGTTCCCCCGAAAAATTGTTCAATAAATGATCTAGAACAAAAAGATATGTAAACATATATTTGCGTGTCATAGGTGTCATTTGTATTTCATGTTTTTAACTTACTTATGTGTCTTCTGTACAGCAGCCTCACCCTCGGGCTTGATTGATGCAAGTTTCTGTTGCAGCATCTTCAGTATTTCAGACCAACACTCATTAGCATCTTGTTGCCTATAAGTACCATTCTCGGCCGTCTGCGCAAACTGAGGCGATGCCCTATGCAATGCTTGCAACAAAACAATTGGCGTTACGGTAGTTCCTTTCTCCATTTGCGAAAATACAATTTTCATAGCAGACGAAATGGTAAATGCTGTTGATGTGCCATCAGAGCCATCGTGACGGAAAGTGTCCAATGCTTTGCGAAGTTCTGGAACAGCTCTCAAGCATTGCACAGTCGCATTCATGTAACATGTATTACCCAGATTGGTCAAGCCGGCAGGTATACGCATCTTTAATATGAATGATTTAAAGCAAAAAATTATTTTATATATTATTGAACACCATTACCGCGGTCATCGCTTCAGACTCGTTCATGTCTTCTATGAATTTAACTGGGGTTTGAGGCACCTCTGGAACTTTTTCCTTGGAGCCCAATAACAAGACCACAGCTCCCTGAAGAAAAAAAAGGGTATTATTCATGACGTCGTCGATAAATTAGTAATCTTACATCTTTTAACTGCAAATTCCATTCATCATCTTTAAGTATTCCACCTTTACACATAATTTTTTGACGTTCTGGTTGAACACCAGTTAAGGCAAAGAGTTGAGCTTTGAATAAAATAGGCTCTTCATCGGTATTTACATCAATATCTGGATACACTTCGCGACCCCATTTTACTTTTACTAAAAAAGGATAAGGTAATTTTAATCAATAAATATAGCTTTTTATAATTTATACCTTTAAAAGACGGCATTTCGGTAGCAAAAAAAACTGAACTAATTCCTTAAGAATATCAAAGTCATTCTACGAGAGGAGAAAGTAGAGATGACAACTCATTTGCTAACATTTAATATATCGATATAAAAAATGATATTTTTCTAGATGGTGGAGTGACACCTATTCTGTGTTTCTTTTCAAATCGTTTTTATTTTAACTTATAACCATATGCTTGAGAAAAAAGTTATATTATAATTTACTCACTTGTAGTAAAATAAAATATGTACTTACTTATATTTATAAGTAAATACGCTGAATTAAAGTTCAAATCTCTATTAAAATAAATATTAAGCTTGTTGTGTATAAAATAAGAAAAGTTATTTTTCGACGAAAATATTTATTTTATAAATCATTGATGTATATTGAATTACATTTCAGTTGAATATATATGTTACTATAAAAAATATCCCATGGTTTTCATAATTGAATTAGGGAGTGAAATATTTAAAATCAACATTTCTCAAATTTAATTTTTGATCTATCCATGGTCTAAGGTATGCAACACTTGCGTATACTCCAGGTATGTTTTCTTCACCACAACCGATTCCCCAAGCAACAAGCCCGGCAGACTTATAACGATCGGGTTGTCCTTTTATTGGGCACACTAATGGAGAGCCGCCATCGCCTTTACATGTATCTTTGTCTTTCTCACCTCCCGCACATATGAAGCTATCATGCAATACGAAATATTTTCCAAGTCGTGTTTCACGCAAGTTGGCTTGGCATTTTTCTCTTCCAACTACAGGTAGATCAATTTTCTTAAGAATAACTTGATATTCTCCGTCTTTTCCAAACTTATTCTTCCCCCATCCAGTTGCATAGCAGCGTTCGTAATCAAATTCTTCTCCTGCAGACGGCAAACAAATTGGCTGAATACTCATTTTAAAGTTAAGTGGGGTCTCTAAGAACAGCAACGCGACATCATTGTATAGCGATCCCTTATTAAATTGTTCGTGGTATATAATCTCTTTAACATATCGATCCTCATGCGGAATTATTTCATCCTTCGTTTGAGTATCCCATTCACCTGCCCTGACTGATAAATAAATAAAGAGTTATGGTATAGTTTGTATAGTTTTTATAAGGCTTTTAAGTTACCGATAAGAGTTTTGGGGTCTTTGTTGTGAACGCAATGAGCCGCCGTCAATATTACTTCTGGTGTTATTAATGCTCCTCCGCACTCATATAAATTCAGCTGCGACTCCTCTCTCAAGATAGCAACCATCCATGGAAATTCGCCAAATTCAGCTTCTTGATTAATAGCTCCGGTTATCTTGAAGCCAACTCCATTAGAATTTTTATATCCACAGCCACGATTGGTGTCAATATTTGGAATAGGAATTTCCGGTTTGTCACGCTATTTAAAAAAAAGTACCGAAATAAGCATTAAATGATTTAGTCGAGACGGAAATACCCATCGCCCAAATTTTGTTTACATAAAAAATTCTTACTTTATTTGGAATGTCACAACAGCGATCCAAATAATTTTTGCAAGGCGATCCTGTGTCTATCCGAATATCGATTATATTCTCTCCACTGGTATTTATTGTATCGTTTGCGCACAACCACCGCGGCACACATTCTTTCTGATCGCCACACGAAGCGTATTTGGTTGGTTCCTTTACAGTGTGCGGGTCTGCTGAGGGTGGAATTATCGGTTTAGGTGCTGGTGTAGTAGAACTGAATGTGGTATCATCTTTTGTGAAAATATCGGCAATGAGATCGTCCAATGATGCGCCTTTTTCGAGTTGTGAATTGCATGTGTTTATTGTAAGGCACAAACACAATATCAAATATGGAAATACCACCATCTAAATAAGTAAATAAAATAGATAATTTAATCATTAATGGAATATATTGTACAAGAAAGGGTTCATTTCATAAATTTTTTTTAATTGTCTTAATAAAAAAAAATCCCGGATATTTTATATTAATAAAATAAAACTTAATTCAATTATTCAAAAAAGTTAGGATTTTTAAATTTTCCTTATAAAAAAACCCCGGATATCTTATACTATGAAAATAAAACTTAAGCTTAAACAAAATCAAATCATCAAAGTCAACAAATGTAAATTCATTGCACAGAGAGGAGCAATTTAATTTAAGTTTACATATGTATTTGGTTTATTTGTCTTATATATAAATATGTATGAATGAAAATTAATCCGTAATCCGGGAATTTTTTATACACTTATACACATGCATAAATACATACATATGTACACTGCTCGTACTAAATAAAACCTGTTCTCTGTTTCTATAGAATAGCCTTGCTGATGTACATACACATCTATGTACATACATATGTATATTCATACATGTTACGCATAGATTTTAAAGGTATACAACAAATATTGCCCCAATGTGTAAATGCTTATGTACATATTTTTTAATAATAGAATTTTGAACTCTGCCCAAAGTGTGAAGATAATACATTTGGGTTTTCAGTCATCATTAATCACTGATATTTTGTTTGTTCGATCACGATTACAAATGTGTAAGAGCACCTACAACTACGTTTTCATATAAATTTACACATGTACATTGTTGTTACAAGATTGTTAAAATTCGTATTTATATTTACTTTCGTAATTTTTAATTCATTTAATCTTTGAGAAAATGAAGCGCAGCTCGTATACTTCACTAGGCCTTAAAAACTGTACTAAACGCTGCTTTGCGCTGACATTAAACTTGAGGTCTAGCACATCCAAACAGCTATCAACTGAGATCAAGCTCGGCTTCAGTGATGCCAACTTAGCATTTTTCCCGATAGATCTGTCTAAGTTTCAACAACTACCAGATCACAAATTTATTAGTGAATGGCTTAGTGTCAATTCAAAATTATTATATTTATTATTTTTATATTTAACAAATTAAATCTAGTTTTAAGATGCTGGTTTTAAAAACCTTTATACACGAACAATCTCCGGTGGACCTGAGCACAAATTTGACATGAAACTTGTATACGAGTACCATACAGATATTATAGTTTATTTTTAATTGAGCATGCCACGAATATGGATATTAGGTATACAAAATAGAGAAAACCTATATATTATAAAATTTTGTTTTTCCCACTTTTTCTTTGTAAATATCTAATGCAAATAACTCCAGGAAAATTGTATCTGTAAAAAATAATATTATATCATAAGCTGAAGCGCTATTAAAAATCAATTCAAAGGAAAAAACAAACCACATGAAAATTAAATAAAAATAAATTATTTTTTGCATTTAAAACAGTTTTCCATTTAGCATAGATATACATATACATAAGTTTTTAATAATAGTTAGAGAGGAATCTTTATGAGCTAAGTACTATTGAAAGATGTATCCAGAATCGGTGGCTTGAATGGAACTGGTTGCAACTGAATAAATTCAAATGGAATGGAGAATGGAATATGTTTGTCGTAGTTTGGTGTATTCAAATCGAATGCGGTATTATTATCGGCAACAACAATATTGATAGGAGCATCTCTATTTAAAAATGTCACGGGGAGAAATTGACTTTCAGCTGCGTTTTGTTCCATTTGATTCCGTTTTAATTCCGAATCCGAATTTAGCTGATGATCTATAACCGGGTTAAAGCTGTCAATGTCCAAATTGCTTGGAAACTCTGTGTGTCTTGTTGGATTAAATCTAATTGAACTTGGAGATTCGGGTACAAAGCTAGGATGGCGTATAGTATCACTCTGTTGAATATCAGAATGGGATTTTCCTCTAAACTGTTTATTATATGTTTCTTCATATTTGTACGGTTCAGGAAGATATACGGGTATTTTTCGTTCAACCTCCACTTTGAAGGGGACTGGAACTTTCTTTTCGACCGATACCGGTACTTTAATTTCAACTGGATATGGTACAGTACGTACAACGGGATAGGGTTTAGGTACATGCACTATTTTTTCCATTATCTTTTCAACAACGTAAGGTTTTGGTATATGAACAGGTTTCGGAACTTGAACAATTTTTTCGATTATTTTCTCTACCGGCACGTGAACAATTTTTTCAATTGTAAAATTAACAATTTTCGGAACTTGTACAATCTTTTCGACAATTTTCTCAATCGGAACATGGACGATTTTTTGAATAGTATATGGTTTTGGCACACTTTTAATAACTTCCTTTATATGATTATGATGATGATGGTGATGGTGATGTTTAACTTTGATTTTAATAGGTATATTTTCTCTTTCCTTTTCGCTATGCACAGCGCCAGATGAATCCTCATGACTTTCATACCGCTCAGAGGCTTGATATTGTCCATCTTGCTCAGCTGGTTCATTAATGTGCTCGTGTATTTCTTCAAAGGTTTCATATGTTTTTACGTCTTTCTCCTTTTTACCGGATCCTTTATTTTCTTCATGATAGTGCCTATTGTGATGTGAATTCTTCCCATGGTGATTGTGTGACGGTCTCGCTGAGTGATGATGGTGGTGTTTCTTTTTAGAACGTCTCTTTGGGATTTCATAATGTTTGCGATTAAAGTGAACGTTTGCATCTACTAATTGACTCGAGTCGTCGAATTCAGATGGAGATGATACCGAAAGATCGACATTTGTCCCACTCCTTTCATTGATTGGTATATCTGGATTTTCCATTGGACTTGAATTTGATTGTGCTCTGGACGCAAGAATAAACAATGAAATGAATAGACTTGAAAATACACAAAACATCTGAAACATTGTTAATATTTATCAATTTTTTCAGTTCAATATATAAAAATTTAACATAATCATATTCTTACCGACATGTTCCTAGACGAGATAAATAATTAAAATGCTCGATGTTACCAATTGAACAACCTTCAACAGCAATGAAGATCTTCAATATTGAATTCGGTATTTAAAGGCGATATCGCACTTGCATGCGAAGTATATGTATATTATGTACTCACTGAACATCGTTTATGTTTACGATTTGTTTTCATTGAGAGCGGATAAATTAAAAGAATTCAAAACTTTTTACCGACTCGAATATTCCCTGTAGTGCAAAGCGTTTTCTCACAAGTATTTACCCCACTTATAGAGAAGTCATTTAACTTAGAAGGATAGGATATGATATATATATATATGATATGATAGGATATAACCAATTCTCTTGGACTATTATAAATATGTATAAACAAAAACATGTATACATATATAATAATATTATTATATTATATTATTAAATTTACATTAAATATTTTCATAATGCGAAAATAATAACAATACTGCATCTTGAAATTTCAAACAGGGTAACTAAATATATATCTCATAATATGGATTAGTTGAACTTACTTAAATTCAAGTTTACTGAAAAAACAAAACTTACACGTCTCACAGCACACGATCGCGTGTTAACTTAACGGTCTGCTAATACCATGGTGAACATACTTTCAAATAGTACATATGTATACATTAATACATATAAATAAATGTATATGTTGAGTACCAGCGCTGCCAGTTTTAGAGAAAAAAATTATATTTCAAATAAGCTAAAAAAGAATTTATTCAAAGAAAACATATTCACAAACTTCTAAACTAAATATTTGCTTTAAAACTAAAGCAAAATCGATGTCACAAAAAAACAAAAAAAAAATCATAAATCCTACCTAATAATCATACCTTTTATAGTTGATGATCTCAGCGCGTTTATCCAAACGGACTCACTGGCACACAGACTTTATCGCTCGGCTGGTTATCCTGATCGTGAAAATGTATCAATTTATTAGAAATTCCAGCAATTCCTTTCAATAAAAGCCAGATTTAACGGTAAAAAAGCGAAAAAGGCAGCACTGATTAGTATATACAACATTTTTCTTTCATTAAAAACTCTTTTCTTTAGCCAGTTGAGAAAGTTATATGAACTTGTATGAGCTCGTATATAAAAATGTAATTATGTGTGCATTACATGGCAATCATATACGGTTGGCTAAATGTGTTACTTCCTTGGATTGAATATTTGGTAACGATTTGGTAGCCCATTAATTTCCTAGGAAAGAGAAAATCTCTTGTACATCCTCAAATGTTTAAGATGGTATATGTATATAAAAAGAAACAGCTGGATGTTTCTCGCTATTTTATCATACAACCTTATTGTGCATGTTTATAAAACTGTTAGTCACATTTGGCTGACTCTTCTTAGCCTTCTCTTGACGATTTTAATATGTAATATAGCCAGAGTCAGTAATTTAAGCATTTAATTTCTGTCAATCAGAGTGCAATGAAATATATGAAATATATATGCGCCAAGATCTTTCTGTTGCGAATAATCTTATTTCACAACTTATAAAGAAGTCCATGATCCCAACTGAAAATGTACATATGTAAAAGGTTGAAGAAGGCATTTCCGCCCCCACAAAGTATTTATCGAAAAGAATCGTATTGCAAGCGTAATTGAAATGCCGTTATACAAACTGTATATTTAAAAATGAAAACAATCGCAATAAATCAAATCAACTTTGTTATTTGGTATTTATTTGGCAATCTTAAGTACATACATATGTATTTATTATATATTTAACTTTGGTCTATAACTAATTCTGATGCCCAAACATTTGGGGACCATCCAGTGCGTCCTTTTGATGATATATATGAAGAATTCTGCAAAAAACAAATATAATTGAAAATATTGAGGATTACTTTCGGAGCGTTCGAAAGCGTTTTGAAGAATTGAAAACTTATGAATATAAGAATAAAAAAAAGCATTTGAATTATAGGCGTAACTTCAAGTGCGTATGCATTAGGGGATTAAAAAGCATTATCATTAATGTTTTCATAGGCAAACACTTATTTAATGGAGCATGGTTGTTGTTGTTGTTGCACTCGCAGCTTCAGACACCCCTCTCGCACTTGTCTGAATCATTAAGATAAGTGTATAAGTATGTTTGTTTGTTCGATAGCATGTAATTGGGCCATGTGAAAATGTTGTTGAACACCCGGTTCCGTTACGTTAGGGGGTGGGTTCCGTAGAGTGAGAGAAAGAGAGAGGGAAGAGAGGCTATCGACATTTTTTTTAGTCTTGTAAAGATTTTGTGGGTAATGTTAATTTGTGTATAGGTCTAGTCGATATGCTGGACAACCTCAGCACTTGAGATAATTTTTCCCGTTGGACTATTTTGTTTTTGTCGTGTAATCAGTTTATCGTAGAGCTGTCAGCTTTACATAAAAATAAAACATTTTAAATAAGTTAAATTCTTAGAATAAAGTCGATTTAAAGAAAAAAGATCACGATTGGTCGGTAGGGGAAAAGTTGTTTTTTTTTGTTTATTATATAAAAAATATCTTTATGATACATAAACATACAGAACGCAATTCATATAACTAAAAAATAAAATTATGTGTACCCTCGTACAATAAAAAATGGAAAGTTTAGATTATAAAAATGTAGTTATAAAAGTTTATGCTAACCTCAATTCTTTGCTTTCTTTCAGTACAGGCTCTACGATTTGAAACCTTAAGCTCCGCCTGGAACCCACTTTTGGGGTCCTGTTCACCATCTAAGACTTTTACTAAGTAATTTATGTATAAAATTGCCAAATTTAACGTTTTTATCTGTAAAATTATGATAAATATAGTGATTTATATATTTTATTAAGAAAATACAAGTTTTAAATGATTAACTTTTGGGAAATATTTACCTTAGATAACTTTGTGTCTGAAGGAACATTTGGAATTTTTCCGCGCAAGCTTGAAAATGCGGTATTTATACTTTGGGTACGTCTGCGTTCTTTTTTATTTGCAGTATTTCTTTTCTTTATGGTTCGGACTGCTGGATTTGCATTGTAACCAATTTTACTGATCGGTAAAAACAATTCGTCGGAGGATTTATTTTCGGGATCTAAAATAATATAACGAGAATGAATTCAACATTGGACAGTCTAGTAGTATTAAGATGTTCCTGAGTTTCAAAGAAGCTCCACGCTCTGCCGTCGCGACACCGAAATAAATATTTTAGACGGTTTAGACATGTTCTTCTTTAATCTCTGTGACTGCTAATAATTTGTATTTATGATACGATATATTTCTTTATTTATCTTAACTAAGAGAAAAAAAAATAATTTTATATGCGAATAAGACTGCAGATCTACTTACTTTTTTCATGTCTGTACATACAATTAAGTGAATTCATATCTGAAATTGGTGAATTATTATATACACCATTGTAATAAAATTCACTACACACAGGATTTGCATATTCTGACATTGCACTAGTCAAATCGGTAGACTTTTATTCTTTATAAGTATATTGATTTAATTCACTCGCTTACATCCGTACTTATTTATGTACGTTGGTAAATATGTATGTATCCATATAACGAACAAATATGTATGTTGGTATATGTGTATTTATCTTTGATTATTTATGCCGAATGTACACTGTAAACGAAATTAATACTATAATTCGAATATAATATACTTTTGTTCTAGAGAATTAACCTGACTACTGGCTGAAGTCTGACTAAAACTCAAAAAAGATTATTTTCAGATCAAACGCCCTTTTAGATGTGAGGAGAAACTCACCACCAAATGAAATAAACCTCTTAATAACACAACCAATAGAAAATGTTTTTCTTGCTTTCAACCACGAACCAATAGCAAGCTATGGTGAAAACCGAGATTCATAAGTACTTGGACAATGGGTGGGGTGGATATCAAGGCATTCGAATATAATGATGCGATGCGTCAATACGTAAAAAGAAATACTGAGTATATCAGCAGTAAAAGGGATTTTACTTTATTTAACATATTGGATTAATTTGTAATTCTCAAACTGATCCAATAAGTACCTTAACAATAAACATTCATAATTTGGACATACCAGAAAACAGCAGAGTAGAGTCTAAACACATTTAAAAGACATCCCATTTTTTTACTTAATTAATTGCGAAGCGAGAAACGCATTCGTTTCTTCGCATTTTTAGGGAACTAGGTGAAGAATAATTAAAATTGTATAGTGACAGTGTCAATCCTTATTTCCTTCACCAAGCTCGAGGTTTCAAATTTGACATGAACACTGTAATATAGGTAGATCGAGTTTATTTACAATTTTTTATGCCACGCCTTCTCGCAGTGCACCCCAGTAATTCGCGATTATAAGGTAAAATATTAAAGTTTCAACATTCTGCTATGACATAAAAATAAAAACTATAACGTCGCTAGGAAAAATAGCACCGCATTTATTCAGGTTCACATTTTGAATAAAACTGGACGAGTTCAAAATCTAATCTAATTAGGTGTGTACGATTGCTTTGCTTTAAGAAATAAGATTGCTTTTCCTTAGTTATATGTATTCTTTTTTGTTTTCAAAGGTGAGTTTATTCGGTGAAGCATCGAGTCTGTAGAATAAACACATAAGTAGCTGCAATATATACATTCATGCATACGTACAACTTCAAATACAAAAGAATCTAAACGAGATAGTCAAGTGCTTCAATTGTTGCACGTGTTCAACATTTATTTATAGAAATAAACAAACAAGTACATTTGTAGATGCATATGTATTTAAGTTGGTGAAAGAATGTTGTATAAGTATTTATGTATGTAAACATGTATATGTAAACATGCAAATATATAAAATATAATTATAAAAATATGACGACTTAGTGAACTAATGAACTTTTTCCTAAAAATATTTAAAATACTTAGTAACATATACAATTTATATTATTTTAAATAATCGTAAATGAATATCACCAAAAAAGTCATGTTAAGATCTAAATCATGTATTGCAAAAATGCAAAATAGTGTAAATTATATCTTTGTTTCATTTTCACTGTTCCATTTATACGCTGAAGCGGCAAGCTTAATAGACATATTAAAGCTTTGCTGCCATCTCCGCTATTAATAAAATATCGATTGCCAGCAGTCAAAATATCGATAAGAAACATCGATTCTATTTCAGTTGTAATTTAACCACATCGATTATTTTACATCCCTAGTTCAATATGATATTTTTTTTTAATGTCCAGGCTACAAGATTGTGATAAACAGTAGAGAAATAACATATTTTAACCATGGATTCTTTTTCAAACACTGAAAGCAGTCGCGATGAATTAATCATGCAACAACAGCGTCAAATAGAGAAAGAAGTAAGCACAATATAATTGCCAAATACTATGTACCATATAATTTGTTTGTTTTAGATCAGTGATTCAACTCCTCTTGTCAGTGAGCAACTACCGCTATCGTGCTTGCAGAACGAATACATAAGCGATGACATATTTACAGCAAAGATAACTGAATTGTCAAAAAAATACAAATTCATACGACGTACTCGTCCCGATGGCAATTGTTTCTTTCGAGCATTTGCATATTCATATTTGGAATATTTAATAACCAATCACAGTTCATACGAAGAGTTTAAAAAACTTGCAGAGGACTCCAAAAGTAAACTTGTAGAACTTGGTTTTCCAAGTTTCACATTGGACGACTTTCATGAGACTGTAAGTTGTGTGCCAGATAGATATTTAATAATTTAATGTAATACCATTTTGTTCATACAGTTTATGGAAGTTATAAAACGCGTTAATCCAAATAATTCCGAAGGAGCTGAAAAGGTTAAAAATGAACTACATTCGATCTTTAACGAACAGGGATATTCCGATTATGTAGTTGTCTATTTACGTCTAATTACATCAGGAAAACTTCAGGAGGATGCAGACTTTTACCAGCATTTTATTGAAGGAGATTTTTCTATAGCTGAGTTCCGACATCAGGAAGTCGAGCCCATGTACAAGGAATCTGATCATATACACATTATAGCCTTATGTACGGCGCTTAAAGTTGGAGTAAGAGTTGAATACCTGGATAGGGGCGAGGGTTCCCAGGTTAAAGCACATGATTTCCCCGAAGGAACTGAACCAACTGTTTATCTTATTTACAGACCAGGACATTACGATATATTATATCCCAACTAAAACAGATCAGAGTGTATAATTATATTGTTGTTTAAAATATTCTAATACACGCCGCATATGTAGTCAATAACTGCAAACATTAGACGTCTCAACAAATTTATTATTTTGGATAATTTTAGTGATCCACCATGCACTGTCAATATGTTGATACTATGATTTAGTGACTCATTAGGTTTGTTTATAATTTCACAGAGGGATTTTAACTTTTTATTTTCATTAAAGCGGATCATTCCATGTCGTTAAAAATCTGTTTATCTGATCAGCATGAGAAACGCTAAGTTGATTTATACATGAACATTAATTTCTCTTTTAAGATATAAATTATTACAAAAAATTTATTAACTTGAATATAAAAATGATTTTGACTATGTGTCATTTAAAAATTAACAGTATAAATTGCTGATATCTGTCGCAATATAGTCGGTCACAGATGCATACAATATAAAGAGTTTTTAACATTTTGCCTCGTTTTAATACAATATTGTCAAAATCATATTGTCAATCCATATATTGTAAATTAAATGTGTCGTAGACAGATATCATTTGACATTAACTTATAATTAAGAAATAAAAAAAAAGAAATCTGAAAACTTTTTATCAGGGAATTTTAGAATAAAAAGGTATAAGGCTTAGTGAATAATAAAACCTTTAAAACCCAAAACATACTTTATCTCAAAAATGGCCAAACTGTGTTTTGTCAAAACTAGTTTACCAAAAAAAGCCATACACTTGCCTCTTTCAAAGAAATCGCCTCCTAAAAAACACATTAACTTATTCATGACAGCCCAAATATAAATAATAAACTTTATTTTAAGTATTTACAAAATTTTATTGCAATGTTTTACATGTTTTTTAAATGCATATCTAACACAATTAACACAAAATAAGTGTGGCTAATTCAAAATCTACCTCAAAATGTCGATTAAACCTTCTACATAGGCTCTATTTCCTCACAATTTTGAGTCCCGGTCGCCGGCTAGTCAATTCGAATCCAACACGGACAAAGCCTCATTCTTCTCCTCTTCCAATTCATTAGCAGTCACATTCAACTTGGACTTGCCGAATTCGGTTATTGGTAGGCCTTCAACAATTTGCCATTTCTTATTCTTAATCTCGACCGGGAACGAGAATACTACATCCTTAGGCGAACCATAACTACCATCTGAAAATACACCCATGGAAACGAATTTTCCTGGGGCTGTGCCATTCCA
Source organism: Zaprionus tsacasi (assembly GCA_018904105.1). Lineage (NCBI taxonomy): Eukaryota > Metazoa > Arthropoda > Insecta > Diptera > Drosophilidae > Zaprionus > Zaprionus tsacasi. Next base: position 5,620,246 of record JAEIFR010000631.1, read on the forward strand.
CCAATCGTGCATGTGGTCGCAAGCGGCCTTTGCAGCCGACATGGCAGACGACATCTTGCGCGCTCCAATAACAGCTGCACCACGCTTCTGCACAACTTCAATAAATTGTCCTTGCAAATAGGCATCGTTGTTGACTGCCTTAGCAATAGGGATCCACTCATTGTTGATAAAGATCTTGCCCTGCGAAGCATCTGGAAATTGTGTAGACGAATGGTTACCCCAGATAATAACGTTAGAGACATCTGATATGGAAACGCCCAACTTAGCAGCTATCTGTGCAGCAGCACGGTTCTGATCAAGGCGAGTCATAGCCGAAAAGTTTTCCCGTGGAATCGATGGGGCATAGTTGGCACACACCAAGGCGTTGGTATTTGCCGGATTTCCAACTACGAGCACTTTCACATCCTTTTTCGCAACCTTGTCAAGGGCTTCGCCTTGCACCTTGAATATCTTAACGTTAGCTGACAACAAATCCTTGCGCTCCATTCCCTCTTTGCGGGGCATGGCACCAACTAGGAAAGCGGCTGAAACATCTTTGAAGCCAACCAGTGGATCGGTTGTTGGGACAACTTCCTTCAGCAGAGGCAACGCACAATCGGCCAGTTCCATGACAACACCCTCGAGGACGCCTACCATGGGAGGAATATCCAGCAAGTGCAAAATAAGCTGCTGGTCCTTGCCAAAAACTTCTCCTCTCGCAATCATATAGAGCAGGGAGTAAGCGATTTGGCCAGCAGCTCCGGTAACGACAACTCGAATTGGTTCAGCCTAAAAAATAGGTTTTTGGAAAACAAAAATAAATAGAAATGAAGCAGTTACTAGAATTCCCTGGTGAAGTACGTTTAGCACGACAGTGGCAGGTGCCAAGGCCAAACAGCCGGTGCACACATGACACTCTAGTTGAAGAGCATATGATTGCTTGCTTGTATAAGCTATAAGTGACCAACCATTAGAATACAATAATAAATTCATATGGCTCAAAGTTCAGACCGTTTTCTCTATTCTTATCTATTTTGTAGATGAAGGACATACATAGTATAGAGCAAGGGGAAGAGCACATAATTTGACGTCAGATTTCTATAGCCTGCGTATATAATTACGCGTAGGTAGTATGCATGTATGCATATTTTTTTCATACATTATTGGCACAGAATATTGCAGTTGCATACATTTGTATTTACATATGTATGGGTTTTGCACACACAGGCATTCAATTACAACGGAAATACAAGGCAACCTTAATTGACTTATAAAAATCATATTCAAGCTAGCATTTGGAAACCACACAATTATATACACGTTTGTATGTCTTTATCTTTATATTATACAATATATGTATAAGATAATAATGCTAAGAATGACTTTAAAATGTGAAGGTTAAATCAATGTTATGCGGTTGTTAATATTCCAGTTAGAAAATTTAATATATTTCCATAAAATTATGTCGATACTTATTTGCGTACACACCATAATATATTTTAAAATTTGTTTTTATGAGTATTTTTTATTTAGATAAGCTCACTCACCATTTTGTCAAATTGTTGCGTGAACGCGAATCAAAATTCCAAATAATAATTAATAAAGTAAAAAGTGATCGACTTATCGATTATTAAAATCGTACATTTTTCTGGAAGAGATCGATTTTTTTATTACTTTATTAAGTAGATCGATAAGATACGATCGCAGGTAATCTTCAAATAATTAATTGATAAAATGCAACGTTTTACTGATATTTTGTCCATTTAAATATCATCGATTGCTACATCATCGATTGGTTGACAATAAACTTCTTTCCAAAAAATAATTATTTTGGAATGCGTTCTTGTTCTTAGCAGTACTAAATTAGTACAGAAAATAATTCTCATATTTACTACCCTAATCAAACTCAATAATATTCATATTAATAATAATTATAATGTCGATGTTGTAATATATTGTATGTAATCGATAAGTTTTAATGTAGTTACCTAGTGAAAACGCTTTGACGCAATACGCCATTGTTCTACACTGATATATTCTCCAACACTTTATTGGGAATAGTAAATAAAATATTCAATAATAATAAAATTGAAAACAGTTCAATTCTAGTTGGAATTTAGTTGTCTATTAAAGACATACGGTAAGACAACTAGCCAAAAACTGAGTATTGCTAAAAATGTAACAACAACTATGTCTTTTTTTCGTGTAGCATTGAACATAAGGTCACAAAGATGTCTACAGAGGAATTGCCAGATGACTTGGACAAACTAAAAATAACACAAAAACATGAATCGGTTAAATTGCGCGATAGAAATCCATTTTACACAAATTCCCCTAATTCTGCAACTTATAAGGAAATAATTCAAAACAGAAAACAGATTGTGCATAGCAAAATGCGTAGAAAAGGTCGAAAATGTATAAGCAATTTTAATGACTGCGAAGGCAAGCAAATAGATTCTTTACATGCTGAAGATAATTGTGATATTGTAAATCCTCTACGTTGTCTATCTGGAGTGCAAAAATTGCAGGTGAAAAAAAATAAAATGTCCGCACTTAAGTCGGGTTTATTGAGGGAACCCAGATTACGGATTGTGAACGACAATATATGTAAGAAATGTATATTTGGTACTCATATTAATCAATTGATTCCAGTAAATTCAGATGAAAAAAACAGCTCAAATGCGGAAGAATCTCAAAGTAATATTAACAATGAGTCCAGTCTAAATAATAGTTGCAGTTTTCGGGATCTTGTTGACGAACTTAATATTTTACTAGATGAATCAAAATCCAAAAAAAAATTGGACTGCAGTCTACCTATTTCCAATTCAAGTTTTTCAAAATGGCAAAAGGATCCGAAATGCTCGTCGAGGAGTACAGCCAACAAACGAGATCACAAAAATGATTATCAGGGGCCTAGTTATCGAGGTCGTACTAGCATTACTACGCCCCTATCGTGCTCCCAGGAGGCAAGCAACACTTCGCCCAACTCTAGGAATTGTGACGATGTAACTATAGTCGAGTTAGCCAGCTATTTTGACACAATGGTGCACATTCCCAAGAAAATGTCATCAATGGCTGAAATGATGTACATTTAAGGTCACTTTGAATCATATTTATGTATATATGTATCATATATTATTTAACTGGAAAATTGGCGTATAAAAACCCGATGAAAAGTAATTGATATTTTCAGAACAGAGGAAATTCTATTTAATTAAAAGAAAAGTTTATATGTACTGTTATTTCAATAAATCGGAAAACAACAATTTGTCGTCTATGTTATGACCAGACGAAAGAAATGTATTTTTTTCGTATTGTAGGTACAACAGTGGGCACAAATCCATACGATACAGCTAGATCAGGTCTGCAAATTTATTGTAGCAAGATATTTTTCCTGATTTGGACTCGGATAGTTATCTTTACTTGGAAAAATCTGCAGTAGTCTTCAACATCAAAGGCAATTTATTAAAATACGTATTATAAGTTTTACCACAAAATTATCAAAATAATTCTTTAAGAAACTGAAAATAATAAATTTATACGTAATGTACAATATTTCGGATAAGTTGAATTGTTATTTCTAATAGTATTTACATATTTAAAATTCTTTTCAATGCTCTAATTTTGATTAAAATTACTGGATATATAATTTTTAATTTAAATGAAATCCTTTTTCTTTCGTTGCTGTTAATAATCGTTCTCTCATTATCTCCTCAGACGGGTAGTCGGGAAGCTTTAGGTAATGAACACAGGTATTCACTGACGGGTAGCTTCCTTGTCCAGCGTCGACCTTTCTCACTATTGTAAGTCGAGGATGCAAATTGGCCAATCCTCCAGGTGGAAGGCTACTACATCCCGTAGTGAATTGCAAGAACGCCTTTCGCTCAGCTCCCGAGAAGCTCAATAACACGTTTACGAAACGTAAAAATCCAGGGCTAATAATACATAATAATCATTATCAATATTTCATAAAACTTTAAATTAAATCTGGGCTTACCTTTCTTTGGAATACCCTAATTTGGGTTCAGTGAACGCCATAAGATCTTCTCGATTCCACTGAGGATATTGTTCGCCGCATATCATCATGCGGGCTTCAGAAGGATTAAATGCTGCAAGTTTATTCAAAGGAAATACTTCGCAGAAACCGTCATGGAACGCTTGCATCTGTTTAGCAATTCCATCTTGCAACATAAAGTTGACAAGCAGCTCGCAATATTCTTCAAGGTTGTCTATGTTGACTTCAATGGCTGAGCCATTCGGTAAGAGGTCCGAATACGAGTACCCATAGACTGATGAACTAGGAAGGTAGGTAAACGTAAGGGCTAATTCATCCAATGAAACTTCAATATCGTTCTTAGTGCGGAGTTTTAGGTTTTCTATAAGTTGCTTCTTTTCTTCCAAGGATAAATTGCTGTCGGCATCGACTGCCTGCTTGCGCGCCAACAAATCTTGTAATTCGATTAAAAATTGATAGCGCGTTGGATCGATCTCCTTAAGATTTTCAATGTTAAGGATGCCGCTAAACCAATTAGACTGTGCATAGTCATCGCTCAAAAGATGTTCGTTTCGTGATAACATTCTATGATGGCAAAGCAATTGCAAAAACGATTTTGAGAGGGGCATATCAACGAGTCTCATATCCTGTAATACCTTGGCAATGAAGACTCCGAAGAACCAAAAATATTTAGACACCTGTTCACAAATCTCAGAGTTTTGTGGTAGGGGTGCTGGGAAGAGACCATGTTCGCGTCTATTAACGTAATAGCCAACCGGTTTCGGTGAGTCAGCCTCAGCATTAAAAGAAACTGATTCATCAATGGTTTCATTGTTCAACTCATCGTCACAGAGCCACATGCACAAATCGGAGCGCTGAATTTCTGCTGCAACTAAAGCGTAGAACTCAAGGGTCGGACCTAATCCGGTTCCTTCCTCATCTAAAAATTCAATCTCAAGCACAGACTTGCGATTACAGTGTGTTTTCATTACTTGAATGGCCCATTTGAGGAGATCTTGGTTGCGGGGAACCTTAACACGTTCATGTTTCAATCGTCCTACCCGGAAATCATGTTGGTCGTCACGACGTGGACTCATAATAGGGACTCTCTGCCGTTCCGTTGTTATATCACGTTGAGATTGCAAGCATACAATGCTACGGGATGCTCCAAAAGCGGTGCAATTGAAATACAATTGTCTTGTCTCGAACGGAAACAAAAATGGACAAGATTGATTTAGATCTTCACACCAGTTGGGTAGTGCATTGCTTGAAAGAACCAGAGGATCATGGATCTGTTGTTGTAATTTATTTGTTATTTTTTTGCTCATAAATATTTCCGGTGGTAAGATAGAGCTCTCCGATGTGATTGCCGTTTGATTCTTGCTGTCAATTTCAAATTGATTAAGTGCATTGATTTGAATAAGTAAATCTAGTACATCTTCAATGGAGCATAAGTTATTATCGCTTGTGTTCAATCTACCATGAACTGGAGAGTTAGGGGAAAGAGTAGATGCTCCACTTCTTGAGGAAACACCAGGTGTATTTTGACCTTCTTCTGATTCAATATAACTAGTGTCCTGGACTGTTGGAAATATTTCTCGATAAATGATTGTGTATGTGGGTTCCCACAACTTTCGGAATTTGTCGTTCCTGTTCAATTGGCTATTTTGAAGTATTTCCTGTACTGCCCGGAATATAGTCCACTCACTATTATCCAGGTCGATTTCAACATCAGGAACACCACCCAAACCGGGTCCACGTAACTTTAATCCAAGCATTGTTTGTTCCGTATTTACATGGGCACTTTGATGAAGGGTTTGCAAATCTGCCTCCGGGGCACATATCTCCAAATCAGAAGTTTGATTAACATTAGTTCGACCTGGCCTGGGATCAAAAGCTGGTATCAGTGCTGAAAATTGTCGTTTAAGGACAAATTCATCATCCCATGATTTACGCTTGCTAACACCTGCCAGTCTGTTTTCTAGAGACTCATCATCCATAAAAGTCAAGAGATTGCGTGATACCATAACTTGTAAGAGTGTATTTCCAACTTCTTCGTATTCATCCTCATTTTCTTCTTCATCGTTCTCTTCGTCCATATCGTCTTCATCTTCCATGTCACCCAACAGTGTTGGTGCTCTGCAGCTTTCCAAAAAGTCTTCTAAAGACACTTGCTCGCTATCGCTTGATGTGGAGGTAAGGCTCATTGTAAGGGTTGGATTAATAGAGGGTGTGGGCTGTTGGCAAACTTTCATATTTGTTGAATCGGAAGTAGTGTTTGCACCATTGTTAGACGAGAGACTGGGATAACTTTGTGCGGTGCTCAATAAACCTGAATGAAAATTACTGGACAAAGCAAGTTTTACTAGACTCGTTACCGAGTTCGGTCCTCTTGGGAAAAATGAATTCGCTGCGGCATTTTGGTTGCTATGTTCATTTTTGTTCGCATTTGCATTGTTTGTTTGATTTCCTTCATTGTTTGCTTCGTGCGATGTTCGGCGACGGGCAATTGCAGCAAATGTTTCCAGAAGGCCGGTATGTACAGTAGCTTCTGATGTTGAGGAAATTTCAGAGTTAGATGTAGTTGTTAGGTTCGGTACACTGATACTCATTTGATTTGAAACGGCCACATCATTTGAAGCTTGCGGATTCATAATATTTTCCAAGTCTCCTTGGAAAGATGAATTTGCAGCGTTCGCATCTGAACCAGAGGGATTTGGAGCTGGTATTGAAGGTTTAGTCGAGTCGTTGCTAACACCGGGTTGTACTATTACCGACACTTTTGAATTAACCTTAACTTCGGTTGGAATATTAGAGCGATGTACGTGCAACTCATCGACAGATAGTATATTATTTGTATTGTTACGTATCATATCGGCACCATCACGCACCACCTTATCAATGATATCGGTATTTTCTACTGGAAACTGTGAAAAACAGTGGGAGCCGTCAGAATTAGCTTGCTTCAAATTTATCAACAATCCTTTTGTAACATTATTAGCAGAATTGCTAGCATTCATCTTATTATTTTCTTCAATATGAGATACTTGTTTATCATCATTTGATACGACTACATCAGTTTCGCCAGGTTGAGAATCAGCAACAGGCTTGTCTATATTACTTTCCTTTGATATTTCAACAATTGAGAAGTTTTCCGAGATTGTAGCAAGGTCAGACACATTATTTGAGTTGATTGTAGACATTGAATTGTTAATTGTAGACAGATCTGCGATATGTTCTAATTCCCGAATCAAATGTGATGGAACATTTGGTTTAGTGGTTGAAGGTTGGTCCGAGCTGGTTTCAATGTATCTAGTTTGACATTCGCTAGTTGACGCCGCTTTTGACTGGTTGCCAGCGATGTGAGTCTTTGCTGAATTAAATACACTTTCCGCAATAGTCTCCACAGTTTGTTTCCAAGCTAGATTATCGGCTGATACCGTTTGATTAGAAGCATCTTCGGCGTTTTTGTTAATTTCAGTGGCTTCTGGGAGTGAAGGGGTGGAGCTGGATTTACGTGATGTAAGTACGTTTGTTTTTTCACTCTTTTTCGAAGAAATTTGATTGACCCCTTCGAATGCCGAAACGTTCTCCAAATTTGCCAATTTTAGGTCGTATTTACCTTCCGCACCCATTCTATATGAATTTCTCACACCATGATCCCATTTAACATCAATCCATCCATTATGTATTTCTCCTGTTATGGTTCCTTCACAAGAACCATCTTGACCATCCCAACGCCAGTCAACCCCACGTACAACGCGTGCACCACAAGTTATGTGTTTGAGCTGTGCGCGAATTTGACGCCGTTCGCGCCTTGTTTTAGCTTCAGCTTCTTTAATGGTCTTACCAATATCGTCACAAACGCCAATGACTCGACCGTAAATTTCGAATCCACTTAGACTCAAATAATGCGTTTGACCCGAAGCATTGCGACCATTTTGCTGGATTCTTATGTGCCTATATCCTTTTGTATCATCAGGTGGGCAAACAATTGGCCAAGTCGCAGTGCTTCCAGGCTCTGATAAACTTTTGTCATCCACATGAGTAATAAGCGTTGTCCAATTAACTGCATCCCTTGATGCTTGAAGAAGCCAATTTCTTAGTGCCGAACGACCATATCCACGAGCGTGACGCAGAGTGTAAGCAGTCGGTACAATATAGACGCCAAGATCAATTGTAAACCAGGCTTTCTTATTATCCTTAGTATGACAATTAAGTGAGATACTATCACGTGACAGTATGTCTTCTAATTTTCCATAGGGCAAAGTTTTCCCCTCTGAGCAAGTTACTTGAACAAGACCGTACTGTGAGGGGTTTACCCATTCACAAGTTTTTCCGTTAGATCCGATAAAATAAATTAATCCCTCTTCATCAAAATCAAAGCTATGAGTTAATGTAATTCCTTGCTTAAATTCACGCAATTTTTTCAAATAGAAAAAAGTGGAACGGTCAAGATCGTACCATTGCTTGGCAACCATTTTGAGCAAATACTTTGATAGTTGTCCCACTGTAGCTAAGGGTTCTATCTTTAACGTTCGGCCCGTTCGGTCAAAGAGTGTACTTTCACAAGGGGAACGCTCTAGCCTGAATCGGAGTCGTTTTTGAAGTATTTGAAGGCCATAGCTAGTCCCTGGAGCATCATATAAGTATACTGGAAGTTTTTCAGTACTCTCCAAAACGGACACAAGCTTTTGTATTAATATGCTTGCCGTGTTTTTCGCATTATATTTACTTGGTTCTACGCATTCTCCGAAAATACATTTTTTGAATATGTCAATGCGTTCTTTCAACATCTTGCTAGTTTTGCATCGTGGCAGATTATTTTCCCAATAGTTTACAGACAAAACTGCAACTAATGCCTGGACAAGGCCTGAGGAATGCATTTCATATGCACTCACCACACCATCTTCATGTATTAATTGTGATAGATTTGTCAGCGCCGTAAAGAGCATGTTTGACCAGCTGGTATTTCCACCAACACGTTGCTCTTCAATTGCTTGGTTGATTTTCTTTACGATACTGGTAAGTTTTGCCACAGCACCACGTGGAATTATTTGAGCGGATTTAAAGTATTTATTATAGATTTCGCGCGATAAGTTTCGAACTTGTATCTTTTGAACGTCTGTCTTAGACTTAATGCGTTTCTTCTTCTCCGTTGCCCATCCAGAAGCAAAATCTGCACCCAGTAAAGTTTCCGCTGTAAATGTGTGTTTTGTTCCTCTATTGCTTTCAAAGATAAAGCCCTGCAGATCATCTTGCAGTATGGTGACTTGGTGACCTTCAGTATTATGAATTTGTAACTGATTAGGTTTATGAGATTGTAGAACCCAATTTCCAACTACTAATCTTAGCACACAAACAGTCGGCAATATGGGCTGCGATGGTGTTCCAGGAATTATACTGGACCTAGCACGAACAAGTTTTTCGAGAAATTCGCCACGGTTTTCTGAAAAAATGTAAAAGTAAAGTATTTAGACCAAAATAAGTCGGTAAGGCTACAGTCGAGGGCGCCCGACAGTATTTTCGCCCAATTCCCAAAATCCATTATAAACGTGTAATCACATATATAATTTAAAATAAGAATTCTGCATAACTTATTCTACTACATATTGCTTACTCGTTTTTAAAAACTCGCGATTTGAAAAAAAAAATGTTGAAAATTCATAGGGCAGACGACCCTTACCCAAATTTCCAAAATATCGAAAAATGTAATAACATCCATTTTGCTATTTTTTCATGTAGAATCACTCTGGTTTTAAAAACATAAAGAAAATGTCATTCCGCTTGAAAATCGTTTGATTTTTAAGAAAGTTATGATCGATGTAAAATGAGGGTACCAGGCCTGTTGGTACATGTCTAATTTTTGAACCATTTCGACACGATTTTTGGGCCAAAATTATGTATCGTTTAAAATCGATTTAAATTATTGTTTACTACTAATTTTGACCTCCGCAATCGATTAAAATAAAAAACTTTCGATTTAAAAAGAAAAACATATTTTTTTCATAGGGGGACTTAAATTTAAAAAAATCTGAAAATTTTCAAAATATTATTTTGTATTTTTTAAATGTAGATCCACTGTGGTTTTAAAATAAACAAATTTTTCTTTTTTTAGAAAGTTATATCATGTAAATGAGGATCTGCCTGTTTGTGGTACATGTCTAATTTTTTTTCCCTTTTTAACAATTTTTTTGGGCCAAAATTAAGTATCTTTAAAATCGTTTAAAAAATTGTTTACTACTAATTTGGACCTCCCAAAAAATTAAAAAATAAAAATGCGTTAAAAAGAAAATTTTTTTTTCGAAAATTATGGTTTAAAATTATTATTTTGCTATTTTTTAAATGTAGATCCACTGTGGTTTTTAAAACATAAACAAAATGTCATTCCGCTTGAAAATCGCTTGATTTTTAAGAAAGTTATCATCGATGTAAAATGAGGATACTAGGCCTGTTGAGTGTGGTACATGTCTAATTTTTTGACCATTTCGACACGATTTTTGGGTCAAAATTAAGTATCGTTTAAAATCGATTTAAATTATTGTTTACTACTAATTTTGACCTCCGCAATCGATTAAAATAAAAAACTTGCGATTTAAAAAGAAATACAATTTTTTTTTCGAAAATTCATAGGGGGGACCCTTACAAAAATTTTCAAAATATCGAAAATTTTCAAAAATATTATTTTGCTATTTTTTAAATGTAGATCCACTGTGGTTTTTAAAACATAAACAAAATGTCATTCCGCTTGAAAATCGCTTGATTTTTAAGAAAGTTATCATCGATGTAAAATGAGGATACTAGGCCTGTTGAGTGTGGTACATGTCTAATTTTTTGACCATTTCGACACGATTTTTGGGTCAAAATTAAGTATCGTTTAAAATCGATTTAAATTATTGTTTACTACTAATTTTGACCTCCGCAATCGATTAAAATAAAAAACTTGCGATTTAAAAAGAAATACAATTTTTTTTTTCGAAAATTCATAGGGGGGACCCTTACAAAAATTTTCAAAATATCGAAAATTTTAAAAATATCCATTTTGCTATTTTTAAATGTAGAATCACTCAGGTTAAACAAATAACCACACTCATAATTTCAAACAGAGAATTCTGCATAATTTATTCTACAACATATATGTAGGTATCTTACTCGCTTATACTCACACAGGCACGCAAAAACATTTGATACATTTGATATAAACTTGATCCGCCTATGATATACAGAAACCTTCATTATTAACTTGGTGTATCTAGCTTTTTTATTAGCTGAGATCTGTTGTCTCAAACAAACAGACGGACATGACTCAAGCGACTCGACTAGTGATCCTGAGCAAGAATTTTCAATGGTCGAAGGTTTATACCAAGGATGTATGAAATGAATAACCATCAACTTTTTAAAATTTACTCCTTTACGACTGCTAGGAACCTAAGACGTTTGTATTAACATTATATATTTACCTGAGCTATCGTTTCCATTCTCTGGGCTTCCACTGGAGTACATTGTAGCTAACTTGCCATCAAGTATAAATCTAAACCAGCCATTCGATCCATTGGAAAGTTCTAAGGCTGCAGAGTCCGACCAAACATATAAACAATCGCGACCCCGACAAATGCTCCAATCGCGCCAGTGGTATGGCTTTCCTTGCAATATTTCTTTAGCATCTTCCATTGAATCAACTAATGGATAAATAAGTTATTAATAAGATCTTGTAAAACCAAAAATAATAGTTGTAAACTTGCCTGAAGTTGATCTAAGTGGAATACATAATGTTTGACTTCTTTGTGTTGAAGATAAATCTTGTGAGCTTGTCTTTAATTGTTTCAAGCTATTTTCCTCACTATTATCAGTTAGAGCTTGTACTTTTGAAAATACGCCCAATCTTGCAAAATTTTCGAGGAACTCCTCTTGTGTTTTACACATCAGTTCTTCAATAATATTTAAAATGATCAAATGACCATCTTCGTCATCCTATAAGACATAGTACATAATTATTAATACCAAGTGTAAGTGAGCAATAAACAATTAATAAGAGTAATAACAAGTTATAAATTGATTTTTACATAATTTCTATGTTTAAAGACTTTAAAAAGAAAAAAAATAATGCGTCTTACCTCACTGTCCAATACACTGGCGATGACTTCGGTTAGCAAGTTACCAACATTTTGAGAGGCCATTGATGTTGTGGCTTCATCGTATTTAGTGCAAATACTCTTAAGTACAGAAGGATGAGCGTACTGAATAATCTTTTTTATTAACCCCAAACTTGCTCTTCGCACACTACAGAGCATTGATCCTTGAAAAGTTCGACAAAGTATTGGTAAGAGTAATTTCAAATAAACGGGAGCCATTTCCGGATCACCACGTGGTTCGATTAATGTGTATGTTTGACCATCCTTGTATGTAAGCATTTGACCAGAAGACATCCACTCCCCAGGGGATTGCAAAATCATAGCAACTTCCCGATGGCCATCATCGGATCTCTCGCGTGCCTTGTCAAGAGGGGTTTTACCGTCTTCATCTCGTAAGTCTGGATAAGCTCCATATTTAAGCAATATCTTTGCGATTCCTGGACGGCCAAAGCAGGCTGCATAATGAAGGGATGAACTCCGCTGTCCTTTATTGACATCAGCACCTTTTTCACATAGATATTCAACCATCTCTAATGTACCAAATGCCGATGCCCAGTTCAAGAGGGTCTGCCCCACATCATCCATACAATTTACATCGACACCGCAAGTTTCGATTGCCTCTTGCAGAGCCTCTGTATCCTTTGATCGAATACAATCAATTAATTGACGATGTGTCCGATCGGTGCTGGAGTCATTTCGCTTTGGACGCGGAACTAATTGGCCTTGATTTGTGTTAACATTTCCCCGATTTAGTGCTTGGCGCCCTTCGAACAAAAGGAGAAGTAAGAGATCTGCAAATCGCATGCAGTCAAGAACGCAACGTTCATCTCCTTTTAAGCCTCTTTCAATTGCTTCCGGCAGCTGAGATCTTAATATATCTCGCGTTATAGCAGGGGATCCACGACACAATGTGGAAAGTAGAGAAATAGTTGTTGAAATAGATTGTGGTGAACGTGATGAATCACTTGACGACACTTTGCTGTTAGCGTTTGAAGTAATGTTCGCGGCATTACTAGCAGCTCCTGTAGTTACATTATCATTAACCTGGTCTGAAATAGGGCTTTGTGCTTGTGATTTGTATGAAGTTGAAGCATGGCTTGAGCCTCCCCCAGCATTTCCAAGGCGTTTGAGGAGCTCTGAAACTAAGCCGTACTCAGCTAAAGGCGCTGGATCTATCCACTTTCGTGTAAAACGATCTGCTACCGAAGCAAAGCATTTTAAGGCTCCATCCGATACCATTGGGTCTTCATGTTGTAACAACGTGCTTAAGCTTTCGACGCAGTTATTTATGCATGGGGAATTGGGTTCCACTTTGGTGCACAGACGCGAAACTACAGCCATACTTGAGTGCAATGTGTCCTTATGTACTTGAGATCCACTGTCTCTGATAAAAGACAAAACGCAGTTTAGGCCGCCGCCTTCAAACACTGCGCCAGCTTCTCTGGTGCAAATAAGTTCAAGCACTTTTATGCATTGTTCTGCAAGATCACGAGAAGTTCTTGACGAAAGGTCTGCAACAACTAAACGATTGCAAATTGCTTTGATTGCACCATCGATGGAAACAATTCTTCGTGTGCATTCCGCAGATACATCCAGGTAATAAGTGATTGCACGAGCGGTAACTTCAAGCACATTTTCAGGCGCAAGCTCGTCTAAAAATATTTTGCACAAGGCTGGCAAAAATGTACGAGGAGGACAACTAAAATAAAAACGTACAATTAGGACTTTCAAATAACGTATTGATTTTTTTCTAATCAAATATAAACCGAACGATTGTTAAATATATAGCTATGAAAAAAATAAAGGTATACATATACTAACCTCTCGAAACAACGATCTACATTATCTGACATCAAAAGCAGCATACATAATTGCTCCAAAGCAATCAATTGCATGTCTCTTTCATCTCCTTGTCCAATGGACAACCACTCCAGTAATGTTTCTGGATCTACGTCCCCCATCTGTAACAGAGAAAGTTTTCGTTACATTCAAATACAATAAGAACTTATTTTTCATTTATTCAACTTGTAATCTTTACTTACATTGTGTCCGTAATCCAATAATATATACTATTTGGGGTTCTCAATTCTGAAATTTATTCAAAACTTTATTAGTTAGTCAATATGTATGAATATATGTATATGCACATGCATAAGTGGATTCTTGTGCGGAAGGCGGATTTAATAATGACGAACATTATGTATTTTCTCTTCGCGTATTAAAGAATTCATGTGTAGCACGCACTATGCAATAAATGTATTAATAATATCAAAAACACCACAAACAAGAAAAATTTAATAATTTATTGAATCTAAGCTGAGTCCACGATGTACAAAAGAACTGCGCATTATTTTCTACTAAGAAACAACTTATATACATATGTACATAATTCTTGAAAAAATTAACTTTTATTACAGTATTATTTTACACCGTAAAACCTCTGATTGTAACACGTAATAACACTTTCATTCTTTGTATTAAAACACTATTAAAATTGTATTGGGCGATGGGTTAAGACCGACTTGGTTAGATCGATTAAATTCATCACTTAGTCAGATGTATGTATGTACTTGTACATATGAAAAAGACACCCTTTTGAAAGTATCACTGGTTTATAAAAACATGTATTTTCGTCAAGAAAAAACGTTTTTAAAAATTTGTTATACTCATATATGTGTATGTGTGCTTGGATATACATTTCAAAAATGTATGTAAACATTTATTGTGTGTGTCACTACTTACCCACACAAATTTGCTTTTAGATATGCAAGGAGATACTTAAATGTGCGTACTTGACAATTTCTTATGTAAAAAATTGATTGGAGTATAAATGAACTTAAACAATCAGAATACAATCGATTGCACATATACAAATATATATACATAAATGTATGCTCAAAAACTGCATAGTTACATGGCTATAAATTTTCTAACTACATATGTATGTCATGCGTGTTTGATAATTACCTCAAGCATTATATTTCCGCACTGAACATTTTCGACCAACATGTGTTCTTAAACCTTCACTTATATGCACATTTATCAATTTTTCATAAGTTATTTTATTTTAATTTTATAATTTACTATCGCCTAAACTTTAATGTCTATTGAAAACACATACAAACATATGCAAAATTCACATTTATAGATAGTGCAACATTAACTGTGTCGTAGGGTTGCTAATTTTTGGATCGATACGTGGTGAATGTTTAAGGGTACTCCTTTTTAATATGAATAATAGACAATACTTTTTTTTGGGAATAAGCTTAAATATACACATACATAAGACTCAAAGTAAGTAAATATTATTTATAAGGCATTTGCCAATAATTTATGCAAAGGCTTATCAAAAATCGTCCTAATTATATTCTAGCTCTCTGGTGTTGAATCCCAGCAAAAGAATATCAAAACTTTCAAAGTTAACGAAATAATCCCTCCGAATAAATCATCCTGCTATCTAGTAATTTTTTAAAATTGTATTTAAAATATATATGTTATTTAATAGTTATTATTCGTCAGTTCCTTAAAACCTATCGAAATGTAAATAAGCTATGAGCTGTTTGGAATATCGTTTATTTTACTCATTTCGATAAATGGGCGAATTAAAATATCGATATCTCATATTGTACATTTTTATCGTCTCTAAATTGTATTTTATTAGTTAGCTTTATTTTGAATATTAGATGTTGTATTTTTGCAATAGTTTCTAATGGAATCTTCTTTTGTCCATTCAAAATATGCGCTGGTATCGCGACAAGTAGATCTGATAACCAACTTAAACACAGAAACTCTTCCTTTAAACTTTGGTTACAGATTTAACGATACAAACACACACGTTAGCAAATATACAGCTGTTCCTGGAACATTAATAAAGATTATTGAAACTTTTGACACTATTGACAGCAAAAATTGCATTGTTCAGATAATTAATTTTAATAATGATAACAAACGTTCTTACATATGCAATACAAAAAATTTATTACGAGTTTCCGAGGATATTTGGCCCTATGTAATTAGTATTCAGAAGTTTGACCGCCGTTTGCGACTTGCGGCCAATAAAGAACAATGTCTGTGGTTACTTAGTTTAAAAGTAAATGACCTTATTGCTGTTCAATGTGATTTGCCTGAAAAGAGTAATGTGAGCTTTGATTGTATTATACGTTACATAGGTCCAATCCAGGAATTGAGTTCAGTTGGATATTATTTTGGACTGGAATTACTGGTGAGTACATAAGGTTTCAAATGCTGTATCTTTAAAGTTAATACTTTCCTGTACATTTCAGCACCTTAATAATGGACATTCTCCTCAAGAAAACGACATTCCATTTGCAATAAAGTATATTCAGTGTGATCCATCGTTATCAATATTTACTACGGCAGATCGGGTGACTCCCATTCAAAGCGAAGTGAGTCATAGAGCTATTGCTAAGAAATTTTTTAACGATGCAATTGAACGTGTAAATACAACCATTGTTCCCGCTGTATTAAACGTTTTCGATCAACAAGGTGATAAAAAGTACAAGACACAACAGGGCACAAGTCAGTTTTATGTTGCTAGCTCCGTACCAAATCAGAAAACAAATGATCTCGAAACAGTAAATTCTGCAAAATCCATTCAAAACATTCCTCTATCTACGGAAAACAAGGCTACAAGTCATATTATTGAAACAAATACGGATCCTTTCCAAAAAAATACACTTCTTGACGGTAAAAAAAATATATCTTCTACAATGAACAATAAAAACAAAGAAATTATTGTCATAAACAAGGGCGATATTGAGGAGTCCACAAAAAATGAACATAATGTGGTCGTTGTTAATAATCCTCAAGAAAACGTAGATTTAGCAGAACTGTTGGGATCAAACTGGCCAAAAAATGCTGGCGGAGCGGCATTAATGTTAAATGGAACACAAATAACTGCCAAATCGAAAGACAATATGTTCGAAAAAAGGGATCCATCTGAAGCCGCACAAACTACTGAAATTCAATCAGTTAGTAATCATGGTAAGAAATAAAAGTTACATATGTAAGTGTTTGGGCTTTTGCTGAAAGGCACTATCATTTCGTTCCAAGCATTTAAAATATAGAGAAATGCATTTTGTCTCGCGTACCAATTATGAAATCAACAAATTTTGTTAATATTTCAGAAAATAGGATTTTATTATAGTTTAGTTGACTTGCTAATTGTGTTTTTATACCGCAAAATTGCAAACGATTGCGGATTTCATATCACAATTAACTATTGTACATATGGGTATATTTTCTTGTTCATGGTGTAAATAATCATTTTGAAAGAGAACATACAATATATGCTTACAGAGATAGATATGTGTGTATGTAGATATATACATCATTCATCAGCTTATAGTCGGAGTATTTTTCAGTTGCATTCGTTAACAAAATATCAAGAACTATTTTTAAATGACTCACACAAGTAAATTTGTACATATGTATATACTCACACGAACATATGCTCGCGATAAAATTAAACATGTCGCGTACTTTCGCAGTATTTCATTTCTTTTACAAACTTACGGAATAGTTTTGTCTTCCGATCTTTACAAACATATTTTATATTTAAATAACAAAACAACTTTCTAAAATCACAATATAATTAATACATATATCAAAATTTGTACACGCTTAAATTTATATGTATTTATAAAATAATGTATAACATTCCGCTGAGTGTTTTAGAATTTAGTAAACTAGAATCAAATTATTTTGAAGGTAATCATAAAATAATGTCAGCTTTAAAAGACACTATTATTAATGTTTTGTTTGTTACTAGATGTAAATAACTTTAATTACCGGGAGTTACATGAAATACCAGGAACCAAACTAACAACTGGTTCAATGGTTGAAGTGTCTGATTCTGAAATATGTTCAGACCTATATGGTGTGATCCGTTGGATTGGCATACCTCCTGATTCGTCAAATGTTATTGTCGGAATAGAAGTTGAAGATGACCAAAACCTGCGTGGTCTTTCGATGTCTGATGGAACATATAATGGAACTCGGTAAGTTGCAAATTCAACCAAAACCTGATTACAATAAATGAAAAATTCTAACAGTTTGTTTCAGTGCCGGGAAGGTGGAGCAATTTTTGTACCATCCAATAGGTGTGCAAATGACAAAAGATTTGCTGACATTGAGGGAAATCATTCAGCATCATGTGATAAAAATGCTATAAAATTCGGACATGTGAAATGTCCTTTAGTTTTTGGAGCAGTGGCGCCGTTGAGTAAGTTTTATATTCACAATGAGACTGAATTTTTTTACAAATATTCATACGAAATGCTTGCATAGTTTACTAAATTCGCATTCGTTTTTTTAGGAATTCACAATACTGATGAACTTGAAGAAATATGCGGAAAATTTAAAGGCATACAGGGACACCACAACTCCTGCTATTTGGATGCAACATTATTTTCTATGTTTACTTTCACAAGTGTATTCGATTCAATACTGTATAGAAAACCCGATTCGCAGGTAAGGTAGTTTTTGTATAATAAACATACGTGTTATTTATTTTTCAATATTTTATAAGGATATTGCACAATACAGCGAAGTTCAAAACGTTTTGCGAAATGAGATAGTGAACCCTTTGCGTAAGCATGTGTTTGTTCGTGCCGATCGCGTTATGAAACTGCGTAAGTTATTGGATCAACTGAGCTCGGTTAGTGGCCTGACCAGTGAAGAGAAAGATCCCGAAGAGGTTCTCAACAGTTTGCTGTCGCAAATAATGCGAGTGGAACCTTTTCTAAAAGTACTTGGCGTTATTACGAATACTTTCTTGTGCAATTTGGTAACCTATTTTTAATTTAATAGTTGAGCTCTGGGCAGGATTCTTATTTTTATCAACTTTTTGTGGAGAAAGATGAGCGACTAACATTTCCGACAGTGCAGCAGCTTTTTGAACAAAGTTTTCATTCGTCCGATATAAAGCTTAAAGAAGTTCCTTCCTGTCTCATAATTCAAATGCCACGCTTTGGTAAAAGCTTCAAAATGTATCCACGAATTTTGCCATCTCAAGTGTTGGATGTGACAAATATTATTGAAGACTGTAAGCTGATAATGAACCACAAATGAGATCAAGATATATTCTAACATTTATTGTTTAGCACCTCGTCAATGTTCTGTTTGTGGAAAATTAGCTGAATTCGAATGTCGCGAGTGCTTTGGATGTCTGCAAGCAGGAGCTGGACTTGATTGTACAGCATACTGTCAACAATGTCTAAAGACTGTTCACAGTCACCCAAAAAGGTAGAGCACTCGGATTTTTAAAGACAGATACTTTTTCTAAAACATCTAAAATCTTTCAAAATTTGTATAGAAAAAATCATGTTTCAAACCCTATAATTGTACCGAAGGATTTCAAAACAATTGCCGATCATAATATGACGTTACCTAGACTCTATATGGAGCTATTCGCAGTTGTCTGCATTGAAACATCACATTATGTAGCATTTGTAAAAACAGGTTCTGGACCGGATGCTCCCTGGTGTTTTTTCGATTCCATGGCTGATAGAAAAGGTAATTTATTCGTATGTCATCCCCCGCAAATAATTGTATATACATTATTATTTTCAATATTGTACAGGTGAAAAGAATGGATATAATATACCTGAAATGATATCTGTTCCGGAGTTACCGCAGTGGTTATCAGACGAAGGCTCTCGTGTTATTATTGAAAAATCTATCAAGGACAAAGTCTTACCTGAACATGCCAAGCGTCTGTTTTGTGATGCTTATATGTGCATGTACCAAAGCACGGATGTTATGATGTACCACTAACAAATCGTTAACATAATCTCTTGATTCTATAAAAAGTTGTCTGCTTCTCCCGCAGGAAAAATTTATAATGGAGGAATAGCAGGAGTAACAAATATATTTTTCTAATAAAGAAACTTAATTTGATGAAGCAGTGCAATAAAGAATTGCTAGAACAAAATCAACTTTTTTCCTTGCAATAATTAAAAAAAAATGTAGCAATGAAATTATCATTGCAAGATAACTATTTATTTTTAAAATAAAAGGAATGCAGACAACTGCAATTTCCAACTAGAGAACACAACCTTTACTTATTAGTTGAACCGACTTTACATTTACGCAATTGCATTTTGAGAACTGTAGGTTAACGTCGTCAATTCTTTATTAATTGAAAAAATATAACCTTCCGCATGTCAGTTGATGGAGTCAATATCCCCCATATGTTACTTTATTTAATTAAACAGAGTTAGTATTTATACAAACTTTACTTTATTTGTAACAAATTTGTTTCTTATATGGTTTTGAATAAAATATTTGATTAATGATGTTACCTTTAAACGTATGTTTATATTTAACTCAGAATTTTATGTTTTGAAGAATAGCTATATTTTGTTGCTCTGAATTTATAGTGTATACTAACAGTAAATAAAAATCACTCTTAAATTTAGGTATATGTATGTATACGTAAGAGCATAGTGAAAATATAGTCCAAAGACTTTATCTAGGTTAGTACAAATCTTCTTCCATAGAAAAATCAGATGTTTCCCCAGCATAAAGCGAGCTGCAAAGATTAATCTTTTAGTCAATATGTACAATTTGTATTTATGAGAAATATCATACTTTACGGCTCGGCTGGTGAAGAACACAATGCGTTTTAACCTTTTGTTGTAGAAAAAATAGTTAAAAGCCCACAAACAACCAGGTTCTCCAAATGGGTCGGAGCTTAAGTCCGGGTTATAGCTGTATATGTCGCATTCCGATAAGTTTACTTCGTCGTCAACAGCAGACCATAATGGCTGCCTTAAGGCTTGATATTGCTCCCCAGCTAAGGCCGACAAATTTGAATGAACTGAATTCATAACCCATTGTAAAGAAGGCTCCTTGCTAAATTCATGAGACTAAATAATAGACACAATTATTATAAGTATAATATGAAACAATTGACAACTGATTGGGGATTTCATACCTTTGCATCAGAAAAATCATAATCAGGTTCAAATGAAGCATTCAAAGTTGCAATTAAATAGAAAAGAGTTTTGCGAGAGATGGTATCGCACAGTATTACACCCTCATCCCCAGATTGACTGTTATTGCGATGAAAGTTGGGCGAAATATCCGACAAAGTTTGCGGAGGAGATAAGGCCTGAAGATCATGACCGTGAGTCTCTGCTGTAAATCGTTTATATAACACCTTTTCGGCGGCAACCATTTTACTGCACAAAAAATAAAGACATACATATAATTTAAGTTGCTTTATAAGTTTTCAGATAAATTTCATACCATGAGTAGCTTTCGATGCGTCCACAAATGGTAATGCCACTCGTCTGTATTGACAGAGCATTATTGATGGCCTCAAAACGAGAGCTCTCGAGTAGCTTCATAATTAGCTTTGTCTTCTTGGCCGCAAGTAAAAACTCAAAGTGCACTATTGATCTTGTAATAAAAGTGGGCTGGACAACCAGAACTTGGAGAAATCTCGTGATGAGGCGCGAGAAATTTATATTTGGGATTCTTCCAAAATGTTAACGGCGCCAAAGTTTGGTCAAATTGCGTATTAACGTCTTATTGATATTGCTGGCGTCGTCTTGATGCTTCTCGTTTGATGTGATCTCGTTGCTTGCATTGCCCAGAAAGGAATCGTTTGAAGGAATTTAAAGTTCTTATACATGGTACTCGGATGAACTGCTATTCTCTTTCGGACTGCTTCTCTTTTGTCGATGGTGTTATATATTTGTTGTATTCTGCACTGCTTCATTAACATTACACTTTTACGAAGAATTTGTGATATTATATAAATTTATGGTAAAAATTATCACTTGCACTGGTATTGGCGACGCACTGCAGCCGTTTTTCTTGTTATGCTATGTACTTGTTATATAACTTGGTATCTTTATTTTATTTCTGTATACACATAGACGTGTTTTTAAATGTGTGAGTTTTGTGTATTTATTTGTATTTTAAATATATTTATGAACTTGAATTGTTTTTATTCAAACGCACATACATACATAACAGACGCAGCTGTGTTTGTGTATACAACGAGAGAATAATAATGTGTGTGTGTGTGTGCACAATGACTTTGTATCAAGGAATACGCAGAAAATGGCGTCAAATATTCTGCGTATAGCGTCGTTTTGTTTTCTCCCAAAACTGATAATGTGTATCAGTTATTTACAGCTCGTAACACTCCTTTTATAAATGTTCAGAATAAATTAGTCGATACATTTTTATATATATTGGATTAACCGTATTCACATTGAGATCATATATATATATATATTTGTTAAGCAGATTGACGCCACCAAATTACGGAATATATTCGCGACTTTATATACTTTTCACGTTTTCTATTATATTATTTTCGTGATATATTGATATAAATCACACATCAATTTTTAACTCACTAGCTATTCTTTCAATAATAAATATTAGAGCTGGAATAAGATTCGATTTTTGAACGAGATAATCGATTATTTTAGCTTAAATCAAATTTCGATTTATTCTGTCAAGAATCGATGTTATAAATACATTATGAAATATGGTCCCATTTTGCAGAGGTGCGCGAAGTTTCTACTAGCAAACCTGTTGTGGTAAAGTGCGATCATCAACTGAGTACCGCGAACAAACGCACAAACTCTTCGAGACGTTACGCTCTCAACTACGCTCATTTATGTACGTACGACTAGCACACGAGTGCGCTTAGTTCTCATTTATGTACGTTCGACCAGTACACGAGTGCGTTTCGCTCTCGTTCGTTAATGCTGTGGTCACACTCGAGCTCACTTACGCTATGCGTGCGTTGATTGCACAGCATTATCATTTTGTGTGTGTCCGCTCTAATGCAATGTCAATCCAATGAAATAGATAAAGGAATTTATATTTACAAGCTTATGTTTCCATACTCAATATAAATTATAAATGAATTTCAAGGTTAATGTTCGCTAAACTATATATTTTATGATAATACTAATACTGCTTTATTTTAATATCGGTAGTTTTAAAAAAAATATATATTTTTGATATATAAATAATATTTTGGGTTGCTTGTAAGATCGACTGAAATTAATACATCTGCGGGAATAAATAATATTGAATTTGGAAATGCATTATCAGGTAATATAATATATATCATATTATGAGATATATTTTCAAAATAATCGATATGGGCTTAAATGTTTGTACTCATGTGTCACAATATCGCCTTCATTTGTATTATGCTAGATAAATGTAGTAGGCATTGACATATCTTATATATATATGAAAATACTATGTAACGGTAAACCTAAACAAATAAGAGGTTTAATTTAAGAATATATATATATATATATATATAATTTCGTTTAATAACTATAAAACACATTTTTTATTACAATTATTCGATTTTTTCTGCAGTCGATTATGTTTCTAAAACCGTTATATTGCACATCCCTAATATATATGTACATATTAATGAATCGCAACTGTGTAGATGAATAAAATAAAAAAAAATTGTCAGGCATATTAGGCTCAATACAATTATTAGCGATTAGTGATTTAATGTGTTTACTGTGTTGAATTCAATTTGTCTATCTCTAAAAGTTCATCAACGTAGACAAACGCAATTGAAACGCTACGGGTGTTTTCCCTTGATAGTAGTATACATATACAATATTAAATATTTTTACTTAATGTAAATTCAAGTAACTGTCTTACAAGTTTTAATTCCTTTGTTAATATTTTTTTTTTTAAGTTTAGTGTGATTAAAGAATAACGGTCATTCGTTTTTATATTTTAGACAATTGTGCACATAGAATGGCGGAGGGAAATGCAGTTGGTGCTGAGGGTGCTGTTGGTTTGGCTGCCCCACATCCTAATGCTGAAGTTATACGGGGGCAAATATTTGAAGTCGGCCCAAGGTATAGGAAGTTGACATATATTGGTGAAGGCGCATATGGCATGGTGGTGTGAGTATTTCTTTGACATTTTATTTTCCGAGTCATTGGAATTATGTAGAGAATATTTAACTAAAAAGATTATATATAAATATATGCAAAAAATAACTTTCATTCAAATAAAATAAAAAAACAATTCATAAGAAATTAAGCAAGTGTACTTGTTTGAAATAAGATCTTACGCACAACTGAACGGATGATGCCTTTATTTGTATGTATGCGAATAATTTGTGGTGTCAAAAAAACAACCAATTAATTCATTGCTTCATTCAAGAGAAGAACTTATCAAAATCGAAATCCTTCTATTTCAGATCTGCTGATGATACATTAACAAACCAAAGAGTTGCTATTAAAAAAATTTCTCCTTTTGAACACCAAACCTATTGTCAACGAACTTTAAGGGAAATAACTATTCTCACAAGATTTAAACACGAAAACGTAATTAATTAAAACTATATATCCAACCATGTGTTTACTTATATTTATATTTTCTGAAGATCATTGATATTCGAGATATCTTGCGGGTTGATAGCATAGAACAAATGAGGGATGTATATATTGTACAGTGCTTAATGGAGACTGATCTTTATAAACTACTTAAAACGCAGGTATTAATTCAAATAAACTTTTAAATTCTTTCAATATATAGTTATTCAAATAAACTATGAAGTGTTTCTAATTCAACATTTTCTTTTTACAGAGGCTTAGTAATGATCATATCTGCTACTTTTTGTATCAGATATTGCGAGGTCTGAAGTATATCCATTCGGCAAACGTTTTACATCGAGATCTTAAACCAAGTAATCTGTTGCTGAATAAGACATGCGATTTAAAAGTAAGTTGAAAGTCCCCTTCTTATTTATGATTTAATATTTAACTTTAATTAAGTCAATTGGTTCTCCCACTATATAAGCGGTTCTTAAATTGGTTTCGTTTGCTATGAGAATATAATTAACATTAATTTTTTTTTATAGATTTGTGACTTCGGATTGGCGAGAATCGCCGACCCTGAGCACGACCACACTGGTTTTCTCACCGAATATGTAGCAACAAGATGGTACAGAGCACCAGAAATAATGCTTAATTCGAAAGGATATACTAAATCAATTGACATTTGGTCTGTTGGATGCATTTTAGCCGAAATGTTAAGCAACAGACCAATATTTCCTGGAAAACATTACTTGGATCAACTTAACCACATTCTTGGAGTGCTAGGATCGCCATCCCAAGAAGATTTGGAGTGTATTATTAACGAAAAGGTATTATGTCAGCAGTATAATTTAAAAAGTTCGGCATTAATTTATAATTTTATTGTTATCTTAGGCACGAAATTATTTAGAATCATTGCCTTTTAAACCAAATGTGCCATGGTCAAGGCTTTTCCCAAATGCAGACGCTTTGGCCTTAGATTTGCTTGGTAAAATGTTGACGTTTAACCCGCACAAACGAATTCCAGTTGAAGAAGCGCTTGCACATCCATACTTAGAACAGTATTACGATCCTGGCGATGAGGTACAACTAAAATAACAATCTTTTAAATACATTGTCGTTTTGTAATTAGGCCTTTTTAAATTAATGGAATTTCCTGTTCTTATAGCCCGTTGCCGATGTACCATTTCGTATTAACATGGAAAATGATGATATATCTCGTGATGCTTTAAAGGCATTAATATTTGAAGAAACATTGAAATTTAAAGAACGACAACCAGAACAGGCGCTTTAAAATAATTAAAAACAAAATAAAATAACTCACATTTTAAACTATTGGTTTTATTTTAAATTATATGTATTATATTCTTCTCATTTATTATCACTTACACTGCTTTATCTTAAATGTTTATAAGTTTTGATCGAAACGACATACCGTACATACACATGTACATATATACAATTTATAAATGTATGCATAAAATATGGTGGCAATTGTCTGTTTTTATTGTTGGTAAATCAAAATACCCAATGCACTCGCATACACTTATGTATATTCTTATGATTGTATGTGTTGTGTGTATTTTTATAAAACAAAATGTACCTTACGCATTTACTACATGTTCTCACATAAGAAAACTTTAGTTTTACTAATCAATTTTCTTTATTTTTTAATTTCAAGTTTAAGTATAAAAATACATTTAACTTGTTCTACCGTAAAGGAAAATTTACATCCTAGATATAAGAAGTTAGTCTGTATCGGAAAAACAAATGTTGAACAATGTCTATGTTGCTGTTAATTATACATATGTTTCATCAAAATTTACTAAATACGTACATGCATATAAATATACATAGGTTGGTCAAGTCTTAGGAGTGGCTCATAATAAGCATATATACAACCTATCATTATTTTATCACATTACATATTATCATAAACATCACGAAAATACGAATGACTTTCCTCGGCATGCCGAAGATTATATATTATCCTTGCAGTTATCATAATGAACATTAATTTTGTAACCTGAAATATGTTATAATAAGTAACTTTAAGTCCGATCTTTGCCAATTTGTGGTAAACTAACTACTGCCCGCAAATAATCAAAAGTAACTAGTCCTCGGTACGATGTTCAACAGATTATACTCACAAAGTCAAATCTCTGCAAGGATATACATATAAATAGAGACACTTTTCTAAACATATTGGAGAATTTAATGAATTTAAAAAATTTTATAGATGTATATTTATCGATTTAAAAATAGTATAAACTTAAATGGAGAGCAACGTACATTCTCACATTGAAATATAATATATAAACAATTCAGGAATGTGTTACAGTTGCAGCGCGTTCGCTGTTAATATATTCAAAACTCGATCTCAGATCTCTGCATAAGCTTAAAAAAATATGGTGAAAACTTTTTTTAACAGTATAAGTACTGTTTATTATCCGGTACTATAAAATAACGACGGGACATATTATTGTAAAAATTAAAAGATTTAACGTGTGGGATCATCAGATATGCAGGAATCATGATTCTAAATTTATTTGTATCTTATATAATAAATACTTATTTTATTACACTTCCTTGCTATATATTTGTGCATAAATATACATATGTAGAACAAACTAAAATATCTTCCGTATTAATTCACCAATGTCTTTTTGAAATCTACAATTTAATTAAACAAAACATAAATAGCTAAATGGTATTGCTAATTGTAATTTAAATATTGTGCAGATGTAAATTTTTTCTGAATTTTCAACGAAACTTGTTTAAACTGTTCTTAGGCATTTTCTGTGTGTAATAAAGAATAGCATATATGTATGTGCCAAATTATTTCAAATCAAAATAGTGACAGTCAAATAAGATGTACGATTGGTATCAATATATAAATGGTATCATATTATATATACTGTGTGTTTATTTTTAATTGTTATACAAAAATAAAAACATATTCAGTATTCTATTTCTACGTCTACGCTTATCTTGAGTGTGTACATTTTAATCAAGAGTCATTATAATTTCAACTTACATGTATTTTAAAGATAAAGTTTTTAAATTTAATATGAGAGACGATGTCGGTTTGGCCGCATAAAGATTTGAACAAATAATAATTCCAGATGTCATTCAAGAAAATGAAATAATATGTAACTAAAATCCAATCAAAATGAGTGAAGAGTATTGAACAGCGAGAGCGCTTGAAAAAAATCATACCCTAATTGTTTTAATTAATCTTCATGTTGTTAATAATACCTACAACTAAGTTCAAATTTTGAAAATTTAAAATCTACTTATTCCACAAAGTACATTAAATATAATATATAAATGGCATACATGTTCAATTATATCTTATTAGACCAGAGTTTTGACTATGTATGCAGCAGTGGTTATGGAGTGGTGAAAGGGCAGTAAACAAAACACATTTTTTTATTTTGTTTAGTTCCATTCCATGCAATAAGCATAATTTTATTTTTTATTCCTTCAAGAAGTTAACAATTTTAGTAAAGAAAGCTTTTTTATCTGGATAATCGTTAGTAAGGGTCTGAACCACAACCATGAGACAATCGTTAATTTCAATTTGATTATCCAATTGTTGCTGGAGTGTAGTTTCTGATCGAACTTTCTTTGTCATTCCTGGAGTCATGCTAAGCTTTCTGAATGCTTTCCCGCGATTTTGTTTGAGAATGATCTGTTCTAAATTGTTATGTTTCATGAGCATAGCCTCATCGATTTGCGTTCTTATTTTGAGGTCTTTGGCTTCAACTTCCTGAAGATCACTTTGAAGTCTTCGAATAATGTATCTCATACGCTCAAGATTTAAAACCATGTCGGGTAAACGCTTTTCGGTAAGAAATACTATTTCATTTTGAATTATCTTCGTTTTATTGCGTGTTTCTTCGATTTTTACGTAACTCTGAGATGTGTTTTTATATTTTTTTTTTTTTGCATCCACATGTTCCTGGATTGTCGCACTCACAAAGATTTGTTCACGATGCATCACGCAATGCTCCAAGTCTTGCACGAGCTTTTCCTGTGCTCGTTTAAGTTGATTGTAACGAATAGTCATGCGATGAATTTCTATTTTCATAGCGCCAATTTCGCCATTTAATGATTTCTCTGTCTTGGACCAATCAATTGTCTCCTCGATTAGTTTATGTTTTGTCTCCCACGATAATGCCTCTCTGTGCTTATCTAACACCAAATCCTTATGCAATTCTATTTCATTTTGCAAATCATTAATATCTTTTTCCAATTTTAATGTTTCCTGTTCAGTTTCCTAAATAAGATAAGAAAAACGTAAAATCGATAGAAAAGAAGGAAATCTATTCCCGATCACTTACTCTAAGCCTTCCGCTGAGTTCGGCCTGCTCGTGCTCATATGCACTCTCTTCAATGCTGTGACTCTTTCGCTTTGTGTATATCTTTTCGTTAAGCAGCTCTAGTTTTGAAGTGAATTTCTGTATATCCAGTTTAAGATCTCTTGCCTTGTTTTCAGATATCTCTAGCTGTTGGTCCACTTTCAGAGATTTTTGCTTTATGATTGACAGCTCTAAAAAGATGACGTAAGTTATCATTAAAGGATTATAATATAATAAACGATAATACTCACGTTTCCGAGTCACTTGAATTTCATATACCTGAGCATTTCTTTTGTGGGTCAAGTTGACATAATGATTTTGTAGCATTATCCAAAACTGTTGGTGTTCTCTTATTTGATACTCGCCTTGCTGAATTTGCTTTTCGATTTGTTTTATCTTAAATAGACAGGGACTAAAGTAAGATGGAAATGAAGGTAAACAATGAGAAATTTACCTTCATTTCGGTAGGGTTGCCACCTTCTCCGTGATAGGCATTTTGAATTTCTTCTGCTAGACTGTTAAGCTTCTCAAATCGTTGCATTTTTATTTCAATTTGGGAATGAATACGTTTTAAACTATCTTCTAAACTATTTGATTTGGCTTCGGCTTTGTCAAGACTTTCTTGAATTTCGTCATTTTTCTTTTTGGTTTTGAAGAAAACGTTGCGAAGTTTCTCCACATCAAGCATAGCCTGCGCCAATTGATTTTGAACTTTCGCTAACGAACAGTCGACGTTTCGACGCTGCTCTTGTGCATTATTCAATAGTTTTAAGCGATAAGCACTAGCCTTGTCGGTAATAAGCTGTTCCTGAGCTAGTTTCAAAATTGCTTCTTCAGTTTTGAATTTCCTTTGATAGTTTTTATCGATATTGAAATCAAGTCGCCGAATTTCTGACATTAATTTCGATCCCTCTCGCGTTGCTTCTTGTAAATCGGCTTCAGTTTGCGCCAAAAAGTCAGGGAATTCATCTAGCTTTGCCTGTAGTCCCATGAGTGTATCCATTTCTCGTTGACCTGAAAGTTATCGTAACTTATATGGCAAAGAGTCTTATAATAATTACTGCTTGCGACTCACAATCACGACTAAGGACATTCATTTCATCTGCCATTCGTTGTCGAAACGCTTCCAACTTTTTGTTAAGCTCCATTTCTCGAGAGATTTGCTTTTTAACTGCATCGATTCCATTCGAATTAAGTTTTATCTCTTCTCGTAGTTTTCTAAAAAAAAATATACGCTAGTTCGCAGTATTGATTGTTAATATGAAAGTACCTACCGAATATTGTCCTGAATTTGAAATAGGATTTTATCTCTTGCCTGAATGGCGATAATAACTTCACTCCAGGCCTGCACTAGCCGCTTATGTTCGTTTTGCAGAGCTTCCAAATCTGTGTTGGCGTCTGCAATACTCATATTGAGTACATTTACAACCTCCTTAATTGCAGCACCGTCTTCAATTATTGACTCAAGCTCGGCCTCCTTCTTTTTGACTTCCATTTCAAGTCGATAAAAAAGTATATCCGATTTTCGCTTTTCCTCGGATAACTGCTTTTGCAACTGTGCATCCCTGCTAACGATGCGTTTGGCATTCTTAACTTCATCTTCAACTTCGAAGGCCCATTGTTTGATATTGCTGCGCAAGCTTTGCAGGTCTTCTAATTCCATCATGCGAGTGTGATAAAGCATTTTTTGCGTTCTTGTCAATTTTATTTTGTCATCGTACTCTTTCTTTAGTACTTCTACAGCAGATTCTTCTATTTGTCGTTTTTCAATATGCTCATCGATTTGAGCTGATATTTCTTTGATTTGAAACTCTTGATATTCAATCTTTTTTTGCATTTCATATAATGCCAAACCCTGCTGTTCTCGCCGTTCTTCCTTTTCTTTAACATTATGTTTTATTTCAGTTATCTCACTTTCTAACTTATTTCTGGTACGCAAAAGGTGCTCCCTTAATGACAGTTGGAATCTACGCAAGAGAGGATGATCGGGTGGAAGGATTCCCATTTGTTCAGGTTCCAACTCCGGTTCGCGAACAGGCTCTGGAATATTTGCGAAATCGCAGGATTCTAAATCTTCGACATCAACCATTTTGAAAAGAATCTGTTTTTACGAGCAAAATATACTAGTATATATTTGTAGATCAATTTGAGTTAAACTGTATTAATATTGAGTTCGGTAGAACTTGACAAAATTAACAAACGCATGTTCCGTTGCTATGGTATTCAATGTTTCCATGAAAACACATAGAAACAATTGACATATGTTTTATATCATTCACATAATTCAATTCAATTAAAACCCATTTTGAAATATGTGATCTTGTTTGCTGGTATAAACGATCAAAGTGTATCCAGCATAGTATGATAAATGTGACAATATTTGGAATCATCGATTATTTTATTAGTATCGATAGGTAAATGCAAGTAAATATGCAAGTATCGATGATTGATGTTTAAATGCTGTTTCGAACCCGCGCATGCGCATTAAACTGTTCCTCTTTTTACTCTGCAACTATTGCGTTCATAATCAGTAGTATTTATAAAAAATAGCTGACAAAATAAATTTTACTTTCATTGAATAATTTAATGTTTATTTAATGAAATACAAATATTCAATAAAAACCTTTAATCAGGTATGTATATTAATATTTATTACATTTCTAAAGATTTGGTGAATATATGTATGCTTAGCTATGAAAAGAAATGTTCATATATCCTATATGTATCGCAAAAATTATTCTTACCATATCGTAATGTCACAAATTTCAACAGATTGGAGTAAAAATACGAAAAATGTTTATTTTCTTTAAACACTTGCAAAAAACGACAAGAAAGAAAACAATGAGAATTCTAAATTGTAAACTCTGGAATAAATTCCATTCACACACACACAGACACACACACGCAGTGTAGCTGGCTGCTCTTCCTTCAATTTATTTTTTTTAATTGGATTGATATCTGACTCGCAATAAGAGTTGATAAAAAAAAAATTCGGAAGAATTCCGTGAATGTCTGTTTCACAATCAACAAAACTTTTGTAAATAATTATTCCTATTTATTGTTTTGTTTTTTTTTTTTTTCTAGTAAACCTTTAAACTATGGATAACATGGGTATCTCAACAGAGCCAAGTTTTCTCGAAGTCGAACTACCGCAGACTTTGCTTGAGTCTCCATCTGTATCTAATTTTCTGCCAGATGAGGAGGCCTCCATTTGTCCCCTGCTCTCGAGCAACGGTGGCCCAGTACTATCCCACCCATTAAGCCAAACCATTGCAGCAGGCGACTTCAGCTCATCACAGATCAACAGCGAAGATTGCAAGGCGGAGACAAGCTCGTCTGATAGCAGCACAGGAATCGCTATTGATGCTCTCGAAGCGACATCGACAAATCTTTTCAACAAAGTTAATTATCATCACTTGCAGAACAACAATATTGTGACAAATCAGGTAAGCAAGAGTAACATAACAATTAAAACATTGCATTACTAACTATTATGCCCATCTGCAGGATGCCAACGGATGTTCTAGGTCTAACCGCAGAAAATCAAAGGAAACTCCAATTTTTGTTTCCTGGAACTGGAATCTCATTCGAAAATGTACTTTTTTCCTATTTGTATCTGGAATCTTGGGGATGTGCTCTATAGTTGTTGCTCAAATACTGAGTATGCCTAAATATTGCAATCCAAAGTATGTATCTTTCTTAGTTAAATTCACCATTGTGTCTTACATCAATCTTCTTTGTAGCACTGTTTGGTATCGCGGAAGCGTCTTTTATGAGATAAGTCCGGCTGACTTTAAAGATTCGGATAATAATGGAATGGGCGACATTCAGGGATTTACTAATGACATTCAGAAATTAGTTGATCTGGGTATCTCTGCAGTACGGCTAAATTCAATTTTACCAACAGGTATCCATTATACTGCTGGGCAAACAAATGCTTCGTCTATCAAAACTATCCAACCAGAACTGGGAAGTCTCAGTGATCTACGTTCCTTGGCAATCGCCCTGCATACACACAATATAAATTTGCTATTGGATTTACCGTTAGAAAACATAATACTAGGAAGAGATGGAAATGAATTTATAGATATAGTTTCCGATGCGTTGCAATTTTGGATAGATCATGGAGTACATGGTTTCTATCTGAAAGGACTGAACGGTGTTGAGAAAAACAAGCTGCTTAATTGTTTCACTTCATGGAAAAAAATAGTTGGTTCAAATAGAGTTCTTATTGTTGAAGAAATTCTGCTTAAGGGGCAAACCCAATTGGCAGTATCTCAAATGTTAAATTATATTGATTTTGTGGATGTTGTACTTCATATTGAAAACGATACACAAAGAATGAAAAATCGCATGGAAATGATCCTTAACCAAATCCCTCTTGGAGATGATAAGATATCGGTGCATTGGTCCCTCGAGGAAGGTAGCACAGAATTTAAAGAGAAAAAAGTGCTTTCAGCCATCATGATGCAGCTTATATTACCAGGAACTCCGAGCATTCGTTATTCACATGAAAGAGCTATTGACCAAGGCAAAGGTCAGCTTTTGACAGCAGAATCACGAAATTCAAGCGACCAGCTAACTCTCAATTTTAATTTGACGGATAACACAAATTTGGTTAAGCAAATGATATCGTTACGCAAAAGATCACCATCGATTTACAAAAATTTCATCTGCAAAGCTGGCAGTAACAAGGCAAATACTCAAATAATATCCTATAGCAGTTCCCACCTTTTGTTAGTAGTTAGAAACTATCCACGAAAGAATTCTTTTGTATCAGTTTCAAATTTCGGAAGCACTGAAGTTAATTTGGACTTGTCTTCAAATTTCTATAGCGGCAACTTAATGTTTACTAATGAATCCACTCATAAAATATTTTTTCAACAGTTATATATGAAATCGTTCGACACGATCATTGTTAAATTAGATAAATGAAAACATTGTATTATGTTTAAATCACAAAATAAATTATCAATACAAGAATGACCATGTATTTTTCTTTGAATACTTAGAAACCCTCTAATCATTACACATTTTATAAACACTTTAAGGCCCGACTACTCATTCTCTATAAAATTGAGGGAAATCCAAAAATTCACATGGTGAAAATTTTTGATAGTCAATGGATCAATCAATTGCTATTGATTAACTTTATTGATTCTGGAATCGCAAACTTAAAAAGTATCAAAATAAATAAAACTTATAAAAATGTATCTAATGCATAAATACAACAACAAATACAATTACTTACATCTATTTGATTTTTGGTTTATCGTTTTTTTTTTGTGTTTTTCCAAGGTAAAAATCATGTGAACCTTCAAAATTAAATAGTTTTGTTTTATTTGTTCAAAAAAAAAAAAGAGTTAAAAATCTTTGTTGTAACTATAATTACACCTGAGTATAATCTAGATGTAAAATTTCTAATTGCCATATACATACTTTAAAATATATATAAATAAACTAAGACGACGTCTTCGAAGTATCCGAAGCTCTCACATTGTACAAAGTGGTATGTAAAATTTTGTATTTTTTTTAATTTTCCAATACATTTGATAAATAGTATATTTATATATACAAACACACACATTATTAATGGCGTGTAAATGGAATCAAGGAAAATGAGATTATCTTATTTTGGTAATCATGTATACATAAATTACTATAAAATGTTTTTTAATATTAATAATAAACAACATTGCCTAACAATTGCATTTATAATAGACTAGAGTTATGAATAGATGAGAATTAACGAGAAAGCACGACTGTCAGCAGCAGATCATAACTCACTTTTTTCATTTATTTATAGAACCGGGAACCATATATAATACAAAATGCTCGATTAATTTTTAATATACCAAAACATTTAAATTTACTCATTGAAGCTTTAATATCAATTGGCCGAAATCGAAATTATAACATGAACTTATAACTTACAAATAATAGTCAAAGGTTTTCTAAATTTAAAGTGATTCCTGACTCAGCGATATTTACTTCTGGCCTAAGTGGATATCATTAATGAGTTTAATGTGCTTTACTGATATAACAAATAGTTATCCGAGCCCACAGCACAAATTATTGTGAGCTGAAAGCGTTTTCATAGGGATTACTATTTATAGTTATACATATTATTATGATTATGCGTTTATATGCTGCTAAAATAAACAAAGTAATTTATTTAGAGTACTGGGGTCTATACATTTTGAATAAAGTTAATGATGATAATGACAAGTTGTCGTAGATAGCATTTACATTGGCAGATTGTGCATTTATTGTTATTATTAAGCTAATTCGAAATTTGATTTGAGATATTATTATTACTTTCTCATACATGTATGTACCATTGCGTGTACGTTTGAATATAGTTAAATTATATTGAACACTTAAGTGACAAATGTATTGTTTTCGGGTATATTAGTATACATTTGGAGAAATATAGTATTACATGTGTTACCCAGTCCTATTTTCTCGTACCAATAATTAAAAGTGTTTTAACAAAATTTTTAAACAGGACGTAGGATATTTGATTTGAAGAAATCACTACTTCTAATGTTAATAACAAAAATAAAAGGCTGGACTATAATTATCACAACATCCATATATATAGTACATATATTGTGTAATAGTTTGCAAAAACATTTGAAATTTAAAAATGTCACAACGCTTGTTTTCGTGTAATTAATGTAAACTAATTTATATAACTTTCTTCTTGGAAGATTCAATAATGGAAGCAATGCGTATCCTCCCAAAAAGAACGAGGTTTAAGGAAGATTTACAAATACATATATTAGGAGAGATCTTTCCGGTATTTTGTCTTTGAACAAACTTTGGTATACATAGATACATTTATTAATTGTAACCATTTTTAACCAGCCTCCCCAAAACAATTCAGTTGTATTAAACAAAAAAGATATTTGTTTGGATTACTTGTGATTAAATCTTATTACATCAGTTTTTGCTTTAAAATTTCTGCTACTCAGCAGGTACCATATTTTGATCTAAATCGGGCTTAGTATCGTCTGGATCCAAGCTTAAGCACTCCGCAAAGTAGTGCTCCATTGATGAGTACACATGCTCTAATACTCCATTGAGTTCGTGACCTTCGTCTGCGTAGGTCTGTAAATACATTAGGTAAATGTATGTAAAAAATTTTGAAATCACAGCCAAAATTGTTAGTGTGATCACTATGCAATAAACTCAATATGACAACATTATGTGTAACTGATGTAATGACCCGTTACCTAAAAAACCTTATGCGAAGTCGGTAACTGACTGTTGTAATATAAGCTAAGATTTGTAACAACTCTTACCTGATATCGAAATAAAATATTTGCTTCAGTTAATGATTTAGCTAATTGAACACCGTGCACATATGGTGCCGTAGAGTCTGCTAGGCCGTGGATTAGAAAAAATGAATTTGATTTTATGAGACGTGCTCTTTGCGTTGCATCAGCCTCCACGTATCCCTTATAGTTTTCAGCAGGAAGACCTAGTATTCGCTCGGTGAAGGCAGAATCTATATAACAAATAATTGTTCAAGGGTTTTCCAAATATTTTAAATTGTAATCTTCTTACTATAATACAACCAATCAGTGATGGGAGAGATGGAGATTCCACACTTGAACACTTCCTGTTGCGTACCAAGAACCATTGAGGTGACATATCCACCATAGCCCCAACCCCAAATGCCAACACGCGTTTCATCCAAAAAGCTAATGGTATCCAATAGATATCTGTGCAAGTAAGAAGACAATCGTTTTACAGATTTATAACTAATTTTTATATATATAACACCTTACCTTAATACGGATATTTGATCTTGCACCTCCACGCCGCCCAAATGCCGATAAAGAGATTTTTTGCTTTGCCCCTTGGCACCTCTTACATCTAAACGTACATAGATTACGTCATTCCTAGAAGACATGTAAGTGCCCCAGTCTATTCTAAATTTCTCCGAAACTGATTCTGATCCGGGTCGTCCATTTCTATGATTTAGTAAAGGAAACTTAGTATCGATATTTATAATAAATATTAATAGTATTAACTTACACTTCCACTACAACTGGAAACGCGGCATCACGTAGTTCTTCTCTCCAGCTTGGCGGTAAAAGTAATTGCACCTGTGCTCGACTTCCGTGCGGCAACGGAATCTCAAATGATCTTTGAATGGGTAATGCTAATTTCTGAAGCCTTTCTGTATAAAATGGACGAGTATCGTATAGGATTTTTACGAGACTGTGCGTTTTTTGCATATGAACTCCTGATACAGGTAATCCGGGACCTTGACATTCTAAAATATAGTATTCAATTCCATAATTTGCTGCAAGGCTAAATGATGGGGTTATGAAGGCATCGAAATTCGAACAGTTCACGTAATAATATCTGCTACTCCAAAGAGCTTCGCCCAAATCGCAAGTTATACACTGTGGCTCACTTCTGTTGATAAAACAGGTTTTGATTCATAATATTGTGTCATACATATATGTATGTACTCTGTCATACTTACTTTCTTGTGTCATCGTGAACAGGATCCTTAACGGAATACAAATGTCTTTGACCGGGCTTCTTATCTTGGGTAGCAAGATAAAATACCATGTGATTAGCGGTATCCCAACATAAGATTTTTAAAACCTAAAAAAAAATTCGTTTGATTTAAATGACTTTAAAAATTTTAAATTAAGTGTGACCTTACCTCATAGCGACCATGGGATATTACTGAAATTCGTTGATGTGTTATTGTTATATGTTTGATGTGCGTGAAATGATCGTTTCCTGCTTCCTGAACACTTGCAAGTAGTAAGAAGCTATTTCCATCTGGTGCAAATACGGGATGTGGAAAGATATCAAGCCATTCATCTTCAGGAGCACGTTCAGAATGAATCTAAAAAAGATAGAACACATCTTGAAACTTTTCCAGTTTGAGCATTGTCATTGACATACCTCTATGCACATCCAATTTTGATCTTTTGAGCATGTAGCAATAATACTATAGTTCTGAGATCGCATCATAAAAACTACCGATACCTGATTATTGCTATTAGATATCCAACCCGCCGACGTTAGGTAATAGTCCCTATTTTAAATAACATATTTAAGATATTTGATATAACTTGTTATTGATAACTCTTTACTTACTGCCCATTTAGAGTAGGTGGCGGTGTTAATTCGAATTTGGATATAGCCATAAAATTAGTTATGTCCACTATCCATAACTGAACTTCGGGATTGGCAGTGCCTGGTGTGGGGTACCGAACATTTTTTGTCTCAGGAAATGAACTTCCCGATGCCATGCCACTACCGGCAATAATAGCTCCAGATGATAACCATGGATATGTCATCATTCCGACGTGAGTATCATTAAATAAGGCAAACATGAAGTGGCTACCATCAGTTGATGACCAAATTGCTTCCGGAATATCGAAAATTTCCTCTATAATAAGTCAAATTTTATATAATAAAGATATAACAAGAAATTCAAACAGTTTAAACTGTTTTAAAGTGGTAGAATAAAATAATATAAAACTATTTCATTACCCTGGTAGAGCCAATCTGGAATTCCGTTGTATATATTATTATCATGCCCTGTTGTAGTAATTCTTATATCTTCTTCCATCGAAGGCGATTGTCGTACAAATATATCATTGTCAGCAACTATAATGATTGAAGTTGTATTTCCAAGCCAGGCTGCATATTGAAGACGAGTTCTTTGTACCTTGGACGAGTCCTTTAACTTCACAGGCATGTGGTGATCATTATCGACATCATAGATTGTGTAAAACGCAGTAAACGATTTCTGAAAAATCTGACCAAAACAACAAAATTATTAATAAAGGTAGAAAGTAATATTTTTGATTGAACTTACTTTTTTAACATTATGACTAAACAATACGTATTTAAGATCGTGCGAGCATTGATATCCCCGAACATTTAGTTGGCGAATTGTGTGATTTGTGACTAAAATATTTATTGAGTTCAGCGATGTATCTAATATGGAAAGCCCTCCATCGTCTGATTGGAATACATATTTTTTCGTTGTTACCCAAGAAGGTTTCAATCGCGTTGGAGTCAATTCTCCTTGTAAATATTCATCGAGAATCATTCTACGACCCGACCAGTATAAAAGTTCGTCCACATATCTGCAAAATTCAATATGATTGTAAAATTGACCTAGCCCTCTAGTAATTTACGTACCCCAAAAGGTATATGGCTGTTATAATTCCAGCTATTACAAAACTAATAACTAATAAAGAGAAAATAATACTGCGCCAGTTGTGTCCATCCTCCAGATCCAATTCTTGATCTTTTTGCTTAGGATCTTGAACTTGTAGGGTTTCATCGGGTGGTAGTCGCCACGATCCACCCCCTCCTCCACGATCAGAACTTATATTGGCATGCATTTTTTAAAAACAAATCGGCACGTTTTTTAAGCCAAATCCTTGACAACTTAAAGTTATGTTAAGTTTAAGTGTGCCTCGGACGGTTTTGGAAGTAAGAAGCTATAAATAAGAAGTGTATTTTAAATTTTTATTTAACTTAACACATTTACTCAAAAAAATAACTTACACCGAATTAATCATTATGCCGACACTGTATTTGTCATCGGTTTCTGTTGTTCAGTATTATTTGGTGTAAGCAATGTCCTACTAAGCAATTGAAAATATACCTGATTAAATTCCCTTTTTTCATTAAACTCTTTTTCTTACCGATATACATTGATTATAGTAAAATTTAATAATTTGTTGGGAAGATAATAGTTGCAAAACGCCGATACATGTTCAACATTTTTTCCTCCGTGAAACATGAAATTATGATCACAGATCTGCTTGATAGCCTAGAAGCAATCAAGAGACATGATATTTAAAATCGTTAGTATTAATGGGTTATCGAGAATAATAAAGTTAGTTTTACTGGATTACTGATTTAACTTACATGAAATTCATACTGTTACTACTAAAAGAGTCTCAGGTACCGCGTTCTGCAGGCCGCGGCTTGAAAATCGTTAGTTGGGATTTTGTTTCACTCGGGTTTTTTTCGCTTTACCTAAAGTTGTAGTTGAAACAAACATTGTTTCATTAGCTTAAGAAGTCGCGATGTATGCAAGGATGAACATCTAAGCAAGTATACGATAATGTACATACATATATATATATGACTCAAGCCGGAACAATTTGTGTCTTGTTAGAATTGGATCTCTAGATCCCAATTGTTACCTATCCCTTAAATTATGCCACACCTTCGTAATATATGTACACATATAACAATACACACATATGTATGTAGCGTGCAAAATAACAGGACCACCCGTGGAATAGGTAACAAGTAAGCGGAAAAACATCATTTGTTAAAAGAAAAGAAAGTAAGTAAATAAAATTCAGGATAAAATCAACAATGACCTTTAGCGGGCTTCCTTGGATTTATAACCCGCAATCAAAGCGTATTTCAATGTTTTGGCGGCTCCCGTTGACACTTTTACAAGTATATACGCCTATGTGCGTGTATTAATATGTACATAACGGTAACATTTACTTTCGCTCACTAACACAAATTTACACTTATGCTGTAATTTGCTATTGGAAAATATTGCACAACAAGCACACACAGTTACATACATACATATGTATATAAATATACGTGTGTGTACATAAGTACATACATAGTTAAATGAACGGTTACTAGTAAATTACATATGTATGTATGTATGACCATCGTTTGCGGGGAATCATTATTTTAGTCACAATTTCCTCTATTACATAAATAGCGCCAGCATCACATCACGAATATTAACACACATTTGTACATAAATAAATAAAAATATAATTAGTGGATATAATGACATTGAAATTTAATGTGAAACTCATGCACACAAATTTTTATTATTTAAATTCAATTGAATCATTATATTTTTTATAGATACAGTTATTTATTATTCACAAGTTCTTATTTATAATTGTTGAATTATTAGAATCAAGTATAAACTCAAACTATATACACATAGTTTTGCATTGACATTCTGCATAATTTAACATGTACCATAATGCTTACATACATACATGAAAACATGCGTACAGATAAGTTTTTATATTTTTGCTACATATTAAATACAACCTTCGGAATGTACATGGGCAAACTTTTGAGTACGTAAGTAAGAATGTGTATATATGTGTGTACACGGATATAGTATAGTACTTTCTATCGACAGCAGTAGAAGAAGGCCGAACTGAATGGTAGTATCTCAGAGGTATTTTAATGGAAGACCATTACCCAGCGACTGGCAACCCGGGACTAAAACCTGCTTTCGATTGTTGCGACAAGAATTGCGAATTATTTTGCCGAGAGAGGATATTTCTGTGACATGCGACTTTGCTACTGTAAACACACGAACAAATTCTAAGAGGGATCAAAATTTGAAAGGCTGCAAGAAAATTATTATCCAAAGTAAAATTAAAATAAAATTTTTGTTAACCCCAAATTTGTAAATTTTCAACTGTTAAAAGAAATTTTGTAAGTTTATAGTATTTTAAATGTCAACATTTATATATTTCAACTTGTTTATTTCTCTCAGTGTATATATGTATACCGTTAATAAGCAACAATACCAGGGAGTAGGATATATGAGTTTTAATATAGTAATCATGCCGCCAAACCTCATTTATAAAAATATGGATATTTTTTACTTAACAAAAATTTGTTTAATAATATATTTAAGTCATCTTAATAGCTGTGCATTTTGACTTTTGGGAAATTTTCTCCTACTATATACACCAATGGGGTTGTTTGAAAGTGTAAATTTACCCAATGTATTATCGAATGTATATACTTGTTAAAAATCGTATATTTGCCCAAATTTGATATGGAAATCCTCTATGTGAAATGTTAAAGCTGTATTAACGTTTTTCAAGTATGTCAAATTTTTTAATAAATACATAATATACAAATAATGGTCACCGACACTTTAAAATAGTTTATATATCGATAACAATCGATGTTTTAGTTATTTGAACTACTTTCACTATTTGCAGTCATGTCTCCTCGCTAGTTTGTTTTGTATTTTTTTTAATTGACGACGTCGATTCAAGGTTCTAAATTAATTAGATTTAAACAACAAATCTATCAAATATTAGTCTTTAATTTTCCAAAGACTTGCCGCGTTAAGATGCCCAAAGTCCGTGCTAAAAAAGTCGACAAAATTGATCGGAAGAAACCTCTGAATTTTCCTCCACGCCGAATTCCAAAAAATGTTCTTAGGCGAACACTGGAAATTGTAAACAATCCAAGTGACGAGTTTTGGTTAAACAAAAGTTCCTCATGTAAGGTACCAATTAATTATGAATCCAACGATTTAAAGCAGTCAGATTCTGCTAAGAAGCTAAATATTGCTCGGAGGTGTTTTATGACAAGAGATTGGAAAAACTTAGCAAAATTATTGACATCCAACCTTATTGGTAACACATCTGTACAGAAGAATGCATTTCATATATTTTCAGAAGTAAGTTAACTCGCATATATTGTGTTCTGACAAACAATTTATACAAAAACACTAAAAATAATGTATTATCTTCCCTTTTAGTATGCATCGATTTTGTTAACTCTAGAAAATCCGACTCTGCTTGAAAAACTACAACAGACATTGACAGCAAATCAACCGCCAGTCTATAATAAGACTAAAATTAAAAAACCGACTTTGTCAGATGATAGCATAAAACAGAAAGTTGCGGAAAATATATGAAAACTATTGGGTATTCAGATTTAATCCTTTACTTCTATTTTAAATATTTGATATTTTTAAATTGAAAAGATGTGATTGTATAGCAGTTTCCACAAAAAAAAAAAAAAGAAATATAAATAAAAAACTTGAATCAGCTGTTCGTACATAAGGTATTCGTCAGCCCTGAAAGATTATCGAAAAATAATCGGCAAGTAGCATGAGCCACTATCGATAAGAAACCATTTTAATAGTTTATGAATATATTGCTCACCTCTATATCTAATCATTGTGTTGGCTGTTGCTAATAGCGTGACCGTTTATAATATATATTATAGTTTTCTTTTGTAGCAAGTAAATAAAGTGATACAAACCGGATACATTTTACAAAGGAATGTCAGAAATATGTTATTTTATGTCATGAAACATCAATGTTTCATTGTTATCGATGCGGCCCCGATGGTTTCATTTGTTTGCGGTTGTAAAATATAAATAAAGTAGGCAAGTTGTCAACTTGTTTGTTGCTTTTTTAATAATAATAACATTTTATTTGTAGGAATTAAAATGGATTTGCCGAATATATCATTAGGCACTAATATGGCTTGCGAAAATTTTGACTTTTCTTTGAGTTCGGATATGGACCAGTATATAAAAAGTGAAATAACATTTGAAGAAGAAACAATAACAGACACTAAGTTCTTAGATTTGCCAATGGAAATGGTTGGTCAAGTTGAAGTTGGGAGCAATGCACAAAATGTTGATATATGTTTTCCAA
Organism: Zaprionus tsacasi; assembly: GCA_018904105.1. Lineage (NCBI taxonomy): Eukaryota > Metazoa > Arthropoda > Insecta > Diptera > Drosophilidae > Zaprionus > Zaprionus tsacasi. Next base: position 5,663,542 of record JAEIFR010000631.1, read on the forward strand.
TAAATAATATTGGAGAAATGTGTGAGCTCCAGAGAAGTCCAGAAGAAAAAACTGAGGAGATAAATGATTCAGAAATATCAGATGCATTAAATGACCATAATTACACTTCACAAGAAGTTGTGCTAAGCCAACCCAAGCTCGACAGTCTCAAGGACGTACTCTTAACTCACATATTCTCAAACGGACAATCTGTTGAAACTCTTCCAGTAAGTGTATCAACCTTTATTGAAAATACAATAAGCAAAATTAGAGCTCTTCAGTTAGAGAACTTAAGCAAGAATTCTGAAGAAAACTTGCAAAATGGATGTTTATTAAAAAATAGTAGCACTAATCTTCCCATAACATGTTCCGAGCCTCTTGAAATAGAGCCCTATGATGAATATTTTGAAAATCTCTATAATAATATAAGTGAAAATAATACAAAGCTCAATACATTTCTTGTGGAAACAAAAGATTGTGCGAAGGAAATTTATAACGAATCCAGTTTGCAACAAACAGAAGAAGAATTCAAATCGTTTATAATGGATAAAATTGTAAAGCTAAAGAAAATTGTTCATATTATAAATACAAATGAACAATCGGTGCAAACCAGCTCATCAAACTTCTACAAAAAAAGACACCGCTTAAATTATAAAGCAAAAAGATGCCTTCAAGGTTCATCAGATTCTTCGGATATGAAAAGTGATGTTAGTTGCGCTGAATCGAAAAGAGATTCAACTTCTAATCGAAGTTATCAATGTTTAAAGAAAAAAGAATTTAATAGAGAAATCGCATATGACGATGGCATTGATCTCTCAAAATTTATAAAATTCGAAACATCCAATAGCAAATTCCGTCAAATATCTCCTGAATTAAAATCTGATCTTTCGCCGTACACATCAGACGACAATACGGATAAGGAAATTGAAAGGTTTGTTGTGTTGGCTTTGCTTTGTTTGTGATATCTTTTAAATAGGATCTCCAGCTTAACAACTTTATTTATGTATACATATAAGTCAACTACATAACTATTTTTCAACAGGTTAACAAATTTGAGTGGCCTAAAAAAACGTCAGGTAATTAATGTAACATCAAAACTCACAAACAAAAGAAAGCCAAAGAAATTAAACATGAAAGATGAAAATTCTTTGAATGCATGGGACGTTGATTTGGAATCGAATGACACTGAAAGTATTAAAGAAGTAAGACCTACAAAATTAATGCTCTATTTATTATTATTATTATTAACAACAAATTTTTAATTTATTAGAGTGACGAAGAAGTCATAACGGAGGATCAATATCTTTCACGATACAATGAGCAAATAAAAAATGAATTATTAAATGAATCTAACAGTGACTCTGGACTCTCAGACCAAAGTGAATATAATCTTTCTAAGGCATCGTCTTCTTCGGAAAATGATGAAGCTAAAACATGTGTGGTGGATAAATTTTTAGAAGTTTTTAAATCAGAAAATGAGGAGGATATTAAAGACGACGGAAACGCTGGAAACAAATCAGAAGTTGAGCAAAAAGAATCTGATAGCTATGATGTGAGCGATGAGTTATTGAACGATAGTTGCATACAGAAAAAAAAAAGATACAAAAAATCATTGGATAAAATAAGAGCTGAAGCAGAAAAACGTAATCAAGATGAAGAAATAATTCTTAGTTCAGAGAGCGAATTTTCGGAAGTTGAACCGGAACCTCAACAGGAGAAAAATAGACTTATCAAACCGATGCTGCGTCTTGATCAGTTGGCGAATGAGACTAGAGTTGCCCAAAAATCCGAAACTGATAGAATCCGAAGGCTTGAAAAAAAACATGCGATACTATCAAAGGCAATTAAAAATAGCTCAAATACCGACAGTAATAACAGTTTAATACTCGACTATATCGAAAAAACAAAAACATTTATCAAAGTCGACGAGGATATACTCAAATATTTAAAACCTCATCAAATCGATGGGGTAAAGTTTATGTATGATTCATGTTACGGTGGAATAGATCATACTAAAAAAAACTCTGGATCTGGGTGCATTTTGGCTCATTGCATGGGTCTGGGAAAAACCCTTCAGGTAAAATATTGTTATTAAATGTTTGTTTAGTAACTAACAACATTTCTTAAATTTAGCTTATTGCTTTGTTACACACTGTCTTTTCATATAAAGAGCTAAATACTACCAAAGTTCTTGTACTTTGTCCAAAGAGCACTGTTATGAATTGGGCAGATGAAATGCAGCGCTGGTTGAGTCCACTAAAACGTAAAACTCATATAAAAGTTTTCGTATTCCCGGATTCATCGTAAGTTTGTAGAATTTATCTGCCTGCAGTACTTTTTAATAATCGGTTTATTTGTATAGTGACATATCTGATAAATTACGTATATTAGAGGAATGGTCAGCTTGGTCAATCAACAAATCGGGTGCTTTATTGGTTGGTTATGAAGCCTTCCGAACACTAGTATTTTATCACTCTTATAAAAACAGGGGAAACTTAAGTTCAGCACAATTAGAGAATATTCGTGATAAAGTAAATAAATATTTACTGCAACCAGGTAAATAACAAATCCAACTAAAAATTTGTTTGCTGTAATGAATGCAATCAATATAAACTGCTTGTTTTCAGGTGCCGATCTTGTTGTTTGTGATGAAGGTCATGTTATAAAAAATAGCAAGTCTGCGATAAGTCTTGCTGTTGCAAAAATTGTAACACCGAAACGAATTATGTTAACTGGTACACCTATTCAGAACCATTTAAAAGAATGTATGTTTTTGTTACGATGTGTTGGGTTGTGATCTTAATGCATAAATTGCTCATTGCAGATTACAGTATGGTAAACTTTATAAAGCCATTGTATCTTGGAACAGAAAAGGAGTTTGCCAATTTATATTGTAATCCCATAAAGAATGGCCAACATAAAGATTCAAGTAAAAAAGATATTACTGTAATGAAACAAAGATCTTTCGTTCTGCACAAAAAGTTATCAAAATTTGTTCAGGTACGTGTATTTGCCCATTTTATATTACCAGATCGGACTGATACATCGGACCAGTCCGACCGATCTGCAAGTGTATAAAATGCCAAAGGTATCCTTTCTTTCGTGTTAATTCTTTTCTTTTTGTTTCAGAGAAAGGAAGCTGAGTTACTACAGACATTTTTGCCACAAAAGTTTGAGTATGTTTTATTCATACCAATGACTGCAGTACAGGTAAAAAAATATAAATACTACTTGCAGAACGATACCTATCAATCTGGCGATTAATGTATGCTTGATTTTGGCAGAACACACTATATGAATATATCCTGGAAGCTATAGCAAGTCGTGGAGATAGCCGGGGCAAAAGCCTTATAACGGATTACACTGTTTTAAGAAAGGTAAATAACAAAATGTGGAGAAATATAATGAAAATAATATATACCTATATGTAGATATGGACACATCCGAAAGTTTTGGAAGATGCCTGGAAAAATGCGAATATGGTAAACACACTAATGTTGTAATACTACTACGAGTAAACTAATGCTATATTAACATTTTAGCAAAAAAATAAAAAAGAGATTAAGAAGCTAGGATGTCCAAACTCTGATGATGATCAACCCGACGATATTTATGATAGCCAAACTGGCCTCATTTCTGTGAATAATGATTGGTGGCGAAAGTATCTTACCAAAAAGGACTTGGAAACAATTATTCCAAGTAATAAGCTGCGTACAGTATTTTCCATTCTTCGGATGTGCGAAGACAAAGGCGAAAAGTGGTAGGTGAAAAGTATTCTAGATCTTATGTATATGGTGTACCTTTTGACAACTTAATTTTTCTTTTTTCAGTCTGATTTTTTCCGCGTTTGTTGCTGTATTAAATGTGGTTGAATACTTTTTTAAGAAAATAACACAATCTGATCCTGAAATTTTACAACACCTTTGTGAGTAATGATAAAGTTTTAATTAGTATAAATCACGTTTCATTTTTTTTACAAATTAACTTATATATGCATACATATAATTTATATAGATGTACCATCCAACCTAAAAGCTGCAAGTACATGGATCAGTGGACAAGATTATTACCGACTAGACGGAAAAACCCCTAAAAATATCAGGCATGAAATGATTAAGAGGTTCAATAGTGAAGCGAACAAGCGTGCCCGGGTATTTCTTATCTCAGCTAAGGCTGGTGGTCAGGGAATAAACCTGATTGGAGCCAATAGAGTCATTATATTGGACACTTCTTGGAATCCATCTAATGATCAGCAAAACATCTTTCGCATTTTCCGTCTAGGACAGAAGAAAAACTGTTACATTTATCGTTTAATTGCAATGGTATGCGGTATAAATATTGGAATCATCGAATCATTAAAGCTATAAACACAAATTTTTACAGGGAACCATGGAGGAAAAGGTGTATTCTCGTTCTGTTACAAAGCAGGCCATGAGTTTTCGAGTGGTTGATGAGCAACAAATTGATAGGCATTACAATATGGCGGAATTGGCGGAACTTTATACGTAATATATGATATATACATATATATCTTCATCATTCCATTTTTTTTTCATCGTTTCTTGCTCCACTCTCCAAATTGTAGATTGACTTATCCCAAACAAAGCGAAAGGCCTTATCCTCTTCTTCCAAAAGACACCATATTAGCTCACCTTTTGCGGCAATCCGAATTGGTTTATAAGTACCATGAACATGACAGTCTATTGGAAAATAAAGTAGAACAGGAATTAAGTGAGCAAGAGAAAGCAGATGCATGGGACACATATGAAAGGGAATTACAAATGAATTTGGGTAAGGACTTTTGCAAAAATTATTAAATACTAACATATGAAAAGAAACTATTCATAATTTTTTAGCACAACAAGAAGGAGGAAATGCTGAAAAGTAAGTGCATTTTCGTAAAAATTGACTATAATATTGAATGTTGTTAATTATTTATTATTTTAGAATTCCTAACTCGGCCTTACCTTTAAAACACAATTCATATTTCGGATCGGTTCCTCCGAATCTCGATGTAAGTTATGAGGAACAATATTGAAGAAAGATTACTTATTTTTTTTACTTATTTTCAGATGCAAGCATTGCTAAATTACAGCCTTCAATCTTCTACAATGATGCCTCCTTATAATTATGGTTTAAATCAAAATTATTTAGATTATTTAAACTTGTATCAAAAATGTTCATCCCTTCGTTATCCGGATATAAACTCATGTCTTAATGAGCCTAGCCTAGCCGCATCTCTGTTTGGAGTTGGCACTCCGCCGAATCTTAATCATATGCAATCAACTGCATCAATTTTATCAAGCATGCAAGCCCTTTCGAGCTCAAAGGCTCATCCGAAGGACTTTAGTATGTTTGATCTTCAAAAGAACCGCACGAATTCGATAGCCCAGTCTCCACTTCACCCAACAACCTCTACAGAAACAAATGCAAATCTAAATAGTATTGTTTCGAGCTTAGGTCAATATAAACAGTTGCTGGAAAATCCATTAGGAAGTCTGTTGAACTATTCAAATCCATCGTATCCTACATCCGGTCAAACAGAAAATCTGCTTGCAAATATGAAAGCATCCCTTCCAAGCGATCTTTATCCTGAGAAGATTTTAGAAACTGGTGATAGCATAAATAAGAAGGATAAACCAGCGAGAACCAAATCATCTGTTGATCAAAGTATTGTTAATAAAGATTTCATATCACAGGATCTGAGATCCACAACAACAGTCGATCTGACCCCCACATCAGCAGGAAGTTTGGTTAACACCACCCCATTTGATAGAAATATGCTGCCGTTAAGAAAGCAATATCCACTTTCCACAACTTCTGTTGATCTTACAACAACTACTCCTGTAAAAAACCTATCGCCTGCAAAAAGAACACCCCCGCTTGCAAGTGTACAACATCAAATAAATTTGTCAAGCGATGAAGATAGACATCACAAAACCCAAAAATCAGGTGCCTCAAACTTCCCATCGGGTTTCCCTGTTGACAAGGGATCGTCCCTATTATCAAAGAGTTTTCCCAAAACTGATATGCAAATAATCCCTACGAATAGCCCGCCAGGCACAATTAGTATTACCAAGCAGCTGAATGAAATGTCTCCCAGTATTTCCCTAACTGCAGTCAACCCAACAAATGAAAAATCGAAATCCCAAAGTCAATTACTCGATAAAATGGATAAACTACAAAATAACTTGCCAACAGTTTCAAGTGTAAGTAATAGGCAAAGCACAGCGAACGTTTTTAAACCAAGAAAACCCTCAAATCCGAATATATTTTCACTGTCGAAGACAGTTTCAAATGTACCTTTCACTTCAACAACTACACAAAAAGTTATTACAGGTAAAGACAAATCTTTGCCAGGTATAGTATCCCAGACAAAGAAAATTCCCAAAGAACATTCTTCCACGTTAATGTCAGATATTGTTAAAAATGTCACAAAAGCCCCTTCTAAGCCGGAATCTTTATCATCTAGTATGGTTGGTACTATAGACCCAAAAACCTTAAACCAAAAGCTCAGAGTAGAAACGGGATTAAGTATTACTAAGTCAATTACACCATCTCAAATGTCGAATACACATATGCCAGAAAATGTATACAATATGAAGGCAGCCACAGGAACAAATTATAGCAGTACTCCTGTTACAAATATACGCACAACAAAAGCAATATCAGGTGAAAGTGGATACAAATCCAGCGATCACAGAAGTCCTAGTATAGCTAATTTACAAGGGTAAGGAATGACAACCTCTTTTTCTCTAATATTTTAAAACTGAAAGATTTGTTTTCCCATTTCAGAGCTAACCATCAGAATTTAGCCAAAAAGAGACCATCTGAAAGTGCGGGAAACCTTAGTATAAAGCGAACTAAAATGTAAATAATAGAATAAGCAAATAATGTAAATGAGTATATAATAAATAACTTATAAGATAACATTTTTTATAAAAAAATGTTCATGTACTTTTATTTCAAGATAATTATTATTTTAAGATATCACTGCCTTCATATTGTCAAAACCAAATTAAATTTAAAAAACAACTTCAAGCTCAGCTTTTTTATAAAAGCTTACAACTTCGCTGCTGTTATACATTTTGGCAGATTGCAGCATCTGCGCAGAGGATATGGTGCACATGGTACTTGCTGTGCTCATTCTCTCTGGGGATGCGCACCATGAAATCGCAGCTTTTGAACTTGGCAGTCATCATAAACTGGTCCGAAGAGTCGGTCGTTCGCGCATGCAGTAACTTTAGCAACGCGGGTCGAAAAAACAACTAGAATTTAATACAAATTTTATGCCAATGGATTGAAGTGCCCTCAACTTGCAAACTAAAAAAAAAGGAAACTTTGCTCTATACACCATTTGTTCTTTTTCATTTGTTTTTGACACGGTTTTCTACGAATTGTTTATTGTGTTCTATAATTATTAAAAAGAATACACCGGCAACGGGTCCATATTTTATAATTTGATTAAATTCAATAGAATCTCAATGCGAAAATCGTAAAAAAAACTCGAGAAAAAAGTGTTTAAATTTGATAGAGTGTAAAACGGTTGGTAAACAAGTGATAAGAATTATGATAACAGCATTTTGATTATCGCGTGTTGTCACATGCGAGGCATAACTAATTATTATAACGGTTAATAGATAAATATTTCTCTCTCTTTAGGCCTGGCTATACCTATTTTAATACGCTCTTTGCTAAGAGCGACATTCCTGCGTGTGTATGTGTGTGCATGTGCTTTTTTGTTGAGCTTCAAGAATTTCAATGCTCATTAAGTGTGTGATAAGAGAAAATATGATATTATGTTTATGTAAATAAATTCAACTATCGGGGTTTATTATGATGAAAGTTCTAAGAAATAAACAATATCATATTATCTTTATACATAAAAAGATAAATATTTTGGAACATTAAACGACACAAATTTTTAGTGATACTTCTTTCTGTCTTAAATATTATTTTTATGCCTTATCAATACAACTAATAACAAAAATATTCAGTCTATCCATTGAAAACTAGATGGTGTCAAGTATTTAGACAACAATAAATTTAATTATACTATTTAAAATATTTGTAATATTATTTTGACGGCTCGTAATATACTTAGTAAAATGATTCTGTCTGCAATATTGACATCGGACAAACAGCTGTTTTAGGAATTAAGATAGTCAACGGACCTGCGCAATTCGCAATTTTCTACACTTATTTTACTCATATTTTACTCACTTACACACCAACTGGCATACGCGGCAGGCAGAGTAAAGTATTTTGTTATAAACGCGTTCTCTTGACTTGTTAAGAGATATGTGAGTTTTGATAGCTTCTTATGACCAATATTTGCGGCTTGTGAATAACATCAGCTTTTAATGAGAAACATTAAATTTCAGTCTACAAGTGCAAGAAGTTTCTTCATTATGTACTTGATATTTTAATCTTTTAAATGTTTGTTGCATTACCCATTAAGCAGGTTTCATAATATTTTAGCGGTAATTTAATATTTGCCTTCTTCTATATTATTTATCTAATATCTTCCACTTCACAGTAGCAACTAAAAACTAAGTAAGAAAGCTACAGTCAAGTGAGCTTGACTTGGATATACCCAGCTACCCACCTGTTCACCCACCACAAATAACGTGCTTATGTATTTTATGTTGCATACTCTTAGTGCCCTCCTAAACCTACTGAAATGATTAATCATTTTCAGAAAATTGGATAGTGAAAGTTACTTTACCCATTAAAAATGAGTATATTAGTTCAAATTACAAAATGTATTTAAGTAAAAGTTCAATCATCCGTTTCAAATGTTCCTATTGTTTGTTTGACTATGTATAACTGACAATAGGAACATTATCGAGCGCTGTAATACGACAAAAGCCGAATAAGTAGTGTGGCGAACTGTAGATCATGACTTTGCGTCGAGTCCCAGTTGGTTCTAAGATTACACTTTTTGTATATTCTAGATTAACACTGTAACCGCTACGATTTTATAATATATGAAGTTTATTAAGCATTTAAGCTATAAAAATGATTTGGCTTTGCGATGAGAAGTGGGCGTCGTTATTCTTCATTAGTATTACATTAATATTATACTATAATGCAGGAGCGACAGGTAAGCAGGAAACAAATTGTTTGAATATGTACTATTACATTTTTGTAAATAATATTTTGTTTGTCTTCTGTTTTGTGCGCATGTCCAATAGATCTTTCAAGCTATATTGATACTCAAGGACCAAGTTTTTCTCTGGAACCGCCAAGTAGAATTGAGTTTATGAACACTGCTGGAAGCACAGCGAATTGTATGGCTCTTGGAAATCCACCGCCCACAGTTCAATGGCTTGATAAGGAAAACAATCCAATTACTTCTATATCCAAGGTAATTCAAAAAATTATAAGATCTAATGGTCTTATGATCTTTATACACGATACCTTCAATTACCTTTGTATATCTTACAGATTCGACATATTTTGGCAAATAATTCATTACACTTTCCACCATTTTCCGCTGAAGAATTTCGACAGGATGCACATTGGTCAGTATATCGCTGCACAGCATCAAATAGCGTGGGTACAATAGTATCAAGAGATATTGTTGTTAAAGCAGGTAAGCATGATTTGAGGATATGCTAGTTATAAGTAAATTAACACTCGCAATTATTCCAGTGGTTTACCAGCATTACGAGCCGGAGGTTCAAAACCCAGGTGGATTTATTGGTAGTAATGTATTGATCAAATGCAACATCCCCTCTTTTGTGAAGGAGTATGTTACTGTAACTTCCTGGCTACAAGAACCCAATTTCAATATTTATCCATCGCTGGAAGGCGGTTAGTTTACATATAATATTCTGACGAAAAATGTATTGCGTATTTTACATGTTTCGTATCTATATTTTAGATGGTAAAAATCACATGTTGCCCACAGGGGAACTTTTAATCTATAATATAACAAAGATTGATTCACAAAAGGTTTATCGTTGCCGCACACATCACAAATTGACTCAAGATTCGGTAGTCAGTAGCAACGCAGGGAAAATTCAATTAACAGGTGAGATGGATTTTATGTTGACAGTATCAATTTTTATATTCTTTAAGGGTATAAACCTACAAATACTCTTTCTTTTCTTTCATAATATTATTAATATAGAAATTCGTGAGCTTGTTCCACCAATTATCAACGATAAGCGCGTTTCGTTAGTTGCTCGAGCTGGGGACCCTTTAGTGCTTGCATGCATAGCATATGCAAATCCAAAGCCCAATTGCAGGTAAGATCAACATCCAAATTATTAAGCTTGATATCTGATATCATTATGTTTCAAGAGTAATTGAAATTCTAAACGATTTAAGCTCATCTAATTAAAAAAAATACCTGTTAGTACATGGTACAATTTACTACGTAACTCTCAAGAGTTCACATATACCGGGACTGTACAAATTACTGGTATTTCCCAGCCATTAACTTGAAGAACAATAACCATGACCTTAAGTGAGTACTTCCTTTATCAATGCCCACACTCGAGCTTAATGTACGCGATGCGGTGGTGGATCCAGACTTGAGTACTTAAAAAAGGGTGTCCCGAGCAGTGGTTTGATTCTTGCTCCTAAAAACAGACATACATATAAGAATCATTTTTTTCTACACATGCATATCGAGTACATACACACACACATACATGCATATATGCATATACATACAGATGTATATTATTTCAGCAGCAGGGCAATGCTCTCAAGCAAGTTATCTGAATTTGTTCCATTCCTTGATTCCTTCATACAAATATGCATGCATGTATGTATGTATGTAATTCATTTATGCATACATATGTATGTATGTGTGGGTTCTTAGACTTTCATCTGCATGTAACCGTACTCACCAATTTGTTGCTCACATGCATACAAACCAACCTATGCATGGTTGGTCTAGGTCGCATCCGTTTAGGCAATTTCTCCGAGTCCGATAGGTTAGCTCCCCCTCTTCTATCGAGCAACTTCACTTTAATGATGTGCCGGTCTCAACTTGGTTTCCATGTATGTATGTGTGCTTACATGCGTATGCATGTAAATGCATTAGTATTTGTGGGAGTTTACCATGTACAGTGGCTCACAGCTTTTCCAACAGAAGTGCATAATTTTCAATTTGGAGAAGAACAAATTTAAGCGTCAAGGTTTAAAATTAAATATTTAATTTAAAGAAGTAAAAGTGTGATACTCAATATCAAGATGCCACGTCTCTAAAGTAAATGCACACACGCGGGAACACGCTCCTGCATGCATACATATGTGAAATATCTGCTACAACATGTATGCGAAATAAACTGTGAGCCACTGTATGTTTGGACCAAGTGTATAAAAAGTATTCACACACACATACTCACATGTATGGCATACATGTGCAAGCAAACAAGCATCCATCCATATAAACATACATACCCCTGTGCAAGTTTAGTCGGCACTGGCGCACAGTGGGGATCCTGGTCAAAAAGCGTTTTAAAAGAGACGCCCCCACTGCGTTTGTTTTAATGCACACACACACACACACACACAACTCAACCGTAATGGAGTCTTTTAAAATATACCCTGTTCCACGTGTACTTGCATATGTATGTGCGTGTGTATGAGCCTGCATGTGGCTATACAATTCAAGACAGTCGCCTCTTGTTTGTTCATATTTTTTATCTTCAGTAAAATGAAATTTCTTTTAGCAATTTTTGAATTATGTTTATCAGGGCATCTTTTGCGCTTTCATATAAGGAACGAATGTGCTGTGTCCGTACTTCAAGCGTACATAAATATTCTAATTACGTTTTTTTGAGCTACGAGAGAGTTGGAAAGCCCTCTGTGCTACAATAGAGTTTTATTTGCCTTGTTTGCGATGCTCTCCTCTTGCATTTTTTTGGTGTGATGATTTTCTTTGGTTTGTGACTTGTGTGGAGATGAGAATACATATGTACATGTACGTACACATACATGTACATGTACATATGTATGTATGTAGCTATGTATACGAGTCGTGCGCATTTATGCACATATGTATGTACATACGTACAAACTTCAAATCGTACTCATATGTATGTACGTAGGTTTCGAACCGAATTGGGCACTGGGCGCTATACTACAATGTTATAGTGCTGACTAGGCGCCCAGGCCACTGACTTCGTTGCCAGCGAAGCGAAATTGAGCATACATATGTATGTACACTCACACACCTACGTATGTATATGATACATGATGTTTGCTTGTAAATATGTAAGTAAAAAAAATAACAGCGTACCAAGCGGGGCTTCCAATATTCAAAATGTTGCTTAAATTTGTTATGGTACATACAAAATAAGTAAAGACAAAATGAAAAATTTGCATAAACGAGATATGAGTGAATACGTAACAGCATTTTATATACCCTGCTTTTTTTGGAAACGGGGTATGATTATTATTAAATCCGCGTACCAGGGATACAAAATTTAATTATGCAAGTGGCTGCCCCTGATTTTTATTAATAGCCGATATACATATGTTATCGATATCATCTTGTGATTATTTAGTAAAGTGCATTTATTAAGCGAACTCGATTCACTTACAGGTGGCATACAACACGATTGAGTAACGAGGAATCCATGCAGCATATGCTTGCTACAGGTCGAGCAAAAATCAAAGATGGCACACTAATTTTATCAGCCGTTGCGAAAACTGATAATGGCGTATTCTATTGTACCGTTTCGAATTCCGAGGGTAGTGAGACGTTGGAGGTGAATTTATCAGTCTCATCTGCTTTGGCAGCAAGCTTGCAGCCCAATATTCAAACTGTTAATCTTGGCCAAACTGCTGATTTAGTGAGTAAAGTGACCTTAATACTACGTTTGTATGTTTGGCAGAAATCTTATTGGGAATTTTCAGATTTGCAGCACTTCCGGATTCCCAAAACAGCAAGTTTCATGGTTTAAAGATGGCAAAACTCTACGCTCTGGATCTCGAGTACGTCTCTTATCGAAGGAACACATACGCATTACATCCATCGTCAAGGAAGATAAGGGAATGTATCAGTGTTTAGTTAAAAATGATTTTGAATCGGCTCAAAGTTCAGCGGAATTGAGATTAGGCGGTACGTAATACTATACTATAAAACGCACGCTTGTGTTTTTGTATTGGAATAAAGTATTTAAATTCACTTTGTAGAAGTTGCACCTCAGCTGCTTTACAAGTTTATCGAACAAACTATGCAGCCAGGACCTACGGTTTCCTTAAAATGCAGCGCCAGTGGGAACCCCACACCAAAAATTGTATGGCTATTGGATGGATTTCCGCTTCCTAATGTAAGTTAACTGAATATGTCGAAAAAGTCTTTTACACATTAATAATTAATAATTCTTTTGTCTTAGATGGATCGTCTTATGATTGGGCAATATGTAACAGCTTTTGGTGATGTCATATCCCATGTAAACATATCAGCTGTCAAATCGGAAGATGGTGGCGATTACGAGTGCAAAGCTATATCCCGAGCGGGTGAAGTTGCACATTCTGCGCGACTTAATATTTACGGTATGGTTTTTATTAGTATATTCTTAAAAACTAATTTGTTAAGATTGTTTATATAAACTGCAGGTATGCCCTATATACGACATATGCCGAAATTATCTGCAGTCGCTGGAAAAATGTTTGCCTTAAAATGCCCGATTGCTGGGTATCCCATCGAGAGTGTATATATCGAGAAAGGTACGTGCTCTATTCGTTAATTTTCTAAGGCATATTAAACATTGTTAATATTTATAGACGGTCTTAGATTGCCAATAAACATGTGACAACGTGTGCAAAATGCAACTCTCATTATTGACAATGTGCAACGATCTGCCGATCAGGGCACATACACATGCATTGCCCGAAATAAGCACAACTACACATCTCAGCGCTCTGTAGAAGTTAAAGTTTTGGGTATGTACAATCGTAAATGCCTTTATATTTAACATCATACAGTATATGCAGCGAATCGATTAAGTATTATTTTCTTTTACAAATAAGTCTCACATTTAATAAACTCGAAGGCTTGACTCTAAGAAGGGTTGGCAAGTTCCCACAAGTCTTGAGTCCCATAAGTTCTCATCAAAATATCAAATTTTCTGCCATGTTGACATAAGTAATTGTATAGTATAATAATATACATAGAGAATTAACAGCAATATTGTCTCACCATTGCATTTATAATAAAAAAAACACGAGCAAATGGCTCTAAGATATATACGTTAAGCAATGCACGAATGAGATCGAAATATATTTACAATATAACGCACGCAGCACGTTTCTCTTCCGGATTTATTATATGATCTGTTTAATCATTTTCATCCTACATACTTATATGAGGCTTGTTTCCAGAGGCCTACTGTGGAGTTCTTCCGGAGGGGCTGAAAAAAACTCGATTTCAGTCCATTTCCCCTAAAAATATAGTTTTTTTTATTAGTTATTATTTATATGAATAAGTACTCTAAATAATTTTATACAACGGAAATTTCCTCAACTGAAAGCATCGCACTATGAACTTTCAAGTCTTGCAAGGCTATTTTTCTAAATATTAAGAATGTTATCTGTCGTATGTCTTGCCCACAAAAGCACTTACCTTTAATATAGTTTTGTAGTCAAATCTTTATTTTGAAACTTCTTTATCTCAGCACAGCTCGATCATTTACACTAATGCACTACTGTAAATTGCACTCGCATTCGCATTTGGTATATTCACATTTGCACCTGCACTTTTTTGGCATCCGCGGAATTCATTTCAGAGATTCTGTCGCCACAGTTGTGAGCTGTAACAGCCTTCTATCTATATAAAACTGACTTGTCTTCAAGCTGTTAGCCAAAAGTGCTATTAAGCGTCAATTTGGCGTTTTGAGTTAATTCAGTTGATCATTCTTTGTTGATGTATTGATCAGTAGTTTTTTTTGTCGAAAACGGAAGCGGATGCATATATTGTGTACAATATAATCATCTTCTTCTTAAGAAAAATGCTAATGGTTTACCTGTAGGTAACCAGAAAGCTGAAACCAAAGAAAAACTACTTACAGCAAAAACAAATTAAGATTAGCTGATTTAAATTGAATATATCCGTCTTTATCACCACTGGTATTTGTCAAACTGACTTATAATTTTAAAAATTGCTTCTCTGCAGGGTGATTTTCGGGATTGCTAGTATTAAAATGTTCTTTTGAACAAGATATCCCTTCAATACCGATCATTCAAATATTATAACATATTTCGCCTTAAAAAATCTTTCACATTTTTGCTAATTATCATGATTAGCCATTTTTTATTTATTTTAATAAATTCAAAATGTTTCTAACGCGTTCCCTACAATATACTGACACTATATAATTATCGATCGAAAAAGTTATGTAATTTTGAATTATTTAACTAAAACTTGATAACTATTGATAAACGAAGTTTCCGCAAATACTCACGTTACATAAATTACACAAAATTGAGTGTTTTATTATTCTTAAATTCTGTTCTACTTTAATATTTATTTAACATCAACGTTCAGTTCCACCCAAGATTACACCATTCTCATTCGCACGCGATTTGAATGTGGGTGACCGCACAAGTATTCAGTGCGTTATTGGCACCGGGGACCTACCGCTTTCATTTACATGGCTAAAGGATGGAAAACCTCTGCCACCGGCAGCCTCGGCCGACAGTGTCAGCGGTGGGCTTAAAGGTACCGGTGGCGTTGCTGCATTGGGTTTCGGCACCGGATCTATATCGCAGTTTTCATCATCGCACATGTCACCGATGGCGTCGGCGATAACTTTCACAAATCCAAAAGAAAACTTTGCTTCGAATGACAATGGTCGTAATAGTGGTGAAAGTAGCGACCAAGTGACAATTCGCCAAAATGATGATTTCACCAGCGCCCTCAGCATTACAAGTGTGTCGAGGGACCAAAGTGGCACATATACGTGTCGCGTTCAAAATGATGCCGCTACTGTAACGCACTCTGCACAGCTCAAAGTTAATGGTACTTGCAATGGCTTGATTTCCCCTATATTGTAGTGTATGAAGAACATATGTATGTGTTCCAATCAAATAGCTCGACTTGGATTAAATTAGCTCATTAAATATTGTATATACTTGTAATGTATGTGTTGTTTGCATTTTATTTGATATTATATATATTTTTTAATATACGCACTTATAGTAAATAAATATTGTATTTTAATGTAAATAGAAGAATATATTGAATATTAATAAGTGTATATTAAACTATTCTTTAATTATGTAAGTGCATACTTGTAGTGGTCTGTGCATGATTTATATATTAATAATAAGTTCAAGTCATAGGTCATGTAAATAGCTTATAATATGGGTATGTACAAACATACTTATGTAAATTTGAAAATAATAATCTAATGAGTCTATTTTTTAAATTTCTAAATATTAACTGTTGTCTTTAATTAAATATCAAGCGAAAATTAAAAAACTACATTTTAATTGGACTTCACAACTTTTATCTTACAAGCAAACTGTTTTCAGTTTATTTTATATTGATTTTTTTTTAAAATATAAAACAAATTGGCGTAACAAATTAATGAATACATTATATAGATATATTTATTTATCAATTACAACTGTTTTCATCAACTTAAACCAAATTAATGCGAATATTTTGTTAAGGCGTTTGTAAAAAACTGAAGGTGAATGATGATGGTATACATTATATCTTCTCGTACTTTAAATCAACCTCTATTTTTTTTATAGATTTATTTAAATTGAAAATAAGAGGGTTTAATGTGTTGTTTTGTTTTTGCTTGCAACTATTTAGTTCCTCCGCGTATTTCCCCTTTTGCGTTTGAAGATGAGATCACTGAAGGTATGCGGACACAGATAATGTGTTCCAGTAGTCAAGGAGACCAACCGTTCAACATAACGTGGCACAGAAACAATGTACTTATTTTAAGTAACACACCAATTGCCAATAGCAATACGGCTGTCATCAAATATTTGACCACAACCTCAAAGCAAGGCGAAGAGTTTTTACCACCGGATCCGTCGTTGACAATCAATCAGTATACCCCATTTTCAAGTATATTGTCCATACATAATGTATCCTTCATCGCATAATGGTAACTACACCTGTCGTGTAGGCAACCACGCTGGCACTGTCGAGTTTACTGCTCCTCTTTCGGTTTCGGGTAAATCAAGAGTAACTATAGCTTTATAGCGCAGACTAATATCTACTAAATTCAAAAGTACCTTGCACCAGAACACAACTCTCACAGTATAAATTGTATGTAGAAAATGCACCAGCAAGAAGGGAAAGTTAATTTAATTTTCAGGGCGTGCATGACCATCAACCTGTTGGTTAATTCGATTTGCGTGTGTATATGTCCCCATATCGTACATATGCATAAAAAGCGTAAATAACATCATCTTGAGGCTAAAGAAATCAATGGCAATTAAAATAAATTAATTATTCTCAACTAGATTTTCGTACATGCTTTGTGTTTTTCCAATTTAAGTCTATGCTTGACTTAAGAAACAGTCAAAGAGTACGAAATTTGATCTATTCTTCGTTGTAAGAAATATGAATGAAGAGGGCACCTCTAAAACGTAATAAATAATCTTTTTCAACGTGTAAGCGATGCCATTCCGTGTAACAGGTAAGGAAAATCATGGGATTATTATTAAACCGCCGGTGTAGCAGTTCAGAAAACATATTACAGTACTCTCGAGATACTGAAAACTTGAGGATATTCAAAGTCTATCTATCAGGATAAAAGCTAGCGCACACTGCACCAGCACCTTTGCACTCACACCCTGTATACCTGTGAGGTAATACTTATAGCTATAACTAACTAACGCGAAGCATGTTCAAATGCATGTCTACTAATGTGAAATTCGAAGAGGTTTGTGAATTCGCTACGTACCATATTTGGGATGAAACTTGGGTAAAATGGGTACAAGTTTATAAGAAAATGCTCTCATTTTTCGTCACATACATATATGTTCCTTTAATATTGGCTCTAAATATTTAATTAAATGTCTTATTAGCATATCTTTAATCTAAACATATTTAAGCTTATTAATCAGTGTTGGAATATACAAAATTTTTACAAGTGTGATATAGATCAATTGTATTCATATTTGATAATTATCAGCTTTCTAGTCGATTTGGCTTTACCAAATCTATCCGTCGGTCTGAATTGTGTGTTTAGTTAAAAACAAATTATAAGTAATTTTTTACTTATATATATGTATCTTCATAGATCATATAAACTCATGTTTGTATATATAGTAAATCCATACATTGATCATCTGTATATAAAAATGTGATTGAATATCATTAAACATAATTCCAATCTATAGAGATTAAATGCATGATTATAACGATATATGTATATGCAAATCTATATGTTCATTAACTGCATGCAAGCCTTGCATTCTCGACAATTATTTAACATATTATTTTTACAAACACTAAATAACATTTTAAAAAGTACCACCACGTTGGATTGTTAAACCCACCGATCAAGATGCAATCTTAGGAAACTCGGTAATGGTATCGTGTAATGCCGATGGATTTCCCGTACCAGTTATTCAATGGAAGCAGTCAATAGGTACACATATTAATTTTTTTCTTGTTTAATTTGTATTAACATTTATCTATTATCAAAAATCTATTTAGGAGACTCTGGTGAATATAGGGACCTCAGCTTTGCAACTGACAATGGAAATTCACATTCTGTTGCCGTGGCAAACTCAAATGGTTCGCTGATTATATCCAAAGTTAATCGGGAGCACGAAGGAAGCTATCTTTGTCAAGCCACTAATGGGATTGGTGCCGGCTTAAGTACCCTGATTAAACTAACCGTTCATGGTAAGTACAACCTATATGTGTATGATTTAAATATATTAAAATATTTTCTCTCTCTACAGTGGGGCCTTCGGTGACGGTTACCAAAAAACAATTATCAATACGACGGGGCGAGCGTGTTACACTTCGTTGCGAAGCGAATGGCGATCAACCCTTGGAAATATCATGGAGGTCGAAAGCAAGTCGTATTGATCCATCTTATGATATACGTTATCATATAAAAAATTCGCCATTGGCACGAGGTGTCTCATCCGAGCTTACCATATTGCAAACAGTTTTAACAGATAGAGGAGAATATACATGCATTGCAAACAATGCCTATGGACGTGATAGAAGTGTTATCCATGTTCAAGTTCAGGAGCCACCAAACTTTCCAGTAAATTTACATGTTCGAGATCTTGGAAGTCGGTCAGTAACGTTGGCTTGGTCTCCTAATGATCAAGATTCAGTTATATTGGGTGGAGGAGGCGGAAATAATCGAGACTCGCAGCCAATATCAAATTACATTTTACAGTATAAGAAAGCTGGAGGTATATACATTATTGCATTACATATATCCATACAGTAATCATCTAACTTTTTTTCTTTATTATTATGTAGATGTTTGGCATGAGCACAATAACCAAAAGCTACTACCTGGTGATAGAACAACTGCACAATTGGGATCCCTGCGTCCTGCTACTGTCTATCACATCCGGTTGTTTGCCGAAAACCATTTGGGAACTAGCGCGCCCAGCGATGTTTTGTTTGTACAAACAGACTCAGAAGTTCCATCTGCACCACCTCAAGATGTTACTTCGGAGCCATTAGGTCCCCAACAGGTCAGTTAATAGAACATTACAAAACATATGTAGTATACTTAATATATTTCAATTTTATAGCTGTTGATAACTTGGCGTGCCCCAGTTCGTGATTCATGGAATGGAGAGTTATTGGGATATACCATTTCATACCAGAAACAAAGTAGCTCACATAGTGTACAGAACCATACGAAGGTAGGAACGCTAATTTCAGAGGGCCTCAATGACTTCCGCTTGATTGGATTAGAGAAATACACACAGTATGGTATAACTGTCTCAGCATTCAATATAAAAGGCGACGGTCCGCCAAGTGAAGTGGTTCTGGGACACACTCTGGAGGACGTTCCTTCGGCTTCACCTCGCACAGTTTCATGCATTGCTCTCACAGCTCAAAATATTCAAATATCCTGGCAATCTCCACCGAAGGAATTGAGTCATGGCATCATTCAAGGATACAAAATCCTCTATGAGCCAGTATTACTCGAGAACGAATATAGTGGTCGGGAAACGAAAATTACATCAGCTCTTAGCACAGTTCTACATGGTCTGCAACCATACACAAATTACAGTGTTCAGGTACTTGCGTTTACACGTGCCGGCGAGGGAGTTTCCAGTCCTCCCGTGGCGTGCATAACTGAAGAAGCCGTTCCAGATGCCCCCGAGCTCGTAAAGTCTGCCGTTAGCACTGAATCTTCTGTGATTATCAGTTGGCTTCCACCAAGGAGATTAAATGGTATAATTTCTAAATATAACGTCTATATACGTATCCTTGAGAAGGGTCAAGAATTGAAAATATTGAAGGAAGTATTGCCCGCACATAACCGGCAATTCGAGGCAAAAGATTTGAATTTTCGAGAGACATATGAGGCTTGGGTCACAGCATCCACAAGAGTTGGGCAGGGTCCAAGCACGCCAGTAATTAAGCTAGTGCCCAGCACATCGATACCTGCTGCCATTATATCGTTTAGTCAGACCTTGTATATCAATTGGCGATCCGATATAAAGTTAGCGTGCATTTTTGTTGGGACTCCGAAGGCAAGTGCCGAATGGAAAATACTTAACACACGTTCCAAAAAACAGTTTCCGCTAGAAGTCAGCAATGATAACACTCTGAGTCTACGTAATATTCAACGATCACATGAGGGAAATTATTCATGCGTCGTGAGAAATCCAATGGGCTCCGATCATATTGTATATCAGCTATATGTTCAAGGCAAGTTATGAAACAGTGACAATAGAAATTTAATAATCTATGTATTGTTCCCACAGTTCCGCCATCTGCTCCTATAGTAACCGTAAATTCGGTTCAAAAGAATTCTGTGTCAATTCAATGGAAAGTTGAAGATATTGGAGGTGCTCCAATAAAAGGTTTCACATTGACTTACCGACGAGATTCAGCTGAATGGGAAGAGATTCAGATCGATCGCCGGGTTACCTCTTATATGCTGGAAAACCTTCAATGCGGTACTAAATACAAATTTACAATGAACACCTTTAACAAAATTGGTACTAGCATCTCAAGTGATACTGCCACGGCACAAACTAAAGGTCTGTTATAGAAGCCACTTCTTCAGTATATCTGAATAAATGAAATTTATTCTTTTTATTTTTTAGGAAACAAGCCTTTTGCACCGCAAAAGCACAGCTTCCTCCGTTCGAATACAACATCGGTTATACTGGATTTGTCTTCTTGGCAAGACGGTGGATGTCCCATACTCCACTTTAGTATCGAGTTCAAACATTACAAGTCGTCTGGGGACTGGATTATAGTCTCAAATAAAATTGAAACCAATGTCAGTTCTATTCCTTTAAGATGAGTTGAGCATTCATTATAATCTATGTTTTGTATTTTTAATTCCAGAGCCGATATAGCATTGGTGACTTGGAACCCGGAACTGCCTATAATTTACGGGTCACAGCTACAAATAATGCTGGGTCAACCACAAAAGAATATTTATTTGAGACTCTGAATTTGGTTGGATTCACTAGTGGATTGGATACGGAGGAGCTACCTGATGAGCAAATCGTACTGAGTGATGCCCACCTTATCGCTATGATTATTACATCCGTTTTTGGAACTATTCTAGCTCTTATTGGAGCTTTTATATGCTTCAAGAACTGTAAGTACTGTAAATAGAAATTTATTTGAATAATAGATTAAACATTACGTTTTGTTTTATAGATCCTCGTACTATGTTCTCAAATAACCTTGATTCGCTTAGGCCACAAAGTGGTCCAGATGGAAAGGATATTCAGAACCGTGAACACTTTTATGGTACAGTACGAAAATCTTGCCAGCAATCTCCACCAGAATCGGTTGCTGGTCTTGAGCGTATACCTGAATACTCAGAAGACATATATCCTTACGCTACCTTCCATTTACCAGAACATGAAAACCAAGCGGGAAATATTCCTTTGAGCTACACAGGAAGTTCATCGAAGCACGACTCCCGATGTGGCGACGATAATACTCTGTGTAGCTCGGGCATGAAGGGAAAGCGTTCCACCTCAACGAGTGCAAATGGAAGAAGCTCAAGTACGAATCTAACAAACGTTATAGTCGGTTCACCAGATAAGAGTAATCATTTGAATACCGAGAAGCGCCATAAACGTCGTTCGAAAATAATAAAGTCCGAATCGGAAGAGTACGATAGCTTAAATAGTGACAGCGAAATAAGCGGAGAACGCATTCGGGACGACAATCGCAGTGGACGTGAGACATCTACTTTCATTGAAGACGAGGGACTTACAGGTATAGTTTTGGATATGAAGTACACTGCGGTTTAAGATAATATAATCCTAAAATACCCTTTTTCAGTTCATGCGAAGAAAATAAGAAGTGGCGGAGGAAATAGTGCCGATATGACCACGGTATTTAGTAGACCTCAACTACATAGTAAGTTAGTACCTATTTGTATCTTACCTTACCTTACTATTTATAAAACATTAAGCCATATATTGATGTTGGTATTTGTATAAACTTTGTATAACTTTTTTAAAAATCAAGCGATTTTCTTCGGGTAAATAATTTTATTCGTGGTTTTAGTTCTATAATAGAATGGCTTAATAGTTTTTGCAATTTAAAATATTAAAAAAAAAAAATTTTTTTTTGTGATTTTGGTAAGGGTCCCCCCTGTAAATTTTTCAGACATTTTTTTTTTGAAAAATTTAAATCGCCTGCTTTTGTTTTTTATCGATTGCGGAGGTCACAATTAGTATAAAACAAGTGTTTAAAATTGTTTTAAAGGATACTTAATTTTTGGCCAAAAATCATGTCAAAGTCGACTAAAAATTTGACATGTAAGGCACTTGACAGGACCAGTATCCTCATTTTCGTCACTTCATAACTTTCTTAAAAATAAAGCGATTTGCTTCGGGTAAAGCATTTTATTCGTGGTTTTAGTTCTATAATAGAATGGCTTAATAGTTTTTGCAATTTAAAATATTAAAAAAAAAAAAGTTTTTTTTGTGATTTTGGTAAGGGTCCCCCCTGTACATTTTTCAGAAAAAAAATTTTTGAAAAATTAAAATCGCCTGCTTTTACTTTTAATCGATTGCGGAGGTCACAATTAGTATAAAACAAGTGTTTAAAATTGTTTTAGAGGATACTTAATTTTTGGCCAAAAATCATGTCAAAGTCGACTAAAAATTTGACATGTAAGACGCTTGACAGGACCAGTATCCTCACTTTCCTCACTTCATAACTTTCTTAAAAATCAAGCGATTTTCTTCGGGTAAAGCATTTTATTCGTGGTTTTAGTTCTATAATAGAATGGCTTAATAGTTTTTGCAATTTAAAATATTAAAAAAAAAAAAAATTTTTTTTTGTGATTTTGGTAAGGGTCCCCCCTGTACATTTTTCAGAAAAAAAAATTTTTGAAAAATTAAAATCGCCTGCTTTTACTTTTAATCGATTGCGGAGGTCCAAATTAGTATAAAACAAGTGTTTAAAATTGTTTTAGAGGATACTTAATTTTTGGCCAAAAATCATGTCAAAGTCGACTAAAAATTTGACATGTAAGACGCTTGACAGGACCAGTATCCTCACCTTCCTCACTTCATTACTTTCTTAAAAATCAAGCGATTTTCTTCGGGTAAAGCATTTTATTCGTGGTTTTAGTTCTATAATAGAATGGCTTAATAGTTTTTGCAATTTACAATTTAAAAAAACTGAACTTTCTTTCAACAAACTTCTCTTCTTAGCATCTTGGACCCCGTTTCCATCGAATACAGGTTCTTTGAGCCGGCAGGCAAGCAGCAACGGAAATCAACACTGCATTGTGATTCCCAGCGGAAAGCTCTCTCAATTGCATCTGCCAAAGATACAACCGCATGTGCAGATATGTCCCGAGGTGGTATATCCAGTTGTGAGCGATTCAAAGGTTCCATTAATAATACCAACAACAGCACCATTGGTAGCGATCACGGGGAAAAAACGAGCATCCCCCGAACAATTGCCCCAACGCCCAAACATATTGAAAAACTAAAGCCAGAGCAAAAAGATCAATTCGCTCATATATCGTCGTCGCGTAACGGAACATTATCGATGAAAACCAATAATGAACACCTGGAATTTATACGTCATCATGGCCACATTTATAGTATTGAGCCGCATCACTTTGTGGATGTATCTAAGGAATCAAATAAATCATCCAATTACAATACCATGGAAACTCTAAGTAACGTTGAAACACTAGCAATAGGTTCTACAATGATTGACCATAAATATCAAATGGAAAATAGTTCACAAAATATTTCATCAGACTGCAATAATATCCTACGAAAACCCCACAATAGTGAGCAATCAAAGAACATTCACAGTAAAAATCGTGTTAGCCCCCCCTCGGCTTTTATCGATAGGATAGGGCAAGTTTAAAAATAGCATAAATGTACAAGATGATACTTTAATATTTAATTGTAACCAGCAAAAGTGAAAACAATTAGGAAATATCAACGTTTTTAGTATTGTTTTAAAATATTTTATTACCCACTGTAAAGTTTTGTGACGAACATACATAATATGTATTAATTATGTCTAATTATCTTAGCTTAAATCTATAATCAATTTGATATTTTGTCAAATATTGCATTTATCAAATCAAAATAATATGAAGAAGACGCAGAATTAGGTGAAAAGCTTAATTTGTAGTAGTATCTACGATGATTCAATTGATATACCATAATCCAAGTGACTTACGATGTTATAATTGATGGAAACAAGAAAAGTATCTTTGGTAGATCCTCTGGTTTCCGAAGCTTACAGTCCGAATATGATGTCGGATGTATTGATGCTGTTATTTCGATATAATTTCGAGTGTATTCAATATATAGAAATGATAGCCTGAGGAATCTGCAAAATGTGTTTGCATAATTTATAATTTGTCAATTAATTGTTGTAGTCAATTATTTTTAAGTTGACATACCTTAATAATATATTATATAATGTTTATGTTTGAATACAGAAAATAATTATATGGAATACTTTATACAACGAAGAGAGCTCGATATGAAATTAATGATGCAAGACATAATACGAATACAAAACTATATACGCGCTCAGAACTGTGTGCATGCATTTATTGTCAATGAATAGTATATGTATATCTAAATATTTATAAAGACATATATAGGATAAAGGAAGTTTAAAGACCCTTGCAGATCAGTTTTAATTTAGTAATTCGATCCCAGACCCCCGTGCCAATAAGACTCAGTTCAACCCTAACAATTCTTTTGTATAATCTTCAATATAAAATGAAAATACCCTCTGCAAGGGTGAAAAAGATATGTATTTAAATAATATTTAGTTTTTTTGAAAAAAAAAAAAAAACAAATCATGTATAATATCTACAGTGAGGCAGGTACTTGGATCAATGTCATTAGTATAATTAGACTGAAGCATCTTGCTATCGAGAATATTTGAAAAAACATATATATGTATGTATTTACATTGAGATTAATCAGAAACCTTTTTAGCATTAATAAAGCAAATAACGCTCGTAGTTCATTTTTAATCTTTAAGCATAAAATAGTTGTAAACTGTTGGAAACAGTCTTTAATAAGCAGCGAGAAAACAACAGTAAACATTAATATTATGATGTATCGACACGGCAACAGTTTAAACAAAGTAGTAGACCACTTCATGATATGATTGACATGTATTCTACATGGATTCGAATTAAGAAATTTTGAAACTAAAAATCAATTTGTACTGTCAATTAAAAAAGATGAAATAAAAGTTGACTTTCTTGTGTAGTTTTTAAAGTTACGTTAAAGTATTTTATTTATTATTATTATAATCATCGAAATCATTAAAGTATTGTGTACATATATAAATGGTAAATGTAATTAAAGCAAAAGAAACATATCCCATTCACTCAATATGAGACAAAAGGTTAATTTGAAGCTGGTACTAAGATCTCATCGGAAGATGAACATCCGCAATATTTGGTTACAAACTAATGTGTTTGCTTAGTATCCTAGCATAACGGTAAACACATTCGATACGAAACACAAGTACGCCCCAATATAAAACGATTTGTCATGTGTATCGGGTGTGTCAATTTCCTCATCATTGCGGAAATTTAAGGAATCGGCTGGCGAGAGAAGGTTTTTAAATTTGTCCTATGTAAAGACTCTTTTGTGATTTTCAAGGAAGTTTACTTTTCGCTTTGACAGACAAAATAAGTATGATAAATGATAAAAATGATATTTCACTATATTGACTGCAGCAGCGACGCACTACGTGTTTTGCGAATTTACCAACTAATTTTAAATATGTTATGAGAACAAAAGGAATTCTTGCGTGAAGTGAATTTTGAAAACATTGAAAAGCAGGCACGCAAACCGTAATAAGCTCTGTCAGCGTGACCAGCGGCGAAATCCCATTCTCCTCCACTCACCGACCATCATCCTCATCCCCACATACCCCCTTCAGCTATGAGGGTGCATAAAGTTTACAAGCCTTTCGTGAATATTTTCAATATCACAACATGCTCATATACAGACATTCAGTTACATACAGACAAGACATAAGCGCGCGCTCGTGGTTGTGCCCTACCTGAAGCATACTAGATAGATAGCTCAGGTCGGGCAAGGTAAGGTAAGGCAAGGTGAGCGAGCTGAGCGAGCTGCCTTCAGCAATGTGTGCACGACAAATATTTGAAGCAGAAAATGCCACCAAAAGAATTCGTATAAGGGACTACATATTTTATTTTACTGTTGTTTCACATTACTCGGCATTTTGCTCCAAGTAGCATCCGGGAGCCAAGAGCCAAGCGCCACGAGCGCGCTGACACATAACTTAGAAAAACCAAAAAAAAAAAAAAAATACGAAATAAAAACAAAAAGCATCCATCACATCACTTCGCAGCAGCAGTTTAACCCTTCTCATTATTCCAGGTCTCTGACCGACTGGCATAAATTAGTGTTTATTGCGCGTTCCATAAAAATAGGTTATGTTGAAAATGCGAAAGAAAAAGTTTATATTATAATGATACGATATAATGGTACAGCAAGCTTGCTTTCGATAGTTATGTTAGCATGCTAAAAAGAAATCATTTGCTAGATCTTTCTAGAATTTCCTATAAAAATAATTAGTTTAAAAAATCGTAAATTACATATTATCTAGGTTGCTTTCAAAGCCAAGTTAAACCTTCTCTAGGAAGTGGTTTCTCGTTATACTGTAGATTCAAATATTTTGCAAAAATGACAAAGCATTTGCATAGTTTACTGCAGTTGCAAACCTCAGCGCCCTGCAGCCATAAAGAAAAGTCAAACACGAAGAGCCTGAGAGAGACCAGAACGCTTACAAGGCAAACTTATTTGGTTTGTGGAAATGTCAACAAACATTTTGTCTTGAGTTTCTCACTCATTGATCCTGCATACAGGACATACATACATACCATAAAATATATATATAAATATGCATTAACAAAATACAAATGCAGTTATAATCAAATCTCTGTTCGCCTCCCCCTGTATTGTTTTGGGATATACCATATATAACCACGCCATGCTTCACGCATTCCGCCCCTGCTCTGCTCTGCGCTATGCTGAATAGTTTCCTGCACAAGTTTTCTGTTTATTATCCGGATTTCGAAAAAACAATGCAAAATCTTTTAAACTTGGCTAAGTAATTCGCAAGTGGAAGATGCTGGGGGGACTGGGATATTTCTCAAAATCCGAAATAAGCCAAAGTCGAGTACAGAACAGCTTGAGTAGAATGTTAGACACCCTGCAGCTAGAACGCTAATGAAACTGATTGAGAATAATCAACTTGCCCCAAACGCTTTTATAAAGTGCTCAGAATAAATTGTACCGATTTCAGACATTTCTAAAAATGCTCTACCATCCCCCAGCCCCATCCAAACGTGCAATTTCAGCTTCTTGTATTGCGGGTACTTCGTCAATTTAATTCTTAACGCTCGATTTGATGCAGATACGCTAAACGAAAAGTCGATAGCCTGACAAATTCCCATATACTACATATATGTGCAGAGTGTACGTTTACGTTGTGGTATGTGCAATAAAACCTAATTCATTTATTTCATCCAATTTTGTGGGGACTGCGTTGGACACATCATAACTAATGTTGCGGCATGATTAATAATACAATTAAAGAACCAAAAAGTTGTGCAGATTATGTTGACTTTTGAAAATAAAAACATATATGAAATATGTTTACTACAAGTATGTAGATGATTCTTTTCAAAATTATGCAAGTTCTTAATTCTCTGTAAATTTTAGTAAACTTTAATCTTGCAAGTAAAATCAATACTTTCTTGGTAAAAACAAAACAATATTTGGCGACAATCGCAGCTTGCACACACACACACACACACACACACACACACACAGCTGTTTTGGGTTCAAAAGTCTACGATAATAAGCATAAAATTTTATGCCACTTTGAATGGAGTTGAGAAGTAACTTACTCCCGCCTCCCATTAACATTGACTTACAATTAAAAAGGAATGTAAACTCATTTCGGTAAATAAAGTTTGAAAATTTCCAAAAAACAGTCGTAACTCAACAAAGTGCCGAAGTTACGGCTCTAATTAAAAACGAAAGTCGAGCGCAATTTGATTATAATTTGGCAAAAAAAAAGTGAGGCACAAACGGAATTGAGAGCAGTTTTATATATACATATATTTTGATATATGTAGTAAGGGTTAAGGGGTCAGGCTTCAGGTATGTAGATCGCTGCTTTTTACTGTTATATATAATATATATATTTGTTATAATTGATAATTGTATTCTTTTTACAAAAAATATGAATATGTTGGCTGAGTTTTTCTTCCAGGGAACGGGATGTATGGAGACAAGAACTTATAACTCTCGATAACTCTGCTGCTCAGACATGAGAACACTGCAAATGCATTAGACACTGCGTTGAAGCATGTTTTCCACAGTTCAAACATTTTTTTCATCAAACTGACAACCGTCTTAGGATTTCATGTTGACAGCGGAGCGAGGTAAGCGGCATATCTCACAGATAAGTAACACACGTATGAGTATGAGTGTGTGTGTGTGTGTGAGTGTGAGGGTGTGAGTTTTGGTGAGTGTGCAAGTGCCAAAACTGTGGGGGTTGCTGCTGATGCTGCCAAAGCGTAAAGCCCGTATTAAGTAATAGCGTCAAGCATGCCAGCCAGCCCAGGAATAACATACCGAAAATGCGCTGGATCTGACACATACGGCTCACAATGAAGCTTCTTGTGGTCGAATACTCGTTTCGTTTCGTTTCGTTTATAAGGATGCCACCCAGCGACAGCACACTATATGGTTTTCTCTTCCCGTTTCTTGACGTGTTTTTTTCTTTTTTTTTTTTGCGCTGTCATAACGCTGTCAATTTTTCTACAAACATTTTAACACTAAATTATTGAGTGTGCCAACTGTCGGAAATATCGAAATTAAACAGACCCAGCCATGCATATGGATATGCATGTGTACAATAAACAGTGTATGTTATAGTACAGTGTGCGCATAATGTCATCCTATAGCGGAAAGTTGTCCCTTTGTAATAAAGCCTCATAAAAACAAATTTAGATTCAGTACTTTAAACTAGTCTGGCTATTTTTGATTGTTTCCTGTTAATTGAAAAAATAAATAAATACTTTATTGACATAGTACAACATAATTTTTATGACCAATTTAGCAAGAGTAATTAGTTAAAGTTACAGAAAACAATTAATAAAATGATATATTAAGTATTCTGTGACCATGAGCCATACTAGCTTTATTGAAGACTTTACGAACAGTCTTACTACATGAAAAACTTTTGAATCTGTCTGGCAAGTTTCAAAGTCACGTCTAAGGTAAATTTTTTGCTGAATATTTTTTTTTTATTGGACAACGCCTCGCACAGCCAATAAGAACTTAATGCTAAAAAAGTATAGTAGAAAATCCACTTGACCATAGGAAGTAATCGTTAAGTTCACTTAAAAGTTAAGACCAGACTAGATTCTTATCAGCATAGCAGGAATATCACTAGATAGATATGTATATGTCTGAAATAGATTTACTTTCTATTTTATTCTGCAGGTTGTACAGAGTCAGTGCAAAAATACAGGTACATCCCCTGCTTTTATGTATATTGTTTAAAAATCTTGATGTATGCATATTACTATGGAAAGGTATTTTCCGCGAACTTGCACTTGGCAAGTCACATCACGGCAATTCAAAAGTGCATAACGTCAGGCTATTAAAAGTTTCAAAGACCTTGCAAATAGGGGTGACGAGTACAAAGCAAAATAGAATGGGCTAAACAGGACTGAAATTTATACACTCGACTGTTGGATACCCTGTAGAAATCATTTAGTCTCTTAGTAAATATGCTTTCAATATTAAATCACATTATTTAAGTTATTCCAAGATATATTCTGAGTTATTTATTTGGTTAAATTGTTTTTATAAGTTTTTTTATTTGCAAATTGAATTTAAAATAAATTTTCGAATTTCACAGCATTGTCGAATACATCATATCTTTATTCGCTTTACTATTTTCGGTGCGTTCATGCAGAAGGAGTGACAGCCGGACATGACCTAGTCGACTGCTGTTGATTTCCGAAAAAGAATAAATACGTATTTCTCCCACCATTTAATATATGGTCATATATGGTGTGCATATAATAATCATGTGTGTATTTATTTATTTACGAGAATCGGATCCGACTGCGTCAGCCTGTTACAAGCCCAAAACTTTCTGCCGCATTTTCAATTTTCTTTCATATATTGTACACGTATGCATGTGTGTGTGTGAGTGTTCATTCGTATGGAGTGCCGGCTTTGCTGCCTAGAGATCATCACGTGCCACAATATACTTCATACCATATATATATGATGGTATATTAAAATATCCCTAGTATCGGCACGCCAAATTCAATTTAAAGCAATCAAATCATCGAGAGTACATATAACTGAATTGTGTGTGCGTTTTTGGTGAATAAAGAGAATGATTTCTGCCACAAATTGACACCAAATAAAACATAAATTTCTCTCTTCTAACAAAGTTAGCAGTCAAAGTTAGCTTTGCTGCCAAACAAAAACGATTTAGCTCGGGATTTTTGAAAATCCCATCACGTCGCCGTATAGCAAGCGCACCCACAGCCAGTCAGGCCGCTGCTGTGTGTGTGTGGGTTGGTGTGTTGTCGCGTTTGCTTCTAGTTCTGCGAGAGAAAGAGTCAGTCAGAGTCAGCGATGGAACTGAAGCTGGGCGGGTGTTCAGATGATGATGATGCCTGGTCGGGGAATGGGGAAAGGGAGGTAGGGAGGGGGGCAGTAGTTGCCCGCCAGCTACAATTCATGTGCGAGATGAAAACTCATCCGAGCGTATGATTTATCATCAATGGTCTGCGATTGCAATTTTAATTTATGACATCAATAGCCAAGTTGTTCGGCCCGGCAGCGTGTTAATGGACACTATTGTTGCTCAGTGTGTGCGTGTCCTTCTCTGTGTGTGTGTGTGTGCCCGCGCGCGTGTGTGTGCGTACTCGTACGTTTCGCCCATCGCAAACTCCACGATTTTACTTTTGTCAATAAGCATACTGCACATTGGCTTTATTTATTATTTACCCAGGCCCGTTGATCTTTGACCTCAGCTGTCGCGGAAATCTGATATGAGTTAATAACATGCGAGATGAATTCAAGGGCGTAAAATGACTCGCCCACTTTATGCACTTCAATCCGAAGTTCACGGTAGTTCACGCGACCGTAGGACCGTAGGATCAGTAGTTACTTTTTTTGTTTATCTGTATTGTAACTAGGTCAAAGAATTTTTTAAATCGGTTTCGAATTTCAATGCAAATTTAAAAAGAGTTTTTAGAATCCTCACTTAAAAATATCAGTTCCTAAAATATTTAAGATTATTAGAGTACATAATGGATAAGAGATATAATGAACTTGCTAGGAACATAATTGTGTCATGTAGTTTCTAATGAATTACAAACAAATCTACTTTCTTTATTCACAACAATTCGAGTGATTTACCCTTTCGTTTTAGGGGGAAATCCCTGCACAATGAATTCCACAACAATTCCAAAACTGAACTGAGCAACTGAGATTTTATTGTGCTTGCATAATCACTTTTAGGCAGGGCGCTCTGCGTGTGCCATTGAATAGAGAAGGCGATGTCGGTGACGGAGGCGAAGTCAAGAAGCAAACGCAACATTAATGGCAGCACGCAACAATAACTTTTAATCACTTTAAATAATAAAATCCAAAAAACACTTTCGGATTTACTGAGTTTCTTGTTGGGGGGATTAGCTCAGTGAATCCCCGTCGGCTTAGTGAGAATGCCTCAGCGCACTAGACTCTCTCTCTCTGTCTATCGTGACTCTGCTCTAGCGCCAAAGACCACTTGGCATTCAATCGTATATGTAAGTATGTACTCGAAGAGAATGTGGGTTTTCGCCGAGTTCCTCATCCACTTGCCGAGGAGACAGACAAGAGACAAGGCGACTTTGCCGGCTCTCGAATAAAATTCAACTTAGATGGGCTGGCCTGGGCTGGGCTGGGGGGACTTGCGATGTGTATGTAGATAGCGTCGTACAGCGACTTCAGCGTCTTGAAAACACACAGCAAACTGTTATTACTAGATGCTTTGATAAATGCGACTCTGTCACAATGATGATAATCGCAACTAATGAGGAATTAAAATTGGATTACAGAACTCGCTCTAATTAAAAGGATTTCGTGAATACGAACGCAACACAGAAGAGCACACAGCACCCACAACGCACAACGCATCCAGGATAATATGGGACTTTAATATATTAATCAAACTTAGCCCTGGTATTATTAAAAGTTTTCAGCAATATAGAGTATACGCTGTTGTTCTTGAACTTGAAGCTGCTTGGATAAGGCTTCAGACTTCCTTAGATCGTTTTGGGGAGGCGAGTGAGGAACCTTAGGACTTGAGTGGGACAAGAAGTGACACTCATCGCCCTTTTTGAAGCTTTTGCAGCTATTCAGCTGCGGCTAATTGTGTTCTATGCGAGGCAAGTAAACACACACACAGCAGGAATCATTGTAATCGCCACCATTAAAACACTGTCAATCGCTCAACAAAGCAACCCTCTTAGAGCAGTTGGACGTACTACCCAAGCACAAAGTACTGCCAAAGCAAAAGAAGGTTATATAGATGGAACAGCGAAGTTTTTATACACTTTCTATGCAAAATAAGTGTAAATAATAGATATTTAAGTCCATTTTAAGTATTAACGCACTGTTGCCATTAACGATTAATCGATTAAGTTTTC
The DNA here is from genome assembly GCA_018904105.1 of Zaprionus tsacasi. Lineage (NCBI taxonomy): Eukaryota > Metazoa > Arthropoda > Insecta > Diptera > Drosophilidae > Zaprionus > Zaprionus tsacasi. The sequence continues at coordinate 5,696,919 of JAEIFR010000631.1, forward strand.
AAGTTCCGATTGTTGTTCACACACTTTGGAACTATTGTTCAATAAGAGTTAGTTGGAATAAAAAACACACGCGAATGAGCATGTGAGGCAACACGACACGCGCCTCAATCTAAGACAGATCCTTGGTTTCGATAACACAGCTATCGGTGTTGTGAAATGTCTACTATGTAATTGTTTTTGGTAAGAACAATAGAGCAAGAATTAGAACAATCGTTATCGAAGATCAGTTCGGTGCAGAAGACTGTGAATAGGAAACATATTTATTTACATATATCTAAAACGTATAAGACTTTTGTGAAACAAAATGAACAAACGTGAAGGACTAAAATAATAAGTAATCAAAGTTACTTAAGGCAGGTTTGACTTAGTCCAAACTGACGACCAAATGAATATACCCTCTGCAAGAGCATAATTACATTCGCAGCATCGAATGGCGAATGGCGAATGTCGACGAAACAACAGAGATTATTGTCAGTCAGTCAAGTGGCATGCTGATGCTTTTCAAAAAAGACTTTGAACAATAAATGATGTGAAATCTCCTGAAACAGTGTGCTTATTGTGATGTGCGAGTGAGCGAATGGGTGAGTGGGTGTGTGTGTGGTTGCCTGCAATTCGCGAACGGTGTACGACGCGATGCGCATTCACATTCGCAACCTGCTTGCCTGCTTCTTGGCTCCGACTCTGGTCCTGGCTCCAGCTCCGGATTCGGTTGCCTGGCACTTCTTCTTGGCATTCTTTTTTTTTGTTCGCCATCTCCATCAAAGCCGTAGCTGTTGTCGTTTCTTATGCATGGGTGCCTGGCTGTTTGGCTGTCTGGGCCTGTTTGCCTGCAACAACATCCGTTTGTTTTTCGGCACCGTGTGCGCAGCTTCGAAAGCGTAAGCCAGGCTCCTCTTCTTACCTTATTCGCTGAAAACCAAAGAGCAAACTTTTTTTTTCTCTCTCTCTCTCTCCCTGAGACACTTGACTTGTACAAAGTAAATCGGCTTTCGATTGTATTTGAAGTGGGGAGTACACTCTCACACACACTCATACACACACACACACACACACACGCAAAAGAGCCTCATTGCAAGGTATAGTGAGTACTTATGCTTATATAACTCATACGTACTTGAATCGAAGCATCGTTAATGTGTCTGGCAGCCAGTTTGCCTGCCGTTACAGAGATATGGACACCATCGATGAAGACAAACCGAACAATGGGCATGGGCTGAGGCAAATAAGTAATTGACACTGTTGATGAGTATTTTCGGTTTTCTCAATTGGTTACAAGTTGAAACTTAGTTTTGGCATTAAACTTACACACACTTCCTAAAGCGTTATCACTTACTCTGTGGTTATAACCGAATAAATTGGGAAAATATCAGAATAGTATAGTATACTTTCATGAATATGACCCGAGAAGCATTTGAATTGTCAAATACTAAAGTCTTTGAAATATTTAAGAGCTTTGTCTCAATATTCATAATCATATGCACTCATAAGACGCACAAACGCTCACAGGGCTCTATCTAGACTTATTCCGCTCTCTGATAATGAGTATGTATAATTCAATTTTAAGTAAAAGAAATACATTTAAAACAAGTGAATCATATGAATTACTGATATGGTTACTATTGAAAACGTATCTAAATCTGACTATGTTAATTTCATTTGTTTTGATTTAGTCAAATAATTCTAAACAAAACTCTCTCGATTGTAGCTTGGAAATGTTTTCAAAATTCCTTTTTAATAAGTGTAACAAGCAATTTGTAGTTAGAAATTCAGATTTCTAGGTTAGTCTGCTTGGGTTGTGCCATGACGAATCAGTCAGATGGGCAAAGGGTTATATATTTACAGACATACTTGTCAGTCGACTGACCGCAAATGCCACAAGCACAAACACACGCATACGCAGGCACGCACACTTAGGCTGAAAAAGCAGTGGCAGATTCATTGCTTCCTCTGTGTAATAAATAAACCAAACCAAAAGGGGACCTTGAAAATGTTGAATGAAATAATTCGGAGACTATTCAGAAAAGAATTTCAAAAATTTAAAACAAAAATGCATTTCAGTTAACTTTTTGGACATATTTTTGTTTGTTTCATGTTTTTCGTTATTTATTCAAAAAATGTTTGTGGTGGGAAATTTAAATTCATGTTCGCTTATTTGCTGAATAGCATTATCTCAGATGTACTAAATTGTGCTGTGAACAATTATTGTTTGTTATGATTGTTTGGCCCAGCAAATTGTATTACAATTATGTGTAGTACACACTACATAAGATTAGTATTAAGTTAAATTTAAATTTACATAAACGCATAAAAACTGCCAATTTCTTTTTTGTTTCTCTTTGGTTTTACTGATTAATGTGCGTCTTGAACAAGTTTCCTTAACTCAAAAATTTAAAAGTAATGCAATTAAATGAAAATTGTCTGATAGACTAATATGTTATATTGTTTATGTAGATTATAATTATTTTCCTCGAAAAACCGTGCTTCTTTTAACCTGTAACATACGATTCATTAACAATCTAACCCCAAATACCCCTGCAGACGCCAAAATCCAGAATACAATAGCAATAAATATGTTCCACAGAGGCACGTGGTGGAATGTATTGCATCTATCTCTGTTGCTCTCATAGCGTACAGGACCGCATACGGTACAGTTTCTCCATCCCCTGTCGCAGGGCTGCCAATAAGTGCGCAGCGTACACACTCTCCGCCCCATTGGAGGGGCGAGATTGTACTTCGGGCACCCGAACGACCTCGCACGATGTGTGCTATGCTGCCGAGTCCCGTGCAGCACTGACATTATATCAGTAACAGCTTAAGCTTCAGTTCCAATCAGAGTTTGTCGCGCGACGGTCGAGTGTAAGTTGAGCGAAATTAAAATAAATAATAATAATAATACAAATCAAGCTCGTATTCAAAACGTGCAGCTCCGTCGATTGTGTTGATAATTAGCTTAATCTCATACGAATATCTCCGAATATATCACTAATCGAGAATGCGGGTTTGTGCTAAAAAAAAACAAAGCCAAGACTCATTAAATGTTATCAACTGTAATTAATTCGATATTTATCGGAGCAGATCATTAAAAGGTTTTCAATGATTTATTCGTTTTCGATAGGCAACGCGATAATTAGATATATAAGGAAACGACAATAAATTCTGTTCACAGTTCAAAGTGGTCCAAAATACCCAAGAAGCTAAACGCACCGATAGGACCATTGTGAATAGTTGCACTCACTAACCGCCATGGAAACAAATTTTATGCAAGCGAATAACGTGACAATAAATACCGTTATTATATGCAGCTTTTGAAAGTAAGCAAAGTTTCTTTTAACTTAATTAAAACCAAAAACCAAACGACATTCTGCGAAATCGATTCAGACTCATCGAATTTCGAAATATTGACAAATTTAAATCTGCTAACAACTTTGCTGTCTGGGCTGTCAAACACCCTGCATGCATTCCTTCATGAAATCGTATGTCATTCTCTTTCACGCTTACGCATATTGCATTCACACATAGCCGAGCACACAGACTCTCACGCAAAGCATTCGATATCCGACCATTACAGCTTGCCGCCGCATCTGCACAAACTGTAGAAATTTTCAATATTTTGTAGATAATGTTCTTTATTATTTTATTGTTATATCACTTATGTAAGAGTATTGTTTGTATATAAGATCAATTTCAAAACTTGTATTAAAACATACGCTAAGTTAATGAGGATCGCCTGCTTTATGGCGAGTTTGCCTCGAAAAAACATTGTAAAATTCTTTGGAGCCGATATATAATTTTTATTACATATTTGTATATATATTGCGTCTAACCATAAAAGTCTGGTTTTTAAGATCTTATGATTTATTAAATTTTTATTTACATTAAAATTCCTATACATTATACACACTCGATCTCGATCATCATCATGTTGCCTTTTCTTCTTTTTCTCTTACCTATTTTTGCTGAGATTGATGGACATTGCCTCCATCTCTTAAAATAGCTGTGATCTTTGTATTCATATAGAAGGATATGGCTAAGTCAACTCGGATAGTGATAGGGAGGACCAAGACTATTTAAATAAAAAATAATGATATTTAAATTCACCACATAGGAGCAAGTCCAATACTTGTTTCATAGATATTGAGAGTAAATATTACAGAATGCACCCGCACTATGCTTACACATAACTCGGAAAAACCTTGATACCTCTCAACTCAAAAGTTATAAGTTTGTTTTCAATCTATGAAATTTTAAAAATTAAAAATTAAAAATTAAAATTAGCATTCCAAGATTTTTCCAATATTATTTTTGAGGTTTTATTATTAGGTTTTTAATTAATTTCAAATTACTGCAAAAACTGCGACTAATCTTTTATTAGCTCAATTGTAAATCTGTCTTATTTATATATGCATATCTACCCTCTGTTATCGGCTATAGTACTGGGTATTGTAATTATTTTAATACACACAACATGGCAAATTATTGTTTTTGAAGTATTGATTTGCGCTTTCAGAAATTGGTCAGCTGGAACAAACGTACATAGAGAATTGCAGACAGACAGATAGACATTCAAAATTCAAAATTGGTATTGTACAAATTGGAATGCCTTTAGGGAACATTTGTTAAAAGCATTAAACAATTGACCTTCCTAAAAGGCTTTTGAATTTGTTTCGTTTGAGGATTTTTATTGCTCTACTCCAAAATTTGAGACGAAAACATTTGACCCAGTGCGCAGGGGGGTCTCATCTGAGAAATATGTAAATTAAAATGCCGCTGGCTATTAAGTGCTTTAATTCTTTGAGTATGCGGCCACAGTAGTGCGCTCAGCTGTCATTCGACCGCAGAATCTATGCCTGGCCTATCGCAAAGTTCCCATGCAGAAAAAAAAAACCAAACCAACAACTTATAAAACGTACTCCTACTCCTCCTCCGCAGAGATATCAACCCACAGCCAGAGCCAGAGCCACGGCCTCGTCCTTGTATTTGTTCGTCGTATCTAATGTAATTGAATTAAGTGGCGACTTGTTGATAAGGAGCAAAGTCAACAGACACGGCACGCTTCACAACTCAATTGGGCACGGGGCACACGGGGGCGGTGTGGGGGGCGCAGAAACCGACGTGACGGGGTGCAGAATTAGTTTATGAAAAGCGTAACGGCTTGAGGACTGCCAGGAAAATAGGCATGCATGTATGTATGTATGTATGTGTGTGCCTGACTATTATACAGCCAAACACACGTACACGCATATATCTATCGACTCACACGCATATACGTATAAATATATCTGTGCGTATGTATGTGCGTTTGAATGTTGGCAAATGAGCTTTTGAATGAGCGACTCTCGCAGTTTCCTTTTATAGATACTACTACATAGTATCTACATGCTAACATATGTAAACATGCCTTATGTATGTACATATTCAGTGGCATATTGTATACGTATATATATTCATAATAGTCTATCTTGAAATCTATATGCGAACATGCATTGTATTGTCACAAACATAATTGGGAATTTCAACGAGCAAATGCAGGTCTCCACCATAATTATAGCAAATGCATGCAAGGGTAGACAGACACTATATCTGATTTCAAATTGCTGTAAAATAACGATCCTGAGTTTATTTTACACTCTACGAACTATCTATTTTCGTTGTATTTATTTTCATCGATATTTTAGTATTTAATTAGGTTAAAAGTGCTTTTAATATTCGATTTCTTATCGACTGTTATCGACGGCAAATCTAAATGATAAAATAGTTGTTAACCATTTCTATATAACCAAATTTTGGATTAATTTGTATACGCTAATGTTCTTAATAATCCTAGGAGACATATTATCAGACTGAACCGATTTTAAGAAACCCAAGTTCTTTCTTGCTATCTTTTATTTTCAACGTCACTGTTTAGTTATTTGCTATCTGCCTGTCGCAGTATTTCCAGCAGTTCCATTATTTCTCTTTATAACACTTGCAAATGTAGTATTTTAATAAAAACTGAAACGGCATAACTTTAGACAGTCTCCAGCTTCTGCATTGCGCAAAGACAAAGAACAGCTAAATCAAAACTGCAATTTTGCCTAAGCATTCGCTAACGGCATTCTGTCTGGGGCAACAGCTGATCCTGCATCTCTTGTCGTACTCTCCCAGCTGACAATTGAGTTGGCCCAGCGTAGGTGGCGGTTGTCTGGCTGCAGCGCTGCGTGTCGAACTGTCATGACCGATGCGACGTTGAATGACATCTTATATGTATGTACATATGTATTCGAGCCTCCCATATGCCGGTTAACGCTGTCGGCAATAAATTTGTTCGTTAGTAGAAACATGTACGGTACGATGTTAATTTTCATACACGAATTTGTTAATTTATATATTTTCGCGAGTAGAATTCATAATAACATTTATGACAATTACTCTGTTAAATAATTAATCGATTAAATAATTAATCGATCGCAGCACTGTTAAGACAAATTATTTGCCAGCATACTTTTTGCTGCAGGTACGCAGTTCTTTTTCTCATCGAATACAATCGATTAGTATCGACTCATTTATAACAGATTTCTAGACAAATTAGCGAGCATCGACAGGGGGCGCCTAATGGTAGGCAACACATTTATGCACAGTGAGTTATCGTTCTCTCTCTCTCTCTCCCCTTCCGTTTTGTGTGCAGCCAGATGCATGTCGGCTAGAGATGGGGCATCTCACAGCTGGCACTCGATACTCGATACGCATTCAACTAGAACATTTCCCTACTTTACATAGGAAATAACGCCTTGTCGTAAGACCCAATTTTAAGCACAGTGGCATCATCAGTCAAATATAGACAAGCTTGATGGTTGAAGAATAATATTTTGCTTTTTAAGTATCGAGCGATGAGGCCGATAGCTTATAGGCTTCTAATATGGAGAGCGATTTGCCAGGCCGGTTTTTTTTTTGCATAGCTGCCCAGAAATGACAGCGACAGCAGCGAAAAGAGCAGCTGCAATAAAAACAAGAGAAACAAACAATAAGAAAAACCACAAACAATTTAAATGGATTATGTGTTTACACTCAAAGCGGGAGGCCGGGAGCGTAGAGTGTGGGCGAGTTGGGTTTGAGGGAGGGGGCGGCCGAGCAGGCCAGGCCAACAGTGGCAGGCAGTGCCAGGAAGTGTGGGAGTGCGGGAGTTAAGCGGTGGCAGTGGCAGTGTTGCAAATTGATGGTAGCTCTTCGTCATCAAATGGACAAACAGGCGGGCGCACTACGCAAGCTGCTCCTCGCTGCTGCTGCCCGACGGCTGCCCAAGCATCAGTTGGATGAACGAACTGACAAGTTCAAGGCAGTGGCTGGCTGCACTGCGGCGAAGAGAAAAGGGAACCGGGCTGGGAATGGGAGGCATCTGGGGCGCTGGTATTGGTAGTAGCAATAACAACTGTAGGGATTACGCTTTAACACAAGCATTGTGCTCATTGCCAATGCGTGTGGATGGATATGTCCATGTTTGCGTGCATTCGCCTGCTCCTCCGTTGTCTGTTGTCCGTTGTTTGTCCGTCGTTCCGTTTGTTTTTGTATGTTTTTACAAACGGAATTGTTTTTAATGAGATTTCAGACGCAAATCTTTTTATTTGAATTTTTATTTTAGGCCGCTCGGAAATGCCGTCGACCACACCAGTTACTTCTGATTAAAATTGTGGTGCATGGAATTTCGTATTACCCCGACAGCACAATTTCGAAATTCCGCATCCGTATCCGACTGGATGTACGTACGAATCTGTGACTGTCTGTCTCTATATATACACATTTCTCTCTCTCGTTTTCCCTGTCTCCCTCCCGCACAGAGTGATTGTAGCCAAGTGTAAGTGCGGATAGCTTCGCCTGGTCAGTAACTGTTGAACCAAAGCCTGAAGCTGCCAAAACTTAACCCAGCAGCAATGCTTCCATGTTATTTCTAGACCGAAACTGCATATGAATAAACGCATCAACGGACAAAGGAGCAGCAGGCATCAGGCTCTTCTCTCTCTATGGTGATGGAAGTAATGTCACGAAAGTAACTGAGTTTGGTTTGCTGTGGTCGACAGCTAGCGCTGCCTGCCTGGCGTATGCGAGTCTCTGCGAGAGCAAACATGAAATGTGGTTAAAGCATTTTATGCAATCCCAATCCCATTCGGATTGCCTGGCCTGCCCGCCTGCCTTACCAACATAACAAGCACCCGACATGCAGAGAGATGCAGATGGGTTCGCTTGCGTTGGTCATTTGTAAAATCCTTTGATTGCAATCGCTGAGAATTAAAAATTCCAACAGAATATTTTCTTTATTTAAACGCACACTCCCTTCCAACTGTTGGCGATTAATTGTTAATGGATGACTATTACGTCAATGTACTACATATGTATGTATACACATACATACGTTTGCCTTTTGCAGCGAACTCGAAGCGAATCGTAATTAATGACAGTGATTTTTATGTGCGGTATTTTGCATACGCATTATCGATAACACTTTTATTGGTATTTTAAGACTAGCAAAGCTCTACAGTCATTACTATCTGCTTAGTGACTCCACAACCGCATTAATTAATTCGATAACGATAAACAGCAATCGCGATAAGTTTGTTTCCACAACAGCGATCATAGTCCATCTCTATTTTAAGTTGTTTCCATGTGTTTTGGTATTTTTACACCACCTCGAGCAAATATTTGAGCACAACTTTTTAAATCGGTAAATTATTTGGTAAAACAAAATGCGCGACGCATTCCACATTCCAACGGAATTTTGTGTTCCCTTTGCTTACCCTTTCGTGCTATAATTTCTCATGTACCAAGTTTCTTCCCAAATAAAGATAATAATTACTTCTACATAGCTTTGCATTAATGTTCCACTCCTTGCATGCATTAATTATACCCTATAACCGATGAAAACGAATAATACTGAATTTTATTAAAAACATTTTTTATTTATTTCAGATATAGTTTAATATTTTAGAAGGATATTTTGTGATGACTTGTTAACACGACATGACAATACTAGAGGTCGGAAATGTTGAAATCAAATAAATAGCATAATTTCGCCTAATCAAGGGATCACCTCGAATAGCGAGATTTTTATTGAATTTAACTAAGATAGTAATTTTGGAAGTACCTGAAGATCCTCTGACGATCAGAAGCCTATAGATTAAAATGAAGACTGCCCTTATAACGCCAACTCCAATTTGTTGGTTAAGGACTCTAGCCACCATCACAATATTGTTACTCTACGGGTCATTATGCACAAATGGAAGTCATTTGTTACCAAATACTCAAGGTAAATACGAAACATATCTACAAATTAACATATTCCGGAAGAGAAATAAAGTGCACCCAACGATTCACAATGAGTGAACCATTATCCAATACTGCACTTGTGCAGCATCTGCTTTTACGTACCTTTTTTTCTTCTTTTTTTTAGTTGCATGCCTTTTACACAAATTCTGCGGTGAGACACACATCTGTGTCCACGTATTTTTCTAATTATTTTTTTTATATATACATATGTAACTGAACTTTAAGGTCACAGCGAAACTGATGAAGTGGGACCGCAGTTTCTGGCACAACTTACAAATATTACCGTATCGCAGGGACGAGACGTCTCATTCACTTGCGTTGTGGACAACCTGGGACAATATCGGGTATGTGTATAATCAAGATAGATAAGGAAATGATAAAACCCATAAGACCCTCTTAAGTCAGACTACAATAATAAAGCTTTCACATTATAATCACACAAAGTAATGACATAAAACTTAAGAAAGTTAGTAAATCATTAGGGTCCTATGGGACAGGCCACATGGACGACAGAAGGAGATGTATGAGGACACACACACATATGCGATAAGACAGTAAACAAACTCGAGAGACTTGCCAATCCCTCTATGCTTTTTCAATTTCAGGTGGCATGGATTAAATCGGATTCAAAAGCAATACTTGGTATACATACACATATGGTCTCCCTAAATCCAAGATTATCAGTGACACACAATGGACACAACACCTGGAAGCTTCACATATCCCACGTGCAGTTAAACGATTCTGGCAGTTACATGTGCCAGGTGAACACGGATCCCATGAAGAGTCTGGTAAGTCAGCCAACCCACCTTCCCACCTACCCTTCCCCTATACCATTTCGACCACTGGCCGGCCGTGCAGCAATCCCATTTGCGAATGACAGAAGTGGTTTGTTTAGGTATCTGGCTGAGACAGTAATCTTTACGCCATATGCGTCTGAGTCCAAGCTTACCGAGCCAGTAACGTGTGTGTATGTATGTGTGCCTGGGATTAACTAAGGCGAACTTTCTTATGAAAGGTATTATGGTGCATTGCTCTGTTGCGCTCAAGAAGCAAATTTTATCTAACAATATTAAATTACGAGTATTCTCTGAGTAATAAGCCTCTGCACAAACCTTGAAACTTTTTTATAAAGACTACTACTCCACTATGTATTAATTCTCTCATGTTCCTCTCAAGCCTCGAGCACTTCATTAACAATTTTTGTAAATATCTTAGCATAGACGGTGCACTCTCACTTACAGTTTGAGAGAAAAGAAAAAGGCTTGGGTACTCAAGACAGACTTAAGAAAGACTTTCTTAATGCCTTCAGACTTATTTTGTTGCATTTATATATGTTTTGTATATATCTTGTCTCCGATACACACCTTTCTACCTTTTACTTAATTTGACAAGTCTTTAACACACTTTACTATACAATTATTTTTTTTCCAGTCGGGCTTCTTAGATGTTGTAGTACCGCCGGACATTCTAAATCACCCTGATCAAAATGTCGACGAAGGTGTCAGTACCGAGGGTGGTAGCATCACACTACTTTGCAGTGCGACAGGTATTTCAATGATTATATATTTTATTTTAGTAGATTAAAGAAAAACCACAAGAAATCGGTTTACAATTGGGATTGCATTTTTACCATGGCTGTGGTCAAGTTTATTCTCCAATTTTGAGTATAACTTGCAAAGTTTTGTAAAATAAAACAATCTTATATGGCATAAGCATAGTTTCCCACGCTGGCACGCAACTCAACCTTATAACAATATGATGATAAACAGAGAAGTTATTTGAGAAATTATTTTCCATAGTTTCCAGCTGCGGCGGCTCCGCGTGGCTTAAGCGCTTAGTATTTTTGTTTTGTGTGTGTGCGAGTGTGTGTCTGTGTGCGGGCGTGAGTGCATAATCATTATGAGTGAGCATGAATGAGAATACATTGGTTTTTTAGGCTTAGCCAAGAGGGTCGAGTGCACTCAACTGTACTTTTCTGTCTACTTGTTATACCTTGCGAGGGTATATTATTTTAGCGAAGTTTGACGCACCTTAGGAGACATCTCCGACCCTATAAAGTATATATATTCTGAATCGCATAAACAGAGGGTCCAAAATGGATGTCCGTCTGTCGTCCGTCCGTCCGTCGTCGTCCGTCGTCCGTCTGTCGTCCGTAGTCGTCCGTCTGTTCTTGCAACGCAATTGTCCCCAGTATTGGTTCTTTAAAGTTGGCTCCAGTTTTTTTCTGTTTTTAAATAAGTCGGACGGCCGATCGGACTGTATATCGTCGCTGTTGGAGCCTTCGGTTTTTCGTTATATTTCAGATATGCTTCAGGCTTACCCATCAATCTAAGTTGTCCTTTATTTAAGTTTCATCAAATCGGTTTTTAACTTATAACGATCGTCGGCCTAAGGAAGGTGTTGATTTTTGAAAATCTGAGTTATTACATATAGCTGTGTACAACAGGGTAAAACCTTCGGCGCCAGTAGTTTTTTTTTATTCCCTTTTACGAACTACACCAAAAACTTTTACCACTCCACACCCATTTAAAGTGGTTAAAAGAGAAGAATACATTTTTGTCTAAGTTCTTAACGTTTTGGAATACTAATGTATCGATTCAAACAGGTGTTCCAGAGCCTATGGTGCAGTGGCGACGTGAGGGTGGCAAGGACATTGTGCTCAGGGCGGAAAGCAGAGACAAACAAGGTGAGTATTATATATATTTATTTATTTATTAATTTACAATATTAAAAGAAGATAAGGAAATTACAAATATAACTTTAAACTATATTATAATTAATTATAATTTAAGTTAAGAGTAATGATATTAAAATTTTTTTCAATTATAATTCATTAAATTATTAGTTTTATAATTATAGTTTTATAATATTATAAAAATTGTTTTAATTTTTTTAATCATTTAATCTGGGAATAAAAAGATATATCTTCTGAATAATATATAGCTAACATATATTTCTCCCTACTCTTCTATTTGATCTTTCTAGCTGTCAAATCGGTCGAAGGGGATCGACTTGTTTTAACCAATGTACAACGTACCGATATGGGGGGCTACCTATGCATAGCCTCAAATGGAATCCCACCTTCAGTTAGCAAGCGATTTGATGTGCATGTGAATTGTAAGTATTAGATAAATCGAGTAGAACATATGATGCATCTGAAATAGACTGGAATTTATGTAGAATTTAAGACAAACCATCTCATGTATGGTCACTCTAATAATTAACAGCCCATGATGGGAGCCAGTTAAAGCCTGCTGCATATGAAACGAGACGCAGCTAACTGTGAAAATTTCTGCATACACAGAGAGAGAGGGGAGAGAGGGAGAGTGAGAGTTCCTCCTGTTTCTGGTGCTGCTTGAACATGCCGTTGGTGTGGCACAAGACACAAATCAACACCATGAGATTGTCAAGTCAAATTCAGAGGGACCAGTTGTGAAAAGTTGCGATAGTCGCACTTGGGGCATCTGGCATCGGGCTGCAAGCAGAGCATATCGAGTGTACAGGCAATTGTGTGTACGAGTATGTACTATTGTAATAACCACTCGTAACTAGCATAGCAGCAGCAGCAGCAGCAGTACGAGCAGCGCCATGACAGAGCCGAGCTGGCCAGGCAGCACACATTGACCTATTGTCATGAGCTGTGTTGCCTGGTATTATTCTGTTTACTTCCTATGTATGTATGGCTGCAAGTGCTATAAGTATGTATGTAGGTATGGGAATGTATTTAAAATGTTGTATGTACATACGGAACCATCTAACATTTTGCCATGCCACGCCACGCCATGCCATGCCGTGCCCCCCGAAAACGAAGCGATACATGCACAAAACATTGGATAACTACGACTGTGTGCGTAGTAAACATTTCAAAAGGCACCAGAAGGAGGCAGTCATTGTCTGTGACTGAGCTACTGTTCGGCCCTGCCGATGAAAGTCATCCAAAACAAATACAACAGTACAATTTTTGGGCAATGCGTCTACGTCAAAATCAGCAAATGCAAATTCAAATTTAGAAACTGCCGAAATGTCCAGAATTCACACTGGAAATGCAATGCGACTAGCTCGGGGATTAATTGAAGAGACTGTTTCACAATGGGATATAATTTAAGTTGCCCTGTCATCGCTAATACGAGCAAAATTTAATGTTTAGTAACACTCATGGGTTATAAAAAGTCCTTGGGAGCGATTTTAATTGAATTTGAATTTATATTTTTCATATTTCATGATTAACAGGTAATTAACAGAATAATGTTAGCTTGCATTGTAATCGATATCAATTGTTACTACTATATTTAATTGAATTCGATTTATGTTATTCAGTTTTCTTGATTAACAGATAATTAACAGAATAATGTTAACGTACTTACATTTAAATCGATATCGATTGTTATTATTATATTTAAAGCATATTCATACTCCCCATAGTACCTTAACCAATATCATGCATATGTTATGTATAAATATTCTTATATATACGTATGTATGTGTGTACATCACAGAAGAAAAACTCGACGCAAAACTGCATGTCATCTGTCATCTGTGTGGGGTATACAGGAAACTGCGTTCTAAACTTTGTGCTTTCACTTAAGTTTCTTAGATCTGACATGTACATATGAACTTACATATATATATATATTATGAATTCATACATATATTTATGTGTATGTATATACATACATGTAGGCAGACAGATCATCGAAACAACACAAAAGTAAAATATATAAAAACAAATATAACGGGCCGTTCAAGCATTACGTAAACAGATTCATTACAATTATTTTCTTCTGAAAAATGAACCAAAATCACAAAAATTAATTTTTTTTTTTAAATTTGAAAAACTATTAAGCCATTCTTCTATTGAACTAAAACCATCAATAAAATGCTTTACCCGAAGAAAATCGATTGATTTTTAAGAAAGTTATGAAGTGAGGAAAGTGAGGTTACTGGTCCTGTCAAGTGTCTTACATGTCAAATTTTTAGTCGACTTTGACATGATTTTTGGCCAAAAATTAAGTATCCTCTAAAACATTTTTAAACACTTGTTTTATACTAATTGTGACCTCCGGAATCGATTAAACTTAAAAGTAGACGATTTTAAATTTTGAAAAAAAATATTTTCTGAAAATTTCATAGGGGGAACCCTTACCAAAATCACAAAAAAATTTTTTTTAATTATCCAAATTGCAAAAGCTATTAAGCCATTCTATTCTAGAACTAAAACCACGAATAAAATGTTTTATTCGATGATTTAAATGATTTTTTTTGTCTTACATGTCAAATTTTTAGTGGGGACTCTGAAAATTTATTTTCATAACAAAATCACAAAAAAAAATTTTTATAAACAACTTGTTAAATACTATAAAATTCGAATGATTTTTAAGAAAGTTATGAAGTGAAAAGTGAGGTTACTGGTCTTTAAATCACAAAATTTTTAATTTTTTTATAAACAACTTTTAAATTGCAAAAACTATTAAGCCATTCTATTATAGACCTAAAACCACGAATAAAATGCTTTACCCGAAGAAAATCGAATGATTTTTAAGAAAGTTATGAAGTGAGGAAAGTGAGGTTACTGGTCCTGTCAAGTGTCTTACATGTCAAATTTTTAGTCGACTTTGACATGATTTTTGGCCAAAAATTAAGTATCCTCTAAAACATTTTTAAACACTTGTTTTATACTAATTGTGACCTCCGCAATCGATTAAAAGTAAAAGCTGGCGATTTTATTTTTAAAAAAAAAAAATTTTTCTGAGAAATGAACAGGGGGGACCCTTACGTTAAAAATATGAAAGGGTTTTTAATTACGTGACTTAACTTTGAACAATTTCAATTCTTTTTTTCAATATTGTATTCTATTTCTCAAAACTTCAACCCAATTTTGTACGATGTTACTAAGTCCTTGACAAGATTTGTAGAAAGTCACGTAATTTGTTTGAGAATACAAACAACAATATAAAATAGAAAATAAATCCAGTACATAAGGGGCCATCATTGATTTCGCTGAAAGCTTTAATAATGTTCCTCTTCCGGTTGCTTCGTGGGGCTTCGTTACAGTGGATGAAATCTATTTTGATGAGCGGATCGTTGAGCTTTAATCCATTTTATTTATGGCTTAAAATTATCCTTTAGCAACAACGTCAAGCCCAGCCATGGCGCAACAACACCCAGCCCACATAGATAGAAAGAGAGAGGGAGAGAGAGAGGGAAAATAGCATGAGCCTTTTCTGCATTGAAACAGAGTATTACAGTCGTCATTCGCACACACATCTTCTCAAACGTAGACTCTCCAACCATAAGCATCCACATTCGCACACCCTTGGCATCCGCTCTACCCATCCAACTAGCATAAAATAAATCTATGAAAGCACCACCTCATCACATCCCACGAGCTTAGCCTGCGACTCACCCATCCACTTTCTGTTCTCTCGCGCTTAGATGACTGACTCCCCCCCTAGACAGTGTAATCTGCTGGGAAAAATACACACACTAGACTGCAAAATAATATCATTAAATATAGCGACGCAGAAATACGTTCGTTTCTATGAACATTTCTCAAAAAACGGAGAATAATCCTTAGTTTTGTGTATCAAAATAGCTCTTAATAAACCAAAATTCACATATATTTTGGGATATATATCCTAATGTGCATTTTTAACAACTGTCAAAAATAATATACCTTCTGCAAGGGTATAATAAGTATAGGTGAATTTGATAATAAAGTTAAAAAATAATGGAGAAGTATGCAAAACTATTCCAAAGTCCTGTCAAAAGTTGGCAAAGATTACTGAGTCTAAAAAATCGTTGTACTTCTTAATTCCATGTAAATCTGTATTGAGAGATTCTTTTAACGCAACTTTAAAATTTTCTCGCTCTCAACTGAAAGATTAATCTATCAGAAAAAGGTGCTTCTGTAGGTGTAAAATTATGTGAGTTGAAGAATAAAAAGCAATACCAGCACAAATCATTTTCGAATCAATAGGCAATCTGTAGTATTCGATACACGAAGCTCTTCCCCATCGATAGAAAATGAGGAAGGCAGCGAGCTCAACAGATTAAGCTTGTTGTCTTGGTCAAGAATATGTATTATGTCCGATGTGAGACAAATCACATAATAGATCGACTTCGTTATTAACTACCTTAATTAGGACATCGATTCAAGTGGGTCGAACGTTTACAGCGCGTACAAAATTCGCTAAGGTCTGCTTCAGTTGCAAAACAAATGTCACGATGCTTGGGAAAAAGCGTAAATAGGGTGGCCACCCCTACCTACCCCCCTCCTCCCATCGAATTAAAGCTGCGTGTACAGGGTTGTCTGTGTGTGTGCGCAAAATACGAAAAGTTTGACTTTGAAATGAATGCAGTGGAGTCATTTACCGAAGTTGCGCTGCACTGTGTCTGTGGTGCCTGATAAAGAGTGAGAAATATAAGTGAAAATGAAAGAAGAAGAAGCGTAAAACTACAACTACTGAGGGTGCATCAAGAGATGTATCTACTAAAGAGTGAAATGTAAGCTAATTAATACACATGCATAACTAATTAAGTTTTACTCTCATTAATCGAGGAATATTCTAGACATTATGCAATAGTTTTTATTTTTTCTATTAATCATATTTTTGTCTCGTCATTATTTGCAGTTCCCCCGACCATTAAAGCTGTAAATCAATTAGTGGGCGCACCTGTAGAGAGAGAGGTAACTCTGGAATGTATTGTCGAAGTGTATCCCAAGCCTCTGAATGGCTGGTACCGCAATGAAGGTACTACTTAATATATGATATAAATAATTTCATATTTTACTAAAAAATATGTAGTACATTATACTAATTTATTGATAACTTTCTAGGCAATGTGAAGCTGCACAACGGCAACAAGTACAACATATCCGAGGCGATGATTAACTTGTACATGTGGCACCTCAATTTAACGATACGACACCTGACTAAGGCAGACTTTGGCGCGTACAGCTGTTCCAGTGTCAATGCCCTTGGAAAAAGTGAAACGAGGATACGACTTCAAGGTAATGAAACTCGATAAATTAATTTCTGCTTCAATGCAAGGAAAACGCACATTTATTTGCGCACAGTGGGACATGAGACACAGTCGGCCGAGCGGCCTTCCGAGCAGACTAAACGAAATAGTTCTTAAAATTCGGAACATTAAATTCTCTAGAGAATGGAATAGATAGAATGAATGGCGTGGGTAGTGTAGGGGGTAGGTGGGGTGGGGTGAATGCGTATGTGTCTGCGTCGCATGTGTAATTCGTTCAGTTTCAGTTTCCATGCAATAAATTACCTAGGATTTCCGTCAGTCTATTATTTTTATCGATCTCATTTAAAGGCGACCGAAGAAGCTTTTATCTATCTTTCATCTGTGAGCCCTTATCCCCATACCCAACCCCCAACCCAATCACCATTCCCAACCGAAAATAGAGTTGGAAGCGCAGAAACTAAGCATGAATTATTGCACAATCAGCGAAAAACTTTCTCTCTGCTCGCCGCCTCCACACTTGGCGGCTGCTGGAGGAGCTGCAGCAAGTTCGTGGCCGCGATTTTGACTTTCATTCGCGACAGTCGTCGTCTGAGCTGAAGAAACCCCGAAAAAACTTAAAGGTTTCAAGATCTATTAAGCTTATTACATTTAATTGTTTTATTTGCTACACTTACCGAAAAATATGGGTATGTTCATTACAAGAATTTGTGTGAGTTTGAAGAATCAATTAATAGCTCGCTTCTATCGAACTATCGATAGCTTATCGATAACTTATATTTTATTACATATAATTATTTAATTTGCTACACTTACCGAGAAAGAAGGGTATATTCATTACGAGAATATGTGTGAGTTTGAAGTATCAATTGTATAGCTCGCTCCTATCGAATTATCGATAACTTATAACCTATTAAATTTAATTATTTTATTTGCTACACTTAGCGAAAAAGAGGGCAAGAATATGTGTAAATTTGAAGTATCAATGAAATAACTCGCTCCTCTCGAACTATCGATAACTTATCGAAGCTAGGAAAATGAAACTGAACTTAAAGATCCGTTGCAGTTCATTTTCAAATGTGGAACCAGTTCTTGGAAGTAACGAGCAAAGCGGAACTGGCAATGTCACAAGAGATTTTGTATTTGGCTTTGTTATTGTTTTACTTGTTCCTTGTTTCTTGTTTATTGTTTTATGTGCTTGCTTTACCATCCCATTTGCTCGCTTGCTGGCCAACCATGCAAAGAAGCATTCGGCCTTTCATAATTGGTGCAATTTCTTGCAGAATTACGATTACCGCCCAAGTCAACAACGACGCCAACACCTCACGTGCACACTACGACCAAATCGCGTCGGAAGCAGCAGCCCGGCCACAACAAGGGACTGAACGAAGTGGTGCGTGCCAAGGAAACCCATTTCTCAAATCAAATGCAGCAAGAGAACGATGTATTCGGCGGAGGGATTGGTATGCCCCACAGCACCAACGGCGGCGGAGGCAGTGGTTCTGTTGCTGGTGCTGCTGCTGCTGGCGGTGGTATTGTGGCAAGTGGGAACGTCAACGGCATGATAAACGGAGCGGAAGGTAAGTTACGATTTAGAAAATTCCACAAGTACATGCAGCAAGCACAAGCATAGAATGAAGTCAGGCATGAGCGGCAGTTACAAACACACACACACACACAGCCACACACACATGCACGCTTACATCGCACAGTCGTGATACTCTGCCCGGCATCTATGGCAAAGCTGCTTGCCCCTTTGCCTTGGGAATTTGTCTTGGGGCACATATAATGTCGCTACTCTAGTACCCTGGCTGGCTGGCTGGCTGCTCTTATAAGAAACTCTTGGTGGTTTGCCTTCTTGGCGTCTTGGCTCGTCTCCGCGAGAGACCGACCTAGACTAGCGCCAAAAATGTTGAACATTCTCCATGGTATACTCGGTCTCGTATAGCAACTCGCAGGCATTGCCTGGACTTAGCACTCGTGCAGCTGTCGGGCGCACTGATTTATCAGTGAAGCCGTATTTTGCTAACACTTGTTACTCTCCAAATCCCCTTTGAAGTTAATTTTCCAACCAGTCAGTTTCAATTTTAAGTGTGCATTTTTGTCGCTCCTCTCTCGCTGTTCCAGTCGCATCTGCCGTGGTATAGTAGCAGCCTGGCTGTCCAGGCATACGCTTATGCCGAAAATAAAATTTATGGGCTGGGTAACTAGAGTATTAGGGATAACCAATAATGAAGATGAATTGTTTAGAATATAATTAATTGCGTTAGCAATATCAACATTGTAAAATTTCGCCTTTCACCCTATTTAAAAAAAAAAAAAAAAAAGTAAAACTTCCTAGTATAACTTATATGCTACTTGCCTCTAGTAACTCTATAAAATGTAATCTAGTCAGTTATAGTGTAGTGCAGCATACGAGGTATTCGTTAGTCAAGCACGCTCGCCTCTAGCTTTGTTTACTTGTTTGTTTTTTTTTTTCTGTGTAATCCTCCAGAGTGGCGGGAAAATGTCTTAACTATATGTATGTCCGTCCGCGTACATGTGCGGGGCGAGCTAGAGAGCTAAAATGTTTACACTAGCTCCCAATTGGGATAAAAGTGCATACTAAAAAGGGATTTCGAACAAAGAACCACCCACACACTTTGTGTGTGCTCGTGTGTGTGTGTTACCCCATATGAAGCGAACATTAGAGCGCTAGAAAGTATGCTATATATTTAAAAATGAGCTTATAATTCAGAAGGATACGATCACTCGCATTTGTCAGACAAAACTAACTATCTTTTTTTTTTTTTAAAAAAAACCCCTTGAAATATTACAACTATTTGCTGAAGCTTTATTAACAATTACACATTTCCCCCCTTAATACGAATTTTCTAGTGCAAACTCAACTTCCCAACCGGAATGGATATGAGAAAACATTCAAGTCCCCCAATGGTGGAGTGGTACCATCGCCGCGTTCACCCTGGACCTTCGCAAATGCGGGGTCGCAGCTGCTAACTAAAACTACGATAAAGACAAACGCCCTGATGGCTTTTTTCTGCATACTGTCTGTGCATTTTTCGCTTAAGCTCATTTAAAATTATGATACAAAGAGAAACATCCACACAGGGTGCAGCATTGTTGGGTCTACTACAAGTCTATGCTAGCCTATATCTTAAACTTAATGCATACATATACATCGAACAGCTTCAACCTTTTATTATTATTAGTATTATGTTTTAGCCAGGAAAATGTGAAAAGATATAATCGATTTGCTGTTTAAACTATCGACTTAGTTTTTAAGGGATTTTGTTATAAATTATATTTATATCTTTTGTAGTTTGGTGATCTTAAATCTATTGTTTGTGAATTTATTTTTCTTAGTCTCATCCCCAAAAAAAAAAAAAAAGTTCAAATGCCAATGAAATGAATAACAATGAATTATGCATACACAGTGTGCATTACACACACATACAATAAAATACAATACATACATACACACATACATATAACCTATGCTTGTACGAAAACAATAATTATACACAGATGAAAATGAATGTTAACGAAACTTCTTGTATTTAAATCACATTATACTGAGCTTATTTGCTCATCATATCTTAAGAGGCAACAAATTATAGATAACAGATTAAGTAATCAAAAGTTATATAATAATAATAATAAATTATGCAATACAGAAATGTCTTCCGATAAGAATGATAAACGATGATTATATATGGTGTTTAAAAAATGTAAAACTTATATAAATACATACTTATAAAGAGATTAAGAATAATTTATACATTATTTATTTGTCATAAAATGAATATATATCAAATAATTTAAAAAAAAAAAAGAATTGCATGCCAATTTACATATGTACATACATGTGTAATATGTATATGTATATGATAAATGCGTAGCTTTAACGCAGATATAACAATTATCATAAGAATTCATAAATTTATAAGTGGACAAACATATGCATGTATATAAATATGGTATATATACATACATAAGTGATAAGCACACATTTATTTTTCATGCAGTCTGGATTAACACATTTTATAGCATTTAAAATATTATTAATTTGGATTTTTTAGGAATTATCGATTACTTCATTTATTTTCGATAAATTATAACTTAGTTTGCAATTACTTCTGCTGGTTCAACCGATTGTTCTCAGTGTAGTATAACTAGCTTTATGTACGCACATGTAATGCACTTATACTCGCCCGATTATGTATTCCCATTAGCATACATGTACATACATACATACATCGGTATGTACAGTCGTTTATGTACAGTAGATACATGCATATAGTATGTAGCTATTCGGAGATGCACTTGGATATTGAATTTGCATAAATGCATGCGATTGAAAATGCCAAAGTGGCTGCTCCTGCTCCTGCTCCTCCTGCTGTTGCATTGCAAACGCAACTGCAACTGCAGTTACCAGGACCGGGACCAGGACCCAGACCCAGGGACATTAACAAAACGCGACAGCTTCGGATTGCCGCAATCTTGGTGTCCATGTCGGGAGTCGAGGGTGTCTGTCCAATTTGGGGTCGGAACAATGCGGGGGGGTTTCATGCGCTTTCGACTGCCTAATAAAAGCGGTCTGGTCTGGTCTGTCCTGGATATACTGGATTGGATGCGCTTTTGTGCATCGGACGGCGGATGCGGCTAGCCGCACTCGAGCTTTGCCCTTGTTGTTTATCGAGTCTGCGTGGACAACGGACGATAAGAATAAAACCTTCAAGTGTGCTTAATGCAGTCGCGATAACCCGAGGGCGCGAGTAAGAGAGAGACAGAGAAGGAGAGAGAGAGAGAGAGAGAAAAACAATTATATCCAGCATGTACGCATGCATTAATGAACTTGCATGGCATTTACCGTTGCGTTCTCGCAGTCATTGTCACTAATTTAGGCGGCCGTGGCAGGGCACGGGGTGGACAAAGGAGTAGCTCCAGCTTAAATATACTCGCACTTGGCGGCAATGCCAGCGCATCCACTTTCCCCCCACCCAGTATGTCTGTCTGTCTTTCCATTTAAAAAGCCCCAAAAATGGGCTGATTCGGCAATTGTCCGATGTCTCCACGCACTCACACACACACGAGCACATATGTATGTGTATTTGTACATATACGCATCGCAGAGGCAAAGTACACACGTTTGTTGCCGCATCCACACTTGAGTCAATGCCGAACCTGGGCCCGATAATGTTTTCGACATTAAATTCCCATTAAATTCTGTTATATTGCACTTGAAACTGCATGCATAATTTACTCGCTTCCTGCCACGCTACCACGCACTTCCATTGCAGACAATTCCACCATTTTGATTCATTCATTCATTCATTCGTCTGTACATCAGACAAGGATATATGGCAGAGTACTCTATACAGTGTTTGCAGGTTTTGACTTTCACTTTCGCAAAGAGTTTTTGGGAGCTCTTAAAAGTGCAAATTGGCACAACCGAATTTATCGAATTCGTGTATTAATCGAATGCCAAGAGAGCTTAGTCGGGTGTGTGGTTGGTGATGGGAAACAAAATAATCGATAACATTCAACAAAACTCCAATTGGGTAACTCAAGCTCAATTCGACTCCGTTCTATTATTCTTTCTCTCCTCATTATTAAACTTACAAGAACATTAAGTCCAAATATAATCTATATCATCGACATATAAACAAATGAAATGTAATATCATCACTTAATTTCCACGCATATCCCATTTATAGAAACTAATGTAAGGTTTGTAATCATATACGAATGTATTTATATGAATCATTGATGTATGTATGTATGTTACTAACATTCAGATACATACATACATGTTTGAGCAACTGTTAAGTGTATAAAAAAGTATATCAGGGAACATCTGCATAATTAAGCCGTTAACAACAAATTATTACAATAATATCCAAATAATAAATACATTTATAAAAGACTGCGATCGTTTGATCTAACCTTTTTTCAAAAATAACATCACGTTTTAAGACATTAAACGAGAGAAGCTCTAGATAAGGTCTACAAAATTGTAAGTGTTTAAGTATTGATGTAACAGCACACACACACATATACGTATATATGTATAAATATGTATATGGGCGTGTGTGAGTGCAAGAGTGTAAGCTGTGGTTAAACGTCTCGTATATATGGGTATGGAGAATCCCACAGTCGCGCGTGCTCTCAAACTTCTCTGACATGTTCTCTTCCACCAGCATACGTATGTATAACTGAGATATATAGCTGATTGCTTAAAAATATATATACTTATATAGTTCTTTAAGGCGTTTCAAAGTATGTGACAAAACAATAAAATCTTAACGGGTATGAAAATTAAAATATGAGGATTATCACCTTATAAATTCTCTTGATGTCAGCTGTTTGACATAAGGTTCTTTAAGATATTACACTATTAAATAGACAATGATTTGAGTTCAGATCTCTTCATAACAATGAGTTTTGAATTAAAAGTTCTTTGAATATTTATTCAAAATTTTAATGCTCGTTTTCGTCATTTGGTTTCTCAAATGCGTGAGATAAAATGCGTCGCAGCCTTATCCCAAAAAATGTAATTAAAAAAAAAACACATCAAAAGAATTCGAAAAGGAATAAAGTTAAAACTAAACATATTTGAATTAATGTTGGGTTTTGGAAACATAAAATAAAAAAACCAAATAAACAATGACAATTTATTAAACACAACTTAAATAAAAAACTAATAATCAAAAATTAAATCTATACAATAAGTTTAACTAATCAAACGAAAACAATACGTAGGCTACAAGTACATATACACATATAAAATATATATACATATTTAACTGTTAATTAACAAGTGAAATACTCAGAAATGAATTACAGGACAATAAAAATACATATTGACTACTCTACAAATTTGTTGTAAGTTAATAAAATGAAAAATTAAATAACAAAGGAAACAACTTGTTTTCTTTCGCAATATAATAGGGTAATTATTATACTCAAGCATGTGATTTTGGAACTATTTTGTGGGTTAGTACAGTTTCATTCTTAAAGCTATCACAAGGGAGCTGACTCCCGACAGAGAGAGAGAAAGAGAGAGCATGAGTGAGATTACCCCCAGATAGACTCGTACATATTTTAATGCAGTTGTAATAAATTTGTTCCTGCTGTAATTGTAGTCTGCATGCCACAAAACAATACACCTGCATTACACACCCCACCCAGCAAACAGTAGCTGCCATTTATTATGGTACACCTGCATTTAAATAACAGAGGTCATCTCTATATATTGCTTCACAAACAAAAATACTTTGTAATAATTATAGTCGACACCCCGTTAAAACGTAAAGTTAGCTTTTGTGGTCTTTTGGCAGTAGCAGGAGGCGTGGCAACAAATTAAGTCTGATTATCATTTATAGATATATAGAGTTATATAGAGCAGGATGATTTGTTTAGGTTTGTACAATATTCTGCCTCAAAGATATATTACAACATAACTAAGGAATTAACCTATGCAAATAAAGTAAATTTCAATGCAATGCACAGCGTACTGGACTGCAAACTAGTCTGCTGCTCAGTACGGAAATGGATTATTATCCTGGCCAACTAGTGCACCTACATATATGCGTAAATCTATACATACTATCAGAGAGGGTATGCTGTGGCTTGGGGATTGTAAAATATTAATTTGAATTGAAGCGTAGTTATTTCACGCCTGTCGATGAATATCTCTCGAACATATATTTGCACAGACGTTATCTCATATAATGTTTTTCAACACTCTTTTGCATAAGACTAAAATCCCTATTGAACTAAAGTGACATTAATAAATAGCAGAATCAAAGTCCCCAAAAAAAAAATTAGTGCAGAGTAACCAATTTTTGTTTTCAGTGATGCGAATGTTGGTATATCACTTTCCAATTGTCGCCATGTGCTATCGTCAAGCCAATTGGAAAAAGAATGAAAGTCGCCGCACAAAAGCAGAACAAACAGGAAAAGGAAAAATCAATCCAGACAGCGTAAAAACGTAAAAAAGGAATAGGAAGGGAGCAGAGGGGATAGAGGGAAGGGAAAACCCAACCGGCTGCACGCTGGGTGCACTGTTAAGCGATTAGAATGTCCGTGGTCCCTTTGTGGCCCGGCAAAAACACTTTTGGCTCGATAGGATTATGAAATGTGACGCGCTCTGTATTGTTCTAGTGTCTTGGGGCTAACGCAAAATCTGGAGAAGGGCAGATAGCACACATTGCGTATTAATATTCGCATATGTGTCTACAGTGGAGCTTGCCTAAGTTGATACTGACGTGCAGCTGATTATTTATGTGACCTGTAGAGCTTAGATATTATCGATGCATCTCAGATATTATCGATACATGCTTGCCTAAGTTGACTCGCACGTGCGGGTGATTATTTATGTGACCTGTAGGTCTCAGATATTATCGATACATCTCAGATATTATCGATATATGGGTTAGTATCGAAGGAAACTTCAGCAAAAGCTCGTTCTCTCGATCAATTGCTTTAATTCGTGCTTCATTAACTTTAATACCCTTCATTTCGCGCAACTTATTTAATTCGGGACAATTATAACGCCGACTTTATGGCATAATGACTTCTGTTCCTTTTCACGTAGCCCAGGCATGCCTGCAATAATTGTATTGTTGCCTTTTGCCCATTCAGGCTGTGCAGCAATTAGCGCTTTTCAGTTTAACTTAGAGCTCTATATTATTTTTTTTAGCACTTCTCCACGCCCACAATCTTTGCTGGCGTTGGCGGCGACCGGATGAGCTTTTGACTTCTCGTTTTCTCTCTCTCTTTCGCTCTTTGCTGTCTCCTTTTCGCTGTGCCCAATTATAATTATAATTGCAGCGTTTTAATTGCATTTTGTAAACTATTTTGCAAGTCATTTCCCGCACCTAATACGATAAATACAATTTTTACTTAAAAATGTCACCAAATGCTGCAGCCTAATGCGTTCGGGAGTGTATACCATAATGGGGGCGCACCAAGGAATTAAAGAAATTCAACGCATATGGTGTATTTATGGAAAGTCAAGCAAGTTTTGAAATGTAGTTTCTAAAATTTAAAATTATTGTAATTAGTCTATAAAAGAGGCTGATCACTTAGAAAGCACAACAGTTTTTTTTTTCAACGGTTTTTTCAATACTGCGCAAAATGTGCGCTGTACAGTGGAATTTTTTTATATCGACTGCCTGTATGGCTTTTGTGTAAATAAATTACAGTCAATAAAAAACGAACGATAACAATGTTTTTCGAGCCACTTAAATGGGTGACAAAGCATAGAAATAAATAAATGTACTATATATGGTTCAAGTGTGCATATTTAAATAATTTAAAAGCTGTCCAAGAAATGATATGTTTATATTTATTTATATATATATTTTTTTTAATGTGAATAAATGCTACTTATATGCATATGTACAAATACAGATTCACACATACACATCTGGTCACACATACATACATACTTATGCGTATGCAAGTATGTGTTTTAACACGAGAATTTGCGACGCCTCGCACATGTGCTTTTTTTATGAATGCCATTTTCACAATTTTCTCGCCCAACATTCAGCCGGCATGCGTCACCCTTCGATATCGTTTTCCTGAAACGACCACGGCACGACGTTCACTATATTTACTGGCGTTGACCAGTTGTGTCCGGAATATTTGCAGCGTCAGGAAAAACATACAAAAAGTCTGTTTACATACATATGTATGTAAATATGTGCATATATATCTGGATATCTGTAAGTACGTATATTCGTTACATGCACACACATATATACGTATGCGCATATGTATGTATATTCCGGCTTCATATGAATATTCACCATGGACAATGGTTAAATTGCGCCATTTCATGAAAAAGTTAATAAGTTTTCCAAAAAATCATAGAGTATTTTAGTGTCGACTACATTTAAATCTGATACACTTCTCCTTCTCCCTCTTCATTAATAATAAATAAACTAATTTTGCACGATCATCAACATAAACCAACTTTAGATTGGCATGGTAGAAAGATTTTCTAGAGTTTTCGGAACCTCACATATAATTTCAGATGTAAATCTTGAAAAGTATATGATAAATTTATCATGCAATCCATGTAAATCTCCCATGGTAGTATTCCCAAATAGGAATTGTTCTGTTAACAGTCTTGGCCTTCTTGCCAAGCAGCAGTTGTGAGGTCACAAATCGCATTCGTGGCGGCTGCAATAGCCGCGGTTACACATGCACACACACACACACATACACACATACATATCCCTAGTCTAGTCGAGTTGCTTATGGGAAAAGGAAAACGTTGGGTAACGCAACGGATATCAAAATTGTACCATCAAAGAGCAATTCTGCTCTTACTGAAGTAGTCGCCTGCGACAACAAAATTATCCAAAAATTTTAATCAAATTGTCTTTTTTCGTATATCCCTTGAAAGATCATTGAAAAAGTGGGTATATGCAGAGTGTTTGAAATATTAAGCATACGCTCACTCGATTTGGTTTGATTTTTGACAGTTACATGAGGTATATGATATTTCGTTTAATTCGCTATTAAAGTATAATATTTCTTTTGGAACAACGACAGCTGCATGTGTTAACAATCATAATGGCCCATTTGCCAAGTGTGCATGTCTCATATATACAAATTTATCCTTATCTGCATTTCTACATACATACATACCATGTGCACATACCCATCTTTATGAATATGTATTTATGTATGTGTAACAAATATTTTTATTTCGAGTCAACGCTCAGCTCCCGCATTTATTTACTTATCCATTGTTTTGGTTTCATATAGAATTTTAATTGTGTAACATGAAACAATTTCATCCGCTTGGTTTCGAATTGCATCTGACAGACAATTTTACTGTGGAGGCTGCTGCCGTTGCAGCTGCTGCTGCCGATACTGCAGCCGTTGCTGCTGCTGCTGTTGCTGCTGCTGCTACCGCGATAACACCCCATTTTCGCCGACCCCCCCATTTTCGCCAACCCCCGAGCGCCGGTGCATTAGCACAACTAATGATGACTGTGGAATTGCATCCAACGCGTTTGTCGCTTTCCACTAGGACCCATTGCTTTATGCGCTCTCTCCCTCTGCCCTCTTTACTCTTCCATGCCCCCACCCCACTCTCCTGCAACTCCCCCCTTATCTGCTTGCTGTGGACGCCTCTGTTAAGGCTGCTGATAGACCATTGCATTAGCGCGGCAGAGCGCAACATAATGTCGTTGTGCACTTTCCATAACAGTTGCTGCGGCAGCCATGAAGCCAACGGAGACTGCGACAAAGCAGAGAGCGAGAGAGAGAGAGAAGGGAGCGTGGGTGTGCTGGAAACGCAGCTTACGGCCGAAGCGTCGCCTCAGTTAGGCGCGCTGGCATTCCTCATCCCCATCATGGGAATTTCATAATTACGTGCGCAGAGTGCGATTATTATGATTGTTTCTTAATTCACATATTTACAATATGTGGGTGAAAATGTGCAAGTGTGTATGTGTGTACATGTGCATAAGTAGTACATACACACACACACACATGCATATGTAACATGTGAATATCCCTGTATGTATGTACGGCTTAACGTCATCTGCACACTGCCGCAAGAGTCTGGAAGAGTCGCTGCATTTCGCATTCATCTCTCTCTATGCCATTCATGTGATTCCTCACGCTATGCGATTATAAAATCATTTTAAATACCGCAAAGCTGCGAGTGTTACATTTGGAAATTATTCAATTACACTTGTGTATAGACTCATAGACTCACTTGGATATCCTGCAGCCTTCTACTGCATTCACTAAAGTAATCGAAAATTGTAAACCTCTCTTCAGTTTATCATAGACTCCAATCACATGATTTACCCTGTGGCCAACATAAGACATACTGCCCTAACTCACATGCGACACACACTCCCACGAGTTATCTATCCTGTGGCAAATAAGCTACAAACATGATGCGACACAAGCCTATATTCCCGTTGATTTTGGACATACTTGTACATATGTGTTTTGTTTGCATTGTTTACTGATGATGTGGATAAAGATGCTTAAGGCGTCTTCTTGGGTAAGAGGGAGGGGTAAATCATCGCCGTCTGTCTCTGGGATGTCTACTGCGACAACAGGATAGTCCCACGACTGGTGTCTCGGTTATAAAATCTATAACTTCTAGCACAGTCGGCCAATTACTGACATCAAAACTCCAACAAGTTTTCAACAAACTCTCCACGAGGGATCAATCATCCTGGGAGCACTCTCTAGACTTCCAACGGTTATAACATTCTTAAAATTCAACAGATTTTTGTTCGAAATGACTTTTTGACTTGACCCCTTTCAACTACCTCAGAGACTTTGGATCTGTTACTTCCGATAGTCATTATTTTGTTAACCGAGTTTGCTTTCGAATTTTAATATAATTATTATATTTTATTTTATTTATTTATTAAAAAAAAAAATAAAAAATATTTTTTTATTTCCGCAAGCAAGCAGTGCAAAGGAGCAGCGTGCGCCGCCCTGCATTACCGACTTGCAATTTTCCAAAAAATAAAGCAGTTTTTAATTTCGAGTAACGGCATTTTTTTTTAAATTTACATTTTGAATTTCTCGAAAACGCGCGCAGCTAGCGCAATGCGGTTTTTTGAAACGGATTCAGTTTTCATTTGTCCTTTATGAGTCATCCCCACTAGGTCCCAGCGTGTGCACGACGACCTTGGCAGGGCATCAAAGTTTTCGCCAGTTTTCTCAAAAACGGAAAAGTGAAAATGTAAAATTCGAGTTTTCTCCGTTTCAGAAAAGCCGCAGCTTCGTGTGTGTACGAGGGTTTCCCGAAAAGTTGCAAATTGTGGTCTGCATACGCCCTCAAAGTGCAAAGAGAGGGAAAACCAACTCTGTGTTTGCTGAATTTTCGCTAAAAACTGGTAGACGTTATGTTTTTCAAATATTTTGCAAACCGTTAATTGTACTTTTAAGCACGCTTAGTAAAATTTCCAAGTTCATTCCTTCACGGACATGCCTGACAAGGCAAAAATTGTAGGGTATCTCTTTTTTTATTTTTTATTTTTGTAATGCGTTCGCTTGGTTCGTGTCAGCACTAAAAGGACAATAACTTGGATAAAGACAGATTCATAATGACAATTGTTGTGGTTGTGAACTTCGCTTTACATACTTGCGGAGTAAATTAAATTCCGCGGGCTGCTCAGTGAGCTGTAGGGTAGTCAGATGTGTGCAGATTTAGATTTTATTGTGGATTGTGCACATCGCAATTAGTCGCAACCCTAACTCCTTCGTGCGTTAGCTGCAGCATATTCTTAGTATTTTTTGTGAAGGTATTTTGGTAATTTTGCGTTGCCCGCATGCGCCACACTTATTGTTGGACCGGCATTTACGAGTATAAAATATCCACGTAATTGATTAGGAATATATGTATTAGAGTAATTTTCACACAATGCAGCTAACGTACACAAAGTTAGTATTATTTGCATTATTAGCATATGCTTTGGACGTCGCACACACTGGCGAAGTTCCGCGTCCCCATGGCGTTTCCCTCGCAAAGGCAACACTCTATCAGCCGCAAGCTGATGGCAAATGGACCTGCCTGGACGGAAGCAAAACGATACCTTTTACGCAGGTGAACGATGATTACTGTGATTGCCCCGATGGCAGCGATGAACCGGGCACCTCGGCCTGTCCGCAGGCACAGTTCCACTGCGTCAATAAGGGTCATCAGTCGGCGGATATTCCAAGTTCGTTGGTCAGTGATGGCGTCTGTGATTGCTGTGATGGTAGCGATGAATCTCCAGAAGTGGGTTGTGTCAATACTTGCGATGAGCTGGGCGCAGCTGCTGCCATTAAGCGACGCAACGATGCGGAGTTATACAAGCGGGGTACCGAGCGAAGGCAGGAGATGATTACAAAGGGCAAACAAATGAAGGCGGATCGTGATGCACGTCGTTCTGAGCTTAATGCACGTCTTAAGGAGCAGGAAGCTTTGAAAGCCGAAAAGGAACAGCTGAAAATCAATGCAGAAGCATTGGAGTCCGAGGCATTGGAGGTGTACAAGGAGCAACAACGTGAATTGGACGCGGAAACAGCACAGGCCGAGGAGGAACCTCAGCAAATGCGTCAAGAGGCCACACTCAGCTTTGTTCGCTACGATGCCAATAAGGATGGTTTTGTTGAAGTTACCGAACTGATGGTGGACATGAACTTGGACAGTGATCGTAATGGTGTCGTCACAGTTGAGGAAGCCAAGTACTTTTTAGATGAACGAGACCGCGTCGATTTGGATGCTTTTGTCACACTGGCCTGGCCGCGCATTAAACCACAGAAAATGGTTGCCGAAGGTTTATTCCAGCCGCCACCACAACCACCAGTCGAGAGTTTAGATAAACCTGAAGCATCCATTGAAGGCAACGAGACCAACCAACCTGAGGCATCTGAGGGTAAGCTCCATAGGCACATATAAATTCCAGTCATTCAATAATTTATTTTCAGATCACGCAGATTTAGAAACTGGCGCTGTAGACGAAGAAGAAGACACTGAAGATGAAGAGGACCAGTATGAAGATGAGGATGCCGATGTGGGTGTTGGGGAGGCAACACCAGAATCAGAGACAACCACAGCTGCACCAAACTATGATCCTGAGACGCAGCGTCTAATCGAACAAGCCAACGAAGCGCGCAATGCGCTGGATGAGGTGGAACGCACTATAAGGGAAATCGAGCACGAAGTAAAGGAGATTGAGGACCAAGAGCATAAGGATTACGGCAAAAACGAAGAATATGCTGTTATGGATGGCGAATGCTTTACCTATGAGGATCGCGAATATGTCTACACATTGTGTCCCTTCGATCGTGTGTCTCAGAAGGGGCGCAACGGCGGACCTGAAACCACCTTGGGCCGTTGGGAACAGTGGACTGGCGAGGGCGAGAACAAGTATAGTCGGCAAAAATACTCAAATGGTGCCGCCTGCTGGAATGGACCACAGCGTTCGGCTATCATTAATATTAAGTGTGCCCTCGAACCACGCATCACAGGCGTAAGCGAACCGAATCGCTGTGAATATTTCTACGAGTTTGAGACGCCCGCTGCCTGCGATAGCGAAGCATTCCTTGCAGCCGAGCAGAGTCACCACGATGAGCTTTGAAAGGGAGAGAAAATGAAGCGAGGGACCGGCGAAAGGTAGCGATTGCAATGTGTAGTAGTATTTAATGCAACAAAGAGAAGTTATTTAAATGTATTGTAAAGTGATTTGCTGATCATTCCCTAATCAAATGGCGCTCATTTCGTATCGGTCGTAGACAAATATTCAGCGTGTATGCATTTAAGCCAAGTAAAAAGTTTCATTTTTTAAATATACATTATACATATATATAACACTACATTCGTATTCATATAAAAGTGCTGGGCATGACGCATGCCCTATGGCTCTGTTACGGCCAGCTTAATGTCCTCCAAGTAGCCGTCCACCTGATGCTCCAGTGCCAAGATGTGACCAGTATTGCAGTCCTCGGAGCCCACAAATGTAAGTATCAATGGCAGCTTGTTCATTTGCACCACCTGCCAGGTGAGAAAATTAGCAATGTATTCTCAAATACTTGCGTTTCAACTGCGCTCACCTGATAATTGGAGTACATCGATATAATTGTCTTATTGCGCCCCAGTCCCAGTTTGCTCGCCTGATCGCAAGCCGTCGTAAATGTCGGGATAAACGATGGCATCAGAGGGAAATCCACATTTTTCTCCTGGCTATGGCTAACACGAAGGAGTGGCACTCCATCGCGGTCCGTTATCTGTATGACGTAGAGTCCGCTGACCCTAAAAGCGTTTATAAACTTAGCAAACTCCTTTGAATATGGCAATGTATACTTACTTATGCAGCAGATCGTTGAAATATTTTTTTATATCGTCAGACATAGCTAACGCAACGGTAAAAATAAAATAATAGCAGTAATTTCTAAATTTCTTTTACGCTGCGAAAACAAAACAAACCTGCAAAAATAACCTAAATTTGACCAAATTTTAGTCCCGTTGAGTACACTGACCCTAGAATAAAATAACTGTTTATAGATATTTTAAAGCATCTTAAAGTTATGCTGGAATATTAAAAACAAGTAGATAATCAAGTTACACAATCAACAATAAATATTATCTAATTTATCTGATCAGCAAACAAACATACGAAAATGAACTAAATTTATCCAGAAATAAAAATACTAACTTGTCATACACATCAATTGCAATGTACGTATTTGTTTTTCTTACTAAGTCTGCGATTAAAACCATTTTTATTGATTCAGCTGTAATTATATGGTGATTATAACATTTACATAGGGTATCCAATATGAAGTTGTCGACGCCATTGGATGTCAGCAAAGATAAGTCCGCATCCGACGCTGCCACCGATGATGACGACTACACATCGGCCATGTCGCACCTGACGATTGGTGTTCAAATTCAGGAACTGTCTAAAAGGTTACAGAACACCACAGAGGAGCTACATCAACAGGTGCGTGACAAGCATGGAGCGCTGCTGCAGCAGGCAACGCATGCAGGTCGCTTCGATGCGGCACTAAATTCGCTGGCTGAGGATGTACAACGCGTACGTGCCACGGGGCATCGTCTCAAGACTCAGGTAGACACCCAATACCGTCTGGTGGAAAACCAAACTCAGGTACTTGGTCATCTGCACGAGGTGTCGCATATGTTGCGTTCGGCGGGAACTTTGCTCACGTTGACGGCCAAATTGAAGAATACCAAGGATGTTCTGCGTCAGGCAGAGCTACATTTTGAGTTGGGTCAGCTAATCGAAGATAAGGATCTGAAGGATATTGAGTTCATACAAGAAGAGCGCGCATATGTGATCAGTTCCAGACAGAAAATTCGTAATCTGACACAGATGCAATTGGTCACTGGACTCCAAGAGCGTAATCAAACCCAGGTGGTCAATGCACTGAAGGTATGTGGTTTCCCAACAAAATTAGGAAAACTTCCTAAATCATAATATCACTCCACAGATTTTTATGAACTTCAACACGTTGGAGAAATCTTTGGATAATCTACTGACAACGTTTATATCAGATATGGAGCAATCCCTCAAAGAATGTTTTGCTGGCACCGACATATCCGTGCTAAACAAAGCGGATGCTCTACGCTCGCCTACACATGGAGCTAGTTCAGGCTCATCGAAATCGGGCGGCGCTCGAGGACCCGGCAAAACGCCTCAACTGACAACAACGCAGAATTTCCGAGCCAAATTTTGGAAATCTTTACATTGGCTGCTCTATGATGAGCTCTACGAGAGTTGCACTCAAATCAAACTGTTGAAAACGGCATTGGAACAAATCAATCAATTTGGCTACACATCCGAGTCTTCGGATCAATGCATTCCACAGCGTTTCTGGCAGCGTGTACAGCAGTTGCTACGCAAATCCTTTGACGAGTCTACCCAGCACGTTAATCAAACGCTTCAAGAGGGTCTGTCCAAGCTGCTCACCTCAGCACGCGGGCTGGAGCAGCGACTTAACAATGAATTCCAGTTCGACAACGAACTATTTGCACCTCTCGAAGTGGGTTACGTCAGCAAATGTGCTGCAAATATGAAGGCCTGTCTGGCCGGAGTTGATTTGCCTGGCAATGAAACTGTGGACAATTTCATCCGTGTGGGAGCTAGCGAGATGAGTGCTGCACTCATTGACAGCCGACTGAGCGTGGCTATTGCAAATGTATTCATTGCATGCGGCAAGGAACTGTGCACAAAACTGGAGGCACAAATTAAATTGGGCGCCGACTCGAAGCAAGTTGTCGATCTGCCCAATCTGCAGCAACAACAAAACACACAACTTGCAAATGTTTTGTATTACTACAAGGACTCTGTGCGTCGCATGCTGAGTGACCTGCGCGTGCAGTTCGAGAAAACGCCGGGTGGCGCAAGTGCGAGCATAGCTCGCTCATTGGATCAAGCCGATCTTTTGATTGGCACCATATTGCAACAGATTATGGAGTCGATTATAACAACTATTAGCATCATTATACTGAGCATGCATCGCGAACCTGGCCTTAATACGGATCGTTTGTCTACGACTGGACCATCCATGTACATGAAGGAGCTACAGGTTCGTATGGCGCGAGATCATCAATTTCCTTGATCATAATTGAAACGCTTTTTTATAGGAGTTCGTTAGTCGTGTGTGGTCACATCATATTGAGCTCTTCGATGATAAAGATTTAACTAGGAAGTCTGGCCATGAGCTTGCCAAGCAATGCATTGAACTGTTCATACATAATCTTTGTATCCTGCGTCCCTTAAGTGGGGCGGGAAGACAAAGACTTAAACAAGATTGTCAGCACATGGAGCAAGCCCTAAAGTCACTTTGTCCTAACTTTGCTGAGCTGGGTAAACCATCACGATTACTGCGTGCGATGTCTCTGCTTATCGTGCAAGGCCCACAGGAGCTGATTAAGCAGACAGTTGGTTCGGATTCCTTAGTGCCTAGCTATATAGTTTTGCTACTTCTGTTTGGCCATGCCAGCGCCGATCTGCAGTCGCCGCATACCACCGCAAATTGGTCAAATGAACGTCTAATCGAATGGTTGGATGGGCACACAGCAGAGCGCGAGAAGTTGGAGTTGATTTCAGGTGCTCTACAAAGATATCGGGATAATTGCAGACGCAAGAATATTCAACAATACGATGAAGTTTATCCAATGATGATTGACTATTTCGAACAAGCTTTGAAAGCAATCACATAATTTTCTAAATATTCACGAAATCGCTGTGCGTAATACCGTAATATTATAAAATAAATTAATTTATGCATTCATATTTTTTTGAATTCAGTATTTCAAATAAATCGTTACATCACTTATCGTTCACTATTAGTTACTCGATAACTATAACGTAACCCGGTGTTTCGATAACATGTGTGTTGATGACAGCACTACGGCACGCTCACTAGATGTGTCATCACTGGACTAGACACACCATTTTGTTTGAGAAAAAATTGTGAAAACGTTTTTCTAGCTGTGTGCAAGTGACATTAAAAGTATTTTTAAGCAGTTTTTAATTGACTACACATTAAAAATGGATAACATTGAGCGGCTTTATAAGTGCTACGAAGTATTATCAGAGGCGGGTGATAAAGTTTCCGAGGTAAGCGCTATTAAAAAACGCATAAAAATGAACGGTACTCACATACACACCCACAAGTACACATTATCAAACACATACGTAAAACACGCGCCGGCGATAGTTAAAAAAAGGAAGCAAAATAACGTTATTTTCGCAAATTTTATATTTGCAGCATGTTGCGGAATATAAAGAGATACTACAAGCCGTAAAAGGCACATCCAAAGAGAAGCGTTTGGCATCCCAGTTCATTGGAAATTTTTTTAAGCACTTCCCGGAACTCTCTGACACTGCAATTGATGCACAGTTCGACTTATGCGAGGACGACGATACACAAGTAAGTTCGTCACTTACAATATAATGTTATAAATCTACAATTATTTTAATATATTTTCATCAGATTCGCCGACAAGCTATCAAAGACTTACCCAAGCTGTGCCAAGGCAATGCAGAAGCAACTATTCGCGTGGGCGACACGCTTGCACAGCTGTTAATATTGGACGATGCAACAGAGCTGCAGCAAGTGAACAACTCTTTGATCAGTATCATCAAGTTGGACACGAAAAATGCGATAACTGGTTTGTTCCAGCAAATCACCACGGGCGATGAGACAACTCGAGAGCGTTGCTTTAAATTTATTGCGACCAAACTACTGACAATGGGCCCAAATTTTATAACCAAGGAAATTGAGGATTATGTTGTGGAGGAGATCAAAAAGGCATTGCAGGATGTGACAGCAGACGAATTTCATCTATGTATGACCATTTTGGGAGCGACCAAGCTGGGCAGTACAATAACTGGGCATGCAGAACTTGTTAAACTAGCCACGGAACAGGCTGAACTTAATACTACTGATACGGATTCCATAGCAGTTGACGATGAGATTGTTGAACGCTTCATACAGTGTGCAACAGCAGCGGCGCCGTACTTTTCGGTAAATTATTAACCGTGTTTATTTGCATCATAATACTAATCTTTTCTAATTATAGAAAACGATAAAATCAACACAATTTGTTGCTTACGTTTGTGACAAATTGTTGCCAATCGACACATGGAATTTGATTGCAACAGCTGTATCACAAGATCAAATACAGTTGCGATTGCTTAAGGTATTCGCTGAAATGACTACAAATACAGATAAATTAGAAAATGCAAATGAACGAATCAATGCTGTGTACAATGTGCTGCTGGTAAGTGTTGTATTATACCATTCAAATGCAATTAAACTAAACTGTCTACTCAATACACAGGAGTACATGCCTTTGCCAAAGCTAAGTGATGAGGATGTAGTTGATGCCCCACCATCATTTCAGTTTTCGCACGCCGAGTGCTTACTCTATTCACTGCACACTTTGGGGAAGAAACATCCAGGCAATTTGACATTTGTTGAAGATGCCGAAAAACTAAAAGACTTTCGCGCTAGATTACAGTATCTAGCCCGCGGCACACAGGGGTAAGTAAACGCTGAAATGTGGACTTTGTTAACGCAAACTTATTCATTAATTTGTCAATTTTCAGATACATAAAAAAGCTGGAGGAGGCACTCAAAGGCAAATCTGCGGAAGAACTGAAGACCGAGGAAAATCAGTTGAAGCAAACTGCTTTGAAAACAACATCAAATATCAATGTATTGATACGCGATCTATTTCATTCACCGCCCATATTCAAACACGAAATTGTGTTATCCTGGATTGTGCCTAAAAATGTAAGCAGCTCATCGACCGAAGTGGATATCATTACTTAACATCTTTCTTTGGAATCTTTTATAGAACAAGCTTGGCAAACGTCATGCACCCATCACCTTCGGCGACAAGGGACCCGCCAATGGTAATCAGGAACCGGAGCAGCAGAATGATAAGAAATCACGGCCATCCAATGAACAAAAATTCTATTCACCACCATCTGGCAAATACTCCGGCAAAGTGAATCCAAACTATGGCAACAACAACAATCGTCAACGTCAACGTGGAGGAGGCGGCGGGGGAGGATTTAGGAATCGACGCTTCAACAGATATTGAAAGATCCCAATAACAATGAGCAACAATTTTTGCATGTTTGCTGTCCTAGTCGTTAAACAAAACAAAAAACACCGCAACAAAATGATAAATTATTAGAGATTATGAATATTCTCTATCAACGTTCCGCGCATAAAATAAACGATAAAAAAAGAAAATGAAAGATCCCGAAATCCCTTATCAAACTTGGCACCACAAGAACTTTTCGAGTTGCAGCAGACCCCAGTCACACATAGCTGCTCTATTGAATATCATCAGGTGAGTATCGAGTGATTTTTCCATGTAACTGTCTACCTTTGATATTTTTCAGAGCGTTCAACTGAGCAACACTTAAACGCCGCGGCTCTAATAACAATTTCTTTATCTTGTTATTTTTCAAAACATACACAAAACCAAAAAAAAAAAAAAAAAACATCCACAAACAATTGCTTCGTATGTGAAACATGTTTGCAAATTTTTGTTGATATCTTTAAACAATGTCTCGCTCCATTTAAACATACATATGTCATTAAACCACATCTCTAAACGTGGGCGTTGTTTAAATATATCAAGCTCCCGTAATTTTCTACATAATAATAATAATGATATATAAAATAGTTTGTAAAAAAATGAACAATTTGCAATATCTGCCAGTAAAGCATAATAATCATCCATTCAGTCAAAGAACATAAAAAGAACAATAATGAAATCATCTCATTTAAATCAGATATTTGCAGTCTCGTGTTAATTTTTTCAATGCACAAGATTTACAAACATGTACGGAAAGTTTGTCAAGTCATTTATTCAACAAGAATAATTAAATCTCTTTCTGTTTACATTTATTCTCAACAATTGTACAACGTAGCAACAGCAAACAGCAACATCTTAAAAAATATGCGAATTTTGAATTTGAATAAACGGAAAACAAGAAAGTGGTTTCGCTTGAAACCTCAAAAATTGCCAGTTTTTTCTTTAATTTGTTAAAATATCATCTGAAGGGAAGTGATATGAAATGATATTTGGGGGGATTTCAAGAATGGATGTTTGCGGATCTATATGAACTATATTCTTTACGCGTATACTATATATATTTTTCATATTGTAACATTTTAATTGAAATATTTTTAAGGATTTAGTTTTTAACAGATTTGGAACATATCATTTTATCCTTTTCCTTATTATGTTCTCCAACAGGTTCACAATTCAATGCACGAAAGAGAAGCCCTGTTTCAGTGTTTTTATTTATTAGTAAAAATATATTTATATATATGTATGTATTTGTGTATATAAGCCATTTTGTAACATTTAAACAACAAATCAGCTCAAGCCATAGATGTGTGAGTGTGTAGTCATGCTTGGGGTAACTAGGTAGACGACGATGCACACATCTAGATGCTGGGAGGGGGCTGGTTGCCTGGCTGCCCGCCGGCACCACCACTGCTGGAATTGTTGCCACCACCTTGCTGCTGCGGCTGGGCACCGACCAGTTGGCTAGCAAAGCTCTGGAACAGTTGCAGCATGTCATTAGGCATTGGCGGCACTTGAGATGATTGGCCCCCGGCACCGGCACCTGCACCGGCTGGTCCGCCGACGCCCATATTTGAAATAAGTTGTCCAATGGTGTTCATGACCATGGGATTCTGTGTCATGGATTGCAGCTGCTCCAGATCTATCTCGGCATTGCTGAATAGATTGCGCACGGTCGGATTGGTGAGCATGGCGTTGAGTCCATCGGTTAGGTGAGACAATTGCGGCGGCTGATTGCGAGCGTTACGCACAACTTCCAGATTGTTCCTATAGTCCGCATTGTCCGGTTCTAGCTCAATGGCCTTGGCATAGGCCTGCTCCGCTTCGTTGAATTTGCCTAGATTGGAATAGGCCACGCCTAGACGGCAATATGCCTTGCTATAGTTGGCATTATAAAGCAGCGCCGATTTGCAATCGGTTACGGCACGGTCATTGTCGCCCAGACGAATGTGGGCCGCGGCACGATTACAATAGAAAATCGGATTCTTGGGATCAAATGTGATGGCGCGATTATATTGCAGTAACGCCTCATTATATTTGCATTCCTTCATCAGGCGATTTCCCTCATTCTTGATGGAATCTGCTAATGCCATTGACTCGGGATTGCGTTCAATGTACAGCGATTGGAAGAGCTCGAACATATCAATGTTTTTTGTATTGACAACATTGACGGAAGTTCCACTGCTGCTGCTTGCAGCGGTACCATCTCCAGCGGATGATGAGCCTGCAGCTGCTGCTGTTGTACTCTGTGATGAGGCCGCAATCTGTTCCGGCTCATCGTCACCCACATCGAATGCGGCTTGCAGACATTGAATAGCCACTTCAATGCTTTCACTCTGATCCGGTGACATGACATCCACCTGTTTCTTCAAATAGTCTATGAAGGAGCGCACAAAGCTTTGTTGCACTGCGTCCGGCATTTTGTGTTCGCGATTTATGTTTCGTTTTCAGAATTACAAATTGTCAGTAAGTTCACTTATGTGGCTCATTGGGGTCTCTTCAATGAAAATTTGTGAGCATGCCGACCGATAAATCCATAAAAAACATCTCTATGAGCAACATTTCTAGGGTTGCTGGGAGGGTTGCCAGACAGCGAACAGGCGGTAAATGACAGGCAGTTTCTCGACTGTGCCGTGCCTATCGTTATCGAGCGGGTGAAAAACCCGTTTTTTTGTGTTTTCTATGTTGTTGTTACTTGCCAAAGTTTTGAAGTAAGCTCGTCCAAGCTTTCTGAGCAGCATGCAACAAAAGACTTTTCAGTTAAACGCTCTCTGGCCCCGCTGGCGTGTGTTGGATCTCTGTGTTTTGGCTGTGCGCGTCCAATCTTGTTCGAACTTGTTGTGATTCTGTTTTATTGTTGTTGTCTCGTGGCGGAATGATTGCACTGTGTAGTTTGCGTATATGTGTACGAGTATAATAACAAAGCGAGTGATTATTCAAATTAATTTTAAACATATGTATGCTGAGACATCGCCAAAATTAGCTGTGCGTGTGTGAGCTTCCCTTCGTGACGTCAGTTCGCCTCAATCCTTTCCCTTTTGGTCAACTTGATTGGCTTATTGGCCAATTGCCTTAGCCCCTCTTTGTGGCGCCAACATGGTGCGTTGGAGTGCACGTTCGCGTCGGGCGCGACAGGACCAGGTCGAGTTGCTGGCCAATAGCAATAAAAATGGCGACGATGACACCTCTGATAATGGTAAGCGTTATAACATAACGGTACATTAGGCAACACATGTCACAGACAAGTGGATTGTTAGATCTAACAATTTAAATACTATTTTTAGTGTTGTAATTAAATCATTGACACGCTTCTCCCTGTAGTTTATTGCTAATTCCCGCCTCCTTTCAGCTGCCTTCCGCAATTCCGCAGATCTGTCGGACACCGATGAGATCTTTCTAAAAGGTCTGCTGCTCAGCAACCCATCAACACCGCACAAGGAGCTTCTGGTATGTAATACACGTATTCATTAAATCTAGAGACACCGCAGAGCGTGACCCATATCCCAAGAAACGTATTGAAAAACATATGCCGGGCGCGTTCAATGAGAAAAACGTGTACATGAGTACACACACAGATGTACATATTTCCATTATCGAAAATAAGTACACACGCATACAAGCGAAATCATTGTTTACCCTATCGATGGAAATGCATGCTGATTATGTGGGGCCACAGGCACACCCACACAACACACACACACACGCACACGTGTTGAGCAAGTATTTTGTGTGCTTACGCTTTTCTTTATTACATCATTTTCTTGACTACTTCATGCTCGATTGGTTTAGATAGGGTCAGGGCTGAGCTTTCACTTGCGTAGAGTGCGCTCTATACCATAAAGATGATGATGATGCTAGGCCATAAAGCATGGGAACATCAGCAAATACGCTGTCTTTTGTACTTGCTTGTTCTCGCTTATTAAGTGCGAAACACTTCATGGCTTTTTTATTGTGCCCGTTATGGGCCAAGAGTCTTTCATGATAATGGCTATAGAGACACCATAAAACCGCTATTCTTTTTTGCTTACTTGTACATTAAACTTGACCTCTTTGCTTGCGGACAACTGTTGTGTTCGCTAATATATGCAGATGAAATTATGTAAATCATTAGATAATCAGCAAGTCATTTGCATAAATTAGTCGTAAGTTGGAAATTGAAAAGAAAATCTATTGATTTTCTTTCCACTCATCAGCAAAAATAAAAACACGCTAATAAAAATCAGCATAAAACTATACGACCAACTTAATCACAATATACAGGAATTTCATGTAGTACTGCTTTTGTTGTTGTTGTTGTTGCGGCAAACCTGCATCAAAACACGCAAATGCCAACAAACCGAAAAAAAAACAACAAAAAAATAATCAAAAGCGACGTCGCGTGTCGCAGATAATTAGAATCAACATTTTTCGCCTAGTCAATGGAGGAGAGTAATACGAGAGTGTTATTACACTGACCCGCTGTCGTTGGGAAAGGCTGAGTGAAAGTAATTAAAGCCGCAAGTCACGAGACTTTTCCGATATGAAAAATGAAAAACTGAAATACCTAATAATGCCACCATGAATTCGGAATTCCACGCGCACCGTTTCGGAGAAAAAAAAAATAGGCGACGACAACATTTACGCCCTAAAGTAAAAAAAGTGGAGTGTAAACGAAGCTTTGCGTTGAAAACCGGTTTGAAAATGATTTTCCGAGTAAACATGCACATTCATGTGCATGTGTTAATTACAGAAACTTTACGTTACCTGGCCAGAAGCAAAATCAACAAATGCAGAAGAGGCACAAAGTGGTTGGCCTACTAATGCAGCCGCATCAGCAGCAGCTGCCCAAAACGAAAGCTCTTGGAAAAGAGCGGCTTCGGCTTTCCGCTGAGTCGCTGTTATGCGGCGACTGTTAACTAACAGTTCGCTTACAGTGACGTACAGTTGTAGCGTTGCGGCCAATAAAACATAACAAATGTGCAGCAGTAAGTAAGCAGGCAACAGACACACACACACACACATCTACATAAGAGTACGAACTAACCTGCAAGCTCGCTCACGTACTAGCCCTAGAGCGCGCGCTCTCTCTCTCTCTCGCTGCGGTTCGCTCAGACTGACACTCACACCCAACAGTGTATGTTAAACTGGGTTTCATGTGAGTCAGTTACTTGCGAGCTGTGCTAAGGTGAGGTTCTGTTATTGTATCGTGCGCATTGTGGCGGTGTCGTGTGCCAAGTGTG
The DNA here is from genome assembly GCA_018904105.1 of Zaprionus tsacasi. Classification (NCBI taxonomy): domain Eukaryota; kingdom Metazoa; phylum Arthropoda; class Insecta; order Diptera; family Drosophilidae; genus Zaprionus; species Zaprionus tsacasi. Next base: position 5,740,539 of record JAEIFR010000631.1, read on the forward strand.
TGTGTCTGTGTTAGTGTGTGTGTGAGAGAGTGCTTGCTCATTTGAGCATGGCTTAAACGAGGCAACGGCTTGGTGTAAATATTCAACAGTTGATTTTATGTGCTCAGCCGCTTTTTTTACTCTCTCTCTCTCTCTCCCGTGTGATCGTGTTGTGCTCATTTGAATTTACCTTAAAGACGCCATTCGATCTGAAGTTAACGGTCTGAGTATATAAATATTATTTACTCTATTCGATTCGTATGTGTGCCAAACGATAAATAGAGCAAGTGTAATATGTTGTGTTTCCAGTGTGCTTGCTACCTTGGTTACTCAGTCAACAACAAAAGCGTATTTTAGCCAGGTTAACACAGGCGTTCTCGCTAGCTTGATGACGTAGTCGCTAGCCAGGTTATCGTATTGTGTAACGTCTTAACTGTGTTTTGGCATTTCCAAAATTGAGTGTGCTGCATGCTCTCACACACAGACGAAGCTCGCTCCACGGCTTGCTCACACACACACTCACACAAATGTACTCAAACACCCATACTCATACCTTTACGCTCTTCTTGGCTTTAACGCTGCGCTCACTCGCGCGTTTTGGGAGTGGCTCCAAAAAAAACAAAAAGTGAAAAAATTAATTGAAAAACGAAAAGTGTTTTCTTTTAAAATCAAAAGAATATTGAATTCTAAACTGTAAATTGCTGTGAGATAAAATCAAAAGCGAAAGAAAATATATTAGTTATTATTTTTTTAGGTTAAATATCTTAAAGATTCGTCAGTTTTAGTCGACACGCTTAACCCTGGCACGTACGAAAACATAACGAACTCCATTGTTACTTATTATGTGAGCAAGTATAATTTGCTTAATTAGTGATAACCTGTTGTTGTTTTGCACAATTTGAAATATGTGCGTCTTTTTATGATGACAACAAACTGACAGCGTATTAGCCAAGCTGTATAAGGTGAAAGCCCTTTACGTTGCCAACAACAACAACTACAGAAAAGCTCAGTGTCAATAACAGTTGTTGGGTGTTTGCGCCAGTGTGCGTGTGTGTGCCTGAGTTAAGGGCCCCCAGAGGAAATTCTATGTGGGGCTTCTTTTCACACGGAAGAGTTGAAATACGATAGTCGTATGACAGCAAATTCAATGTGTAAATAAATAAACAATAATCTTTGCTTGGCGACTTTGCAAAACTGGCTTCTGTCTACAATAGATAAGACTTCAATTATACCAAAGCTTATTTACACCCAAAGAACAAAATGAACAAATCGAGTATATGATCAAATCAAAAGAAAAAGATCTCATAGAATTTTCACTTCAATTGTTTTTCACTCCTCTATAACTAGTGCAATTTTCTGCATTGTGTTTGTCATCAGAATCGAGAGAATGTCGGAAAGATAGAGACAGCGAGAAAGAGAGAGGAAGAAAACTTTTACCAGTGTATAAATATTGCATGAGTGGGCGGAAATTGAGGCAGCTGAGACACGATAATAAATACAGAGAGAATGGCGCATGCTGACAACGGACGACGAAAGTAAATAAATTCAGCAAGAGACGAAGAGAAGAATGCGCCGGAAGACAGGAATTAAGTGCAATTGAAGCGAAAAAAGAATAGAATTCACTTTTCGAAGGGTTACATGAGAATGGGCAGGCGAATCGACCCAAATTTATAGCACACACACGACCCAATTTTGTGACCCAAGAAGTACTCGAGTTATGTAGAATAGCACAAAGTTCATGCAGAGGTTAAATGGCAGAGAGACTGGAAGCTGCCAAAAAATGCGCAAGTGACCAATTAACTGAGACAAATGTCAATTAAGCAGACACAGAGATGTCTTGACCTAGGGCAGTTAGATGATGATGATGATGGAGAAAACGATGAGACGGCACGTTGTCCAACGCCCCAGCCCCAGTAGAGCTTAAAGCTAGCGATATAATTTAATTAAGTGTACATGTCTCTGATGCCTCTTTTTATTTTACGCTTCCACTTCCACTCTCAGCTGAATCCAACGGAGCCGCAGCCCGTTCCCGCCTTTTTGCCTGCACATCTCAACAACAAGCCGATCTGTGACGATATCATACGCAAATTCTCGCCCTCAAGACGTCTGGAATCGCGTGAACTTGCCAAGCTCTTGGCCCAACCTCACTTTCGTGTAAGTCTCTGCTCGAGTGAAAGCTTCCTCTCTCTCTCTCTCTCATTATGTTCCTTTCTCTCGATCTTTAGGCTCTGTTGCGTGCTCACGATGAGATAGGATATCTATACGAGCAACGTTTGAAAGCTGTCGGTGGATCCATTACAAAACTCGAGGCAACAAGTCAACGCCAGTTGGGCGGTTATCTCTTTACCGAAGACATATTGAATAGCAAAATGCCTGTGGAAACAATCAAAATGGTCGGCCTGCGTCGAGATCCCAAGCAACCGTTGGGTCTAACCGTCGAAGTCGATGAGTACAAGCAGCTGGTGGTGGCACGGATTCTTGCTGGCGGCGTAATCGATAAACAAGGCATGCTTCATGTGGGCGATGTCATTTTAGAGGTGAATGGAACGCCAGTACGTACCGCAGATGATCTGCAAGTGGAGGTATCGCGGGCCAAGGAGAATCTTACACTGAAGATCGGACCCAGTGTCGATGAAGAAATGAAAAGTGGTAGATATACGGTCAGTGGGGGTCAGGTAAAACAGAATGGCATCTCAAATCTAGAGTCGGGCAAGAAACTAACGGTAAGTTGTGTGCTTTTGTTGTTTAAAACAAAAAAAAAGAATAGAATTTGCTACTTTTTTGCATGGAATTTTTGGACCTGTAGATATAAGAAAATAAATTTTGCCTAGTTGTTCTTTTAGTTTATATAAATTAAGTATTCTATAAACAATCATTAAATCTCTTGATTTGGTTTATCAAGTTTAGTCCCAGACACTAACAAAATTCTAAAATACCTGCAACAAAGTAAGTAGATCTTAAGTTTAGCTTTAAAATGTGGGCGCTTGTGTTGCTCAGTTTTGTCTGATCTTCCCTAACAAGACTATTTTATCTATGCAGTGTTACATGCGAGCGCTGTTCACATACAATCCATCGGAGGATACGCTGTTACCCTGCAGGGATATAGGATTGCCCTTCAAATCGGGCGACATTCTGCAGGTAAACATTTAGCTGAAATAATTCGAAGCAAAAGCTGACAAAACTATCTATTTAGATCATCAATGTAAAGGATCCCAACTGGTGGCAGGCGAAGAACATTACCGCCGAGTCGGAAAAAATTGGTTTGGTGCCATCACAGGAGCTTGAGGAGCGACGCAAGGCATTTGTAGCGCCTGAGGCGGACTATGTGCATAAGATAGGCATCTGTGGCACGAGGGTAGGTGGCAAATTAATCAAAATATATAAATATATATACATATATTATTTATTTATCTTTATTAATTTATCAGATATCCAAGAGGAAGCGAAAAACCATGTACCGTTCGGTTGCTAACTGCGAGTTCGACAAGGCTGAACTGTTGCTGTACGAGGAAGTGACGCGTATGCCGCCTTTCCGCAGGAAAACTCTGGTATTGATTGGTGTATCCGGTGTGGGACGACGCACGCTCAAGAATCGTTTGATCAACAGCGATGTGGACAAGTTCGGCGCAGTTATTCCACGTAACTAAATCAGCTTCAGATTATATTGAATTCCTTTAACGTCCAGTTCTTTATACAGACACCAGTCGTCCCAAGCGCGCCTTGGAAGAGAATGGCGTTAGTTATTGGTTTATGGATCGCGAGGAAATGGATGAGGCAATCAAGCAGAACGAGTTTCTCGAATATGGTGAACATAATGGCAACCTCTATGGCACTCATTTACAGTCCATTAAGGATGTCATCAATAGCGGTCGCATGTGCATTCTGGACTGTGCACCGAATGCTCTGAAGATACTGCACAATAGCCAGGAACTGATGCCATTTGTTATATTCATTGCTGCACCCGGCATGGAACAGCTCAAAACGATTTATGCTGATCGTCGCGCAACCGGCTCCAATAGAAATCTCTCTGTATGTTAATATAATTGTAATGTGTGTAATGCTAGAACCCGCTAATATTACCTATCTTCTGCTGATCCTATTGCAGTTCGATCGTCAAAGTTCCATACGCTTTAGTTCAAGGCGCGCACGCACGCTCGAGTCGTTAGCATCGCTCTATGAGGTAATTATTAGCAAACGACTTAACGAGCTAAAGTTGATGCATAGTGTGTATCATTGTCATGCCCTGCACGCACTAGGCCACCTTAGTAGCCCTGCTCGATCTCTGCTTGAACACACAGACCTTGCTTAACACATCTGCCAATTATTATTATTATCCACAGGATGACGATCTCATTTCCACAGTAGAGGAGAGTAGCTTTGTACAACGAAAATACGAGAAATATTTTGATATGGTTATTGTCAACGAAGATTTTGATGAAACGTTCCGTCAGGTGGTGGAGACCTTGGATCAGATGAGTCATGAGGAGCAATGGGTGCCTGTGAATTGGATTTATTAAACTTGACGCTACGCGATTGCACACGAAATCTTTACTCCTCTATCTAACGTATCTATTGTATTCATCACAAACGAAATATCTAGAAACATATTTACCATATGCAATATTGTATAATTTTGAATTGCCCTCCGCTTTTTTTTAAATTGATTTCCTTAATGTTAAGCGTAATGTTATTGTATGAAACGAATTCGTCCATTCGCAAGCTGTTTTAATTGTACATCCCTATTTTATTTATAATAACAATCTTTTTTGCATTTCTTGATGAACTGCATCAATCATTTTACACACTTTTTGTACGCATATCATTTACCTATATATATGTATATGTTTATCATTTAATGAATCTCTCGAGTACAACCAACAATTCTTATTTTTACAATCAAGCTCTGCCAATATACATATTTCATTAGGTCTTAATATTCGAATACGTTTTGTTTCTGCAAATATGTATTGTTTGTGCGATAAATAGCAAAATGTTAATGACAAATAATAAATGCGCATTTGGCTCAAAATAACTTTTAGTTTGGGATTCTTTATTTTATATGCATCATCTCGGGGTGGTAGCATGTGAATGTGTATAAAATTTATTCATCTAGATGTAAATGCCCAAGGATTTCTCCACGACGGCATGGGGCTGACGCATGTGCTCATTGTACTCGGGAGGATTCATAAAGTCCTCAAATGAGAGCTCATCACAGCGTCCAGTCAGTACATCATCCATTATATTGCTAAAATACACGTGTGAATTAATATTTTTAGTTTTTTCAACTTAAATATGTCAGTTGATTACACACCTGGACGGTAAAAACGGCAGACGACCAACTTGACGGGCGGCAAAGCGATCCATGCCCAATCGCAGAGGCGCACACAGGCCCTCGCGGTTCCTCAACATTTGCATGTTGATATTGTATTTGTGTTCATTATAGCTTAATTCCGAATCGCGCAGGCGATGAATGTGAGCCAACTGGCTTAAGCAGTTGGGTTCTGTGGGCAAGATAGATTTGCCGGATGCGCTCAGGACGGGCACGTCTGTTGGGCGAACTTTAAGGGATTGTTGATCCTACACAAGGACACATATAAGGTCAAAAGACTTTCGGAACAATTAATTCATAATTTCTTACCATATTTTGAGAAAATATTTATGAAATTCCGGGAGTTTCGGTATAAAACAGTTTACAATGACAAAACAAAATTCGGTTTGACTTGAAGTTGGCTGCGCGTGATTTTTTAGGTTTTTATTGACAATGCGTTTTTGACTAGGTGGCAAGTATGCGCGCAACAACGATAAGTTCGCTATCGATATATAAGTTACTGTAGCAGTCAGCTTTTGTCGTACACCGTTACTTTTTAAATTTTTCAAATTTGTATATATTTGATATATGGTATGTGATTTGTTTAAACTTTCAGGTATGGAACTGGACATCAAAATAATCCTAAACCATACCCAAAAAGTCAATACAAGCTTGGCGCACTATGATTAATTTAATATTTTGTCTAGCACATATTTTGAGATCTCGTGCTCGACACAGTCAACTGGGCACACTCTAATCAATTCAATAAACAAATCAATCGCGTACAACGACACAATGTTGTTGTTTATTTGTTTTTTGTTTTTTGTTTTTGTGAAATCGCCCACACCTTTTAGCGGTTTTTATGATCCTCTGCTCCACAGAGCAGCCAATTTGGTTTCAGTTTTAGTTATATTGTTGTTTTTGTTTTTTTGGTGTGATCTCTGTGACAACTCACTGCTAGCAACAGAGTCGAACGGAGTTTAATTAGTGCATGGTTACTAATAAAACTTGTTGCTTAATTTCCATAAACACAAAACTCGCACACACACACACACACACAAGTGTACACTAAATTGTGTTAATCAAACTCCCGCACAAAAGCCACAAACTGTCTGCGCTCCTCTCAGATCTGAACTTGAATCAAGCTAAAACATATAAACCGGATAAAGTCGTCTTAGACAATGGATGTTAGCCGCGTGAAGAAACAAATATATATATGTATATATACTACATATTACCTATGATTTTGCCATGTTTGTACCTAGACATAAATTAATTATCTCGATCATGCTTATAGATAAGGTCTGGCCAAAGATCTTTTGCTTTTGCTCATTTCATTCCCTGCCCTGAAAAGGGAACATATTTTGCATTTGAATTTAATATCACAACCGAAAAACTGATTAGAGTCGACTGTCATGTGACTGCGTTGTGGGTGTTGCTTTTTAATTAGGAATCAAATACATACACAAACAAACAATATATTAAATATTGACAGACGTATGTATACTCTACTTATTTTTATAACAAAAATATTCGCAGTTCATGTTGGTTAGAGATCAACTATGTATATATACAATATAAGTATAGCGGAGCAAAGCGGAATTATGGTATCGTTAGGTTGCTCAAGTACCAACGGCACAAGAAACCGATCTGACGTGGGGCTCTCAAACGGGTTGATTTATGGGGCAGCAGATTAGGAAAATCGGAAATGTCCAGACTAGGCAAAATATACAACCTGTCCAGATTTCAACGTTGAACCCAACCGAATCCAATTGTAGATTGGCCAAAAACGTTTCTTACTTACTCACGCGTGTTGATGTTGTTGTTGTTGTTTTAGTTGTTGTTGCGGCTGCTGCTGTTGCTGCTGCCGATTCCTGTGGAACCCAAAATATTTTGACTTTTATGTAAGCAAATGCAAAAAAAAAAACCCCGAAACAACTAAGCAAACAAGCCGTACACCGATAAAGGAAGTGTGCGCTACATTTTCACACCTACACGCTAAAAAAATATAAATTAAAGAGACGAAGAAGAAAAACGGTACACAGGCAAACGCAGATGCACGCATGTGAGAAAGGGACAAGAACAACGAGATTGCATTGCGGCACGGCGCGGAGTGGCGGCGTGTTTGCATTTGGCCATGGCGATTTTCGAGATATTCCAGTTAAATTGAATAACTCTTCTGGTGCCCCCGCTCGCTCGACCTTTGCTCGACCGGCTGGAACGAATACAACGAATACAACCCGAAAATGTTTGACTTTCGCCGACTTTTTGGGGTGAGCTACTGCATTACACACAATTTACTGGGAATTCACGACTGGATGCATTGCGCCATTTTGTGAGAAAATTGACATCCTCAAAAATGGATAAAAAGCGAGCAAGGATGCATTGCCAAGTGATTTATGATCGTTCTTCTTGTGAATGCAGCCCCCTACCCGGGTTCCCCCCAATCCGAATTCTCATCTCAGCTGACTGCCATAAAATGTACGAATGATCTTTTTAAGATCGCTCACGAACGGAAAAAGTTTTACGATATGGCGGCTGCTGTTGCTGTCTTAATTGGCACCCAGAGGATTGTCGAAGAATCAGCCTGACCAGACCAGACCAGATCGACCCCTAGAAATGCCGATACTGTCGGGCATCGTCCAATCATCGTAACTTCAGCCTTACAGCTGCCCGCCATTGTCGCCCAGTGTGCCATAAAAGTTTATGGCTGACCAAAAACTAACGTATGGATACGTACGCTCGAAATTCGAACTTTTTCGAGTTAGCTCGAACTCATCTTTTCCCCGGATCTGATCGCACTCTCCTGTCAAGCTGTTTTCGGTATGTCTCTATTAGTGAGACGACAATACTGGCCCAGCATCTCACGGCAAAAAGATTATAAATTGTATTCCATATTGACATGCACATGTATGCATGTGTGTGTGTGTGTGTGAATGTGACTTTATGCATTTATTGCTGTGAAAAAAATGTTAATTCTTTCGTTATACTTTTATGTATAGGACTTTTACATTTTTTGTTTCTTTGTTCGCCCTTTATAGTTGACTCTTTTGATTGTTGACTTTTGCCTTGGCATTCGTTCCAAATACTATGTATTAATTGGAAGCAGCCATAAATCGGAAAGTGAATATCGTAAATCAATCGAAGCGAGAAAGGAAAATGAGATTTTATGACGTACGGGACAAGAATGTAAGAGAAGCTTTTCAAAAGAAAATTGATACGAAACTTATGATCAGACGAATTTACCAGTGCATTAACATAAGCTCTGTTGTATGAAAGTGTGTGTGTGTGTATTACATATCATATTTATTTATGCATGTAATTTAAACTCACAAATTTCACTCTGCAGTAGTGTTCAATTTCTTTTATTTTTTCCTCTTTGCTTACATTCACAAATAGAAAACGTGCCACTTGTGCATTTTAATTAAATTTAATTACATGCATCACTCACGCACACTGTGCACTGTACAAACAAGTCGAGACGGCAAATTGAATAAGTGGAACAGAGCAAGCAATAGTGACGCCAGAGTGAGAGAGCGACCCTCAATGGCGTCTATGAGCGAAGAAGGCGTTGACAAAACGAAATGAAATCCAATTGACAGCTCTGTTCTGCTCTCATACTTCTTCTACGTAGGTGGAGCGTATCAGCTGCTCTCTCTGTTATTGTTGCTCCAGTTATCGATGCGATTAACCACCAAAAAATGCAAATGAATCGATTATTTTTTCTGGGTATTTTTTTGTTGTATTTTATTTTTAATTCAAATAGCACATGGATGATTTTACATAAATTAATCGTAATTAATTTAATTAATTTAACTAAAGACATGAAGAGACATGCGTGTGTGCTTAATGTTTTTATTTTTATTTCCTTTTGATATGTAATAGGCAATCGTAGTGTATAGTATTTTTAATGTTATTTGTTGCAAATATTGTTGCTTTATTGTAGGTAAATTCAAATTACTCTAGAAACTAACTAACTAATTGTTATTACAGCATTAACGTAATGAACGGTCAATTGATTTTTTCTTTTGTTGTTGTGAATACATATTTACAGGTGTGTAGGTGTATGTCTCGCAGTGTATCAGTGTGAGTGTTCTGGATATGTGTGAGTGTGGATTCAAATTGCACCAAAGTTTATAGTTTGATTTTAGCTAAATATACATGTAATTTATACATACAAATGTTTCTTTTAAAGGAATAAGTCGAGGACGGCTATACAAATCGTTCATGTTTCGTATATCTATATAAATTGAATTCTCTTTTGATAGTTTGCATTTTCACTTAGGCGCTAGTTTATATCTGTATGTAGGGTATCTCTATCTGTCTTTCTATTTGATCCTAACTAATCAAATCGCTTACAGTGCTTACAGTTTAGAAATTTAAACATTATCCTAGAACAAAAAACAAACATAATACAAGGGGGACAAAGTAAGTAAGAATTACAAATTAAATATAGTGTTTAAAAAATAAAATAAAACATAATCTTTACATGGTTATTCATTTTGTATCTGTGTGTGTGTGTGTAGCTTTTCTTGCTACTGCTGCTGCGGGGTGGGGCAAGGATTCGGGTATAGCCTGGACAACGTGAGAACGCCACGAATATACAATCACAAAAATTAACAACGTGCAATATTCAAAGGCGCCGCTGCCACAGGCTACACTGCTAGAAAAACATGGCAACAAAACAGTCTGACTGTTGTTGTTGTTCCCCCCTAAGCCATATCCACCGCCAGATCACTAGGACATGTTGCAAAGCCTGCGCTACCCTCTAGCTGCTGTGGATGCTGCTCCAGCACATAGCTGCCGCCCACGCCCACACCAGCTCCTCCTGCTGCTCCGCTTGTGCTGCTGTGATTGCCATAGCCGGTTGTAGCTTCGCCTCCATAGTCATGTCACATCGAGAGCGTGCCCACACCCACAGCTGCGGCGGACATTTGCGCGCTATGCTGCAGCTGATGCGAATGCGCCGCCGCCGCTGCCAGCGAGTGACTGTGGGCGGCCAAATGCGGATGCAATCGCATGGCGGGTATATTCATGGCGGCCATGGGATTCATCGAGTGCAGTGTATGCTGCAAGTGCAGTCCCGGCTCCAGCTTGGTCTTGGCATCCAGCAGCTGACTGTAGTCCGTATGCTGTACGCCGCCCATCACATTGGGATCGCTGCCCTTCTTGTTCTGTTTACGTTCCTTTGCACGTCGATTCTGGAACCAGATCTTCACCTGACGCTCCGACAGCGACAACGATTGCGCCAGCTCGCTCTTCCGGCGTATGGTGATGTACCGTGATGTGCAATACTCCTTCTCCAATTCCAGACGCTGGAAGTCGGTGTAGACCACGCGATACTTGTCCTTGGTGCGAGTTTTGCCTGCAAGAAGAAGCAAAAGCGAAAGATTTCGGTTAGGTTTGTGATAAACAAAGTTGATATAGTTGATATAGCTTATAGAGCATGCTTATAAGTGAAATAACTTGATTAATAATTAATAATATGCGAGCATGCTTAAGCGTAGTATAAGAAAATAGTTAAGATCTTCTCTTATTTAAAACTTATTTCAGAATTATTTAATCGTGCAACCCATGTGGTCGGTCGTGCGCAGCCTTGTCGGCACGCCTGAGTGACTGGACAAACATCTACATCATCTCTGGCGCCCATCAACATTTCCATCATCATCGTGCTCCGTCAGAGCACCCCCGACAATATTTGAATTAAGATAGGGCCATAAAGAAGGAAATTGTGCGACGTTGTCGTCGCGATCCATAACTGGATGTCAGCTGATGCTGCGGTAAACATCAAAATGCAGCTTTAGGTTTTCCTTTTTTCTCTTTTTTTTTGGGGCGCCGCTAGAAACACCTCCCCAGCGACCTGGCCAAATGGCGCCCTCACCTGGCGCTGCGCAATTTGTCAATCAAAATTCAAATAGATGACAAACCATTTTGGGAGAAGACGAATACGAGGTATGAAAAAGGCCACGGGATCATGTCATGCCAGCACGGTGGGACTACGTGATAAACACACACACTCACACACACACACACTTCAGAGAATCTCTCTTGCCCTCTCGTTCTAGCCTACTATCACAAGAAAACGTAATGCAAACATTTTTTTTTGTTTTTGTTTTTCTTTTTCATTTTTTGGTTAGGATTTTGCTCTAATTCTTTTTCTATGTAGCACTCCGTACGTAAACCACAATTAAAATCGAGCAAACAACAAGGCAAACATACAAATATTTTCACAGATGATAAGTTCAAGCAGTCCCAGTCCCCGAGACCAGAGAGACACTGCCAGAGCCCAGAGAACGCAAGTTGTGTAGGTGTTAAAGACCTTAAGAATGCGCTACACCTAACATGATATATGATATATGATGGTTTGGCTGAGCAAAGCAATTGTATATGGTGCGATTATCAGAATCCATTGGAATCAAAGTTTTTCAATTGATTCAAAGATGAAATTAACTCATATATCATACTATAACCATTTTGGGGGGGAGGGAATAGTATGTCTGCAGACCTAAAAGCGGACCCAGTTATTTTATTATTATTTTTTTTTTTCGTTGCCCTTATCTCTCTGTCGCTCTCGCACTCGTATTTATTTTTTACACTTTTGTTTAGACGTGAATTTATTGCTTCGTCTTCGTCTTCGTCTTCGTCTTCATCGTCGTCATGGTCGCGTGTTTGCTTAGTCAAATGTGGCAATCGTGGCATAAAAAAGCTAATTCCACCCTCTCATCTAAGTCCACACCATACTTAATCTACATACAGATATATCTCGCCTCCAACTTCCCCCTTCTTCTCATTATAATAAATCTAGAATTTTCAGTCTTGTTGCAATTTTAGTGGGGATTTCGAAAGAGTTCTCGACTCCGTCACTTTTGGCCTGCGCGTGTATGCGGTCTCTGATAATGGGGCTGGGATAATGGGGCGTTGTAGAAGCCATAATACCAGCTAACTAACTAACGCTGATAACTCACTCGCACACTGTTTGATTAGACTTTAGATGGCTGCGTTAGATTCGTGGGGATGTGCACAAATAGTGCTCCACTTGGATTTCCTTGTGTAAATTGAGGAAACACACAGCTACAGTGATATTATTTTTGAACCCTATACCATTTCTTATATTTCACAATTGCACGAAACTTTCAGACGGAAAAGAAGCTGCTGGAAATTACAGTTAGTATAGATATCTACAGTCTAATTGTCTTTATATTTCCTATAGAATGTAATAAAAAATTTAATTAATACATTAATATTAATTTACCCTTTAAAAAATCTAGTATTCCCATAGAATATCTTCCCAGCTCGATGCTCTTGCTCTATTCTACATAATCTCTGCACAACTACTCTTTATCTCTTGGCACTTTCGGTACCAATTTCTCACACCTGAACACGCTGGGTAAACAGAAACGGAAACCATACGTTCCGTCCGTTCCGTACTGAAACTGGAACACTTTGTTGTTGTTTTTATTTTCATCGTTGGACTGGTGCCAGTTTCTATCTGACCTTCACGGCCATAACCATAATCCAATAAATTGTGTATACCATATATAAAACTATAAAGTTACTAACCCGAGTACTGAGTGTTTTATTATCTGCACACAAAATAAATACGCACACTTTTCCACACCCCTTCCCCTCTATGACTATGTGGACCAAGTAAAGTTGTCTAACTGAGTTCTAGACAAACAGACAACAGTCTCAGTCTCAGCTCGCAACAGATCTCGCATCTTACGAGATAAGATACGCAATTCATAAGTCAAATAGTCGAAAACCCCGAAAATATACATATATTATATATAAAACAGCGAGAAAATCCTAAGTCATTTTTGCAAACACACAAGAAATTGTATAACTAAAGCTTAACTTTTAATTCTAAAAAAAAAATAACATAATATTTTTATAAACTTGTTATTCCATTATATGCCTACATACATCACGTATGTGCGGGCTTACGGCACACGGTCTTAAAAAAGTATAAATATATTTTATACATAATTAAATAAAATGCTCGTTGTGTTGTCTATCTTTTTTTTTTTGTGGAAAAAAGGTGTGACATTTTTTTATGGCTTTGTCACTGTGGGTAGATGATGGTAGGCAGGGTAACGGTAATTTATATAAATACACATGCAGGGAGGGGCTGCTCCCTCTCTGTCTCTCTGGGGCCACGGATTTGTAATTGAAATGCAGTCGAGAAATGGATCGTATAGCTCGTATATGATGGATTACATATCGTAGTCTCAGTTGTTGTTGATATTATTATTATTATTGTACGATAGTTGAGCTATCAATTGCATACGCATAGGATAGGGCTGTCGGCATAGTTCAAATAGTTTCGAATGCACGCACCACGCACTCCCTAATCCCAGTTGAGGTCTTTATCAACAGCGAGGAACTCCGAGGAACTACGAGACTCTCTGTCGAAGTTGGGAAAGTTATAGCTCTGCCTCTTTCTATAGAATCGAAGTTGCCAGGCTTTGTAGAGGCTTCTCCGATAAGCTTTAATGGTTGTTTGTCGCCCATCGAGTGCAGCAATACACATGTCTGGAGTTGTGAATAATAATCGCATGTTCATTCAGCGATATAGCACACTGCGAGAAATATATTTATATTTATAATTTCTTCAAAATCCCATTGACTAACTGTTTCAATTAATTTACAATTTCACCCTTTGTACCGGCATATACTACTATATCATAATCTCTGCACTTCATTCATGCCTTATTCGCAATAAATGACTTTCAGTCACATTCATAAACCTTTCCGTACTATTTATACATATATAGTAAATAAATGCGGCACTTGCTCCTGTTGTCCCTGACCTTATCAATAATATATCTCAGTGTAATAATTCACAATTGGTTCGAATGGTTTATGGGTATCTGTATCTGTATCTGTATCTGAGTATCTGTGTAAATGTGTATCTCTCTATCTGGTGCCGACAAAGGAAACGGGCGTGTAAATAGCGAATGCCAATAGTTGCCGGGCTTTAAGATTTTATAGCCCATGCGATTATGTAATATATAGACATATATATGTTTGTTTGAATGCATATAAATAAAATTGATTGTTTTCCTTGCGTCTTTACCCGAGACACAATTGGAGCAGAAGAAGTTAAGCCATAAATGACTCTGTCGCGCGAAAGACAATCGACTGAATTTGGACTATAAATTATAAGTATGAATAAATATAGATTGCCCCGACAGCTGTTGGAAAAAACTCAACTAGAGTGTAGATCGGACTTGCGGAAACGGATGAGTATGATGATTGCGGCAATTATGTGCTCAATTCCCAGCGGGCAAATCACCGGGACCAAGGATACTTACAGTTACGGTAAGTTACAGTTACAGTTACAGTTATATGTAACTGTTGACACCACCAGCACGCTCGGTGGTTGCCCACAGCTGACAGCGTGTTAATGTGGGCCGTGTTTGGCTGCCCCGCGGTGCGTTAATTTGTCACTTGCATACCGAGTGTACCGAGTCAAATCTCGGGTAACATCTTTATCTGCTGTTTGCGGGCAGCGTGCACAACATGATGACAAAATAAACCAGAACAGACCACAAGAGCGCGTCAAATCTATTGGGAAACATTTGTTACCTGCTACTCTGGTGGGGACACACTTTTTTCCTGCTCTCTCGCTTGTACGCACACCTGTCCGCCCGCCTTCTATTTAAACTACGAAATTAAAGCTTCTGTCTGGGTCAGCCGCAGCCTCTCTGTGGCACGCTTTCTCTCTCTCTCTCTCGCTGTGCTCTCACCCCTCTTCTGATTCGCATACGCTCAGCAGCAATTTCGTTTATTGCACCCCTGGGACAAACCACAACACTGGCGGAGGCTCCGCAGCCCTGGATTCTCTCTCCCACTAAATTCCTCTCACTTGACTTTTCAACACTCAACAATTTGTTCTGCCGCCGCTTGGTTTGTCTTAAAGTTGAGCGAAATTTTTGCGCTTTTGCTTTTGTTTTTTTTTCTTTTTTGCTAAAACGGACAAAGTGTGGGGGAGGGGTTGGCATAGGGGGCGGGTCGATGGCATCATAAATGTGTAGAGAAGAGACAGCAGCAACAACAACAACAACGAGAGCAATAGCTGTGAGAGCTACTGGGCAACTCACCACCCAAGCGACAATATAACAATAACATTTATTTGGCATTTTGCTGCTGTTTTAGATGCTGTTATATCGTAAATATTAGCTCAAATTACATCATAAAATCATTTGATTCGATTTGACGTTTATTTTATTTTTCCTCCTTTTCGCCTTACATTCTTTCTTGTTGTTGCCTTTTGCATCCTATTTTGGCTTTATTTACTACCTTTGCGGAAAGCCTGTGCTGCAAAAGGGTGTAAATCAATGTGGAGTGGAGTAGACCTACCTATGTATTTTATCCTTTCGGGAATTCTATAGATGTCGTACAGCTTGAAATACTGTAATCAAGTGTTTTAAGTTGTCAACTTGTGGAACAACTTATTTATCTTATACAAACAAATAGAGCTCGAAACTGACAATTATTCGGATAACTTTAGTATTCCCTCGATAAATTAGAAAATTAATTAATGAATTTTTCCCCCTCTTTGTCTCTTTGGCTAGAAAATTAGATCAGCTGTATAATTTCCATAAAAAGTTCCACTAATGCTATAGAGGCAACAATAAATAACTCTTTCGCTCACACACACTCACACATATGCACATCACGCGAGAGAGAGAAATTCAACATGGCGTACATCAAAGTGGAAACATGCGACGTGGCAACGCTTTATGAGTGTGTGCCCGCATGCATATGCAAAGGCAACGGCAACGCCAACACGCCTACAAACAGACACCCCTACGTCTCTCTCTCTCTCACTCTCTCGTACTGAACTCACTTTCCCCCTAACCCGCTTGGCGGAGTCATGCCGCACCCTGGCACGCAGCATTATAAATGCCAAAAAGTAGAAAAAAGAAGAAAAAAATATTATCAGATCGCGTGCAACGCGGGTACAAACGAAATGCCGCACATCCGTACGTGCCACAGCCAAATGCGGCACGCAAACCCGACGTAGGAAGGAGCTGCAAGAGGATGTGATGTGAATTGTGGCCATGGCTATAATGGCAATGGATGTGGCTAACACGCCATTGGCAGCACAGGCAAGCACCGGTTGCGGGGCACGTCGTTTATGATGTTACTAGAGGGGTGTGGCGCCGCAGCACATAGAAAATGGCTGCTGCCACAGAGAATTTGACTCCGTCCAATTTCAATTCCATGTCCAACCAAGCCAAGTCGAAGCAGTCGCCATTAAAGCCATAAATTCTCTGTCCCGGGCAAAAATTATTTTCAAATTTACGTTAATTATTTCGAATGCGAAGCTGACGGGGCATGCAATAAACATTTACAATCATATATAAGATATATAGTATGTAGGTATGTATATGTGTATGCGCGATACGATATACGATTCGAGCTTATTTATGAGCGGCACATGCAAGCCGAAGAAAAAGTAAGAAAAACAACAACAGCAACAACATCAACACGAACAAAGAAAATAAAAATGCGAGAGAGAAATGAAGAAATATTCAAATAGGCTAAGAATATTATCTTGGAATCGTACCACCTGCTTCCAGTATATCGGTAAAGTCATCTAAATTGGGTGTGCTGCATAGCTCTGCGGATGGTTTATTAGCAATTTAAAGTTAGGTTATGTGCATGAAAATAGTAAAAACATTATAAAGTGTATTTTCAATAAACTATTCTTAAATTTCATTTAGTTATTCTAGAGTTCTAGAATTCAGTGAAACATTTGAGAATTTTATCAACCTGTTGAGCCATCGATCATATTCTGATCGACTCATAAAACTACATATTTACCCAACACCCATGGGGCCCTAAGTATAATAAGCCAGGGACCAACACATTATTGATAATTTGCGCTTAATAAAAATATTAAACAAAATAGAATGCAATAAATTTTCGCTCTCCCTTTGCTTGTGT
Organism: Zaprionus tsacasi; assembly: GCA_018904105.1. NCBI lineage: Eukaryota > Metazoa > Arthropoda > Insecta > Diptera > Drosophilidae > Zaprionus > Zaprionus tsacasi. The sequence continues at coordinate 5,757,781 of JAEIFR010000631.1, forward strand.
GTGTGTGTGAGTGTATTCCTTGGCTCGGTGTGAACTATAAATTTCTTCACTCGCTTTCTTATCTGAGTAGGTTAAACTCGTCGGGTCAACGTGCAACAATATTTGAATAATCTTTGAGGCCACACAGTGCAAACAATTGCAGTCAAGATGCAGCTGTCCCCCCTCCCATCTTTCCCCAGATATAGAAAAAAGGAAGGAAGCACCCGTTTCTTAATGGCAAATTAAACGAGCCTCAAATCACAAAAGAAAACAAAACAAATCTCAACACGCTAATAATCATCATCATAATTAAAGTGGCATAAAAATCAGAATATTGCTACCATATACAATAATATTCATTGTTATGGTTGGGGCATATACCAACCTATATAGAGTACGATTTTGTGAAACATTTAATTTAGTTTTTTATAATTATTGCTACTTTATTGTATTGTTAAGCGATTAACGGGCATTGCGCCCACAATACGACTATAATATATGGGTAGTAAATGAGCTCTATGATACCCCACCCCACCCCACCATCAGCTGGACTGAACTGTGCAAATCTTGGCCATAAACAGGGAACTGAATGCGGAATACAGTAGGAAAACCAAAACATTGTTAATGTTTCCCCCTAAAAACGTGTCCACAATAAGCTTGACACGTTTTCTCAAATTGTCTGTCTGTTTTGTCCCACTGTCCATCATCGATCAGTCAGTCAGTCAGTGGAATTATTATGTATAAAGTGCTGAAATTTTGTTTATGCACGTAAAATATTCCCCTCTATAAGAAATTTTGATTGACAATCGGATTTCAATGTCGTTAGCAAGACTTAACTGGGCCAGACTCGTTCGTACTGGCCACTTTTGGGCATTTTGGTTTATGATGCAAAGGAAATGATTCTCGATCGTCACATATGATTTTAATTTTAGAATTGTTTTCGTTCATGCGAGATTAGCTGATAAACACAATGGGGAAAAGCCCATGATAATCAGTCTGGTTGGATTGAAAGTCTGATGATGATGAAATTGTAAAATACATTAGAAATATACTATATAGTAAAACCTCATCAATATGATTATGCTCTATAATTATAAATTACTCTACTCTGATTTATCATAGACCTTTTTCCAACAAATCCCAGGCGCCTCACCGAACAACTCAACCGAAAAAAGAATGTATATCATTTCTATCGTTTGTATGGTATGGGAGGGTAAGAGAGATAGAACACCTTATAGCTGCTCTTGTACATGTGTATATATGAGTAGGGCTTTCCACCTACTTAGCAGCAAAACGAATTTCAGTTATTACCAATATCAATGCCAATACAAATAACAGGGTATACACAAACACTCTATTTGTACAACTAAGTCCAAAGCAAATGAATCGTGTCACAGGCCCCAAATAGAGTGTGTGTGTGTGCGTGCTAGTGGGGTGTACGAGTGTTTCTGTGAGAGACTGTGCTAATCCTGGCATGTCAATCAGACGCAATGTCGCTATGCCCGGATAGATGATGAACTGGGCTAATCAACAGCGGACTTCATTTTGACACATGCCCCAGCCCGAGGAGAGAGAGAGAGAGAGGGAGGAGAGGAGAGTAGGGGGACGAACAGCTATCGCAGGCTGACGGCACACAAAAACCAAATATTGATAGCACTGATAACGATCGACAGAGGAGCGAACGAGTCGAGTTCTGACTGCAGCACCTAGTGGCCATTTTTAATGGCTTATCATGCAGCAAACAAGAACGCACGACGAACGGACGCACGGATAGGGCGTACATAGGCTATATCTAACATATAGACGAAGTGGGGCTACGCAGTACAGGAAGAACAGTGTTGCCAAGTTCTGCGGAATCAAAATAAAAGCTGGGAATATTTTTAAAAGCGTATAAACAATTTTGTACTTAGTAAACAATATTTTAAGCATATAAACTATAAATATAATTATTTATAGAGTATTACTAAAACTGAATTTAAAGAATGTGGTCAAACTTAGTGACTGAAAAGGGCTAATTTCAAGAAAAGAATATTTTTGAAACAGAAAATGATTTAAGCTTATAAACCAATAATATGTAAATACCGAAGAACAGTGTAGCCACAGTCAAAATTTCGGCTAGACTTCGCGGCAGTTGACAACACTGTTACTCACACAAACACACATATATTGTATATTTATCAATGTGTGTGAAGTATCATAATTTTTGTCAACTTGCAGTTGCTTTTTTGGGGGGACAGACACATTGGGGCAACAGATATCTATGTATGCTACAAAGACCATAGATAGTTCTCACTCACCCTATAATATTTGTGTGTGTATATAAATTTTGTGCCTATTGACACATTAAATCTCAATGTGTCATGTGGCATTAAGTTTTATGCCCTTGCCTGACGAAACATAATGACATTTTGAACCCATCCGATCGATTCCCTGATTCCCGAGCATAGTGTTCTATCTACTTAATTGGTCGCTCTGTTTCTAACCTTTACGGAATCCAGGCCTAAAGAGTTATACCATTACTGGCAAATTCAAGTTTATTCTTTTTTCTGAGCGTAATAATTATCTTCCCTTTTTTGGTTAATAATGATTGCAAAGATTTGGCCATAAATGTCGCTATTTAGTTTTTATTGGAAGTAATACTAATTTTTATTAGTTTATTGGCTATATTGTTTTAATCAATACGCAGGGCGGTATTCTTATCAGGCATAGCCAGGGCATGGGCTAATGATAACGCACACGTTTTGATACTCGTATCAACCAACCAAAAAAAAATAGAAGAAAAATTATATAGAAAATTATTGGAGCAACATAGAAACCCCGGTTCGACAGGCGGACGTTTATTTCACAAAGCTGGCCCATTCTGCAGACGTCTATCGGACCCCTCGGCACGCCTCCCATGATGCCCCCACTCCTCGTTTTGCCTGGCACGCTAATCTAATCGCGAAAACCCGCCGCCACAGCCATTGAAACAAAAGTACAAGCAACAAAAGCAACAGTAACAACAACAACAATAACAAATTGTTAAAGAACTTTATTGCCACACCCAATAGATGTGTGTACAGGTGTGTGTCTATGTTGTGGATCCCATTGACACGTACACGTACAGTCCACAAAACGAAATCAACGGAAGGAATTGCCGACTAGTTGTACTCTACACTTGCTTAGTTGGCGCCAAACCTCAAGTCGGTCAAATTGTTTATTATTATTTATACGAATAATAAATAAAGTGCATAATCTTAATTTGTCGTCTTGACCCGTTGAAGGATTAAAATAAACAACAACATCGACCGCGGCCGCGGCCGAGGCAGGGCAATAAACGTTAATTGCATACCAACAGATTTTATAGGCTTAATGGATATCGTCGTCGATATCGAACGTCGTCAAGTTGAAACGTCGCTCGGGTCATAAATTGTGCGCGGTTGCTTGCGTTGCGCACGTGTTTTAGTGTGAGTGAGTGTATTTGCTTGTCGACGCATTAAACTGCGAGTATTTACGCATGTTTGCATTTGTATGCGTGCATTGACATTTACATCTTGCCTGCATGTTAACTCACTGTTATTGTTGTTGCTGCTGTTGTTGGCAGCGAGAGCAAAGAGAGGAGTTTGTAGCAAAACAAAAGTGTGACAAGAGAGCAAACCACAAGATGGCAGCAATACACAAAGCCTTGAGCTTTTGACATTCGCCTGCCGAGATGAGAGCGGGAGAGTGAGACTTAGATGACAAATGAATTGCCAGGGTTGAAGTAAAACAATCGCATCGCTGCATTTCGAGCTCAGATTAGAGAAATACTTCTCGTGCCGCTAATTGCTGTGAGAGCAGTCGCGCCTGCGGACTATTTGCATTTTTCATTAGAAACTGGAGAATTGATCGACCCCATTGAATACTTCGTTTTATAGTAAAATTGATTTACGATACAAAATTAGTCAACATAGTCGACAAGTTACCGACTGAGCCTGCCACATACATACATACATAAATCAAGGCGGCATGCCAGATCGAGCTCCAGCTCTGCAGCTCTTTAGCTCCAGGGCCGTAAAATGAAGACAAACATTTGATTTTTATGAGCCAATGGCCCTCGGAACGCTGGACGCAGCAAATTGCTTATTGTTAGCTATAAAATTATGGTTTTCTTGGTTTTTTCGTTTTTGAAGCGCGAACAGCACGAGTTGATCAGACAAAGCAGGGACTGTGCTCGGGGATAAACCCAGAGAGGTGACTAAATTCACCCAAAACAAAATTATAAAATTAAGAAAACTCAAAGCTCTACGGAATGCTAGAAAATGAGTCTTACCTGGCTGGGGTTGCGCTGGATACGAGGGCTTCTTCATCCAATCGTAGTACTGAGCCTTAGCTGGTGATGTGCGATGGTTGTTGTTGTTCGTTACAGAGTTGTTGTTATTGTTGTTGTTGTGTGTGGACGGGCTGTTGTTATTGTTATTATTGCCACTGCCCGCTACACTAAGATGGTGGGTCAAGTGATGCGGCGACGAGGCGGACGTAGGTGCACCCGGACTGGATATCTCACTGCCCGAAACGGTAATCGGTGGCGATGGCAATCCTTCGGCAATGTGTTGTTGCTGCTGCTGCTGTTGTTGTTGCTGCTGCTGCTGTACCTGATCGGCGCCAATGCTGCCATTCGTCTCGTTCAGCTGGGTGCCACCGGCGGTGGGGCCACCAACAACCGGCGCCGAGCTACTGCTGCCCGAGCTGGCTGAGCTGCTAGAGCCGCCGCTCGGCAGCCCGCTGTTGATGTGATGTGCATGATGCTGATGCATCAACTGGTGCGCCGATGTGGGAACAACATTCTGGCCAAAATTGTCGCCAGCTGCCGAACTGGAGGCCGGTGAATGCCATTCGCCGGCACTGGCCGCTGCAGCGGAATGGAACATGTGATGCGAATTATAGTACATCTGATGGGCAGCAGCAGCATGATGAGCGGCATGCGGCGAGTCCACGTCCCCGAGAAACTGGTGATTCGGTGTCGTGTGATAATTGGGAGTCCAATTCCATGGCTGGCCCGCGGCAGCAGCGGAGGCGTATGCCAAATTGGCGGCACTGTGTTTTTGCGCGTACGGCAGTGAGTTGTAATAGTGGGAGACCATCTTGATGGTGGGCAGAGAGATTAGCAGCTGTTGCTGTGCTGTGTTGAGGTTATGGTGTGTGTAATTAGATTAACGTTTAAGCGTATTCCTTAATTGTCAATCACTGTTTTCGTATTTTTTCTTGTCTTTCGGTCACTTTTCGTATTTCTTTTTATGAGCACATTTTGCAAGCTTTTCCTTAGATTCGCTTTCAATTTTTGCGCACTCCTCTTTGTGTGCTTTTCGTGATCGCTCACTAGAGTTTTGATTGATGAGAGTTGCAATTTATTTATCGATAATACACCGATGTATGTTTTTTTTGGTTTTTATTTAAAATTGTTACCACAATACACTCGCGTTTCTTTCGCAGATTTAACTGTTGATGCGATACGTTTTTGATCAACTGCCGTTGCGTTTGGCTTGTTGCGACGTTACCCGCAGTCGAAAACGTACTGAAAGCAACGAATGTCGCAACTGATAAAAAAACGAAAACGAGAATCGGCCGTTGCCGTCGCCACCGCCACGGTAACACACACAATCTTTGCCTGCGGCAGCCCAACCACTGCAACAAGCCGTTGAGCTACATATAGTTGTCCCACTCGCACACACTCGAACAGCCATAGGCGGAATGTTTTTAACCCTCGTCGCGAGCTCATTTCCGTTGCGAGTTTGAAATTCAAGATGGCTTATGTTTTGTTGTCTGCTCACTCTCGCGCGTGCTGCATATCTCTCTCGCTCACATCATGACTGGCAGGTAGCTCCGCCCACTTTAGGCCTGAACCTGGAACAGGTAACGCATGAAGGTGGTAGGCGTTAGAGCTCCGTCCGTCGTACGAAAGCAAGACAGACCCCTTTTTCTTTACGACCGCTTCGATTTGTACTATAAACTCCTCTATTGCCGCTGGCTGTTGTCCCTAATTAAGTAATTCCATGGCAGAGTGTGCATTATGCAATTAGTGGCTGTAAAATCATGTTTGTAATGCCATAACTACGGATTTCATTTATTGCACTCCATGTACTCATGTACCCATTGAGCCTTTGGCATTTTCCTAGCGCCCAATCAACGTTTTAATGTTGAGATTTTTATATGTTTTATGGCACTAGCGAGAGAAATAGTTGGTTTTTTGTTTCTTTACGCAAAACCCAACGCTAATTACATCATAAGTATTATAACACTTTATCAGAGCCCCGAAAAGTTATCTATAAATCAAAGAGCAATTGGATATAAAGTGTGTAGAAAATAGAAACCCTATTTAATTATTTACACTTGATATAAATATCGTAAAGTCGTCTGAGATAATGGTTTGAAATAAAGCAAATTGTAAGTTTGGGATGGAAATATATTATTTGCAAATATCGTAACCTATTTCTATATTTATTTACCACAATAACCAAGTAACACATACATTTTCGCAATTCGTGTTCAAACTCGCAACGATTGACTACTCCGTTTTGATCGTTTTTCTTAGAATTATTGCGTGGATTAGTGTAAAAAGTGTATTCATTGATTATTCAGAGATCCCAATACAGTTTGAGGTGTCATAAACATCATGTCGCGCCTGCTGTGTGCACAGTGAGCGAAAATAATTAGAAATGCATTCAGGTGACACAATGGAAAATTTCACACAGACAAAACCAGACAAAATCGTGGCATCGTTAGTTGTCGTGCTCCTGGAGCCGTTGGCCTCGTGCATTAAATTTCACCTATTAAAGGATCGCTTAGGACCCGAAGAAGAAGAAGAAGACCAGACGAACTGGTTCGCTCGTCGAATGTTTATGCTCTTTAAACAAAAAACCCCTTAATGCCCAAACACAAAACATTGTAAAGCAATTGAAAGGCAGCACAAAAGTTTTATGATCGCGCGAACGCGACCTAGAACTGTGCAGATCGCGGATCGCGGAAAGGACAGTCGAAAGGACACCAAACATGGCTGGAAGAACATGCCAGAGCAGGCGGAGGCAAGTATGCCTGGTCATAAAGTTCTCACAACAATTAGCCGGCCACAGCCCATTTTAGCATTTTACCATTTGGTATTCTTCCATTTTTTTCGCAAAGCGTCAACAATTCAAGGGAATTCTGCCCGAGAAATGTGCAAGGGTAGGCCAGGTTTTTTTGGTGTTAATCTGCTACACAGGCCAGGCCCCTACGCCAGGTCAAGTCATGTAATCGGGCATAATGTTTACCTGGAAGTCATTAGAGGCGCAATATGCTCGTGCCTAGAACATATTTTGAGAACTGTCAAAAAAAACGATGGCGACAAGATTCCTGAACGAAAACCCGTTAAAAGGCCAAGCCAATAAAATGGCCTAATCAAAATCCGTCCCTTCTAATGCATCTAACAAGCAGGTGAGTCAGTGTGTGTGTGTGTGCTCGTCGTAAATTAGAATATGAGCGTGCAATCAACATCTTCGACAACGTCGCATAAAAAACTCAGAAAATTTTAAAATGCAATTATGTTAATAAATCCATAAAGAAAGCAAAGCGCCACAAGCCGTCATAAAGCAGCCTCAAAACTCAGACGAGAGAGCAAAATGTGATACGGATGGACAACGACAAAATACGAACTAACCTAACACACATACAGACTCTCACACACACACACACCTACAGCTATATCATTTAACGTCGCCAGTCCCCGATGTTTGATTGGATTGTCGCGCGGCTTCGCTTCGTCGGTTAATTTAACGTTGAAGAGTTTTATAGCCATGACTCCAGCCGATCCGACCTTCCCCAGCCAGCTCTGCGCAAGTGCACTTTGTGTGTTATGCACACACCTTTATGGGTGCCGCCGATAAAATATCTTTGTTAATAAAACAAATTAAAAATTTTGCCTGATGGCAAAGAATTGTAAAAAGAAAAAAAAACCCAAAAATGTATTTTTGAATTTCGAAAACTTTGCCGCCTTGTTGATAACTTTGTAGTCAGTCAATACGGATTCAGTGTAGATTCATGATTCATTCAACCTTATAAAAACTTCGCTTACGTGCAATTTTCTAACGCACTCTGTTATGATTATCTTTATCGTCGTTTGTTTGTTTTGATTATCTCAATAGGTACGTGATACTAGAATGCATCCCTAGCTGTTTTTTTATTATGCGCACTAACCTCATAAAACTTAATCTACGGCAAATCCTCAAAATAAAGTTTCCAACTCAATAACAATGAATAAAATAATTATAGTTTTGATTTTCAAAAATTAGTTTTAATTGCTCAGTTTTCTATAGAGTTTAAATCGTAAATAATATATTTTTAAGTATAAAGTACGATCAGTGTCCAAAAAGGGAAGATAAATTAACAATTTGTTATCTTTAGATCAAGAGAACATGTTAAAAAATAATAATAAAAACCGCAACTAAGTGTTAAATTAAAATGCGACTTAAAATCAAATTAAATACGAAAGGAATATTATGTATAAAGATAGCTCATTTGGTGCTCCGAAAACGAAGTGATATTACATACACGAAACAACAATAATAAAAGGAATCGAAAAGCAGTATAAAAGTATTTGAACTAAATTTAAAAGTTAATAAAAAAACACATATACAATATAGTATACATATGTTCGTAGCAGAGTGCACCGATTTCAGTTTCAAAAGATGTATCAAAAATATATATATGCTTTCCATCTTTGCATTCGCTATAGGATTTACATGCATTCAATATATCCATAGATCAGAACTGCTGTCTAGTAGTACAATACGGCTTATCGATATGATAATTGACGGCGTCTTCAATAGCTTCACTTAGCTCATCAAACAAGGTTACAGTTACCATTGCCTAGGTCTAAGCACTTAGGAGTCTATAAATGTATCTATTTATATATGTACATTGGAACCGAGTAGCTCTCGGCGCACACTACGCCGAGCCCAGCACCTCGTTTAGTATCATTTCTCGCGTCATTAGTTGACCATTGTTGACCCGTGTTCGCGATCGACTGCGACTCAATTGGGCGCGACGTTCGGCACCCGCGGGTCGCTGACGACGTGGCTGACGATTTCGTTGACCGAAAGCGGAGCCCGTTTGTAACGCCTCCAGCAGACTGTCCATCACGCCCTCCTGTGCCTGCGCCGCATCCATGTCCACAACTGCCTTTTTGCGCTGCTGTCGCTCCATTTGCTCCCGCTGCGATTGTTCGCGTGCCTCCTGCATGCGGCGCTTCTTCTCTAATTCTTCACGTTCGCGCACATTATCCTTGTGCGCTGCCAGGAAGGCATCCTTGAAGGTTTTTATGTCGGCAAAGAATTCTTCCATCGTATACTTGTTGGGATCAAAGGCAAAGTATTCGCCAAGATCGTTGTACAGCTTCTCCATTTGCACCTGCATTTTGCCTGCAAACGAGTTGAATTATTAGTTAACATCAAGAATAGTATATGGTATACTCCAAGACATACCCAGTACATCCACTTGCTGACGACAGTCGGCAGCAAACTTGCCCATTACTTCACTGAACTTATCATCATCGCATTGCGGCACCTTATTGTTTTGCAAATCCGTTTCCAGATTTTTGACTGCCGCATTCATTTGCCGCATGGCCTTCTGTATGGCATCCATGTTGACTCGTGACGCCTTATCCACATGCGATAGATCATCGTAAAAGCTAAGGGCGTCGGGGAATTTTTTCTCCACCAAATCGGTTAAATAATGGAGTAGCGTCTGCTTATTATCCGCATCCTTGGTATTTGTTAATTTCGTTAGATACGATATTTCAAATCCGAATGCAGCCTCGTTCTTAGAGCCCGAGTTCATGTAGTTGCCCAGCAGTAGAATCAGCTCAAGTATCTTGGAGAACTTCTTGCTGTTGCGTATCTCCTGGCAAGCGGCTGTGCCGGCAACAATATCCGGCTTAATATCCTGTACCATGTCCGCATAGGTCAGCTTAAAGTTGAGATTATGCAGACGCGGCGACAAGCGTTTGATTTCACCTGAAAGGTAAACGAAAGTTAAAGACAATCTCCTATAAAGGCTATATACATACCTATTGTAGCTGCAAACTGTTCGATCGGCGGCAACGGTTCCCCCTTCGCCTTAAACTCCTGTAGACGCTTGAGTTGCTCTGGCGGCGGCAAGTATTGGATTAGATTCTGTAGTATATTGGATGACAGGATTGCGGTATCACAGCGTAGTAGACATATTTTAATTTGCTCATAGGACAGATGCTTCAATGAGCCTCCAAGTAGAATGGATAGATTCTGTGCCGACTTTCCGTCAAGAACGCGTAAATCGATATTTTTCTTTGTTAGCGTTGTTGGCTTATCTACCGCATCCTTTTGCTCCTTCTTGACAGGCTTGGATGAGAATTTAATAGCCAGCTCTGCCAGGAAATCATCGGAGGCCAGCTTGTCCTCCTCACACTTTACCCAGAAGGCATTCTCGGACATTTTCGTAGGCACAATGGGCTTCCAGTTGGCACGCTTCATAGGATTCTTGGCATCCCATTTCTTTTTGGGTTTGAGGCCATGCGGCAGTACCGGAGCCATAGGCATCATCATCATGGGCGGCGGTGGTGGTCCTCCGGGTCGTATCATGCCAGGCATGGGTGGCGGCGGTGGGCCACCCATACCAGGCATCGGAGGCGGTGGTGGCGGTCGTGGGCCGCCAGCCATGCCAGGCATAGGCGGTGGTGGCGGCGGACGTGGTCCTGCCATGCCAGGCATGGGTGGTGGCGGCGGTGGCATGGCTCCTCCGGCGCCTGGTGGTGGTGGTGGCATGGGTATATTGATTTTAGGTAACTTATTTGGTGATGGCGCCACCACACCGTTCGCCTCCATTAATTTGATCTTCTCCTCAAGATGCGCTGCCTTCGCCTCAGCCTCCTGCTTGGCACTTTCCAGTGCTTCGATTTTCTTCTCATACTCCCCGGAACGCTGCGTCTCTTTGGTTCTTTCCTTCTTTACAATGTCATCAAGTAGCAGCGAGGTGTCGATATTAAAATTTCGATTCTCAAAGTTCGGATCACAGTATCCCTTGTGGAACACAATTTGCGCTATGCATTCCTCGATGAGCTGATAGTATGCGGGCCGGTAGTAGAAATCGTCGCGTATATACAGCAAATGCTGTAGAATCGATAGGAAGTACGGCTCGGCGGTAGTATCAGTCACCTGATTCTTCAGCACATCGAAACAGTCCTGTATGTCGTCCATGTTGAAGGTGACATTGTCGAAACGCTGAACGAACTCCTCAAAGTCCTCGTCACGTATCTCCTGGAAGATTTTGAAATGCTCCTGCAGTGCCTCATTGTTGCTGGTATTGACGATCTCCTTGAACTCTTCCATATGCTCAAAGAGTCCCATCCGCATGATCTCACAACGCAGATGCAGGCGGAAATTCAAATCCGATTGCGTGTTTGTCAGAGTATTGATAAAGATCAGACTGTGGCAAGCGAGCTCCCGCTTTGGATCATGCTTATCTGATGTGAAAAGTGCATCCACAATGGGCTTAAAGCGTTCGCTAGCCTTATACGACGAGGCCGCAACGGATGTGATTGCTCGCAGTACCTTCTCGTACCCATTACGCTCGTACACTATGCAAAAGGAGGCTAGCAATTTGAGGGCTTCACACATGGTCTGTGGCTTGCGTGGATCCAGGGATTGTGCCAAGTGTAGTACCACAGTATGCTGATCCGGTGTGAGTACCACATTCAGGCCCCACGTGTTGTTCATGATGGCCTTGAGACATCGTATAGCCTCAAACTCAATGCGATCATAGGTACGATCCTTTTTGGCTCTGGTCAGCAGTTTCTCGATCTGTTCAATGCCCGCCTCACCGAACTCCTTGATCCAGGATATCGTGTTACTGGTGAGCGCCACACGCAACGATTCCACGCACTGATAAACCTTATGCTCGCTGTGCTCTCCATTCTGCAGATATTCTATGTAGTCGATGGGCTTCTCGAACCGCGAATTCGAGTTACGCTCCAGCGAGTTCTTGCCTGCAACGGAAGTGGGGAGGGAAAAATTTTGTTTAGTATGAAATATTCTGATAAGTAGTTGGATACAATGTGGATCTCATTACATAGCATATGTTGGATCAAGACTAATCTTCATGGTATTTTTATGTTCAAGAAAATCGCACATCATTCAATAGCCACGCCTCACTGTACATGCGATATTTTAACTGTAAAACAACAACATGCTGTAGATGTTTCGCTCCAGTTACATTCCGCTCGCTCCGCTCCGATCTACTCCGTCAAGGGTTCATTATCTACAGCTCTGGGTTTTTATCAGCCAGAGGAAACGATGCTTAATGGTTGCTTTCAGACCTCGTATGCATAACCTTGACTTTTATCAGAAAGCATCAACCGAGTGCGCATTTAGAGACAGAATTCGTATATGAAAATGTATGAATATATGTTTATATTCCACTTAATCTTTCAAATATATGTATTCAAATTACGTCAAGTATTTTCAATGCAGACGCCTTGACGCTCAGATTCTTTGTTGCTATAAAGTTTATATATGTAGAGCTCAAGTGCATAGACAACACTGCAACAATAATAATAACAACATAAAGCTGTCAACACTCTCGGCTGCTTAAAATGAGAGTGAGAGCGTAAGGCAAAGAGAGAGAGAGAGAGCGATCAATGCCGCATCGATCACTCTCTATATACTTATGTTTATACTAGAAACAACTTCATAGATCATCGATGCGAGAGTCTTCTCTAGTCTTCTCGCGTCTTGTGATTTTTCGCACACGTAATGCAAATATACGTGCAAATCGTAAAATTTTATACAGTATACTAAAATATGAGAAAATCAGCTTAAAAATAAATTTTACGCCAACTGAGCAATAAACAACGACGATGATAAATCCATGCGATTGTAATAAACGAAGCAATTGAGGTGGAGGAGCAGGAGGCGAAGCTGAGGGTGCTGGCGTTCACAGGTTGCAAAAAAAAAGTAGAAAAAATTAAAAAAAAAAAACTTGTCCCATGGAGGCAGTGTTTTTCTTTCTTATTATAACATTACCGAATCGAGCTAACTTGAAACGGGACCGCATGAGATTGTTTATTTACGCTTGCGAATGGCAAGCGTGCCTCCCCATATACCCTATATCGTGCGTTATTTATGGGGTAGACTATGTTTTTCTCATACTTGGGATTTTTTTATGTTCATGGTGTTATCTTGGTTTCCCCTTTTAATTATTTAAAGTGAGAACCATTAAGCGTATCATGCTTATCAACTCGACGTGTTTTTAATCTATCTGCAATCTTGAAATCTACTGTGTTATTATTATGTGGCGCCTTCAAGTTGTAAAATTACATAAAGTATATAAATAATAGGCCTACATATGTGTATTAAAATATGCATTACAATACCATCTATTGTGTTCAGATCTTGACTATTTAATGATTATTATGCCCGTGAATTAAATAACTACTATAGAGAGAGAGAGAGATAAGCATTGTGTTTATTCGCTGAAAACACTTAAAGCACTCGATGGGTATTTCAATTTCATGCAATCTATCATTTTTTAACCGGACAAAGGCAACCCCAATAACAAGTCATTGAAATACTCAAAACGAGCGAACGTGCCCCGTGTGGGTTAATTAATAATCTACTACTGTGTGGCCTGCCTATCCCACAGTTTGGTGACACCGCCTGCTGTTCACCTGGCAAACGGCAGGTGAACCAACGGTTTCAGTTACAGTTACGCTTGCAATTTTGGTAATCAGTGGAGTTGTTTGAAATGTGTGTAACCAGGCCAAGGAAATGTTTAACAAAATTTATCGACTCGCAACAGGATCTATTGATAGAGCCCAAAAAAACCATAACCCAATTTGGCAATACTTGTTGGAAGCGTCATTAGTTCGCGATAAGACAATCTGTATCCTATAAAAGCTCAACAAGATAACGTTATAGCGCATTCTAGCTAAAAATGCGGCATGACGCATCGCTGGCAAACAACGGGCCAAGAAACGCAGTAGAGGAATACAGACAATACCAGGTTATAATCGAATGACAAATGCCAATAAAAATTGCCACAATGGAAAAATGTGCATAAGGAATAATCTTATCTATTGATTTCGCCCTTTTCTCACACTCTTCTCTTACCTTTCTTCATGTGCATGAATATCATCTGTTGTTTCTCCTCCCGCGTCTTGCTAAGCAATGGTTCTCGCTTGTCCTTAGGTATGTTCATATCCTCGAGTATCTCTAGAAATTTGGCATTAACCTGTGCATCGCTTAGCTCCTGTATGTGACGCTCCAGATCATCGACACCGAAACCACCTTCGGTGTCTGTGTAGGCGGGTCGACCTGCAGCTCCATGGGGCAGGCTATTCGTGTTGTATGTGCTGTTTCCCTTCGATTTCGAGGGACGGCCAAACCAACTCTCCAGTATGCCGCCACCCACCGATTTAGACTTTTCGTGTCGTGACATACTGTTATTAAAGAAAATTTCAAACTATTAGTAACCGTAACAATTAAAACATTTAGGAAATTATTATCCAACCTAAACTGTTTAAGGCGCATTTTCTCTAACAAATAAATTTATTGTGTGTGTGTGTGTGATGGTATTTTAGACATGCGCAGATTTTGGTAGTGTATTCCACAGCTGTTCATTGTTTACATCAGCAGGCTTTCAATGCAATGAATACTAGAAGAACTGCACATCTTCAAATGCAACGAGGTACTAACGAGTCTGCCTCGCATCCACTGGAAACCAACTGGCTGGCTCATTATCAGTAATGCTGCCACTGCTTCATCTTGTTTATTTACGTAAATGCTCTAACAAAAGATCGGGAGCGGGACACTGAGTTTCAATAAGAGATGAGTGCGCGCCGATTGAACCATGCAGTTATTTACAAGTATTTTCATCATCCTATATTATATATAATTATAATTTTGCGTTATGTTTTTTTTTTATACTTAGAAACCGCAGCAGATACTATAATATCGAATTTGAATACATAATCGGCAGCAATCGCAACACGTACCATCTCTAGCGCCCAATTAACATGTTAATAATAATGCGAGGGAAGTTGTGCGGGCGGCAGAGCGGGGAGACAGACGGGCATGTGGTGCGTGAAAGCGATTCATTAAAACCGCAAATAGTTAGATATTTAATAATGAAAAACATAAGCTACATAAATAATCGCATTTAAAAAATTGAGCGATAACTACCAAAATGGGAAGTAACCGTTTCAGTAGCTCAGAGGCAGAGAGAGAGAAGAGAGAGCTTTGAAGGCCGCGAGAACCAGAGAGAGAGAGAGAGAGAGGATAAGCAAGCTAACTATAAAACTTGCGCGGGGTCATCGATTGTGTGTGTGTGTGTGTGCGTGAATCATTTGGCGGCATTCAAATGCAATGTTGTCGGTTAATTTCAAATTCTAGTGCGCGATAGTCCAGCGACGGGGATGCTTAGAAACGTTGGGGCTAATGATTCACTTGGCCAGACAGGTTTTGGCCATGTTGTCGATGTTGTCATCGCAGCGGTAGCTGTAGCGGCGCAACTGTGAATGATCCGAGGCAAATGTGTCTGGCTGGGATTGCAAAATAGCTTACAGAATAGACTCTGTTGCCCATCCATATGGCAAATAATTTCTTTTCACGCTTTCAACAAGATTTCTTTAGCTCAAGAATTTACCGCTGTTGCAAGTTGTTGCTTCTTTTGCAATCGCTTCACTGGCTGAATAGGCCAATGAATGCACCGCCAACTACAGCTACAACTACAACTACAACAAGAACATTGTAAGGCCTGCTGTGCTGTGCTGTGGGCTGCCTTCCGTCTTTTTGTTTACATGGGGAGGCAAATGCACTTTGCTGCCGCCTCACAATCGTGTGAGAATATCTAATGAACATAGCGCGAGCTAGCAGCAACAACAATGCCAATTGTAAACAATCAACATGCGGCGGCGCGAGCTTTCAAATTTTGTTTTTCAAAAATTATAACGGCGGCCCTCCTCCACAATGCCAGAAACGTGGTCTGGTTTTCTCTACTGAAATTCCAAGAAGAGCAGGCGATTAAACACAACAACAACAAACCAAGACTCAAAACAAGAATGGGAGTATAAGAAGACGAATAAGAATTCATAAATGCGCTCACCTTCGTTCGTTTTTCTATATGTGTCGCTGTGCTCACTTTTGATTTTTGGTGGTTTACGTCATAAGACTGAAAAATAATGGCTTGGTTGGCAAAGGCGCGCACAAACAGACAGACATACATGAGCACACTCGCACAAACACACACACGAACACACACACACACACACACAGACACAATCAGAAACAGCAGTCAAACACCCCCCGTTCCGTTGTCACTGTCAATATAGTCTGATGTTGTTGTTGTCGGGTGCGCTGGCCGATTTTTTGTTTGTTTTACTCGCTTATGCCGCGACGCTGGCCTAAAGAGAGTTGCGCAGCGCACTTTAAAACACACACATACACGTTCACACTCACGCACAACTGACACTGCGTGGTAATTACAAGTCAATAAATAAACTATAAATATATATATACATATATATGTATATAAATTAATGAACAATACGAATCACAAAAATTATGAAGTGAAAAATATCACTTAAAATTTTTACTTTTTGGTTTTACGTTGATTGCTCGTCTTCTGCTTTCGCTGTTGTTTCGGTTGCTTGTGGTGGCACCACTTGTTGCTGTTGACGCATTAAATGACACATGAAACGCAACAATTCAAAGGCTTTTCGACGTGTTTTCGATTATCAAACACTTTTTTCACAAGTTAACACGTAGTTGATGTGCTTAAGTTAGCCGTTTGGCACAATTACAAAAAATAATAAATGCAGGCGTTGGGTAGAGCGTTCAGTTCGATTGCACAGACGTTTGAGCTGCAAAAGTATCGATAGAACCCAGGACGTATCGAATAAGTGGCACTATCGATTAAGTACTCGTATTTCCACTATCGATATTGATTCGACAATTTCCATTCACAATTGTGGAGCAAACTGTCATAAGGCTCATTATCAGATTAATTATCATAAAGTAACTCAAATGATTAAAAGTAATATTTTTTTTAAATATTTTCTTTTATATATCTAGTTTCCTCCAATCAAAACAAATTCGAAATATGAGAAAATAAATTTTGTATATTTCACTCGTATTTCGATATTTTTGTGGTTCGTGTCATTGATAACTCTGTAGCCCGTGTTAAACTGTAATAAAACACATTTTGTTATATTTTTGTTAGGACTAAATTGGTTAAATTAAAGACGAAATAACTTAATAAAATTTAAACGCCAGACTATCATATTATTTTATTGAAAAATTGCATGTTGAATTTTCACGCAACAATGTCCACAGTCTAAACTGCTGCAGGTAACTGATCGAGTGTATGCTTATAGCGGTCTGAATAAAACAAGTACCTAAAGGAATCGGACGATTATAAAAGCTATTGGCATGGATACGCTTAATTCTAAGAATGTTGGCAACAAGGCCTGTAACGAAAACATCCTCATTCTTCAAAAAATGCATCTTTAGTGCTTGAACGTATAGATCGTGGATAATACCGCCGCTCAGGACATAAGCAGGACCTGTACAAAACCAGGTATTGAACGGTTTTTTCGAATATCTCATCTTTCGTCCATAAATGACGCGCTTCTTTTTGCGTTTGCTCAAGAATTTCATTAGCCTAGGTACATTAATAAACACATCGTCATCTGTCTTTAGAATATACTTGGCTCGATTGCAATACTTATCAACCCACTCAAGGCACGATATTGTCTTCAGCGTAAGATTATTATAGGTATCTAAATAGTTTCCCCTTATAAGATCACCGTATTCATAGTTTTCTTCAGTAAGAGACGAACTTAACCAGTCGTCAAGGCTATCACCCAGTACGAAGGCCATAGCAACATCCATGCGTTTGTCTAAATTTCCCCAAGTGTTTCTTATGGCCATACGTAACTCCATATTTTCCCGTCTCGAGAAGATCAAGATAAGGAGTTCAATGTCTTTGCCATTCATTGGACAAATTCGTTCCTTATTGATCTCCTTCATTAAATGACCACTTACGTATATGTCTTCAGTCCTAAGCTTATTATACTCAACACTTGTGTTACTTTGGATGCTGTCCCGTGAACTGTCTTGGGCTGAGGTAAAAACTGTATAGATTAGCTTGTTAATATAAAAACACCTCACCATGATTTACCTGCAAATATAATGTTTAGATTTGTATAATCATCGAGACCGAACTCCAATGTATTGTTCAGTTCTTTCATCGGTTTCTGTGGCCCTTCCTTGCGAACACGAGATACTTTATTGAAGTTACGGAATATTAAATGATATGGTGTCATATTTAGATTTGATGGCAAATCTGCTAAATGCACTTCTGACACAAAGTTCTTTGTTAAGGGATACGACAAGTAGATAAAAGCAACGGTCATAACGACGATTATGGCCAGAACAAAGCGCATCATGCGCGTAGAGTTTATAATGCTGAATATACGCATTATGTTAATATATCGTTTATACCACAGAAACACTACATTATTTCCCAATTTAAAATAAAAATCTATTTCTTATTTATAAATGCTAACAGTCGCCTACTATAAACATTCCTTACGTGTAAAACAAAAACAAAATCTTGATAATTAACACTAATAACGTTCAAAAAAGTCAACAATAAAAATTGTTCAGTTATTTTCATTCCTCTTGGTATGACCCTACCTAACTCACAAAGACCCAAACTTCGTCAAAAATCATCATATTTCTCTGAGAGATGGCATTTCTTCAATATTTAACCTCTACATTATTCTGCATTAAAATATTGTGAATCTTAAACTATGTATGTATATACTTATAATGCACCTCCTTGTAGGACCCTTTCCAGACTTTAAATCTCATAACTTTGTTTGTGCGATTTTCAAGAGGAATGACATTTTAATTAAGTCTTGGCAAACTTTGGTATTCTACATTTAAATAATTGCAATATATTTTAAAATTTTTTGGAAATTTTTTGTAATTATATGTAAGGGTGCCGGGTAAATCTCTTTGCAAAAAAAAAAAAATAGTGTAAATATAAGGTAATCATTTGAGACTCGTGTTAAACCGATAAATAGCAAGAATAATTGAAATGCCAGCCAATCACATTATTTTATTGGAATTAGTTGGGTTACTGAAGAATTCTTTTGAATTCTTTGCAAGATTCTCCACAATTCGAACTGTTCCCCGATTCTGAGCTTGTGTACGCTAATAACCTTACGAATGACATACGGCCTACTTGTAAAGGGTACACGACGGTTTGCAAAATTAGTGGCATGGATACGAAAAATTCCTAGACTGTCGGCCACAATTCCTGTAATGAAGACATCCTCTAACTTAATATATATCGTCTTAAGCGCCTGCTCATATAAATCGTGAATAATATCTCCGCTCAGAACATAGGCTGGTCCTGTACAAAACGAGGGATACACAACATGGTGGTATTCTCCTTTCGAAACGTAGTATTTGGACTTTCTGTTCCGCACAGCTTTCCGATTTTTGATGAGTCGTCCATAAATGATGCGCTTGCTCGTGTGTTTGCTCAAGAATTGCATTAGCCTGGGTACATTAATGAACACATCGTCATCTGTTTTTAGAATATACTTGGTTTGATTGCAATACTTATCAACCCATTCAAGGTATGATATTGTTTTCAGTGTTAGATTTTTATAGGAGTCTATGAAATTTCCCCGTATTATATCACCGTATACCTTGTTCTCACCAGAGAGAGCCTCATGTACGTCCTCGTTAAGGCCTTGACCTAGTATAAAAGCCAAACTAACATCCTTACGATTGGCAAAAGTTCCCCAAGTCTGCCGAATGGCCATGCGTTCTCCCACATGTGTCCACTTTGAGGTGACGAAAATCAAGAGCTCTAGTTTTTCACCATTCATTGGACAAATGCGTGCCACATCGATTTCATTATTTAAATGACCACCCACGTATATTTCCTCACATCTAACACTTTTAAACACTCCTAAGAACGGACAACAAATTAACATATAAATATCACCTCACTTTTCAAAATCCATTAATACTTTGCGCAGTAATTGTGATATTTTCATTTTCATCATCATGGAGACTGAATTCCTGAAACGTTTCATCATCATGGAGACTGAATTCCTGAAACGTTTCCTTACGGATATTTGCCAACTTAGTAACTTGACGGAATATTGAATGAGCTGCTGTCCTATTTAGATTTAATCGGGGATAGCCTATATGCAATTCTGGCACAAACCTATTTCTTAAGGGATACAACGAGTAAATAATAACAACGCTCATCACGATGATCGTAGCCAGCACAAAGCGCAATAAGCGCGTAGAGTATAAAATGCTGAGTATTGACATTTTTCTTAGAAATATTGATGTAAATATATAACAAATAAGTAAATTATTTTCTTATTTAAAATTAATATTGTTTTCTTTGTTTTTCTAAAGTTAACCCCGCTTACTAGATATAAACGAACTCGACAAGTTTTCCAACTAAGTTGTATCTTTCAAAAATGAAAAACACATTTTTAATAAAAACAATTTTAGTTCTTATGAGAGTTGCCCTTTATATATTTCGAAAAACATAGATTTGATAACCGCAGTTATAGTTGATAGTTTTTTCTTTGAGACTGTTTCGTTTCACTTTGTTTTCCGGTAAAATATTGATCATGTTATCTAGCATTATTTAACTAAACAAGTGTGTGTGTGTTTGTTTGTTTTGCTAACATACTTCTACCCACATCTATAGTTAATTATTAGTTAAATAATGGCATTTATAATGCTAAAATTAAACTATCAAACATATTTAGAAACTTTAAGGTGTACGCAAAGTACACTAAAGTAAATTATATTCTATATATGTATTATGTATGTATGTATATATTGTATATGTGTAGTATTAGCTTGAGAATAGACACAAGATACATTCTGTACTTAGTAACTAAAATATTTCTATTTGCTGCCCGTTGTAGCTGTTTTTTTTCTTGTTTGCTAATTTCATTGCTCTACCAATTAATATATATTAAATTCATAACTTAAACCTAAAATACTATTTACATTTAGTGGTCTGGTCCAGCAGCTTCTTCCACAGATCGAACTGTTCGTTGGACTTGATCATGTGCACGCTAATGGCGTTACGTATGTTGCAAGGATTGAAGGAGATTCGCCGATTGACGAACTCATTAACATGCAAACGTTCGATACCCAGACTTTGGGCCACAATACCCGTGGTGAAGACATCTTCTAGCTTTAGGTACACGGTCTTCAACGAGCGCACATATAGATCGTGTATACAGCTTCCTGTCATTACGTAAGCGGGACCCGTCGTGAACGTGGGAAATATGGCTGGCGGAAATTGATCTGTCGATACGTAGTACTTGGATTTCTTATTACGAATTGGTTTCCATTTCCTGGCCAATCTACCGACAATAAGTCTTTTGCCTTTATGCTTCTCCAACTGTTTTATGAAAGTCAACAGCTTGGGCACATTGATGAACATATCATCGTCGGTCTTTAATATATACTTGGCACGGCTGCAATGTTGATCCACCCACTCAAGCGATGATATTGTTTTCAGCGTTAGATTATTATAAGAGTCAATAAAGTTGCCCCGTATTAGATCGCCGTACATTAGGTTCTCCTCCGAAAGAGCCTTATTGACAGTCTCATTGGTGCCACGACCCAATACAAAGGCCATGCCAATATCATGTCGTATCCCGTAATGTCCCCACGTCTGGCGTATTGCCATGCGTGCGTCGGTATGCGTCTGTGCCGATGTGATTAACATTAGAATCCTTGTGTCTGTGCCATTCTCTGGACAAATTCGCTCCAAATCGATCTCGTAGTTCAAATGGCCACTCTCATAGATTTGCTCGGTCTTAATACCCTTAGATGGATCCACTGGATTGCTGGCCGCTGGCTTGCTTTTACTTTGTTTTGATTTTGTGGCACGCACTGCTGGAACTGGCGGTTTCGGTGCCGGTTGTGCAACCTTTTCCTTGGGTTCGGGTGCGGTTTCAGTTTTTAATTGCATTATAGCTGCTGCAACTCCATTATTGCTTTCAATCATATTTATTTGCGATTCATCCATCAAACCGGGCTGATTGGTCTTATCTGAAAACAGAAAACACAATTTCAATACATTTTCTATTCAGAATACTTCCGTGGAAATGTGATACATCTATATAAGAGCCCCATGTGGGACTGCCTGCAAATTATTGTTGCGTAATAAGTGCAACCCAATAGCAAGCGTCAAGCGTATGGCAAACAACACAAATGTCTGTCTGTCTGCTTTATTGTCACACTAGTTTGCCGTCTACCGTTAGGGAAAACGATACCTTCGACTGGCTGGCAAATTAGTAAACAAACAAAGAGACCTGATGCTTGCCGTTAAGTTATCTATTTCTATGCCATGTGCCACTCCCATAGAAGGTAAAGTGTACCAACCCGTGCGCTGCTCGCTGGGCAACGAGCCCGATGCCACCATGTTGCTGCTGTTGGACGTCATGTTCTTCAGTATCTTATCAGCATTCTCGATAAATTTTTGCAAATTAGAAGTTGGTATCATTAGAATCTCTGCATCCGTTGGTGACTGCTGCTGCTGTTGTGGCGCAGTACCCACTGCCATTGCTGCTGCACCAGTAACAACTGATTGTTTTCCAGTCAACGATTCGCTATTGTTGCTATTGATATTGTTGTTATTGTTATTATTGCTGTTGATATTGCCTACAAGGAAAACGTAATTAGCATCCATACTCAATTAGCTCAATTAACTGCAAGTGCAACTGCTCACCTGTAATCGCATCAATGCTTTGCACATATTGTTGCTCCTCAAGCAGCTCATCAGCCACATTTGAGGCCTGCTCGCTGCCAGCCATGGGACTGGCACCGCCAGCACCCCCATCCAGCAGTGCATCCTCATCGATGGTTGGCAGACGATGCTGCTGTTTTCTATGCTGATCCTGCAGCCTAGCCTTGTTCATGTGTCCAGATACCTCTTCGCCCGGGAATGGGCCAAGTTCAACCGTATTGTTGCTGGGCCCCAATATCGGAGTTATTTGCTCCGCGTGTCTACGACTCGTGGCGGCTGCAGCCACAAATTGTTGTGGCGTTGGCATTGCCATCTGTGTGTGTATATGCGTCGGCGTCAATGTCGTCGTTGTTGAGTAGAACGCATATATGAATATGGGAACTATTACGACGATCAGCACGAGTAGAAATCGCAACATGCGCGTATTATGTATATTGCCAACTGCCACCATTTTGACTTCACTTCAATATTCCTTGTGTATATATATCATATGCAATTGTATCTGTAAATATTAGTTTTTCTTGGTTTGTACAACGTTGTATGTAGTAGCTGACTGTTCGTCTTGGCGTATGTTTAGCGACTGCAACAAAAGATAAAAACAAAATGCTTTACATGAGCGCAATTTTATTACCTAAGTAAGACAAAATAGAAACTCCCCAAGACAGATAGTCCTTAGTTCAAAATAGATAAAGTTGACTCAAATTCATAAACATTTTTTTTATATTCTTTGAAAGTCTCTTATCGCTTTAATGTTTTTTAAGCAAATTGTTTTGAAACAAATTATCCCTACAAACTATTTTCTTTACAGATAAAATTAAAATAAATTGGTTTCTATTTTATGGACTATGTTGCTTAATGGTATAGACCTAATGGACTCGAACTTTACTCGTAATGAAAGAAAGCCAAGATTGTCAAGTCTTTTATAACAAACGAAACTGTAAATACATTCCATCTATATTAATTGAAAAAATAACAAAATGTGGTGAGAGCTATTCAGTTATTTGTCTTAATCATATAAGTACCAAATATGCAAACCTTTGGTATATAATGTGTAGGCAGAGAACAACGATTGAAATTGCTTTAAAAATACAAAACACGTATGATGTGTCTGACACATGGAGAGCAAATAATATGGACATAAGAGCCATACATAAAAACATACACACACTTACACAGAGACAGACAAACACGCAGCGAAGTTCGTCGAAGTTCTGGGCATGCTAATGAACTGGACAAACGTCAAGAGAGTGAGAATACATTAAACAGTAGATCCAGCATACAGCTTTCGGTATCCAGCATCCAGTTTGAACTGTTGCTGCTGCTTTGTATGCAGCATCGTCACATTCTTGACCCGATTCGTTGATAGAAGAACTTGAAGAAACCGCCTTCACAAACACTTGGCCACACTGACGACGATGGTATTGTAACCCACTTGACTTGCACTGACCCACATACTCATCAAGATGGCAAATACTGGAAGCCGCTCCTTCAATTTTATCTTCAATCGACTTGTAATCAAAAGAGAATTGTATTACGTACGTGTCATTCTTATCTAGTGATTATTGTTTTCGGCGCCCCAATATATGTACCTAAAGATACTCCAATTTGACGGGCTTATCACTTAAGTATATTTCACTCGGTGTCTGACATTATAGCCGATTAAATGACAAGTTAAATTTCACAGACATAGAGATTATTTTAAGGAGACTTTTATATTTAGAAATCTAGAAAACCTTGAGATAAGGGTCTGCGAATCCGTCATATATGGCAAGTTTATGCAAATCAAGAAACCAGGAAAAGATAAAATGTGATAAGACTTTACAGTTGTGGGAATTCCGATTACAGTTTGAAAACTTCTGAAGACTTAATTGGGTTATATTATCTGAGGTGTCTACATGTCTGATAAGTGATATGCCAGTGCGAGGAAGTCAGTGGGGTTGTCTTATCAATAACATACAAAATGCTCATATTCTAATTGAACAGCATGTTAAATAATCATTCAAATCGATATTCCGGAATGACACATAAGTTGATTTGTACATAGATGATATATAGGAATAATAAACCAAATTTGGGTTTCTAGGAACCTATTTATAAGTTACGCAGTATTTTCAAGCTATTATGCGAGTTAAGAAACATGTGTTATGTTATCTTATCTTTTTGGAACTATACTGTTAAATTATACCAAATCTTAAGTGTAATAATGTTGATTACTTGAAACAAGATTAACAAGCATTTTTTCTATGAAAGTATTTGATGAGATTCGATTTCAAATCGAGCTATGTAGGCATTAATTACAGATTGTTAAATACTTGTACTTCTCACTTTTGGATTTGGCTACCTAAAAAGCACATTAAATATCATTTTCTGGTTATCTTGTGTTGATCCTAACAGTTAGTGACGCACATTAATGAATAATGTTAAAACGTAAATCTGAAAGTACATAATCACAATGTATAAACTAAACTAAACCGCGTATTGGATTGCGCAGCGTGACGCATGGGGTTGTCTGAAAAGCGAAAGTATCTTATCAACAGAGTAAAGTGTTGATTTCCCAGCAGACTAGCTCGCTTTTTCTCGCTGTGACAAATGTATTGCTTTGATATGCCAATTTTAAACTAGGTACATTTCTATATATCGTAGTGCAGCCTTAAATTGCAATTTCTATACGGAAGCAGGTTGAACGCCAACTTTAGCTGGTGATGAATGATTATATAAGCCATGAGTAGATCAAGCTAAGGTGATCTTAAGGTGAGGTGCTCTTGGTGTAGTAGAAAATATGAACCCTGGATAGGTACATTGAACCACGGATAATCGCCAGCTCACCTGGGCAGGGGAAGTAGGAAAAACTGGTTTTTGAACCGAAAATCTTTCGAATGGACCACGTTGCTATCAATCAAAGTCGCATCAAGAGAGCAAAAACTCAAAAAAAAGAGGGCGTTGACCACAAAGATGATATGATATCTCTGTTGATCAACGCGATATTTCCGCTAACTAATGAAAACCTTGGCCGGCCAACACTCGTAATACAATTCGTACGCATATGGAATTTGGTAATAATAATCGTGCGCGCTTACCAAAAAATGTATTACTCAACATTTGAGCAATAAACAAAACAACATAGCAGGCAAGCAAGCAACAAAGCGTTATGGTTATGTTAATAAAAACAACAACAAAATACAACGCAGTCACTGCATTGTCATTGTCTTTCGTCCCCGTCCCCATCCCCATCCCCGTCCCTGTCCCAGCTGGGCGAACTAAGTAACTTACCTGCAGCTTAGTCGCAGCGTCAGCGTCAAAGTCGTTGGCGACTTTAGCGAGTAAATTTGTTAATTGAAGCAGTGGCAGCGGCGTCGGCAACGGCGACGGCGACAGCGACAGCGACTATGGGAACAACAATACAACTACAGCGTCCGCGTCAGCCTGAAGACAGCGACAAATTCGTTGGCGATGGGGCTTTGACTATGGCTATGGCTACGTCTATTGTTGGACCAGGGTCAAGCATAATTACTAGATGGCTGTTGTTGCCTGGTCAATCGGATGCCTTGCTGCCTTGTTGTCTTACTAGTTATTTTTAGTGTTTGTTCATAATTAATTTACGTTTGTTGACAATGATAAGTAGTTGTTGGTCAGCCACAAACATCCCACTGTGCTGTTAGCCAGGTGCTGCTACCAGGAGCCTACGCAATGTTTCTCAGGTCCGACTATTTTATTAGCCTTATTTGAGCGCAGTTTAACGTCATTAGCTCTGTTTCATTAGTCATGCAGGCCAGGTATGATGAAAACAGGCTAAGCGTATATTTCTGGCCAATAAACATATGCATACAGATATACAAAGGTTTTTTTTTCAGCTCAATTTTCTTATTTACTGCAGCTTTTGCCTTAGTTGCTGGGCAACAACGTCGTCGAACTGCTGTGCAGTTGCACAGATTATGACACTGTTTTTTGTTTATGCACTTTAACGCGAGCACGTATACAAATAAATGTATTGAGTATTTAGGGTTTTAATCTTATTAAAATAAATCTCGAATACAGTTTTTGTTTACTCCGCGAGTCGTGAACGGGTGCGAGTCGGCCGTCTTCGTTCGCCAATCGTATGACTCTTCTGCTTCTTCCTTTTCTGATAATCGGAATCGCCCTGTGAATTATTACAGGAAATGTTATTGTAAATTGCAGAGCTGTTATTTACAGCAGTCTGTTATTAGATCACAGAAGAGCGGTACTTTTAAACAAAATATGAAAGCAATCATATTTTAAAATTAACTTAGTGCAATAGTAGTTGAATTAATCCTTAAATTGATTTAAATTATTATAAATAACTGAAGTACTCTAAATAAGTTAAATTTATAAACTAGTCCAATAATAAGTAAACTGTTGTACAACCGTTGAATAGCTTGAACGTTGGAACAATTGCGATTACCGATAAATTGTGTACGTCAGCTGCAGCTGTCAAAAGCGATTCACAAAAATTTTTCAACAACCAAGAATTGTTATTGTGCTCGGTTGCGAAAAGTTGTTTGGTCTTTATAAGTGTAAAGTGGGATTAAACGCATATGTTTAAATTAAATTATTGTACTTAAATGTTGCATGCATGTAATACACTAAGTGTCGTTTGTTCAACAAGAAGACAGGAGAGCACACACACAGAGCAGCTAAAATAGCTGAAAACCAACGCAGAGAACGCATAACTATGTCATTTGTTGGGGGAGGGGTGGTAGGAGGCACGGATGTGCACAAGTTTGTTGAGGCCCTGCAGGCAGACTTCAAGACGCTCTCACTTGAAACCAAGAAGAAGTATCCGCAAATAAAAGAGGTAAGTACTTATGCCAGGGTCATGTCAACGCTGCTGCTGCTGTTGCTGCAGTTTCCTCCTGAATCTCGCTGACGTATGCATTAGTGTGGCAATTTGTCATACAATGTGGCAACTGTGGGTGGCGGCACTGGGGGAGGGTAATACTAGTCATGAGCCGGGACTCGTACACCTGTGTGTGTGTACGTGTGTGTACGACGCAATTATGAAATTGATACCAGGCCCGGTCTGGTCAACAGAGAAGAAATAAAATTGATTTTTATGACAATTACGTTAATTGAATTGAGTATGCTCTTAATATTAAGTACATTATTACAATTCCATCTTTCATTCAGGCATGCGAGGAGGCAATTGCCAAGTTATGCACTGCTGGAAGCAGCCAGCAAAACTCTGTCTACTACACAGTCAACCAGATACTCTATCCTCTGGTGCAGGGCTGTGAAACAAAAGACTTGAAAATAATCAAGGTGAGTCATCATTGTCATAATATCACAACGGCTAACTAATATTGTGTGTTTCCAGTTTTGCCTGGGTATGATGCAACGGCTCATCACCCAACAGGTAGTGGATCAAAAGGGTGCACTGTATATAACCAATGCATTATGGACCCTAATGGAACACAATATCGAGGAGGTCAAGGTGCTGCAAACAGTGACACTGTTATTGACCACCAATCTGGTCGTTCATGGTGACACATTGGCGAAGGCATTGGTTTTGTGCTTTCGCTTGCATTATACTAAGAATCCGACAATTGTTAACACAGCTGGAGCTACAATTCGACAGCTGGTTTCGCTTGTCTTCGAACGTGTTTACCTTGAGAAAGACTCGGTGCCCAGTTTGCAACAACAACAACATCCGCCTGGTACCGGCAGCCCAGACGGTGATGGCAGTAGCACACATGACAGCCAGACATTTGCATTGGATGCATTTCATCTGTTTCAGGATCTTGTACAGCTTGTTAATGCCGAACAGCCCTATTGGCTGGTAGGCATGACCGAAATGACACGTACCTTTGGTCTCGAATTGCTCGAAGCGGTACTGAGCAACTTTAGTGCAGTATTCCACGAGGTAAACAAAATAATTTCGCTCAACGACTTTTCAAATTATATGAATTCTCCTTTAAACTTACAGAATCAGGAGTTCCGTCTGCTATTGAAGGAACGCGTTTGCGCACTGGTCATCAAATTATTCTCGCCAAACGTTAAGCATCGTCAGCTCCCGGCTCCTAGCAACGGCAACGCAACTGTTCCAGCGGATAAACCATACTTTCCAATAAGTATGAGATTATTACGCCTGGTTGCCATACTTATACAAAAGTATCATACGATATTGGTCACCGAATGCGAGATCTTTTTGTCGTTGATCATTAAGTTTCTCGATCCTGAGAAGCCACACTGGCAACGAGCCCTGGCCTTGGAGGTCATACATAAGCTGGTCACACGCTCCACTCTGATTGCCTTCTTTTGTAAATCGTACGATTTGAAAAGCCATGCCACACATATTGTACACGATATGATTGCCGCCATGGGAAGCTACGTGCGCTACTCTCTCATTAATGCATCGGCTGTGCTGAGTAATGGCGGGCAGCAGGTGGGTGGAGTTGCGGGACAACAGCCCAGCACGTTGGCAGCGCTTGCTGGTGGCGGTAATAATCAGTGTGGTTTTATGTTCCGCGGCGCTTACCTGCCGCTTGTTGCTACCTTTGCGCCAGGTGTTTCCAAGGCCGTGTAGTAAGTACCAATACAAAATTAAGATAAGAATGAACAACTAATTTCAAAACCTTCTTTATGTGCAGCTTGGAAATGCTAGATAAACTTGACGCGCCCAATATACCAGACAGTTATGGTATTTCGCTGGCTTATGCCATTTTACTGGACATGACCCGCTCGATTGGTGGTGTTATACAGCGTACTCCTGAACTACATCCCACACACAATACCACAGTCATTAGTGAAGAAGAGCACAAACCGTTATGCTTGCAGCTGATTAATTCCAGCTGGTCTGGCCTGCTCAGTGCATTCATTCCGCTAGTGGAAACTTCAATAGACGAAGGTACCACCGAGTATATTCTGAAAGCAATGCAAAACTATGCAGCTCTCTGTGGTATGTTGGATCAACTGCAGCCCCGTGATGCCTTCATTATGGCCATGTGTCGTGCCTCTTTTCCGCCACACTATGCCATGTCCATATTTGCCAATACCGTACAGCCAGATGCCGATCTCAGATGTAAGTTATTGCCAACCGATTTATGGGTTAAACTTAAGTCAATATATTCTTATTATCAGGTCACACTCGCAGCGGAAGTCAGGATCTGAGCAGTCAGTTCATCAACAGTTGCAATGCCGAAGGTGGTGATTTCCGACCCCAGATTGTGGCAGTTGGTACACCTCTGCCTAGTGCCTCTTTGCCACACAGTGTGATGCAGGCACCTGTGATGCTGACCAATAAGAATCTACAGTGTATGCGTGCAATTTTGCTTTTGGCTCACAACAATGGCAGTATATTGGGCACGTCGTGGCACATTGTGCTTCAAACGCTGCAACATTTGGTCTGGATTCTTGGATTAAAACCCTCAACAGGCGGAAGTCTACAGGCGATGCCAAAACCTGCAGTGGAGGCCAATGTAGGCATACAAACAGCGGTAATGGCCGACCTGCCGGTGCTCTCGCAAATGATTGGCCAACTATTTGAAGCGAGTCAGTATTTGGATGATGTAGCCCTGCATCATTTAATCGATGCTTTGTGTAAACTCTCACATGAGGCCATGGAATTGGCGTATGCCAATCGGGAACCATCGCTATTTGCTGTAGCTAAGCTTATGGAAACAGGTCTGGTTAATATGCCGCGTATTGAAGTGCTCTGGCGACCACTGACCAACCATTTGCTGGAGGTGTGCCAGCATCGGCACATACGCATGCGCGAGTGGGGCGTGGAAGCTATAACGTATCTAGTAAAGTCAGCGCTGCAATTCAAGCACAAGCAGCCGCTCAAAGAAAACTTGGTAAGTAAAGCAAATTGCAATATCGATTTAATCAATAACATACTCTTTTTAAATAAAGGAATTACAAACCATGTTGCTGAGTCCGCTGTCTGAACTGTCCACTGTATTGCATGCAGATGTGCGTCAACGTCAATTGGATTGCGTGCTACAAATTCTTAATACGGCTGGTGAAATCCTCTCTTTCGGCTGGCCAGCCATTATCGAAATAATTGGTGCAGTGAATGATCATCATGGTGAACCATTGATTCGCACCGCATTTCAGTGTCTGCAGTTGGTCATTACCGACTTCTTAACTGTCATGCCCTGGCGTTGTCTGCCCTTGTGTATAAGCACTGCTGCCAAGTTTGGCTCACAGACGCAGGAGCTAAATATCTCGCTGACAGCCATCGGTCTAATGGTAAGTAGAAGGGAAGAATACAATTTTGAATTACACTATATAATTATCTGTTTTTGCAGTGGAACATCTCGGATTTCTTCAATCAAAATCAGGACAAGTTGATGTCAACACAATTGGAAGATGTGGCCATACTGCCAGACTTTCCAGGCACTGTGAAAATGCCGCAATTTGACAAGCTTTGGATGTGTCTCTATGCCAAACTAGGGGAGCTGTGCGTGGACTTGCGTCCTGCAGTCCGCAAATCAGCTGGCCAAACATTGTTTTCGACCATTGCTGCACATGGCAGCTTGTTAAATCCACCCACGTGGCAGGCACTGGTCTGGCAAGTGCTCTTCCCATTGTTGGATAACGTTCGCGCCCTCAGCAGCTCGGCTAGCAATGAAAAGGTGGACGCAAGTGGCAACATTCTAATCCATCATTCGCGCAACACAGCCCAAAAGCAATGGGCCGAGACGCAGGTATTGACCCTGTCCGGTGTCTGTCGGGTATTCAACACCAAGCGCGAGTTGCTCCAAATGTTGGGTGACTTTGAGCGTGCCTGGTCGCTCATTCTTGAATTCATTCAGAATGCTGCGCTCAGCAAGAATGGTGAAGTATCCTTAGCGGCGCTTAAATCACTGCAAGAGATAATGTACCACAACAGTACAGAGCGTGCCCTAACGGCTCAAGAAAAGGATGACGAGATCTGGACCGTAAGTGGATACATAATTAAAATTCGATTGCCATCTAAGCTCCTCTTTTTAGATTGCTTGGAACATTTGGTTGAGCATTGGCATGGAAAGCACTAAGATGTCTGCTACCACAAGACAACTGCCAGGCAACGGCGGCAACGGTGGTGACAGCCAAGACGACTTTTACATTCCCAGTCAGGCCTTTTTAACGGCGCTGATACAAATATTTCCCGCCATTTTTCAGCATATACAAGTTAGGTGGGTAACTGATGTCCGTCATTAGTAAACAATTTATTAATTTTTCGCATTATTTGTAGATTTAGTGCATCCGATTTTGATAAATTTTGCACAGTGTTGACCAATGCGGTTTGTATACCAGTGCAAACCGATGCAGTTCCTTATATTATGTCCACGGTTTCGGATACATTGCTGACACCGCTACATGATGGCATACTCGAGTCCATGGAGCTGATACAGAAAGAGGCTATTAAGCCAAATTCAAATTCCAGCATTCGCCAGTTGATACCCGCAATTTTCCGTCAGCTTCTAATATTCAGCAAGTTTGCCTGCGCACCGCCTACCTTCCATCAGAATGTGGAGCATAATAAGTACGGCAAATCGGGAACGCATTACGGGAACAATGCATCCATTGAGGTTGTCAGTATGAACTACATTCCGTTTGGCGAAAAATCAATTAGCATTTGTGTTAAGTTATACCAAAGTACGGCCACAGAGGAGTCGGTGGTGCAAGAGCAGATACTGCACGATATTGTCAAGGCATTGCGTACACCGTTGGCCATGAAATACAAGTGTCTTTCGTCCAGCACATGGAAGCTGGCCATTTCCAGCCTGATAAGCGTATTACACACGGGCCTTAAGGTGGCACGTGCTAAGCCGCAAAACTTTGTTAGCCTCTGGGATGATTTGGCCGACACGCTAGACAAGTTTCTTTTCCCGGTCAGCGTGTGCACCATCGAGGATCGCGGTCTTGAGGAAATTGTGCTCGACGAGACAATCGATTGTCAAGTTATTGAATTGTTGCGAGACGAGGTGCTGCCTCACGCCCACGAGATGCCGCATCAATTCATTATGCAAATTGTTGTGCTTCTGAACAAGGGTTCCATACACTCAGCCTCGGACAGCAACATTTGCTACGAATCTGACTGGAAGCTACGTGAAATCTTTGCCAAAACCTGCTTTGAAACTCTTCTGCAGTTTTCGTTGCTGGAGGATCAGGCATCGGCTACTGCTTGCAATAATAATCGCCTTAATGCCAATTTGCAGCCCGCTGGTACAGTAAACAAGGACTTTGCTGGCCGATTGGCGGTCACTGCGTTGTTGCATCGTTTTCAGGAGGTGCTTAAGCGCTTTAACGATGACGAACGTCAGAGTGGAAAGTGTCCGTTACCTAGGTGAGTTGCCCTACTGCATGCATTAGAACCATTTCTTTACCACTTCTACTTTCTTTACTTAGATTCCGCCTCTCTGAAATATCATTTGTGCTCAAAGCAATAGCTACACTTGTGGTTTCCATGAAAAAAGCTCCAGCATCCAAAGGTGAGTGCTCCATGCAATCCAACCGATTGTATTTAACTGATTATATGTGCCTCTCTTAGTCAATAAACCCGCTTGGGATCTGCTTATTGGGCTGTATCCGTATTTGGTGGACTGTACCACAACCACGTCGCCGGAGGTGTCTCGTTCCCTGCGCGAGGCACTGCTGCAGTACACAGATCTGCTGCAGGCACCGCACAATTCCAGCGATAATGCAATACAATCGAATGGACAGCAGTGAAAATATGCCTAGCGGGATTAAGAATGCGAATCGTTTTTAATTGTTTAAGCGAATGTCCTTTTGAATATATATTTATATAATCATACATAATTTATTTTTGTGCATATTTAAAAAAAAATGTTATAAATGATATGCTTAGTCCATGTTCTTTCCTTCCTCCCCGAGTCCCATATACCTATGCATATATATATATTTCTTTAATTATTATAGTATATATAATATAAATATTGTCTATTCATGTACGTATGCCCCTATAGCATGGGCTACGAAAATTAAAGCTGTCAAGAGCTTAGCAGCTCGATAAGATAAGATGCTGCTATGTCCGGCATGTATAACCCAAGTAAGTTGTTTACCTACCATGCGGCAGCTTTATCTGGCGACGACAAGCCAAGCAAGACATAACTACAAAAATATTTCTTTAGTACCTTTGTGAGACGCTGTTTACTGATATGATATAATACGGCATGATATGATATGATTGACTTAACTCGAGCTATGCGTGTAGCGCATTTTAAAGAACCTACCTAGAAACAAAATAGACTTGCGTGCTATCTGAATCAGCTACACTTAACCATGATGCAACAACTTTGTAGTGACGTTTTTAAATAAAGAAAAATTATTATTATTAGGTAATCGCATTTTTACTAAGTATATTTTTTGATAAGCAGTTGGCCTCCGTCTATGACGTCAATAGGCGCAACCGCACAGATATCAACTAATTGCTTTGAATTTCGTTTACTTAGTAAATTATAAAGCAACTGGGGAGGTGTGAATAATATAATCTAGCACAAATGCGGATGGTATATGTTCTAATTTGTATGACTTACCATAAATCTGAAAACTGGGTGAATCAGAGTTGGAGAGTGCGAAGAAATTTTAATCTAAATAAAATTTTTATTTTAATTTGTTTTTGTTTTCATTTTAATCGGTATAATAAGTATAATAACATTTTTGTTGTTCTTGTTTTTTCATTCATTATTATTTTACCTGTTAATTTTAATTTTTTTTTTATATAGTTTTTCTTTTGTTTTCCTTTTTTAATATTAGAATTAGGCAATCGAGTTAATACTACCTTCGTTTTAAATATTATGCAACGAATTGGGTTTTGTTTTCAGTATTTTATATGTATGAATTTTTAAATGTATATTTAATAAACTCATTTCCGTTCTGGCTAAGCAACATTTGGACTCTTAAGCGATCCATATGTTGCTTTTCTGTTTTTTTTTTATATTAATTTATTTTTTTTTATATATATATCTTGCTGTGCCTTTCAACTCATTTTTTTTTTTTTGTTTTTTTTTTTTTTTTTAGATTTTAGTTTTTATGCCGTGGGCGCTAAATGTACAGTTGCCTTGTAAAAATGTACAATTCAAGCGCTTGCTTTTAAAATATTTTTTGGTTTTTCCTTCCTTTTATTAATGTTACAATTACTAATTTAGTATTAGCTGAAAGTCGCAATCACCTTAATAAATAGCCGCATTTATATATATATAATTCATATATATTATAAATATATATGTATATAATTAACCTTGTGTTCTATGTTATGTTAGATTTGGTTTGGGTTTGGATTTCTTTTTGTTCGGATTTTATTCTGAATGATGGTGGAGTAGGCTAACGGCCGGGGGCTTAGATATAATACAATTGTTTTTATTACTGCACTAACGCTCGTGTGGATTGCAATTTAACTTTTTCGAAAATATTGGTTGGTGTGTGTGTGTGTGTGTGTTTGTTAACATTCATGGGGTTGTGTGATTGGTTATCAACAATTTAGATAGTTTTCGTGACGACATTTTATGGGAATTTGTGGCGTCTGCATTACAGATTTCTGTACCGATCTTGTTCGCTTCGCGTTTATTTAAAAAATGTTCTACATACATGTATGTACTTTTGTTGTTTATATACATATGTATGTGTATGTATTGTTATTTGGTATATGGTAATCAGTAACCAATTTGGTATTTGTTACACCAAAAGTAATTTCAGTTTTGACTGTGTTCGTGTTTCGTATTATATATGTTACTATAGTAATACGTATGCATTATGTATTTATTTATGCATTGTATGTATGTGTGTAGAATATGTTTGTATGTATATAGAAAGATAAGTTTGGTAGTTTAGGCGTGGAGAGCGCTGTTTTGTTGAGAAATTCGTAAAATTGTTATGTATGTCTCTAGAAATCCTTCTTTGTATGTTGTATGTATGTACTATGTATGTATTCATGTAATAGTTTTATGTTAATTCATTAGTTAATTTTGTATTTCGCTTAATTCATTTATGTTAATTGTTTTTTTTTTCCATTTTTTTTGTCATTTTGTTTAGTGTAGTTTTGTGTTCAATTTATTAAACTCTTTACATTAAGTTACTTAGCTAAATTGTTGTTGGTTGGTTTATCTGCTTTTTTTTGTTTTTGCCATAGCCATACAAAATGTCGTGTCGAGTACACATACATACACGTTAATATATATGTATATGTATATACATATGTATGTAATCATTTTGTTGTATCTTTTAGTTTAATGAACACTTTGTTGGGTTCAATTCAATATTAGTTTAAAAAGTTGCATTATTCATATTTTTATTTTAGTTAGTTATAGTTATAGTTATAGTTAGTTAGTTGTTAATGTAATTTAAGTTTAGCGTTGGTTTTAAAAAAGTTGCTCATCGAAATGAATATAGTTAAGAAGCGCTGTGCCCTGTTGACTTGTGATTTGGTATTCCATTTTTCCGTTATCATATATCGAGTATATGTATGTTTTCATATATAGTATTTAGTATGATACTATATTCGAGTGTATAGTAGTACTATTTCTATGTAAATTGCTAAAAATCATAGTTCATTTAGTTTTGTTTTTGTTCATAGTTCATAGTTCAAGTAGCAATTAAATACAGTATTTGCCTAGTTGAAGACGCCTGGATTTTATTCTGCCAGAATTTAATTCGTACAGCCAAAAATAAATAAAACTTTTGTCAGATTCTCATGTGAGTGTGTCTGTGTGTATGTGTCTGGGTGACTATCTATCGAATGTGTAATTAAATTTAATTTTTTTTTTCATTATTTTAATATGTGGGCACTTGATTGATTTCCTCTACTCTCTCTATCTCTCTTCATTTATTCTGTCTCGCTCATACACATAAGCATGCTAACTGCAAGCAGTTTTTTCCTTAGTAAATTTTCACAAAAGATTTTTTCTATTTTTGGCTGGCCGTCGGGATTTCATTAGCTGTCATTTGATTCACATATCTATATATGTATCTTTGAGATATACATTCATATAAATGTATATATACACTATATCATTTATCGCTTTTATTATATGTAAATGATTTACCCGTAGTTATAACTGGATTATAGAATATTTCATACAAATTGATTATACGCCTATTTCGGAGAGCAAGTCACACGTTCGCAGGCACACACACATCGATACACTTATATACATTCATGGATAGTATGAATGTCTATATCTAAGAGTTGTAGTTCTTGAATGCAACATTTAGAGATTTCTGAAGAGTTTAACAATTTGCTGTTGTTATTGGTGTTGTTATTGATCTTGTATTTCTACTGAAACCCTAAGGCATGTGTTTTTTTTGTTAATGCTATCTTTACGCTAAGAATGGTGAAATTGGAAATTGGTCTAAACGATAGGAGTTACTATAGCAAATGAGACTAAACAGGAAACGGGGTAACAGCGGGATACAAACGTCTAATAATGGGCAACTTTGAGTAGTCATGTTAAGAAGACAATCCTCATGTATGCCAAAGTGCACTTGAAGGTTTATTGGCACAACTAACAGGGCGGATGCTTAATATCGGGAAGGGATTGTTAGTGGTGGATCGTACTAAATACCAATTGGCAGAAAATGCCTCGCAAAACGTGTGACTTGCAATTAATATTCGATCTTTGATCATCGACTATTTGTTATTATCGTGTCTACAATTGTTGTAACTAATTTGTTTAATGTATAATTTGTTTTTATGTATTTGTTATTGTTGTTTTGTTTTAGCTCATCGAGTGTTGAAACTGAAATGATTGAAGGTGAATCGGTTTTGTGTTCTTTTTGTTTTTAGGCATATGCTACTACATGAGGAATTATATGTAGTTGTTGTTGTTGTTGTTCCTAGAATGGTTCAAAATTGTTATAAAGTGACTTAGCCCTAATTAAAATTACCTGTTATCATTAATATTATATATGTATATTGTATATATATATATTAGTGATTTTGGGTTTGTTGCTTAACTTAATTTTGGTTTTAATTCATTTTTTTTAGTTATGTTGTTTACTTTCGGGTTTTTTTCTCATGTGAAGCACGCTTAATGCGGGAGAGTAAAGTTGTGTGCCAATTTGGTATTTGTTTTTGGTATTTTTTGGTTGTTTTCTTGTTATCGATAACAATCAATAATACACGAGTACATACATATCAGAATGTAAATAATCGAAAAGAAGGCATAAATAAATCGTTTTCAAATATATACTGAGGAGTTTTAGGATACACTTCGTTTTGTCAGGCTTTGTTCTTGTTCTCGTTTGTTGTTGTTGTTCTGTACAAAAAAAAAACATACAATACTGCGTATGTACTTGTTGTATATAAGTATAAGTGTATATTTTATGTATAGTTTTAGTATAATAGCAATAGTTGACGAGATTTTTAAAGTTCTTGTTGTTTTGTTGTTGTTGTTATTCTTGCTATAGTATGGTCAAGAGTCGCTCTGCTACATCTCTCTTCATCTTGCTCTCTGTTGTTGTTCTTGTTGTTCATTGTGGGTAACATTACGTCATACATTATATCAGTAAATAGGTATCGTAGTTGTTCTCGTCCATCTCGTAGATCTCGTTCATGGTGTAGTTGTTTTGGTTGTTGTTTTGGTGTGTAAAAGCAACGTGGGTTCACTTTGTCAGTTCAATAGGTTATGTGAAACTTACACATGTGTAGTCTGTGAGTGTATTTTGTGTCGGTGTTAGCCAAATGAAGTTCAAATGAAGAGAGGGAAATAGAGAATTTGTGTGTAAGGATGGATATTTGGTTTTGGAAAATGAAAGCAATATGGTTAATTACCGGTTGCGTCAGTTTGTATACATATACAATACACATAATCATAAGGATCTATACAATCTATGTATATAGTCACAAAGAGTCGTTATACAAATAAGCCACGAACTGTACAATACACTGTACTTGTACAATAAAAAACTTATACACAAAACCCTAAATTTCATCAATTCGATCTCGATAATGGGATCGATCAATCGAAATTTTAACTATTACGACGGTTTCAAAGTTTTTGTTTTTTTTTTCTTTTTGCTAGGCTATTTGTTTCTCTATAAATATGTATGTGTATATGTTTGTTTGCATATATGCGATTTCAGTATCGAACATAATACACACGATGAATCAGTTTGTATTAATTTATAGCATTATTATTTTTCGTATATAACAAGAACGGTTATGTTGTTTTCTTTTTTATAGTATCGTTATTAATTAGTTTATTATTAGTTATTAGTTTACTATACAAATGTCTTTTGTGTTAGTGTCAACACAAGTATTATCATTATCATCATCATTATTGATTTAAATACGTTTTGTTTTTCTTTCTTTACTGTGAACACAGTTTACTATATATATATATATATATATATAGAATATATATATGTATATATAAATTTTTAAAGCTTTGGTGGCGGCAAAAGAGTGATAAATAATGTACACAACTGGAAATTATACGGAGAAAAAAAATAACAGAAATATTTATCTTGTTCGATTCAAAACAAGCATTTCGATTATTTACGAGACCGATGAAAATTGAAGACCGCTTTAGTGTTTAAACTTGGTTTTGTTTTTATACACATACATACATATACAACCAAAGGTTTAACAACTAACAGAAGTTAAAGAAGATAATGCAATAATAATTGTCGTAATAATAATAATACATGTAATGTAATTAACAGTGATTTTAGTGTTAGATTTTCTTTTGTTTTGATTTGTTTTGTTTCGTTTTTGTTTTCTTTTCACCGAAAATGAGGCAAAGTCGTCATAATCATATTCATAATCGTAACCATAATCGTACATAAGTATATATTTCATACAATACATAGTATAAGCAAATAGTACTGAACTTTACAAGTTTTGGCAGTACGCATCTTTTTTTTTTTTTTTTTGTTTTTGGTTTTGTCTTCCCTTCACTTGTTCTTGTAATAGTTAAAAATTATGCAAATATACAATGTAGTTGTTGTTGTTCTTGTTCATTCTCCAAATTTGTCTACCTCGTGTTTTCCTTCTTATGCATTTCATAAATCGTACAGAATTCATGCTTGTTTCACTTATCTTGTTTTTATTTTTATTAAAATATACTCATAACGCGCTACTTAATTGTTTAAAAAGTTCTTTATTTTATTAACTAATATTAATAAACAAATTTTAACATTCTCATTCAACAGTTTTTTTGGTATTTTTTGTTTTAGTTTATGTTTTCATTTTTGTTTTCTTGGATTTACATCTCTCTTATTCTTCACTTCTTTTGTTTTCCGTTTCTGCTTTTTCTACAATTTGAAGATTTGCTTTTCGCACTGAACGCACCCTAGAACTCAAACTAAAACATGCCAAAATGAACTAGCTACAAATTAAAGTCCCATATGTGTAAATATAGTAAATAAATACGCGAGATAGAAGACGGAACCCTCATCGTTTTCAGATTTATCATTTCTTCGC
This sequence comes from Zaprionus tsacasi, assembly GCA_018904105.1. Taxonomy (NCBI): domain Eukaryota; kingdom Metazoa; phylum Arthropoda; class Insecta; order Diptera; family Drosophilidae; genus Zaprionus; species Zaprionus tsacasi. The sequence goes on from JAEIFR010000631.1 coordinate 5,797,979, forward strand.
TTTAACTAGATGAAAACAATAAACTTTCTGTAGGTTATGTACAACATTTCTGCGACTGTCATTTTGCAAAATGGCAAATAATCCTACGTATGTATGTATGTGTTTGAGTAAAGTGGGTTAAGTGGGTTTGGCTGAGGAACGGGCGGTTTGTAAGACCTCAAGTAGTAGTTTTAGTTGTGGTAAATTTTGCAGTTCTGCGAATTCGGTGTTGGATACTGGATCATCCTTAATCTTATCCTCAGCTTGAATCCTGTTGATCGACTTAGTTATTTACTAATGTTTCGACTTAGTGTTCATTTAACTGTTATCACTTTCATTTGTTAATGATAATTTCTTAGCTTTCATTCAATAAGTTTTTAATTTGTTTTCGGTTTTTCATTTTTTTTTATAAAATACAAGTTTTTCTAAACAAAGTACGTTCCAATAGAGTTGTAGACGTTTTTCATAAGGAGAAGAATTGGGCGTATCAAGAGTTAGGGTAGTAAGGTAAAGGGGTTTTATAATGGCTGGGTATGGAGTCTGGTTTGGTTCAGAGGGTTCAGCAGGGGATCTTTTTGTGACAACACTCATTTAGCTAGATGAATGTATGTATGTTATGTATGTATATAATATAATGCTTCTTCATTTTATAATTATATGCTCAATTTTTATAGAATTGAATTTTCTTTTTTTTTTCTTATGTTTTTTTTTTCGTTTTAGGCTGTCTTTAGGAATTTTAATCATAATTTCTCCTTTTCTTTTTCCTGCAATAGAAACAAATTGCGAAATCGTCATGAGTCAAGAGATCGTTTCAAGTGGCACTAGAAAGCTTAGTTGAGTTTAGATCAATGTTTCGACATAAAGTAAACAACAGAATAGAACAGTAAATTAAATGCATTTGCGGGGGCGGGCGGGCAAGGTGTACAATTGGCAATAAATTAGATTAGTTAGTTAAATCTCGAAAAACATACGAAATACATACAGGAAATTTCATACTGACGGCAATGAAAATGTTGGAGAAAATAAAAATCGTACAGATTGAATGAAACTATTATTTTGTTGCAGATTGAGTTATTGCTATATTTTTTTTTCCTTGTTGCTTGCTTAGGTTAGCTTTGCTTATTTTAGACTACTTGCTGTTTTTAGATTTTTAGTAACTATTATTGTTATAGTTGATGTTGTTTTTTAGTTGTATCTGTAGCTTTTCTTGTTGTTGTCTGTTGAACGCTGGGCACGATTTCGCTTTCGATAGCCAAAATACATTTATCGATATCGATTTAATAGTTGGAATTGAATTGTCGGCTGTGTGTGATTAGAGTGAGGCAACGATAGCGAGCGATAAGGGACAACAATCGATACAAGCCGACGTGTCTTTTCTGTCAATCAATCAATCAATCAATCAATGAATCAATCAAGCTGCAGGCTGTTGCATTTACCTATTTACTTAAGCGTTAATTGTTTACTTATTGCGAAGTTTATCAACTACGGCATACAATTTTGCGACAATTGTTAGTTTTACGTTTTCGTTTTTTTGTTGAGATGTTTCGATATTATCAATTTCGGTTTATGGGGGGAGGAAATAAGAAAAGAATGAAATACAATTTGATTAGCTTCTCAGGATTATTAGCTACGTATTTTGCTTGGCACTACGAATTCGACGACGATTACGATAACGATAACGCTTACGTATCAACATGAAAAGCAACTGAAAAAGGAAGCACGCTTAGCACATGTACACATAGAGATGGTTCCGATTCCCAAGGTGTCCATTCTTTTGCAGATCTGCATAGTAATCTTTCTGCTCAATACTGTTGCTCGTCATTGGATTCGAGTCGCTTGGGAGTGTGTCAGGTGTGTGTGTGTATTGGGTAGGGAGAACGATCTCTATAGGGTTTCGCTACACAACGTTGGCAAATTAAAATCAATAGCTACAGATCTACATACATATTTCATAAACATACGCACACAGATACAAATAGAAAGAAGACATTAAAAATGCATGTGTTTAAATTTACATTTGTTTGTTTTTTTGTTGGTTTTGTTTTTGTTTTTTATTTTCTGTTTAGAAATCAATCTTAAAACGCACAAAATCATAATCGAAATAGAAAAATAGCACAAAAGTTTTCCATACAGATATTTTGTAATTAAGAATGATAATTATACAAAAAATAGACGGAAAATCATAATTATAGTATTAAATATAGCATACAGATTAATTGATAATCAAAGTGGTTTATGTATTCAGTGTAATAATCGTAATAGAAACAACTTTCGTCAAAATATTCACAAAATGTACAAAAGAGCAAGAAAACAAAAAGTGACGGCAGAAAGAGAGAGATAAAACATATAAGAATTAATTGATACAAATGTGTGTGATAAAACTGCAATTGCAACTGAAAGAGAAACCGAAAGAAAAGTGCGCAAAGAAAACAAATACTTTTCTGTGTGTGTGTGTATGTGTGTGTTGTATGTATTCCATGTGTGTTTGTGTATGTGTACTAGCTAATTAGATGTAGGGTAGGGGGAAAATCTACAAACATTAAAATCGAATCGAAACTACAAAATGGGGTTGCAATTGAAAATAGACTTGATTTGATCTAGTTGTAATTGTTGATGTTGTTGTTTTTGTTGTTGTTTTGTGTATTTCGTATTAAACAAATTTATTGGCAACTTTTAAGCTTAGATAGTCATAATAATATACATAAGTAACGATAGTAAATATATGTAGATTGATAAACTTTGTGTATGCATGTATAACTGCGATCTGCACTCGACGCTAATTATTTAAATTAATTAATTAAACAATAAGTACTTAAAACAAAGTTCATAACATGTTTCTCGTTTCTGCTTCTTCATTTTTTTTTCTTTCTTTCACGCTTTCAATCTTAATAATGCACTCGATATAAACCATAAAGGAAATATTATATGTAGGTGTAGGTGTAAGTGTGTGTGTGTGTGTGTTGGGGTGTGTGTTAAAAAGTTTTGCAACAGAAAACAAGCGCAGCAAACAAAATTTATAAACTTTTTCACATGAAATCAAAAGACATATCTACACATACTCTATACATATATGTATATAGATAGATACATATACATATTATATAGTATATTTATATGGCTATAAAACTACGCTCAGTTTTGTGTCGGTGTGTGTGAGTGTGTGTATGTGTATGTGTATGATTTCGGTTTTGTGTGCTTGTCAAGATTAAAGCAAAATTTGTGGTTTTTCATTTAGCACACATTGAAATTAGCATTACAAATTATATTGGGAGCTTTGCGAAAAATCATAAATTTGCTTATTTATTTTCGCTTTCAGTTTGAGTTCATATTTTCGTTATATATTTTCCAAGCACACAAAACAGTAAATAGAAACTGTTAGATAAATCACGTTAAATATATTACAAAAAATTCTATCGCAAACATTTGTTAACTTTTTGTCGGTTTTGGTTTTTGTTTTTATGGCAGTTTCGTTTTTTGTTGTTGTATTTATAATTATTACTGTTTTGTGTGCCACAACAAAAGCATTTTGTGCATTTCATCAATATGTTTTTGTTGTTATAATTCATAAATTGTTAACTAAGAAAATTTTGCTAATTTTTTTTGCTGCTGCTGCTGTCTCTATGTTTGTGTATGTGTGTGAGTGTAAGTACTTCGCATATGTCTGTGTGGGTGAGTGTATATGTATGTAGTGTGTGTGTGTGTGTGTGTTTGTCTGTTGCGCATTTGCTAATGCAGCTCCAAACGTCTTTAATTTGCAGTTTATTAACTAAATTGTAAATTTTCTGCTGCGTTGTTTTTTTTTTGTTTGTTTGTTTGTTTTGTAACATTTTTGGTGTTGTTTGTTGTTGTTGTTGTTGTGGACTGCTTGTTGTTGATAATTTCTTGTGTTCTGGCTGATGTTGTTGGGTTGCTGTTGTTGTTGTTGTTGTTGGTGATGGCAACTTACTGTTCTTGGGGATCAGTATCACTTTCCTCCAGTTCACTCTTGTTACGTCGCTTCTCATAGATGAAGATGATCAAACAGAGAATAATGACCTCAGCGCAAATGCCCAGAAAAGGCCACAAGGCGGCGAATTTGCCTAAATTTCCAAAAATTAATTATATTTGATATAAATTTTATATTTGTAGCCTAGAGGGACTCACCCTTAACACGAACGGTCGTAGTATCGGAGGCAGCAGTGTTATTAGCGGGGCCAAAATCGTTGGCTTCGTTGCGTCCAGTGCATCTGTATTCGCCTCTATCATCGAGGGTAACGTTCTCGATCATAAGCAACGCGTTATCGATACCATTATCATCCTTTTTCAGAATATAACGGTCTGTGCTGGTTGTGATATTTGTGTAATTTGTTCCTGCAAGAAAGTTATAGAATAAGTAATCGTCATTGATGCAATTATAAATATAACTTCATAAGGATACTCACCAAGGATGCTCCATGACAATCGAGGTTTATAACCGTAAACTGTGCAGGTGATCACCATTTTCTCACCCTCGACAACAGCAGTATTTGAAGGCACTCGTACGACCACGCGAGCTGAAATAAATATCGTTATCGATTAATGCGATCTATATATACAAATTGATTCTTGATTGAATTTGTTCTACACTTACAAATTACGTGGATTTCTTTGACCACGCCGTTTAATTCACAAGTGTAGTTTCCGAAATCATCTACATCCGTCTTTTCAATTATGAAATTCCTTTCGGCGTTTATCACTTTAAACCGACCTCTCAGCTTTTCATCGTCCATCACACTGACGTTATTTCTTTTCCTGTTGAAACAGAGAAAGATATTAGAATGTTATATGTATATGTGATTGGATATAATAACTCACAGGTAAAGCTGCTGAATCTGCCAAATATATAGCATACTTTTTGGCTAATTATTTTGAAAAACTTTAACATAAAATCTAAAAATACTTTTTTCCGCATTAAATATGCAGCATAACTTTTTAGAAAACAAGTTTACGAAAATCCTTCACGCTTCACTGCCATCTTGAGACACTCTCAACTCTACTTTTGTCTTGTTACGCCAAATTGCGGGCCCTTCTGCTTCTTCTTCTTCTTGGCGGAACTTTGGTGCCAATTATTCAGAACTAATTCAACGTGAGGCACGCAAAGCTTTCGGCCCTGGCCCCGAATAGGGCGACCAACACAAAGTGTCATTACCATTACGAGGCGCACTGGCTCACACACACACTCGCACAACATTCACTCACACACAGGCAGGGAAATATTTACATACAAGCTAGAGTCGGAAAGGCCTCATTCCCCCCTTAGTTGGGCACTTTTGAGCAGCCCCCCAACCCCAGCTCATCATCAACCCACTCGCCATGCTCCTCTCCAGGTTACGTCAGTCAAGTCGAGAGGGCGTAGGCAAAAAAGGATAAGAGAGAGAGGGAGGTGGGGCAACATAATTAAGCAAAAGTGCTTAGCTGTGCCGTATTAAAATGATTGCTCTTATAACTGCCAACTATGTACATGTAGTAGGGTGACTGAGTACACCCAAAACACCCAGTCAGGGCAACCCTGTCTAAATTGCCCGATGCGTATGTATAGTTTAACTCGATAACTTACCATATGAGTGGCTCGTCGGACACAAGATTTTTCAGAGTGCAGGAGAGTGTAAGCGGCGATCGAATATCATAAAATTTCATTTGCGTTTCCACATTGTCATAATTTGGCACCAATGTATCTGGCCCTATAGAGATAACGGAAGAGAGTTGACAGAGAAATAGATAGATAAAAATGCATTAGAATAAAGCGATTATTTGAAACTAGTATATCGATAAATTCATTAATAATACATACATATACATATATATAGTAATAAAGGGGAGGAAACAACGTTTACGTAAATAAATGATTTAAAAAATTCATGTCTATTTAAAAAAAAAAATAGTATATAAGATTGTAGTTATATTGAATGGTTTTTGAGAAGAGTATACGCGATTATTGTAGATAAATATTTGAGAGGCGAGCGCTTAATATATGAGAGGTGGGTGGGGTGTGGGAAGAGGCACGGACGGATTTGGGGCAGGGTTCTGCTTTTTCTGAGGCTCTGAGAGCGAGACTGGAATGAGCTGAGATGTTGTATTTATAATTAATTTTTGGTTTTTTATTTTCATAGACATAAGGTTAATTGCACTTTGAACTCTACTACTTATTAAGTTAAATAAAACGTAATTAAAAATAAAAATAATTGCAACTCAAGAGTGTAAAAGTGTTGCACACACACACACACACACTGTCACACACACACACACACACACACACAGTTGGAATAGCACTATAAATAACCACAATTAATACAAAAGAAACACTCAAAGTATATTCGTAAATGTATAGAATGTATTGTATTTATATTTATCGTTTAACCTATAACTAAAACTATAACTAAAAAATTAAAATAAATGAAAACAGCATACGAGAAATTGTTGTTGAATTTAGAATTTTATTTCTCCTATACATGTATGTTAATAAATATATATTTATATATATATTTTCATTCTAATGATATATAATTTCTTTATAACTTGGACTGAAATCAAATAAATTTTCATTTACGCGGCATATAATAATTTGTACGTTTATAAGTATATGTATATATGTTTATATAATTGGTTTTTAATAATCATAATTTTTTAATTATTAATTTTAAAGTTAGCTGCAATTAAAATGGAGCAAATAGATTCTTGTTTATTGTTTAAACTAAATGTAATTGTTATCGATATCATTCTGATACAAAGCAAAAGCAACAGCTAAAGCCGAGATTAAGTACAACGAAAACGGTGACAGTGACAGCGACAGCGATAACGATAACGATAACCGGCTACCGATAAGCAATCGGCCAAGTACATACGTACTATCACACGGTAATTGCTTTATATTCGCCATGTGCGGAATAGTATGTATATATACACACACACACATACATACTCCCTATGTGTGGTGGTATCCTGATAGGCGCAATGGGGGCAAAACAACAAGGCTTATCAATGAGCTCTCAGCGCCATCGCCAATTCGAAATTACACACGAATTTAATACGCGTCATCATCAAAATGGCTGCCAATCAATCAATTCGAAGAGCGCGCTGTGCACCTGCCAGCAGTGTGCCAGTGTAGTCAAAACTAAGGTAAACACAACTTAAACATATATAGAGAAACAAAAACAAAAGAGAATCAAAATCACATAATATATAATATAATATAATAACATTAGCGACAGCAACAACAGCAACAGCTAGTGCAACACATACAAATGAAATCAAAGATTCTAACACATACACAAATACACACATACAAAAATACATTGAAGCAAGTTGAAAAGAAAAGACTGAAAAAAAAACAACAAATAATTGTCAAGCAACTACTAAAACAAAAAGAAGGCGTAACATAAAGTTTGGCAGCTGTACGTGTATGCGGGTGTGAACATGTATGTGTGTGTGTGTGTGAGTATGTATGTAGGCGAACGAGAATACACAAACGGCAATTGACACAGTCACCCAAACTAACTATCGAACGAGCGAGCGAGCGAGCGATTAACGTGTTTAATAAGCCAACAACACCAAAATAGACTTATCGATGTGGGGTTTGAGCGATGAAGACGTGCGCTGATATCGATATGTTAGATGCTAGCGCAGAGAGAGAGAGAGGGGGGAAAGAGAGAGAGAGAGAGTGAGGGGTGAGGAGCAAGAAGAGAGCGAGCGAGAACGAGTAAAAAGAGAGCAAGGCTTAGACAATATTTGACAAATTGTGATTGTGATGCGAGAGCGTAATGTGTGAATTGTTGTTGATTTTATTTTGAGCGGGAGAGGCGACCATAAGAGGACATTAGAGAGAGCGAGATTGAGCAGTGTCAATGTATGTGTATTTCATGTGTGAATGTTGTGTGTGTGTGAGAGTGAAAGTGAGTGTGAGTATGTGGGCGAGTGAATGCGTGTAATGTGGCTCACCCTTTTTAATAGGCAAGAACGTCTTGGGCTGCTGCTGTTTAGGCCCGTAGTTGTAGTTGTTGTTGTTGCTGTTGTAGCCCGTGGTAAAGTAGTTGGGCGCTTGCGTAACGGTAAAGCCACCTAACGCCGGCGGTACAAAGTGTGGCGAATACGTTTGATATTTTTCACTGTGATGATGCGTTGGCTTGCCCGATTGCGGTGGCTGCGGTGGCAGCGGCAGTTGATAAGCGTTGTGTGTGTGTTGTTGTTGCTGCTGCTGCTGCTGCAACTGTTGCTGATGATGGTGATGCTGCTGCTGCGACGTGGTAAACAGCGTAGTGGCGCTTGCCGACGAATCGGTGGCAGTGTCCAGTGGCAAATGATGCAGTTGCTGCTGCTGCTGCTGCTGCTGGTGATGATGTGGCAGCAGAGTCTGATTGTATAGCTGTATAGTTGGCGGCTCTGGTGGCGCCACAGTTTGCTCCATCAAGGCGAAACGTGGTGGGGGGAAATCTGGCGGTGTTGCCGAATAAATACGATGAATCCCTCCACCCTGTCCTGCATGCTGCCAGGGCGTGGTCAGATCGTTATTATATCTGCTGGTTGGTGCTGGCGGTGCCTCATAACCATAGATCAGGCCATAATCGGATGATCCATTGCCCAATGTGGGCGCAAAACTATATTGTTGTTGTTGTGCAGTATGTTGCTTGTGCTGCTTGTGCGGCGGCGATTGTTGCTCCTTCCATGTCATCGTAAATATTTCATTCGCCGAACTGGGCGTCATCTCATCAATTGTCTGATACGTGCCGCTCTCCGTCGAGCTTGGCTGCTCCTTACCGGCTCCTCGCACTTGCAGCACGTGATACGCACTGTCACGGCGATTGCTCTTGGTGCACTGATAATGACCATCGTGTACCTTCAACGCGTGCCGCACACTCAGATGCGCCTCGATCTTGTGCTTCTCGCCTGCGAGTCGGATGTGTGGATGGATGAGTGTGTCACCCTGTGTTCCCTGCCCTTCCCTTCCAATACTCACCCTCTATAGCTGTCTCCGATAGCACGTACGAATGATCGTCGCGGCCGTGGCGTAAATTGTGTCGAGTTATCGATTCGCCATTCTTAAGCCAATGCACCTTTGCTGTTATCGGAATGACGCAGGTTATCTTGAACGCTTGGCCGATATTCACTTCCAAATCACCGTAGTAGATCACATTCACGTATTCCGCTGACTCATCGCTGTCATTCTCAGTGACACTGGCTGTTTTTTGTTATATCATATCATTCATTCGATTCCCCAAATTGAAATAGAAAGCGGCAGCAGATCACAATTACATATACGATATATATATATATAAATATATATGCATATTGAATAAATATATATGTATATAAAAAAAAACACACACACATCAAATCGTTACAACAAATTCGTAGCGAGAGACAAACAGAGATTGATAGATAGATAGATTGAGAGAGAAAGATAGATAGAAAGAGAATTAGAGTTATCGGTTTTTGGGTTGGTCTGAGCGTGGACGGGGGGAATTGGGCGCAATTGAAAACCATAATCATCGAAATCAAGAAAACACATCAACAATTAACAACAAAAATGGCTTTGTGGCTTTTTAATTAGTCTTTTACACTCTATAAAATATGGTTACTATAGCATGTGTGGGGGCATGGCACAGCACAATACGATCCGATCAATTGCGATCGACTGACTGTATATGTGTGCGTTTTGTGTGTTTCTTGTGTTCTCATTTTTTTTTTTGATCGTTTAGTTTTTGTTTGCTTTTCTTTCGTTTTTTATGTGATTCCAGTTTTGTATTATTTGATTTCAGCGCCAAGTTGCAAAAAAATAAAGAAGATATATATTTGTTTATACATGGATATAGAGTTATACTAAATGTGTCGTAAATCTTGCTTACATAAACACACGAAACAAAAAATAATCAATATCAATAAAATGTTTTAACCAATAAGAATCAAAGGCAAATTGAAAATGATAAATAATCGATAAATGAATGAATGAACCAAACAAGTGTTTTTTTTTTACATAGTTTATGTGCAGCAGATGCAACCCTAAAGAAATGTTAAGTTTATGTTAGAAGTTATCGATAGTTTGCAATTGCAGCACATTAAGTATTAATCGGGAAATATATAAAAAGGTTTTTTTGCACTCTTCACACACACACAGAGACATGTGATTTTTATATATTAGAATATTTCACAACACTGGCTGCCAATTAACGAATCTGCGCTCTCCTGCAAATCATTCACTCATGTCGCTCGTGCCGCCGTTTCTGACGCAACTCGTTCAATTTTCACAATCAAATTGATTACCATCAACTGTACCATCCATTCACATGATATATAACTGGACACACACACAAATACAACATATGCACATACATACATACATACAAATCAGTCAGGGAGGGAGGGAGGTAGGCAGGCATTCGCATATATCTTTGACATTGGGTAAGCGGTGAACGCAATCAATGACGTCAGCACACCCAGTGTCCAGTTCCAACTGCATAATCTTGAACCTTGGCTTTACTTGTATCTTGTACATACAAACTTTAGTCAAAAAGAGCTCTAGATGTACATACATATAGTATATTAAGTGTGTGTACAAATACTTGTGTCCAATGACCATGTTCCATTTTTTTTGTTTTTGTTTTTTATATTTATCAACTGAAATTGCCTTATCACACGCGGTAACAAGTACTTTTGATGATAAGAGCCACAGGCTAATAAGGCAATAAATTTCTCGACTCTTGTGTTTAGTGTGTAGTGTATCTTGTCGCAGGGCAAAGATAAAGAAACAATCTTATCAGTTGATTTAATGAGCCTCTAGCGGACATTGTCAACACACACACACACACACTTGCTCGCTGATTAGGCTTGAACAAAGACAGATATAGAGACATACCATGCATACTCACACACACACACGCGCATACGTAACACTTGTGAAAATATGGAATACAGCAGAAAATTAAGCGTAAAAAGATTGCAGACAGCAATATCATTTGCATACCCTCCCCCCCCCACCTCATCTCACCTCACCCCACACAGCAAGCCAGCCAAAAATTCTCTTGTCTCTTTTGGACAGTGCACACACACACACACGTAAACATATTTACATGTCTATGTACAAACATAGAGAATATTGCAATCAACAACAACAAGCAGACAACAGGCGCAGCTGAAAAGTATTATAAATTCATACAACACACAGACACATACATACGGACACGTGCGCGTAACACACCTTAACGCACACACACATACACATCCCACTCTTATACTCTCCCTTCCTCTCACTTGCTCTTCATGGCTCGTTATACACTTGCGAGCCCTAACCGTTTAACCGCTACAGCTGTTCTGCTTCTTCTTATTGTTGCTGCTGCTGTTGTTGTTGTCGTTGTCGGTGACAAGAAATTTATGGTTTATTGCTTGTTCATCTAGCATAGTTTTTGTCGCATTCCTTGTGCCAAATAGAAGGCAATACGAATAATAGAAAGAACATGACCACACAGAGAGGCAAAGAGAGAGAGAGAGAGAGAGAAAAGAGCACAAAAAGCGTCAACTAAAACTTTATTTAATCAAATTTATGGCTGCCAGCACACACATACATACATACATCTCTAACATACCCCACCTCACCCTCCTCTGACAACTAACGGCACTCGTGAAATATTGTTATTGGCATTTGCCTGTGTGTGTGCGTGTGTCTGTGTGTGTGTGTTAACGCTCATTATACTTTAATTTTTCGTTTTGGTTTTATTATTTTTTAATGAACGCATTGAGCATTGGGCCATGGCAACAAAAACGTATAGAGCCCCCCCTTGTTATTGTGATTATATCTGTATGTAGTTGTTGTTGCTGCTCTCGTTGTCGTTGTTGCAGTTGAAAATGTTATAGCCAAAGGCAATTAAAATATTTACACAGAGAATTTGCAAAAAGCCGCAAAAACGAACACAGCAGAGCATTCTGCTCAAATTGAGAATTTCTACAAGCAATTAGAAAAAAAAAACACAAACACACACACACACACATTGCAAAATTAATTAACACGAAACAAAATTGATTGCGCCCATATTATGTGATTGTCTATGTGCCACTGTTTTGTATGTATGTATGTGCGACCAGGGTGTGTGTGTGTCTGTTATTTATAGCAGGCGTTGTGCACGTGAAAGCACACACAGTTGAAGAGTCACGTTGTAAATATGTCTGTGCACTTTGCTATTCACTGAGCTGCTCTATCAAATCGAATAAAAAAAACAAATCGAAAAAAACATAAAAGGAAAAAACTAAAAGCAAAGTCAACTTTGGCAATTCAAGTGGATCAGAATGTAACGAGAGGCTGTGGAGTGCTCCAACTGGACCAATTGAACTGCAACAACATATAGTAGACAAACACACACACACACGTACATATCTATATATCGAGAGAACAGTGTGACCCATCGCAACGAGTCGCCGCAAATCGATTGATCGATCAATCGATTGATCGGTCAGTGAACGCACAACGTGAAATTCATTAGGTACACATTGCACGAAACATGCCAATTAAATGCGAAAACTCGCAACAATTGACAAATGCGGCAATGAGCAAAACAAAGCAATTTCAATAAATAAAACAAAAGGAAAAACAACAACAACAGCGACGGCGACGGCAACAAAGCAAATGCAAGTAAAGTGCAAATGCAAACAGCACGAATGGCCGAGAGGGCAAAGCAAGAACAAGCACAAGAGAGGGAGAGAGCATGTGAGAGAGAGAGGGACAGGTGGATTGCACATTATGCACTTGACGGAACGTTGTTAATGGGCCGCTGCGCTCTGCGACAAAAAGTGCCAACTAACCATTATCATCGTTATCATGCTTATCATAATCAGGCTGAGATTTATAAATACATACGTATACATATACACACTATATAAATATTTAAATACGCAACCGCGTTACTCGCTAAATCAAACAAAAGTGCTAAGCTCGACGGGGAACGGGGTCGGGTTGGGTGTGGTGAATTGCGGGGAATCAACAGCCGCAACAGCAACAGCTACGTTAGCCGAGACTGCCGACTGCGGCAGAGACTGTGACTGAGACAGCGACGTCGAGTCATGTGTCTGAAGCGCTGCGAGAGAAACAGCAGCGGCATCATAGTGTACGTACATGCGTGTGTGTTTGTGTTTGTGAACATATTTGCTGCTGCTGCTGTGTGTGTGTGTGCGTGTGTGTGTTTGTGCCTTGCTGCTGTAAATTGAAATAAAAAATTGTTTGTCTATTTTAAAATTAGCAAGAGCAACCAAAATGAAAATGACTAGGCGTCTGTTCTTCATTCTCTTTCCCCCAATTTCACCACCCCGTCACACTCGCACACACACACACACACAAACACACTTTCTTGCGCTCTCGTATGTGTGTTGAAAAAGTTTTTGCAGTTTTAACCTTACGGCAAGGCAATCACAAAAACAACTGTAAAGCGTATTAGTATGCAGGAGAACTTGAAAAATTGTATTTGATTTGAATACTGTGTTGTTGGCTTTTTTTTTGCTTTGGGTTTTTCTGGCAGTGCACATTAAAGATTTAAGCAAACAAACATTAACAAAACACTTGTTTAACGTTTTCAAGTATGTTGAAAGAACGAACATTTTGTTGCTGCCTGCCTGCGTTGCTGCTTGAGAGAAGGATGGGGGGAGGGGAGGGGGCAGGCAGGCGGAAGCAACGTGGGGTATTAGTGTGTACATAAATATTTTATTTGCCTTGCAGTTGTCTAATTAAACGAAATAAACATTAGCTAAATTTAATTTCCAGCCTCTCAAGCGGTTTTCCAGCTTATTGACCGAAATGGATTCAGGCAACAGTTTGGCAAGCACTGATCGCCGGCTACAGTTTGAAGGAAGATGCTGAAGACGCGTCTGCCAAACGTCATACACAGACCCAACGAGCGGGCAGCACAAACACATATCACATATGCACATAGACATTTCTGATCCAATAAATAATGCAGAGAAAACATGTCAGACAGTTTTGAATATTTCATTCGGCCTTCTCGCTCGTGCCAGACATTTATGTCAATTATTATTGGCTCGGCGCACAATTGAAACCAACGCAAATTGATTCGAAGAAAACTAAATGGACACATACGCGTGTATGTGTGTGTGTGTGTAAGTGTACCCAGTGTGTACACATACAAATTTATTACACCCGCTTTGCCAGTGTGCAGCATTTTATGTATTTATTGAACAACTTGTAAAAACATGCACACACACATACACACACACACACACGCACACCTTTGCAAAAGCTTTTGAACTTTGAAGCTGAGCAATTTGAAATTGTCAAAGTTATTGAAGCGATAAGGCGCTGCCCTTTCGCTGCCTCCCTCCCGCTCGTTATCACCCTAGCACCCTCTGCTCCACAGAGATGGGATGTCGGGAATTGATAGGGTAAAAAAATAAATACAAAACAACCACAATAACAAAGTAGAAACTATTTTAATGCAAAAAGGTGACAAAAACTTGATCGCACAAGCTGTTAACTCGCTTGCCCTCTCTCTCTCTCTCTCGCTCTGTGCTTCGCTCTACCTCTTCGCAATCTCGACATCCCTTTGTAATTTTTCTCTCTGTGTTTCACTTCACAACGTCACAATGGAAAAATTTTCACTTTGCTTTAAGCCAACAACAACAACAACAACGACAATGAGAGAAGCAGCAGCAGCAGCAACAGCGGCGGCTAGAAGAACAATGCGAGAACCACAAGGAGCAGTCAAAGTGAAAATATTTGAGTAAAATCGGATTCTGTCAAAGCGGGCAGCAGTAGCAGCAGACCAAATTGTGCGACAGGCGCTGTGACCGTCAATCTGCCAACTCACCTCACCCCACCACACCTCAACATGGCTGATTGATTCAACAATAGATGGGGGCATGGGGAAGTGGGGTGAACTGGCTGCTAGTGACGTTGGTGACGACTTTTAGTTTGGCAGCGCGCTTTGTTTTTATTTTTCGTACTTGGCGACGATGGCGGCAGAGGCAGAGGCAGCTGATGAAAAGCTAAACATACAGTAACAACAACAACAAGAGCAGCAGCAGGCAGCACAATGCTCTGGCAGACAGTCAGACGAACATTTCACATATTAACATACACACACACATACACATACAAACACCGACGCAGCAGACACATAAATGTATGTTGTAAGTGTAGGTGTCGCCAGCCAGGCCATAGCCTGCTGCTGCTGCTGCTGCTGCTTTTGCTGTCTGCGCACAGTGGGCCACACGCAATTGTCTTCAAGTGCAAAAGAAGAAAACTTGACATTTTGAAAAAATATTCATGCGCAAATGTTTTCAGCTCGTTTTGTTGACACTCGCATTCACATACACACACTAACACACACACTCGCATACATTCACACTTGTTGTGTGCATATACATTTATTGTTCTCACGCAAAAATTTATTTATATTTATTTTTAAATATGTGAAATGTATAGATATAAAATAAGTTGAACAAAAGCACATACATATATTCATGTCTGTGCATGCCTGCCTGTCTGTGTGTGTGTGTGTGTGTACAAATTTATCTCGTATAAGTGCCCGTCTGCCTCTAAATAGACGATGTGTGAACTTTTAGCTTTTGTCAGGTGCCTGCTAATGAAAGCGTGTGCTTGGCAAGTGAAATAGTAGGGGGGTAGGCAGGGAGGTAGGGCAGGTTGAACAAGGCACAAGAGCAGAGGCCAGGGACAGAGACAGAGGCAGCAGAGGCAACCATCACGCAATAGATAAGAGTGAAAATACAAAAGTTGTTTCACCTCTCTCTCTCTCTCTCTCTCTCTCTCTCCCTCTGTCCACCTACTCAACTCGAACACAATTTGTGCAGTAAATTAGCATGAAACGCACCAGAGCAATGCGAAAGGTGCAGTTCGCTGATAAACCAGTGCAGAGTGCACAGCTATGCATATATACCAAGATATATACCAACACTATATACTGTATATAGAAGTATATGCTCTCTTTAAGCAGTCATTATCTGGCACAAGCGGAAACATAGCAGCAACCTCTATAGCAAAATGTGCCACCATTCGAGTTGCAAGCACCAAGCTGCATGCGCATTCAGGGAACACACAATATAACCACGCCCCCCTCTCTCAATCCCCCCTTACATCCAGCCACTGGTTTCTTTCTTTCTTTCTTTCTGTGACGCGCGCTTGCTGCGAGACAACGCGACATTGAAAGGGAAATTACATTTCATGTTTATTGTCTTTGTGCGAAAAAAAAATCTTGTTTTTCTCACAAAAAGTTTCCGCTTCCCAAAGAACATAAATCGTAACGTATAATGTCAAGAATAAGCTTTAATATAGTTGGGTAGTATAGTGGAAAAGTTGTTAAAATGTTGATTAAACTTTCATAATGATAAAGCAATTGTTTGTTTTTTACTACTCGACATTTTTGTCATGAATCGCTGCTGCTTGTGTATGCACTTGGTTTCTCAATTTCTGATAAGAAACATTCTATAGGCATTACAATGAATCACGACAAGTTTTGCAAAATCATTACATGACTAAACATGTTTGCGCAAGTATAACAAATAGAAGGCCCCGCCAGTTTATTCCAGAAACTATATCATTAATATTATATGAAATGTGCAAAAAATCAAAACAATATGAATTATTAAATGGGAGCGATGATGTTTGCTCCACTGTGCAACGACAAGGCTTTCTTCAATTTCGCACAGGGCAGGGCGAGCCGAAATTTAAATATTTGACATTTATTAATGTAATGAAAATGCCGTTAAATAAACATGGCGAAAACAAAACTGGTAAGCCCCAATGTAAACACACGCACACTCCCACAATGCACACACACACACACACACAGCATACACATACACAAAAGACCGCACAGGACAATTCACCTGTCTCGCTCGCTCTCTTGCTCTTTTTTCTCGTTATTTTATTGCGGGTTTCGAAAAATGAAAAAAAAAAGAAAAACCTGCGCAGATCGGAAAAGACCTCGGGAAATGCGAACAAAGAGCAAAAAAAAAAAAAAAAAAAAACAGTTGCGTATAGAACAAAATAGAAAATACCTTTACGGAACAGGCAACATAAACACCTGGACAACACGTGGTTTCGGTCTGCTTTGCCTACGCAATTCGCTTTGAAGTAACGGTACAACAGAGCACAGCAGAAACCACAACTACAATAAGAATGTGGATAATACTCTGCATAGTCGACAAATCGACTCGATGCTATGTGATTCATATACTCTTTCTCTCCCCCTCTCTCTCTCGCTCTCTCATCCTCATCTCTTACGCATGAACAATCCATGTACCATAGAAGACATCTGTGTATATAAATATCTGGGCAGGGTGCTCCTTAAAGTGTGCAAATTTTACCGTTAGAAAATATCAAAAGTTTTCCCCTCGTGCTCTTTTCTATTATTTTTACGTACGATTCCGTCTATTTACGTAAACAATTCAGAAAAGCATTGAAAATATTGTACATTGAAAGCGAAGGAGAGAAAACAAAAACCAGAAGGGAGGAAAACGCAGAAACATGTGCAGAATAAAAATTGATAATCATAAAGATTATATACAACACCTGAAATATAAGGCAACGAAACCGAAATACCCTAGAAAGGGCAATGTGTTCTCCATTCATGCAATATTATGCTATAAACAAGACTCCAATTGGATAAACCTTATATAAACACAGAGAGAGAGAGAGACCGCAACGAAGAACATTCGTATATTCCTTGGTATATAATAAAAATTCATTGATTAAAGAAATCGAAAACTGTAAGGGGTTGGATTAGTAATGATTTTATTTAGTAGACCAAAATTTGTCAATTTCTATAAGGGCGCAATTTCATATTTATAAATAAAACTTGTACAATAATCGATATGAACCAATCTGCGGGTTCTTACAGCTAACTGTACAAAAGCGTATATTATAACAAAGGAGGAAATATTTTAATTAAGATAAATATGCAGTTATACGGGGCAATATTTATAATAGACCTCCCATTGAATATTACGCATAGAGTATGACTGTACAAGTAAAAAAGAGTGCATTATGTGAGGATTACTTTTAATGCGTCTCACGTTGAGGTGTATCGTCACATTATACGATATATCTGAACGTGGAATGAAGAAATATTTAAAAAAAGAAAGCAAGGCTACCTTCGGCTTGCCGAAGGTTTTATACCCTTGCAGTTGTACACAGCTATATGTAATAGTACTCAGATTTTCATAAAATTGCAACAGGTACCTTCATTCGGCCGATCGTTGATCGTTATAAGTTATAAAACTTCGATTTTGATGAAACTTTAATATTAAGGACATACTTAGATTTGGATGTGGTAAGCCTGATAGCTATATCTTGAAATATAACGAAAATCGACCGATAGGCTCCATGACAGCTGTACGATATATCAGTCCGATCTGGCCCGTTCCGACTTATTTAATGAAGGCAGAAATAAGAAGCTTGTGAGCCAACTTTTATGAAGATAGCTCAATAACTGGGGGACTAATTTGCGTTGCAAGAGACAGACGGACTGACTGATTGTTCCTATAACAGCTATAGAATATAAACGTCTGAGATATTTAAATGGAAAAATAAGGGCGGGTTACTGTATAACATTAAAAGTATTGATAATGTGCTGTATTTCCAAGAACAAAACAGGTTTGCATGCAAAACCCTAATTTCAGCCGATTGTTCCTATGGCAGCTTTATGTTATAGTGGTCCGATTTTGATACAATTTTGACAGCACATCAGGAACGTAATAAGAATAAGATTTGCCAAATCTTGTTGCAATATCTTGAAAAACAACAAAAATCGGCCGATAGTTTCTATGACAGCTATACGATATATCGGTCCGATCTGGCTCGTTCCGACTTATTTACAGCTCGCAGCAATAAGAAGCTTATATGCCAAGTTTCATGAAGATAGCTCAAAAACTGAGAGACTAGTTTGCGTTGCAACAGACGGACGGACGGACGGACGGACGGACGGACGGACGGACGGACGGACGGACGGACGGACGGACGGACGGACATCCATTTTTGGACTCCTCTGTTTATGCTGATTCAGAATATATATACTTTATAGGGTCGGAGATGTCTCCTAAGGTGCGTTGCAAACTTCTGGCTAAAATTAATATACCCTCTGCAAGGGTATAAAAAAACCTGATTATACACCTTGAATGTGAAGAAAATCACTGAGGTAGGGGGTACAACCGACGTAGGTACGTACGAATAGATAGATGGCCTGGCTAAATGCTAAATGGATAGTATGCTTAGAATAATAAATAGATAGATTAAAGCAAGACGCAAAGCAAGGCAAAGGCTATCATCTATGCCTGTATATAGAGAGAAGAAAATCGTATCGAACCGAGAACAAAATTTTGACGGCCAAACAGTTTTTCTACATGCGCAATGTAAACAATGCAGCTACCGCTGCCGGTACCGAGGACCGTGTACCGAGTACAGAGTACCAAATACCGAATACCAAGAGTACCGGGTCGATGAGTTAATATAAACAAGCAAGCTGTCGGAGCAGTCGAACCGGCTGAGACTATCTATACCTGGGGACCATGTAAATACCTTAAATTAAACAAAAAAAAAAGTCTAGAGAGAACTCATAAGACTGAAATACTAACTGAAATACTAAAATGAACTTAATAAATTGTTTTTTCTTTTCCTTTTTGCAATTGTGTGGAAAATTGAAAATCAAATGAGCGCATAGTAGAGGAAAACATATCTATATATACATATACTCATATATGTACTTATAGCGAGAGTGCGGAATGAGGGAACCAGAGAAAGAAGAAGAGGAGGGAGAGGGAGAGCAACATACAATGTCGAACAGTCTCTGTCCCAGTACGAGGCATACCCAACAATATAAACTATAAAAAGCAACACAAAAATATCGAAGCACAAGTACACTTAACTAAAGGCCAAAACGATAGACAACGAGCG
Source organism: Zaprionus tsacasi (assembly GCA_018904105.1). Lineage (NCBI taxonomy): Eukaryota > Metazoa > Arthropoda > Insecta > Diptera > Drosophilidae > Zaprionus > Zaprionus tsacasi. Next base: position 5,817,873 of record JAEIFR010000631.1, read on the forward strand.
ACAGAGAGAAAATGAGAGAAAGATGAAGAGAGAGAGAGAGAGAGAGAGAGAGAGCAAGACGAACCTGATGGCCTCAAAGAGCGGAGGAGAGAAGGTGCGCTTTTACATTGTAAAAGAGGAAACAAAAACCAAGCGAAAGGAAAGTGTTCGCTCAATTCCTAAGTGTGTGTGTGTGTGTGTGTGTGTTATGTTACGCTATATTATAAAGGTGTGTGAGTGGTCGAACCCCAGCAGAACTTTGTTTAACCAAAAATCAGCATCTTGTAGAATATTTCTCGAGCAATAAAATACAATGTTAAAAGAATAAATGGAGAGGGGGGAAAACTCAACCAGTTCATAAAGTGTACTATATAAAGCAATCTATATCAATTCTTATTCATTTCCAATACAATCTTAGCAAATACTCTAAACAGAAATACTGAAAAATAAAAATATATTTTCATTATACAGAATAATTTCAGTTTAAATATTTACAAATAAATACGACAGGTTGAACTGAATTATTTTGGATATATATTCCTAGAAATCATGGCTTAACCCTTTCTACCCAAAACTAGTGAGAAAATCAGTTGATTTTCTGCATACACTTGAAAGTTCTGCTGGGAGTACGAGAAAATAGTACCTCAAAAGAATGGCAAAAGTGCAGAGGGAGGGGGGGAGGCGGCGGTACTCTCTCTCTCTGCACCGGGCAATTAGGGCGTTTTGGGCGATGGGCAGCCAAAGAGAAGGGCGCACTGAGTCGCTCGCTTGGGATATTGTAAGCCACATATACTCGTACACTATCATTTCGTATTATTCTTTTTGTTATTGTTTGCAATTTCTGCTGCACACACATACCCAGCGGGTACACGAGTACGAGAGCACACAGTGTATACATAAAGAGATATGTAGATAGATCATATCATAGAGCGCTTAATTATATTTAGGGGTAATTGGGTGCTTTGTAAATGGATTTTTCTTTTTTTTTGTTTTGCTTTTATAATTATAATTATTTTTTATTCTTCTTCTTATTAATGTTGTATGTAGGTTGTTTTAATTACGTTTTGTTGTTGTGGTTTACTTACCAATTGATTGAGCATAAACCGCTAAAAATATCGAGAGGAATGAAAGAGCGCTAGCCAAGAATTTTGCCTCCATCTTTGGTATTGATCCGTGTTGTTGTTGTTTGTGTTGCTGTTATTATTATTATTATTATTATGATTATTATTATTGGTGCTGTATTATTTGCTGCTCTTGTTGTTATCGTCGTCGTCGTCGTTTCAAATCTTTTGCATGTACATATTAAATTTGCATTAACTATTTTTGTTGGTTGATTAATTTTTTTATTTTCTTTTGTTGTTTGCTTGTGTTGTTGTTGTTGTTTCGCTTTCCGTTTTTTTTTTTTTTTATATATATATTATTTTTTGTTTTGTACTTTATCCTTAACTTACTATGTATATCATTATTAATATTAATTTATGTATAGGTTTTTATACGATTTTCCCTTTTTTTTAATTAATTATGCTTAACATTACTTTGATATTAGTTGATGTTGTTGTCGGTTTTCGGTTTGGTTGGTTGTGGTATTTGTATTTTGTTATAACGATTCTTCTCCTTCTTCTATCTTTTCTTTACCCAGCTCCAGCTTTTGTGTTCTTATTTCTCTTGTCGCTATTCGTGTTGTCGCAATAAAAGAAAAGTGGAGAAAAATTATTTTAACAAATAAACTACTAACTTTGTTACTATATTTTCTTTCGTTCGTCTCTTTTGTTTTTTTTTTTCTTTTTGCTATGTCTTTGTTAATTTGTCTCTTATGATTTTGACCGTGCGTTTCAAAGTTTTATGTGATTTAAAAATACATAAATTTATTTCAAAATAAAGAAAGCAAGAAGTAGAAGAAGAAGAAAGCCCGCGACGGCGGCGGCGGCGTCTTTTCAAGTGCGTCGTCAACAGCGCGTAAAAGGAGGAAAACGAGAAAAACGAGTGGGGGAAGAGAAAGAGAGAGAGAGCAGCGGTATCCCAAGGATTTGGGAAAAAAATATGCAAAATGAATATTTTTGTAAAATATATATATGTATATTTCACTCGTTCGTTTTTAGCGTTTGCCTTTCGTCGACGTCGACGTCGTCGTCAGGCGTTGCACACGTGCTTGCGACGCGAAGGTGGAGTGCGCGTGTGAAAGAGGGAGAAGGAGGGGGCAACTGAGGTTACGCGCTGCACCTTTCGTTTTGCTAATTTCTTATGTTTGTCGTGCTAAACTAAACTTTTGACGTTATTCATCTTCATGCGTAGCCAAAAGCTCTCTCACACACACGCACACACACACACACACACACACACACACACACAAACACATGCAGGCAGGCAGACGCACACATACGCGCACAAAAACGAGACTGGGGGTCGAAGAATTTTTGGCTCGCAAACCCAAAAAAGAAATATGGCACATTGACGTTGTTGCTGGCTGGCGGCGGGGCGCAAAACGCACTCAAAACTCAAATATAATATACTATATATCGGCGGTCGGTCTGAGTGTATTTTAGTAGGTTTTTTTCGGTTTCTTATTCTTTTTTTTTCTTTCTTTTTTTTTTGCTAAACGGGGCGCAACAATTTCTCATTGACTTATTTAAAATTTGTAGTCGTATTATACGTACTGCTGACCAGACTGACTACACTAGACTACACAAAACTAACGCACAACACCAACCGAAACGGTAAAATGGCGAAATGGCAAACGGCAAACGGACACGGAACAGCAACAGAACAGAACACGACGGAAAGCAACGTAAACGTAAACGTAACGCAACGAATTCAGCGAGCAGACTGAACTAGCCGCTGTGCAGCAACCGAGCGAGTAGGCACAGAGAGCGCACACACATAGCAGAGCTGAGAGCAGAGACAGTCGCTCGGCCATCGGTCGGACGGTCGGTTGGGCGGTCGGTTGGCCGGTCGGTCGGTCGGTGGGACGACGGCAATAGCGGCAGCGGCAGCGGCGTCACGGCTGACTGATAAAAGTCGTACGGATTTGTTATTAGCTCATTGTTTTTGCTCTTGCTTTGAGATTGAAATTCGCTTTGAGAAGAGTGGCAGCGTATGACAGCAGTGGCAGCGACGGAGACAGAGACAGAGAATGAAGCAGCGTTATCAGCCGCACAGCTGCAGAGCAGCAAAAGCAACAGCGGGAGTTTGTTTACCCCGCCGCGACGTGTATGCGGCGGCATTCGTATCCTCCATATGTACAGAATCTATATGTACATATAACAAATATACATGTGTATGTGTATTTACACACGCACATGCTACTACATACAGTTATAAGTATATCGCATTAAGATAAAGACCTCATTGCAGTATTTTAATACAAATACAAGACAAGTCGACGACGACGACAAGAACGTGAATCGTTCACGTATCGGCCGGGCAATGGCCAGAGGGCAGGCGAGGGGGGATGGAAGGGAGCCGCCGGGACTGATGAGCTGCCTAAAAGCGGTTAGCAGCAGTTCTGACATGATTTTTAGCTGGGTAGCTGCTAAGCTAATTTCGTTTAAACAAAAGGCGCGCAGCGCTCATAACCAGCAAAATCATGTAATATACAAATTTTATTTATTTATGTTTTTTTTTTTTTTTTTTTGTCTAATTGCTGGCAAATTTTCAGCTGAATACAAAAATATCAGCTGAGCGCGATAGACCCGCAATGGCTGCCACACATGTTTATCGATTGTGCGACAAAGGCGAACTCGATATCGATTTTTTTTAGACTCAATATGTGTGTAAGAGAACATAACATTTTGATAAAGTTTTGCGTTTTATTGGCAAAGTTTGGACCACTTTCGAGACAAATTGCCTTTTAGCGCAGCATAACGTCATCGGGTAGTCATGACTCAGTGTCCCGGTCATCGTTTATTTACTGTACTCACACACACACACACACATTCACATTCACAGAGGCTTACATGCGCGAAAATGAGAACAAAAACAAAATTGACGTAGTCAAATGATGATGCGATGCTGCTGCTTTCACTGTCACAGCTTCGAAATCGACTCGAGCAATTATTAATAGACGACTATAATAATTTCTATGAATTTAATTTGATTAATTAAGCTTGAAATAAAAACCTCTCAATAGCGTCAGAATTAACGCGCCGCCCACACAAACACACAATGACAGAGGCTCCGGCTTCGCTCTCAGCAGCTCAAAACTTCACACAAACACGAATGACTTTATAGTGTGTATGCTTGTGTGAGTGTGTTCGTGTGTGTGTTTGTCAGGCAGGATGACGTGATTGTCTCTCTGCGCCCGCATATGATTAAAACGGAAAACAAGATAAAACTCGTTGGAGCAAAGGAGCAGCGTATTCTCTGGTGCTGCTGCTGTTGTTGTTGTTGATGATGCGAAAGGCACAGGAAGAGGTCGTGGTGCGGGTGCGGTGTTTCTGTATGTGTGTGTGTATATGTGTGCGTGGAGAAGAAGCAGAGCAAGCAAAATACGCATGACACTCCTTGCCGCTGCCGCACACGCACACATACAAGCAAAAGCACGCGACACACAGACACGAGGTCACTCACACACACGCACACACACTCCTACACTCACACATTGGCCACCCGCGCGTCCCCTTCGTTGTCATCACTCTGCGGCAAGAGGAGCTACAGCAATAGCAATTATTAGTTGATTTTCACGGCGTCGGCGACTGAGTCAGCGGGGACAAAACTTAATTTCTGTGACCAGAAGTCAATATACTCAAACTGAACAATTCCAAGTCACGAGATGGAAACACCAACACATACATAACTTATCTATGTAAAAATTATATTCAAGGCAAGGGAAATGGCAAACAATGAGGATTACTCGTATTGAGTGCAAATATAGTAACGGGATTTTTGCTAGCTGCTCCCTCTTTTCTCCTTTCTCCTTTCTTTTTCGCTTTTTCTCGTTTTTCTTTCGTTTTTCTTTCGTTTTTTTTTTCATTTTCTTTTTGCCGCGATGACGACAGCGTGCGCGACAGCAGCAGCAGCGGCGGCGCCTTCGCCTTGCGCTTTTCAATAACATTTACATTTACACTTTGTACTATTTATGTAATAGTTTTTCAAACGCTGGCGAGTTTCATTTAGCGAGACGCGGCCCACTGCATTGCACCTGGCCAATAAATTTTGCACAAATTATGTATATTTCCACTTTTTTCGATGATTTCTTTCATGTGGGCTTTTTTTTTTTTTGTTTTACTACAAGAACTCTACCAGCACACGTACACACACATATGCAAACGAGGCACGCATAAAACACACACGCACGCACAGGCACACATACACAGAGAGACACGAAAATACGCGACACACTCAATGACGAAATTCCTCGGACAGCGTTGACAACTCTAGGTTCTAGCTCAAGCTCCTCTGCTTTCAAGTATATAACCGTGTGTGCGTGCGTATGTGTGTGCTTGCTTGCTTGCGATTGCATGTGTATGAGTATTCTGCTGCTGCTTTTCGTCATAATTTCTGCGTTGAGACATCTTATTAGATCTTTACACGTGTTCACTATGCATTCATTCTGCACAAATTGATTATTATCGCAATCGCATTTCTTTTAGCTGCATAATTTTGCACTCTTTTGGAATTTACCTAGCACACAAAACACAAAAATTCGATTTTTTCCTCGCTGATATTTTCACGCGAATGACCTTACATCACACGCATACAATACACACACAAACAACATGCTCGTTCCTGAAATAGTGGGCATTTCTTGTTTGCACATGGCTTGGTCACACACAAAAAATACCAAAAATTTAACCATTCCCCTAGGCTATCGTTATACAACACTGACTACCTCAAATTGGTGCAAAAACATCGCTATTGTAATGCAAGCGAGATTTGAATATTTGCCTGCACTTTTTTAATATAATTCATATTATAATATAACTTGTTGTATTAATTATAAAATTCATATCGATTCATAACTATTTATAAATCAACTATTATTTCCCCACAGTTTTTGATTGCAATTCGATCAGTATAAGAACAGCACATGCAACTATCGATACATTTGGAAATGCGCTTGCGTTGGGAAGGGGTGTGGTGCGATAACTTAAGCCAGTTTATGATTGCCCGTCACTAGCATAAGTCATCGCGTTGCGGGTTTGTGTGTGCGTGCTGCTTGCAGGTTTTTGAGTTTAATTTCGTTTAAAATTTAAGTTAAAAGTTAATTTTGTGTTAATTTTGTTATTACAAATAATGCGCTCGCTCTGCCATACAGCGTAAACACAATATTTTAGTTAAAAGGTGAGTGAAAATGTCGAATTTCACGTCTTCTCTGGACCACAGCGACCCGCCCAAAATTTATGTTTGCTCAAATACCTGCGCTACTTGCTTGCGTTGTTATTATGCTGCTGTTGTTGTTGGTGTTGCTGCCCTAACATGGGCGTTGACCGAAAATTGAGAAAAACTTCTAAGCAAGTAGCGTCAGATAGTTCTGTAAATAAGCTAGCAAAACAAATATTAATGTGGTTTACCCAATTCTATGGAATGCGCGTACATTATATTTAAAACAGGCTGCTTCCTGAGGAAAAAAAGGGCTCTGCCACCTGCTGCCCAATTGAAAATACGGCTGCACTCGAGTTTCATATCCAGTTGCCTTTCATTTTTTGCATTTTTGGTGTGTGCCAAAGTGTCCTGCTGTTCCCTAAATTTGCACTTTTGCCTTCTCTACCCTTTTGACAATGCTATTGCGTTAATTAATGCCACTTCACACACGCACACAATCGCGTTGACTTGTGTGTATGCGTGCACTTGTATGCGAGTGTGTGTGTGTGAGTTAGAGCGTCTGCTGCAGCAGCAAAAAAGGGTGGATTACACTGTCCGCTGCACTGCGCTGCTGCTGCTGCTGCATTATTATTGTTGTAAGTTGAGTTGAGTTTGGGTTACTCGTTTATATTTTTTTTGTATTTATTTTCACGTCGGCCACCGACTTCTGCTGCTTCAGTGCACAGGCAGCACGCACACATACACGAGCACGGGGCAGGTAACGGACACTATCTTTGTTGTTGCGTGTTTGTTCTGCTGCTCTGCTCCCTGTGCATTACCGGCAACAGTCTCTCCTCTCTTTCTCTCTCTCTTCTAGATTAGGGTCGTGCGATGCCTGAGGGTCAAGTGCGACGTTGTCTGCGTTGTGTACCTAATTGTCCTTGCCGGTCTCTCACCTTTTCTCTGGCGTTTTTCTATGGTTGCCTACTCGGACAATGCCGTGTCCTTTTTTGTTTTAACTTCGCTGTGTTGCCTTTGTGATCATGATAAGCTGTTTTATTTAAGGCATCCAATTCGTCATTGTCCAATATTCTGTTATACTTGCAGCCATTCTTAGCCGCCATTTTAATAGTCGAAAACCAAACAGAATAAATATCGATATCGATAGAACATTAAACCGATATTGACACTTGTTAGTTTTATGCGTTTGTTGCTTTCATCTTTTTCACGGGTTCTTTTGAAATTCTAATATAGCACACCTCTTAATGGGTCATCCTATGATTATGTTTGTTGTAAATAACATAGGATTTTTTTTAGTCAGCATAAATCGCTTTGGCACATATCCCATATCAAAGACTAATTGCGCGCTCCCACTTGAATGACATTTAACTTAAAATTTGACATACTTTAAATGCGGCAAGTGTGTGTTTTGTGGTATTTTTGTGTGCGTGTGTGTGTGTTGAGGTGTAAGTGTGTATTCATGCATTTGTAGTCAGCCGCCCAAATCCATGCCAGATACGATGCTCGCTACTCCTGCCAGCAGTGTGAATGATATAAATAGATACGTACAACGCCCTCATTTTATACCCTATACCCGGGCAGGGCGTGCTGAAGAAAATAAAATGTATAGATCTTAATCGATCTTAAATAACTTTGCTTTGTCTGAGCAACTTAAATCATGCAATTCGATTAATCATGACTAACCAGCGTTACGGCAAATGCGCTTTCCACTCGTTTAATATATTTGTCTTCAGGGTATTTACAATTCGTAGTCTTGCGTTGAGTTGCTGCTGCACAGCACGCGGAAGGCACTCGGGTAGATCAGCACCGCGCAGAGCAGGCAACACGCAGTGCAACAGCAGCAGCAATAGAATTAACAACAACAATCAGAACAGTTGGCAACTATTTATAATTTACAAGCAGGATAAGCAGACTTTGTTCGTTAATTGATTCACTTCACTCACACATTTACTACTCACCACCCACACCATTCACATTACTTCATGCACTAACTGACTGATTGATTGTTTCTACTTATTTCCATGCAGCGTAGCAGGCACAATTTTGGGATGATGCAGCGCATGTGGCTTATGCTGCACGCAGTGCTGCTGCTTCTTGGCGCTGCTCACCTGGTGGAGGCACAAAACGATGGCAACTATTACAATGTACAACAGCAGCAGCAACCACAGCAACCGCTGTTACCGCAGCAACAACCCACATCGCAATACGACATCAATCAGCAGCAATTTGGAGGAAATCTGAATCCAAATCCGAATCTAAACAACAACATTTACAACAATAATCCCAATCCGACACCTTATGGTGGAGGTGCAGGCGGCAGCTATAATGATTTGGGCACACAGGATGATTATAACAAACGTCCGGATGGAACATCTTTTCCTAGCTACGAGAGCGAAGAACCAAGCCTGACAGTTGGCAAGAGTTCCTACAACACGAAAGCTTTCTTTTTGGATACACTGCATAATCGGGAACCTACCTATTTCATTGTGGCCTCTCGTATGGTTCGGCCTGGCCTAATCTATCAGGTCTCCGTATCCATACTGCAGGCCAAATATCCGATCACAGTGCATGCCAGTATCTCATGCGATGGTGTACAGATTAGTGGCGATTCCAAGGATGTCAAGGTTGGCGTCCCAGAGACGCTACTCATGCGCATCCCACCGACAAGTGTTACTGGTGATTACAAGCTGCGTGTGGAGGGCTTTTATCAGGATGTTTTTGGTGGCGTCGCCTTTTTGAATTCCACCCGATTGGACTTCTCCCAACGTTCTATGACCATCTTTGTGCAGACTGATAAGCCGCTCTATATGCAGGGAGAAACTGTGCGCTTCCGCACAATACCCATTACCACAGAACTGAAGGGATTCGACAATGCCATCGATGTGTACATGCTGGATCCGAATAAGCACATACTCAAGCGTTGGCTTTCTCGGTAAGCTTGTCAATTACTTGATTATCTTCAATTTATATTTATCCTCTATATCTTTTTTTAGACAATCAAATTTGGGTTCAGTCTCGCTGGAGTATGCGCTATCGGATCAGCCGACATTTGGTGAATGGACAATTCGTGTCATTGCCCAGGGCCAGCAGGAGGAGAGTCATTTTAGCGTCGAGGAATACTATCAAACACGTTTCGAGGTTAATGTAACCATGCCCGCATATTTCTTTACCACCGATCAGTTTATCTATGGCCGCGTTATGGCGAACTTTACAAGTGGCTTGCCCGTACGCGGTAATCTTACACTGAAGGCAACCATTCGACCAATTGGCTACTATAGCAATCAAGTGCTCAACGAGAAGTTCCGACTGGGTAGATCGCCACTGGAGCAACAAAATTTGTATAACGAGCGCTGGCGCTATAACAATCCCGATCAGCAGAATTTGCAACAGCCGTACAATGGACCACCGCAAATACCACAGGATGGTGCTGATATTTCGCAGGATTTACTATATCGTAATCAATATGTGGTCGAGAGAAATTATCAATTCGAGGAGGAGTGGCCATTCTGGGTACGCAAGCCAGAGTTTATGGACACATACGATTCGTGGACGAGCAGCTATCGCAAGGCGTTGCCTTTCCTGCGCTACTTTAACGGCACCTTCGACTTCAAGTGGCCACTGCAAGAGCTTGCAATGTTGGTACCCGATTTGTCTAACAAGGAGATCCTGATTACTGCTACAGTTGGTGAGAAGTTCTATGATGAGGTCATTAGCGGTTATTCTGTCGCGCGAGTCTATAATTCTAGTCTTCGTGTGGCTTTCCTTGGCGAATCGCCGCAAGTATTCAAACCGGCTATGCCATTCACCGTCTATATTGTTGTGGAGTACCATGATGGCTCACCAATCAATCCCAATTTACTGCGTCAGGGTCTTATGGAAGTCAGTGGCTTTGTTGAGAGCCGCAATGGCGGCAGGCGAGATTGGCCCACTCAGCGGCTGCACATGTCGCAGCAGAGCGACGGCGTGTGGGAGCTGAAAATCGATATACGCAATGATCTGCAACTGGATGAACGTCCTCAGTCACGCGATTTCTTGAACGGCATACAGAATATGCGTTTGCAAGCGATATTTATAGATCCGCGCGGAGAACGCGTACAGACCGAGCTGTTGCTCGTCTCACACTATTCGCCACGTAATCAACATATAAAGATCACCACCAGCACGGAGCAACCCATCGTTGGAGATTACATTATCTTCCACATACGCACCAATTTCTATCTGGAGGAATTCAACTATCTAATCATGTCTAAGGGAGTTATACTGATCAATGATCGCGAAACAATAACCGAGGGTATACGCACCATTGCTGTGGTACTCAGTGCCGAAATGGCTCCCATGGCTACCATGGTAGTGTGGAAGATCAACCAACAGGGTCAAGTGGTTGCCGATTCTCTAACGTTCCCCGTAAATGGAATTTCACGGAACAATTTCACCGTGTACATCAACAATCGGAAAGCTCGCACAGGAGAGAAGGTGGAGGTGGCTATTTTTGGTGAACCTGGTTCATATGTGGGTCTTTCCGGAATTGATAGTGCCTTTTATACGATGCAAGCTGGCAATGAGCTGACCTATGCCAAGATCATAACAAAAATGTCGAATTTTGATGAGCAAACTAATGGAACGTACAAGCACATTTGGTACTCTCACGAGGGTAATCCTGACGAGCTTGTATATTTCCCTGCCTCCTCCTTTGGCATCGATGCTAATCGTACGTTCGAATATAGCGGGCTGATCGTGTTTACCGATGGCTACGTGCCCCGTCGACAGGAGAACTGTAATCGCACTTTGGGCTATGATGAATGCTTGAGTGGACGTTGTTACCGGCTGGAAAAGCGTTGCGATGGCATGCTCGATTGTGAAGATGGAACCGATGAGATTGGTTGCAGGGTATACAACGATACGGAGCTGTTGAACTATAGGAAGTACAGGTTTAATCGTATCTTGCGTCACTATGAAAACGTTTGGCTGTGGAAGGATGTGAATATCGGTCCACATGGTCGTTATATATTCAATATAGAGGTACCAGATCGTCCAGCCTATTGGATGGTCAGTGCATTCAGTGTTAGCCCGTCGAAGGGATTCGGAATGCTGAACAAGGCCCTGGAATATGTTGGAGTACAACCGTTCTTCATCAACGTAGAAATGCCAACCGTCTGTCGCCAGGGTGAACAGGTGGGCATACGTGTAACGGTATTCAACTACATGACCACACAGATTGAGGCGATAGTGGTGCTACATGACAGTCCAAATTACAAATTCGTTCATGTTGAAGAGGATGGCATAGTGCGTTCATATAATCCACGCACCAGTTTCGGAGAGCATCAGTTCTTTATATACTTGGAGGCACAGAGTACCACAGTGGTTTATGTGCCGGTTGTGCCCCAACGTTTGGGAGATGTTGAGGTAACATTGCATGTGGCAACACTTCTGGGTACGGATACCATAAAAAGAACCATTCATGTCGAGTCCGATGGTCTGCCGCAATACAGGCATCAAGCTATCCTATTGGACTTATCGAATCGCGCCTACGTTCTGGAATACATGCATGTTAATATCACTCAGACCCCGGAGATACCATATCAAGTGGATCGTTACTTTGTCTACGGCTCGAATCGTGCACGCATTTCAGTCGTTGGTGACGTTGTGGGTCCCATATTCCCCACAATGCCTGTGAATGCCACATCGCTGCTGCACCTACCTATGGAATCGGCCGAACAAAACGCGTTCAGCTTTGGCGCCAATCTGTATACCGTGATGTACATGCGTTTGATCAATCAGCGTAACAAGACACTGGAAAAGAATGCCTTCCATCATATGAACATTGCCTATCAGCGCCAGCTGAGTTTCTTGCGTGCCGATGGAAGCTTTTCACTGTTCCGTGCGGATTGGAATAACTCGGCATCTTCTGTCTGGTTGACTAGCTACTGTTTACGAGTCTTCCAGGAGGCATCGTTCTACGAGTGGGAGAATTTCATTTGGATCGATAAAACAATAATGGAGAAGAATATACGTTGGCTGCTGCAACATCAGACAAAGGAGGGTTCCTTCTATGAGGTCACCTGGCTGCCGGATCGCAAACTTAATCGCACCAATTTTGGCAACTTCTCAACACAGACCAATCGCAATGTAACACTGACGTCACATGTTCTTATCACATTGGCCACCGTCAAGGATCTATCGGGCACGTTGAGTGCACGCGTTGCGTTAGCCACGCAACGAGCGACTGCCTTTATACAACGTAATTTAGAGTTCCTGCAGCGAACACCGGAGCCATACGATGTTGCCATCACGGCATATGCCCTGCAACTCTGTAACTCACCCATTGCAGCGCATGTTTTTACCATCCTACGAGGACACGCGCGAACTACGGGTGACTTTATGTACTGGAGTAATGAAGAGTTGCCGCAACCGCCGCGTAAATTGGAAAATCAAAAATGGTTCTCGCTGCCTCGATTGCCGTACGAACATGATGCACTCAACATAGAGACGACAGCTTACGCTCTACTGGTTTATGTGGCCCGCCGTGAATTCTTTGTGGATCCCATTGTGCGCTGGCTGAACGCACAACGTCTCAATGAAGGTGGCTGGGCCTCTACGCAAGATACAAGCGCTGCAATGCAAGCTCTGGTGGAGTATACGGTACGCTCGCGTATAAGAGACGTCTCCTCCTTAAATGTCGAGATTGAAGCCTCCTCACAGGGAGGCAAGACACAGGAACTGCACATTGATGACACCAATTTAGCAAGAATTCAAACCATTGAGGTGGGTCTAATCGATGATCTTAGAGGTCTGGAAAATTATAATAAACTCTTTGTTCTCTATAGATACCCGATGCTTGGGGCACCATTAAGGTGCAGGCCAAGGGTGCCGGCTATGCCATACTGCAGATGCATGTTCAGTATAATGTGGATATTGAGAAGTTCCAAACGAAACCACCGGTACCAGCATTCGGATTACATACAAGAGCCGTATTCCATGGCAGGAATCAGTCGCATATTTCCTATATAGCCTGCCAGCAGTAAGAATGACTTGTTTTGATTTTCTTGTAATCACTCACTGATTCCAATTTATATATTAACTCCTTGATAGTTGGGTCAACACACGCGAATCAGAACGTTCGGGAATGGCCGTGCTGGATGTGGCCATACCAACTGGTTACTGGATACAGCAGCAGAAATTGGACACCTACGTGTTGAGCAACCGAGTACGCAATCTGCGACGTGCGCGCTATCTGGAACGTAAAGTTGTCTTCTACTTTGATTACGTAAGTGAAGAATAGAGGGTTCATATATCCGGAAAAATTGCTAATAGGCTTTGTATATGTCTCAATTTATAGCTGGACCAGGAAGACATTTGTGTTAACTTTACGATAGAGCGGTGGTTCCCAGTCGCCAATATGTCGCGCTACCTACCTGTGCGCGTCTACGATTACTATGCACCTGGTGAGTTTTTCTGTTTACTAAATCCTTAGTTCATAATTAAAGTTGAATTTACGTTTGTCTTTTCAGAGCGCTTCAACGAGTCCATTTTTGATGCGCTTCCCACATACCTGCTGAATATCTGTGAAGTGTGCGGCAGTTCGCAGTGTCCATACTGCTCCATCTACAACATGGGGTGGCGCGCATCCATGTCTGTCTCGCTGTTGTTCTTCAGTGTTTTCATTTATCTGCTGCGCAGTCGTACACACCTAGTGCTTAATACGCTTCATCTGTTCACCTAGAAGCGACAGAGGGTCGTACCTCTCTACTGATCACACTAGAAGTCCAAAACCATATACACAACAAACATGTTTAGTTCATTTCAAGGAATTCGAATGAGTGTTGAGTTTTTTAGTTTATTTTTTGTTTGTTTTATGCCTTACGAAATTGCATTCCGTCCAACAAACAATACTGTTTAACAATTATGTTCAATGGCTTTGAGTTTTTCCCATTGTAATTGTAATTTTAATCTCTTATCTATCGATATCCGAATAACCAGCAGTAATCTCATTATATCGAACTGTACAGAATAGGAGATACATTTTGTCATTATGAAGAGTCAAGTTTTATATACACAAAGAATTACATACATATATAGCATTTTAGTGTTTAGCACTCGTTTATATTTATAAGTTGAACAAACCCATGTCAAGCCACTCAGACCAAGATTTAGAAAAGTCTATGCCTTAACTGCAGCTGGGCGCTCCAAGTGCCACTTTTAAAATATTTCAAAGTCGAATACAAGTGAAACAACAGCAACAAGTGTCTTTTTCAAATCACAAATTGCCTTTATTAGATTTTAGAAATCGATAGTGAATACTTCGTTTATTTGTTTATTTTTGGAAAAACGCATGCATATCAATTAAAACATATATTTAATCTAATGATAACGTTGAAAGCGACCGTCCAATACATTTATGTTTAAAATGATGCAACAAATGAATCTACTTAGTATGTAAGCTTTTGATACGTGTATTTGTATTCTCACAATGACAACCTACATATTGCTTTTGTACAATATTGAAACAAATAATATATATATGTATCTATTCTTCCTTTATTATAAGGAATAATACAACTGTCAAATATACGTTTTCTATGTAACGAATGAATCGAAAATAAATTAACGAGATGTCATAAAATCAGCCCAGTTTCAATAAATTCAATTGAATATTCCCGCTAACCATTTAAAAGAAATAAGGCGTGGCAACACTGGTTTCTATTTGTTTTTGGGGGTCTGTATGATGAGAAATTAAATTATCATTAAAATAGTATAAACAGTGTTTATTTGTTCGCTAAGTGATAAATATATCTAAGAATATTGATATAAAAGCTAAAGTATGAATTGCAAAACGGAAAACTACGTTTTGCGAAAACTTAGTAATATTGGAGATATGGCTTCTAAGCAATCCATTATATCTCTGCGTGACTTAGCGCCCGTGAAAACGACTTTTCCATTTACAAAGATGAGCAGGACAATGCGCGGCTTAACCATGCGATATATGAGGCCGGGAAACATCTCTGGCTCATAGGAGCTGAACTGGCCGTGCACTTGATTCAGATTTTCCAGACGGATGGGAAAACGCAGATCAACAGTGGCCACAATATTTTGAAGCTTATAATCAACAAATTTCACGGGAAATCCCAATTTCTGGAGAATGCGAGCAAATTTGCGGGAACCAATGTTGGCTTCTGTTTCGTTTCTGGCTCCAGTGCAGATAACTTTGCCAGTTCGAAAGATCAGGGCCGTGCAACGTGGTGAATGCATCCGCATGATGACACCGCGAAAACGCTTAGGAGAGTATTCCGAGTTACGTGTGCGTGAATTGATGGTCTTTAAATCCAGTTCACAATCCACTGAAAATGTTGCCACAATGTTTCTGAAAAAGTTATCATATAATGATTTAAGTTGATTAATATATGAAAATGGAAAACATACTGCAATTTAATTTCGTGTTGTGCATCTTTGGGTTCGATCAAAGTGGCAGGCTGTTGCGGCTGTAGAGTGCTATGCGGGTTACTTGTAGTGGTATTGGCAGTGGATGTTGATGCATTGGGATCAGGATCGGAAATTTTAAAATGGAACTGCATTTTCTTTTAATTCAATTTTAATAACAATTTATAGAATACAGGCTCGACAAACGGCAATCACGCTCTGCCAAAAAACAGTGTTGTCCTATTATTACAAAGAAAAAACCTCAGCACTCGGCTGTGACACTGGAATATTAATAACAAAGTATGCCAGAACTATTAGTTATTGTTGAGGGTAATAGAAAATCTACATTTTTTGTACGGATTGTGATTTTAGCTAATGTACTTACTTAAAATTACTTATTAAATTTGCGTTAGTTTGAAAATACGTTTCACAACACTAACAGCTGAGTGCAAAAGGCGTGTCCTACAACACTTAAAAATTTTACTCTTTTATTTGCATTCATACGTAAACAAAGAAAACACCACAACAAAAGTACCGCTAAATTAAATGCGAAAGCAAACGCACCGCTGACAGTTCACAAGCAATCGACATTGAAGAAGAAGAGTAGAAAAAAAGGGACGTCAAATCAGTGTTAAAAAAATGTCGGCGCACAGTGGAGGTACGGATTGGAACTCGGTTGTAAAACCACTTTTATCCAATCGAACAGGCGCTTTAAACAAAAATGAAATCACAAATTTACTAAAAGCGATTACAAGATGGTAAGTAGAAATAAAATTACAAACTTATGATGGCAATCGTTGCCTAAATGGCGCAGTTGAAAATTGTCTGCAAGGTGACTTGCAAAATTAAATATGGCGACCCGTAAAATGACGAAACTTTTCACACTAAAAAGCTAGGTAATATATGATATTAATTCGATTAATAATAATTCTATTATAGTGAACATGATTTTTTCGATGATGAAAGCAATTACACACAATTCTTTACGGCATTTGCGGCATTGTCGGCTGATAAGCTCATGCAAATTAAGTCAAGTAAGTATAACCTCTTGGTGCAAACACCCCCTCGCCCATTAACTTTCGTAATGATTTTTCACATCGAAACAAAAGAGAATTTACTAGAGGAATGCAACTAAAATGCATGACTCATTCCGTTTTTAATTTTGAATCATATACATTCTTATTGGGATTTCTTTCGATTTCAGTATGTCAGACGCAAATTTCACAATTGCACGACGCGAGCGCTGTGCTCATACGTTTCATACTCTTCAGATTACCCAAGGTGTCTGTATATGAAATTAAATGGCTGCTCATGGCACTCAAAATGCTTTGCGAGGGTCGTGAAAATGCTGCCAATGGCTCGGGGTCCACACAGTTCGATTATAATTCGGTAGCTGCTATTCTGAAGAGTGCCAAATATCCAGAATCGACCAGTAAGAGCATTAGCAGTAGCAGCAGCAACAGTAGTGCTGGCGGAGGCAGCGGTGCTGGCACTGAAAAAGAATCGCCAAAGTCTGAGATAAAACGCTCTCGTTCAGATCTTTCAACTGTTATATTACAGCAGTTGTTGGCACCGTTGGAACCAGGAAAAATGACCTGGGTACCGTTAAGTGAAGAGATAAGCGATTGTACGGTGAGTAACAAGTATATGCCATAGTGTGATTTATATACGACATTACCATTTGATTTCAACAAATTACATTTTCATAACAATTTTAGGATCAACTCTTGGCTGCTAATATTGAGTTTTTCCAAGAGCAAAATGGAGTGGACACCCTTCTCGATGTTGGTGTAAGTCTGCCAATACTGAACCGATATCGTTCCAAATACCAGGACACAATTGTGGGCGGCAAGACGCTGTATTTGCCTCTAACTCAGGTGGAAGCAAGCACCGTAAAATCGGCTATGACACATATGCACACCGACTTATCTATACTTGGACAAGCGCATACACTGATTGCGTTGCAGCCGCTTACTCCCAGTCGCATTGAAAAGCTCTCGATGTGTGGAATTTCGGCACTATACAACGCAGTGCTTACATCCATTGCAGCGAGTGTGCTAAGCATGTGTCAGGCCAGTAGTGGTTCACAGAAGTCACAGCAACCAGCAGCTGCATCTACTAGCCAGGGTAGTGGCGGCAGCAGCAGCGTTCAAGCAAGTAGCAAAGACCATGATGATTTCGAAGAACAGGCTTGTACAATTGTTAACAAAGCGCTGGAGATCTATACAAGCATTGGTGAAATGTTCAAAGCTTCGGCACGAATGCACGTGTACCAAAATCATTTGTGCTATGGCTCATGGCTGCTCATTAGCGGCATACAAGGAGCTATGGGCGCTTCTGGCAGTAGCACAACAACAGGCAAATCATCATCAATAGCTAGCTCAAGTGAATCAACAGGAACACCAAGTACACCTATTGCACGAGTAAATCTCTTTAAGGTTCAACAAGGATTTGGTGAGCTCAATGCGGCCATAGCCAATCACAGCATTAAGCTTCTTTCCGAACTGATTGACGATCTTAAAATTGAATCTGCCTGTGGATTCGCAACAGTCAACAGCGGCGAAGGCAACTCCTTGGATGTCGAACCAGCTCAATTTGACATATTACAAAACTATAGCGCTCTTCAGCGAATTGTGCGAGTGCTGAATACAGCGACACTCCATCAGCTTTTCACGTTTCTGGCTACAGTTGCCTATCGTAAGGCTTGCACATTAAAGCGTGCCAATACCAAAGATCGTACAGAATGCGAACCTATTAGCTACTCGGATTCAACAACTTACTATAATGATTCTCTGTCCTGTTCGGATAATTCGGAGGAGGATGACAGTGAGAGTTACTTGGGACATTGGTTTAAGGAGACTCTTTCGCCCGAAACACATGATGATAATGCAAACGCTTGCTCGCAGGATCGCAATGGTGATCAGAAATCGGCGCTGGTACCCAAGTTAGATGAGCCACACGAATATTTAGATCTGGCAGCGGATATATTTTGTTTTCTTGATCAGTTCTTGGCAAATCGTCATGCGTATATGCAGCGCTATGTCAAGGCGGGCGTCAGTGATCAGCAAATGTTGCTAATGGCTAATATAATAAAGGATTTTGATCGTGATGGCATGCGCCAAGATGGAGGCTCAAACGCTAGTGGCGGTGGAGAGCCCAACTGCTCCAACTGGCAAACAGCCATGATACGCTTCTCTGGCGCAGCTGGTCGTTATATACATAATTTAATTTCGACATCGCTACTCTCGGAACAATTACAATCAAATCTGCTACAACATTTGTCAATTTCACCATGGTCTACAGAAACCAACAGTTGGCCACTCCAGGTGTATCCCAGTACACTTTCTGTACTGGTGCAAATTCTTTTGCTGAAGCCGACACAAGAAAAGGAGGCAGCCTGTCTGTCCGTTTGGCATCGCCTCATCAACACATTGGTGGAGGGCGTATGTTCTGCTGGCAATGCAAGCGATGCTGACTATGAAGATTTGAATATTGAACATGCTCAGTTGCTACTTTTCCTATTCCATTCGTTAAACTTAATGCAAAAAAAATCAATACTACTTTTGACAGCTGGTGGAGTCATTCGTTGTGCCGACGTTTGTCGCGGCATCAGCTCAGACCGCACTATACGCAACAGTCAAATGATGTTGCTTTCGCGCCTGCTTCTCTTCCTCGAGTATTTGATGAAACATTTGTATAACGCACCACCCGAATTACTTGATCAGGTGCGCTGGAATCTATTCAGCGTGAGCAGCATGCCGGATACGCATAAAATTACAGATCTACTCAACAGTCGCACTAAGCTGACATCTTATTGCCGTCAAGATATAGAGGAGAAGTTTAGAAAGTCGACGGCTGGAGATTATAACTCAAGTAAGTAATAAGATTTAATGAATACATTGAAATTTAATCATTATGCCATATTCCCAGCAATTAGACCTACATTTTATTCGCTTGTCTCCTCGGATCCGAATAAACCACACTGGTCGCAAGAGTTTAAATTGGATGGTCTTGCCTGGAATTTTATACTGTGCACTCCGGATAAACTGAAGTATCCATTGCTGGTAGATGCGCTGATCGACATACTAGCCATTACTGACATGACAGCGTATTCCTCTAAGGACAAGGATAATATGCACAGTTTGTGCGCAATGCAGTATTGCTTTAGCATTGCTTGGAAACTTCTGCTCGGTCTGCCTCCATCCACAGCTCATGTCGAATCATTGAAAACCGAACGGGCACCCAATCTGCACTCGCTCATTTGGAGCATACGTTGCCCATTGGCAAACTCTCATTATCTGGTAGTCAACAGTCTTATCAAGCAGGGAATGTATACACAATGTGCTGAGTCTCTGTGGGCTCAGGTTGGTGATCGTACTGCCGATATTCGCTACAATTTGAAACAGACGTCACTGGGAGTAGACGCATTCAATAAGCAACTAAGCAAAAGTATGTAGATTGTAATGATTTAAATTTAAAATTACAATTAATAATTTTTTTATTTCAGATGCAGCATCTCCTCGCCTTCCGGTTTTAATACAGTTCGATGCGCTCATTGCACATATGCAGGCTGTCGCTTGGGCAGATAAAGAAGGCTACAAGCTTCAGCGCAAGGAATCTGATAGTGATAGCACCACCTCAGATAGTCGTGAACGTGAAACTTCGAGTGTTACTAATGATCCGGAAGTTTACTCATCGAGTGAATCAATCGATGACCAACAATCCAAGCTTACCGAAGAAAGCATTCTGACGCCTGGCGAGCTTTTGGAGCGTACTCAGCTAAGCAACGAGCTACTGCTCCAACTGATGGAATCGTATAGCTTAATTTCTAACATAGTACGTGCTCAGATGCTAAAACAATTGTCAAGCACAACGCCTGAACAAGCACTTAACCTGATTGTGCCGGTTGTGAGTGATAAGCCGGCCATAATGCTGGAGTTGCATGCCGCCTTCCTTAAATTGCTGCCGAATGAGGATAAACAGCTGATTGCCAATGAGTGGCCAAAGTGTCTACTGGTCACCGATGATGCCTTCAATGGCAAGCAACATCCTGTAGAGTTGTACACACTGAGTGTTATCGATGCTCATATTTCGGAGCTAACTAAAACTAACACCTACTCAACGTTGCACACTCTGAAGCATTGCTTGAAGTCCTTACTGCATCTTATTGAGCTATTGCTTCCCTTCTGCACAGCGATTGCTGAAGTTGAGTTACAGTTAAAGCCACTACTTATTGCTTCTATGATGGACATGCGTACCGATTACCTGCAAAGCCAAAGCGAACAGTGCCTAAGAGAAATACTGCATGGCCTAACCAATGAGGCACACAAACAGCTGCTCTTCGAGCACATGATCGCCCACTGTTATCAAATGCTCATTGAATTTTCGGCAGAACTTAGGCAGTCGTCAACTGGCACAGTTGCAAATGCTGATCAAGAGCAGCGTGCACTCTTTAATGAATCCATGCTATTCGCAGTTCTTAAGACTATGATAAAGATGCTGGACGTGCCAACCGCTGTACAGGCAATGCGTCAATTCTTTAAGGAACAACGTGCTGGAAGCCTAACCTCTTTGCTGCTCTCTTTTACCGGCACTACTCTGCCCCTGAGCTATGCACGTAAAATGCTGCAGTTTGCGGAACGACTGTTTGAGCAAGCAACACTGCCAGACTCACAGTTCCAACATGAGGATCTTGTGGAATGCTTTTCAGAGTTGGGAACGGTGGATGTAGCACGTTTGAAGCTTTGGCTTGCCCATATCATCTATGGACCCAATGTTGTAAGTGCAGCAGCCAACAACAGCAGTTGTGAAGCTTCATGTAAGCTGCTCACCAGTGGAATTATGCAACCCTCAAGCAGTTCCAGCAGCAATGCTCAGACTCCAACAAATATGGCCACCGTTTCTGCCATGCCCAGCATCTCAGATCAACTAGATGCCATGGATATAGATTATGATTGCGGAGCTGGAGCAGAGGGTACTAGTAGAAATGCTGCCCCAAGTACATCTCAAATCTTAAGCCTTTGGCAAGCAGTAATTCAGCCCAATAATCAATCCGAGGAGTCATCACAGGCTTGCGATCAGCAAACAGGAACCACACAACAACGCAATGGAGCACTTCTTTTGAGTTTCATTAAGTCATTGGTGCGTGATCAGCCGGCAGCTGCACAGCTGGCTCCACCACTTTTCCAGGCTCTGTTGCAGTTGGGACAGACCCTAATAACACCACCCCAGGATGGCTGTGATTTTGCAGACGTTCTGCAGATTATGATTACTTTAGCAGATGCATCGCCTGCACGTGGTCATGTTGCACTCTTCAATACAACATTGCTATGGCTAGAGCTGGCCAAGCTGCAACTTCCGGATAAGCAGTTGCGTCATGCCGAAAATGTGAGTGCTTTATTGAGGTATCTGAGCGAGCTCCTGCAGGGCATAGGTTATCGCGGCAGTCGTCAACACATGCCACCATGGGATGATGAGCTGCAGTCAGACATTGATGATCTGTATGATGAGCTGGCAGAAGATCAGCAGGAACAAGATTCACTGCTCGATGACTCTGACGAGGATACACTCAACAATAAGCTGTGCACTTTCTCGCAAACCCAAAAAGAGTTTATGAACCAGCATTGGTATCATTGCCACACCTGCAACATGATTAACACAGTCGGCGTGTGCTCGGTTTGTGCGCGTGTGTGTCACAAGGGTCACGATGTCAGCTATGCCAAGTATGGTAATTTCTTTTGTGATTGTGGAGCAAAGGAGGATGGATCATGTCAAGCGCTCAGTCGACGTCTGCCCACGAGTGGCGACTCTCGTGATGGGTATGTCCCCGCTCATATGAGCCTTCTAACGACTGGGAAAAAGCGACAGTCACCGCCTACCCAATTACGCAAGGATTCATTAAATAATGAGCGTATTGCGCTCCTGGGAAAACTACTGGATCCGCACCGTGAGACACTGCAGCATCCGGACCAATGGATGCTTGTTGTGCGTTGCATATTGGAATATTTTGATGTATTACTACCATCGATTCGCGAAAACTGTACTCTTTACTCGATTGTTGGTTGCCACAAGCGCGCCACAGCAGCATTGGAACGTCTGCATCAGTTAGAGCAAAGTTTCCAGGTTCGTATTTAAGTTATTTTTATTAAAGTTTACAATTCAATAATTTAAATTATAGGTTACAGACCAACTTATGTTTGCCACATTAGGCTCTCAAGAGGGGGCCTTTGAAAATGTGCGCATGAATTACTCAGGAGATCAGGGTCAGACGATCAAACATCTAATCTCTTCAGGCGTAGTGCGTCGTGTCGCCTTTTGCTGTTTATCATCACCTCACGGTCGACGACAGCAACTCGCTGTTTCACACGAAAAAGGAAAGGTTACCATATTACAGCTTTCGGCGTTGTTAAAGCAAGCGGATGCTTCCAAACGAAAATTGACACTCACCCAGCTCAGCTCAGCACCAATTGCTTGTACTGTGCTCTCGCTGACCGCAAATCCATGCAATGAGGATTGCTTGGCCGTGTGTGGACTTAAAGAATGTCATGTGCTTACCTTCTCGAGTAGTGGCAGCACTAATGAGCACATTGTTGTGACTCCCCAGCTGGACAACGGCAACTACATCAAGAAGGCCGTCTGGTTGCCCGGCTCTCAGACCCTGCTCGCTTTAGTTACATCAGATTATGTAAAGATTTACGACCTTGCCGTGGATACATATAGTCCGAAATACTATTATCTTGTGGCTGTTGGAAAAATACGAGATTGCACATTTATGTACCAGGAAGGAGCCTACTACATGCTCACATTTGCCAGCAGTGGCTACATCTATTATCAGACCCTAGATGAACAGAGTCTGGCGGTGCATGGTGATTTCTATGTGACCAATACACTTGACTTGACTCATCACCACATCAAAGACGTTAATGGTCAAGTTGGAGGTGGTGGTGTATCCATTTACTATTCGCATGCACTGCAGTTGCTCTTCTATAGCTATGCTTCGGGTCGCAGCTTTGTCTCGCCGCTAACGAATGTTAATGAAGGAGTAAAAGGAATTTATCATTTGGATACAAATTCAGCTATTAGCAAGTCATCATCCAAAGGTCCGTTACAACCGCTTGTGCAATGGACTGAGGTCGCTGGACATCCTGGCCTTATTTATGCTAACATGCAGGCATCTTACAATCCCATCATTTTGATGCTCACACCGGAGCTTATCTACATGCAAGAGATTAAAGCTCAGTCAGCAAAGTCGCGCATTATGGACGTGGTGGGAATACGACATTCAGTTGCAGGCACTGAGAAGACAACATTGCTGTTGCTCTGTGAGGATGGCAGCCTGCGTATCTTCTCTGCCCAGCCAGAGCATACAAGCTTCTGGTTGTCTCCACGCGTGCAGCCATTAGGTAACCAGCTTTACTCCAATACATTGTTGGCTAAAAGTAGCAGCAACACATCTGCCATGAGTCCTAAATCAACTAAACCTAGCAAGATACCCCGCAAATCTGGTTGCCAACAAAAGCAATTGACTTCTGGAGGCGTGCCAGTGTTCCCAATCGATTTCTTCGAACATTGCAACATGCTGGCCGATGTGGAATTCGGAGGCAATGATTTGTTGCAGATCTACAACAAACAAAAGCTCAAGACGCGTCTCTTCTCCACTGGAATGTTTGTAGCCAGCACACGGGCTAATGGCTTTACACTCGAAGTACTAAACAATGATCCAAATGTTGTTATGGTCGGTATACGTGTTCTGCTTGGAACCCAAGATACTCAACGTGCTCCGCAATCAGTTACCATCTTGGGACGGACGATTCCAACATCGGTGCGACGTGCCCGTTGGTTTGACATACCACTAACACGGGATGAAATGTTACAATCTGATAAACTTTTGAAGGTTTGCTTTGCAAAGTCACAAGATCCGGAACATGTTACATTGCTGGACTGTATAGAGGTTTACGGCAAGTCCAAAGAATTAGTTGGTTGGCCTGATGATAGTGAGGAGCTGCCGGCAACAGCTGGTGGTACCAGTACAGCCGCAGCGATCAGCTCGCCAGCTACTGCTGCCAACTTTGGAGAGGGATTCAATTGTATCACCCAACTGGATCGCATGTGCACTCATTTGCTAGAGGTGCTTGATTGTGCACTGCATTTGTTGGGTAACGGAGGTGCTGTTGCCGCTACAATGCGACAGAAGGCAATAAAAACAGCCAGTGCCTTGCTGCTGCTGCCTACACCAAATCCTGTGCAGACTCAGGCGCGTTATGTTTTGGCCACGCTCTATGGCAGTCGAACTGCCTATCACAGCTATAAAGATGGAGTACTTCTGCAATTTGTTCATGAGGAATTGCAGGCAATGCAGTCGAAACCCACACAGACGGAATCCCTACAGGACATCGATCCAGAATCCTTCTATAGACTTATACTGATTGTCAGGGGCATTGCAAATGCACGCCCCCATTCGCTGGCCAAGATTTGTGCCGATTGCAATTATGACATTGTACCCGCCCTGATGTCCATTGTTATGGAGCTACACAAGGTGACACCAGATCTGGATGAGCCAACAAACATAGTTCGACGTGGTCTATGTCAGCCTGAGACGATTGTGCACTGTTTGGTAGAGATAATGTACGGATTCGCCCTATCCGATTCCAACCAGGTTGGACGCATGACCAAGTACTTCATTGAGCTTCTCAAGCATGATGCTAGCGTGATTAGTCACAGTGCCAAGGAGGCACTTATTCTTTTGCTTAGCCCACGCATGAAACGTAGAAAGGTGGCACTGGTAACAACACCACCAGCGTGTTCGACACCCACACCTTCAACGTCGGCAATAAGCAGCAGCAATTTAAGTGCCTTACAGGGTGCCGCCTCTCAAGCAGCTAGCGATATCATTGAAGAAGCTGCAGCAGCTGCTGTAGATGCTGCCGCCAATGTAGCTGCAGCCGATGCCAATGCATTGATGGACGCAGAAGCGTTGGGCGCTGTCCAACAACAACAGCGTCAGCTTCTTAACTTGGAGGCATTCATGGGTGGCGGCTTTCCACGATTACTAGGATTACCCGAAGATGCGGACGATGAGACCATCATGGATATTGCGATTGCACTTAGCCTACAGCAACATGGCGGAGATGCGAATGCACTGCAATCTTTGCAACAAGGATTGGCCAATTTGCAGGGAATACGTCTAGCGGCAGCAGCTGCGGCTAATGCTGCGGTCACTGGTGATGCAGCCGGTTCAGATGATGATGAGGGTTCCAATGTTGCCACTGATGGCTCAACATTACGTACCTCGCCGGCAGAACCAGCTGGCAGTGGTGGTTCCGAGAGCGGCGGCAGCGGTGTCGAAAGTATTGGAGGAACCTCTGCGCGTAGCAGCAATTTTGGTGATCATGCGAATGCTTCACCGCCACGTCAAAGCAAAGATCAGGAGCAGGAACAGCCGGGAACAAGTAGCGGCTGTGTAGCTGCTCTTAGCGCAATGAGCAGCAGCGATGACAACGAGATCAATGAAGATGAGAAGTTAAGCAAGTTACATGATTTGAGGTGAGTCTAAAAGGAAATAAAATAATTTGAAATTATTTTAATAATCTCTTGGAAAAATCACCTGCAGAATTGCCGTGCTGGAAAGCATCATTGAGCATCTGAGTACTTTCGATCTGTGCAACGGGCTGCAGGCCATACCCCTTATCCAGGTGATACTTATGCTTACTACTGATCTCAATGGCAACAATGAGCGTGACCAACAGGTGTTGCAAGAACTACTCTCAGCTTTAGTAGAGTATGTGGAGATCAGTAAACGTGGTGCAGCTAGCAAGGTAAGCTTATATTAATCTAAAAAACAAAATTTAATAAGGTCTCCAAAATCCATATTTTTGTTAAAAATCATCCGATTTATTTGGTCTCTTGATTTTGCATCATAATAAACTTCTCGCTTTTTCCAGATGGAAACAAAATGCCCCACCAATGAAGTACGGTTGGCCCTGCTGTCGCTCTTTGGCGTCATGATGGGCAAAACAAAGTCAAAGCAGACGGGCACCACATCACCCCCGCATCAGTTTAAGGACAATAGCTCCTTTGTGGCCAGCACCACAGCGAATGTTCTGAGTAAGAGTGGAGCATTTGTCTATGCCCTGGAGGCGCTTAACACACTGCTTGTACATTGGAAACAAGTACTTGGTGATCCGTATGCTGCTGGTGGCACTGGAGGTGCACCGCCATCTAATGGTATCGCTGCTGGAACTGGAACTTCGACACAATTACTTAAGCCCATTAAACATGGCCCCAAACCAGACATATCGATACTTATACCACACAATTATTTAAAGAACTATCCGGATATATTCGAGTCATACGATGCACTTCTCACTGAGATCATTGTCCGACTCCCCTATCAGATACTACGCTTGAGCAGTGCCCATCCTGACACCTACGACAGCGGCTTCTGCGAGGCCATGACTTTCACACTGTGCGAGTACATGATGCTGAATCTAAACGCCCTGCTGCGTCGCCAGGTGCGTAAGCTACTGATGTACATCTGTGGCAGTAAGGAGAAATTCCGCATGTACCGCGATGGACACTCATTGGATGCTCACTTCCGTGTGGTTAAACGCGTCTGCAGTATAGTCAGCAGTAAGGTAGGTATTATTTTTATGGGTCCAAAAGCCTTTTATAATATATATGTATTTGCGATTACAGAACGGCGCTCCTTACAATGCAAATCCACCATTGCTGAGTTACGATGCACTAGTGGAGCTGACAGAGCATTTGCGAACCTGCCAGGAGATTAGTCAAATGCGCACTGGAAACTGGCAAAAGTTCTGTGTAGTACACGAGGATGCACTAGCTATGCTAATGGAGATCGCTTGTTATCAGCTAGATGATGGTGTATCTCCTATCATTATCCAACTATTACAAGCGGCAGTCTGTAATATTTCTCAGCCCTCAACTGGCATCAAGCAACAGCAACCACAGCAGCAGGCTCCCACATCGTCAAGCAGCAAACTGCGCGGAGATCGCGAGAAGAGCGAAGAAACCGATAACGCCTACTACTCCAAATTTGATCCGGCACAATGCAGTACATTTGTTCATCAGATATTCCGCTATGCCAGCGATGCGCTTATCATACGCTTTGTACGCATCTTTCTGCTGGAGAACAATGTCAGTCAGTTACGCTGGCAGGCTCACTCCTTTATGACAGGACTCTTTGAGCATGCAAACGAGCGACAACGTGAGAAGTTGCTGAGCATCTTCTGGAATCTGTGGCCCTTAGTGCCCAGTTATGGACGTCGAACAGCACAATTTGTCGATTTACTAGGCTATTTGACGCTCAGCACGCGGAGTATCACGGATCGTCTGCCAGAATTTGTTTCCCGTGCTGTAGAAGTACTACGTCAACAGAACGAACTACTTTGTAAGCATCCAAATGCGCCTATATACACCACATTGGAGTCCATCCTGCAGGTAAATGGATACTACTTGGAATCAGAACCGTGCTTGGTGTGCAACAATCCAGAGGTTCCTATGTTAAATATTAAATTGCCCTCGGTCAAGTCTGATTCGAAGTACACAACAACTACAATGATCTATAAATTAGTGCAGTGTCATACCATTTCCAAGCTGATTGTACGGATTGCCGATCTTAAACGCACAAAAATGGTGCGTACTATCAATGTTTACTACAACAATCGAAGTGTGCAGGCAGTTGTCGAGCTTAAGAATCGCCCAGCTCTATGGCATAAGGCACGTTCTGTTTCACTACAGTCAGGACAAACAGAACTCAAGATTGATTTTCCTCTTCCGATCACTGCATGTAATTTAATGATTGAATTTGCCGACTTTTACGAAACGGTTAGTGGCTCCAGTGAAAATCTGCAATGCCCACGCTGCAGTGCAGCCGTGCCGGCCTATCCAGGTGTATGTGGAAATTGCGGTGAGAATGTATTCCAATGTCACAAATGCCGTGCCATCAACTATGACGAGAAGGATCCTTTCTTGTGCCACTCGTGCGGTTTCTGCAAATATGCCAAATTCGATTTTAGTATCTACGCCAGAGTCTGCTGTGCTGTAGATCCCATCGAGTCGGCTGAGGATCGAGCAAAGACGGTGCAACTCATCCATAGCTCTTTAGAGCGTGCCGATCGTATCTACCGGCAGCTCCTGACCAACAAGCAGATGCTTGAGCTGCTCATTCAGAAAGTTGCCGAGCATCGTAGCAGCGATCGTCTAGTCGAAGACAATATGGGAAGCGTACACAGTACGTCCCAAGTAAACAAGATCATTCAGCTGCTTGCCCAGAAATATTGCGTTGAATCACGTACCAGCTTTGAAGAACTTAGCAAGATTGTGCAAAAGGTGAAAGCATGTCGAAGGTGAGTAAATTGTAAAATTTAATAGTTTTGTTTATATTTATCTAATTTATCTTACTTCCACGTTAGTGAATTGGTCGCCTACGATAGACAACAGCAGGATATTTCTAGTGGTGGCATGTCTTCTGGAACCGAGACAAGCCACACGACTAATCGTTGTTATGGTTGTGCTTTGGCGTCTACAGAGCAGTGTCTGACGCTTTTGCGTGCCATGGCCTACAACTATGATTGCCGCGTCGGCCTCTACAGCCAGGGATTGGTAAGCGAGTTGGCCGAGCACAATTTAAGACGTGGTACCCCTCAAATACAGGAGGAAGTGCGCAATTTGCTGGTGGTACTGACCAAGGACAACGCAGAGGCATGCATACATTTGTTGCAGTTAGTGACGACGCGAGTGAAGAATGCGCTAATGGGCGCAATACCACTGATAAGTCTGGAGGCAGCCGTACATCAGGATATGACCTTACTAGAAGTGCTACTTGGGCAGGATGATGTGTGTTGGGAGTATAAGCTGAAGGTCATCTTTGAGCTTTTTATCAGCAATTGCCGGTAAGCGTAAAGAACACAAGATAAGTAGTTGAATTTAACTAATCTTATTTTTCACAGCTTACCACGTGGTCCAGTTACATCGGTTTTACATCCCTGCTTACGCATCATGCAGAACCTTATTTGTCCGGCTTTGCCTAGCAACGGAAACAAAAACACCAATAATCAACAGCAGCAAAAGCCTCAGCAGTCACAACAACAACAGCAGCAGCCACAGCCATTAGGCCCAACGGAATTGTGTAGCATTAAATTGCTCGAGGGCAATACTATTGATTATCGCGCATGGCTAAGTTCCGATCGTAATCATGAGTACAGCGCCTGGAGCAACCGCATGCCTACTAACAACAAATATCCTCAGCGGCAGGAGGGTGGCAAGCAGCGCAGCAGCAAGCAGCAGTCACAGCCGATCGATTCTGCTCCTACCAAAGGAGGACGACGTGGAGATATACGAGCTACCTTTTTGGCTGAGAAGTATGGACATCGCTGGCGTCAGCATGTTCTGGACAAAGAAAAGGTTATCAAGCCGCTGGTGTTTAATGCCAAGTGGATTCAGCCATTGCTCTTCAATGCCAACTCACGCTTTGGCCGACAGTTGGCGTGCACACTGCTTAGCGGCTTATGCCGCACCAGCGAAAGGAAACAGCAGGCGCTTAACATGCTCACCGGTTTCCTCAAGCATGTGGGTGACGCAGGTGAAGCAAGTGCCGAGTATTTGACGCTTTATCGTAGCGTAGCCACAGAAACACCTTGGCTGCAGTATCTTGTGCTCCGTGGCGTTCTCGGCGATATCTCACAGCTTCTTGCCGTAGAAATTGGTAAAATTCATCGCATGGAAGAGCATTCACTATCTTCGGATTTATCTTTGGGCTATGCACTGCGTCAGTATGTTGAATTGCTATGGTTATTCCTCGAGTGCCCAAATATACGTCGCACCTACAAGACTCGACTGCTTGGACCTGTGCTGGAGAGCTATCTAGCATTGCGTAGTTTAGTTGTGCAACGCACACGTCTTATTGATGATGCACAGGAAAAGCTCCTGGAAATGTTGGAAGAAATGACAAGCGGCACTGAGGAAGAGACGCGTGCCTTTATGGAGATTTTAATTGATACTGTTGAAAAGACGCGAATGAATGATATCAAGACGCCAGTGTTTATATTTGAACGTCTCTATTCGATTATTCATCCAGAGGAGCATGATGAAAGCGAGTTCTATATGACTTTGGAGAAAGATCCGCAACAGGAGGACTTTTTGCAGGGCCGTATGCTGGGTAATCCGTATCCATCGAGTGAGGTGGGTCTTGGTCCACTTATGCGGGATGTGAAGAATAAAATCTGCACAGATTGTGAACTTATCGCCCTGCTGGAGGATGACAACGGCATGGAGCTACTCGTCAATAACAAAATCATCAGTCTGGATCTCCCTGTTAAAGATGTATACAAGAAAGTCTGGCTAGCCGAAGGCGGTGACCGAGATGCTATGCGAATTGTCTATCGTATGCGTGGCCTGCTTGGCGACGCCACTGAAGAGTTTGTGGAGACACTGAATAATAAGAGCCAGGAGCAGGTGGATATCGAGCAACTTTACCGCATGGCAAATGTTTTGGCCGATTGCAATGGATTGCGTGTAATGCTGGAGCGCATTGGTAGCCTTCAGCGAATCTCTCGCCAACGTGAACTTATTCAGGTGCTACTTAAATTGTTCCTTATTTGTGTAAAGGTGCGCCGATGCCAGGAGGTGCTCTGCCAGCCCGAAATCGGAGCAATTAATACACTACTAAAAGTTCTGCAGATGTGTCTACAGTCTGAAAACGATTCAATACAATCTGCAGTCACTGAACAGTTGCTAGAGATTATGGAAACAATACTATCGAAGGCGGCTAGTGACACACTTGATTCTTTCCTCCAATTTTCACTCACATTTGGTGGTCCGGAGTATGTCAGTGCTCTGATCTCCTGCACCGACTGTCCCAATGTACGCAACAATCCATCTGTGCTTCGTCATCTTATCCGGGTCCTGGCAGCGCTAGTGTACGGCAACGAAGTGAAGATGGCGCTGCTCTGCGAGCACTTCAAGGTAGGTTCTAAAAAATAAACCTATTCGAAACAGATTACTCAATATGATTACATTTTTTCAGAATACGCTGGACTTTAATCGCTTTGACAATGAGCGCACAACTGAAGAGGAGTTCAAGTTGGAACTTTTCTGCGTCTTAACCAATCAAATTGAACACAACTGCATTGGTGGTACTCTTAAGGATTACATCGTCAGTCTGGGCATTGTGGAGCGTGCTTTAGCTTACATCACAGAACATGCTCCCTGCGTGAAACCAACTCTGCTTCGTACTGACTCCGATGAGCTGAAGGAGTTCATTTCGCGACCTAGCCTTAAGTATATACTGCGTTTCCTCACTGGCCTAGCGAATCATCATGAAGCCTCCCAGTTGGCTATAAGCAAAGACATAATACCGATTATTCATCGATTAGAGCAAGTGTCAAGCGACGAGCATGTTGGCAGTTTGGCTGAAAATCTTCTGGAGGCACTCAGCACTGATGCGGCTACTGCATCCCGAGTGCAACAGGTGCGCGACTTTACCCGTGCTGAAAAGAAACGTCTGGCGATGGCTACGCGTGAAAAGCAACTGGACGCGCTTGGAATGCGTACCAATGAAAAAGGACAGGTCACGGCCAAGGGATCTATACTGCAGAAAATTGAAAAATTGCGCGATGAGACTGGTCTGACTTGTTTCATTTGCCGTGAAGGATACGCTTGTCAGCCAGAGAAGGTATTAGGAATTTACACATTCACCAAGCGCTGCAACGTTGAAGAATTCGAACTGAAATCCCGCAAAACCATTGGCTACACCACGGTCACTCACTTCAATGTTGTACACGTAGACTGTCACACATCCGCAATTCGCTTAACACGCGGTCGCGACGAATGGGAACGCGCCAGCCTACAAAATGCCAATACACGCTGTAATGGACTTCTGCCGTTGTGGGGACCTGTCGTAGGAGAAGCCGCATTTTCTGGCTGCATGACACGTCACAGCAGCTACATGCAAGAGAGTACACAACGCTGCGATATCTCTTATACTAGCAGCGTACATGATCTTAAACTGCTGCTTGTGCGCTTTGCCTGGGAACGTAGCTTCCATGATGATGCCGGCGGAGGTGGACCTCAGTCGAACATGCACTTTGTGCCCTACCTGCTATTCTATGCGGTATACTTGTTACTGTCCTCTCGTTCGGTTTCGAGAGACAGCAAAACTCTGCTTAATTATTTAACGGCGACGCCGTCAGATAAGTGGCTGGAATGTGGCTACGAGGTGGATGGACCATTGTATATGATAACCATTTCGCTATCTTTGCATAGTCGTGAGCTATGGAACAAACATAAGCTGGCTCATCTGAAGCGTCTGATAGCTGTGGCACAGGCACGCCATATATCACCATCAGTACTATGTAAGGCTCTGTTATCACCATCAGATCGGCAAGCCAAAGATTATGCCGTATATAAGCCTTTCCTTATGATGTGGGCGCTCGTCGATATGATCTACAATACGCTATTTAAGACGGTTAGCACCCCTAAAGAGGAGGATTGGCCGGCTTCGCTATTTGAATACATACGCAAAAATGATGAGGCCATGCTCAAGTCCACGGATAGCATTCTACAAACGTTGACAGATGAATTTCTACCTTGCACCTCATTCGGCGAATTCTGCGATGTGGCAGGTAATAATCTACTGTGTAATACGTCGACAATAGATAATATATTCATTCTTTCAACATTCTTTTGCAGGCTTACTAAATCTGATCGAGCAGCCGGATAGCTTCATTGAGGATGTACTCGTAACGCTGCCCACCACCACAACAAGCTCTAGCTAAATTCAAATGAAAATTTCATCATATTCAACAAGGATACAAATTACAACACTAACCAGCGGCAGCTGCAGCTGTTCGCATTAAAAGCATACTATGCATATATACATATATATATTTATCACCTAAACTATTTAATCAATAAAATTATTCGTTTGCACAATGAAAACTAACTGCTCCACTTTTGAATATTTTATTTCATAACTTTATTGATAACGAAATTAGTCGTAAATACAAAATAATACATATAATAATAATAATAATAATATATTGCAAAATGGGACGTACATAAGTAAAAAAAAATCATCAGTATAATATCATCATTCACAACTTCAGTTCTATAAATTTCGCTAATTGTCTTCATCACCCAAAGAGAAAACTAAAAAAATATACAATACATAGTACATACATATATCTTAATAATATAGAGGGGAAATTTAAAGCCGTAGTGATAAATTTCTTACAACCATTTTGGACACTGACATAGTGAGTTGAGTGTGATTGAATGGTAAGTTAAGGAAATCAAAGAATCACTGAGATTATAGTTTGTTCGATATTAGTTATTGCTTATTGATCGTATAGCATCAGTATAGTTTATTAGAAAATAAAGATTGTGTTCCTTTGTGTGTAAACATAACAAGTGTAGAAGAAACATTGGATAATACATAAATATAGTATAGATATAGTATTTCGAATTTGTTTTTGTCTTTCGGCTGTTATTCTTAAATTAATAGGTACGTAGGTGCAAAAAGTGCGGTCGCTTTCATAAGCAAGATTAACTAAATTGAGCAATTGCAAACCATCAACCGATAGAGAGAGAGAGTTCGAGTACATATGTACATATAATACTCATTATACAATAAATAAAAATAATACCTTAAACCAATATAAAAATCATATAAAAATATCATTTAAGAGATTCAGATTTTTCGTATGCGTATTCATTATTTCCATATTTCACATCAAGACGAAACTGGGCGGGGTTCAATGACACATTTAGTAGTAAATACATGCACATTTAATACGTATTGTTAAGTTTTTCCTTTTGTTGATATTATAGTTTGTTTATCATGGCTTCTAAAAGTTGTTCGCTTTGTGCGTTCATTTTGTTTCTCTCAAAATGCAACACGGAAAAGTTTTTCTATAAAATTGACATTACACATATATACTTATAACTTAACTTAATAAATATGTCAAATTCCATTTGTTCGATTTTGTTTACGGTATATATAGTGTTTGGTTTCAAAGATGAGTTTACATTTCAGCTGCTTTGTTCTTTATTATTTAGCGGTAGTTTTGTATATTGGAGTTTCGTATGGTTACGATCCGCTAAATGTCTTCAATTATTACAATATTTTTGCACAGTTTGGGGCATTTACGTTGAGTAAAGATTTTAAACTACCAAGTTATCCCACTTCACTTTTCTTTAAGTAATACATATTTGTGTTAGCTAAACGTTATGTACAAAAAAATTGCCTAAATCATGTATACACTGCATGCACATTTAAATTTATGCATATAGTATATTTTGCA
Organism: Zaprionus tsacasi; assembly: GCA_018904105.1. Classification (NCBI taxonomy): domain Eukaryota; kingdom Metazoa; phylum Arthropoda; class Insecta; order Diptera; family Drosophilidae; genus Zaprionus; species Zaprionus tsacasi. Next base: position 5,852,849 of record JAEIFR010000631.1, read on the forward strand.
TATATATATATATCAATAATTCACTAGATTTGCAGCATATCTTCGCGATAGAGCGCGTGGGTATGGGGGACGGGAACGGGGGAGATAGTATATATATAGACTAACACTTACACAGTTTATTTTTCCTTCCTTAGGTTTTTTTCCTCAGATGTCCTTTTAGGCCTGATGATGTCGTTGAGCAGCAGCGCGCATAAAATGACGCGCGTTGATCGGATATTGGCGTGGATAGGAGATTAGCGTGGAGCCTAAGGCAATACTTAGCGGCGCCTTAGAGCGTCCCGGCAAGCTAACAAAAACGGTACCCACAGCGGCGAGATTGTCAGAAGTTGGCTCAATGGCCACCAACATGATTTCTGTGGCCTGCACTGGACGACCGGAGATGCCGCTGCTGCTGCTGCTGCTGATGTGGTGACTAGAGCTGTGGTGGCTGGAGCTGTGATGGTGATGATGTTGATGCTGATGATGATGATGATGATGATGCGAGACGTGCCCATGTGCCTGTCCACCTTCTCCACTTTGTTGAAGTTGCTGTTGCTGCTGCTGAAGCAGAAGGGCTTGACGAGCACGCTGTCGCATGGCACGCGTTTGCGTAGAAGTTGAGGTTGTTGCATGTGGGCTATTATCCAAATCTAGGCTGGCGGATGCTAGAAATATTTGAGCAAACGGGCGTTTGGCAAGATGTAGCATTTCCACCACATGTTGACGACGAGCACGTCGCAGATCTGCCGCCTGTTTGACCTTCCATACAATGACGCAGAGAGCGAGGAACAAAAAGAAGCATGAAAAGAATACAGAGAAGAACACAAAGAGATCGATATGGAGTTGGTCCTGACGAAAGACGACCGATCCATAGCTGGGCTCCGGTCCAGAGCTAGCGCGCAATGCTATAAAAAATCTGGTGGCACTCAAATTATGGGCATGTTGCGGCAGCGTCAGCACCAGACGATTCTTCAAGCCAAACAGGCGCAACAATGTGTTGCACTGATTCAATGTGACATGCGTGCTCAAATCTTTGGCATATTGATCCTGCACCACAAAACTGTGACCGCCATGACTTCGACAATCGTGCATAAGCGGTACGTAGAAACTGTTGCTACCGCTTCCGGTCCGACGTTCCGGAGCAAAAAGCTTCTGTAGTGTCACATTGTCGTGCCGTGGCAAAGCCACATTCAGTGGATGCTCGCGCTTCATTTTGGGACCCCAATTGTATCGATTATCCAGAAAGATCTCGTGAAAGCCCGTCGTTTGATTTGTTTCAACAATGAAGGAGTCATCTTGTGGCGACATGAATACATCTAGTTCACCTTGCGTCACGTCGATAATGATACGTATATCGACATTCATGAATCGTGGCTGAATGACAAAGAACACCGTCTGGCCAGGCTTTAAAGCAGCCGGCTTAGATTTACACTCCTCTGCAAGAAGAAATGATTAATGATCACTATCAATGGTCGAGGGGAATAGAGAAGTCGACTTACCAATGGGTTTAGCATCGAAGCACATGCGCGATTCGACAGTAATCTGTTTATAGCACTGATGTCCATCGGTGGGATTGCCTGCATACGAATCCCGGCACTTAGAGCATTGTACACTCCAGCAGAGTTGAGCAGAGTTCTTACCACCGCCGGCTGTGCAGGTGGCATCACTTTCTGTATTATTGGCACAATTGCATTTCTCACCGGTAACGGCATCACAAACATTACCATGCCCATGACACTGGCATGGCCGGCATTGCCGATGCAGATCCTCACTGCCGCGGAAATAGCCCAGTAGGCAACTGTCGCACCGATCGCCGGCAGTGTGATTGGCACACCTCAGGCAGGTCGCGTTGTGTGCGGGTCCCTCGGGCAGAATGCGTTCTAATTCGGAGCGTGTCATATTAAAGACAGCAGGATCAGCATCATAGGAAACACAAGCATCTGAATGTCCGTGGCAATAATCCAGACAGGGCTGACAGGCATGCCCTTCGCGAGGATTACCCACAAAGAGAGGCTGACATTTCTCACACTGTTCGCCCATCGTGTTGTTATGACACTCGAGACAAATATCCAGGCGGCTACTCGACTCACAATTGGAATGTCCATTGCACAGACACTGAATGCTGCAATTCTCACCCACATAGCCGAAGTCACATTTACACTCATTGGGCCGCACGCAACTGCCGCGAACACATCCCTGACTGCAGACTGGAAGGCAGCTGTTGTGCTCGGCTCGATATCCTGCCGCACAGACGCACTTGTAACCCGGAGTGTGTGTGTCCAGATCAATGCATTGCTCTGATACGGGATCACAATTGTGATGGCCATTCTCGCACTCGTTTTCTGCTGGACACTGAACATAATGCCAACTTACAACATCGGCATGGGTGAGCTGGGAATCATTGCGCCAGCTGCTGTAGATGAGATCACACGTTGACCCCGATGGATGCTCCTGTCGATGCTCCAATGCTCCTTCGGTACAAATGCCATCGCCATTAAATCCCTCGCGGGCACACCAGCCACAGTGAGCATGCTCAAGACAACTGGAGCACTGTGTATATACATGGCATGGCTCCGGACATCGTTCAACTTCACTTGATTCAAGCACTAGACCACAAACACCTCCAGCGCAGAGCAGTGGTTGCCCACTGGGCGAGAGACAAGCATTCAACATGGTCGACCACTTGCAGTCGCTGCTGCTGGCCACATCCTGTCCAGATTGAAGGCAACTACTGCAGTTTGTATGCGTGTGACAGGGTGGAGGACATTGCTCCACCAGACGATAGGCATTCTTTTCAACCAGCTCCCGAGCAATGCACTCCACATGGCCGAGCTCATTGCGTGCCCAGTGACACTGATCACTATGCAGCATGCATGTCTCACAACCCAGCTGATGACATTGTGGCGGAGGGCATAATCCAAGTACTCCAACACTTTGCTCCTTAAAGCACCAAGCGCTCATGTGGGTACAATCAACTCCAGCAGGAACACAACGTCCACGTATACCACACTCATCACACCACTGACAAACCGGCGTCATCTCCTGGTGGATGGGCCATGAAGCCAAACAGGCACTGCAACTGGTGAAGCTCGAGCAGTTGCGGCTGGCTAGCCAGACATCATCACAGGCCGGACCATTGTTTATAACCAGGGTTCCATTATGATTCGCGCACGGCGCCCTTCCCTGTGTGAAGCAATGCGAGCTGTTGCTGTAGGTGCTTTGGATGGTGCAATAGCTGCAGCCCATATAATGACGACACATGGACTTGCCCCGACTCCACAGTTGACAGATATCCTCGGGCATATTGATGCGTGTCACATGACTCTGTGTGGCGCTACCATCCCAACCGCCAATGACATAGATGGCACCACTGTCCGCATCGATGGCCATATCTTCTGCATAACTGGCCACTGGGAGACGTCCAATTAGCTCTACATCATCTGTGAGACGTACCCACTGATTGCAGGCATACACATAGGCAATCAGAACATCCGTGGCATTGTAAGGGCCTGTCCGACCGCCATATACAATCATATAGTGTTCCGTAGTCACCGCAGAATGGAAGTAGCGCGCTCTTGGCAACAGTGATGCTGGTGAATTTAATTCCCTAAATGTGGGCAACTCGGTCCAGCTGAGTTTGGTCAAATCCAGAGCATAGAGTTTGTTTTGCGCCTCGCCTGCATAGCCGCCAAAGACGTAGACACTATGCGTTTCGGCATGGTACACTGCACTGTGGCCAAAGAGTACGGGCAGACGTGCACCCACCGCCGCCAACTGTTGCCAACGACCTGAATCCATATTGAATTCCCACAGTTCGATGGGACGTGACTTATTCAGACTGAGACCGCCAACCAGCAGCAGCGACTCACGTTCCTGATAGCGCACATGAGACAATGTGTGACCGGCCAATGCCGGTGGCAATTCTTGATCCGCACCTGTTGTCTCCTCGGCACCCTCTTTGCCCACTTCGATTAGACTCCACCTTTGATTTTGTATGGAGAATTGCCAGAAATCCTGCAGCAAACGTGAATTGGCTCCAATTCCGCCATAGATATAAATAATCTGCTTCTTTACATATATCTCGGCTGCATGGAAATAACGCCCCAATGGCATACGATCTTCTGGTGTGGATGACTCCACAGTGACTTGTAACCAGGTGCCGTTTTTCGTATCAAATTGCCTGAAATCATTGAGTGGCCCATGACTGGGTGAATAGCCACCAAACATCCACAGGGAGCCGCGTCGATCAGCATTCACTGAGTGACCAAAACGTGGAATGGTTTTCCGCAAATGCTCCAGTGCCTCGCTCAAAAGTTGTGTATTGAAAAGTTCGGTGAGTACCAAGTGATTGCTTTGCACTAACGTTCCACAATCCGCTCCTGCGTAGCTGCCATTACTGCAAATGCAGCGTCCATACTCGGTGTCGCAATAACCTTGCATTCGTTTTGCATGACAGTTGCTCGGACAGATCTCAATCTCACAACGTGCACCCACATAGCCAGCGGGACAGACACAACGCTGCTGCGCATCACAGATGTGTGGATGCAGACAGCTTCCAGCAACGCAATTTTTCACTGAGTACAGCGCATTGAATCCAAAGTGACGACGTTCGCTACTCTGTTTATAGTACACAGTCACATGACTGGAACGGGCCTCAACGATTCTGGCAGCGCTGTATGGTTCACAAATTACGGCAAGCAACTGATTCTGTTGGGCTGCACCAGTCAGATCTGGCAGACTGTCATAAATATAGACAGCGTTCTCGTCACAATCCATCGTCAAATCTTTCCATTCGAATTCCAACTGTAGTAGCGATTTGTCTGCTTGCAGCGTTTTTGGTTGTAAAATCCAAAGGCATTCACGTACTTCGAGACTTGCGCCCCATGGTGAGCGATACGATTGATATGATCCGATGGCACTGCGTCCAATGCTGGTCAGTATACCACGCGATTCGCACTGATAGTAACACGTGCCGCCATCCTTTGGCTTACCGTAGTAATTTTGAGCACACACATTACACTTGGGTCCCACCGTATTATCCTTGCAGTAGCATTCTCCGTGATTCACATTGCAGATTCCCTAAAAGAGAAACCATTACTACTACATATCGATTATGAAAATACTTAATAAACTTACCAAATCCTGATTGCCATGTCCATTGCACTCACAGGGATGGCATCCAAGCGTTGAGGTCGCATTACCATAGCTGCCCTGACGACATCGCTCACATCGCTCACCCTCGGTCCAAGATTGGCACTGATCACACTTGCCCACTCGCTCAGTGCAGGTGGAATGGTTGTTGCAGCCACAACTGATGCCACAATCGCTCCCAGTCCAACCCAGCTCACAGTTACATATATAATCCGGTGGGCCCGAGCACTTGCCATGCTGACAGAACTCATAGCAAGTTCGGGCACAATTCGTACGGCCATCACCCACATAACCACGTCGACAATGACAATTGTAGCTTCCTTGCGTATTGGTACACTTTGCTTCTTTGTGGCAATCGTGCAGTCCCAGACCACACTCATCTACATCCGGGCATTGAGCATATGCCCATTCCGCATCATGTTGCGTGCTGCTATTCAGTGCCAGGGAGCAGTTGCCGGCACTGTAACTGAAATCACCCTGCATACAAATACCCTCGATGGGATTGTCACGATCAAAGCACCATCCACAGCTCAAGGTACGCAGACAGGAGGTACAATTTCGATGGCGTTCACATGATTTACACTGCTGCAGCGAACGCATACTCAATGTTGTGGTTGGGGTTTGGGTTGTTGTCGTTGTCGCTGTTGGTAAAGGGAATGCAGCAGGAGAAGTGGTGCCAGGTGGACCCACCTTGTCGATCCACTCGCGGCACATACCAAACTGGTATTCGCTTGTGTATACAGCAAAACTGAAGCACTGGGCACTCGCTTCGCACCATACACAACGTCCTCGCTCGCCCAAACATTGATCACAGCCACGACGCTCGCGACATGGACGCGGACACTGCGCAATTGCGCGCACACTGCTATTAGATTTGCCCATACGGCCGCAACGTGCATCATCAAGCCACCATTCGCACTCGCCTGCATTATCGGGCGTGGAGACACATGCCTCACAACTCACATAGTTCGAACAGTTGGTACACTGAGTGGGCTGGCTAATCAAATAGGCCCAATGATCCGGGTCATTCTTAGCCACACAAACTGCAGTTTCATTGACTGATTTCAGATGACATTTTCCCGTCAAAGGACACCATGAGCATGAGGCATCCGTTAGGCAGTGCAAACAATTATTATAATGGGTGCAGTCACCCGAATAATATGGCTCTAGATACTCGAATGTTAAAGCATTTAGCTGACCATTATGTAAATGTTGCAGCTCCATTTTTGTTTTCTGATATGTATTGTAGATGTTGTTCTGTCCAATGCGACGACGAGCCTGAGGAATAGTAGAAGTTGATATCAGCGTTATGCATATACGTAATTGTTCAAAGAGTGCAACTTACTTGGAAATCAATAAGGAACGGCTGCTCCGTGCTGGGTAATTGGACATTGCTGCAGTAGGATTGATTCGAACTCTGGGTTGTCACATTCTCAAGAGTGTCTAGATTTATGCCAAGACCAGCACGTAACACTGCCGAAGAATAGCTACTACACACTTGTATTGCAGAATTATTGTTATTCCACTGCCTCTGCGGCCGAACAAATCCAAGCAAGCGAGCCAACATTTCACCCTCCTGACGTTGCTCAAAATAGGCCGCCGGTGGAGGTGAGGAGAAATCTACCATGGTGGCATTTACAATTCCCACATAGTCTGGCATTGTATAATTGATCGGATAGTTGTACTTAACGTAGGTTAGTCCTGGTCGTCGATCATTTCTAGTGCACATATCTGGTTGTCGAATCTCAGTACCTTGGTCTCCCCACCAACCGGAGCTGTCGCCACAAATGCCATAATTATCATCCCGATGGTGACAGCGAGCATTCTGCACACACCATGTGCACTCATTTAGGCCTAACTTGCTTGGCAACTGAGAAGGCTGCAGCCGCATTATTGCGTCCACCCCACTGGGTGCCATGCACAAGACACGAATGACAATCGCCCAACGATGGACATATGCCAGGACACCTTGTAGTCTGTAGATTTGTAGTGCAATTGGCGCCAATTGTGCGGCCATAACAGCTGCTATCCGCTGAGCACCAGCCACACTCCGGATTTGAGAGACAGGCTGTGTGTGAAGCGTGCAAGCGACATGACATTTCGGGGTTGTGATTATACTGCGCGTTCTCCACGCGCAGCACTTGCGGCAGTTCATAGGCAAACAAATCCGCATTTACATTTCCATGATAACCGCCCACAATGAGAAGCGTGTGATTACGACGTAGTGCAGCCGCGTGTGCAAATACTCCCTGTGGCTTTGGATACAAACTATCGTCGGCGGTGACCACCTGATTGATCCACATGTGGCAGCTGAGATGGTACCAATACATCTGATTATCGTAGCAGATCTCATCCTTATTATGTCGGTGGGTGTACCCGCCAAAGACGATCATGTAATTTCCAGATATTGTCGCAGTGTGGAATGCTCGTTCACGTGGAATGTTCGTATCACGCAGGGCTGTACGCGGATATAGTATTTCTGTCCAGTGTAGTTGATCCAGCTGAAATGCAAATATGCGATCCGACAACTTGGAGAAACGTGCCAAGCTGGTCATTATTCCACCAAAGACAATCAATGAATTGGTTGGAGCATAATAAACAGTCGAGTGGGCAGCGAGGCGAACATCTAGAGTTTTCCCGCCTCGTGGCTTAACCAGCAGCCATTGGGAATCTTCGTTGACTGGCAATCGAATGCGATAAATGTTTGATGAGAATTCACCAGACTCCAAACTACCGCCAAACAGATACAAAAACTCTCCGGCCGTGGTCAGAGTGTGACGTGCCAACGCCGGTGGTTGAAGCTCCGATCTGATGGCCATTTGCTTCCATTTCCCACCGTTCTCAGTGTTATTGTATTGCCAGAGATCGTTATAAAAGCTTCCATTGGCATGTTTTCCTCCGTACAGTATAAATCCACCGGGCACACGATCTGCAGCATGGCCGTAACGACCATGAGGCTTGTGATCCGTCACCTCCTCAAGTATATCCTCCAAATATTCAGTGAGTTCCTCGTCCGTTGAATTGGCATTGACTGTTGTCAATGGCAGCGATGACCTGGTACGACGTTGATGCAGATTCGACTCAGCCAGGGTGTAAAGAATGTTTCGAAAAAAGCTTACATCACTGGTTAAACCCCAAAGCTTGGCTTCGTCCTCATTTTTGTGCTGTAAAACTGCCTTTAACAGCGTATGATCGATTTTCTGCGGATGATAAAAGTGACGGCGACTTTGCAATGGAATGCCCCACTCATCCTCCCACTGACTGCTACTAAATCGATAAATTTGCAGCGTGCTGATTACGTTGTTGAGATCGTAGCCGCCGAAGACATAAAGTGAGTCCTCGTCCTCCATGTAGACAGATGTGTGTGCGGCACGTGGCGTCATGCCTTCCGCATCGGTTGCAAGCCAACGCCAGCTGCTTCCTGGTGGATTGTCACTGAGATCACATAATCTTCCACTGTAGCCATTGGAACAGTGACAAATGCTTTTCTGGCACTTTCCGCGTCCCTGATGTTCACCACACTTCTGGGGACACGCTTCATCCTCACAATCGGGACCCACCCACTCGCCATGACAAACGCATTGGTGGCCCACACATTTGCCGTGATTATGACAATTGTTTAGACAGTTTGATATGTAGTAGGAAGCACGGAATCCATCCAGTACATAGTTTGTATCGCTGTACATAAGTATTAACATCTGCAAGATTAAAGTTTAGAGATACATAGATTTAAATGATTCATAGAAATACTTACACTGCCACTGCGAGCAACCAATCTTTGCGGCTGGGTGCGACCACTGAAACTGCCCAAGAGCGTGGAGTTAAAGGAGTCGCCATCGTATACATATATATAATCGTAGGAGCACTCAGTGCCCATACTATGGAATGTTAGTGTTATGAATTGACTGTCATTTTTCGCCTTTATCAGCCATTCACAGTGCGAGTCCTGGGTGTAGTTGTAGCCGGATGGACCGTCGCTTATCTCGCCGTAGGGCTCCGTAAATACTTTGCGACTGCGATCGCATGGTGCAGCTGCTCTGTGCAGCGCCTCGGACTGTTGTGGCAATTGAAAGCTGATAATCAAAAATGTCAAGGTTGCCAGCAGTGCGTACATTCTTTGCATTTTAATTACAGCCGTTTCGCATTCGTAGCCCAATCTCATTTTTATGCTAATTGTGAGTGCGATTGTGCGAGCGATATCCGTTGTTTTGTTTTTGCTATATTTTTCCGGTTGCAATTCAGAGTCTTCATGTTTTCCACTCTTTCTGCATTGCAAACAACAGTGGCACGAGGCCCTTGTCAACCAGAAAACTCGACTGCAGCTGAAAAGTTATTATTTTTTCAGCTTTTTCAATGTGCGGATTTTTTTTTTGTTTAATTTTACTAACTAGCGATGGGTAACATTCATCGCAACTGGTACGACCGGTGATTGGCAAAATATCGATAAGAAAAAATGTGGAAATGTGCAACACTGAATTTTGACAGCCACAGTGATACGTTCCGTTTACCCATCTCTAACTCCTTCTTTTTGGGTCTTCTTTCCTATTCAAGATGGTAGGTGTTTAGATTGGCTTTAATAAAATCATGAAACATCAGCGATAATAATTGATAAAACACAGTGCAAATGTGATTAATGCGCAAATAACAATGTTCTTTATGTGTTAAAAGCAATATTGGACGAATGTGCGTGGTTAAAATGTATTTTATTTTCACTGAATGTTTTTGTGTTTGATTTGTCTGCGACAGCGGCATCAACTTAAATTATACAAAATCAAATTGGCAACTAGCAAATCTTAATGTGCTTCACTTTGTGTTCTTTTAGGTGAATGTACCAAAACAACGTCGCACTTTCTGCAAAAAGTGCAAGGTGCACAAGCTGCACAAGGTAACGCAGTACAAGAAGTCCAAGGAGCGCAAGGGCGCCCAGGGCAGAAGACGTTACGACAGGAAACAGCAGGGTTTCGGTGGTCAGACCAAGCCCATCTTCAGGAAGAAGGTAAGATTTAATCTTGATTTTCCATGAGAACATAACGCGGTTAAGCAAAGGGACACCCCTAGTAAACTATAACCTGGTTCGGCATGCTCCTCCGCCGCTTCAATTTGCGCTTAGTAGAACTGAATTGCATAGAAATTCCCCTGCTTTTCAGTGGGATAAATAGCGCCACAATAAATATGATGCTTTTTTGGTGCAGTCTAAGAATGACAGGGCAGAGCCTAAAACTTGGCTTGCTGATCCATCAGTATCAAACAGTTTAAATTTCCTTATTAAACAAATTCATATCTTATCAATTTATTTATATTTTACTAATGAAGATTTCTTTGTTTTTTGTTATAGGCTAAGACCACCAAGAAAATCGTGCTGCGTATGGAGTGCAGCGAATGCAAGTACCGCCAGCAGAAACCTCTGAAGCGTTGCAAGCACTTCGAGCTGGGTGGTGACAAGAAGCGCAAGGGACAGATGATTCAGTTCTAAGCTGTTTAGCACGCCGAAGATTCCCCCGCTCTTTTTACATAACGAAGTGTTTTAAGTTGGTTTTATTTACTGCTTTTGTAGAAAATAAAACAAATTTGTAGACGTACATTTTAGAAAGTATTTATATTAAAGAGGGGTAGCATTTACACAAATGCTATATCACAATGTGGGGCTGTCCATCATCAAGATTTATTCGATAACTCCGTCCTCGAGTATTAAATCTGGTTTGCTACAATACAAATAGAGTGCGGGTGATAATCTATATTTATCATGGATCACTGAGACAGATACTCACTCCAGCAGTTGTGGCTGCAAACCCTCCGATTGCATTTTTTGTTTAACCGCAGGCGCTGGCACGCCCACTTGTAGCATTTTAAAGAACTTTTTGTATCGAACATCTTCAGAGACGCGTACGCCCGGTGGTGGCTCAACTATTTGGGGTTCAACCGCTGGTGTTTCAACGGGCGTCTTCGTTTCAGTCTCTTCGGCAACTATAGTTAAGGAGGCTAGAGTTTGGGCAGTGTCCACCTCGTTGTCAATGGGAATTGAAGCGAGTTTTGACTCGAGTATAATTAAGGCAGCTTCGGTTCTCTGGAGCTGACGTTCCAATTGAACGAATTTGGTTTCGCAATTCAGGGCAAATTCGTTGAGAAATGTACAGGTACTTATCAAGAAGTGATTAACAAAAGCCAAAATACGTTTTTGATTTAGTGGTGGTATTTGTGATTTGTCCACATCTCCCGTAAAATTTGCGCCTGCTTCCATAATTATAAAAAATTAGACCGAATAATAAAAACATGAATCAAGAAGGAATCGATACCGATATGACAATGCTATCGGAATGCCACCACAGTGTACAGTGTTGGAAATACTGCAATAATAGCTTACAAAGTAACGCTTTTTTGCTTTTAAATATTTTATTTATTTATTTTGTTTTATTATATCTTAACATGAATTGTGTGGAGTTATGTATTTGTTGTTTAAGTACGTTTGTCGATTTATTATAAAAGTATTTAGTTTTTTTTTTTTTAATTTGTCTGTTAATATGCATGAAATTTGTCGTTTTTTGTTTTTTTTTTTTTTTTTCTCAATTTCTATATGTATAAACTTATGTGCTGGGGATCGGGAATTCTTTCCTATATGTATGCTCAAATCTACAATGAACGTTTTACGACTTAATGCTTAATTTGTTATTGATTTAATTGTTGTTGTTTATACGCAAAACGGCTTAGTCGTTTGTCGAATAACAGTTTAAGAATCTTGTGCGCTTCTATTTGGTATTTCTTGTGGCATGTCGATCGCATGAATATATAAAATATAGAGACACACGTTTGTTTGTTGTTTGCTTAATATGTTTCCGTGTTTAGAACGAAAGGCATGCATTGCTGTTTCTGTTGTTGTTGAGAATATGGCAGTGGATTATTCTAATGGTACAAAAATTATAAACCATGTTGTGCGGCATTTCGTTTGTCTGACCTTTCTGATCTACAAGTAGTGTGGAAATGAAATGAGAAGGCTGCCAGCAGCGGAATTGTCTTTGAAATGAAGAAGGCAGCAAAGGCTCGATTCGGCTTCGGAATTGCTTCTTGAAGAAGATTTATATTTTGTTTTCATTTTTAAATCTCTGACTTGATTCGTTTTTGAATGATTCGTTGCAAACAAGAACCCGCTGGTTCGCAACGTATATTTCGGTAATTGCTTCATATTTGTTTTCGTTTTTGTATTTAACATTTAAAGTGAACTGGATTCTCTTGGTGTTTGGAATTCTCAAGGCCAAATGTGACTGACTGACGACTTTGTGTTTTCATTTTGTAAAACTTTATTTCAAATAAAAATACATGGTAATAAAAAAATCAAAAATGTACAGTTAAAATTAAAAATCAATAGAATTAATGTATTGATGTTTGTTTGTATATGCGCATCACTCTGCTATATCTGTTTTTCTATAATTTACCATCGTAGTTAGTACGTAGTTTATTATATCGCCATTGTCATGTAGATTTACATGCGTTTGTTTCGGTGTATGTGAGTGGGTGTATATTTATATATGATATCGCATTTTCATTTGTAACAACTAAAGTACAAATTAAAATACACATAATTTATTTATAGGTAGTAGAATTTGTTTCGATTTTTTGTCGTTTTTCTTTTTAAATCATTTATCGAATATCAACTTGGATTTTTAGTTTTTTTTTTTTTTTTTTTTTTTTTTTTTTTGTCGCGTTTCTGCTTTGATCTTTTACTTTATTTTATTCTCAAGACGCAACGCAACATGTGGTAGTTTTGTAATAATAATTTGTAATACTATAACTAATATTGAGTTGCTCGGCATTCACTTCCACTTTCAACGTTTATTTGATTACAATTTACGAATCGTTAAGCGACTCTAAACATATATATAAAATATATATATACATACGATTGCATACTCGTATGCACATATATATTCATTCAACTACAAGTGTACAAAGTCATTCATCAGGGATCAGCGGTTAGTGCGCTGTTTTTCCACTCCTTCTGTTTATGTTTAATACTAGGCATAAATTAAATAAATAGCTTAGGGTACAGTTATAGCTCATCGCCATTATTATTTATATCATCTGGATCTGTATGCGGATCTCTGGCTCAAGCATTGTGTACAAATTATAGAAATCGAAGCTGCTTTTTTCATTATTGTTTGCACTTAGTGTTTAGTAAAGTTTTATGGTATCATGTATCTTTCAACTAATAATTTATTATTATGTTCCACACGATTTTCATTAAATAATTATCATCATCATCATCTTCAGTATCAATTATCAATTGCGTCGTCATCGTCGCTAATTTACAACTCGCACGTCGTGGGAGAAGGTACAGGGAAAGTAAAGGGTACAGGGTATTGGGATATACTTGGTGAGGTTATGAGTTATGCATATGCCTCTTAAGCCTACGAAATTTGATCGTCTCTTTATATAATCATTACGTAAAACTTTTGTTAGATGAGTAAATCTTTCTTACGACTTCGCACCTGCATAGCGAGAGGCCAATTCAAAAAACGAATCTGTTAGCGTGTAATGGTCGCGGGCGTAGGAGTAATAGGGTACATATAAGCATATATAAAATGTACACGAAGGCGCGATAAATATTGGCAAAATCAATCGCTCTGCAGGTTCCGCTGTCGGATAACTAAATCTATATCGTTATTATGTTATTGGCAATCGGCTACACATGCGGAAAAGTTGTTCGACTCGCAGCCAAAGCTGCAGGGAGTTAAGAACTTTTTCGATTCGTTAACAAATGTTGCCCTTAATTATATGTATATCTGGATTATAGGCGGCATGCTTAGCATTTGTTTGATGTTTTCTTTAAATTACAAATTTGCTTTTTTAAAATGCCATATTCATATGAATTTATTTCTTCAAGAGAGACATATCTCTCCTCTCTTTATATAGCAATGCATGTATGTTGTTGTTGTTGTTCTCTTGTATAATTATAATTAAATGTATAGTATATGTATATATATAGTTGTATTTATATGTATATGTATAATTATTTAACTCGAACTCGGTAATCGCTTAGCGCAGTTGCCCTTTTTGTGGGATTTGCGGCCTGTGAGTGGGTCCAAAACGAACGAAGAGAGACAGCGACAGAGATAGATCCTTAGACAAATACCTTGGCTAATCCATCGGCTCCGGCACTGGCTATGTATGGTTTGGTGGCATGGAATGCCACATCGAATATACTTTCATCGAACTTCTTACGATGCGCTGTAATCTCCTGCACGCAGGTTTTATTGTCCAGATTCCACAGGCGTATGGAACAATCATGTGAACCAGATAGCAAATACAATCCATGTGCATCGACAGCCAGCGATGTTACCGGCTCCAGATGCGCCACCATCGAGTGCACCAGTGTGCCAGATGTATTATCCCAGAAGCGTATGTGTCGATCCTCGTGTGCCGTTATGGTGATGGGCAGTGTCGGATGCGAAACGACTTTGTTAATGAACTTCCCCGTATTGCCTGACATCTCTTGTGATGCCTCCAGTTTTATCACCTGTTTGCCCGTCTCTGTGTCATAGATAATGCAGTGGGCACTATTATAGGCCACTACAATGTGATCTACTTCATTGCGTACAAAGTCCACGGACGAGGGCCCGCCCTCTGCTTCCGCAGCCGTATAGGTGCGCAACAGTGATTCCTTCATGAATGGTGACCATAGCTTGACGGTACCATCTGCCGAGCATGACACAACGTTGTTTTGCATAGTAGCCAAACCCCAAACGGCATCCGTATGACCCTCCAGTGTGCCGGAGTGTACATTCGGATCGTAACAGTCATATGGATCAATATTGGGTGACGGCAATACCCAGCATTCAATGTTGCCATCGAGACCGCCCGAGTAACAAGTATCACCACTGGCTGACATGCCCAAACACAGCACAGGTCCGGTGTGGGCACGGAACGTATACAGCGGCTCAACATCAAGACTAGCGGACTTTTTGGCTTGCACCGTCTTCTGTAGATTCCACAGCTTGAGCGTATTATCCTCGGAGGCGGTTATTAGCACTGGCTCCTCCGGATGGAAAATTAGCGAACGTACTCCATCGAAATGTGAACGAAGCGTATACTTCGCATTCCAGGTCTTGCGATAACCTGCTCCTCCGGCACTGCCTCCGGTGCCGTCCTTGGCATTTGCATCATATGCACCATCCGACTCATTGTTGACCGTTAATTGTGCCAGCTCACCCAGTCCGAGGGAGCCGTCCACCTCTGTGAAGGAAGATAAATGCAAACAGATCGTTAGTTCATTATTTTAGCTGGCACATGGATTGGTTAGTTAAATTAGCTGATTAGTTGAGGCACCTTCGGTCATAAGATTCATATCGTTCAAGAGCTGCTCTCCCACCTCGGCCTCAAGATCTATGCAAAGATGAGAGATCGCGTCACACAACAAGAATAGAGAAAAGCGAAAGAAACATAAATCGCAAAGCATGAAAGCATGTGGTGGCGGAAGGAAGATGGATAATGATAGATAATGCAAATAAAAGATTTGCAAAATGCAATAACCAATAAATGCGGACAACGTTTTAAATGATAGTGAGGCGGGCGCGGAAGGGCAATCAAAGAGGTGTGTTAGTTAGGAGAGGGAGCACAAATTCGTGTGAGCGGGCTTACCTTCGGTCAACATATCCTTGCCGGACTTTGGCCGTTTGGCCATGATTTTCACATCTGTATCTTCATTGTCTGTAGCAACCATTTCCAGATCATCAGATATCTCGTCATCGTCAGACATCTCAGTGGGGCCAAGGAACTCAAAATTCGCCATGACCGCCGCCTCAGTGTCCAGTATGATGGCATCGTTCGATTGTTGCACTTTTTTAGCGGGAGTATGACGGCCTAATGTGAGCAAATTATTCAAATCTTCGACAAGGGGGGGATAGGGTATACCCAGACTTACCTTCTGATTCCGAGGCACGTTTATTGCTCTCGTTTCCATTTATGTTTGGACTGAGATTCTCACCGCCAGCATTGCCCAGGCCGCCGCTTCCGGCACCACCGCTGACACCATCGTGATCCGCATTGTTGTTGAGGCCAAGTATGGAGCGCACACGATTTGAGCGCACATCAATAATGTTGTCTGTATAGCCAATCTCGGCCAGATATTGACGCAACATTTGCCTGCCCTGTCGCCACGTGGTGTTTGATACTGAGCTGTAGGGCACTTCAGAATCGGTGGCCACATCGCCGCCCAGGCCACCATCCTCATTCGACGATGGCTTGAACTCATTTAGTTGCGGCGGATCGGTGCCGTATTTTAATCGGTAGAATTTAGCTCTCTCCTGACGCAACGCATACTCAAGCATCTTTATCCGTCGTGTCAAATCCGATTTGAGGCTCTCCAGGCATTTGCGTTCGCCCAGCAGCATCGCAATCCGTGCCTGCAAGTAAGGAAAACAGATTAGAGATCAGGCAAGATAACAGCAAAAAAAGACATATAAATATCACTAGGTTTTCAGTAATAAGCATACTCCTTACGCCCCAAAAACTATAGGGTATATCAATTTTCCTTAATGGCAGCACTTGAAAAGCTTTCACACATACACACTGTCATAAAGAGTGTATAGAAACTGCAATCCCCCCTATGTAATTATGTATGTGTGATATAGTGAGGAATATACATAAGTATGTATATAGTATGTATGCTCGTGTGTTTGTTTGTCTCGATGCAATCCAATTGCTGCGTTTGGCGCGACGCCGCGTCGGCCTCATAATTGACGCTAGACTGCGCGAGCAAACGAAAAACAATTAAATTCAATTAATTGTAATATATAATTGCAGACAAGACGCAAAGGGAACAACGCAATGCCTCAGAGAAAAGCGGGGTGCAATCAACTAATTTATATTGCAGAAAAACTAACCCACTTTCCAATTTTCCGTTTATGAGTGTAACTGAAAAATTATATTATGATTATGTGTTTCTATATTTCTGCGAAATATGAGCGAATGTAAGGGGAGGGAAGGGAGAAGATGGCAATATTGTACAAACGCCAACGCAGATAAGGCTGGACAGGCGGATAGACAGGTGCGTATGAATGGCACACAAAAGAAAACTTTGTGCATACACACACACACACATGTCCCTGTATGCATACATACATACATATGTAGCTCACTCAATGTAAGGAGAGTTAGAAACAACGAAGAGGCGACCCACACCCAATTGGCCTGCTCTCAATGAGTGCGCGCCCCAACAAATAACAATAACAATTTATAAACGCTAATAACGCACGGGCAGGCAGCGCGTAACAGGGGGAAACGGGAAAGAGGAAAGAGAGCCGTTTCCAGAGAGCGAATGCGACTGAGAGTAGCCAATAGCCAGTCGGGCATAGGAAGAATGAGAGAGAGCAAAGTGAGTGTATGCCACCCGCCATTTGATTTTATTCTCATTCCGTTTTATTCTTTATCCGGTGCTGTTGCTGCTGTTGTTACTAATGTTGTTGGAGCTGTAAATGGCAACAAATTCTGCATTTGAATTAACGTTCAATGGCATTTCATTTGGCATAGTCACTAATTAAGGCACATACACATTTTCAACACTGAAATTCTAGAATTCTGCGATGTCGTTCTCGCGTGTCAGGAGAGCACACTTTGCCAGATTAGGCGCAGCGCTAAAGGGAATCTCAAGAAGTTTACTCTTTATTCATGCCGGATAAAATTTCAAATTACCCAGCAACATGCAACCTCGATAAATGAGTTTGCAATGCTGGAATACTATATGTAGGGGAGAAGGTATTACAATTACTACATTTAGTCTTTTTTTTTCGTGAATTGTTTACAAATATATTGTACATATGTGCACAAATAGGTGGAACAAAATATTTAATTAATTAGCTTCCGTCATTGAAAAGAAATGCGAAAAACAAAATGCGCAAAGAATAGGAAATGACAAATGCAAACAGTCGCATAATTTTTTTCTAATCTCTTTCTCCCTCGCTCTCGAATCGTAAAATGTTAAACGCAAAAACAAATTGACTAATTAACAGCTGGCCCGACGACATTTGCAATCGATTGCAATATGCGGTAGCAGCTGCTTAAACAGTCGGAAGGAGAGGCGTGTACATGTGTGTGTGTGTGTGTGTGTGTAGGAAGATGGAAGATTGTACAATGAACCAGGCCCGGCAGACACAAGGACGTTGCATGTGCTGTACTGACACTGACACACAAACTGCCGCAAGCCAGAAATAGATGCACGCACCGCCTGGCACACGACACATATATATGTACAACAAATATACATACATTCGTATGTACGACTCCTCTATGTATGCAAAGCGCTAAAATGGCGTCCAGTGTCGCTAATGCCGGGATGTGTGTGGGGAAAACGGGGCGCAGTCGTCTAGTCGCTGCCCACTCTCTATTTCTTTTTTCTCCTTTTTTTTTTTTTTTTTGTGAAACACAAACAAGGCAAACAGGTTCATACATTTTTGCCACAAATATCTACGACGGCGACGAACGCGCAGGTAAAACGCAACGTCAGCGGCGCCGACAACTTGTTTCGATTGCAGTGACGTTTTGAATGTCACTTGTTTTTCAGAGCGTAACGGGATGCAACAACGGAGAGAACAGCGGCTGGCTGCATCATGATTGCAGCGATACTGACAATAACGATAACATGTGCACTTCGGTGAAAGCGGAGAGATGCGTGTGGGGGCGATAACAAATTTACTGTTTTGCAACATGTTCAACTAAAATGATTTTCTATACTATCTCGTAGTGAAAACAACCCATCGGTATTTCTCTTATCGATGAATATGAATTATTGATATGACAAATTGCAATAAATCACATTCGCGATTGACAGAACTTTTTGATTTATCATGATATGTTTATAGATATTTTATTATGATATGTCTCCCTGGTGGTATCTACGACTTTAATCGATTTAATGCAACTAGAGCAAACAGAGCATAAACATGGGATTACAAAACAAATTATAAACAAGAAATTGGTTCGCTTCGCTTGTTAGCAACCCAACCATTTGCTTGCTACCAGAAAACCCATTGAAATGGAAAGTGAGCTTTAAGGACTCAGAAGAGAACTCACCTGCAACTCGGCCCTGTCGACATCCCACTGTGAACGCTCCAATTCGAAACGCGACCATTCATGTTGTATAAAATGCAATATGCCCGGAATTGTGTATTGGGGCGTGGTTGCCTGTTGGTTGTTGGGTCCACCGCCTGGACCGCCCATGCCATTACCGCCATCATCGTTACTGCCATTGTTGCCCATTCCGGAGACTATGCCGCCTACATTGGCGTTTTGTCCGCCAGCGCCCAGTCCGCTGATGCTAAGGCCTCCTGCTCCTCCGCCGCCGCCCAAGCTGTTCGATAGCACACTGCCGACAGCTGAGTTGCCAACGCCAACACCGAGAACGGCCGCGCCGCCGACCGGCTTATTATTGATGCCAGCGGTGGCTCCCGAATTGGTTCCCATTTGTTGTAGTTGCTGTAGCTGTGGCGGCACGTTCTTCTTGGCTTTGCCTGCTTTGCTAGCTGATGCTGATTGCTTTGCCTTCCTTTGTCTTTGCTATTACCAGATGCTGCCTCTGGTTCTGCTGGTTTTAATATAGCCGTGGCTGTGCTTTTTCTTCCTTCTTACTTATGGTTTGTTTCCTATTTATTGCTTTTAATCGATAAATTTCACTCGATGGCGACGATAGACACAGTAATTGGTCTTGTTCTTAAAGCTTGCCGTCGAGTGTTATTTTCTTTCAGGCTGTTACTGTTGGTCCTGTTCAGTTAGGAAGAGGAAGGGAAAAAAGAAAAGTCCGTACGTGAGACAAATGAGGTCATTGAATTTTCCGAGCAGCAAATAGGCAAAAGGATACCGTTTAAATGACGGCCTTTTGCCTGGCTGAGTCTCCCGGCTCCACTCGTGTTGACTCTCGCGCTCTCTCTCTCTTTCTCTTACACACACACACACACTCACGCTCACAGCCGTCTCTCTATCTCTATGGTCGCACTTCACCGGAACCGTATACGCCCCCGCACCGCGCGCCTTGTCTCACTTTTTACGATACAACAACGTCACACACTACACATATACACAGACACGCACTCACCCATTCCCAATCGCACTGATTTGAATGACAACGACAACGACGATTACTACTGTTTAGGCACATATACATAAACTGGAGAATCTTTAAGCACTTACGAATATTCAAAACTTTCTTACTCACATTTACTTAACAATTTTGTTTACTATTTACAAATTTTTCCAAGGAAACCTTGTTCCTACCGTTTTTCGACTACGACTTTGGTTAGAGACGTTTACGCAAAAAAAACACACACACACACACCGACACACTCACACAATTTTTCTGCAGAGCAGCCATTAAATATAAATGCAGTTAAGACAGACGATTCCGTATAACAACACACACACACGAGCTTTAAATAAGTACGATTGTTATTTATATCAGCTATTTACGATTTGTTTCTAATATAATTAATGCAAACGTCGTGCATTGCACACAAAAAGTCGATTCAGCCGTTCGTCTCACAGAATGTTTGGCCTGGAACTCTGAAACAACAGAGTTGCTGCGCAATATGCTTAGCTCACTCGCACACGTATTGTGAGCGGTTGGACAATATGGACATCTCACTCTTCGAATCCATATACAAAGAAAAACACACGAACACAAGCGCACACCAATGCCGTACTATTTTCACTTTGTTTAATTTCCATGTATGACTTTTACGTTTTGACAATTTGCAATCTCTATTTACACATTTCTTACTTTGGACTTTAAAACATTTTTTTTCTTTGTTTTATATTTTATACTGAAAGATTTATGCAGCTGCTTGCATTCCATTCACCTTTGTTTTTTTAAAGTCCGGCAACATTCTCGGCATATCGGTATACCACTATAATTTGTTATCGAATCATGTACATCGAAAAACTGTTGCCCTATAATTTATCGAATCAACTTCGAGCTCAATAGACTTTAAATTTGATAGTAATTGCATATGCGCCATTTCATTAAAATAGTTTATCTGTATTCCTAGTTATATAATATACAAGTACTTACTATCGCACACAATAGTCATCTAAATGTGACTATGACACATATTTGAATGATGACATGAAATATTGAAATACAAAAAATCAGCAAGTACAGTCTTCAAGTTTGATTAACGTTAATTTACATTTTAATGATAGCCTACATTACATTATTGTGGACAGAACATAAAAGAGTGGAGATTGTTATTATACATATATAAAAGTTATGAGCTCCCTCGAGGCGTCCGAGCTTATTGCTTGTCCAGAGAAATAGCATTAGTTCCCTGCGCAAGTTGTTTACAAGAATTCTTCACACCAATCGTTAAGGCAATTGTAGCAATCTGATGCCTGCTTAGAGCTGGCATGGCACACGTCCTTCATCCAATCTTTGAATAGCTCCTGGTCTTTTTTCAGAACCAAATACTGACCAAGCACAGTGTAGGCCTGCAAATATAAATATATCAATTTCGAAAATAAACAAGCGTCTTGCATGGCGTCATCGCACGTGTATTTACCTTATCGAATCCCGCGTCTGTCAAGCGTCCACCAAGCGTCTCTCCAATTCCAGCGAGCTCTGTTACAGATTTCTCTCCCATGGGTTCCGCCACGAAGTTTCTGTATTTCTGTGTGGTGCCTGACATTTTCTTTTGCTGCGCGTCGGAAAATTCAACAAAAAATAAATTATATTATTTGCGAACAAGTAATTGGCAGAATTCGCGGCGTTTCTATAATGACGCACAATTAAGAATGCGGCTGCATACTGAATGCCTTAAAATACCACAGAAAAATATCGATATATTAGTGCTTTATCGGTGACCATTATCGATATTCCTTGCATACGTTAAATATTAGTGCATTATTATATTGATTCAAACGCGTTTTAGATCAAGTATATTTTCAACTGAATTGTTGATACTTTTGACTAGTTAACATTATTTTTAAGACAAAATTGGCGTATTCCCCACACAGAAGCAGGTTTACTTATAGTGTGACTATGTTGTTGCATACTTTTATTGTTACAAAAAAGTTAAAGCATATTTAAAGGAACGTACCAGTAAAATAGATACAAAATCAATAATAATATATAAATATATTCAAAAGTTTGTTACATGTTGGCGAAATCATTGTAATATTTTATGTAATTAGATGGAACTAAAAAAATGTATTGCATTCATTGCATGCACCACTGGCTTTAATTGTAGTTTAACCCAATTAACCCCCGTGGTGCCTGATAAAGTGTTTCTTAGATTTAGGAGCCCACTCAACATTATTTTAGCGCGCGTACTAGTATCAAGTGTCAGTGGTGATTGACACCTGGCCCTGTCGTAGTTTATCTAGACACTATAAAATCCAGCTAAGTAGGACCAAGTGGTTTAGTTGAATTTGGCAAGGAAATCACATTGGTAGAGAAAAAAAAAAAAGAGAATATGTTTGAGCTGGTGCTGCTGCGTTGGCTCTGCATCACACTCGCTTGGCAAGGTAAATGTTCGTTTGTGTGTATGAGGGAGAGAGAGAGAGCATGCCTGACCGACTTTCCAGACGTTGAGCGATCACATATTGCCCTGAGTGCGATTAAATGTGTTCTTAAAGCGGCAGGCCCGTTAGTTACTCTTCCGCCCTGACATGCAGTAGAACCTGTTTTTGCTGAGGAAAGGGCAGACAAGGATTACAAATATGTTGGACACAGAGAACCTTTTTGGGAGCACGCGCAAAGTCTTAATGATCAGTCGCATCGCAGCAGGCTGAGCAACCGGTCAAGATGCCAACCAATGCACTCGCCTGCATCTGCAATGTCATCAATCCATGCCGTAACGAGGTGTCCAACACATTTGTGGTGGTTCAGTGGCTAATCACAGGATTCGCTGCATTGGCACAAGTTGTGCGGCCCGTGCTGCTACTCTGTAATAGGAATAATACTCTGAAAATAGAAAATCAAATTCAAATATTTCTTTGTATTTTCAATTTCAGTTGGAATACGCGGCGATGTGGTGCTGAATCAGGAGGATTACAACAAGACATGGATCTATATGCCAAATGGTGAGGGGAAACCCGAGGTGGCTTATCTGGTTGAGCCTCCGCCAGAGAACCGCATTAGCTTACCCCAGCTGATACAATTTGAGTTTTATGGCAGGTAAGTATGAATGGAGGATCCAAATTTGTAATAACATAGTCAGGGAAGCTTATATCGGAAACCTTCTCGTTCAATCTCTCTGATTCTAGCGATGCCCCCGGGGATATGCGTAGTTCGGGCTTCTGGATTGATGAGAATAATTTCGAGCATGTGCGTCATAAACGTGACACCTGGCAGGAGATGGCTGAGAAATTCGATCCGTCTCTGGACACAAAGATTCTTGTGCATGGTTGGAAATCGAGCACAATGAGCAATTCCATACAATCCATACGGGGTGCCTACTTGCAGCGTGGTCAAGTGAATGTATTCGCCATCAATTGGCGGGATCAGGCCGATAATATATATTATCTGACGCCGGCACGTTACACGGTGCAAGTGGGTCGAGCCGTGGCTAAGCTTATTGATCTCTTGGTTGAGGAGAAAGACGGAGATCCTCAGCGCATTCATCTCATCGGACATAGTCTGGGAGCGCATATAATGGGCTATGCCGGCTCGTACACCAAGTATCGTGTGAATCGCATCACCGGTTTGGATCCAGCGCGTCCCGCTTTCGAGGATTGTATTGGGCCAGAGAATCACTTGGACGAGACTGATGCGAATTTCGTGGACGTTATCCATAGTTGTGCCGGATATCTGGGTTTTCGCAAACCCATCGGCATGGTCGACTTCTATCCCAATGGCGGAGGACCACCGCAGCCTGGTTGCAAGGAACTATCTCAGATCTTTAGTAGGTTTCCGATTGACTTGGAATGATTACGATTAAACTGTCTTCTTCTCTAATAGCCGGCTGCAGTCATGGCAGATCGTATGAGTACTACGCGGAGTCGATCAACAGCGAGAAGGGTTTCTATGGTCATCCCTGCAGCACACTGGACCAGCTGCGCGGCAAGAACTGCACCGGGGGAAAGATTCTAATGGGTGACCCAGTGCCACGGGATGCACGTGGCATTTACCTGGTCAAGACGTCCAATAAGCCAAGTTATGCTCTCGGTATCGATGATATATTGCCCAAGGACTACAGCGAAGAGGCACAGGAGGAGCAGGAGGAGAGTACCCAGTGAAAGAGCATTGTTTTATGGATTAATCTTTAACTTAAGTTCGAACTTAATCTAAGAGAAATACAGGATTAGAGTTTGCAATTGGCTTAGGGAATGACATCCGTGCGGCGTCGTATGATATTGCTACTGCGATGGCTTCCGTTCGGCTGCAGCACATCCCCGGGCCGCGGCTCGATCTCGTAGTGTCTGTAGCCATCCACATCCGTCAGCTCCTTGCATGTGAAGTTGCCCAGAAGCGTGCCACGTCCGGCATACGGTGGTGTATACTTGAAAGTTGCTGCGGCGGTGCCACCCACCGGTATCTCGGCAATCTACAAAGATCGGAGCAAGAATTAGGCTTGAATCTCTTGGGATCTGTTTTCCTTGTGCTTACCTTGAACTTCAGGGGTTGAGCTATGCCTGGTCCTTCTACAGTGAAGAGACCCTTGTGCAGGGGAATGGGCAGCGGGTTGACAAGGCGCATTATCACATCGATTTCCTGCTGTGCCACCACCCGATCATCTGGACCGCCAGCACCAAACTGGAATTTAATATCTGGCTTGCGCACACGGAAATCATCCTGGGCATAATAATCGTAATCCGTATCCTTGACGCGACACGCAGCAGAAATTTGGAAAGCCGCTTGCGGAGATAGCTTGTCAAAGTACTCCGGGAAAGTGATCTCCATGCGCACATGCTCTGTGGTCTTCGGTTTCAGATCCAACTCGAAACCCATCACCTTCACCTCCTGGGCACCCACACCCGTATAGAGCACAGCGTCGCAATTGAGCTGCCCCGTCGCCTGATGGATACGCTCCTCGCTCTTGTTGCTCACCGACAGCACCACGCTGAAGTTTTCACCCACTTTAATGTCATCCTTGAGCTCCAGACTGAATTCCACCTCGTTGAAATTGTCATTTAGATAGTAGCGACTGAATGCATGACGGGATTGCTTCAGGGCCTTCAGCATGTAGCTGCGCTCCTCCTCGCTGCGTTCCGCATACTTGTAGCTATCGGTGATATCCTCACGCTCCCACTTGAGCACCGCCTTGGTGCTAATCAGATGGCCAATGGCCAACGTATCCTTGCGCAGCAGCTTCAGCGGCTGGCTTGGTCCATTGTAGCGCCAATAGAGCTTGTCTGCGTTCACCTCGGAGTAGACAAAGCCACAGTCGAAGGGTCGAAGTATCTCACCATGCTTGACGGCCAGCACAGCGGCGGGTCCGACGCGATACATATCGTCGGAAGCCTCCTGTGGCGTGGCATCCACAGCCTGCCAGCCGTCGTAGGGTCCAAACTGACCGATGCCCAGATCGGGACGCTGCATCCACAGTTCATTCCACACATGGTAGTTCCAAATGGAGTCCGTGGTCTCCGCATCCAATTTCTTGTTGTTCGCATCGATGAAAACGTCGACGGTGAGCGAGGCCTGTGTGTCGTGAGCGGAGGAGTAGCAAGTGACGATACGTGCCGGGATGCCCAGAGCACGTGCTATGGTTGCGAGCACGCCGCTGAAGTTCCAGCATTGTGCAAACTTCACGGACTTCTGTGTCTTATGGAACTGCTGGAGAATCTCTGCAGAGCCGGTCCACTTGGTGGGTGCAGTGCCACCGGAGAAATCCTCTGTCCAATTACCCAGCAGCACTCCATCATCGTCCACTGAGTTTACCAGCGCGGAGAGGGCACGTGCCACACGTACAGGATCACCACGAAAGGCTGGTGGTATACGTCCCACTGTGCCCAGCACACGCAGGCTGCACTCGAGCACATGACGCTCGAATTGGCCAATCTTCCATACCGATGGACGCAAGCGATTGTATGAGCCGCGCCAGATGAGCGTTGTGTCGTGCATAACGTACTCCTTGCGCTGCTCCCGATCCTCCATGTAGACCTGATCGTCGGCACACCAGGGATTAAAGAGCACATAGATGGGCAGCGGGAGCGTATAGCTGCGAGATCCGTCACCCAGCAGCTTGGTATCAATATCCAAGCGCCATTCCGTGACGGGGCATGTAGCCGGCGGCTTGACAAGCACCGTCAACGTTGCACCCTCATGCGACTCGATGCCCGCACCCCATTCGAGGACATCACCCAGATAATCGATGCCATCGTGCGGCACCAGGGCCGTCAGTGTGCCATGACCAGGACTGGGGCGAGTATCGTCGGCTACGCTAAAAATGAAACTAATCGCATCCTTGCTGGGACTGTAGTCGCGGCTGAAGTGCAGACGCAACCGGAAGGGTTCGCCACGTCGCACGATAAGTGCCTCCTTAGCTGCGGCTGCATGGAAGTGACTTGTGTGATGCTCGTCGTGATTATCTTCCAGGCACAGATCCACTCGCTGCACTCCCAGTATGGCCGAATTGGCGCTGTCAGCTGTAAATAGGCGTAGAATCCCAAACAGAGATAGACAGACAGAGATTAATCAGAGATCGCAACGATGATGTCATGCCACATAGCTGGGCAAGGGGATTGTCGCTTGACTAATCGCCTTTAATCACTTTTGACCATATACAAAATACAAATTGTGGCCAACTGGCCAAAAAGTTCAATGCCAAAGAGATTAATTTTCATATTGTACAACCAAGCTTATACACGGTTCCTACCATTTCATACAAATTTCAAGAAAATTTGAAAAACTCAAATATTGCTATTATTGTACTGTAAAATTACTAAGTTTATCAAGACTTAATCAAAATGTCATTCCTCTTGAAAATCGTTTGATTTTTGAGAAAGTTATGATGGATGGAAAATGATCCTGAACACACAGTTGAGTATCATACATGTCTTTTTTTCAGTGCACTCGAGTGTGATTTTTGACCCAAAATTAAATGTCGCTTAAAATGGATTTAAACAATTTTTTAGTACTAATTTTGACCTCCGCTATCAATTTAAAGTAAAAACTCATGATTTAAAATTTTTGAAAAAAAATTTTCTGAAAAATTTCAAAGGGGGTACTCTTACCTAAAATGTCATAAAAATTTCAAAAAAATTTTAAAAGTCCATATTGCTATTATTGAAATGTAGAATAATTAAGTTTACCAAGACTTAATCATAATGTCATTCCTCTTGAAAATCGCTTGATTTTTAAGAAAGTTATGATGGTTGAGGTTACCAGTCCGAACGAGCTTCTTAGGTATATAACCTTCGGCATGCCGAAGTTAGACGTTCTTTCTTGTTTTCTACTCTTTTTGATGTTGTCACTAACTACGCCCCTACAAAATCAATCATCGACTAATTACCGGAAAGCAAGATCTTAGAGAGGAATATATAGAATTATGGTTAGCAGCATCCCACTTGCTAATGGAATTTATCCATTAGTCAATTTATTTTTACATTTCGGTTTTTAGTATCTTCCATGACCTTTAGACCTATAGACAACATTTTAAGGGCTTAAGACTTGTTCCTTTTTCTAATGATTGCCGTAAGATCTTTGTACTTGTAGGGCTTTTAGAAGAATTACCAAACACAAATGAAAATGTATTGACCAGATGTAAATTACTTCACTTCAATTTCAGTATGGGCCTTATATATTTTTTTTGATGGATCTCAGTCTTATCTTCCAAAGTGCTTTAAATCATTTCGTGGGATGCTAAATTCAATTTGAGAAAGATAAGATTAGCATAGCACAAAAGAGATTCCCAAAACAAGACGAATAGACATTTGATGATGATTTATTAATCATGTTGCTTGAGCAGGAAATACAAAAAACGAAATTAAAAGTGTGTATAAATACAAATAATAATAAAGAATTTGCGTAGAATTCCAAAAGAAATCACAAAAACGTGTCAAACCGCTAACAGGCAAATACAAAAACGGAAAACGAAAAAAAAAAAAAACAACACGAAAACAAAACAAAACCCGAATGAAGTCATTGGCGAAAAAATAAATATAATAAATACCATAGCAATCTACATAAGAGAGGACCTCAAAACTTATAATTGTGCTGGTGTCATACAATGAATTATATTATTATTATAGTGCTAATTACTTGAAAAATCGGGATGGGGGCGTGTGTTGCGAAATGGATTCAGTGGCCTGGGCTGTGGTGGGGGCTGCCACCAACGTTGTATCCAGCTAGGCGCGTAATTTCGATACCAATTGGCCATTATTGTGCTTCAAGCACGTTAAGAGGTCTTAAAATGTTTAATACACACACACACACACACGCGTGCAAGTCTTAACGGAAACTGCGCTTCGATTTTCTTATGCTATTCTTTAAAAACTAGCGTTACTTTAATAACCGAATCGAACGAGAACCAGAACTAGAAATAGAAGCATAAACTAAAGCTCAACCGTACGCTGCGACGCCTCAAACCGAACTGATCTCTATACAGATATTTTCCCATTGGTCTCTCTCTCTATGAATATCGCTCTCCCATCTAGCACTCTAAAAGTGTTGGTGATGTCGCTTTTTTTCTCGTTTAGTTCAGTGAGAGCTCTGACCAATTTTCCATATATAGTTTAATAATGTGTTGCACAATGTATACTAAATTTGAGAGGGATCTGTAGATCTAAAATATCTAGTTATCACACTAACAGCTTCAAGTTATCAAGCTGATCAGGCAGTTTACAGCTTTTTTACCACCACAGTTGGCAACACTGATCTAACGCTTTTTGCGCTCTCTGTTATTATTAATTATGCACGGTAAGAGCCGTTGGCGTTGCTTTGGCAACAAAATCTAGATCCCCACCATCTGTCTCTTGAAGCACTACGTCATCGTTGGCATATGCAAAGTGGAATCTTGATTCACCACCATAACGAATGAGGCCAATTTAATTGATTTATCTCTGGGGAACAGAACCTGGAGCGAGTTCAATGAGATCAATATCAACACAATCATCATTAACATTATCATCGTATTCATCATAGGCAATGATTTTTGATTGTATTGATTTAGCGATTGAACTTTGGAAATTTATAGACGATTTTTCATGAAATTCGTGAACTAAATTCAAAGTGCCTTATTTAAACAAACAAGTGGGCTAGTATCCAAGGTCTTCCTCTAATTAAATGCGACTAATAGATATATAATATGTTTTTTCGGAGACTTTTTCCAATATTTCAAACATTATTTGGGTTCTTAAAGGCAACCAATAATCATTTTCAAACATTGCAGAGTTTCTATTTTAAGATAAATAAAATTATGTGTCTCCAAAATCAAATAAAGGAGAAGTTTTGCAGAGTGTTTCGTCAGACAAACTGAAATTCCAAAACTTGTTTATACTCTCGATATGATAAATATCTTTTGCGTTGTTTCCAAAAAGGATTGGCACTTCACCGAAATGCTTGAATCATTTTAAGTACATATGTTATGTTCAAATATGAATATTCGCACATATATTTAAACACTTATAGAATTTTTGGTACTGCTGTTCTACAACAGCTTCCAGGTGTCTATTATTTAATGAAATTCCAGTTTCGAGCTATTTCCGTCTAATTGAATGAATAAGTAAAAGTATATATGATATGAAAAATGACTTGTGGGCAGGTTTGTATGAATTTTACATGTTCACCCACGTTCAATATTGGAATTTTGCATTCAAAAATGGCAGTATCAACAACATTGTGAATAATAATTGCACAATTGTATGCACAGTCATTGTCGGTTTATTTTAGCAAAATATTTACTATAAAAACCGCAGACCTACCTGATGCAGCCAGAAGATTTGCATTGACATTGCGTATACGCAGCGTGGCGGGGTTTTCACTTCGGAGCGTTGAGTCGGGTTCGTCAGCATTTTGTAAACAAGAGAGTTTGTGGCCCATGATCAAGGTATGCTTGAAATACCTTTGCTATCAGTCGTGCCAAGTCAAACCGGTTTCCAACACGCAATGATAAGCCAACTGGGTGCGGTATTGAAATTGTGTTTGTGTTTGTTTCTTAACCCCAACTTGACACGCGCGCAGTCGACAATTAACTGACAATATATATACTTATTCAGTTTCAGTTAAACTGCTGAAAATTATATCGGTTAAAAGTGTAACAATGATGCGTTCAAAATTACATCATCATCGACACGTTCGGCGATCGCGAAGAGTGCGGACTGAGCGCCAGCAGAAGCATTCGTAGACTGGTAGAAACTACATTTGCGTCTCGCATTGACCCCCGCAACACGAAGGTGGCTGGCCTCGCTTGTCCAAAATGAAAACCGACATGCGTATATAAATTGATCGGCTTTAATAGAACACATCAGAACAGATCTTATAGTTGGACTTTTGATTGAATTCATTTGACAAACTGCTACTTCTCTCACGTATTTAACGGCTGCAGCATTACTGAAGCAGCAGCGCTTTCTGCCAACGCTGAGGCAGTGTCCTCTTTGCTGCCCGTTTGAGATAAATGCTTAACAATATCAACCCAATTCCAGCCACGTGCATGATCGCCCTTGTGATCGGTGCGATCCCATTGACGTCGCTTTTGTGCTTTTGTTAGTTGTTCTTTCTTGGGTTCCTTTCGCTTGGCATCGGCATCCACCTCCGAAATCTTTAGCGCTCCCACGCCATCATCAAGAACTGCTACAGTGGGCGCACATTCAGGCTGCGCGGCGGTCAGCTGGTCAATGTTGTCTTTAATGCATTCAAAGAGCGTGTAAGTCATGCCGCATCCCAACCATTGTGAAGCCTCCGTGCTTAGAGCCGTTTGTATCTCCTCCTTTACTGCGGGTAGCCTTTAATTAAAGATTCACATAAATTGGTATTTTTGTTAGGGTTTCATTTTGTTTCTACTCACAGATTTCTGTTGTAGAACGTGTTCATGTTGATTTCGGGTGCTTCGTCTGGGTAGTTTTCGCCCCATTGCAGTTCCACCAAAAAGGACTTGTAGTTATCTTCTTCTCCATACTGTTAAAAAAAAGAATCCAATGAAATCTACTCCATTCAATCTATTTATGATTTCCTTACTTTGTATTGATATGTAGTCGGGTTAATTTCTTTATAGTTTTCATCGCCCTCGTAAATGGACTGTAGGGCTTCACGTTCATCTGCCTGCTGTTCCAAAGGTGTTGACATTATGTTCTAATTTTCTACTGGCAATAAATTTGTTTATTTAGCGAACATATTATGAAAACCCACACCAAAATTGAAAATTATATATTTTTATATTGTGACAAAACAAAGCAACAGCTGAGTGCCACCGGTAGTGCAGAAGACGACACATTTTCGTTCGATTGCCAGAAACTATCGAATGTGTCATCGAACAAACTTGTTTTCAGCGCTACCTCGCTTATCAATTATTTCTTATATCGATACCCAAATGATAACAATATCTGCAATTGTTTTTGTGTTTATAAAGCATTGATTTTATTGATTTAAAGCTTCCGATTATACTCACTTAATAATTTTCATTAATAAAAACTTACTGTTAAGCAAAAAATCATACTGTTAAAATATTATCCCGCCAATTTTTTAACAGCGGAAATGTTAACGTTGTGTTTGGCCAAAACATATGTTTGATGAACTGGAACTAAATAAAGAAAATGAAGCTAGTTCGTTTAGTTCGGTGAGAATAATATAAACAAATAGAAGCATTGCGTAAAAAAATGCGAGTGCGGGTGAATCATCGTTAACAATTACGATTGAAATTAACACATGCGTGAGAATCGAGTTTAACAACAACAAAACGGCAGCTGACACTCGAAAATGTCAACGGACGCGGATGCAACAGAATGTAGCCAACTGCTGGAATTTAAGGAATTCTTAGCAAGCAACAGCGGCATCGAACTGACCTCTGGCAATGAACTCGCGCGCAATGGAAATTGTGTAACGCGTAGCAGTAGCGATACCTACAAAGTGACCGTGGATGAGCAGCGCGCTGAATTTGTTGCAGCTATATGGAAGGAACTCATCACAAAGGGTTGCCCGGCTGCGTTTCAGCTGAAGATGCTGCATATGGCCACGGACCAATTATTACAAGAGATACGTAATGCCAAGGAATGTATGGTCAATGTGGATGTTGGTGAACCGCAATATGATCTACTGAAATTGCAGAAATTTATCGGTAGCCAACTGGAAAAGCTTCTGGTAAAGTTAACCGATAATGCTGCAATGGAGAAACTTCAGCTCTTTGCTGAGGTCGATGCTCTTTGCGTGGAGCCCACCAATTGCCAATGTGCGCTGCATCCTGCAGCACCTGGTTTCAGTGTTGCGGCTATTAAGAACAAGCCGCGTAAGATGGAAGATCGACACGTTTGCCTGGAGCGTTATGGTGCCATGTATCAAGTGGATCACGATCTGGATTGTCGTTTTTTTGGCGTATTCGACGGACACTCGGGTGCTCTGTCTGCAAGCTATGTAACCAGCCAAATTCCGCAGCTGCTAGCATATCAGCTTCAGCGTGTACCCCCTACGGGCGAGCGGGATGTAGACTTCTATCGTAATGCCTTCGAGACGTCATTTTTGCAAGCGGACGAACGATTCGCACAAAAACGTATCACCAGCGGTACAACGGCAGTTTGTGTCTTGATTACCGGCTCCAGTGGTGACCAGCGGCAGCTCTACATAGCCTGGGTGGGGGATTCAAAGGCTCTGCTGGTGGGTAAACGCACTCAGCTACAGCTGGTCAAGCCACACAAGCCCGAATCTGTGGACGAGCGTCGTCGCATCGAGTTGAGTGGAAGCACAGTCATTCATGCGCAAGGACAGTGGCGAGTTAATGGCATATTAAATGTTGGTCGTTCCATTGGTGACTATAGTCTCGAGGCGGTCATCGCAGAACCAGATTTTGTCGACGTTCAGTTGAGTGAGGCGCATGATTTCCTTGTGCTAGGCACCGACGGCCTGTGGGACCATGTTTCGGAGTCCTTCATTGTGGACACCGTCTATGAATGCCTTGCGAAACCATCAACCAAACTCGATGACATTCCCAAATTGCTTGTAGAGGCTGCCAAGGAGAACGACTCGCAGGACAATATCACCGCAGTGCTGGTGTTGCTTAAGCCGCGCGATCAAATTGAACTTGGCTAGGAAATGGATCCTGTAAAGTTCAATCAAATCCATACAGCGAAAGAAATAATTCATTTATTCATTGTTATTCGCATATTGTTGCATTGTTTGATTTTATTTGATGTATGTATGTTACCTAGCTTTAAGAGCCCGCATTTTGGATAAAACCAACATTCTGATGTGCCTGCGGTATCTTGGGAAGAATGTATCCCCTTGGTTGCCTTTCGAATAAGCTCAATATCACACAAATTTAACCCGATGACACAAAATTTTAAAAGTATCAAATAAGCTAATCGTATAAGAACTATCGGTAGTACTATTGCGTCTTTATGCATTTATAATTCAAACAATATCTGTAAACAGTATTTAAAAACCCCTGAACATTATCATATGAAGCCGTATTCCGTAATTTCCCTATAGTACTAACGATAGTTTTGTGCAGCTCTAGTGCATTTTATATATACAGACATAAAGTTAACAATGTTTTTTGGTCGCTTTTTAATAGCTCGCAGTGCTTCCGCAGAATTTGCATGCTGTATACATATATATATAATGCATAAACATACACGATTATATACACCTGTAGCTATATATACACTCGTATATATGTATGTACATAGACATTTTACGTGCCCAGTTGACAAACGCATCGAAAGTCCAACGAACTCTAAATTTTAATGAGCTATAAGATATATAAAATATTTAACAAATTTTTCTAGTCTAATATTAATTCAGTTCACCCATATACGTATTTACATGGAGTCACTACATATAGGGATATAATAACATCCATTAATGCGTATCATAATGTATAAACGATTATTAAACTTCCTTTCCTGTAGATCAAACTAAAACATTTTTAAAAATCTAAATAGTTTGTCAACTGGGTCGTTCGATCGATAGATTTACCTATACATTTGTATATACCTATATTTACAAGGCGCACACACACACGCACCTGTATTCAGCGATATTGCTGAAACCCCACACAGATTAAGTACCTTTTTATACAAGAACAATACTCTATATAATCATGCATTTTAACAAAATTGTTTACGAATTTTTTATTGGAATAAAGCAAAAGCATATAGAGAACTAAAGAACTACTAATTGCCAGACCTTGGCGGTCCATAGTGGGGAGGCGGGTGTTGATGATGCTGAGGCGGATACATGTGAGATGGTGGCGGTGGAGGTGGCATTCCCATATGCATTGGCGGCGGCGGCATTGCGTATGGATGCGGCGCCGGAGGATAACCATAACCATGCGTGGGCACCGGGAATCCCATGCCAGGCATCATGTTGAAATTAGCTGCCGGCGGATGATAATTATGATAATAATTGGAGTGCCAACTACCCGGGTTGTAGCTGGGATGGTAGTTATACTCAGAGTCACGCGACTGTGAACGAGATTGGTGGTGCTGCTGATGAGGATTTCCATTGTGATTGGTATTTGACTGGCGATTATCGCGCTGGGTTCGTCGACCACGCTGACGCGGCGCCACAGACGACGAGGGCGCTTCGGATGTCTCAGTCGTAACTGTGGAAACAGTTTCTACTGAGTCAGTAGAGTTTGTGCGTTCACGTTGTCGTTTCTTGCGCTGCTCCCAACGTGCCTCACGTTCCGCCTCATCATCGGAGTAGTCAACAAAACGGGCTGGTGGCTCCACATCATGTTCCCATGACGCATCGGAACCGCGTACCTGCATAAGCTTGGACAGTATTACGAACTGAGTATGCTCCGTTTGGGGTGCACAGTATACAATGTCGCCGATGTTAATACCACGTTCCTTGATTTGCTCATTGCTATTGAAGCGCACACAGTAGAGTGGGTCTGCCACCTGGCCCAGCACATCGAAAACCTGACCCAGAACCTTACGTCCTTTCTCCAAAAACAATACAGTGTCTAGATCGAATAGCATCGAGTTGGGTAGCACGCTCACCAGCACTAACTGGTCGACTATAGACTGCACCTTGCCAAGCTCAATGCACTCATCTTCCGGCACAGTTATCTCCAGCTGTTCTATGGGCGGCAACTCATCTAGCAGCATTTCGCCTCGTACTTTAGGCGGCTGACGGCGACGTGGCCGAGCATCATCACCATCAATATCGTCATCATCATCATCGCAATCCTCTACGTTGATGCGCTTCTCAATTTTCTGGCGCAATACTGTCAAATACTCGCCCTCAGAATCCGAGTCTGAATAAGTGCAACTGCTGTCGCTGCCTGAGCTAACAGTTACCACTCTTCGGGCCGCAGAGGCAGTATTGGGAATGCTACTCGTAACCGGCACTTCAACTACATCGTCATCGTTTGCATTAGTTACTTCCTCTTCGTCATTTGAATCCACGTCAGAGCTGTAGGTTGCTAGCAAACTGAGGCCATTACTTGATTCTTTTTCTTTCGCAGATGCCTCACTGGTAGCTGTTGCCTCTTCTGATGCAGATGCCTCTTCTATTGTCATTGCTGTCGTCGTTGTTTCGGTTGTTTCACAGTCCATTTCAATAGGTGCGTCCGCTTCGTCTCGTTCCTGTATAAGTCCGGTAACAATTTCAGTGCGTGAATCAATATTCTTCGGCTCAGCACACTCATCCGCTATGTTTTCCGAATCAGCAAGCTTTTCTGATTCAACCTGCACGGTGCTAACAGTCTCTGTTGGTTAAAAATATATATATATTGTGATATAGATGATGAACAGCGTTAGATTTGTCGTACCTGTTTGGGCTTTGGATTGTTCTACCTCATTTTCTTTATGGATCGCATTAGTTGCTTTTTCTCCACCTTCCGCAGGTAGTCTTGCCTTGTTGTCACCAGCATTTAATGAGCTGCTTGCTATATCTGATGCTGTATTAATGACCAGATTATCCACATGTTCCACTTGCTCAACTCCACCCGTTGGAAGCGTGGTCCTAGTGTTTGCGTTTAACTCTGCAATTTTTGATTCAACATTGGAGCATGTTGGGGCCTCTGTTGCTACACTGGCTACTCTGACTATATCGTCCACTGGCACAGCCACTGGCTGCACAGCTTCTTCCATTGTTCAACAATTTTTCTTTATTGTTTTCCCAAACGCAGCGCGTTGTCGTTCGCACGTGTTTTGGTTTGAAGACAGATAATCGACTGTAATTTCGATAACTATTGTCGATAATAGGCAATGCTGTTAGTGTTTTTGTTGGAAGTGAATACTAGACTAGAATGATTTTGCTTCAGACCTCTGTTAGCCAGCACTGTTAAATGTGAGAGACCTGTTAACAGTAAACCTAAGGCAAACTAATAAAAATATTCCATATACACTGCGCGTCATCAGGTTAGCGTCCCCTGCTTTGCTCTATTTCTTCTTATGTTATCTAATTTGCTATTGCGCGCAAATTCGTCAATGTTATTGTTTTTTGTTCACTAATATTCTGTCTCTCTTTGTGTTTTGCATCATCACATTAGCGCCTGCAAATGCAATTGTGATCATCTTCCTTCATTCGAAAGGCACAGTAACAACAACCGTAAATAATTTAAAAGTTTAATATAATTTTTTGTGAAAATGGGAAGAGGAACGGTCCTATCTTTGGAGGAAAAATCCAAAATCACAGCTTTCCATGAATCCGGACTATCTTTTCATAAAATCGCTGAAAAAACCGGTAGACATCGCAAAACGATAGCCAATTTTCTTCATAATAAGAATACCTATGGAAAGAACTATAAAGGTGGTAATAACCGAGTCATTACCGAGAGAGATCGCAGGATAATACTCCGAGAAGCTTCCAAATCCAACGACTCGTCTGCCAAAATCCGTGAAAAATGTGGTGTTAACGCGAGTAAATCAACGATTCAAAGGGTGATAAAGAACGCTGAACATTTAAAGAGACAAAAACTAAAGAAAAAACCACCTCTTAATAAGTCGCGAAAAAAAAAAAGCCTTGTTGGGTAAAATTTCGAAGAACTTTATTTATTCCTCAGTTAAAATCATTTGTTTTTAACTACTTTTTCGCATCATAATAAAGCATTTTTAAGCTAATATAAAGTGCTATGCTAATGGACTTGTTGTACGTCAAATAAGCATAAAATAATTATTTAAGTTATGTTTATAAATAATATACATGTTTGTTTAAAAACTGCACTGTGAAAGGCGTAAAATTAAGATAAGCCTAATAACTTTGTACAATGTTTTGTTTTATTTTTAATTGAAGCGACTTTTTTCGTTGCGTATTTTTTTTTGTTTTTGGTAAAAAGTACCCTTTTGAAATTTACATTTGGTAAGCTGTTACAAAATACATTTTGTATGTTATGTTCTTTAAAGATTTTAGGTTTAAATAAACATTGTCTTTATAAATAAAACGTGTGTTACAACGTGTTAAAATGGCTAAGCGACTCCAAAAGACTCCGCACGGACATCTGAAAGTCTTACGGAATATACATGTTATAGAATATCGGTTACAAACGTTACTTTGTGCTAAGGCAGAGTTACAATTTTGGAAGATGTTCGCATAATTCGACTTTCAGCAATATTTTAAGACATGTGCGAACTATTTTTGAGTAAATCTCTTTGTTATTAAATTTAAAGAAAATCTTGATCGCCTCGAATCTTAATTGACAGTCGTAAATTATTAGGTTGTCGTTTGCCATTAAGATATATAGTTAAGTATCCTAGGTGTGTGTAAATATGTATTATTGCAATATACTTTGCAAATATCAACGTTTGCCTTATGGTTTTATGGTGATACCATGTGAGATATGTGTGAATGTGTTTTAAATGTTCTAAGCTAAATAAAATTTAAATAATATCATTCATTGCAAGCATCTTAGCACTGTAGTATTATCTTTGGTCCGATAGTACGTTTTGAAAATGCTCGACCTACACTTTCCAATCCAAACGGTACTCATCGACTAGCAATAAATGCTGATTGACTAGCCAGCCTAGAAAGATAAAGAAATAATAAGTTAGAAAGATATCATCCAAGTTTTTTTCAGAAATAGTTGAGACCTACCCTCCTTTTGTGCCAAATTCAAAAACTCCTGCCACTTGCCCTGTATGTCCCAGTATTTTTCCTTAATCTGATTTCTGTCCTGCAAATAGGAGACACCAAAAAAGTATGCCTTCAGTACATCTTGCGGACGAGTATCAAAGTGTAGATAGACGCCAAGATATTTTTTGCTCTCTGCGATGATGAACCGCTCATGAGGATCGAACGACGAGACAATATTTTCAATAACGTTGCTACTTTTATATTCGTCTATCAAGTGCTTCACACTTAGTCCAAGACGAATGTTAAGGGACACCGATACAGTCTGTCCCACAGTTACGCGTTCCATTTTATTGACCTGAAATAACAAGTGTTAATACTCTAGAATCCAGCACGAGGTAAAACAATACCTGTTGGGGCGATAGCATGCGCGAAGAGCGAAAAAATTCCTCCAGGGCAATCAGATAGCGCGACTCATTGAACGTACGCAGGCAGACCGCGCGCACAGCTCTAAGATTGGCATAAAGATGCAGCGTGACCACAATATAAAAAATAGTATACAACATGGCTTGGCTCTTGATCAGGGTTAGTAGATAAAGTCCCATAAAAGAAGCAACCAAATTGACGCAGGTCTCCTGTGAGCTATCCTTGGAAGATACATCGGCCAAATTGCCGCGCAACGCATGATGCTGGGTTAGTGCGGCACGCGTTGCACCACCAGCTACTCCAACAATGGCTTTAAGTAAGGTAGAACCACATAAAATTTGAGTACTTAGATGAGGATATTTGGGAAGCACATAGATCTCAATGCCCATTGCCAAATCATTCAGGAAATCCGCACGCAGACGCCATTTCTTTGAGTCCACATCCAGCTGACTTCCTTGCCACCAAGCGAAAATGATACGTCCCACATGACCACTGCCCTCTTTCAGTATCCAGGTAACAGTGGCCGAATATGCGTTTATATTCTCGCTCCCCACTCCAATTCCTTTGAGGATGGCATGTGTGCAGAGTGTGCCGCAAATTGTGCTGCAAAAGGCCTGCAATGTGTCCCAGATTTGATAGGCGGCATAATCCTCAGATACGGAATCCGGATAGCCTTTGGGCAGAAATATATTCTGCAGCAGTCGGAAGAGCAGAAACTTCTCCTGTATAACTAGCTTATCGCCACGTAGAGGAACACGCACAATGTTGCTTTGGTCTGTGGTAGATTATGTGTGTGAATCTTGCATAATTGACCAATGTTTGTTGTTAGCACTTACCTGCCGGCGTTACATAGAGAATTTCCTCGCCTTTGGTGCCATATTGTTCGCGAAAATGTATCTTCATTATTGTGCATCAATTAAAACTCAGCTTTTGTTTACACAAATCGCGAACACCATGCGTCTGTACTCTCTGCGCACAAGCCATCTACTAAACAATAACAGCAGCTTAACAACCACAATGCAAATAACATTTGCAAGACTGTTATTGACAACGACCTGTCTAGGGGGTCTGCTGTTAATAAACTTATTTTAAAATGACAATAAATATTAATTGTAAATTAAGACATTGAATAAATTTTGATAAATATTATACAATTTAAAGTCAACCGTACAATAAGATGTTACCAGCATTGTCAGAAAATTAATATCGATACTTTTACCATAACATTTTTAACGATAATTTGGAGACATGGCAACGCCTAAGATTCTCGCAGTCATTTTTGTCATTCGCTCTCCACGAAAAAGAGATAAAAGAGACGAAACAAAACAAATGAGCCATTCAATAACTTGAAGCACAACATATAAGTTCGATAAAAACATTTTCAACCCGAAAGGGACAATTTTTATAAAAATTATTTCATTTGTTAATTAATTAAACAGAATATAATACTTGACTTGTTTATAAACATTTTTAAGTGATAAATTTTGTGGCCTGAGATAATAATCTAAATTTAAATTGTGACTGTGAGAAAAAAACCGAGTAAACTTTTGGCAACAAAATTGACAAATTTTACTTCAACAAGTTTCATCAAGCTAGAACAATACAATACAATTGAATAATAGCAGGCAATGTCATTAGAGGAAATAAAGACAACAATTAAACGATTTCCAAAGCTTCTGGGGGGCATTGGCATTTTGACCACGTAAGTAATAACCAAAGCAATACAGACAATAGTTGTAAAATGTTTACCAATTGTATGTAAAAATTGTAGTATGTAGTTAAATTACTCAGCGAATCATTAAAGGGGGCTCGTCATAAAATATTTACATAAAATCTTGTCTTGGCAAGCAGCAAGTGGCGCCACACAGTCCCTACACTACTCCCAGTTGGCTTCTACACAGTTATAATATATGCATATTCAGTGCAAATGCACTAACATGTCGAATTGCGTT
The DNA here is from genome assembly GCA_018904105.1 of Zaprionus tsacasi. Lineage (NCBI taxonomy): Eukaryota > Metazoa > Arthropoda > Insecta > Diptera > Drosophilidae > Zaprionus > Zaprionus tsacasi. Next base: position 5,893,442 of record JAEIFR010000631.1, read on the forward strand.
TTCCGCATTCTAGCCGTAAGACACCCCATTGCACCTGTGACGTCATTTGTTTACAGCAGTTTTACTCATTCTGCAGCATCTGAACCACTGCCAAATGTTGTTGTTATTGTTGTTGATTCCACCACAACACGATCAAAACAAAACGTACGATTTTGCCAAAACGAGATAGCACTATTTGGAGTTGTTGTTTCTGCTGCTTGTGCCAGTGTGTTTTTTCTTTCGCTTACTCTGCTGCTTCTTATGAGTAATAACAGCTGTTTCAAGGCCCCCCGCCTCGTTTACACTTTCACATACATACATACACTCTCGCACACTGATACACAGCATAACAAACTGACCGTCAAATGGCGCGCAATAGTTTTGTTTTGCAAAATACACACGAAATTTATAGTTCTTGTTATCGTTGTTTTTGTTGATATATACTATTATCGGATTGTTGTTGTTATTGTACGAATCGCTGGCGCGTGTAGTGCTCATCTTAGTGCGCTTGACGTGCCCACTTTTATAAAAATAACAACATTAGTTGTTGTTGTTTAAAATCGCATGCTTATAGTGACAACTACCAATAAGAAATAGTTGGCAACAGCTTGAATTGTTGTTGATGGCCCAGTTTAATATGATAACAACAACAACAACAACAACAACCAAATAAAAATAGCAGCACGTGTAATCAAATTGTCCCAATTTCGTATTGCAGTACCGGCATCATTCTATACAAGACTCCACAATTTCGAAAATTCCTCTCTCAACATGTGTACAACAAGCAACAGGAACCCGACAAGCGTCGCACCGAATACATTTACATAAAATATCACATTTACCGGGAATCAATGCGCAAGCTTAAACAAAAGCAGGAGGACGAAAAGAAATGGATCAGTGTCATCATTAATCCAATTGGCAAATGGTGGAAATCAGCCAAGCATTCAGTTGCATGGCGCTTATTGAATATCGCCCAAACGGGTAGTCAGGCGGAACGTCTTAAGGCAGTGCAACAGCTTGTGTGTATGGATCATTTAAAGGATTGGGATTTCCGACATCTTGCCCAGATATGCGATGCACGCACATCGGTGTCCCTGGCACGTAGCGGTGCCGATAACCGTTGGTTTGTTCCCGTCCCACGACGTGGGTGCATCAAGAATCCCAAAATGCTGCTCTCAGATCTTCGATTGATGCTTTCTCGCCTGCGACCCTCATTCTGTGTAGATCACTTTTTTAGTAAATATTTTCCGGAGCAACGTAATACCGTAAGTAAACGAATAAAATTGTTTATCCCTTACGGGCAATCTCAAACTAATCAAACCTCTTTTGTTTAGGAGGATATCCACGAATTTATAACACTGGATCAAGCCATAACATTATCCTCACAAGACACTGATTTATTGAAGGAAATTATCTCATTTTTACATCACATAACAAAAGATCCACAAATTGCGGCCAATATCATTCACGATGGTGGTCTGATGCATTTAATGGAGTTGCGCAAGATTTTCATCGACGACAACGAGACATTATCGACGCTATGCAAAGTATTGGCTAACATGTCAATGGTGCCAGATGCAGTGGAGCATTTCTTTGTCTCTGGATGGGTAGGCACTTTAGCCGAGTGGCAGCAATGTCCCGATCTTCGCCTACAAGTCATATCCGCTAAGACAATGGCAAATTTGGATCATGATGATCCCAATCAATTTACATATCCGCCCAATGTGTATCCGCTTCATCCACGTGTACGGACCCGCCGTAAACCAACGGCGGATATTGTTTTTGTGCATGGACTGTTGGGTGGCGTATTTATTACCTGGCGCCAAAGGGATCGGAAGCCAACCGAGCTTGGTCTTTACGGGAAAAATGCTTTCTATACAAGCGAAACCGATGATGTATTTCTTGTTGGTGAACAGAAGCGTGCCAATGGGAATTCGCGACAAACGAAGCAATCGATTCCAGCACAGCCATCACAACCCACCGGAGATCCTGCCAAGAAAGTGGATATTGTCAAGGACCGTGTGCTTAAGGCTAGCAAAAAAGTTGAAGAGAAACATCTGAATATCAGCGATACGGCTACCAAGGAGTTCGTTGAGACACTGCGTAATCAAGCTGAGCTGGACTCCGACTGGGAAGTTGTGCATCCCGATATACCACTGCATGCTAACGAGGATTGCAACGGCATGTTCAGCGTCTCAGGCAGTGAATGGTTCAATCAAGAATCTTATGATGATTATACCAACTGTTGGCCCATGGAATGGCTACCTGATGATTATCCAGACTCAAGGTAAATGCCATTACAGGTGCCATGACGGCAAATTTTATTACATCCATTTCTTTTTTCATTCCAGAATCATTGGCATAGACTATACGTCTGCTGTAACCGAGTGGTCAGCCAACTTCACAAAGTATTGTCCCTGTGAAAAGGGACAGGGTCACATTGATGTGCGTGCCAGTACTCTTATGGATCGTATTGCAGCCTCTGGCGTTGGAAACGATCGGCCTGTGGTCTGGATTGGCCATTCGATGGGCGGACTGCTAACAAAGCTGATACTTCTAAAATCGATTGATTCCAACGAGCAACACCTGCAACGAATGGCGAAAAACACAAAGGGCATTGTATTTCTTGGCACACCACATCGGGGCTCATCTATTGCCAAGTGGAAGCAGCATATGCAAATGATACTTTCTCCATCAATAGAGGTTAAGGAAATGGAAGAGAATGCCCCAAAATTGCTTGAGATGCATCGCCGTTTCATGGGCTGCCTGAATACGTACCTTCGGCATGTAAGTGTAGTCAGCGTGGCGGAAGGTTCACCCACCATGCTTACCACATTCAAGTTCCCTCTGCGCATTGTCACCGAGGAGTCTTCGAGAATCGATTATGGAGATTTCTTTTTGCTTAAAGATGATCATCTCAGTCTATCCAAACCAATTTATCGTCAGTCGTTTTTGTATCAACGTCTGCTGCATGTCATTAGAGAGGCAATCAAACAAGATGGGCAAACCAAAGATAATGGTGGCGAATCCCTGAGTCGGACTGATTTATTTAACACAAATTTTATTGCTGCCCTCATGAAAGGTGCCAAGGAATTATATGAAATGCTACCCCACACGGTTCTACGTTTTTCAACATAGAGAATATCAGCGAAGAGAATCACTACGCGCACATCACGCTTGTACCTTAAACCACACATATTTAGTTAATGGAAATATCAAGTATTCCTTTTGAGCTTAACTGACGCTATCCGTAAACACTGAGTATAACTCCATAATCTCCTAATTTATTTCTAGAGTAAACAATAAATACAGTTTTTTCCTTATTATAACTATGACTACATATCTGCAGTTTAACTGGCCTCCGCTTGTTTGGCCCGCAGCTTCTCCTGCGCTAATCGGCGATTCTCAGCAATTCGTGCCATTTGCTCTGCGGACAGTTTCTTTGTGTTTGGTGTCTCTGGCTGTGAAGGCGGCAAAGGTTTTCCATAATCACTCATGTCGAGAGCGTTGTAAGGCTTCTGAGGAATACCCCTCGTGTATGGGGTGGACACGACGGCATTTGTAGAGAATGAAGGGGTAACCAGCGTACTGTTCGTTGTTGACATGTTTCGCCGGTTCACTGCCGGTGTGCGCGGCGCCAGCTTAGACATGGCAATTTGTTCACCCAACAGTGCATCAAACTCATCAAAGGGCTCTGCGGCATCGTCTTGATCTTCATCATTGGCATCTTCATGTATTTCCCTTTCATGTACAATTTGCTCTTCCAGCTGGCCAAGTCGATAGCGCGTCATGTGGACTTGCAGTGGCTTTTTCTTACCGAGTCGTTCAATATTGTTGAGTACATCATCAAACGTGTAGTTGGGATACATGCGATGACCCCAGTGCTGGAGTCGACGCATGATCTCATTCAAATCGTCTTTTTCATAGCCTTTACCCTTGAATTTAATATCTTTGAAGTAGTTTTCGATTGTGTGCAAGCCACGTGGACCACGTAGTGTATCAACGGTGAGGCGATGACGAGGGTTCCGCACAGCTCGTTTTTTTGGCTCAACCTTTACAGCTCCTAACTCCTCAGTACCTTCGGGTTCGGCGTTCTCGTCATCATCGCCGAATAACTTTTCGCCTGCATCGCCCTCACCATCGCTGGGTAGTTGATTATTGTCTTCAGTTTCGCCAATATTATCATTAAATAGGTCGTCAACCCCATCCTCGCCAAATATGGATGCCATTCCGGAGTAAAGGAGACAACAAAACCACCACTCCGCAGACCAGAATAACAAGCTGTTTTGCCGCCATTTTCTGCTTCTAGCCACCGGCAATCACTGATCACGTGGACATGTTTAAAGGGGCTGCCAACTCGTGGCTTAAAATACACCTCTTTGTTATATAATTTGAGTGATTTCTCGCAAACAAAATTCAAGGCAACGTTAACAAATGTTATAAAAAAAATATTATAAAAAATGTGATTTCACAATAAAACAAAAATCTGAAAATCTAGGAAAAGGTATATGGTGAAAATTAGCAGTTGGCAGCGTGGCATTGTTTAGCAACCCTGCCTTTGTGTGGCCTGGCAACACCATTAACGCCATACTTCTAAAATGCTTTTTTCGGGCGATTTTATGTTATCCGCATAATTCGTAATAACACTGAAATCAAGTGAAAGAAGTATTTTAAAAGATTGCAACTATTGATTTTGTTTAACGCTAGACCTAGTTGTCATAACGTCAAAGTGATAAATACGCCGAATCATCGCAAAAAGTAATTTTTCTGGGAAAAAACGATAGCCGAAAAAAAATTGAGTGTGGTGAATAAACGTTTTACGCATTTTACTGTGTAAAACCCATCAGCTGCGGCTGTCAAACGTTAGCGTGCGTGGTGGGTATAGCCGAAAGCCGAAAACAAAACACGCCAAACTATGAACGTTTTGTAAACAACATTAAAAAGAGTGTCTGTACATGAGTAAGCGCAATGGATAAGCGTTACAAATGGCCTATTAATCAGAAGAGATGCAATTATTTGGATCAACCACCAAACCATCCTAGATCCGCATATCAATTGCACAACAAAAGTTATTCGCGCCTTAATCACAATTATAAATTTTCCAATCATAATGCAAGTAGTAATATTTACTACAATCACCAGCCACCACCCCCTCCCATATATGCTCGAGAGGCAGGCGGAGGCGGTTGGCCAACACAAATGCCTCCGCAGACCGACTCTGGGTATAGCAGCAACAACAGCAAGAACAGCAGCTCGGATGTAGTCACATTGATTGTGGAGAACAATAATTTAAAGAAAATGATTGTCCTGCATTTAAACTTAATGCAGGAGCAGACTGACAGTCTCACTGCCAAGGACAAGGAGCTGTATGAACAAAATGGGCGAATCAAAACGTTACTTTCACAAAATCAGGAGCTAATGCAGCAAATTGACAAATTAGGCCAAAGGATTGAAGATTTAAGGAACCATTTGAGAAGGCGAGCTGAACGGTCGACGCATGAAGATGCTGAACCTAAGACCAAGGTTCATTGTTCTGCCGATAAGGAAACGCAGACCATTGAACTTAGTCTGGAGGTGGAGCAGAAGGAGCAAGAGCAAAAGCCACATTTACATAGTTACCCGCAAAAACTCAAGCAATCACAAAGGGTTCTCGTTACATCTGTTACAGATCTGCCGCCCACTACACCCATTTTAGATAATAGTAAGGAACGTGACAAGTTTAACTGTGGGAAAAAGGTCAGCACGATATTCCTGCATCGTGTACATCAAGAAAAGTCTAAATTTCAGCTTTCTAACGAAAATGAAGACCAGCAGCTGGAAGAAGAAAAGCGGGATATGGAGGAGGAAGAAGTGGAGGTAGAGGAAATGCAGATAAATATGGAGGATGACGAACATATTTACCATGATGCTCTGGAAACACACGAAATGGAAGTTGTCACGGAAACGATAATTGGCGCCGAAGAGGAATTTTGCGCTGAAGAAGAGACTGTAGATGATATTGATCCAGTTAACAATGGCCATATCTATGAAGATGGGGAGGAGGAAGAGGAGGATGAGGAAGAGGATGATGAGCAGGAGGATGATGAGCAGGAGGAAGAGAATGATGAAGATGAGGAGGATCTTAAGATGGAGCAGGAAATTATAACGAATAATCTCTGGCAGCAAAACGATGAGCCTCAGGAGGAGACAGAACCAGAGGAAAAGGAGCATCACCATCAACAGGTAAGTGCTTATAATATCAGATATATAGCCAATAATTAAGTTTTCCTTATTTTTTTCAGCTATATCAAGTAATGAACTTGGACACACCATTCGCACACTCAACGCCGCTATTTCGACCAGAGATTTTGAATGAGAAGAAACACACGTCGCATAATTCACGTAGTATGTCAAAACCACCGCTGAATAAATGGGAGCTCGACGAAGAGCAGGAGCAACTGAAACTTATTGAACAGCATTTTGAAAAGAAAAAAATGAAAATCAAAGTAGATTCTACTATGAAAGATTCGCAAGTGCAAACTGTGGAAATGATACACTCGGAAGTGCAGACAGAGGAAATGAACGATGAAGATAAAAAAGCAATTCATATACTTTGTAAGCCTTTACGGGAAAATGAAGTTCGGCAACAAGAGCAACAAAAAGAACGAGAACAGCAAGAGGAACGTGAGCGCAAAAAACGCGAACAGCGTAAGCGAGATAAAGAAGCAGCAGAGAAGGAACACACAAAACAGAAGCAACAGGAGGAAGAGCAACTGCTGCTGGGAGAAGAAGCCATGCGTAAACGGCAAGAGCACTTACAAAGTCTACAACAACGACTGCAGAGACAAGTAAAACAGGATGTAATGAAAGTAGACGATACAAATCATGTTCTACTTACAAAGAGCTTAATGGAACATGAAGTTCAGAAACATGAGCAGCAAAATGAACGAGAAAAGCAAGAGGATCGCGAGTGCAAACAACGTGAACAGCGTAAGCGAGAAAATGAAAAAGCAGAGAAAGAACTGTCAAAACAGAAGCAACAAGAAGAAATTAAACTGCAGCAGGAAGAGCTGAACATGGAAGAAGAAGCTATGCGTAAGCGGCAAGAACACTTACAGAGCCAACAACAACGACTGCAGAGCAAACCACAAGAGGAGGAAGTTAACTTAGATGATAAAAATATTATTCAACTCTTAAAGGGCTTACGGCAACATGAAGTTGCTCACATGCAAAAGGAACGAGAACAGCTGGAGGAACGAGAGAGCAAACAACATGAACAGCGTAAGCGGGAAAAAGAAAAACCAGAGAAAGAACAGTCAAAACAGAAGCTACAGGAGGAAAAGAAACTGCAGCTGGAAGAGCCAAACATTGAAGAAGAAGCGATGCGTAAACGGCAAGAGAACTTACAAAGTCAACAACAACGACTGCAGAGCAAACCACGCTTACGGGAAAATGAAGTTCCAATAAAAGAACGAGAAGAGCAAGAAGAACGAGAGCGCAAACAACGTGAACAGCGTAAGCGGGAAAAAGAAGCAGCCGAGAAAGCACAGTCAAAACAGAATCAACAGGATAATGAGCAGCAGCAGCAGAAAGAGCCAAACATTGAAGAAGAAGCGATGCGTAAGCTGCAAGAGCACTTACAAAGGCAACAACAACGACTGCAGAACCAACCACAACAGCAATTACCTTATGTGCGCCTTAAGAAATCGCAGATGCAGACCAGTCTCATTTATCCGCCAATTGCTCCAGCGACAGCTAACCAGCTGAGTCCAGCGCCGTCGCCTACAAATATAGCCTCCCCTAAGATTGTCAATAACAACAACAACAATAGTAATAGTAGTACAACAACGAATACCATAATACAAACGCCATTGACGCCGCAATCAATAAGCAGCGTTGGGAGCAATAGCAACAGCAGCAACACTAACAATAGCACCAGCAGCAGCAACAAGCGTACAATTGTAAACAATTGTAGCCCACAAACATATAGCAAGTCATTCAACAGTTTAATCAGTAGAACCAGTGCGAGGCGTGTGTCGAAATTTAGGACTTCGACGCAGCTGTACACGACACGCTCATGGGAGGATCAGGAGTTTCATTGTGACAATGAATTCTTTCTGGAAGAAGCAGACGAGTTACTCGCCGATAACCCTAGTCTGGAAATACCCAAATGGAAGGTTGTTAATATACGACGAAGTCCCGACTCCAAGGGTACGGAGCCTCTTTCTGATGCAGATTTCGAACGTCGTCACGAAAAAGATGTACGGGATGAGATCGAACGAAAGAAGCGCGATGCGCGCTACTTACGCGAACAGCAGCGCAGTGACACATTGCGTATGCGTCACAATCAGGATGAGGTACTGGTGCCATTAGACCCATTGCCCACATCTACTTTCTACCCCCTGCCAATGGATATTGAGGGCATTGAGTTTGTAACCGAAGTGCCGGTTCAGGCTTTTGGTGAGAACGTGGTTAATCTCCAAGTTCAGACTGATGATTTCAGTCTACCGTGGCTTGATGCGGCGACAGCGTCAACGGCCATTGCCAAGGCTAAAGCGGATGCCCTGCCAGTTGCAACATTGGCCAGCAAAAAGCTGCCCACGACTGCCGCCGAGGCGCGGCAACAGGAGATGAATTCCTCTTATGTGTTCCTCAAGCGACGCAAGCGACTTCGGAAACGTTAAGAAATCGGAGCAAAAGCAGCAAGAGCAGAAGTTTCACTCTTTAAGCCGCTTACAAAATGCATCATCCTAACTATTGGTAGTACTATCGTCTTGAATGTGTATTGGGTGCTAAGACTTAGCAACATAGTTAACAGAATCTATTACCATAAGATAGATCATTCTTATGTAAGATATACCATTATCCCTTGGTATGTTTTGGTTCAAATTACATATTCACGATACTACTATCAATGATTTATTTGTGGCTCTGTTGTCAAGCCTTCAAATGACGTTGCATGATTTGCTGATAAACATTTTTTTTTTAAATTTTTTTTTCTTAACTTTAATTTTTATCTATAACAAGTAAAAAGTCGTTAGTGTTTAGAGAAGACTCTAAAGAGTTGTTTCACATTTACGTAAAAACCTATGTTAAATATTTATATATCCAGTCGAAACATCTCAGCTTTATCACAAAACAATTTATAAAAAAAAAAAATTGTACTACACATTGTTTGGGAAAAAACAATATGAACATTTTTAGACATTTACTAATTTGAGCGAAAAGCTTAAAAAAATTATTGTATTTGAATTTTTTTTCTATTATAATTATACAATTTATATATGCATCTCTTCCTCGTGTATTTAGACTTTGTTATGTAGGCCCGATGCTTCTCGACTGATCGAGTGTGTGTGAGTGAGTTGTATAAGTGTGTTTGTCTGTGTGGGTGTGTATATGCTCATGTATAAAGAATTAGTTACTCAGGTATATATATTTGTATGGCAAGAAGATTGTTGTGTACTGATAAATTTCATAGAACTTACTGGGTGTCTGATGGTGTGTATGTTAGTGTATTAAAAGTTTTACCTAGTTTTTAATGCAAGTTGGTAGATCTCGATCAATCGATTGTAGGGAAGTAACGTAACATCGGGAACCGCTAGAAAACAAACTAAAAACAACGTCGAAAAATACAATAAATACATATGTAAATTCTGTTTTACTGAAATTTTCCATGAAATATTGTTTTATTTTTCAACAAAACAAAAATATAACAATCAACCAAAACACCAACTACAATAAAATATATTTAATTTCCAAGATGTATAAAGATTGTTCACTCAACTTTTATATGTATTATCTGTTGCCATGATAAGAGCAGATAAAGTAAAAATGTGCGTGTATATATATGTACATATGTCCTATTTTTAGGACCCTAACAGAATATTAGGAAACGTTTTGGAGAATTTGCAGTGCAATGATATTGAGGTTGCAGACTCTGTACATTTTATTAGGGCATAAGTTAATACGATTTAAGATAGTCTAAGTAGTGACTTAGTATATATCTATGGAAAGATTCGTATATATACAACAAAAGAATTAAGATTATCTTGCAAGTTGTACACAGCAACTCGTTCGCAAATTGTTTTAAGCCCGATTGTAATGTACTTGTTTAGCATTTTTGCAAATATACATACATATATCATTGCAATGCAATACAATGTAATTTACATAGCTGTTAATTAGTCCAATTTGCCGCAGCTCGAAATTAAAAAGAAATTCAATCACACGATGATAATTAGAGCAATCGTAAGTCACCCAAATAAAATATAACTGTTTGACAAGTTTTATTGTAAAAATATAACATTAATAATAATAATAAAGATAATGATAATTTTACATTAAAGTAATAAAGTAAAATGCAAATTTTCAATACTTAAAACTTGGACACATTTGCGTTTAATTGACAATACTAATTGACAAAAGGATAAGCTGGACGGAAGTGAATCCCTTCAAGTTACTTATTGCTCTGTGTGAGATATTGATGTGCTGTGGTTTGCCAAAGTTCATCCACTGTCTCGAAACTCTCGCGCCAGAGCTGCTCGAGCAGAATCCAGCCCTGTGCTTGTGTGACCAGAACGTAATCGTTGCCAGGGTGCAGTGTATGCGTATAGGCGCCCATGATGAGACTCTGGGCAAGTCGTGCTGCCACACAATACTTGAGAAGTTCCCGTTCCTTAGGGTTAATTGGTAGGACACTAGTATAACCTGCTAGAAAGATGCCGCCGCTAGCTAGATCCTTTGCCTGGAGCATCATATAACTCATTGCAATGCCAAGTTCAAAAATTAGCGGGGAGCGATTGGTGTCACCAAAATCTATTACTCCGGTGACCCGATAAGAATCTGACTGGCTTGATTTGCTGACTACAATGTTCTGTTCATTATAATCGCCGTGAATGATTTGGAATTCTAGCGTCGACAGCACACTTAACACATTCGACTCGAATGCCTCAATGATTTCCTCGCACAGGGACTTTCGTTGATGATCCTGCAGTGCATAAAGGAAATCCCTTAGTTGCGGTACAGACTGCAGCATCCACAGTGTCTTATGTGTATCGTATGCTTTATGCGTAAAGCTCTTAAGCGCACGATCCAATTTTGCCAGATACTCGCCACATTGGTACAGCAGGTTTTTAGTTACTTCCACCTCATGGAACATTTTTCCGGGAATAAATTCCAATAGGCGTACTACATGACCATTGCCATTAAGCTGTTCCACAGAGTAATATTTACCCCGGGCATTTGCAATGGGTCGTGGACATTGCACATGTTGTTTAGCTTAAAATAAAAAAGAGCAATCGGGTTGAACGATATAACAGTTGTTCAAATAATTTTTTTGTTTAAATATTCACCCAAGTAGAGCAACAGTTGGTTTTGTGCGTCTATAAAGTCTTCCTTTTTCGAATCCAAGGCGTTGAGAATTTTTAGCACATAGCCAAGCGGGCAATGGGAAATAATCAATGGATTCTTCACGTTGCTAGAAATATGAACAAAAAAATATTTGTATTAACATTAAAATAACGCTGTATTACACATATTTGAAGTGTTGGAAAGTTTAGCTTGAGATGTTACGCGCCCTTGTTTCGTTGTGAATGGCAACAGCTGCTTCTTTTTGGCGGGAACTTCTGTTATTGATTCACTGGCCGCACGTCTCGTTTGTTGTGTATTTTAATTATTTTCGTCAGACTGTTTAGAACGTGCCATGGGTATTACTGGCCTGATTCCGTTTTTGGAGAAGGCATCAGCGAGAGTGCACCTGAAGGATATTAGCGGCAGCACAGTTGCCGTTGACACATACTGCTGGCTGCACAAAGGTGTCTTCAGTTGTGCCGACAAATTGGTGCGCGGCGAGGATACGGATCTATATGTGCAATACTGTCTCAAATATGTCCAAATGCTATTGTCGTATAATGTGAAACCAATATTGGTTTTTGATGGACAACATCTACCGGCCAAAGCGCTGACCGAACAGCGCCGCCGCGAATCGCGGCAACAGAGCAAAAAGCGTGCCGCAGAACTGCTGCGTCTGGGACGTGTGCAGGAGGCACACTCACAAATGCGTCGCTGTGTGGACGTTACTCATGAGATGGCATTGAGACTCATCCAGGAGTGCCGAAAACGTAATGTTGATTGTATTGTGGCGCCCTACGAAGCCGACGCCCAAATGGCCTGGCTGAATAAAGCGGGCATTGCTGAATATATTGTTACCGAAGATTCTGATCTGACGTTATTTGGTGCCCAGAAAATTATTTTCAAGCTAGACTTGACTGGCGGTGGACTGTTAGTTGAGGCGCAAAAATTATACTTGGCAATGGGATGTCGTGAGGAGCGCTATCACTTCGATAAGTTCCGGCGCATGTGCATTCTCTCTGGCTGTGATTACCTGGACTCTCTGCCGGGCATTGGCTTGGCAAAGGCATGCAAATTTATGTTAAAAACTGAACAGGACGATATGCGAATAGCATTAAAAAAGATACCTCAGTATCTCAATATGCGCAATCTAGAGGTAAGGGAAAGCTACAAACTATGAAATATTCTTTCTAATTACAAACCGTTCGTTTAGGTCGACGATACTTACATAGAAAACTTTATGAAGGCAGAGGCAACATTTAAGTACATGTACATCTATAATCCACTTGAGCGACGCATGGAGCGACTCAATTCACTCGAGGAACATAAGACTGACGAAATATATTGCAGCAATGCTGGATCATTGCTGTCGGATAGCGAACAGGCATTGCACTTAGCCTTGGGCAATCTAAATCCTTTCTCCCTCAAGCGTCTGGATACTTGGCATCCAGAGCGGGACGCCCTAAAATCATGGTCCGAAACAAAGAAAGCGAAGAGTAGCAGGCACAAAAGTATTTGGCATTCCAATTTCAAAGAGGAAAGCCAAGTAAAGAACAAGCCAAAGAATAATCAGGCAAGCTGTGCTATGTTCTTTAAGAAAGTTGACTTTGTTGCTCAAACCATTGATGCTGAGATCGAGGCAAATCAACGCCAGGAGCTGGCAAAGCAGACTGAAGCTGAGCTCTTTAGCATGTACAGTTCTGGTGGTGGCAAACGGAAACGTAGCCCAAGCAGCAGCAGTAGCAGCAGTTGTGATACCCCATTATCGCCAGCTACAAACAAAAGTCGACACAATCCGTTCGCTAAGGAGACACAACGGTCCCCGGTTGTTTGTGAGAATGGATCCCTGCTTCGACTTCTAAGTCCTAAGAAACAAAGCAGTCCAGTCAGGCCGACAGACGAGCAAACAAAACCTGAAACGACGCGCGTCAATGCAATCAAACGTAGCATTTTCGCCAAGGAGCAAGTCGAGGTACGATCTCGCTTCTTTAGCACACAAACTCCAGAGCTCCAAGTCGATAAGGAGTCAAAAATGGAGAATAAGTCGGATACGAGTGTACATTGCCGGCAATTGCAGTTGGAGTCAACCGAAAGTGCTGCAGAATGTGAACCAGATGTAAATACAAATAATAATAACGATCCCATTGAATTGCTTTCGTCCTGCTCGGATGACTCAAGTAGTCAGTCTGCAACACTGCCGAGTAGCCAAGAAGCTGTACTGCCAGTTAAGACTATACAAAAACCACCGCCAACTGCTCGCCGGGTCGGCTTGTCCAGACCTAAGACAAATAAACGAGCCACAGCCATTGCCAAAATGGATGAAAATCAAACAAAGCTAAGCATGTTCGGATTTCAGAAACGACCCGTTCTAAAGTAGAATACAGTTAGTTGAGCTAAGTGACGTCCCCCATGTATTATTGTTTAATGTTTGTGATTTGTCAAGTTGTTAGGGGGATTAATTTATAAAAAGACATCCAAAGTTGTGTTCACAGCTCTGATTTAAAATGTTCCGCCGAAAAAAAATCATAACTAATAAACTACATAATATAAGATACTCTTAAGAACGCTGCAATCGCAATCTCACGCCTGTTAGATACTCTATAAACAATTGTGAAATACAGCTAAGAATTCATGGCCAAAGTCATTGTCGTAAAGTCATTGTCAAGGGAGGTCAGTGCCGTGAAGCAAGATTAAGAACAAAGATACGTTGTCTCTAATATCTCTATCGGTTACACCTAAAAGCAATATACCCCCTACCGACTTCTCCCCCAGTAGAGAGTTTCCTGCTATAACTTGTCCCTTGACTAGAGAAAAGACGCATAAGCTAACCCAGCGGATTCTTTGCAAGATTACAAAAGGGGCTGCCTTCAAGGTGACCGTCCACATTTACAAAATGCCCCCACACCCAGCGCTTTCCCGCAAAGAGAAACTTTAATTAATATCTATAAATAGCTTGGCCTCCGTTTGACTGACTGCGTCTGTGTGTTCAGTCATGTATGAAGCAACCCCCCCGCCAATGTAAACATTGAATAGAGATAACATTGTATTGCTTTGCTGTAGCTCACCAATCTTCCTTTATCAGATAGTTGCGATCGTCATACGAGATGAGCTCCTTCTGTTCACTAACAGTGATCCCGTAAAGCCGACGCACCAACGGTTCCACATCCTCTGCTCGCACCTTGGGCTTGATATCCGAACCGGGCTGTAGCACCACATCAGAGGAGGAGTTCTCCTCAGTTGTGTTGCCGTTTTTGGAGGGACTCGATGTCGATGATGTTGTCTCGCCGTTGTTTGCCTTGTTCTCGTTCTTGTTGAGCTTTTCGGCGTCGTCGTAATCGTGATTAAGTGTGTATGATTTTTTGGTAATGCTCGTCAGCTCTACATTGTTCCACTGTTCCATTTTTTTTGTTATGCTTCACTTTATCGGAATGTAACAATTTGTTTTTATTTTTACAGCATATATGTGTGTGTGTGTATGAATGTTTGAGTGTGCAAACCAGTGGAGATCAAAATACACACAAAGATAATGATGATGGCACACACGATCGAAATGTGTTCTCAGCTTTATGCTCGAAAGCGAAATGAATTGAATTTCAGTTGAGGACTGGAACGTCAGCAGCGTTTCAATTGAAACGAGTTCATCGTCGTCGTTGACGTCGTCGACGACATCTTCATATCTTAAGACTACATACAGACAGACGCGTATATATGTATGTTAAAGGGTAAATGTGTGGGTGTGTGTATAAGGTGCCTGTTTCATTTGCCCCGCTAAGTTGGTTGCTTGTTTATTTAATTTTTTATAACCTTTTCTATTTACTTTTTGATTGCGACGCTGCGACGCTTTGTTCTCCCTCTCGTTCCACCCCCTTATTAGCCGGTGTGTAAATGGGGCAGTGCAACGGGGCTTTTATCAGCGTTGCCTAACTTGTCCCTAAGTCGAGCAACCAAATAAACAAACTTAAAGTCGTGATCGCACTCTATTAAATTAACTAAGTGTCAAGTGAAATCAAATCAATTTATACCCTGTATACCTGCTACAGTGAAAACTCGAAGGAGGGAAAACAGTTTAAAATTACCATAAAATGTTTTAAACTAAGGAAAGACGCGTTAAATTATTATTAAATTATACTAGCTGATAAAGTAATGCCTTGTTTTCTAATTGAGAGTGCGCACTGTGCGTAAAACTAAAAGATTGCAATTCTAAAAATGATTACAGTTTTCCGCTGGCCCATTTGCTAATCTAATACCATATCAAGTGCTTTAGCAGGCTGTCTTCTATAATTGACAGACTAAACAAATTCAATTGAGCGGGGAAGACAAAGCAAGCCCACAATCGAATAATATGATTTATATGATTGTTTACCTCACATGAGGTATAGACGAAGCAATGCGCAGTTAAAGCTAGCACTATACACACGTGCATACAAATATGTATTGTACGCAAGTAATTATATAATAGTTGAAGTTTTTTAGCTGTCCCATATCCGTTTGGTGCTTGGAAAACTTTAATGAATGAGCGAGAGCATTCGTTTCAAGCTGACCTTGACTGGAATGCAGTTGCTCGTTGCTCATACGCCACATTTACCACTGGGTAGGCACACGCAAAACAAACACCTATGCACATACACGCACACATGCACATGTATTTTGTACGCTTGCATGCAGTCAGTAACTAATGTAAATATGCACAGCTGATTTATAATTATGTAAATTCTTAGCCATGAAAACGAAGTTTCGAGTAACTACTTAAATATAGGCAGGCTAGGCACGCACCTGTTTGCACCACTGGTCAATTAAAACTAACGCTTGCAACTTGTTTTTGGCTCTATTCAACGCGCAGTTCAAGCTATTCAAGGGCTGACTTTAAATACAAACACTGACACATATATAAACATATATGTGTGCATTAATACATTTTGGTTCTGGCGCGCAGTTTTGCGGTTACTGGTGCGCAGTTCATAATTTCTCTATCGTTTATCAGAGCAATTAAAATGTTCTGTTCAAAACTGGCCGCCAGATTGTAAACAAATCAACATTGAAATTAGCAAAGCTATCGTAAAATAAAATAAACCACGAAACCAATTCAAAAACTTGACTGCAACGTCGACATGTGAATGGCATGTGGCTGCTTCTTTCTTTTAGCATCCAGCTGTTTTTATTTATTTTGTTCTCATAACCTCAAACAAACTTTCAATTTATCTTTCTTTTGTTTCTCCTTCTCTGTTTCCAATTGATTTTGCCTTTTTTTAAGTTCTCATTAGTTAAATGATTAGTTAAAATAATTAAACTATGGATCAACTGTATGTAGAGATCGAGATCAGCACCGAAAATGCCAAAAGCGAAACAATCATATACACCAGCGTGCCTTCGTTTCTAGCGCTCTACACATATCGCTATCTTAAAGACCCCCCCAATGTTCAAATCAACTTTGTGGCAAATAAAATTGAAACAGGGAAAATAGCTTTACGTAGCTCTCAGCTACGACGCGAACTTACGGAACAGCATATCACATGTCGAGAAGCCGCTACGCTGCCTGCCTTAAGAGATCTGCGGTTGCCAATCTATGGAAGGAATGGAAACACTTTTATTGCTGGCACATGTGCTGTGTGTCGGGAGCTCATTGCAAGGCAACCCAGCTCCCAGCTGCGTCAGTTGTTGGGCTTCAAGGACAGTTGCTTGCTGGCTCCCGCAGAAGCTTCAATTTGGACACGTTTCTGTGAAGTGGATGTTGTGAATTTAGTCAGCCAACTGCAAAATGGAGATCTGCCGTTGCGCGAAATGCCCGTAGAAGTAGTACGCTTTGAGCAACATATGAATCAGCCCGTTCGTATGCATAACATATACAAACTTGCCAGGGAGCAGGCAAATCAAACAGAAAATGGTTTGCCGATCAAGCGGAAGGAACGTGTGCTCATCGAATGCAGCATACCGAAGGAGCAGCTTTTGATTGAACACCGTTTCGCAGAGGGCATCAGCTTTACAATTGCCGATCTCATACTCTATCCACTCCTCCGTCTAGTCTTCCAGCACTGCGCACAAATGCTGCCCCATTTTCCACTAACAAGCACCTGGTTTAGTGAGGTGAATGAGCTTTTCAAAGAAACCCCATAATTTTATTAATCTTTACTCTTGCATTACAGATTGATGCCTTTGATTCAAACTGTGCGAAAATCTTGCACGAATTGTATGTGCCAATGTTGGTGGGCCCCGCAGAGAACACTCAACTGCTCTCCATACCCGACTGCGAGGAGGCTAGCCTGTATAAGGCTGATCCGAAACGTTATCGTCCAAGGAATCGCATTTACACAAGCCAATTGGAAGTAGATGCCGTTCTGGCAAAGCTCAGTCAATTGGATTTAGAGTTTAGTTCAGATTCAGAACATTCGTTTGGTCAGCAATTAATCAACTGGCAGGAAATAGAGCCCACACATGCCAAGAGCTCGGCACTTCCGAAGAAGCGACTGGACCGAAAGCGTCAGCAACTGGAAAATATGGCCAATGCGGTCGTATCGCTGGCTGAGCCAGGCGATCGCATTATCGATTTCTGTAGCGGCACTGGACATCTGGCCATACTTCTTGCACTCAAGCTACCGCAGTGTGTCGTGATCGTGATGGAGAACAAAGCCTTTTCGCTCAGTCAAGCGCAGAAACGGGCAGCCGAACTAAAATTGAGCAACTGTGTGTTCTATCAATGCAACATTGATTACTTTATGGGTCGCTTCGATATCGGCGCCTCTCTGCATGCTTGCGGCACAGCTACCGACATAGTCCTGCAGCAGTGCCAGCGAGTTAATGCCAACTTCGTGTGTTGTCCCTGCTGCTATGGGTCTCTTCAGCCAATGCCACATATTACCTACCCACTAAGTGCACGTTTCCGCGAGGCACTTGACACAAACGATTATTTGTATATCGCTCATACAGCGGATCAGGCGCATGAGCTCGGAACCACCAATTGCAAGCCGGAAACAACGCTGCAGGGATTGCATTGCATGTGTGTTGTGGACACGGACCGGAAGCTGCAGGCAGAGGAGGCCGGTTACAAGGTGATATTGACGCGTCTTAAGCCAGAGCAGTGTACCCCAAAGAATCATTTGCTTGTTGGGCGGTATCTACGGGACTGAGATTGCATTTCACATGGGGAGAGGGAGAAACATTCACTGCCTGACCAAACAAATTATCAAAATATATGTATTTCTTCGTATATGTTAATTACCGTTAACGGCGTTTATTTGAGTAACATGAAGTAATTGTAGAAAATGACTTAATGGGTTACCAATTTACTAAGACGAGTTCAACAGGCCCAGGCTCCAGTCTATATATTCACTTTGTTGCCGCCGCCTCGCAGAGCCAAGACCAAATGTAAAACTGAACCACCTTGCACTTTGTAATCTGCCGCCGTTTTGTCATCGTTCCTGTTTTGCAAAACAAAATAAATTAATATAGTATTTCATCACATTTTCCATTATATTGTTGCTTACATTTGTTTGCCGGAGAATATGAGACGTTGTTGCTGGGGGGGAATTCCTTCTTTTTCCTCCACTCGTTCCTTAATTCGGTCGACTTTATCTGTTGGTTCAATGTCGATTTCAATTTCCTTGCCGGTAAGTGTCTGCAATAGGAAAATTCAAGAATTATTTTGTACTATTCGCGCTGTTTGTTGTTGTTGAGGATAGCTAGAGCTGACGCATATTCGCTTTCTCTGCACCCAAAATTAACAGGGGATCATATTGCTGATTCCTTTTGATTTGAGCTTACCTTTACTTTAATCAACATTGTTAAATTGTGTGCTTTGCGTTTCCAAATACAAATGAGTTTTAAAAAATTATATTAGAGTTTTTTTGCAAGCTTGTTCCAGTTGCGGCGTTTTTGCGAATGTCATTCGCCTGGGCTGCCAACTTGAATGAATTCAACGTGTTGAGCTAACCTTTGAATGCCTATATTGTGTCGATAGATCGGTGTTTACCGATAGTTATCGACTACAATGTTATGCAGATCAGCACATTTGAAATTGAGTATGTATTAATTCATATTCCATATAAAATTAATTTTAGGTCTAAAATAAACTAAAATTTTGACGTACTGAGACATGAAAATAATATAGTTGTTTTTGTCTAGGTTTTATTTACAGTCTATTTACTTAAATTTACTTATATTAACATCTAATCATTTGTTCATTACTGAGTACTAAGCCTCATCTAACGGCTTTTCAAGCCTTTTTGTTTGATTTGTTCAGTGCGCTAATAGCCTCGCTGATATGTCGGATGTCCCGGGCATAGGTTCTGCAGCATCCTCCAATGATTTTGGCACCCAGTTGTGCCCATTCTGGCACATATTCCGCGAGCGGCACACAATGCTCTCGACCCTGCCAGCCTGTGGCTACGTCATAGACCTCCCCGCTGTTTGGATAGGCTACCAAAGGTATTTGGTCCTCGACAGTACGGTCCCCGTTTAAACTCTGGAACAGAGGAGTCACAAATTTGGGATGCACGCAGTTGACACCTACAGCCAGGCATTTGTCCAGAGCCTTACGCTCCCGAAGAATATCCCAAACAGCATTGGCCGCTTCGGCAAAGTCTTCACCATGGGCCAGCGTAGCCTCATCTTTGCATTGAAAAGCCACCCAGAACTTAACTTCGGGATAATCATCGCACAACATTTCCACGAGAGCTTCAGCTTCCATTTGACATGGAATAGTTTCAATGGCCAGTGCATCTACGCCAGCCTCCAAACAGGCCTCAATACGTACACGATGCCAGTCGGTAATGGTTTTGGCTGCGACATAATCCGCATAGCTACCAGTGTACTCGGAGCCATCATGCAAGTGGGCACCAAATGGACCAATCGAGGCAATTATCAGCGGGTAGCCTGTAATAGATCCCGTTAGAATTAGTTGATTAGGGCTACATTATCATGGGAAATGATGCCTACCTTCTGGTACCGTCAGCTGTGCCTCATAGCATTCTGTGAGATATTTCTCTTTGGCAATGTGCGCCAATCGCACCGTGTTCTTTATCAGTTCAATGCTCTGCTGCTCATCCAATTCTAGATACTCCATGTAACCCTCGACACTTGTCTGATAGGTGTTTGTCAATATCATATCGGCGCCATCTGTCAACATAAATTGATAACTTACACGCTGTTGCTAATTGAAACATAATCCAGAATAATTGTCCTCCACTTACTCTGCAGAAAGTCCAGATGCGTATTGATAACAGCCGTCGGATTGGTCGCATTGAAACGTGCACTCCAGAGCGGATCACCGTCGACAGAGTTTCCAACATGTACTGTCATTTGGGTGCCAAAGCCACCGTCCTTAACGAGCACGCGCGTTAGTCCCATGATTGTAGTTGAAATTGGATTGTATTTCAGATCTAGTTGGATAAAGATAATTACAGAATCATTACTTAGTTGTGCGTCATATAAACATCACATCATTTACTTCTCATCGAGTTTATCTACTTTCAGTTGTATACATATGCTATATACATTTGAATAATGTCGGCCCACTCAACATATATAAATACATATATACAGACTTGCTTGCTTCAAAACAAAATAATTGGATTAACAATGTAATATAACAAAGACTTTGCACTGTTATCGCTAGCCAAACCTTTTACATTGTTGTAATCAAGGTCTTATCAGACCAGTCGATACGTGCAGCTGTGCTCGTTTTACAGTTCTTTGTCCCGTTTGGGAGTCTGGACACCTGCTTGGTCACTGCACGGGTGCAAACTGTCTATACACTAATCTTTGTAATTGAAACTAACAACCCGGTAACCTTGTCGAGAGTTCAATAACCTACAGTAAAAACTAACACAAACAAGATTCACGCAAATACACATACATATGTATAACCCATATACAAAAATATATATGTCATACATATATCTTGAGCGAGTCGAGTACCCGTCTAGGCGTTCGTATAATATCAACACTCACCTTGAGGGTCTATAAATAAGACTTGTAATTGATTAAAATGTTGTTTTCTTGCTGCTCTCTCTATATAGCAAGACGCGACGCGAATTTATTAGATTTCGTCGAGTTCAGTTGGGTACTGTGAAACTATCGAGATATGATGTGTTTGGCCGGGCGTTCAGCAGGCGTTTAAGTGCTTTACAATGCTGTCTGAGGCTTTTATAGCCTGTTGTTGTTTCCACATATTCCTCATATTCCCGCTTATCACAAAAAGTAAAAATGCAAAATAAAACAAACAGAGCCCTAGGCACCCGCCAGCCAGTTGCCAGACTCGACACTGGGGTCCGGCCCGGCCCGGCTGGGATCTGGCTGGCATGATAAGACCCGAGAGCACAGCTGCTAGACAACAGTCTAGGAGCTAAGCTGCCAACGGGCTGATGAAATTGAATCAAATTGCGTGGATTCGCGATGATGGGACAAAGACCAAGATGCCGCATGCGGACTGAACTGAGGCGTCCGCGTTATGTGTTGATAACCTTTAAAAATGTTTCCATCAATGAACAGAATTAAGAACCTAAAGTTTATTGACTGACTAATCGCACCGATGCTAGGATACAAGTTCAAATTTACAAATTTTAATAAACAAGATTTTATTTATATTCTTCAGTTTGGGGTTTTTGCCCTCTAATAACATTATAAGAAAAAATTAATGATAATCTTCAACGGGTTTTTCATAGAACTATTAATAAAAGTTGATATATTGAAATTCGTAATGTTATAGGATTATTTAGTGAGATTTTAGTGTATTTAACACATCGTCAAAACTTTAACGTAAACCCTATCAGGCACTCATCACAGTCCCTTTATTTATAAACCGGAGCTTATCTATGAAAATAATTCGTACCCGCGAGGTTCACGACATTGATCTTAGCAATAATCTGGCAAATTGCGAGTTCACGCACACACTTATATATAACATACATATATGTATAGCTCCATATGGGTCTAGGCCGAAGAGACGCATGGAAAAGTAGTATAACAAACAAAATTATAAACTAAAAAGAAACTATTGAACTAAGGACGTCCGTATCTCCGATTGTGGTTGCTTGGCAATGTTATCAACACACTTGCGAATTTCGCGTATATCATCTGGGTAGACTCGACAGCAACCGCCAATTATACGAGCACCCAGTGCCAGCCATTCGGGTACAAATGAAGCGACATTCAGTGCATTCCCAGTCCACTCGCCTCTATCGTTGTCGTAAGTCTCTCCGTGATTGCTGTAAACGACAAGGGGAACTGTTTGCTCCTCCGGGGGTAACACGGCAAGAAATGATTTGAACAGAGGCGTCACATGACATGGATTCACACAGTTAACACCCAGGCCCAGGAGACGTGATTGGGCTCCACGCTTTGAGACCATGCGCCAGACAGCCAACGCGGCCTGTGCAAAGGACTCGCCATGTGCCAGATGCAATTCATCCTAGAAGAGACATGAGGATTTCGATAAATCGAATGCGACTTTAACTCCATAAAAACTCACCTTGCACTGGAAGGACACCCAGAACTTGGCTGTATAGTTATCGAGCACTAGCTCTGTTACAGCCAAAGCCTCCATTTGGCAGGGCAGTGTCTCCACGGCCAGGCCATCAGCTCCAGCTTTCAAGCACGTTTCGATACGTGTTTTATGCCATTTCTGTAGCTCGTCATGCGTCACCAGATTGGTATATTTGCCTTTGTACTCGGAACCATCGTGTAGATACGCGCCATATGGACCAATCGAGGCCAATATTATGGGCATGTTGGGACCAATGTCACCATCGATTGCCGCCAGCTCGGCAAGATATTGTGATTTGGCCTTACGTGCTAGCACAACGCTCTTCTCGATCAACGCCACACTCTGCTCCCGCGTTGTGCCCAGATGCTTCATGAATCCTTCGACGCTAGACTGATACGTGTTCGTTAGTATGATGTCTGCGCCACTGTGCAGGAAATCCAAATGAGTCTTAATCACTGCATCCGGATGAGTCTCATCGAAACGGGAACCCCACAACGGATCGCCATCGACTTGTTCGCTCACATTGCGTGCCAACTGGCTGGAGAAGCCGCCACATTTGACCAAGATGCGCGGCTTCTCTTTGTAGTTGCTGTTGGAGGGTAACATAATGTCCGATAAATCCCAATCTGTTCGCGATAAATGCTGGCGACACTCTAACGTGATTTAAATAATTCTAGTTAAATATGCGCTTCGTCTCACTTTTATTTTTCCTGCTTAATGTGTGTAAAACGTATATACATACGTGATATTGTGAATTTTGCTGCTTTCCTTTTGTTGTTTTGTTCCACGCTCGCTTTTTATTTCATTTATCGGTGCTGGCAACTTTTCTACTCGACACACACACACACACACAATACACGAGTGAGTGGACATGTACTCGTAGTAGTGCGTTGTACTTATTCTTGTCTTTACCATGCATCTCATTCACACAAACTCGCAGAGGCACACACACACACTTCGATACAATATACCGCACAGCTGATTACTGTTTACAGTTGCTGCTCTTGAGTGCACAAGTGACGACAGTGCCGGTCAAAACATTAGCAAAGCACAACCAGCAAGTACAGTGACATCCAGAATAAAATGTTTAGTTGTGGGGGAAACATATTTATTCGCTCATACATTCATATATTTATATATATAAATACATATTGATAATTTATGTAGTCGATAGTAATACATATTCATAAACAAACTGATTACGAACTTTATTTGAATAATCTTCGCGTATATGTAATATATATTTTTCGCCATGTTCTTTGTATATAATAGTTGATAATTTTTTGGGGTGTTAGAGGATTATAATCACATTTATTTGTTTTGTTTATATTTTATATTAGTCGTAAATAAATAATAATTAGGATTGAAGAAAGCAAAACAATTGAAAAATGCCATAAACAATAAATGTAACTTTGGTAATCTTACGCATTGTATAAATTCTAAATGGATATTTCGCTTGAAATCAATGTTTCTGTGGTTTAGTAGTATTTGTTAGTCTAATTTACAGTTTTTTATCTTTTGCACTAAATAACAGTAATTATAGATATCAATTCGCATACATGCTCGTATCTATAATTTTTTTTTGTTTAGAACAGCTGCAGTTTTCACATTTTTTATTATTTTCCGATTCCGACTCTGGTTAAAAACATCAACCAGAGCAATACTTATTTCAAAAAATACACTTTCTTCGGCTCAAATTGGCTATATAGTATGTATATATATTATTTATGTGCTTAGTACATAGTTTAATGTGTATATGATTTACGTACATATGTATGTATGTACCTAACTGAATATGTGGCTCTATGTAATCTGCTTACGTGCATGGAAGTTCATTGTGTGTTTGAGTGTGTTTGTCTTTCGGTTTCTGTTTGTGTCTGTGGCGGCGGCTAACTGTAATGAGGGCGAAATGCAAATGATAAAGTACAGTGTGCGGAAATGAAATCAAAATCAATTAGCGAAAAGACAACACAGAAGGAGGGAAAAGCAAATGGTACGTATTCCTACGGGGTTTCCTTTCAAAACATTCAGTCTGAGGTCTCTACTCTGTGTCAATTGTAGGATTTTTCTTTTCCAACTTTAATTTGTTTACTATACAATTTCACTTTGAAAATTTCCATTCGCCTGAGGCGCTGATAACGATAGCAAACTGTGGTCACTCGATAATAAGAACACATCGCAAAATCTCATGAAATTCTAAATTAAGTATAGTGAAAACTTACGATTAAATGGAAAATGAATAGAGAATAATAATTGCATTTAATAATATCGAAACAAATATCAACTTTTTGGAACTTATTTAATTTGCGAGAGGTGTACTTATTTTTGGGTGACCACTTTACATAGTTATACTGATAACCAGGGAACTATCATATGATTGCCTCCTCTAATACCTTCATACTACCCCTGTGTAGACTATCACTAAGAAAAGAGATTATTGCGTCGCTTCAACGAGCCAAATTTCTTTTCAGCCTCCAGCAGCATCTTCTCCTTGCGCACCACCTCAAAGGGGATCGTCTTGGACATTCGATCGATTTCCTGATCGGATGGAAAATCCTCGAAACTCATGTTACTAAATCCAGTTTTAGCCGAGTTCTGTATGGTATTCGATTGGAAATTGCGACCGCTGCCGGAGGACGATGTGACACGGTTCTCATCCTGTTTGACATCATCGTCGTCATCATCATCATGGGATTGATATTGCAGGCGTTGATGTTTCTGTTTGCTGCCCGAGCTGAGGGATGATGTGGAGCCTAGGGCGCCGGCACTGACCTTCTTGTACGCATGTCCTTTGACCTTTTGCGTCAATTTTGCCGGCAAAACGCCCATCACAGTCAGGTGATGGGACTTCTCCTTCTTCGGCTTAACTGCGGCGGCGGCAGCGGTGGCGCTTGTACTGTTTGCACCATCGGCAACCAGATCGGCAGCACGCAACACCACGGGCTCCTCCTCGTCGTCGGGCGTAAAATCCGAGCAGCGATCTTGAGAGATTTGCACAAAACCATTATCGGCAATGGGCAGCAAAGGCTTCAGATGCACAGCCTGCGGAGGGGCTGGAACTGAAACTACAGCGGCGGCAGCTGCTGGAGCAGAAGGAATTGCTGACTGGGATTGCTGCAGCTGCAGCTGCTGCTGAGTTGTGGTGGACTGTTGCTGGGGTGGAGCTGGTAGGGGCAGAGAAATGCAGCTGGCCGAGGTGGAGGGCACGTTCACATAGACACTGCTACTGCTGACGGTGGTGCTGATGTTGTTGCTGCTGCTTCTGTTGTTATTAATGTGGTTATGGGTTTGGTTGAGGTTCAGGTTGTTGTGATTGGTCAGCGGTTCGGGCGTTTTATTGATAATAATCGAATGATTAATCGTCACCAGCTGCGCGGCAACGGGCTTGGCAACAGTTGCCCCACTCACTTTGATAATATGGTTGTTGTTGTTGCTGCTGCTGTGGCTGGGATAGTGCAGCTGGATTTGGGTTGGATTAACCTGATTGGGCAGTTGTGCCTTTTCGGGTGTGACGACAACACATTTACGAATTACCTGTGGAAATGGCTCGGAGCCAAAGAGATCCCTTTGCTGGCTGCCTTGCTCCGGCTCTGGGGGACGCTGCTCTGTCACTGCCGTCTCGATGAACGGATTAAAGACGGGCTCATTGAATTCATCCAGCTCTGGCTCTGCTGGTGGTGGAAAGTTGGCGAAATTTGCGGCCTGGCTAGTTGGTGTCTCCGGCGCCCCCTTGACCGGTGTCGAGGTCCACATCTCGGGCTCACTCGGTCGTGGTTTACTGCGTGGCGGCTTCGGCTTAGTCGATGTGCGTTTTGGTGCCCTGCCCACTGGCAGCTTAAATGGTGCCATGGCAAATACATCTAGCTCTGGTTCCTCTGGCACTTGCTGCTGCTGCTCCTGTCCAGCGACTTCTGCTGTAACTGGTGCCGGCACAGTTACAGATTCATTGCTACTCTTGCTCTCCGCGGATCCATAGTCCAGTTCATCGTCCAGCAGCAGCGGACGATCACCGAACTTGTGCAACAAATCGCTGGATGTGGGACTTAGCTCCTCCTCCTTACCTGCGGTGCTGGCATCAGTTGCGCCGGCAGCACCGGCCGCTAGCGCAGCAGCAGCAATGCGATCCTTCTTTCGCATACGCACCTTGACGACCACACGACTGCGTACATCATCCTCGTGTGTAGTGACGCTCTCGCACTCGGCATGATATGCCGAACTGCTGCAGGTCTTGACACTCTCACTGATCCCATCCATGTCGCCAGCGGGCAGAGGGCGGCGTAGCTTGGCCTGCGTGCCTATGGCACGTGGGTTCTCATCGAAGAGATCATCGTCCTCGGCACGCAAATCACTGGCCGAACCAATAGAGTCGGCATCATCATCCGATTCAGCGGCATTGGCCGATGCTGCCACGGCCGCCGC
The DNA here is from genome assembly GCA_018904105.1 of Zaprionus tsacasi. NCBI lineage: Eukaryota > Metazoa > Arthropoda > Insecta > Diptera > Drosophilidae > Zaprionus > Zaprionus tsacasi. Next base: position 5,920,644 of record JAEIFR010000631.1, read on the forward strand.
TTGGGCTGCTTGTGCCGCCACTGCGGCCGCCATCATATTCAATTGTTGTGCCGCCTGCTGTGCTGAACTGGAGGGTCGCTTCGTGGTTGCCGTCTGACGCAGCTTCTTCACAATGGGCAGATGAGTAGTCTTGTCCACCTTCTGGTAGGCAACCTGTTGAATCTTGTGTATGGTTTCGGGTATGTTGCTCGTCACGATTTGCTTGAAGATAGCTGGTGCCTTCTTGGCGGCACTACCACCAACACCATCATCGCTGTCCTGCTGAAAGAACTCCGAGTCGGAGTCATCTGAAGTGGGCTGATCATTGCAGCTGCGCAGCTTCTCATACTTGTTGCGATCATCCAGCGGAAGTTTAACATAGCTGGAGGCGACCATATCCACACTCGATAGTCCACCTAAGCCGGTGCCATCAGAATCTGTCTTCAGATTGCCAATTAGCGAGGTTTTATCCTCCTCCAGTGTGGGCGACAGCAACCATTTGGATGAACTCGATGAGACTACAGCGTTGCTATTGACGGCTCCGGCTCCACCCATCATTGTATTGCTGGGGGTTGCTCCGCCCGACGAGCAGCTAGCGATGAATTTGGCTGTGGATGAGATCAAGTACTTTTATGCAGTAAGGTAATGAGATTACGGGAAGGGGGATTATTACGGGTAAGTGTAGTGTCAGGCGGAAGCACATTGTGACTGCTTAAGAATGATCTCTGTATGGGTGATAACGATAGTACCAACGATAGTTGGATATTGATCTTAATTCCAAGTTGGATGCTTTATCTAATGTGCGAGTATTTCATATCATTCTTAGATATTCTATTTTATATTGATACTTCTAAGTTCACGATAACAATAGTATCATCGACAGTTTTTCAACTTTAATAGTTCTATTACAGATGTCTGAAGAGTCTTACTCCAAGTTAAAGATAATATCAACGTGTTTAATCTCATTTTGAGGTCTGCACAAAAGAGATGCCATAAAGATGATATAAGGTAACGGTAGTACTATCGATAGTTTAAACGGTTTTTAAGTGAGCGTAATGGTTTGGAATTAGTCTTGATGTAGATAGAAGAATTAGATGTCAATTAGTTGAAAAGATGAAGTATGAATATAAATATATCATGTTAGTTAGCATTGCACAGGACATACATATAACGTAGATTTTAACTATGTGCTATAATTGTATCCGAATATATTTTAATTGACGTTTTTGATTATTTTCCAATTACTTTGCCTCACTGTGCATTGCCCTACAGGGTGAGTTGAGTTAGTAAGGTGTTTCCCATTTGTAATATGAGTATTAGTTAATTAATTAATTATAATTTGCAATTTTCTTGTGGTTTGTTCTTTTTTTTTTATTGCATTTGAAATCAGTTTTTTACGCTCCTCTCGCTTAGCTTTCATACAATATGTTTTTTTTTTCATTCTCTGAACTTAAACTAAAACGCTTTCGCATTTTGCTGGCTTTGCTTCAACTGGTTCCATGTAAATATATATTGTTTTGATCGTATATATACATATAATCTGTATATATATATATATATCGGTCATTTACTATAGCTCGTTACCTGACTTTTGTTGCTCTTGTTTTCATTGCGTTTGTTCATTTTATTTGATTTTTTTAACCTTAACTATAATTTTGCTCTTTGGAATAATACTATATAGATTGCTGATAATTTGATAATGTGTAAGTATATATACAAGTATTAACAGGGTTCTTTTTTTAAAAGCTAGTTGAACATTTCAATTGTATCTGGTCTCTTCAAGGAACTTTTTGCCAAACCGAATTCAAATTCGTTTTCGATTTGGCAACGAACTATGTTATATTAGATTTGATGACTTAAACATATTGTCTGGCATTGATTGGACATTGTTCATTATATCTGTATATTGCATTAACAATTGGTTATTTGTTTAATTGCTGCCATATCCATAGCGAACGCAGCTTGACGCGAACTAGCGAGTTTTTTTTAAAATAATTGAAAAAAGTATAGAAAAGTAGTTTAATTAGTTGCATTTCTTGTTTGAGCATAGTGGTATTCCTAGATATTGTAATTCCCATTTATTATAAGGTAGCATAAATCTTTAGAATTGCACGAATTTCGAACACTTAAATTATGTTAATCAATTTGATATGCAGTTAATAATTATTGCTCTAAAAACATATATTAGCTAAATACTTTAGATTTTCTATATGCATGGAGATATACCATATTAATCAATTTGATACTCTCTTAATTCAAATTACAAATCACACATGAAAAAATACAAAAAGAGGGAGAAGACGAAAAATATGTGGTATATGTCGAAGGCCATTGAGATATTCCATTAAAGTAATTTTGAATAGTTATTAAATAGATTAAATAATCTTGATTAACAGCGTAAGCTTTACAATTGCGCTTGAGCTTAGACATATACGAAATCTGTTTTATCATTGCACAATGGTTTACTTTCTAACCACAACCACTAATTATTAACTGGCTATATTTATGTTTTTTTTTATAGTATTTAGTATAACCAGCACCAAAAATGTATTTAGTTAGAAGCGCTTAGATTGGAGAGTTGAAAATTAAGATTAAGGTTAATTAGAATTCCATCTGCTTGACTGTTCCCAATTCCACAAATCAAATAATATATTCCAGAAAATATATTTATGTTTTTGTATATTGTATTGTGGTATTTGAAACAGTTATGCAGCGCAATAGACTTTAGGCTATGTTAGTTATTATACATTATATACAACAATTGCGTTGTGTTCTTTTTGTCCATAACATTTTTAGAGGTTAGTAATAGTTGGTGCAATTCTATATTTACAATACATAGTTAAGCATATAGTACATATGTATGTGTAGCATATAACCCCCTTAGATAAGCTATGATCGATGGCAACCCAACGAGAAGGAGAATTGTTGATGGATCGCTCTTTGATCTATCGCATATGGCACCCTTAAGCTTTCACCCACTCTCTCTCTCTCTCTCTGCTAGAACTTGATCTCATTCTCTGTCTGTCAGAATGAACTACGGGGCACAACAGTTAGCGGTTTTACTCTACGTAATACTCTAGAAGAAGATGCGCAGCTGCTGTTGTTGTTGTACTTCTAGCGTTGTCACATTCATTTGTAGCTGTTGCTGTTGTACTTGAAGCTGCTGCTGTTGTTGTTGTTGTTGTTATTGCTGATGTTGCACAGGCTGCCTGCTGTTGTTTACTCTACTGTGGATGGGGTATTTTAGACTACGTCTACGTTCAATTCATTTTCACACATTTCTAGATCAAGAGATTGAGAGCGAACAAAAGCAACAATCGAAAAACTAAACGGTATTTTCTCTGGTTTGGCAACATCACAAGGATTACAAATTTCATGCTTTACCTCCAGTTTTGCGCAGTGAACTGGCCTTCTCCCGCAGACCGGGTGGCAAACTGAAAGGTGCCGAGCCAAATGGATCTGGATCAGGATGTGGCGAAATGGGAGCAACCGTTGCAGTCACTGCAGGATGAGGAGGAGCACCAACTGCAGCTGCTGCTGCGGTAGCTGTTTGTGCAATCGTTACGGCATTCTGCTCTGTTGGCGTCAGCGTCGATGTTGTCGATGCCGATTTAGCTGTTATACCTACAAAGATTAGATATTTATGTGAGATATAATCGTCTCCATAGTAGCATAATGTGCTTTACTCACTGCCTTGGCTGCCACGCTGTCGAATTTTATCGAATTCTGCCTCGAAAATGTGATCCTCGGTCATCTGGCTGAATGGCTGTTCCTCCTCAAACGGATTCCAGGCCTCCACACGCTTATCCATTGTCTGGCGTGCCAACTCATTGCTGGACAGCGAGTTACCTGCATTGCTGCTAGCATAAATGCCCGGATTGGAGGCAGCACTGGCCAACGCCACATTCTGTGGTCCATCTCCAGACATGGCAATGTTATTGTTGTACGGCGCCAGAAATTGACTGGTCTCATTGGCAAAGGTTCTGCAGGCGGCGCAACAAAATAATGCAACATGAGAGAAAGAGAGAGTTGGAAATGGAAATGAAGACGCAGAATAAAGTGCAAAGGGGACGGGGAAGAGAAAAAGCAAAATCAAAACAAATCAATGAATACAATAATTAACAATTATGTTATTGATCAACTTCAGCGTCATTGGTAGCGGCGCTTTTGGATTGATGAGCAAAAGAAAGCAGAAACAAAACAGACGCAGGGAGGCAAGTGAAAGCAAGAGAAGAGCAGACACAGATAGATACAGATCACGTGAAGTTTGCGAACAAGACGCAGTGCATCGTACTTACTTGTTGAAGGCCGAAGTGTCGCTCACATTGCGTCTGTGGCCACCAACACCGCCGGCAGCTGCGTTAGACTTGGGCGGCGTCAGCATGTGCTTAGTGGGTGTGCCCCCACCACCGCCAGCCGAGGTAGACAAATCATTGACAGTCGCTTCTGGCAGTTGCTCGTTGCCGACATCAGTTGAGGGAGCAATAGCTGAATTTGTTGTTGTTGCTGTTGTTGTAGCTGCTCCTGCTGCTGCTGTTGGTGCGTTCTCATTGAAGGGATCCGGATAGACACTCGATTCGAAGAGACTATTGACCGCAGTTGTCGATGTGCTTGCAGTTGCAGTTCCAGTTGATGCCGGTCCTACTGCAGCCGTTGCAGATGCTGCAACTGCTGGTGTGCTGGCGGCAACTGTAGGCATAGCTGGAAAATTTGCTTGAAATTGCTCCACAACGGGCTGCGGTTGAGGTGATGTTATGTTCTGCCTTGGCAAAGGACTCGGCGGTAGCCCAAGACCCAACGCATTCTGACCATGCACCGTCGAGGAACCTTTGGGCCGTGAACGTGGCGCCACACTTGTGCCTGCTTCCACAACGGAAACATTTTGCTGCGGTTTGGCCGCTTTAGCGGCAGCTGCATTGATGCGCTTTGCTTCTGACTCGAAGGGCGGCACCAGTAGCTGCTCAAAATTTGGCAGAGCTGATTTCTGTAGAAGGATTAAAGGCAGTTTAGTATGCGATTCCAACATTGATAAGCTCAACTACTTACATGCAAATTCTGTACTGGATTATCCTTTCCCGCCAGCCTAAAAGCAACTTCACAGACCTGCCAAATGTTTGGTCGCCTCTCCATATCTGTGTCCAGCATATACTTGATCAGCTGATGCATACCACGCGAGTACTTCGAGTTATCTGGTATGGCAAACTGACCATTCTGGATGGCCAACGTGCTCTCGCCAAAGGGCAAAGCAAAGAAACAGAGCTTGTAGAGCATACATCCGAGTGCCCAGATATCCGCTTTGGTCGTAATGCTTTTACCACTATACAGATCGATCATTTCTGGAGCACGATACGAAAGCGTTGTGTACTTCTGTATCTCCTCCTCGACCACACTGACGCCATGCTGCTGAGGATTTAATGTCTTTGCCGTCGCCGAACCAAAATCACAAAGTACAAAATTTCCCCCATCCGTTTGCAATATGTTCTCGACCTTCAGATCCCGATGTATGATGGGCGTTTGACAGTAGTGCAAACGCGAGACTGCCTCAGCAATATCACAGAAGATGGTTAGCACTTCGGGCTCGGTGAAGCCAACGTGCAATCTGCGAAAGAAAATACTTTAGTATGGGATCCATTAGAATAGCCTATCCCCACTCACCTAGCATTCATCATGGCCAGCATGTGATGCTTGCAGTATGGCATTAGAAGTAGCACCTCGCATACTCCGTTGCCGGTGGGCGTGATGCTTGAGTCCACATAGCCAATAATGTTCTTATGACCGCTTAAATTGCTCTGAAAATCATTCACATTATTGGATTTGATAAGTTTGGTATTTTGCTATACTTACGGCAATTTGTATCTCACGCTTGGCCACATTCAGATCGTGCTCATTATTCACGTACATACGCTTCAGGGCGTATTTTGTGGCCGATGCACTTCCTCCACCATTGCCACGTGCCAGAAAGACCATGGCAAAACCCCCTGCAATGACGAATAAAAAAACATTACTCTATGTATGTATTGTAAAATTAAACTTGATATACAGCAAAGTCTAGACAGTTGACAGCTGGAATAATAACCAAACGACATCAACATGAAGGCCAACAAGGCAGTAGCAGCACCACCACTTGAAGTCTGAAGAGTCTTACGTATATCTTATAAAGTTTGCATAGATAAGGAATATGATAAGGCCCGTTTAAGATGTAAGAGGCCATAAATTAAAAACGATTCGAATCTTAACTTGGAAATGTGCTAAAGATAAAATTGATATTTTTGTAAATTCGTTTAGAAGCTATACTAATTTATGTAAATTTATACAGTCGGTAGAAGAGGAGTGGCAGTATTAAAAACCAATATATCTAAGTTTGCCATGAAGGTTGGAAGACAGTCCTATGACGACTTTCGATTTCGATTTAAAAGTAGAGCATTCAAGATAACTCTTTCTCCTAAACACAGCTAAATATAACATGAGCCTATCGTCGTATCTATTCTACATAGAACTCACTGGAACGCATTCAGTTAGCCTTCAGAACTGGTACGATAATTTTTATTTGACCTAAAGCTATGCAAATCGTGTAGTTTAGTGTATATCTTTATTTACAATAGAAGTACTTGCGAAACGCAGTTGATATGAGTGTACTGTTCCAGTGTCTCTGCCCACCCCCCCCTTTTGCACACTCAGACTCTGGTGGCACTCCAATGAACGATAAAAAGCGACGTAATATACATACAAATGAACATAATAGGTACATGTGTACATTTCTACATTTCTACACAGCAGTTGAAGGTCACGTACAATAATAACAACAACCACAACAGCAAACTGAATAATACAAATCATTTCGAGGGGGACAACGACAACAACAACAACAGCAGCTTTTACGTAGAATATATATATGTATGTAACTGTAGCTGTGCTCGATATTCATTCGACTTTTTAGTTGGCGTTTGTGAAATTATAACGTCAAATGTTAATCAATGCTGAAGGTTGCCGGGCAATGGCAGCGCAACGCAGCAGCAGAAGCAGCGCGATACAGCGAAAATCACACAGCCAACAACAACAATATCGATGCAAAACTGTAATATGGTGAAAAAAAAAGCTTGTTGAGAATTTGAAGCACAAAGTGAGATGCGGGGTGAAGACAGCACGACGCTGACGCCGATAGCGGCATGTGCTACTTAAGTTGCGAGTGAGTCTCAGAGAAGGAGGAGGAAGAGGAGGAGCGTAGGCAAGTGCGGCGAACTCCAAATGTTTTGTCTCTCGCTTTATCGCACTGAGTTGAGTCATACAAAATGAATTATTTCGTTTGTTTTGTGCATATTACAGTTGCAGGCGAGCTGGCAACTCTGTCAGCAACTCGCAAGTAAATTTAACAATAACAACAACATCTGGCAGCGACCAACAACGACCAATGGCAACAGCATTGTCTGCCAAGTTTCAAATATAGCCAAATAATATCAATAAAAGTAGCCAAGTAAAAGGTGAAAATAAAGGTGCGCGGAAGAGAGGAACAAAAATAATAAATGCAAAAAATAAAAAAGGCCAAACGGTCGTCTAGTTTTTGAAAACAATGGCAATATAGTATTTGCAAAGCACTCTGCATTTGATGGGCGGTCGAACTCCTTGCAGGATATTATTCACTTTCAACATTCAAGGACACATCACAATATATACATATGTACATATCTGTACTTGTCCTTGCTGAACTCTGACATTTGCAAAAGCCACAGCTACGTTTGCCACAAATGCGAGACAGTTGTACTAAATGCGATATTCTTTCATTAGTATATTGCATGCTATAGATAAGTTGAATATTAAGTATATTACTTTACAAAGTTGTGCGTTTAGCCAGTAGGTATATTGTATGTGATACACTTTCCTTTCTCTGGCGTTCGCAAAGGTAAGAAGAAAACCGTATAGAATAGAGGGCAACTGTCTCTTTATTGGTTTAATTAACATGCATAATTGATTCAATTTCAATTGATTTGCGAAGTGGAAAAACGTAAGGCAAGTCTTTGTCACACAAAGGCAAAGGCGAAGCAAGCGCGACAAGTGGCGCCTACAGTTATTTATCTGGGCAAAAAAGGAGGGCAACATACAGCTGTTTACGCCCCGTATTATTTCATTTTTTTTATCTTATCTGTGCCACTGGCTTCAAACTTTAAATCAGGTGGCAACGATAAGTCCAATACTACACATACAACCATAGAGAGACAAACACATATGATAAGTGCTCCCACTCCCACTTACCTTCTGCCAAGACATCCTCGACAGTGACCGTGACGCGTCCGACTGTAAAAACCTTGCCAACAAAACTGTTTGTCTCCTTTGATGAGGAGGTGTTGTGCGAGTTCTCCAATTTTTCATTTCTGTCGAATTTCGACAGGATTTTCTTCATTTTTCTTCTATTTTTACTTTTTATTGTTTACTACAGCAGCAGCAACGACGGCGTCGACGTCGACAGCGGCGCAGTGTGTGTTAATTGCAAACTGCGAGTGTTGTGTAGGCGTAGGCGTTTGGCAACGGTGGGCGTGCCAAGCTTGCTAGCTTGTAGCCGTAAGTTGTCGAATAATTAACGCGACTTTTTGGGTTTAATTAACTTTGTTGTTGCGCACTTTTATATTTTACGCTGCGCTTTTTCGCATTTGCATAGCAGCGATACACACACACACACATTCACTTTAACGCACATACACGAGCACACACTAAGGAAAAAGAAAGTTGTTCGATTTTCCTGCTTTGCACGTACTCGGGCTTACGGCAAGATATTGCTAATGAAATACTTGATTTTTTGTTATATTCTTATTTATTTTAGTTGCACATAATGTTTTGTCATATATACACATATACACGAAATTGCTATTTACAATCTTTGCAGCAAAAAACGAATGAAATAACTGCAATTAAATTAGGTTTCAATAACTTGCTGTACAAAGTTGCCACCCGATTAAACAAAAACTAGAGCTGTGCACCGATTTTGCAATCGAACAATGGATTGACGAAACACATGTTGCGAATCGGGATATCTAGTGACTCTTGTTTTACAAATGTTAATGTTAAAAGAAATATGTTAACAAAATACTCCTGCATATTTTCTGAGAATTTATAGGTATGTAACTCAAGTAAATTCGTTTCGAGCATGAAGAGTATACTATGTGACAACAAAATTGAGAGTGTCATTCTGCTGTATCACCTGCTGTTTGGCGTTGCCACTTCGTTAACAGAACAGCTGATGCGCAATATTTTTCTGCAATTGCATTTGGCGCGAAATGATTAACACAGCAAAGTATTTTGTACTATTGGAGAATTTGAGTTTTGAACATGATTTGTGTAAGTATTTTGCGCATTTATGAAATTAATCAAAACCTAATAAGTCACTTCACATTGTAGCCAACGAAAACAAAGCAAAAACTGCATGGAAATCATGTAATTTCAGTGGAAACTTAAGTGTCTTAGAGAAATATGTGAAATTGAATGTGTCGGAGCAGTTGAAGGAACTTTGCGCTGCATTGGAACATAGTTTGGATTATACTGCAAACGTAGACGTTGATAAGCCCATAAATTGCTATATAATTCGACTTTTGCACGTGTTATACACGCTGCAATGCAACATTAATTTTAACAGTAATGCCAAGGAGGATCTGATTTCGGTGGCGCATTTGAAGCTGTGCATACAGATGGTACAGGAGCTAGCCTACTATGCTCTGCGCCGGCAGCTGCATTTGGACTTATATAAGTCACCGGTCTTCAAGACGATGGCGCCGAGCAATAGTGCAGCTGATGAGCTCCGGTGCCCTGAAACATCTCTGATTCTGCTAAGTGTTCAGTTCTTTACACGATTTTTGACCATTCGTCAGCTGCACATAGCTAACTCCATGGAGATAGTCCAACGTGATCTTCTTGCCGTGATCATGAGTCTACGTATTGAAGAGCTGCCAGCGGAGCAACGATCTCAGCTGGATAAAGCGCTTGCCTATTTGTGGGAATACGAATCTAAAGCAGATTTCTTTCGTCATTTGCTGCTTCTGAAAGCAACTCCCCAATTGTGCGCTCCACTGGCCAAGGAACTGCACCAGCAGTTGCTAGGCAGACTGCAGTCACCACATGGTTTTGCCAGCCTTGTTGTCGCTTTACAAGCTGCAGCTCCTCAGGATGTGGACACCACACGCCATGCCGAAATAGTGGCAAATATTGTGGCGCAACGTGGTTACTCACAGCGCCTGCAGCAAAGACTTATCGAACAGATATTTGATTTCTTGGCTCGGGTAACGAAATCACTCGCCGGTGTTCTGAGTCTGCGCCGCCTCTATGAGCTAAATGAATCAAATCGAGAGATGATCCAGCAAATTCTTCTTTCCCATTGGCAGCCTCTAACTACACCAGAAGATCTAATCAACGGTTTAATTATCTGGGAGCAAGAACAGCTCGCCGCTTGCATTTTTCGTTGGCAGCAACTCTTCTGTAGCTCCACTGTCGCGTGTTTACCCAGCTCTCTCTTAGTAGAATACTTGCCAATTCTTTTGCAAGTACATAATCAGCTGCCGGAGACTTTGGAGGTGGAGCGACAGGCGCTCGTTGATTTGATCACCCGCTGTCTGGACAACAGGGGGAATGATCAAGAGCTATCTAACCTAATGCAGTGTCTCTTCCAAGGTACACCCGCATGGAAGTCACTACATTCACGAGTTCGCATCCTGCCCGCAACCCAGACAAATCAACTGACAGTGCAGGTGGGCCCGGAGGAGCAGTTGGAACAGAAAGATGCATGTCGTATGTTACCTCCATTACTCATGGCGGGCAACAACCACGCGCTCACCTGTAAAGTGTTCCTTGCCCTGCTGCATCTGGTAGTGCAGCAGCTGGCAGCAGAATCATTAAAGCCTCAATCGAAGTCGATTGATTTGTTATCTACGGAAACGGAACTGGCAGACTTCCTGCATGACAAATATCAACTAAAACTGGAGCTACTTGTGGCGCTCGATCAGTTGGTTTGGCATGAGCCTCTCAAGGCGCAACTGGCGGATGCGTATAGCAAACAGTTCATACAATTGGTGTGCGATCTATTGCACGTTGAGGCAGAGCAGCAACAGATGGATCAAATGCTAGTGGTTATTTTGCTATTACTACAGGAGATTCTCGAGAGGAGCGAGCTACTACAGCTCGCAGATAGCACAGGCCGTTTGCAACAACCATTGCAACGATTGGCCAAACAAACAAGCAATGCATTGATCCAAAACGCAGTGCAGCAGCTGCTACAGTTGCTTAATGGTGACACGAAGACCTCAAGGCAGGCATCCAAGACTTCATTCCAGACAGCGCGAGATCTTATCGAGCAAAAGCAGCCTCATCTGCAGGTCTATGGCATACAAATGATGCTTGAGGCATTGCGCAACAAGGATCCCGACATTACATCACAAGCTCATCGCATTCTGGCGCTCGCTTTGAGCACCCTAAAGAACAAGGAGTCCTACACGTTCCTCAATTGCGTGCGTCTCTTTGTAGCACTGGTGCATTTGATGGAGGCTGAGGTGTTGGACATGCTTAGCGATGAGTATCTCGCGGAGACAGGCGAGCTGGACTATCGTCTGGTTGTCGGTGAGGCCATTCTCAAGGCGGCAAATGAGATTGGTAGGTGAATAATACTGTATATTTTAGATCTATCTGATTAACTACTCTCTTGCATCCAGGTCCATTGTGTTATCGCTACAAGGGGGTGCTTCTCAACTGTTTCCTTCATGGCTGTCGTTCGGACACGGATGAGTTTCGCACCTCTGCGTATGCCAACCTGGCGCAGTTGTGTCGCCTGCTTGGCTATCAGGTGCATAGTTTTTTCCAGGAGCTGCTGCAGTTAGTCGACTCAGAGCTGAGCACTGGTCGCTATCTGCCAGCAAAGCGTGGCGCACTACTTGTCCTTGCCGAGTTGTTGACTGGCATGGAGAGTTTGCTGGACTTTGAAGAGATGTTGTTGCCCATTTACCGTCTGCTGCGCACGATAGAAGCCGCAGAAAGTTATGATCCTCAAATGCGTCAGCATGCTGCAAACGGCTTAAAGATTTTGAACGAAAAATGTCGCCAACTCCTAACCAGCGATCCCATGGAGCAGATGCAAAAGGAAATCAAAGTGCTGGGTATAAATGAATCAAGGAAACCAAACAAAAAGCCACACATTCTCGAGCTTAACTGAGACACGAGATAGGAATGAAGGAAGTGGGGTAACATTTTCTTAAACTGGATGGATAAGGACAATCATAAGAGAAATGAAGAAAGAGACCATATCGATTACAATAGAAACAACTTTTTCATCAAACTCAAAAATGCACAAAACACGAAACTGAACACATATCAGATTAGGTCAATTTTTTGTTCACTTTGCTCCTCCGATGGCGAACTCCGTCTCGATCTTGTCGGCTATCATTTTGGCAATGGCCAAGCTGCTAGTAGCTCCCGGCGATGGGGCGTTACGGCAGTGCAGTACACGCTTGGCCAGTGGACCAGTACCCTCTCCGCGATCGAATACAAAATCATCCACCAGATTTCCATCCATATCCAGCGCTTGGGCGCGTACACCAGCCGGTCCACGTTGTATGTCATATTCATTGATATCGGGGATATACTTCTGCAGCGCCTTTACCTGCAGATTGATGAACGCCGACTTGCTCATCTCGCTGAGTCCGAACCCAATGTACTTGCTGGCCATTTTAATAAAGCCGGGATAACGTAGTGCATCGAAGAGCTCGCCAATATGAATGTCGCTCCACCTGAAAGCGAACAAAGATTTTGAATGGTTAAGCAAAAGGAAATGGCATCTTAGTTTTCCGACTCACGTGTAGCCCTCTCGCTTCAGTGCCAGCACAGCGTTGGGTCCCAGCCAGATGGAGCCATCCATGCGCGGTGTAAAGTGTACACCCAGGAAGGGGAAACGAGGATCGGGCACGGGGTAAATGTTACCTTTTACCATATGCTGCTTCTCCTTAGAAAGCAACAGATATTCACCTCGGAAAGGTACAATACGCGGTGACCGCGGACATCCTGTGAGCTCTGCCAGCAAATCTGATTGGAGACCACCACACGTCAGCACATTGCGAGTACGCACTGTCTGATTGGGTTGTCCGCCGTGTATGGTAACTGGGTAATCGCCACTGCCGGCTTGATCCTTGCTCTCGCTGAACTTGGTAACCTTAAAGTCTAGGTAAATGTCACCGCCGGATTTTTTGAAATCTTCACCATAGTGTTTCGTGACCAGGCCCCAGTCGACGATGCCGGTGTGGGGACTGTGCAGAGCCATGACGCCTTTACAAAATGGTTCCACCTCCTTGATTTGATCTCCTTGGATCATTCGCAGATCAGGAACTTTGTTTGCAATGCCGCGCTGCTCCAGATCCTTAAGGAGTTTTACTTCCTTCTCATCGGTCGCAACGATCAGTTTCCCGCATTTCTTATAGGGTATTTGATGCTCATCCAGATATTTGTACGCCAGATGCAGTCCCTCCACACAGAGTTTTGCTTTCAGGGTACCAGGCTTGTAGTAGATACCCGCATGGATGACACCCGAGTTATGGCCACTCTGGTGCATCGCCAACTGCGGTTCCTTTTCCAGAACAGCGATCTTCAGGGTCGGATGCCTGCAGAGAATTTCGCGCGCCGAGGCCGCACCAACAATTCCGCCACCTACCACAACAAGATCATAATCTCTGTGAAAATTAAAACATTTGTTTTATAATTCACACGCGCCAAGTTAGCTATTATTAATCTTATCGCTGCTGCTCACCCACCGCTTGCCTCCGCCTGCCGCTGACGTATGCTGCCAACGCCTCTGCTTCTGATGAGTGGCGTGGTCTGCTCCATTCTGACTGAATCGTAACACCAATGGTGCATTCACTTGCCTCAGCAGCTTGGACATATTTTCTTCCTTAGTTTCTCCTTTTTTCGTGTTCAGTGAAATCGAATTTCACTCGAAGACCTTGCTTGACCTTGCTACCCCAAAACGCGCCCGAATCTAGACTAAGCAGTCGTCGCACTGTCGTAAGAGCAGAAAACTGAGCAAATGGAAGGCAAGAAGCAAACAGTGGGGCGCTAATTGCTGGATGGAAAATCTATTGATGGGCGGGGTGGGGTGGATGTTCTGAGACGGCGAGAAGTAAATAAGCGGCAGAGATGACCAGCTGATTGATAAGCACCCACGAACTAGTTCCCGATTTCAATGCTAACAGTTCCGCTCCTTTTTGCGCTTACATTATTATTAAATATTTAACTATAATGGAATAAAAACAAAGAGCACAACTTATAGCGTTATAAATGATTTTGGTTATTTTAAGTTATTAATTAGGTTTATAACAACCTGTTGCTCATTGGCAAATTCCGACGAACTGATTCACTAAATGAACTTTATTTTTGCAATACCATTTTACCATCACTTGGCTATTTTCGCGATATCAACATTCAAATTTTTTTTTAAAAAATTAATTCAAATTTTAACTGTAATAAATATTATTTTGACTTTAATTTCAATGATATTATATATTACATAATTAAATCAAAACTATAAAAATAAATGATTTAGACTAAAATAAAACAATTTGTTTTAGCTAAGAATAAACAATCTCCAGCCCTAACAAATCAGCTGTTACAATTACTCAAAACTGTGAATCATATGTTTGGGAATAGTGGAAACGAAACATAGAAACGAAGAGAGAGAGAGAGAGAAACAAGACAGAGAATATTTGACGATTTGAGTTTTACGTTGGACCGGCTGTTTGGAAATTCGTTTATTTAATCACAAAAGCATAAAGATGCAGCAAAGCGAGGATGTCAAGGACGACGACTTGCCGGCGAATACACTGGAGCACTTCTCCGAACTGGAACAGGTGCTCCAAATGATTGAAACAATGAAACCGATTCAAGACAGCGCCTTCGAGCGTGAGTTTGAGCAATACACTGAAGTATTGTCGCACTACCAAGAGCAGCCCCATCTCTTGGATCCCCATCTGGAGATTTTGTTGTCTCGACTATTGACCAAAATCCGACAACCAACCATACCAGCAGGTGAACGAGATGCAGCCTTTAAATATCTGTACATCATTAGCAAGGTGCGTACCTACAAGGTGCTCGTCAAGTTTATGCCCCACGAGCTTAGTGATCTGGAGTTCGTACTTCAGCTGCTGAGTCAGCAGGATCCCAAGGAGTTCAGTAACTGGGAAACACGTTACATTCTTTTACTCTGGATGTCCATATTGGTACTCAACCCATTCCACATGTCACGTTTGGATGCCTATGGCACAGCGCCCGTTAACAACTGCGTTGCGACTAATCATGTCAATGCTCAGCCCACTGCGGGCATGACCAAAATGGAACGTATTTACGAACTATGCAAGCTGTACGCCTCGACCAACGACACGTGTAGCAGCATAGCCGCCTATCTGTCCGCCAAGTATTTTGTTCGAGCAGATATTAAGGATTTGTACTTGGAGCGTTTTCTCGATTGGATTATCGAGCAACATCAAGCGGACACACAGCAAGTGAAGTTCGGACAACTGGCTGCGGTTGCCGCTATACTGAAGCACGGAAAGCGCGAGGATTTGCTGCCATACGCAGATAAGCTACTGCAATGGATCGTTGCATGCCAGTACAAGGATGTCAATGACTTCCTTAAATACAAGTACTATGTGAAGATAGTCCAACGCCTGGGTTTGGTTCAGCTTAAACCTCGCATTGCCAGCTGGCGTTACAAGCGAGGTAAGTCCCTGAATAATAAAGGATTATAGATATTCCTCTTAAATCCAATGCATTACCCTGTCAACAGGTACTCGCTCGTTGGCCACCAACTTAGGGAACCAAGCCAACGCAGCTGGAAACTCTATGACTGGCGATGCTGAAGATGAGGACGGTGCAGGTGACGAAATTCAAGTTCCTGATGCCATTGAAGAGATTATCGAGGAGTTGCTTCAGGCTCTGCGCAGTGGCGGTAATGATGTACGCTGGAGTGCAGCCAAGGGATTGGGACGCGTTACTAATCGACTGCCCAAAGAGTTGGCAGATGAAGTAATTGGTTCTGTCATTGACATCCTTAATCCACTTGAACCACATGAGGCATGGCATGGCGGTTGTCTAGCAATTGCTGAACTGGCCAAGCGTGGTCTGCTGCTGCCCTATCGTCTCAGCGAGCTGGTCCCGCTACTCATGCAAGCTCTTTTCTACGACGAGATGAAAGGCTACATGTCCGTGGGCCAGCACATTCGTGACGCCGCCTGTTACATGTGCTGGGCCTTTGCGCGTGCCTACAATGCGGATGATCTTAAACCGTTTGTGCAGCAAATCTCTTCGGGCCTACTAACTGTAGCAGTCTTCGATCGCGAAGTGAATTGTCGTAGAGCGGCATCCGCTGCATTCCAGGAAAGTGTCGGCCGACTGGGAAACTTTCCCTACGGCATTGAAATCTCAACTACAACGGACTTCTATTCAGTGGGTATACGACAAAACTCCTATTTGAATATCAGTGATTTCATAGCTCAGTACGAGGAGTACCGTCAGACTCTAATAGATCATCTGGTGCAACGAAAAGTAAGTCATTGGGACTTGCCCATACGTGAGCTTACTGCCAAGGCGCTGCATAAATTCACCAGACGTGCCCCCGAGTATATGGCAGCTGTGGTAATACCCCAGCTCTTGGCCAAGACGGAAACGATCGATGTGAACGCTCGCCACGGATGTGTGTTGGCCATGGGGGAGATTACATTGGCGCTGCGTCAACTGGAAATGCAGTCAGATGGCACGTCGGCATATTTATCCAATCAACGTATTGTCGAGCTGAATGAACTAATTAAAAGCTTCTTGGATCGCAATTTCTATCGCGGCATGAGCGGTGAGCTAATGAAATCCTGTACGGCCAATTTCATACGCAACTGCAGTGTTGCCAAGTTGCCAGTTACTCCACAGTGTCTGAGTAAGTATATACCATATGCCCTTAAATAAATCAATTCCAAATTGTATTGTCTCCTTTTATCAAAATTGCAGCCAGTTGGCAACAAGTGATTGACATGTGCCTGGTGACAAAAACGAGTCACATACGAGATGTGGCTGTGGAAGCTTTTGCTGAACTCAGTCGTGCCTATTATTGCCTGGAGGAGCGCCACGTAGAGAACGAGCAAGTAATCGCTGGCTATCTAAAGGGAGCCAACAATGATCTCGAGGAGCATATGCGCATGGGCTATATAGCCGCATTGGGAGTATTGCCTGCATTTATGCTGCGTCCCCATTTGGATGCGGTGCTGGATAATCTAGTTAGGCACACATTACCTCCGCATGGTGTCTCCGACGTTCGCGATGAGAACGTGCAGACATACAGCTGGAGTGAGGCGCGTATGCAGAGTGTACGCGCCCTGAGTAAGGTGGTTAAAACTGTTGGATACGTAGGAGAAGTGTCCTTTGCCGAGAAGCGACACTTCAACAAAGTGATGGATTGTCTTTTGCTTGCGCTGGATGAGTACACGTTGGATAATCGTGGTGATATTGGCGCCTGGGTGCGTGAGGCTGCCATGACCGCCCTCTTTGAGATCTTAACTGAGTGTCCGAAGGATCTGCTCACCGCACAACAAGTGCATCAAACCGTTGTGCGTTTCATGCAGCAAGCTGTAGAGAAAATCGATCGTACACGTGGCTTGGCAGGACGTCTCTGCTGCCAACTTATTCACGCCCAACCAATCATTCCTCATATACGTTGCCATCCGCGACTGCTAGAGATCTTTCCCAGTGATGATAAGACTGTGCTGTGGCTTTTCGCTGATCACACATTCCCCTTGTTTTGCGAACTGCTCGCCCTCGCCGATTATTCCAAGCGCGTACTGCTTGGCCTGAGTGCCAGCATTGGGCAGTTGACTGAATCTCTGGTAGGTGAATCTCGTAAATTACCCTAAAAATAGTCTAAACGTTTAACTATCTCTCAGATCAAATATTCCTCGGCGGCCTTGTTCCAATTTTTGCGATCGCACCCAGAGATGGTGCCACGCTTATGCACAGAGATTGTGCAGAACTTTGAGGGAAATCTCTTAAATGAACGCGTCACATATCCCATGCTGAGTTTCCTGGATATATTAATCGGTTCGGGCACTATCGATGCTGTACTGCATGACGAGGCGAATCCATTTGCAGAGGATGTCTATCGTCTACTCAATCTAGAGGTTAAGGGTTACAAGAAACTGTACAAGACAGCAACTAGTATCAGTACCTTCTGTCAGCTTGTTCAGGTGCCGCGTCTCAGCAAGCGTGTACTCTCCAAATTGTCAGTATTCCTTGGTTTGCAGCATGTCCATGTGCGCAAGACAGCGGCCAATAAGTTGTATGAAGCTTTGGCCCTGCACGGAGATGTTACCGAAATTCCCGAAGAAAATATGGATGACATTCTCACGATGTTATCCGAAACTGATTGGACTCTGCCACTGGTGGAAGTGCGCCCGCTGCGTAACGAACTGTGTCATCTGATGGGCATCAAGCCGCCAGTTAGCGGAGCTGCTGCTGCGGCTCAGAAGCACGCAGTTGAAGTTGATAAATGAGTTATACATTATGAAAAAGTTTTACTTTTATATTTGTATGGAATAACTTTTGCTTGCACAAAATATATTTAACTAACTCATATTAAATCATTGCATATTAACGGAAGGTACTTCAGATTCAAATGTGACATGCAACCCTGGCGTTAAGTCAGTTTTTTCCCTACTGCTGCCTTTTTAACCATTATGTTACTTAAACCACAAGCGATTTTATATAATTTACTTGCAATAAATAAAATTTAATTTTCACATACATAAGACATAAGTTTGAATTTACAATTTAGTTTTTCTTTTCTAGTAGCCCTGCAAGTTTCTGACATTGTGTTGGAAAAATACTTGTATGTCGTAGTCGAAAACAAAAACAGCGAGAAATTCATAAGAACTATTATAATTATTTATTACGCGGTATACATAACAAAAAAACAATTCAAATTTAATGTTTAGAGTAACCCTGGCTGTTTGTTGGTATTCACAATAGCGTGTAGTGTTGTTAAATGCCAACATAGACAGACGGTGCACTTCATTGCGAGTGTATTGTGATGTAAATTTTTAAGTCTTTTGATTTCGCATTTAAAATATGTGTGTGCTCATACTCGAATCATATTCGCTGTGAGATATAAATCACATTACCAAAAGAAACACAGCGTTTTTACCTTAACAGAAAATATACACACACGTTTATACTATTGTTACACAAGAAAACCAATAGTTGTTTTTTTAAATATCGTTGTTGTTGCCTGCCACACTATTTAAATCGGTATTATGAGCATTTGGAGTGTACGATGTTTGAGTCACAGATTCAGTCGGCAGGCGTATATATGGGGCCCCAGACGAGCCCTACCACTATCACCATCATTCGCACCCTATGCCAATGGTAAGTTCCACTCAATAAGTGGGAGACAGCAGACCTTGTGAGGTTATGTGTGCACAACATGTACCCGGCACAAGTTTTACCCACATTCTAATGTTTTGCTTATTCATTGTTTTTTTTATCTTATATTACAGTCGGCAACCGGCCAGCGCACAGCAGTTTATATCAAATGGTAAAGAAACGCACGCTCGAAGCGCGCACTAAATTACAGGCCAAAAAATATCCGAATCCAAATACCCGTATGACAGTTCCCCAATCAATGGAAATTATACCCTATGCCGATGATGAGCTCGCTAATCCCCCTACAATAGCCAAATACTCTACTTTTGCGCTGGGCAGCACAAGCTCCCCCCAAGAGCCACACTCACAAGTGGTACATTTAATCATTCACCGCTTTCCCCAATTGACCGCGTTCGCATTTCTATCCCATGTCTCATTCACTTTAGCTGGTCACTTGATTTTCCCAACATCTCTAATTTCAGCACTTTGGTGACGTAAGATCATACTCCAATAATGCTCAAGACGTTCTGAAATCTTCGCAATGCGATAAAGAAACACCAAAAAACAAAAGTGGGGATGCCTGCGCCGAATTCGAACGCTTAAGACGTAAAGCCGGGTCAAGTATGGGTGGCTGCCCCCAGATACCAAATCCTTGTGGCGGTGGTGGTGGTGGTGGTGGTTGTGGTAAAGGTGGTGGCGACGACTACGACAGGATCCAATGCATCAGAAAGAAGGCTGAAGAAAGATACCAACAGCTGAAAAAGAGATGTCTGGCTGGTTTGATAGCAGCCCTCCTAGCGGGTGGACTTGTAAGTTCTCATTACATATTCCTATGTTCTTATAATCAAAGTATCTCCTCTTTAGATTGCATGGCTAATAGGCAATTCTAAGAAGGATCCCGTTAAAGAAGAAGCAGAGAAAAATATGAAACGTGCAAAAGTTTCGGGACTCATCACAAGTAAGTAGATAATAAGATGTGTATGTGTAGATAATAAGATAATAATAATAGATGTTTAAACTCTTTCGATAAACTACTTTACCCTTGCAGCGCCACGCAGTTCCGATGAGCTACCAAAGAAAGTTCCGTATTTGATAGTTGGTGGGGGCACAGCTGCATTCTCCGCGTTTCGTGCTATCAAATCGAATGACGCCAAGGCCAAGGTGTTAATGATAAGCAATGAGTATCGCAAACCGTATATGCGACCACCACTTTCAAAGGAGCTGTGGTACACACCTAATCCGAACGAGGATCCCATTCAGGACTATCGCTTCAAGCAATGGACTGGCTCAGAACGCAGGTAAACATAACATGAACAAGACTTGTTATTTCCTCGAAATTGATTATTCCCGCCCTTGACAGCTTGTATTTTGAGCCTGAAGAGTTCTTTGTGGATCCAACGAATTTGGAGGGGAGCTCAAACGGTGGCATAGCCGTCGCCCAAGGGTTTGCTGTCAAGAAAATTGATGCACAAAATCGAATTGCGACTTTGAACGACGGATATCAGATCGCTTACGATGTGTGTCTAATTGCCACAGGATGTACACCGAAGAATCTGCCCGTGTTCCGCGACTCACCGCCAAGTGTAAGGGAGAAGGTAATGGTTTATCGTACTCCCGAAGACTTTGATCGATTGCGTCGCTATGCAAGGGAAAAGCGTTCGATTACCATTGTTGGTAATGGATTCGTTGGTAGCGAACTCGCTTGCTCGTTGGCCCATTATTCGAGGGAAAACAAAGGCGGTAAGGTCTACCAGGTGTACCAGGAAAGTGGAAATATGTCCAAGGTACTGCCGAATTATCTAAGCCGTTGGACCACTATGAAAATGGAGGCGCAAGGAGTCTGTGTTATACCCGAAGCCAGCATTAAGTCTGCTTCACGCGATGACTCGCAATTAAAGCTGGAGCTCAACAATGGTATGACATTGTTATCCGACATTGTTGTTGTTTGTGTTGGCTGTTCACCCAACACAGCTTTGGCCGGTGTTTCCAAACTGGAAGTGGATCGTAGTCTGGGCGGTTTTGTGGTCAATGCAGAGCTCGAGGCCCGACGAAATTTGTATGTAGCTGGAGATGCATCGTGTTTCTATGATCCATTGTTGGGCCGTAGACGAGTTGAACATCACGATCATTCCGTGGTCTCTGGACGTCTTGCTGGCGAAAATATGACCGGAGCGAGTAAGTATCAAATTCACAATTATATACTGATATATCACTGATTGATTTCCGAATATTACTTGCAGAAAAACCTTACACGCATCAGAGTATGTTTTGGTCTGACTTGGGGCCAGAGATTGGTTATGAAGGTATTGGCATGGTGGACTCCTCCCTGCCCACTGTAGGTGTATTTGCCTTGCCCTCCTCGTCGTCGAAACGCGCTGATAGTTATTCTGAGGCGCAGTCTGAACCAAAAGAGAAAGATAAAGGATTAGTAATTAAGAAGTCTAGTGGTGATAAAGATAAGGACAACGAGATGAAGTGCAATCCAGATGACTCGTACAACTATGGCAAGGGTGTTATATTTTATCTAAAGAACGACAAAATAGTGGGCATACTATTGTGGAATCTGTTCAATCGAATTGGTCTGGCACGCACGATAATCAACCAAAATGCAGATTACGAAGATCTCAATGAGGTTGCCAAATTGTTTGAAATTCATACGTAGTGTGGTTGCCAGGGAAGATGTGGGAGCAAATATTAAAAAGAGTAAAACAAACTATTGATAACAAATGAGAATGCATCTTCAATGAAACCCCATCTCCAATGACAACGTTCCAAGCTAAGAAGAGAATTGTATGTACATAAATTGATATGGGATTCTCATCTATATTCATATATATATACATATATGTATATAATACATAATTCATTTATTTATATGTATGTATATGTTATGAAACCATAATGAACAGAGGCACAATACAACAGAAATTTTAGTGTTTATATTAATATTTGGACTCAGTACTTGTTATTAAGTTAACGCCTAACTAAACGATCAGTGAAGATAGAAAACTTTCAAGTTATGGCGGCATTAAAAAAACAAAACCAATTTCATTTTCATGATCTTAAAAAACCTATCGATTAAATCATATGTCAAATTTATATTTTCTTGTACTTTGTCGTCAAAACAAATGAATCAGTTTTTCAAAGTTTTTGTTACGAAAAATGATTCTTACGCAGCCATAAGAACCTTATAGACATAACGTTACTTTTACTCTTCACCATTTTGTACAATTGTTACCCTGCAAATTCTGAAGCACGCAAGGTAGCTAAGTGAAATTTTGTCTGTTTTCTACGGTTGACTTTATGATCAGCAGTGCAAAAATAATTTTTAACAATAAAACCATAAAAATCAAATTTCTGGAAAATTTCTTTACCTGTGTCATAAAAGTTTTCTGGCCGCCCGGTCGTGTGTCGACAGTTGTGACGGTTTATTGAGCTTCTTGCAGCAGCTGCAGCTGGCGCGGATTAACCCACTGTGGGTGGGTGCTTATTTGGCGAGGATGCAGGATTACCTACCAATTGGTAGGTAGACGGCCGACTGCCGACTGTATCAGGTAAATCCTTAAACTTGTATAAAACGAAGGCGCACGGTGGACAGGATCATCAGTTCAGCATCAGTCAGCAACATGAAGACACGTACCCGACTCTCTTCCCGATCGCAAGCATCTTTAAACGATTCCTGCGACATGGGTACACTGAGTACACATGGAGTACTCGAATTAGAAGCCGCCGCTGCTTTGCTTATGCTTCGCTATCAATACGATCGTAATGCATACGCTGCAGCCTGTGCCGGAATGCCGAGAACACCTCCACCATCGCCTCCACCGCCAGAACCCGAAGAGGTTCCAACTAGCACAGCATCTGCAGATGATGTCGCTTCAACCTCAGCCGCCGCTGCCGATAGAAATGATGCAGAGAAGAATACACCAAAGGATCAAGTGCGTACTGGAAGTGGTGCGACTATACCACAGCCGCTCAAGAAACGCACCATACCGCCACATTTGCTGCAGCGCACCTTAACTCCGAGCCCACTTCCAAGCCCGGCCATAATTACACCACCAGTGATCAACAACGGAGGCGTTATCAAGCCCAAGATAAAAAACCAGTGCAACAAGGCATTGCTCAAATCGTGCCGCAATATGATTCGTGAGTTCCTTGAAAATCGTGAATTGCAAATATGAATATGCTTGAATGAATTTCAGTTTTTTGATTTCATTTATTTATTGCATATATAAATTTCTTTCATTTTCGTAAGTTCGAATTATTTGTTTATACATCATTACTATATACTTCATTTATCATCTTAATCATTTAGAAAGATAAGGTTTTCAATGGAAGAACAGGTATTGTGGAGACACTAAAGTGGCTAATTATTAGCTATTGGCGGTGTTTAAACTTAAGCGTAAGAAAAAACAATAAAAATTATATAATATAATATATATATATATGAAAAGTTTACTTAATGTGCGATATGCGCTAGTTAATAATATTAATAATTACAGATTGTATTTGCTTTCCGTTCTATTATTCATAATCATGATCTACATATATATATAAATATATGCATGTGTATCCTCTCTCATATCATACTAATCAATAAAGTGCCTTGAAAATGTACAAAAGAAACGATCTTTACTATTGCCTGGGTTGTTGGGGATGATCACTCAGGGAGTGTGGGCTCTCTCTACAGATTGAAAAACTAACGAAATTCAACTTGAAATGTTGCTTAATTATGAACACCATTTTGCTTACGCCTTATAAACAACAACTTATAAAGTCATACACAATACGAATTACAACTAAATACAATACATAAATAATATGTGTGTTTCTTTTGTTTTTGTTTTATAAATGGAAGCCAATTTGTGTGTTTTTTTTTATATTTCATTTATTTATAGCTAGGGTCAATAATGAAATTGCATTTGCGCCAATGTAAAGAAAAAACGATGGCGAAAAACTGTTGCAGTTTTTCTTTTTTTGCAAACGGACTCAAGAATTGTTTAAATAACTTCTCGGGTTGTTTTCTTGTTTGTTAATTATCACAATTAATTTGAATGAAATGAAATTTAAATGGCTGATCAGAATATTATTAAAACATTATTAAAGATTTTTGCATTTATGGTAGACATTGTGTATACATATGTTTTTATCAATTAACAATTTAAATTGCCAACAAATTTAATTATGTTAATTATATACATATATATTTGCTTGTATATCTCGCGTGTATATATATATATTTATCGATTTTCTAACAATTTTGTTTTCCATGTTACGTGAAACCATTGTTGAGGCAACATTGTAAAGCTCAAGGGTGACAACACTTAAGATCTAATTACATATGTATATATGTATGTATGTAAACATGTGTGGATGTGGGTGTAAGTATGTGTGTGTGTGTGATTAAAACTTAAATTTAGTTATTAATAATTATTATGTAGAAAATTGGCACATAACTCTGTAAATCGTTGAAGGCTGCGCTGCGCCGCTCAAATAAACTACTTAAAAGTAAACAAATTACATGTGTGAGGGGTGTATGTGTGTGTGTGTATGTATATGTATGTGTGGGTAACTTAACTTAATTTATTATATATATATTAAATGTATAAAATATATGTTTATTCAATAATTAATGCTGCCTGCTTAAATGACATGCAAACTAACTGCTAATTTATTTCTGTGTGTGTGTATGTGTGTAGTATATACAAAAAGGCAGGTGAAGGTGAGTGTGTGTGTGTGTTGTGTGTGTGTGTTATTATTGTTGCTGGTCCCATTAGCAGCTGCAATTGTTGCTCAGGTAAAGTGTGTGAAGAATGCAGCTGCTGATTGTCATTACATTTGTGTGTGTGTGTGTTATTGGAAAGCAACTGGCTGAGGATCAGTTTGGGCAAAGGATCGAAGGTGATCAGGAGAGGGAAGAAGCTGCTTCTACTGATGCATATGCCTAAATGAGGCCTCCTCGCCTCCCCCGCTGCACTCGCTGTCCATGGGCACCGGCTGCGGTTGCTGCTGCTGTTGCTGCTGATCAACTGCATCCATTGGTTTGGGTGAGCCAGCTCCATTCGAATCCTGGGACTCTTGCTTAGGCGATATCCTATGCTGATGCTCCGCTTGCGACGTCGGCTCGTTGTAGCGTATCAGCTTGATGGTGGTCAGGCCATCGGCATTGCGTATGAGCCTGCAAAGATGTCCGAGGATTAGCATACGCCTCTTACGCATTTTTCTACTGGCCACTTACGGATAACAGTCCTCGTTGACGTTTTTGCTGCTCACACTCAAATCGGTCGGCTTCAGATCCTCGCCAGCACTATCGGACCCGCTGCCATTCTCCAGTTTCAGTGGATGAAATTGAAACTTATCCGGAGCTCCGCCAGCGGCCGCACCGGGCGTCAGACAGGCCACAGCCGCCGGTGAGTTTGGAGGCGGCGCTGCCGCAGCAGCAGCCGCTGCATTCGCGGAGAGATAGTGGAAGGCGTGCATGAAGAGCGGCGATGGCGGTTGCGGTCCATACGCAGCGGCAGCAGCTGCTGCAACTGCCGCCGCCGTGGGCAGATTCATGGGCGGACCATTCCGTGACGCGGGTCGCTGTGGTGATTGCTGCAACTGTTGCTGCTGCTGTTGTTGTTGGTGCTGCTGTTGCTGCTGGTGCTGATGCTGCTGCTGCTGCTGTCCCGTTGTGCTCCAATTGCTGGGACTACTCGGCGCCTGGCTACTAACCTGGCCAGCAGCGGCCGTTGCCGATGTGGGGCCACCATTCGCCGGCGTCGATTGCCGCAACAACGATATATTCTTAATGTTCTTCAACTCCGTGGGATTGCGCAGAAACTGATAGCAATGCCGCTCACCCTGCACCTTGCGCAGAATATTGACGCGATAATAATAACGCAGGGCACGCGACATTTTGTCATAATTCATCGACAAATGATTCTTCTGGATGCCCCACAGCTTGGCCAGGCCGGCGGGATCGACAATCTTGAAGACGCCAGTGTCGCGACACTTCCAGGCAATGAGATCGCTGTACTTCTGGTTGCGATCGTTGAGCAGCTGCTGCAGAAAGTCCCACAGTAGGCGGCCATCTGTAAGCAGGAAAAGAGCAATCGATTAGTTGAATTCATTTTAAAAAATAATAATTAACTTATTTCTATTTTTATTGTTTACATTTTTGTTGAGCTAATTAATTCCGCACTTTCGATAGTCGCAATAATCGAACTTTCAAATAATAGTTATCGGAACTGAGACTTTCGTTCAGTTGGATGGCAAGTGTTCCCACATTTTTCATTTTCTATTGTTTTTGTTTTTCGATAATCAAAACAATCGAATAGTTTATCGGAACTAGTTATCGTTCAGCTGAATAACAAGTGTTTCCACTGCATACGTTGCATTTCATTTTGAAATCTATTTTTATAATTTTTTTTACTCACTTGTATTTGGCTCCGAGTTCTCCGGGAAGAATTCGCGCTTCGCTTTGTACATATAACTGGGCGTTGTGGGCGCCGAAATGGAACCACCGCCAGGTGCCACAACCAGCGCAGCCGCTGCATTCTCCAGCGTCAATTTCTGTTGCTGCTGCTGCTGCGACTGTTGCTGCTGCTGTTGTTGTTGTTGCTGTTGTTGCTGTTGCTGTTGCTGCTGCTGCTGTTGCTGCTGCTGTGACCAGGAGGTGACGAAACTGTTGGTCAACTGTTGTGTCCAATTGGGCTTCATGTCCTTGTGAATGGGTGTGCCGGGCGGACTACCCGCGCTGCTATACGATAGCGGCGCCGCCTTCGTGTTGTTGCTGCTGCTGCTGCTGCTGCAGTTGTTCATGTTGCCATTGGAATTGGCCGATTCAGAGTACTCTTCATCCGAGTCCGAGTGATTGCTGCTGGCACTGCTGATGCCCTTCATGGGCTGCACACTGCCCGAGCTGCTGCTGCCACTGGACGAGCTGTTGTTGGCCGCAGCAGCAGCCGCTGCAGCTGCAGCTGCACTTGTTGTCGCCGATGTGGAGGATGAAGTGGATGCGGCGGATGTGGATGCCGCAGCGGCGGCGGCAGCAGCAGCGGCTGCAACGGCGGATGCAATGCTGGCGCCATTCTGATACGGCGACGGCGTCTGTTGTTGCTGCTGCTGCTGTTGGGGCGGACTGCTGGCCTGCGAATCCACGGAGGGCGGCGGGCTGAGTGTAACGGAATTGGGCGCCATGAAATGATGTGCCGCCATATGGGCAGCCGCTGCCGAACTGCTGCTGTGGAAGGGATTACTGCTGCTATCGGGCGGCGCATTCAACGGCGGCCAGGTGGGCGTTGGCGGGTGACTGTGCGGCGACAGGGGATAGCGACCGGTGGGCGTGACGGGGCTGTTGGGTAAATGCCATTGCATCATGTGCGATTCGATGATCAGCATCTGGAGTACATTGTGCAGCACATCGCCGGCACCGGGACACCGATGCCCGAAATCGGCACGGGTGAGCAGGCACAGCGCCTTGCCGTTCATTTGGAAGAGATCAAAATCAAGCTTGGGCAGATCGAATTCACGCACACAGAAGCGCAAAAAGACCAAGACATCGTCGCGACTCCAGAGACGCGGATCCGATGGCAACGATGGCGGCAATTGTGTCTTCAGTTCCGCCAATTGACTTGATGGCGGTGGCGGGCAACGCCAGATGACATCGCTCCAGATGCTGGGATTGAGCGGATTCAGTGATAGCTGTACTGGAAGCATTTTCATTTTGGACATGCAACGCGTTGTGTGTGTATTAAGCAAGCGAGGCGCCACAAGATTATCTAATCTGCAATCAGAGAGAAAGAGAGAGGGAGATGGTTAAGGAATGTTCAATTTAGTTGGGAGTATGAAAATAGCAAAAGGATGTGGACATCAATCGTCGCATTTCCGCCACAAAATAACTTAGCACACACATCACACATCCAATACACACACACACACTCACATTGTTGGCCCAGAGACTGGCAGACAGACACATTCGCATTCCAAGCAAATCAGATTTCTTCATAAACAAATAATCTCCGCAGGCAGGCACAGTGCGGCGCGACGCATCCGAGAGCGGGAGAGCGAGTGAGTGTCAGCCAAAATGTGTGTGAGTCAGAATCAATACGCGCTCACTCTCAGTTTCTCTCTACTCTCTCTCTCTCTCGTGCACTCACGCACACACACACACACACCCCCGCCGACAGTGTGATCCGCAAAGAACTCTCACACACACACACGCACAGAATGATTTATGTATATTCCTTCAGTTCTACATTGCATTTCGTTCCGATTTTCGATGATATATCGATACATCGATAGCAGCAGCTATTTAATTGCAAATTTCTCAATATGGTAATTGCCATAAATGTGTGCGTCGGCGGCGGCGTCGTCAGCTCTGCTTACGCTACTATTCCGGATGTGTACAAAGCAAACACCGACAGCAAATAAATACATACTATATGCATATACAAATCGACAACACATGGAGCAAACACATACACATTTCTATATACATATGTATGTATGTATGTATTTACATATCTTTGGTGTGATCGGGCACTGTAAGATTTCAACATAAACGAATGTATTGATGCCGCGCTGCTGCCGCTGCCGCTTGGCAAGTGGCGATGTTAGAGATGGGGGCGTGTATATGTTTGTGTGTATGTCGCATCGGGGAAGGGACAGGCAGCAGCAGCAGCTTTACGAAACTTGAAAGCCGTACCCATTTGCCCACTCAGACCTGGGCTTGCCTGGTTCGCTCGTATCACTGCCAGCGGCTGCTGCGCAGCAGCACCAGACGACGACGACGGCAACAGCAAACGGAAGTGCACATTCCACACACAAAACCCGTTTGCCAAGCAACAACGATATGTGGAGAAAGACGTTGGGGCAACGACAAAAAAAAAAAAAACAACAATGCCAACATCGATGATGACGACGACGACGACGACGACGACGACGACGACGACTAATAAATCCGCCAGTGGGTAAAGAGAGCAACAAGCCAATTTGAAGAAGCAGCGGCGGCACCCTGTATTGGCCGTGATCAGACATTGCCCAGTCCCAGTCGCATACTCACACACACACACACACACACATGTATGCAGGCAAGCGAGCACGCAAATACTCGCGTGTGCATGTGTGTGTGTGTGCTCACATTAAAATTTATCTCATCTCGCTCTCACACAGCAGAAACTTCCTCATTCTCCGGGAAGCGTTTCAACAACAAGTGAGCGCGCAAAGAAATTTACTTAAAGTTCAGTTCAAACGTGTGCAAGCGAGATGGCTGTATGGGGAGACGGCGAGAGAGCGTGAACAATAAATATTGCTTGTGCCCGTGTTGTTGTTGTTGCTGCTGTTGCCGTTGCTGTTGAGCAAGAAGTAGGAGAAGACGCAGATGATAATGACGTTGATGTTGATGATGATGATCATTATCACTGTGGGATATACTACATACACACACATACAGGCAAACATGCATATTTTATTGTGTACATGTCTTTTACTTAGAGGGGGTCTATTTGTTTTGTTTAAGAGGTGCTGCCTGCCGCCCTCCCCCTCCCCTCCTCTGCTGATTATGAAGACACACAAACACACGCACATGTGTTTCTTATGTGTGTGTAGACGATCCTACGTGTTATTTTGGTTGCCGCAACAACATATGGTTTAATTCGACTAAAATAAATTCATATACATATTGTACTCTCTTCTACACACATGTTCGCGCGACGGGCAGCAACAACAACAACAACAACAGCAGCAGCAATCCCAATGATGAGCGCATACAACAAACAAATAAACATTCAACCAGTCGGTGGCACGTAGTAAAATGACAAATGAATGTTCAACGCGTACAACAACAACAAAGTGAAAGAAGTCAGAAACAGCAGCAGCAAAAGAAAACGCGATGCACGCAATGAGAAGAAGAATAAGAATACAAATACACACACACACACATGAACATGCACATGCACGAGAATCAACAATCCATATGAACATGTGTGTGTATTCTAAATCTCAGCGAAGACGCAACGCTGGCGCAGGAGGCGCGGCTTGGAGCAGAGAAAGAGAGAGAGAGAGACACCAAGCTGGGCCCCGCCGAAAGGGGCAACAGGCACACAAGGCACAGGTAGTTAGGTATGCGGATGATGGCGAACCGGTTTCAACGGAAATTACAAACGAAAATTATAAAACGATCAGTTTAGAAAAATGCCAGCAGCAGCAGCAGCCATGGCACAGCGGAGATCTCAGACAGCAACAAATAAGAAATGTAAAAGGTAGAAACTGCACTGAGAGAGCAAGAGCGAGAGAGAGAGCGCAGCTACAAAACAGACAAAATGTTGCGTATTTGCGTGTGTGTGTGTGTGCGAGGAAAGAATTTTCGCTTGTGCAGAAGAGATTTCCGCTTTTTGGCGAGCCTGCACTGGCTGACTGGGCGTGGGATCGGAAATGGGGAACGATGAAAATGGGGCGTGTTGAGGAATGCAGGCATCCTGTGTATGTGTGTGTGTGTGTGTGTAGGGCTTACGATTTGTGAACCAGTTGCAAATCAAATGAACGCAAGATGGCCGCCAAATTGAGTATTGATTTAGTTCAGGTTCATTAATTGCATAGTTCGTTAACATATGCTGTTAATTATCGATAACACGTATGTTAAGTAATTCGATATTGTCGCCAATTAGAGCAAGTTTGGCAACTCTGCTAATTGGTTTGTAAAACCTTTCGATCTTTGTCCGTATACTGCAATTCTAGCTTTCTTTCAGATCATTAAGGACGACACTTGAAAGATATTTGATCTATCGCTATCCTAGGCAACACAACATCCACTCAGTGCACTCTCAGCATAAAGTGCAACGTCGTCGTCGTCGTCGAAGGAGACTTAATGAGTAATTTCCGTAGGCGATGCGCCTCCCTGGGGCACCCCTCCCCCTCCGTCTAGCACTGACTGTGCATCAAGTGTTGCGGCTGCTGCTGCTGCTGCTGCGCAGTAGAACGATGAGAAAATAAGAAAAATCTGATAACATAAAAAGGCAGAAGCGACAGCCGCCATGGCGCATTAAGATTAACGGCCAGCTGCAGGGGCGAGTGCAAGTGCAAGTGAGATAGCGAGACGATGCTGCTGTTAATGATGATGGTGCCCCGAGAGCAGGCAGGCCGGAGCAGGCAGCAGAGCAGGTAGTCGTCGATAGGTCGACAATGAGCGGGATAGGAGAGGGGGTTAGGCGGATGGGAATAAGGAAATGCGTACCTGCGGATGCACTTACATCTTGTAGGATTTCTTGGAAAAGACATGTTGGAGTTGGAGAGAGAACAGAAGAAGAAGAAGGAAAAAAAATGAAAGAAAAAGGCAAACAACAACAAGGAGACTGGAAGAGCAGAAGAACGACGTATACACAAAAGGAATCCATGTGGTGCCGTGCCGTGCCTGTGTTTGACATTTGATCTCTTTTATGAGGTCTTCTTTTTATCTGAAGTGCTCGGAAAACAACCCTTATGTAGTGTATATGAGTGTCGTAGTAGCTTAGGACCCCATGAAATTTTATACGGAAAACGAGGATCAACGATCGTGTGTTGTGCACGTGTGTGTTGTATGTAGGAAAGGAATGCTGTGCGATAAATTATATACCATCGTATATATGCATATCCCACACTCTCTCGGTTAGATCGTTTGCCATATTCCGGCATATCAAATACTCAATTAATAAGCACAAAAAATTCAAAACCAAGTCAACGACCTGCTTTGCTTTATAACTGCTCACACACACACACACACACACACACACACATATAGCATATATGTATATTTAAACAAAAAGAAGAAAAGAAACACAACAAGACACGTAGAAACGTAGAGCTAACTCCCCCTTCGACAAACCCGCTTCGCACTGACCCAGCTCATTCCCCCCTTGTCCCCCCTCCCCCTATAGCTCACCTACAGTATAGACGTTGAGCTGATCGTGCATAACAAGCGCGTGAGCGTATGTGCTATTGGTGATCGTATAAACCAAAACCAAACACGAAGAAAGAGAAGCAACACACAGCCCCCTCTCAAAAAATAAAAAAAAGACGCCAATTCCGGGTTCTTCTTCGCGCGATCGCGACAACAACAAAAACAACAACAAGTTGCCAGTTGCCCCCCCAAAACGTCTACGATTCAATTTTCTGTCTAGATCGTCACTTTGGGGTTTGCTTCTTGTTCTTCTTCTTGCTATTTGCTTTAAGCGCCGTAGGCACTTTTTTGTGGAGCACACGAAAGCCCAAAGCGGGGACTGAGAGAAGACCGCAAGACAGACAGATCAGAGAACGATCATCCATGGCGAACGACGCTCTTAAGCAAGCAAATCAATCATCGTTACGCACGCAGTAGAAGGGAGAAGGGGGCAGGGGGAGGAGGCAGAAGAAAGGCGGCAAACCTGATCCAACAACGATCGTTGCCCCCCTTGGGGGCATTTCTACGAAACTTGGCAACGCTCTAGAGAACAAAGGCAGAAGAGGGAGGAGGAAGAGGTTGCCCATCTAATGATCAACCATATTCTAAAGGCGTCTCACACTTTAGTCAGTTATTAGTTGTTTGATCACGCGACAAGATCTTCAAGATCCCAAAAATGTACCATAATAATCCCAAAGAAATCATAATGATGTTCATTTTTCCTAAATGTCGAGAGAAGTCGTGTTGCTTTTTGGGGGCACATCACACATGTGTCGAGAGAGAGAGAGAGAGAGAGGGATAGGTAGATCCAAGTTCATTTGGATCGCTCTTTGCCTTTCTGCTGCCTCATTGTTCATCTTTATGCCTTGCGCATATCTTTTTAAGGTTTTGTTATGTTTTTTACTTTTGTTTCCTTCTCTATAATGTGCGGGGGCTTGGGTCTCTCCCCCTCTCTATCTCTCTCTCTAATGATACGAACTGGAGATACGAGCTCGAAACAGACAAGACAGAAAGCTGAATACAAATGCTTAATGATATCAAACGTTCGATAACCTTTCGGTATTTTAATATGCAAACCGAAGCTGTTTTTTTTTTTTTTTTTTTATTATTATGTTCATCGTATAGGAACAATAAAAGCACAGCATCATCATCATTATGATGATCATGATCTCTCGAATAACATCATGAGCAACGGTAGCCAACTACCAACTACCTACTCCACGGGACAGTAATCATATTCTTCATGCGATGGATGAGTTCATCAAACGCTCAAGAGGGACAGAGAAAGAGAGAGGATGAGAAGAGTTCAAAATTGTTGCTGCCACGCGTATGTGCAACAACATGTGGCATGTCTCTTCGAGCAGGGGAATAACAGACGCATCATTTGTGCCCATTACATTCAATTAGTTCCAACTTTTGCCATTTTCTCGCACTACCTCTCCCCTCTCTCTCTCTGTATCCCTCTCGGGTTCTCCCCCCCCACAAGTCTAACCTAATAAAGCGCAAGAGAGCCTCCCTGCACATGTCCATGATGTTACTGTGTCTGAGGTCGGGTTCGGGTTCGGGGTCAATTGACTTGGTTCAAGCTTCCGTGTTTGAAGACCGCAAACTGCAATTAAGCAGGTCAGAACGACCCCAAGCAAAAGTTATACGCCATCTAAAAACTTAAATAAAAGTATTATATAGTATATATATATAGCTCTCTTCTTCCCTATCAATGTGCGACATTTGTTTAGTGATTCCATTCTAATGTGCTCTATAAACGAAACGCCCCTGAACCTTGTGCATTAAACAGATTTTTGATAAGCAACCCGTAGTACCCGAGCATACCGAAATATACCCTCGGTTCTTTTTTCTTTTTGTAAACTAGGATTACGCCTTGTCTCTGTCGTCTGTCAAGATATAGACAAGCCCAAGACAACAACACTAGATACAGATACAGCTACAGCTAGAGATACAGATAGATAGATAGATACTACAACATGTTCCGTTGTGCAGAGACTTCCCACTATAGTACTCTATATAATGTTCGTGTGTATTACGAAATGTTTACGATTTGCTAGAGTCTTTTCAGTAAGTTTATAACAAATATGCCTTCGATAAGATAAGAAAGCAGAGAGACCTCATAGATACACACACACATACACACACACAGGTACAGCTGGCCTAGGCATGTTTGCTTAAACGAAACATGTCTTGACTTGCACGAGGAGAACGTATCGACTTTGGCTATTGACTTCCTGTTAGCCTGCTCCCGATCCTCGATCCTCTCCCTCTCTCTCTCTATAGATCTAGACAAGCAAGTTGAGCTTCCTGGGCAATTAGATCAGATCCCCAGCACGGATGTGACCATCCCGAAGCCGAAGTCGCACAACCACAACCGAAACCCCCAACGATTCTTGCCAAAGCCAAAGCCAATTCAATCCATACCAAAACGTACCCCGACTATCTATGTATATCTCGGGTCTGTATCTAAACCGGTAGTTAGTATTTGCGCTGGTAATCAAGCACATTGCTTGGATCTAGGCATGCATGGAGCCAGCTCCTCGTTTGCTCCTCCTCCCTTCCTTCCGCCCCATGCGATCTCTCGATCTACCCAACCGAACATCGCACAGAACTTTAGCATGATCTGATCACTGCGCGTTTTGTTCGCTCCACTGTCGACGGAGCCGACGACGACGACGATCGCGCCTCGCATCTTAATTACGGTAGAGCAATGCAAAAAGTCAGAATGAATTGAAAAGAGTCGACTTGGAGATGCTCTGTAAAAATTAAAAATAACTGTGGATATAGCTAAAGCTAAGAAGATCATTTATGTAACTCTTTGTATTCCCAATACAGCTTGATCTCTGCGTAGGATATATCTTTTAAGTGACTCAAGGGTTTCCTATGAAATTGCTAGCATAGTTAAAAAAAATATTAAAGTATAATAAGTTCTATAAAAGCAAGCTATAGCTTTGAAATTGGCAGTAATAATAGCTGTTTTTTGTATGTCTATAAAGTCAATACAGCCTCAATTTACAGGGTATGCTA
Source organism: Zaprionus tsacasi (assembly GCA_018904105.1). Classification (NCBI taxonomy): domain Eukaryota; kingdom Metazoa; phylum Arthropoda; class Insecta; order Diptera; family Drosophilidae; genus Zaprionus; species Zaprionus tsacasi. The sequence goes on from JAEIFR010000631.1 coordinate 5,955,964, forward strand.
GAGTGGAACTTAAACAAAGTTGCTTGCAAAAACCTGAATTGTAAAAACGTTCTAAGCGAATGCCGTGTGGAACGTTTTGAAAGACACTTAATAAATGCGGAAGCGGATGTTCAAAAAGCCCGGCGTGAGCAACAGAGAGAGAGACGTAGGGGGGCAGGGGAGAGAGAGAGAGAGAGACAACGTTGCGACTTTGTCTATAATCACAATCAAGTCATGCAGGCTCGTTCCGCCCTCTTTTACTGAAGCAGGAGAGAGAGAGGAGAGAGAGAGAGAAAGGAGTAGGGGGAGGAGAAGAGAAGACTGCTCGTTTTGCTGGAATAGCGAGAATCTTGAGAAGATTCTGCGTAAAGTCACACACACACACAGAGACACGGGAAACTTGCTCGGTTTGTATGAGTTGCCTATCGAGTGGGTTGTGCAGCAGGTTGTGCGGCGATTAGTCGATATATATGTCTTATATATGTATGTGTGTACAACATATGTTCGCCATATACGTGTTCCACAAGCTCGAAAAGTAATTGGATCGACTCACTTCCTCAGATAATGCGAAAGGAAGTACACAAAAAAAAAAAAAAAAAAAAAAAAAAAAAAAAACAATAAAAAGAATAAAAAGAATAACACAAAATAAACACAAGCCAAGCGAAATGAGTAAACTTTTTTTACTTCTGCTTCTTCTACAATATGTGAGAGAAGTAAGTAGAAGAAGAGAGCAGTGGGAGAGGGGGTTAGAAGAAAAACGTAAATTGTTATAGAAGCAAATCATGTGCCAGGAAATTGCCAGCAAACGCGTTGCAAAATCGCACTAAAAATATAACAGAGAAAATCTCTACACATGTTTCTTCAAAGAGAGACAGAGAGAGAGAGAGAGAGACAGATAGAGATAGAGAAGTTTACAACAATCGATGGGAAGCAAATTTCGAGCATTGTCTTGACATGCGATACGAAATATAGACACGAATTATTGATTAAATGCGAACACGATCATTACAAGAAACAATTCACAGCAAGGGGAAATCGAGGCGGGACGTGGCTGTACCTACGCCTACTACAACTGAGATATTATACCATAGACTACAGATTAGATTGTCTTCTCTCCCTCTCTCTTGTCTTACAAGAGATCAACATGCGATCAGTTTGATTATTTCATTTAAAGTTTGTTTTATCAATATTATGATTATTTTTTTGTTATCTTAACATTAACTTCCAGTTTACCAGATCAATTGTTCATCATAGCAAATGATCTTAAGTTTAGATTGTATCGGAAAATGTAAGAGCACTTACATGTTGTTTATAGAGCCATTATTTCAATACTGATCAATGATATTTATTCTTGATCTCAACTGATCTTCATAGACAATTCAACTGAATCTCTAGACAGCTAAACGATCTTTTAAAGAAATTCCAACTTCAGAACCAGTTAGATAATGCAAGATCATATGCATTAGAGTCATTTACAAACAGAAAAAAAACCCATTTCTTTATTTAGTTTTTTTTTTCTCTCTTTTTTTTCCAGGAAATTCCCTCGTAATCAACTGAATCATCATCATGCATAGCTGCGTCTCAAGTTGCACAGGTCGCGACTACGTCTGCTCCTCCTCCTCCTCTTTCTCCTCTTTCTACTTCTTCTGTTTCTGTTTCTGCTTCTGCTTCTGCTTCTCCTTCTACTTTTGCAATTGTAGGAAGTAAGCGAAGCGTTTGTCATCTAATTTTGCTGTTCGATTCTAAAATTTCCAGCCAGCTCAACATTTTGTTGGTATTTGTCATGGAATTCAGGCGAATATAAGACCCCCTTTCGCCCCCCCACCCCATCCCCCTTTCCCCTCTACCAACCAAGTGTCAAATGATAAACAACAACAAAGCGAGCACAACAACAACAACAACAACAATGGGAACCTCAATAGACCCGCGGCAATTGCCAAGAAGTTGAGACGGGGATGAGGAAGGGAAAGGGGAAGGGGAAGAGGATGCCAACAAGGCGCAACTGAGAGATTATATTATTATAATTTCCAAGTAAAGCAAACAGAATTAAAACAAACAACAAAATTGACACGAACATCACGTAGCAAGAAGATGCTGCTTGGAGTAGAAGGCGCAGCTTCTGGCGAAGATGTGCTTGTTGAGATGACGCCACATGCCAGAGAGAGATGTCGCCCTGCCCTGCCCTGCCCAGCTGCCTGGTTACCCTGTGTGTGTGTACTGTGTCCAAATTCGTAATTAGCAAATGGTAAATGAGACACGTGGCTGGAGGCAATGCGGCAACTTGAGGATGCTGCTGCGGATGGAGATGATGACTCTATTAAGTATAGTTAGCATGACTCGAGTGACTCAAGTGATATGAATAGGCATATATATATATATATATATATGTTCCGTATATCTCATTAGTGGCCACAGCTCGCCGCATTGTTGTTTGCCACGTTCGTGCAGCAAGACAAGAGCTCAGCTCGGAGCGCCACTTGTATGGTCTATCTACAAGTTCTCTGGGTACTTCCCCCTCCTCCCGCACACCCCCACTCCCCCTCTTTACTTGCTTATCAAGCTGTGTGTGAGTGTTTATTATTATTATTATTATTATGCACAATTGTGCACTCGTCTTTAACTGTTAATTATCCCTCTCTCTCTCTCCCTCTCTTTCTATCTGTCTATCTGTCTTCTTCTCGCTTTTTATTATTTATTGCTGCTATCAGTGAATTCTCTCGCGCAATGTGGAAATGCAACAAAATAAATCAAAAACAACAACAACAACTGTTAAAAGTGCAATGAACAATGAGACAGGGCAGAGGGGAGCAGGGCGCAGGGGGGAGGGAGTAGGGCTCCCTAGAAACAATCAGAGCAAAGGCAGCGGGAGGAGGAAGAACACGTAGCAATGCAGCTGCAAATGCATCCGCATATGACGTACAAAACGTAGAAAGAAAGCGAGCAAAAAGAGAGAGAGAGGGGGTGGAAGAGAGAGTGAAAGAGTGATAGAGCTTAGCGCGACACTTGCTTATAAAGCAAACACATGGCACTGCTGCTATAATATAATTAAATATAATTAGATATATTTACTAACTCAAGTTTTTTCTAAACTTTTCTATAAACTAACAAGATCCAAGCAGAATAAAGTCAAAATACTGTATTATAATAAACTTTATACACAAATATTATTCCTCTAAAAACTTCTTAAGACTCTTTCTATAAGGCTAATTTCCATTTAAATGATATGTAATATTATTAAAACTTCTAAATATATTTTATATATAATTTATTTATTTTTGTGCAACTCCAAACAATCCCTAAGATTATGCATATTTTGTGGCTTGTCAATAAAATTCCCCATTTACGTATTTCCGCGTCCGTATCACCTACGATATTTAAATTTTCCGCTCTTATCTTTAGTTACCCACGCTAAATACTCAATCATATTAATTTAGTATTTCTTGGGAAAAGTACAAAGTCATTGTGAATAGCTATAAAAGTAAGTAATGATCTTTTTATGGGCTTTATAAGAAGGCAATGTCCTGCTCTCTCTATCTCTCCCTCCCTCTCTCTGTAGTGTCCCTGACACAATAGAAGTATTTTAAATTTTATACACATATATAGTATATCATGTTCTATATGTAGTATGTTCTTATCAAGATTACGTGCATTACTTTTGCTGCCAATGTTCACACACATTTCCTCTGTCATGGAAAATATACATGTTTACAGTGTGTGTGTGTGTGTTTATTTCCAAATCTGAATCGAGTATTATTGTGTTTATACCATACATATATATGGGTCTATAATTGAACTGGCAACAACAATTATAGTTCCACTTGTGGAAATTGCGATATGATTAAAGGAATTGAACGAGTTCTTTTATTTTCTGTTTCTGGTTTCACTTGTATATTATATGCGATACCCCAGCTAAGGGTACCCATTGATATTGCTGTGTCATCGGTGAGATTGTATGTGGGAGAGCATAAATATACAGAAAAAGTTTATTAAATAAATAGATTCTTGAGCTGCACAAGCATAAGAACAATATAGATATCTCTAAGTATATTCTTTCTAATTCTTTCGAAAGTATCGCTTATTTATAATGTACTAATATCGATTACAAGAAAATACATAAATAATACGCTCGTTTATGCTGTAATCGATAGTCGACTATATAGTACACTAAATAAAATACATTAATCGCATAGTTATCGATAGTTTCAACTAATACTATCGATAGTATGCTCATTTACAATACAAACGATAGTAAACTTAATACTACACATCGATATTGATATTTGCAGTTACTATACCATCTAATACAATCGATAGTACGCTCATTTACAATAGAATCCACTTTAAACGCCTTTGAAATACACTATGAAAGTCATAAACAGAATTTTAGATCAGAAAAGTGAAAGAATAGAAAAAAACAAACTGGTAGCAAGTGCAAGGGTTTTGAAATTCCACAATTGTGATTAAAAAGTTCATATCATTTTAAGACTTTCGTGCTCCAAAAAGCCCCACAACCAACACACACATACACACACACTACGCGTACTGCCGTCATTTCCGGTCGTAGTCGAATCGGAGTCGAGTCTATACCCCCCCGCTAGGCACTTCCATGAGCAGAGCTTAACCATTTTCGCTTTTCGGACGCAGCCACAACACAAACAACGCAGGTAGCCCCCCTTACCCTATACGCCCTCTCATCCCACCCCACTGCCTTGCTATCAGTACCCATAGTACCCTTCCGCCGCCTGCTCCTCCTTCTCCCAACCCTGCCCCCTTCTACCTGGCGGTGTCAACAAAAATTTCGTTCCGTGTTTTTTTTTCGACTGGGAATTTGCTTTGCGCTTCCACTTGACTCGCGTTATCGAACATTTGCTGCGATTACGATAGGAAACACACACACACACACACACACACATCTCGATAACTGGGCAACGCATTTCCTTATCAAATGCTATCGGGCGGTGAAATCAAATTGATTTATGAACGATTTGCCAGTGCCAAAAATACTTCACACACACACACTTTATATATATATTTGTATCTGTGTGTGTGTGTGGGCATTTAGTACCTTCATAAACTGCTCCTCAAGGACCGCCCACAGTGTACTCTCTCTAGAGCTCTAGGCTCATCTTTAATCTTTTCTTTTCTTTTAGTTTTTTTTTTTTGTTTTTCTTTGTCTCTGAAGTGTTGCTGCTTCCTTCCGCTGTGCGCCTTGCAATTTCCACGAAAAACTGCTTGAAACACTCATTCACACAGGGGCGTAGCTGCAGGAAAAGTAGGAGGGAGGGATGGGCGTAGCAGGATTCGAGGTCGCAGCACACTCGAGTGGCAACAATTAAATGAAACAGCTTCGTATCGGAACGGACCACCCACAGTTCATTGTTCAACAGGTAGTACTGTAGTAGGGTACTGGGTACAGGGTAGTCTCTCTATGGGTCAGCTTAGGCGGGCGGTACCGCACTTAAACAGTTACTCGAAAGACAATGACTTCTTCCACTTCCTGCTTGAGGCACACAGAGACAGAAATAGAGAGAGAGAGAGGAGGGAGAGCGAGATGTACTCAAATAGTTTCGCAGAGTGAGATAATCTCACACTTGGTTGCAGAAGTACCTCTATTATACCCTGTAATCCATTGGGCATGAGTATAGTATATTATTGTATGTGAGTAAGGGTCCCCCCTGTAAAATTTTCAAAAAATTTTTTTGTTCAAAATTTAAAATCGTCTGCTTTTACTTTTAATCGATTGCGGAGGTCAAAATTAGTATAAAACAAGTGTTTAAAATTGTTTTAGAGCATACTTAATTTTTGGCCAAAAATCATGTCAAAGTCGACTAAAAATTTGACATGCATAAGACCAGTATCCTCACTTTCCTCACTTCATAACTTTTTTAAAAATCAAGCGATTTTCGTCGGGTAAAGCATTTTATTCATGGTTTTAGTTCTAGAATACAATGGCTTAATAGTTTTTGCAATTTAAACAATTCAAAAAAATTTTTTTTTGTGATTTTGGTAAATTTTTGAGATTTTTTTTTTTCAAAATTCAAAATCCCTTATTTTACTTTTAATCGATTGCGGAGTTCAAAATTAAGTATAAAACAAGTGTTTAATCATATTGTTGTTGTCGTTAAAAATACAAAAAACCTTTTTTATCATCGTAAAGAGAATAAAATTTTCTTGCACTTTACACACAACTTACTTCCTTTATGCGCATTACGACATTTTTCCCTCTGCCTCCACCCTCTCACTCCCTCCCCTCACCAGCCTAGTCGCATGGGGTCTACACAAACATTTCTCCCTCTCTCTCTCTCTCGCTGTGCAACTATTACGTCGCACCACGCAACGTCGCGCCACGTTACTTGCCTCACCCAAAAACTGCAACTGCAACACAAGACGGAATAGGCAATTCCTCTGCCTCCCCCTGCAGCTTGCCCCCTTTCCTAGGCAAACCACCCACCGTAGCTTGTTCCCGTAGCTTGTCCAGTTCAATTGGAAATAGAAGAAAGAAAATTACCTAATTGTGTTGCATCGACAACAACAACAACAGCAGCAGCAACATCTACGTTACTCCACTTCTGCTTGGCCTAGCCTCTTCCAGCTCCCTTCTCCTTCTTTCTTTCGCTCTTCTCTCACTTCCCCATACAGATCGCTCCAGCTACGTATGTGTGCCACAACAAACGTTGCCAAAAGGAAAACTGAAAATGTGCCACAAGAAAATGGCAAATGTGGCGCATTTTTGTTGCTTTGCTCGTTTGTTGGTTTCTTTCTTTCTCTTTGGCGCGCAGTTAGATAATAGACAGAAACAACAACAACAACAACAACAACAACAACAACAACAGCGAGGAGTAGGCACCGTTAAAGTTGAGCCCCAAAAGCCATTTAGTTGTTGCAGTTTGCTTGTTGCTGTTGTTGCTGCTTTTGTTGTTGTGTCGGCGGTATAACTCAAGCAAGACTTCCTATATTTTGAAACACGTTACGTTCGTAACATAATTCACACAACAGGTTACTTTTTGCCTCCAACATAGCAACAGCGCGCGCTGTCTCTCTGCCGCTGCCTCAGTCGCTGTCTCTGCCTCAGTCAGCGTCGCTGCTGCTTGTCTGGGAAATCTGTTTGCGGTTGTGTGTGTATTGACTAGGGATATCAAGATGTTATTATGCTACTGCTGAGTTGGGAGAAAAAAAGGTATTGTAAATGATGTCACTGATTAACCATATAAGGGCTTTATGTAATCTAAAAGCGGAAACAGAACTAGAAATTGTCTATATTTCTATAAACAACATGTCAGCACAGTTATAGTCTAGTTTTCACTATATAAGGCTGTTTTATTATTATGCTAATTATTATGCACAACAAATATAAATGTTCTAGCTTTTAATCACGTTTAATTATCGATTATTATTGATAGACGTGAGCGTAACAAAATTCTATAACATGCTTAGAGCGATTGTCATATATACGAGTAATCTGACAAAATTTCATAACTCTCGCTTTAAGGATCTCTGAGTTCTGAGCGTTTATATGGTTAATGAAGATTTCCTTGAAAATAACTATACCATCAAGGTTTCTAGAAAGGAAACTGTCTACTTCAACAACGGAAATAGTATTTCTACTATTACTCAATTCCAGTAAAACTTCCCCACACAGCACAGATTTCCCAAGAAATGCTAGACCGTCATATAGAAATAAAGGTAAAATAAACCTATCGATAGATAGTATTGATAATACGCAACTATTATGGCATGTAATGATTTTATCATCTAAATTTCCGGCATTACTATGGTACTCTATGATATGATACCGTATGTAGATGGATAAGATAACACACACATGGGGTATTTGTGTAACAAAATTCTGGCAATTTGCTTTGTTGCGGGGGGGAGGGGTTGGTGTTTATAGCAGCGTCTTTATTATGGTACGCCAATTGAGTGTGTGTTTTTAATGGTTCCCACATCATAAGGGGCAATAAGACCGTGTGATGAGGTATGCCACAAGAAGGTGCGGGCTAGTAAAAAATAAAAAAATAAAAAGTTTTTGCTGTGCGAATTCGCACGATCAGGCAAAAGAGATGAAAGATAACTGACGATAGGCGATTTAGGCTTGCCCGTTACCACACACAGACATACAGCGAGAGAAATACAAACTCGCTTTGCTTTCTTCGGCGAATTGAAGACATCCATAATGGCAGGCGGCGGAGGCTGCGAGGCCGCTAAACATTTATGGCGAATTCAGGTTAGTGTGATTTTTGTGCACTATAAAATGGGTCGTTGTTGTTGTTGTAGTTGTTGTCGAGCTGCACAAGTGGCTGCAATAATGCCAAGACGCGCGCGGCACAATGCGGGCTTTGCTCGAGACAGAGAGAGAGGGAGAGGGAGAGGGAGAGAGAGAGTGGGGAGACGACGCGTGTGTTATGGCGCATGATGTTCACACACTTCGCAAATACACACACACACGACTGTGTAAGTGTGTGGCAAAACATCAATATAGCACACATACACACACACTCACACATCGATACAACGACGGGCGATAACAACACGCAGCAATAGCAACAATGCTGGCAATTGCAATTGCGCTATATGCGCTACTTCCGCATGCAAGTTTAAACAGCTAAAAGTCAACGGCGTCAGCAGAAACAGCAGCAGCAACAGCAACAACAACAACAGCTTAAGCAAATGCAGCAACAACTACAAATGTGACAACAACGACGACGGCAGCGACTGCGACTGCGACGACGACGCCAGCAGCGCGACTGCAAATACACATCATTCTCAATGCACTTTGCAACTGTGACTCAAAGAGCGCAGCACAACTGTGCTTAGCATAAGCATGAGCGTAAGAAGCAGAGCACAGCAGAGCAGCGCAGAGAAGAGACAACAACAGCCAAGCCCCAAAGAGAGAGCGTCGCCGCCTTAAGCCCTTTTCACTCAGATCGTCGCTGAGAGAGCGCACTGTGACACACACTGCTTTACTTTTTTTACATTGTTGTTCGCTTGGCTTGGCTTGGCTTGTTTTCTTCCTCTTTTCTTCATTAGGCTGCGCTGCTGCCTTTGCCTTTTATTTACTCCTCCTCCTGCTCCTCCTTCTACCTGCTGCGATCCAACACTTTTTATACCTGTTTGCATGGTTTCCCCCACACTCCCTATCTAGGCATAAATACAGACAACTCTGTGTGAGTGTATGTGTGTGTGTGTGTTTCCCCAATTGCCATGCTGCTGACCTGACAGATCGTCGTCGTCGTCGTCTGCTGCTGCGGCTGCTTCTGTCGAGCGCGCTCTCTTTCGATTTTTGCTTCCGTACACACACACACACAAACACATTGGTTGTGCTCTCTTGCTCTTTACGTTAAGCGCTTCGTCTCTTACGTCGTTGACGTCGTTGTTGCCACACACTCACCCGTTACGTCGTTTGTGGAGCAATGCGGAAGTGAATTTAATTTATTGTATTTACGCTGGCCCCACAGACGCCCGCCCAGACAGACAAACAGACTGCGAGACAGACAGAACCAGGAAAGTTAACGGCTCTCTTTCTCTATAGCTGTCTCACTCGCTCTCTCTAGCTAGAAATCCATAAAAATCGCAACTTCAGATGGCCAGATGTGTGTGCGTGTGAGTGTGTGTGTGTCGACATATTTCTACGATTTGTTACGTTTTTCGCTAATTGGAGAGCCCGAACATGTTAAATAAATATTTAAAATTGTATGTGAGTATTGTTTATGTGTGTGTGTGTGCGTGTGTGTATACTATAATAAAATCAAATTTAACGACGGAAATCTCTGCTCTCTGTGCTTAAGGGAGCACACAGTGGGCGGAAGGGAGACAGGGAGACGGCGATCAGCTTGATCAGGTGTGCCGACGCGTCGTCGTCGGTTTCCTTACGCTTTTAGCTTTTCGTTTGCATGTGTGTGCGAGACTCTCTGTATGTGTGTGTGTGTGTGTGTGTGTGTGTGTAGCTAAACCAGAAGCAGGAACTGTTAGCCGATTCGTTTCAGTTGTGGCGGCGACAACTATACGTCGAAGCCAACGCCAACGCCAGCAGCGACGTCAGCTGCGACAGCGGCAACAGGCGAACAAATAAACACAATTCTGGCATTTTATATTTTCTTTTTTTTTTTTTTTTGCTCACAGCGCGATAAGATTTCGCTGACGTGCGCTTTGGCAGAGCAAAAGCGCAGAAATTGCCCCGAACAGCGCGCGGGCAACCCAATTGGAGCTTAACGCTCCGCTTTTGTTTCACTTCCATAGAAAAAGTGCATGCAACAAGAGACCCGTCGAACCAAATGAAAGAAGCAAAGAAAGAGACATGAGAGGAGAGAAGAGAGAAGCCCAAACCGTAGCCGAACTCAAGTCTCCAATCTCCAGTCTCGAGTCGAGTGATTGCCTTCGATACAGTTCAACACATTTTCTACGGATGGGTAATTTGTAATTAACAGTACACAGACGGGTAGACTTGCCCAACCCCAATCCCCTCTCCACCCCTACTACCCCTACCACTCCCATGCGATGATGCAACGGGCTTTCCAAAGAAAAAAGCAAAAAAAAACACAAAAAACAGTTAGGATTCTTTCTTATTCCATTTTTCTAGGTTATGCATATTTGTATTTCCGTTAAATATAATTGATTAACTAAATTTTCTCACATCGCAAAGGTGTGAACGAAACGTTTTTATGCAAAAAATAAACATGAAAAAAACCAAAAATATTTCCGAAATGTATTTCAAGTTTATTTATAAATCTTTTTTTGTCGCTTTAGATTTATTACTCTCTTGAGCTTTCCTCAATCCAGAAATAGACAATGTCTACACACACACACGAATGAGAGATATGGGTAAGCCCTAAAATGCTGTAAAGTGGTTTATCTTTAGCTAGGAATTATAATTTGTTGACCTCATCATCTCAACAAGAGAAACAACAAAAGAAGAGTGAAGAAAAAACTAGGAAAACGTTGTAAATTTTATAGTACAGAATGTCAGAACATGACAGAAACAATAAAAACGAATCGTAGCGTATACGACGATTCCAAAAGATTAACGTTAACATTTATCAACTTTCTTAAACGTGGCTGTGTGCGTGTCTCTGTGTATAAGTAGTAGTAGTAGTAGTTAAAAGATTTATGTTTTCTTAAAAAGTGCGATATGAAGAAAAACATACGCAGCTCTGGAGAAGGTCAGAGAAACAAACTGAAACAACATGTTCAACAGATTTGTAATGAAATCTGAATTTGTATACGAATAAGAGACAATACAATGCCAGAAGAAGAAGAGGAAAATGAAAATAATTTTCACTCCCCTCAAAAAGTTCACACAATTAATTTAAATCGAAACAGATTTAGTTGAATTTTTACTGCTTACCTGTTTGCTTCTGCTCCACTGTGCCGTGACGTAGTCTGTCGTTGTTGTTGTAATACTGTAATACTCGTTGTCTGTTTGTCGTTCTTTAAGCTTTAAGCTTTTTAGCGACAGCGCGCAACGCGGAAGCGGATATATTGTCCAGATCCAGAATACGCGACGTTGTTGTTGTTTTTTTTTTTTTTTTTTGTTGCTATGATTATTTTTGTTGTTGTTCTTGCTCAGCGCTTTAACTACAACTGCAGCACTACTACGTAACGTAACAAGCGTAGCGTATACCGTCACGCAACGTAATGTGCATGCACTTTGTTGCTGCTGCTGCTGCTCTGCCTGCTGCTGCTGCTGCTGCTACTGATTTCCTGGTTCTGTTACGACGCGTTGTCCGCTGCTACTGCGACGCGTCAAGTGGCCATTGTGGAGTGGACTTTGAGAGGGGCGGGCAGCGACAGCGACCGGTCGTTTCGTTAATCCTGTGTGTGCGCTGACCGCGCCGTTGTTGTTGTTGTTGTTTCTGTTTCTTATGTTGCCGTGTTCCGTTTTGCTTTAAATTTGTTTTGCGTGATTTCTCTTATTTGCCATTGCAAGCGAATGTCAGCGCCAAAAGGAGAATGGCGCAAAACTGGACGAAGGGGGAGGTGGGGCTGGCCACCGCCACAAAGAGCTTAAAGTACTTCCGTCTGTTCCTGCATGCACGAACATGCACTCACTCACACACAAGTGTACGCGGCACAGCACACACACTCGCACACACACACACAGACGTCGATGCACTTGTGTTGTGTTCTTGTTTCTTAGCTTTCGGCCCTTTTCACCCACGTTTCACTTTACGTACAAGTAGAAAACACACAACAACAGAGAAGAAGAAATAATAATAATATCTGCTTCCTTTTTCCGCACACCAACACACACACGCACACACTCACAGACGCGTTTGCTTGCTTACACACTACTTGTGCTTGTTGTATTTCTCTTTACTTGTGTGTTTCGTTGCGCTCCGTTCGCCTTAATTTTTTGTTTATTATTCGTATGTATTTTGAGAACGAGCGACCACAACAACTACACACGGCGTACACAGTTATTTAGCTATTCTACTATTTCTTTATATTCTCGTTTCTCGGCATCGGCATCGGCGTCGGCTTTCCTCCTGCTCTGATGCTGCTGCTTCTGTTCTGCGTCGTTTCTGTTATGTTTTGATTTTTAAAGCGATAAATTGCGCTCGTAAATTGTTGTTACTACACTTTGTTGCTGTTGTTTCTTTTGTTTATGATATGGAGCGCGCCCGCATTGTATCGAGTATTTTTATTTTTTGATTTTCTTTAAACAATATTTTTGCACAATTACAATACGGAATTATATGTAATTATTGTACAACAAATTTTCAACTACTAGTTTTTTCTTTCTTTCCTTTCCGCAGCGACACGTCCGCTCACCACGAAAGTTTCTTACGTTTTGACCGAAAACATGCGAGTAAGAAATAAACAAAGCAGACGACGATAACTGAGACTACTGCCGCACGCGAGCAGCGACCAGAGAGAGAGAGAGAGAGAGAGAGAGCATGCGCAGTGTGGCTGAGCGCGAGAGCGTGGGAGAGAGAGTAAGTCTTATAACGTTTAAGAGTGCATAAGATTTGTGTGCGACGAGAGAGCGTAGTAAATCGACGCTCTCTGCCTTTGCCTCTCTGGCTGCCTATCGCTCTCACAGATATTAAGAAATATTTTAATTTATTATTTTATTGTGCTATTCTTATTCTTGCACATAATATTTCTTCCGAATATTTGCACGTTGTTTATTTCCTTTAACGCGTGCGTCTGAGTGTATCTTTGTGTGTGTGAAGTACTCGGTATATTTTATGTGAGGTTATAAAACCGCACAGATTTCAAAATTATTTTTGTACATTTTCAGCAGGTGATCGGAGGGGGAGATATGCGGCTGCCAAAGATCGAGAATAGGCGAAAAATGATTTGCAACAAATTAATAAACGAAAGTTGAACTGAAACACAGCTATTTATACATACAGTAGGGTTGTGTATGTATTTTCTAAATTTGCGTGATAAACACATTATATTGTTTAGATTGGAAACTCGTAAAATGTTTCACGATCTGTTTATCCATGTGGGGGTGCAAAGCGTGGGCCGCGCCGATTGACTTGTTAATCAGTTGAGAGAGAGAGAGAGAGAGAGAGACAATCGCTTATCGATGAGCTAATAGAAGCTGCGCTTCGATTACGATAACTGCTCATTAATATTATTGTTGTTATAATTATTATTATTATTATTATTGTGGCTTTTATTTTGGTCTAAACGGATGTCCATGCTAGGGAAATTTACGAGTCTGAGAAAACCAGTCGAGCAATCTTTAATTACCGACTCGATTCGGCGAGGTGCAGCGCGACATTTCCGCTTGGCGAGTCTTGGCAACTCTTTTTTTTCTTCTGTGTTTTTGTTTTCTTCTTTCCTACATAAATTAACTGCGAGCACACGAACTACTGAGAGAGTGCAGCAAAGGAGTAGAAGAGAGCGGGAGAGAGAGAGAGCGCGCGCGTTGGGGAGGGGGCGACGACAGGTTGCCGTAAAGAGGCAAAAGATGCGCTCAGTTGCGCTGCGTTGCTGCATCCGCTTGACGTTTTTTTTTTTTTTTTATTTTCTTTCGATTTTGTTTTAGTTGTTGTTGTTGCTTTTTGTGTAAGTTCGTTAACCAGTTTCCCTAAACATCGTTGACATTTGAAGTCAAATGCCCATAAAAGCGACGGCGATCGCGACGACGACGGCGACCCCTCCCTCTCTCACTACCTCCCTCCCTCTCTTCCACGCTTCTCGCTCTCTTTGGCCCAAATTAGTAGTTGTAGTTGTCATGGTGCGTAGTCATAAGCAAAGAGCGAGACAGCCCAAGAAAGAGAGAGAGCAGCAAGCAGAGAGAGAGAGAGAGAGTGAGTAAGGAGGAGGGCAGCGTGCAGGATTGTCGCCGGTTCAGAGTTCAAATAGTCGTCCAATTGAGCCAATCAACATATTTTTTGCGATCAGCAACAATTTCTGCCTCATTCGCGCGCCGCAGCGCAGTGTGGGCGTCGCGTGAGCGTGCACAGGGCAGGGGGAGGGAGGTCGCACGTGGGCGTGGCCATCATAGGTCGTAGGTGGCGTAGATGATGACGCAGCAAAATGAATGTTGAATTTCTTTAGAATTTCTCCCTCTCTCTCTCACTCTCGTATCGCGTATTTTTGCAACGTGCAACCTGCCGCCGTCAATCTGCTATGCGTCTGCGTGCCCCACGGTGGCATGTGGCACGGCACGGCCCGTCGCAAGTTCGATGCCCAAGTGCAGATAATGCATTAAAATAGATGCTATACAATGTCCAGAGTGCTCGCAGTCGCCTACAAAGCAGAAACAGCGTAAGCAATGCGACCATTAGATACCCTACATAACTCATATCCTACTGCTACGATTCTAATGAAATTTACAGCATAGCACAGTCTCTTATTGGACTGAATGTAGGCAAAATCTTTATAATGTATCTACAAGTATTGCCTAAAAATTTACATATTATTTATTTTCTTTAAAGTTTTGCGTTGCTCTTAAAATTTAAAACATTCCAATGGTATACAGCTTGCTGTCTGTCAAATTTGCTGTGCCTAGCTCTTATAATTCTCAAGATCCACGCGTTTAAAGAGGCGAAAACCCTTTAAATATCAATTAAATTTGCCTAAGCTGGCAAGAACTACAATATACCCTCTTTTATACACTTTTCCTAGGTATATGAACATCCCAGACACAAACCGATTTTGCTTCGATGAACGCCCTGCGAATCCCCTGCCCTATATACACATACACATACATACATCTACATATATAGAGACGAGTCTAGGCGCTATAAATAGTGTCGCCCGGCCCCGGCAAAAGTGCCGCGCGAATATCCCGATGCGGAAGTCTTCCAGACGGCTCTACACTTTTTGGTCATTTGCCAATCGCGCAAATTATTAACACTAAAATGCGAATAGAGGGAAAGAGAGAGAGAGAGAGGGAGAGAGAGAGAGAGGAGAGCTGACAAGTCTTAATAGTACGAGAAGCACTTGAGTTCCCAGTTTGTCTGGAGTGGCGCTCGATAGGAATGCAATCGCAACAAATAGAGAAGAAGAAAGGAAGGGAGAGAGAGAGAGGGGAAAGAATATAAACAAAGACTAGTTGCTAAGAAGAAAATAAATCGTATATAGCGCATGCACTTAAAAGATATTGTATAATTTGTAAAAACTAATTAAAATACAGTGAAAAAAAAACAAAAAGATCTTTAGTAAATCTAAGTATTCCTTTAGGGAATCAATTACTAGGCTAGAAATGCTGCCCAAAGTTGAAAATAATTACGGAACCCACAGGAAAATCATATGTAATTATAGATCAAGTTCCAAACTGATTAAATAATATTAATTAAGTACAAATTACCCAAAAAAAAGGGGCTTACGTATTATGAAATAATAATTATCTCAACTCATTCGGAACTCTCTCGGGGCGAGGGGCTGCAACGGAATTACTCGAGGGATCAGCCGCGACCGCCCCCAGCGACAGAAGCAGAACACGATCAGCTGCCCGCCCCCGAAACAGAGAGAGAAAGAGAGGGAGGGAGGGAGAAAATGATATTTCAGTTTGCATTATGTTCGCCTATTGCAGCATGAAATGCAATTAGATTGAAATCGGTTCAGCCTGGGCAGGATATTACCAAGTGCAGATCCTGGTTAGCCTAATTGTTACCCACGCAGGGATACTACGGCAACAATAACTAATTGTACCAAATTTACCGCCAAAAGGATCCCTTTTGACAGTTCAGTTCGGGTGAGTATGCAGGATACGTATGGTACAATGTGCAACCAGAGCAGAGTCAGTTCAAAAAAAAAAAAAAAAAAAAAAAGAAAGAAGAAACCGTGGGAAACCTCTGGGCAGAAGGAACCAGAGAGAAGGACGACGCACTCAAGCGACAAACAAAAGGCAAACCTGGAAAACCGATCGAATCGCCTACAAATCGATCTCGCTCAGGTCGGGGATTATTGCCGGCAGAATTTGAGATTTCTCGGTGTTCTAATTTAGCGCCCGAAAAACGACAACAGCGCGAAGAAGAGAAGAAGAGAAGGGAGAGAAGAAGAGAGGCAGAAGAAGAGACGCAGCGAAGCGGAACCGACAAAAATGCCGCATGCACTTAGGGGTTGCTAAGGCAGGCGGCGATCGTTGTCGGAAGATCGCACCGATCCACGATCGCGTCGAGCAAGTGCGAGCAGGTTGCTTGCCACAGGCGACAGTTGCGGGGAGATTGTAGAGCCTAGAGAGAGAGAGAGAGAGAGAGAGAGGGAGAGGGAGAACATTAAAATGCCGGTGAAAGGTTTCGTATTACATGCTGCAAGTGTGTGTGTGTGTGTGTGTGTGTGTCTGCATTGTGCAACTGAGATTCGATATGAGAGCGTTGCAGGAGCACAGTGCACAGATATAGGGGTTTTTAAGACCGTATAGAAATGTTTTATAAATTTTTTTAAATATATTTCTCTATGAAGAAAAAGGTTTTAATACACATTAAGGATTAGAGTAAATAAAATTGATTAGTATATTTTTGGTATATATGCATTTATAGCTTGATATAAGTTTTTTTTTATATTATGAAATAAATATTTGTATTTTTCTGCAAAATAATGCATTTAAAACTATTTTTATGTTTAATAAATTTTCAAAACATTTTACCAGGTTGAAAAAGAATTTAGTAAATACTTAGGAAGAAATTAACTTGTTTAGTACATTTTCGAAATATATTTCTGACTTGAAATTAGTTTTTAATTTATTTTATTAAATAAATATTTTCATTTTTCTGCAAAAAAATGTTTTTAAAGCCATTATT
This sequence comes from Zaprionus tsacasi, assembly GCA_018904105.1. NCBI lineage: Eukaryota > Metazoa > Arthropoda > Insecta > Diptera > Drosophilidae > Zaprionus > Zaprionus tsacasi. The sequence goes on from JAEIFR010000631.1 coordinate 5,973,147, forward strand.
AAGTTTTTAAACCGCAAAAGTAATTCAAATATTCAAACTTTATCAAAATATCTAATTTAGTATACACTTTTAAGCAAATATATAATTTTTAATAAAATTTAAATTTAATTTTTTTTTTATTTTCATATTTATTTTGAAGCAACTATATAATTTTTGTTTAAATTTATCTCCATTTGAAAATATTTTCACATTTTTAAAGCTTAATTAAAGTAAACAATTTTATTAAAGTTTTCATGCGCTCTGCACCACTGTGCAGGCGATCGCAGCGATCGTTACTCGAGGGCAGGATAAACAGAGTGTGCGTCCCTCGTGTACAATGCGGTGCGCTGTGTCTCTGCTTTGGCTTCTTGCAACGTGTGGAATGTGAAATTTTATCAATTAAATATCAGGCAGGATGTGCGAGAGGGAGAGGTAAAGAGAGAGAGACGATCGATGCCGCTTGAGGTTAAGTCGTAGATCGACACACACACACACATAGACACAGAGGCAGAGTGGGACATGGCTTGGAAAATGTGCGCCACATCCGCTCTCGACAAGCAGATCACCGTCTCGCCTCCTCTCCCTCTCTCTCTCTCGCTCTTCGCATCTCGATCTTTGTCGATCTTTGCCATTGGCTGCTTTTCCTGGAAAACGTTTAAAACCAGAACAACAGCCAGATAAAAGATGACGAGCCCGAAGATTGAACGTTTTGAAGCGTGGAAATAGACAGAGATGGAGAGAGAGAGAGAGGGAGAGAGGGTAACGGGAACAGGACAAGTGAGTCGACTGTGCCATGGCGCACTTGAAAATGAAAATGCTGTGTAATTAATTACGCCATGGGATGCGACTGGAGAGGGAAGGAAAAACAGGGCAAAGGATCGGGGCAGGTCTACGACGTCTTGAGGCCTGGGAAATCGACAACGGCTGCGACTGTGACTTAAGTGTTTCCAGCCGAGCGTTGAAAGGAAGTTATCCTCGGGGGGCGACGAGGATAAAAGGAAATGCCATAAAACTCGACTTTTTACGACTCAAACTCGACACATTTTCCACAGTTTTTCCGTCTGTTCTGTTTTCTTTTATCCATGTCCGCTTCACACAACAGCTGTAGATCCTGATTCTGCTAGAATTACGTATTCACACTTGTGTATGGATTGATCTAATAATTAAGTTGTTATAGACTGAATGATCTTATCTGTAGGAAAGCAGGCGATCTTCAATCTATCTCTTTCACACAAAACAATGACTAAATTTGAAGTATTACTTACTTATATACTGATCTTACTGATCTCCAAATTGATTTATTCTCCTCACATGATCTTACATGTCTCCATGCATATCTAACCTAAGAAAATCATGATTATTCCATACACAACAGAAGTTCTTCAGCTTTAAATTTTCTCCAACTGATCTTGGCACCATAAGAGGATCACATTTAGTCGATCCAAAGCATAATCCTTACTGATCTTACAGCCCCCAATAACTGATCTCATTTGTTACAGTTCCCTGAGTTCATTTTATACAAGAAAATCAAGATCACTGCGTTTGGATCAACTGATCTTGACTGGTACAATTCTTCGTAGATCGTACAACCCAAGCGGATCATGGATCTCTTTTAAATCCGATCGTTTGTTACGACAAATGGCTACAACTCTTTCAACTGCTCAACTGATTTAGGGTCGCATATTTTCTCACAGAGATCATGAACTCTGTGCAGCGCAGCTCCCCTCCGTACCCTCTCTTCCAGTCTCCTGCTACTCCCATCCGGTGATCAACCCCCGAAAATACCGTAGCCGTTCAATAAATTAATGAGGAAGCATTAAAGGCTCTCACCTGAGACACCATATGCACTCGAACGGATCAGTTACACGATCAGTCGCCCACACACACAGTGGGAGTGAGAAAGAGCAGGGAGAGCGAGAGGGAGACATGCATAATCTCCGAGGCCGAGCTTTTGGGTTATTAACTTTCCAGCGAGTCGCTCATAACAGTTATAAATTGATCGAGGCTGATTATATAACTTCCTCGAGCGTACAACAAACACTCCAGACAGCCTCGCGAGACCCACAGACCACCTCTCTCCCTCTCTCTCTCTCTCCCTCTCTCTCTGCCCCTCTATCCCGCTGGAATTGAGCTTAAAAAGTGTTACAAACACGCTACCGTCTAATGACGCGTCAGACTCGAAACCGAAGCCAGAGAAAGAAAGACGACAAAGCAGAGTCGAAATTGGAGACGGAGATGGAGATGAAGAGATGAAGATGGAGACAAAGACATCGGCAGCTAAAACAACTTCGCCGACACCCACTGCCTTACATTCATAATCTATTAAAAGAGAGAGGCAGAGAGAGGCAGAGAAAGAGAGAGAGAGAGAGAGCAACCGCAGCATCCGGAATTGTAATGCCAAAAAAAGAGCGAAGAAAAGCGCGCGCTGAGAAAGAAGACCAGAAGAATTCAGGTTTGCAATGCGGTAATGCACAATGCAGGCCTCTGCTCAGCCTCCCCGCTCCCCCCTTGGCCAACCTGTGCCTGCTCAAAGCGTTGCCCGCTCACCTGGCGCTTGTCTCGCGATCGCCAACCTGTTGACAGTGACGTAGTCGTGAAGGGGGGAGCTGTGGAAATGCCAAGTTAGCTACGCTTGAAAAATACTGAAAAAATACCTAAATATATGTTCTGTATTATTTGCAGTATATTTCTAATTTGCTGCTTATTTTATAGTATTTCTTAAACTTCTTACAATATAAATACTATACGCCAAAATACTATAATAAATACTATACGTATATTTTTGTTTATAAAATTTAATTTTAATATTAAATGTTGAATATTTAAAGCATTCGAACAAATCTATTAGTATCTTAAGTATTCTTTAACTTGGACTAAGAAAAATACTGTAAAGAATGATATTTATTGTTTTTTGACGAATGTTTAAAAAAGAAATACTAAACTTTTTGTGTTTTTAGTATTATAAGATCTTGAGCTGTTTTTTATATAGTTTCTTTATTAAAATAATATGTGTTTTTAGTATTTTAAAATCTTGAGCTGTTAATTAAAATTTTTTTTTTATTTAAAATAAAATAAATTCAATTGAAAAGACCAATGTTTCTTATAAGGAACTCCCAGGTAGTCCCAACTACTTTATGTGGAGCAACAACTACACGATCCCTGCGCAACTACGCCACTGCCTGGCGAGCCAGCGACTTGTACAGTGGGTCGAACGATGGCAGCGCTGCGCATGCGCCATAAAAGGCGGCACAGCAGCAGGGAGGGGCTGGGACAGTGAAGGGGAGTCAAGGGGGGTCAGCTACTGTGCCAGTGTTCCAGATTTCGCATACGGAAATCTGTGCAGCGTGCCAATGCAGCGCGAGGCATCCAGAGCTGGCTGGGGTTGAGCCACGATGACAGGTGGAGTCCGGTTCGCATCGCTTTGGTTTCTCACCAATTGACTGACCTGCAGGCCTCCTCCTCCTCCCCTGTTCCCCTGCTCCTGCTCCTCCTCCTGCAGTTTCCTGCTTTTGGTTCGCATGTTTGCGGTTCTTGCAGCGCGACGCAACTTTCACCTTTCACGTAATCTTGGACTCTCTCGCGGACTCGCCAGCTCCGGGCGGGAGATTCGTTTATTGTTTTGCCATTTGCCAAGGCCTGGAGAGGATGATGATGATGATGCTGATGATGATGTGTACTAGACGGCACTGTTTATGGTCTAACGTCTAGCGGTACTTTGGCCGATCCAAGCAACATTTCCAACGGTTCTGATTGAAGTTTCTACGTTCTACGTTCTACGTAGCCATTGCTGGAGCCAAAAGATTGGGCCAAATTACACATCGCACTCGCGTCTTCGCGCCCAAAGAATTTCTGTAGACGCATTCACATTAATCTTAATGACCAAAAGAATCGGAGAATGGATGGAGAGGGTTTTTGAGTTGTGTTGGGGATGTGAATTACACTTAAATCTTTGGGATTTCCACTAATTACATATTAGATTGAGCATTTTCCTAATCTTGAGTTATGTTTAAGGATCATTAAGGTGTGTGCTGAGCTAGTGGGAAGAGAATGAAAGGTCGAAAGAGAGTGAGAAAGAACGAACTAGTTCCTCCAAAACAGGAAACAGCAGTTTGTAACTCAAGAAAAACGATAAAATATCGATATTGTTTCCATTATCAGTCCAATTGCTTTGTGGATTCGATTTCCGTGTTAGTTTTGAGTATTTTAAACGATTTTAAGCAAAAAAATTCGAAATAAAATTTTTGAAAAATTTTTTAAATTTTTATAAGGGGGTTGCATGGAAAATTTCGAAAAATATCGAAGTTTCTAAAACGAACAAATTGGAATGCAGAATTAATTAAGTCACAATAACGTCAACAAAAAGTCATTCCCGAGCAAAATCAAAGGGTTATTGCCCACGTTATGTGTAATTTAGTGCAAAAAACTCTGAAAAATCGATAAAACAATGATATTTATAAGAATTTTTGTACTAATTTGATTTAAATTCGATTTTTATGCTAGTTTGAAGTTTCTAGATCGATTTTTTTTGATAATTTTGAAATTTAAATATAAAAATTAATAAAATAATATTAATTAATTTACCTTTTGTACTTTAGAACATTTCTAATAATTATACTCAACTTAAGAGTATCAAAATAAGGTTGAAAATCCCTTCAAAAACATCCAGAAATCTTTGGGTAGTCAGGAATCTTTTTGAGCTCAAGTCTGGCTGTGCATTCCTTGCATCATTAATAATATACCTAAAACATCTGCTAAGGCGCATTCTGTAAACCGTAAGGAAATAGAATCCACTTCCCCCATTTCTCCCACTTCCACTACGCCCATGGCTCAGCTTTTGCCGTAAGACCTTCCGTTATAAAGTTTGCTCATATCGTTTGGGCAGGCAACATAAATGTTTTTGCTTTTCCAGATGCGGAAATAGTGCAAGGATAACTGAGGCAGGGAGGCAGGGGCGTAGACTGAGAGGGGGCGTATTGAAAATTAACTTTGCATGGAATTTAATTTACGTCCACGACGATGATTTCCTGGCATGGCAACCGGAGCCAAGGCAGCTTCCGTCATTTCCTCGATGCAGAAGGCAAGAAAGGCAACCGAACCGCCCCACCCGCCCACTTGGCCTGCTCGGCACTTCCTGCAGGATGTGAAGACGTCATAGTGCTCGTCGTCGTCCTCGTCGTGGTCCTGTCGAGCGATGGCTTCAGTGTTGTTTACCCACTTTAATCAGCGCTGCTGCTCTGCGCCCTGCGGCAGTTCCTGCAGGCAGTCGTAGTCGCAAATGTCCTGCCAGTCCCAGTTCCTCCCCTGCCCTCTCCCTGTTCGCCCGCCTGCCTGCCGCTTCCTTGCAAATGCTGCAGCTTCCGTTTCCGGGATATAATGTTCATATTTTCGAGGACATTTACAGGAAATAAAGTACGTCGCCCTCGTCGTTGCCTCTGTGTGTGTGCGTGTCTGTGGGGGATAACATGGCTCAGTGAGCCACCCACCACCCGCCTCCCATCGTGCCCCGCCTGCCCCACTTCCGCAGCAGCATCAACTTTGCCGTGCGCGCGCCTCCTCCTGCTCCACTCGCCTTTCATGCCAGCCCAGTTGAAAGCCCGACTGTCTGTCAGTCAGCAGCTGCACCTGCACCATCCCATCCCACCCCCTGCCCCTTTCGGCACCTTTGTGCACGCCTTCCGCCTGCCCTCCCCCCCCCTTTGCCTGCCCTACAGCCTGCTTCCGCAGAGGCAGCAGCAGGATGCCCGACTGCAGAGTACGTTTTGAATTTTGTCGCACTTCCTGTTACGGGATAGCACAGTCAGGCGTACATTGAGTGGGTGGTGGACGGAAGCGGAGGTTGGGGCTGCTTCAAAGGGTGTGCACACACACAGCCAGCCCAGTTGGAGGCGACTGTAGGGGGAGGCATATTATGTGCAAATTGTGCGAGACATGAAAAAGCAGTGGTTTTTGGAAGGGAAAATGGCACGGCTGGCTTGGGTAGAACTACTACTGGTTCCAATTCCAGTGTACTAGTTCCAGTTCCACTTACATCTTGAAATTTGCCTAGATCTCTTCTGTATAGCATAGGCAGTTCAGAATTTACTCTTTAGTTTTGGTTTCAATTACGGATCCAGTTCCAGTTTTGGTTCCAGTTGGGTTTCAAGTTCTGGTTCAAGTTCTGTTTTTATTACTGGAGCGTTTTTGCTTACAATTTTGATTCCATCAGCTGGTTCCTTTGCTGTTTCTAGCACTGGTTCCAGCTTCTTCTTCTGAGTGGTTCCGTTTGGATTTCAGGATTTGGTTCCCTACTGGCTCCATTTTGGTTTCATTCTGTTTTCATTCTGGTTTCATGCTGGTTTCATGCTGGTTCCATTCTGACTTAGTTCTGGTTCTATTCTAGTTCCATTTTGCTTCCATTCTGCTTCCATTCTGGTTCTACTCTGGTTCTACTCTGGTTCCATTCTGCTTCATTCTGGTTCCTTTCCGGTTCCATTCTGGTTCCATTCTGGTTCCATTCTGGTTCCATTCTAGTTCCATTCTGCTTCCCTTCTAGTTCCTTTCTGTTTCCATTCTGGTTCCATTCTTGTTTCATTCTGGTTCTTGGTTCCAGTTCCTCTTTCAGCTCTACTTTTAGTTCCAGTTAACATTTTGTTCATTTTTTGGTTTTCGTTTCCATTTCTGCTGCCAACGTCATGTCCCACTGGGTCAGCAGCCATGCTCTGCACAGCCTCAGAGAGATCTGCGTGCTCTTCCGCTTTTTGCGCTGTCATCAGGAACGTAATTTCCGCCAAGCCAGAGCCGGCGCTGGAGCTGGAGCTGGAGCACTGTCGCTTTGTGTCTGCGCACAGGCAGTTGGGTGGGCCGATGCCAAAAAGGATTAAGCGATTGCAAGGAGTGGGGGAGGCAGCAGCAGAGAGTGACAGAGACAGAGCGACAGGGCAGGGCAGAGCAGGACAGGGCAGGGTTCAATTTGATCAAGTGGCGGGCATATCAAATGGCAAGTGGCAACTGGCAACTGGCCAAGAGGCAACAAGTGATCCGCAGACAGGTATCGGCGACGACGACGACATTGTCGCTGGCAGTTCATCAAATTCTCATGTGACCAGAGGCAGAGCTGGGGTTGGAGTTGGAGGCGGAGGTGGAGGTGAAGGTGCCCGTTTCCAACGAAATTCGATATGCGGCTCACATATTTAATGACTTCTTGCATTTTACATAACACTCGATTCGATGAACTCTCCCCATGATGACTCCTGCTCCTGCCCCTCCTCCTCCTTCTCCTCTAGCTAGGGATCGCACTGGCAGCGAGGCACTTGTTGCATTCTAGGGCTTGGCTCGGAAATTCCCATTCCCGATCGCGACAGCGACCCTTGCGCTGCGTGCGTGCGTGATGGAACGCCGGACAATGGAAGTGCCTGCCTGGAGTGGGTGTCGCTGTCCGAGTGTACCCCGTGTGTGTGTGTGCGTGTGCCCCGCCAGGTAGCGCGCTGCATTTGTATGCAACACAGCGGATGCGCCGGCCAAAGCGTTTATTTCTTCATTTGACGCAAATGATGTTCGACACAAGGTTGGAATGCAGCAAACCGCTAACTAAGCAACAGAACCCCCGAACTGAGAACCCAAAGCCGAACCCAATCCATGGCCATCGTGGTTGCAGCAATCCCGATTCCCCCCCCCCAATGCCAAATGCCAGTTTGAGGTTTAAGCCGAAACTGAAACCGTAGTTAGGGCACAATCAGAGTTTTCTGACCGCAACCGATGGCGGCGAGCGAAAGGCAACAAGTGACAGCATGCACTGCGAGAAACTATGTGAGATTTATACGTTTATTATAGAGAATAAGTATGCTATAAGATATTTGAAAATTATAGTGTCTGCAAAGGGTGCATAGTTAACTATATGTTAAATTTCATAGCTATAGCTTTACTATTAGCAGAGATCTGCCTAGAAATATAAAGAAAATACAAGTGAAATTAAGTTTGAAAAATACATTGTTGGCATATGGTAAATATCTAGCTATTTTAAGAATTTCAAAGCTATAGCTTTGCTATTAGCAGAGATCTGCCTAAAATATAAACATCAAATTAAGTTTATTGAAATTTGAAAAATATACTATCTACATATAGGAAATATCTAGTTATATTAAAAATTTCATAGCTACAGCTTTACTATTAACAGAGATCTGCCTTAAGATATAAAGAAAATATAACTGAATTGCAATTTGAAAAAATACACTGTTTGCATATAGTAAATGTCTAACTATATTTCAAATTTCATAGCTATAGCTTTACTATTAGCAGAGATCTGCCTTAAAACAGATAAATTATTTTAGTATTTTACAAATATTCTTATAGTAAAGCTGAATTCCAAGACAAGCTAATTATATTTTATTTATCTATTCAAATTCCCTTTTTTTCAATACAGAATTTTCTCTCAGTGCACAATTCTTGATATTTGAAACCCGGATTTAAACAGAACATGAAAAGAAAGAAGAACTCGCCACAAATTACTTTTACCGATCACAAAACAACAATACAACTCCGCAAGAACAAAACAATAACAACAACAACAACAGCGACGCCAACGCCGCCGCCGCCTTCGACGACGACGACAATGACGAAGTTGATGACAGCCAAGCTGGACGATCGGACAGCTGGAGAAGGAGGAGGGGCAGCACTCCAGCTGAATACAAATGCACAAATTAAGGCACAACAAACAAATTTCCTATGTGTAGACGCTGCACTTGCCCACTGAGGTTGGGCATACTTCTCATGAGATTACCATACTCGACTGCGCCATGCCCACATATGATATATACATACGCATCCACAGTCACAGCAACTGCGACATCCACATCCACTTGGACACATCCACATCCACATCCATCCGCACGTATTGCGCATGCAAAGCGGAATTCTTAGGGGGAATTGGAATTTTTTGAAAGGCCGCCGAAGCCGGACGAACTCAATGTTTATCGTTATAATCGAATTACGGATTGATATTATGCGGAATTCCGAAAATAAACGAGACTCCGATTGCTTAAGTTGTTTTAGACAGTTTTTATAAGATTTACTGGAATATCTATGGATCTAGCTTGCTCAGCTTGAGGTTTGCTGGTATATCTAGCTTTTTTTTAGCTTCAGATTTGTCAGGGATATCTATAGATCTGTAGCTTGATGGGCCTCAGAATGACAGATAGATATGTTACTTATAGAAAAAATAATTTAGGTGGTAATTAAGGCAGCAAATAATATAGAAGTAGATGCTAGATTATTTCGATCTCGATATTTCATTTTTGTTGAATCAGATATTTCTATATATTCATAATATCAAGATCCTGGCAGTTGTAGCAAGTGCAACTATTATTAAAATTAAACCATATCATTTAGTTTTTATATACAAAAGCATTAGTTATTATTATAACTCAATAAAATCGGTACTTCAGTTATATAAAAGTGATAACTTTTAATCGGTTTATATTGCAAAAAGTAACTACGAGTAACAAAACGAATAATTATTATTGAATAATTGAACAGTTTTCCGTGTTGGATACATCAAGCTTGTCAGTGGAAAACTATCGCTGGGGCAGGCCAGTTAAGAGAGATAGGATAGATCTAGTGTAGTTCTGCCAACGGTTATGCTTGGCACTGTCAAAGTGTGTGTGTGTGTGTGTGTGTTAGACTACATAACTATGCTAGATTACAAATACAAATACATTACGCATGTATGTGCACTTAACTTGGCTAACAAATCGCTAATCAATTCATCTTAATCAATTCACAATCACTGCAAAAGTTTTTTTAGAGCTTAACTAGTACAGTATACCCTAAAGATACATTTATATATTATAATATATATATATATATGGTTTGGAAGCTTATAAAATTCTTATGCCTATTGCCTTAAATATGTACACAAGTCGGCGCAGTTCCTGCTGGGATCATCAGAGCAGCAGCAGACGATCAAGCGTGAAGGTCTGCAGTTTGGCCATATCTCAGAGACCCGTGTGACTCGTCTGTAGCTGCTCAATGGAAATGGATAGCTGCTCCAGGCGTTGCATCAGTTGCAACATATTCTCCTGCGCTCGATTCGTATTGAACTCGTTGCCATGCTCCAGTGAATCCTCCTCGGCGGCAGCCAGTTCGAAATGCAATTTGGCCAGGCTCTCCTGTTGTTCGCGTATCTTGGTCATCTGATCCATGGTGCAGCCGGAGCCTAGAGAGGGCAGTTAATATAAAGCCAATATATACTATGCTGCTGATGCTCACCAAACGCCTTCAGTTTGCCCGAGTGGAAATCATCGAGCAGGCCGAGCAGCGCACGTTCCATATGCTTCACATCGGGCACTTCGGAGACAAAGGAATGATGCTTAATTGGACGATCGTCGAACTTGTCGCTGTGAACGCTCGCATTGACCGTAGCAGGCAGCGTCAGCGGCGGTGGCAGCGGCATATTCTGTGACGGCTTACGGCGTTGCGAGAGCGGTGTGTTTGTTGTGCTATTGTTATTGTTGTTGTTATTATTGTTATTATCGTTGTTTGATTTTGCGCTATCGTTGTTGTTGTTGTTGTTGGAGGTAGGATCTGGGGAGAGCCACTCGCTGCTCACTAGGGTTATGCTATTCAAGCTGTGCTCACTGTGCGTTGGCTCCAACTGACTGCCCTCTGTGCCTTTACAGTGCATAAAATCATGAAAATAAAAATGAAATAAAATAAGGAAAAATAAGGTAAATTATAAGTTATAAAGGAACATACAAATACAGGGAAACTTATAATAAAATAAAATAAAATCTACAAATCAGTATAAATTACAAATCTCATTGTATTCTCTTTTAACTATGATTATTTTTAATTTTACTGTATAATATTTAAAATTAGTACCTAATGAGGTGTAGCATGGCACTATATATAATTAGTAGCTAAATTCCAGCGACTTTTTACACCTGGCAGACCTTCACAGCGCAGTCCAAATGAATAAGTACTAATAATAACAATAATAATAACACAAGCTACTAAGCACTTGGGGAAAACAAATCGCAACTGACGTGCCTGTCGCTATAAACGAAGTGAGAGAGAGAGAGCGAGAGCGCGCGCCGCATGACAAAAACGGCAAAAATCCCACGGGCTCACCCATCATCATTATGGGGAGTGGCGGCGGGCGCCAGACTGTCGGATGGCTTATAGTTTCAATTATTGAAATTATAACAACTTTATGGCACATGAGAGTGTGAGTATGTGTGTGTGTGTGTAAGCAACATATGGCCAAAAGTGCGTCATACACGCCGCTGCCGCTACAGCCGCTACTGCTGACGCTGCCCACTGCTGGACAGTGGGAGAGATCCTTGAAACGCGACACATTCACAGAGAGATAATTAAACATTGATTGACCTGTCGTGGAATTTACCTTTAAGCAATTTACGTGGACGCGTCTTGAACTCGAAACGTTCATCGCCGGCTCCGGCCGAGGTGGATGCACTGCTACCTTGGGCGTGTGGGCGTGGTCGACGTTCGTTGACATACTGCAGCGTGGTTTTTGCCGATGGTTGTCCCTGTCCCTGGCCCTGAGCTTGACCCTTCTCCGATATGGTGCGCTCTATGGAACAGGAGGCCGAATTGCGGCTACGTGTGGTTTCGCCACTGGATATGCCCTTTATCTGTGGGATAGCAACAATGATAATAATAATAATAACACAAAGCAGCAGGAGATGGGGGACGGCCGAGCGAAGGGCGTGTACTTTACATTGATCTTTGGCACTGCGACGGGCGTGGCAGGTGTTTGGGCTGATTTCGCTTCCTCCTCGGTCTCCACATCGTTTGGCACAAGTTTCTGGCGCTCCACAACTTCATCATTTGGCTCCATTTCTTTGTTAGTTTTTATTTTTTGTGTATTTAAATGTGTTTTTCCTGGCCGAAGTTCGCTTTGTGTGCGTTTAACCATTCACAGGGTACGTGTACACATCAATCAGCTGTTACGCAGCACAGTGCAGCCAAGTGGCAACGCTTGCACGCAGGGTGACTGCAGTAATTTTGTTCGTGGGCGCGCAAATTCAAAATCATTTTCGACCCTTCAGTTACGTTTATTTGCAATAGTTGTTTGAGGAAAACACAATTAACTATTTTAAACTATAGTTCATAGACATGCTTATGCCTTCTTCTTGGTAAAGCCCATTGTGTAGATCATGTGAACGATGCTCACCAGTCCTAGGCCGCACAGACCAACCGTGATGCCGAACAGCGCCTTATCAGCGGGTCCGCCCTTCAGAAAAACGGGCAGATCGTTGACAGCCTGCAAAGAAAAACACACTTAAAATTGAGTTAGGACTTTAAGGTATTTCTGACTAACCTGGAAAGTCTTCATTTTGCTGGATAAGCCCTCGGGTAACGCCATCTCAGTAGCCTGCGATTATTATGTAATGCGCTACAATCAAAAACAGATGCAATTAAAATATGTATTTATTTTGAAATTAAAAGCGAGGGCAACTGTGCACCTTGTATATGATTTTATTATAATTTTTTCAAAGTTAGAAAAGATTTTTTTACTCACTTTACGACTCGATAATGACTTGTGCAACTACAACTCGTCTGCAACTGTTTTCAGATGTTGCCAATGTAATAAAAAAGCTAAAAATAGAGAAATTCGCTCTTTCCTCCTCATTCGAGAACTGCAGCGCGCCAGTGTTGCCGTGCGTTTTGCAATCGCAGGCAAACAAAATTCATTTTGCAGCAAAATTCAAATTAGGCGGCACAACGACAGCGTGAACGACCGAGGGACGTTGTGAACGTCCGATTTTCGATTTGTACGTGTTCCGTTCGCGCTATTTTGGCTTTTTGTGAATTTTTCAATAGGCGCACAGCAAACTCTGGCAGCGTATCGCGTTTTGTGCACTAAAACGTTGTACGGTGCCGGCGCATGGGCGACCGGGACAGGGACAACGATAGTGACAGCCGCATGCCATAACAGCTGTTGTCTCGCTCGCACACAAACAGAAAGCACTCCGAAACGCTGAGAGCGACGTCGACTTTCGCACGATTTTGTCAGCCTGGTGGGGATTACAATAATTCTACACCGAATGCGCGTTGTGCAATTCCGTCGGCGACGGCGGCGTCGTCGGGCGTCGCAACAGCAGCAGCGCTAAATTTGTAGACACAACGAAGTCGCTGCCGCCGCTTCGCCGCGCTGCCGACGACGACGAGGGCGAGCGTCGTCTCGGCAAAGAAGAAAGTGACCGAAAAATGCTTTGTTTTTGTTTTTATTTATTCTTTTTTTTTGGGTTTTTTTATTCGTCTTTCTTTTTACAAAATTCGAAATTTGCGCGTTGTCGCATTGTTATAATAATTATATATTAAACGTGTGCGTGTGTGTGTGTGTGTCAAAAGCTGTTTAAGCTCTCGCCAAAATAAACGCTTACGCTGGCTCGAATGGCGGATCGCTTTGCCCCGCCCCGCCCCGCTCCGCCCCTGTCGCACAAGCTGTTTTCAAAACACACCAGATATCGCCCTGCTAAAGCCTTTGTCGATTTTTAGCTCCCAGTACAAGAACTTTCAAAATCTGTGTAGCTTCCAAACAGAAATTAACTTGCCCAAACTTGCACGGGCAGCGGCAGCGCAGCAGCAGCGAAACTTTGGTTTTCCGAAACTTGAAAAAAGTTAAATCTGTCAAGTTCAGCGTCGGGGCCCGTGAGTGCTTTTATTGTGGCTAAAGCTGAAAAAGAAACAGAATCACCTATATAATAACTTGTGGCGGCAGTCTTCTTGAGAGAGGGAGAGAGAGAGAGAGAGAGAGTGACCCTCTTCGCTTCCACTCGCACGCACACGGAAGCATTCGAAAAGCATTCAAGCTAAATATTATTAAAGTTCTGAACTGAAACTTGTTCTGTAAGCTGCAAGAACTATGAGAACCGTAAAAGTAAAAGTTTCCCCGACTATCGTTATCGCAAACGTATTGTACTCAAGCTTATTTCCACAAAGAACTTTAAACAAAAGCAAAGTCTACGAGATTATAAGCTAAAATTATTAATGATATAGGAGCAATTAATTAGAAAACTTGTTAAACTTGCTAGAACCTATATGATCTTCATAGTTAGTAGGAATATTGTATGAAATATGATATTGCTTAATTATAAAATATAATGAGGCAGTTTAGATAATAAATGATATATTACCTACATATGTATATTTTAAGCCACCGCTTAGTCAGTTGCTTTAAAATATCATATTAGCTTAGTTACCCTATTTTAACTAACTTAACTTTATTAACTAAGCAAATCACACATAATTTTCGCCTCTATTCTTCTTAATCCCCCTCCCACCGTTCTTCTCCACCACCCTAGCACGCATTTTGCAAAAAGCACTTTTAATGCTTTTCTGTGCTTGACGGATTGAAAGTTTTATCAGAAAGCCAAAAACACCGTAGCCCTATATAAGGAGATAGATGAGAACAGCAGCTGCAACAGCAACAACAACAACAATAGGTCAGGTCTCAAAACACAACAAGCTCACATTGTGCCAAAGCGAGACAGAAAAAGTTCTCAGAGCGAACGAGCTTAAAAAGCGACTCTACAAAGAACGCAAATGTTGCGAAAAAAAAATAAAAAATGAGAAAAAATATGTAATTTTATTTTTATTAAAATTTTAATATGTGCATAAATTGTTCATACTCAGTTTGCACTTTGGCAGCAATTAAAGCTTCAACTTGTGTAAGGGGGAAGAAAAAGTGTTAATGAATTTATTTATTTAGCTTTCGAAACTTTGAACAAAGTCTAAATTTCGATGCGCTTAAAGCTTAAGACGAACTGCTCATTGCGTTGAACTATTTTTTAATTGAGCGAAAAAGAACACAAAGAGACTAAGCTTATTCAAAAAAAAAACAATAATCATCATTATTATCTAGAAAATCAAAGCGAAATCGCCTGCTTATCAGAGCGAGAGCAAATCGCAGCAACAACTACGCTGCGTCGTCTGCTACCTTTTTGCGTACTCACACACACACAAACACATGCACGCACATGTCTCGCCGCAACGTCGACTGCGGCGCAAGGTTGTCTACTCCTTTTCCTTTTCGCAAAACAAAATGGATTGCTCTTTAACTAAAACAGTTAGCAGGGGCACAGCATGCGCAAGAGAGCAACGCTTTGCAAGTGAGAACGAGGCATCAACATGGCATGCCTCTCTGTATCATATGTTTGTCTCGCTCGGACGCGTTGTTTTGTTGTCGCCCCTACGCCACAGCCATTCACAGTCGACACGCACGAAACGAGTGAATCAAATGCTCACTGTCATGCGGTTGGCAACGCTGCGCGCCTATTGAAAAATTCACAAAACCGCTACGAATATAACGCATTCACACTATTCACTCACTCGCTCGCTCGTACTCGCTTCTTCGCACATTTGTGTCGCCGCGCCAAGCGAATCTCACCCAATTCAATTTCAGTTTCGCTACACATTGAATTCATTTCGTTGTCATGAATATGCATGAGTGTAGCAAAAAATATTCAAATGTCATACGGGTGTGTGCTTGACTGCCTTATTGAAACACGCTGGCTATTGTGAATAGTGTTGCCCTGCATTGATGTGAGTACTCATGACACTCGAATGCTGTGTGGCTCATTGGGCCAAATAATCGAATCATATCTTCCACTCCACTGAGTAGCGGTGCGATTATTCACCACTTGTGCAACCTCAATCAATATGGCTGCCATTGAGCTCGGCTCGAGTTGCCAACTCTCTTTGGGTGCTTTGAGCTCGGCTCGAGCTGGCAACTCTTTGTGCCGCCAGTGTAAAGTCGAACACAAGTGAATGGCCAATGTTATTATGGATATGAATACTTGTGCGAGTGCTTGCTCGCTTGGTCAAAAAGCCACTCAAGTCGCAACATTCAAAGGGGCAGTCGGGTACGTTGTGTCGATTTTGCTTTCGATTGGGTGTTGTAAAAAATGTTTGAACTGTTTTAAGTTTAAGTTTTAACGGTAACAGTGACGCAGAAGTGGCCAGCACGTTGCCAGCGCGAGAGAGCAAGCGGGCGAGCAATACGACTGTTTGTTTTGTTTTTGCTTGTGTGCGGCTGTCTGGCTACCTTGGCAATGAAATAAGCTCTCACACATACACATACACGTACACAGAGAGGCCTACGTGCACAGCGTTGCCATGTGTGGGGGAAGTTCATTTACCTCTTTAACATTTTCAGCGGTCATGCGCTGCTGAGGTGAATTAGATGTTGAGTATGCTGTTTGAGTAGTTAGTTGTTTTTGTTATTTATGCTGCTGTTCTTCTTGTCTCTTGCTCTTGCTGCTGCTCAAGGAGCGACAGAGCGCACAGTATGATTTATTCTCTTATTGGCGTTTGCTCTTAGTGTGTGTGTGTGCCTGCTTGCCTGCCTTTTCGTTTACCTGTGAATGCTAATTAGGCAGAGCGAGAACTCACTCAAATGTTTGTTCCGACAACAAGCTTGAGCCTGTCCCCCTCTCTCTCTGTGTCTCTCTTGCTGCTCCCATCCACTTTTGCCCCTGTGATCACGAGTTGTGCTGCCTTTGATTGTTGCTGTTGTTCTTCTTCTGGTTTTGTTGTCAAATGTGTTTCAAAGTCATGGTCGTGTGTGCGAGAGCGAGAACGTAAGCAAGAGAGAATGAGTAGCAAAATCAGAATGAGGCGTGTGTATGTTCTTGACCCCACCCCCGCCGCCGGCTCGAGCAAACCACCTTGCTGCTCAGTTGTGTTTGTGCGTGCGCCCCCTCCCTGTTACGTGTGTTAGTGCGCTCGCGTGTGTTTGCCTATGCGCGCGTGTGTGTGTGTATTGCGATTTGAGTGTGTTGCGATTTGTGTGTGTTGTTGCTTTTTTTTTTATCATCTAAGTGGCTGTGCTTGTGCTGGCGCTGCTTTGCCTCTTGCTGCTTGTTCTGCTCGCGCTCTGCTGCTGCTGCCGGCTGCTTGCTGCCTGCTGCTCCCGTCATCATTTAGAACAGTTGTCGGTCGACAAGCGCGCGCATGAACAAAACGTAAATGGGGCGGGCACACGGCGTACCGTGCCGAGAGTATCATCATCGTTGACGCCAACGTCGACAGCGACGTCGCCTGCGTCGGCAGCAGCGTACGCCCTACAAATTTGCTGTTCGCCTATTCGAAAATTTCACTAAAAATTGTTTACTCTCTCGTTTGGCACGAAATGAAAGTGTCCTTTGGCCCCCAAGTGAACGTTCTGAGCGTGCCGTGCCCCCGTACCCCTTTTGTATGTTGCAAAAACTTAACGGCGACGCTGCCCCATTTTCGACAGGGGCTCCCTCTATCGCTGTGTGAGTGTGTGTGTGTCAGAGAGAGAGGGAAATAGAGCAGACACCTGAGCGGAGACGTACTCGTTGTCGTTGGGGAAGAATTTGGACAATGCATTCTGCGGGTACAGAGGCGTGCAAGCGAAGGATGCGTAGGGGAAACTTTTCATGGGCATATAATATGGATAGATTAGTATAGAATTTTTGGATAATGTTTTCATATATTTCAAATATTTTAAAATATATTTTTTAAGGCTTTAAAAATGTCACTCAATGTACCTAAATAACCTCCTAATAAAAAGGGGGATATAATAAACTGAAGAAAACTACAAACGATCATTTATAATTTTTAAAATTTTAATTTTAATAATAATAATAAAAATAAATAAATAATATAAAATGACAATACATAAATTTGTATTAAATAATCTTTTAAATACTTATTGCTCATAATTATCATATATTCTTTTGCTCTCAAGCACCATGACAACTCTTAGATATATTCAGACTGCGCCCCTGCTCTACCAGTCAGAGTTCCCAATCACTGCACAGGCACCTGACAGAACGAAACAAGTGCAATAAAAAAACAAACAAAACGGGAGATAGACACACACACACACACAGGCACATAATGAGAGAGCGAAAGGCAGAGCGGCAGAGTAAGCGAGATAGCTAATAAGAGATAACAGCGGCGCACTGTTGGGAGGGGCAACGCGTAGTCAAAGCAATCGCAGCAGTCTCTCACTTTATTGTGTGTTCCCCCCGCCGCAACGACTTTAGTTTGATTATGTGCGCCTGTTAGTAGTCTGTAGTAGTCAAGACTTCCCCATGTCGGCGTGTGTGCGCGCGCTGTGCGGTTGCCCCCGGTTGATTGTGACTAAAATTGTGGAGCCCAATTGCGGAGCTGTGTGTGTAGCCTTGAGAAGGTCTCTTGGCGGAGAAGCGTGTCACAGGGCCCCCTTCGTCGTAATACGCTGTGTGAGTTCCCCAATTGCGGTACACGGTACACCACACACACACTGCAATATGTACGGTACACTATGCCTGTTTTTTTTTTTTTTGTGTTATTTATGTACACACTGTGCGCTGTTCCCCACACACACGGGCCGCTTTGCTATGCTTTCTGTTGGCCCGCGCTGTTAGTAGCCATCTTTTTCGATTTTTTGCTCAATCGCAACGACAGCAGGCAGCGCAGGCAGGCAGCGCAGTTGCGCTGAGCGGCCGACAGGTGGGGGTTAGGGCGAGAGCATTTGGCTGCCATTGTGTCTAGTGCGCTGCTGCTGCTGCTGCGTGGTGAGTACGCGTGTGTATGTGTGTGTGTGTGTGTTGTGTCATTCGGTCGCTGTGAAACTTCTGTTTTCCTGGTGTAATTAAGCAAACGAAATATAATAATAATAAATTATAATTTTAGAAGGCGTGCCCCGCCGACATCTGCGCACGCCAAATTAAACCAGAGCGGGGCTTATGCAGCGCGAATAATATTATTTTATTTATGTGCGAACACACACACACAGGCACACACTGAGACACGCACGCTGTAGTCACACTGGGCAGGCACACTGGCACACATTATTTCGTTTGTATGTTTAAAATATAAACGAACAGGCTTCAAGAAATGCCCTGCGTGTCTGTCTAACTGTCTGTGCAAGTATTACAAAACAATTCCGCCATAAAATTTCAAATTAAAATTCGAAAATGTGAAAAGTTGTGTGTGTGTGTTTGTGTTATGTTAATTTTTACAGTCCCTTCACACACCCGCTACTCAACACACACACACACCTGCACTCTCACTCTCTCTCTGCCTCTCTTGTAAATGTTATGCATTTGAGTGGAACTAACACAGCAGACACCGGCTCTAGCTGTGGTTCCATTCCGCGGCTCGCAGCTCCTAGCTCCAACTCCAATTGCAGCTCCAGCTCCAGCTCCAACCTGGCGCCCGTCGCGCGGCGCATAAGTTGCGGCTGGTCTTTTGCTATTTCTATGAAAACTTGGTAGCTGCTGCGTTCGTTTCTAACGATTTTCTATGTTAACACACCAAAACAAAATTCAAACGCCATGGCTTACTCGTACCCTGCGCTGAGCTGCGCTGCCAGCGTCTCGAGATGAGAGCGGTCGCTGCCGGCGTCGCTGTAGCCGTTAAATGTGAAAAGTGTACATACGTTCCGCGAACTTTGCGTCATGCGATGTTAATTCAATAGGAGCCCAGCACTTGCCGAAAGCTGCCTGATACGTAACGTCAATGGCCGACACTGTTGTGCAAGCGAGACGGCAATGTAGAAGGTCACACACTTGTGCTCTTGCTCAGCGGGCTGTGTGTGTGTGTGTGTGCGTGTGTCTGTTATCTGTTATCCGTTTACTTGCGAACGACAGTCAGGCAGTGTGACCATGCGAACTGCGAGCCGTAGCTGCTTGCTTCTGTCTGTGTGTTAGTGTGTGTGTGTGCACGCGAGTGTTCTGTGTTTGTTTGTGTGACTCGGTTTTGGGGCCAATGTACTCGGAGTTCAGTGCATTGCACTCTGTGCCGGCAGCTTAATCGCCGTGTTTTTTTTTTCTTTTTTTTACGTGCGCGCAGAACGTTTATGTGTGTGTGTGTGTGGGCATTGCATGTAAACAACGTATCAGTTATATGTAAATAGTGAGTATTATGCACTTGGAATTACTTTGAATAAAGAAGAAGAATATATAGAAATTTGGCATAATAAACGGTAAGTAAGAGAAATGAGAAAATGAATGGAGAGGCGAATCGCAAATGAGCGTATAAAAAATACTGATAGAGTGCACTATTTATTACAGCTAGTTCATTTTATTATTTTAGAGTATAATTATATTATGGGCAATTTTATAGCATTTTCAAGTAGGGGAACTATGTGGTTTTTTTTGCTCTGCCTGTTGCTAAGGGCCCTCGCTACACTTGTAATTACACTGAGCACGTGGGCAAGTACTTTACTCAGTTCGGCGGGGTACTTACTAAAAATACCAACTTATGAGCACCGCCCTACGTTGGCTCTCCCTTGCTGCCCTCTCTCACTCTCCCTCTCGCTCTCTGCATGGCATTCGAACACTTTGCTCACGAGGTGCAATTACGACGTCGTTGCAATTTCTTCTATGTGCGCGTAGCTGCCGCTATCGCCGCCTCTCCCGCTCGTTCGTTCGCTCTCATACTATCACAAGTGTGCATGAGTGTGCCTTGGTGTGTGTGTGTGTGTGCGACGATGCAGCTCCTCCGCCGTTGAGTTGTGTTTGCGTGGAAAATTGTGTGCCCCCCCGCAGCGCACATTTGAAAAGTGCATCTCTGCCATGGATGAGGCAGCACAGCTGTGCAGTGCATAGAGCGTGAGAAAGAGAGAGAACGCGAGAGAGGGAGGTGGCGCACCGCAGCCTATGGAGGAGCCTAGTTTGACTGCTTGGAAAACTCTTGGTTTTCTATTAGATGGCCAACTACTCAGCTGGAGACGAGAGCGCAGACAAAATAGAGCGACGACACTAAGCAGCTTCGTCTATTGCTTGTAATCTCTCTCTCCCCCAGCCCACTCCACTCTCTCTCTCAACTCTCTCTCTCTCTTGCACTTAGCAAAAGAAAAATCCTGTCTACGCTTTCCCCCAAAAAAAAAAAAATAGTTGCAGATAGTTGAAGCCTAGAGGTGTACGGGTTTGAGCCGGGCCTACAGCTCATACAACGCGCTTGAGGCTCTCGAGTCCCACACACACTCACACACTGCACTGCAGAGCACACTCTACACACACTCACACCGGCGCACGCGTA
Source organism: Zaprionus tsacasi (assembly GCA_018904105.1). Taxonomy (NCBI): domain Eukaryota; kingdom Metazoa; phylum Arthropoda; class Insecta; order Diptera; family Drosophilidae; genus Zaprionus; species Zaprionus tsacasi. The sequence goes on from JAEIFR010000631.1 coordinate 5,994,123, forward strand.
CCGATGAAAAATGGTTGAAAAAAGTTTTAAAAAAACGTTGTATGATTTTTCTTCGCCAATATTTTGTAACAGAGCCGCAGCACTGCGACGACAGCAGCTCGGACATTTGTAACAAAAATGCACACAAGAGAACGCCAGCGAGAGAGAGAGAGCGAGCGAGAAGCGCACTCACAATCCACACACACACACTCACACACGCTAACCAATTTGTTGCTTTTTATTTCCTAAAGGCGGCCCCTCCATCAGGTTCCCCTCCCTGCTAAATGCACATGGTCACACTGTTGTTGTTGTTGTTGCTGCACTCGCCGTGCTCAGTGGGCAGAGACGAGTCATTGTCTGTGTGAGTGTGTGTGTGTGTGCGTGAGAGTGTGTGCACTGCAGCAGTGCTGTGAGTGAGCGAGAGAGTAACGGTCCGGCAGAGAGAACGAAAAAAACGCAATGCAATTGAAATGGCAATGCTGGCACTGTGGGACTACACTGCATTGGTCCACCACTAAAACATTTTAGTGTAGCATTAATAAATAAAATAGTTTATTTTTTATTTATTAATTATTTAAAATTATTATAACGTAGATTATTGCCACTAATTGAAAAACAAACTAAATGTGCATTTATAAATATTATAAAGTTTTATTTCAATAAGTTTTCATTGCTGCCAGCGCCCTGTGCCTGCTCATGGTGCATTCTCTTTCAACTCACAAACCGACACACACACTCACGCACACAGACTGCACTGCTGCAGTTGAGCAGTGGCGGTAGGGAGGGAGGTGCCATTGCACATGGGGTATTGCAATGCATTTTTTTTCGCTGCGACAGCATCTCTCTTCTTCTCCCATTGCCCCCATCACACACACACACATCGAAAGAGACGAAGGCATTGACAACGGCGTGCAGCAAACTGAGCACACTGACGTCGCAGCCCCCCTGAGAGATGTGTGTGCACACTGACTGCTCTGCTCTAACTGCATATTCCCAGTCCGCTCGCCAGGCGCACCTGCCCCGCCCCACTCTCTCGCACTCACACATACACATGCATACACGAGTCAGAGATACGTTGTTGTTGTTTTTTTTTCTCAATGTTTGCGCTTTGTTTTCTGCCAAGTGCAACGGGGTTGCGAATTCTGGGCTCCTTTTCCCAATGTAACACAACCATGCACCATGCGAGCGACGATTGCCCCAGGGCTGCCATTGCCATTACGACGACGACGAGGAGGAGATTACGTGGATGTGGATATATGGTAAACGCGGCGCGCTGCTTTACACTTTACACAGCAACCACGTGCCGGAGCAGCAGCAGCAGCGGCACACGTATTGAGCACAGGGTGCTGGGTCTGTGCCTTGTAATGCTGTGAGGACACACTGTTCTCTTCCTACGCTTATTCGCCTTTTTGTTTTCTCTCGACGCCAACTCCTGCTCTTTGCGCTGCGTCATCATCATCTCCGTTAGCGTCGCCGCGTCGCTATCGCGCGCGTTGGCTGCGTGCACAAAAGTAACAAAATGTACTGAATGTCAACAGGCTCTCAGAGCTGAGCAGCGCGTCGATTTTACATTACAATCGCTGTACAATCGACGCTCGGTCTCGGTACACACTCATTGCGCGTTCATGCCGCCGTCCTGCTGCCCGCCCCCCACCGCAGCTTGTACACGCTCTGTTTGTGTCTGTCGAAGTGTGTCTGTGTACGAGAGAAGAGAAGAGGCGAGGCAATTGTGTGAGTGTGTGTGTGTGTGCGCGTCACGTTACTTGCGCGCGTGCTTCTCACTCCCCCAAAAAGCATACAGATAAGTAATAATGGCTCCACTCTCCACTGCCGCAGTCGACGTCAGCGCAGCGCAATTTGTGTTTCTTTTTTTTTTGCTTCTCCCCACTTTGTTCTTTCCCGTTCCTTTGGCGGGGCCTTTGCTCTCGTTTGCTTTATCATTCATGACGCTGCTTTGATGCGCTCGCCGTGTTTGCGTACTTGTGTGTGTGTGTTTGTTTGAGTGAGTGAGAGCGGCCCCCTCCACTCCACCACTCTCGCAAAGTCACACAAAATTTGCGAATGCAGTTTACAGTCGCTTCAGTCAGTCGACGTTTGGCAGTCAACGAAGGCGTTTGAAGACGATTGCGCGCGGCGCTCAAAGTTTAATGCATTTGCATTTCTCTTTGAATTAAATGATATCAATTTATTTATATTGACGACTTTATTAACAAATGCAGATACAATTTATCAAGTGTGCGTGATTTAACATTCTTCATTATTCTGTTTTTCGTTTTCAATATCCATACAGTTTATTTTGCAATATGATCACACTTGAAAATTGTATTCCGTATAAATTACAGTTTTTCTTTTACCCACAATTTTAATTTGATCTCGTGATCTAACAAACGATTTTTGGCAAATTCTAATCTTAAATTATGATCTGCCGAAAATTCAATTTATCTTATATCCATATTTATTTTAAACAAAATTTTAATGAATTTATACTGCGTGTTTATGTAGATCTTTTATGAATGTGTGTGTGAAGCCGCAACCGGCGTTCCTCTATTTCAGCAGAACCAAAAGTCTTTCCTCTATCCTAAACAGCGGCATTATAATTCCTTTCATTCGTCTGTTAACTTTATACTTTTGGATTATATCCAATTTTTTTTTATCGTAAATCTCTGTATTTTAAATTGAAATAAAAGAGACAAAGTTCATCAAATCAAACTCGATAATGAGCGTAACGATTTTTCTTCAACGATATACATATCGATAGCTTTAACATTTATTTTAACATTTTCTGGCAAAACAGCTGATGAAAAGATAACAGAATGTTACATATTAACAGCGATTCCTAACTCTGTCAATCGAAATGTTAAACGGGAGAAGCTGGAAGGTACTAAATTTTTGAAAATTCTAGCTTCCCAATATTTTGATGTAGACTTAATCTAGGAGTCAAATAATGAAGAAAATGCCATCTCCCAGGAAAATCTGATGATTTTTGACGAAGTTATGAGATTTTGGATTCAGGGTAGAGTCTTGCAAGGGGGAAGGCATGACTAGGCAGCAGCATGGAAGGTACTAAATTTTTGAATAATTTAGATTCCCAACATTTTGATGCAGAATTAATCTAGGAGTCAAATAATGAAGAAAATGCCATCTCCCATTAAAATCTGATTAAAATTGACGAAGTTATGAAATTTTGAATTCTGGGTTGGGTCTTACGAGGACCTTTGCTTGGCCGGGAGGAAGCATGGCAGGTACTAAATTTTTGAACAATTTAGATTCCCAATATTTTGATGCAGAATTAATATAGGAGTCAAATAATGAAGAAAATGTCATCTCCCATGAAAATCGGATGATTTTTGACGAAGTTATGAGATTTTCAATTCCGTGTAGGTTCTCACAAGGGGAAAGCAGGATCAGGCAGAAACATGGAAGGTACTAAATTTTTGAAAATTCTAGTTTCACAATATTTTGACGTAGAACTAATCCAGGAGTCAAATAATGAAGAAAATGCCATCCACCAGGAAAATCTGATGATTTTTGACGAAGTTATGAGATTTTGAAGGCCGGGTGGGGTCTAATGAAGACCTTTGCTTGGCTGGGCAGAAGCATGGAAGGTACTAAATTTTTGAAAATTCTATATTCCCAATATTTTAATGTAGGATTAATCTAGGAGTCAAATAATGAAGAAAATGCCATCTCCCATGAAAATCTGATTAAAATTGATGAAGTTATTAAATTTTGAATTCTGGGTTGGGTCTTAAGAGGAATAGCTTGGTCAGGCAGAAGCATGGAAGGTACTAAATTTTTGAAAAATTTTGATTCCCAATATTTTAATGTAGGATTAATCTAGGAGTCAAATAATGAAGAAAATGCCATCTCCCATGAAAATCTGATTAAAATTGACGAAGTTATGAAATTTTGAATTCTGGGTTGGGTCTTAAGAGGAATAGCTTGGTCGGGCAGAAGCATGGAAGGTACTAAATTTTTGAAAAATTTAGATTCCCAATATTTTAATGTAGGATTAATCTAGGAGTCAAATAATGAAGAAAATGCCATCTCCCATGAAAATCTGATGATTTTTGACGAAGTTATGAGATTTTGAATTTCGGGAAGAGTCTCAGAAAGGGGAAGCATAATCAGGCAGCAGCATAGAAGGTACTAAATTTTTGAAAAAATTAGATTCTCAATATTTTGATGCAGAACTAATCTAGGAGTCCAATAATGAAGAAAATGCCATCTCCCATGAAAATCTGATTAAAATTGAGGAAGTTATGAAATTTTGAATTCTGGGTTGGGTCTTACGAGGAAGTAGCTTAGTTGGGCAGAAGCATGGAAGGTACTAAATTTTTGAAAATTCTAGATTCCCAATATTTTGATGCAGAATTAATCTAGGAGTCAAATGATGAAGAAAATGCCATCTCTCTGAAAATCTGATGATTTTTAGCCGAGTTATGGATGTTCAAGGTGTTAATGGGCTCTTAAAAAATTTTAGTACATAATATATATTTTAGAAAATGTTATAGTGTTATGATGTAGAGTTTAATTTGGTGTTGGATTTACAGTGTTTATTTATCTTTTAGATATGTAGATTGTTTACAACTATTTTATCTTAATCTCTGAGCTTCTTTTTGTTCATGAAAATATCAAGTTGCACATTTCGTTATTCTTCTGATTGAGAGCAAACGTAGTGCCAGCTGATTTGTGTTTGAGTATAGAGCGTAGATGTTTCACATAGGGTTTCTCCCCAGCTTCCAGATAAACCGAGCGCACATTCGAGTGTCTATAGAGGGAGATAAATGAATAATGAATAAAATGATAAAATAGATGAATATATTAAGGGTTTGCTTACGTCAACAACTGCTCGGGACGCTGCAGTTTCATGCAGAGCTTAATGCCGCTATAGAAATCCAGATCTGCCTCCAGACTCAGCTTGGGCTCGTGGGTGAGCTCGAATTCCTGCACCAACTTGGCATAGGTGAAGCCCACAGCGATGCGTCCAACTACAGCGCTGCCAGTGCTGGGAAGGGAAGAATCAGGAATTAATAAGGAATATATAGAGAGATATATCGATATGGAAACCTACTTCTGTTGAATCTCCGTTTGGGCATTACGATTCCACAGACTGAATCCCACTTTGCCATTCAGATCGACACTGCGTGCGCCGAGAAGACGCCAATGCAGCGTTGCACCCGATGCCAGGACAATATAATGCTCATGATCCTGTGCCAGTGTGGTGGCCTGATAGGCTGGCGTCGACTCCGATGCAGTGCCGCCCCAGACATGTCCCATTAGTTCGGTTTGGCCAGTGAAAAAGATCAATGGACGCAACTGTGCACCCTGTACACTGATCTCCATGCCTGCAGTGACTGTCTCCTCGGTTTGTAGCTCATCATCGGCAGGAATTGCATCGTTGCCATCATCTGCATCGGCATCACCAACCAGAGAACCCAATCCTGCAGTGTAGATGCCCAGCTTGAAGCTACTCGCCTCATCCCGACCAGCATGCAGCAGAAACTCCACCGAACCCCGCTTCAGAATACCCTGATACACTTCCTGCGTGCTCAGTAGGGATTCATTGAATGCAGGCGACTGGGAGAGCTGCCGGGTGAGCACGGTGGTCAGACCTGGTCAGGAATATAAAGACAGATTAATAAGCTAATCAGGCCGAGATTCTAGTCGAGATTCCACTCACCTCGCTGTCCCAGCACATTGTAGTTGTTGACATGGTCGCGCTGCTGCAGTGCCGTGGTGAACATCTTGCGGAATCTTGGACAGATGCCGGCAAGCATGCGCAGCTTCTGCAGCACGTAGGTCTTAATCTCAAACTGGCGATCATTGGAGGCCAGATAGTCGAGTAATTCACCCAGCTGTTCCGCACTGGGTCGCATCGCAAGCAGCACATCCAGTGCCAGGGTGCGGGCAGAGCTATCGTAACGTCTGCGTCGCTGATAGAAGATGCTACCGAATTGACGACGCTGTGGCTCAGCAAAGCTCTGGGCTGGGAAGGATTTTGAGTGCTTGGAGAGCTGCCACTGTTACGCTGGGCTCATCCGATTGCGTTGCCTGCTCGAGTAGGGCATCTATGGTCAGTGGATCACGTAGATTTTGTAGAGCACGCAGATACACATTGGCCTCCTTGGGATTCTTGAGTCCATCGAGCAGCTGGTCACGTATCTGTTGGCCCAGTGTGTCGCTGACATCGAATCCAGATTGCCGACTGAGCGTGGCAAGCGTCTGGATGACGCTATCCCTGAGCTTGGCCAGCTGCTTCACTTGATTATTCGCCTGCTGTAGCCAGTTGTAGAGGTGCTCCAAAATCTTTCGATCCGGATGCGTAGCCACAGCCAAAGATTGCAGATACTTCTCGAGCAGTTCGAGAGATTCCTGCGATGTATCTTCGCCCACATAGAAATGCTCGAAAGTGGCGTTATGTGCATCAAAGGTTTGCACAGCACCGAGTAGATCTACCAAAGGAGCAGCCAGTTCCGCGTGCGCCTCCAGCAATTCTGCGAATTGTGCCTGCTTGGCCAGACGCGCCAGCGGCAGCAGCTTGACAAAGGCCAAGGCCTGCTGCTGGCGACCAACGTGTTTGGGATTCAGTCTCTTTGCGCTCGCCGCGAATGCCTCTTGGAGCTGGAAGAGATTGATAGAATTAGAGTGTCCTAAGGAGTTCATTCTCCCAGCCTTACCGTCTGCTCCTTTAGCTCGCTGATGACACCATCCACATCTGCCTCCAGTTCAAAGACGCGATACCATTCGAGTAGACTCTCTATGGCCGCCTCCAGTGTGGGCTGCTGCAGTTGTGTCACCTCTGGCTCACCCTGTGCCACGTGCTGTAGCTGCAGGCTGGCACGCACCAAGCTGCCTGCATCGGGCTTGGCGGCAAGCGAGAGACGATGTGTTTCCTGGGATATAGCACGCAGCAGTTGTCCATCGGCGGATAGTTCATACTGCACTTGCTCCTGGGATTGCTGTGAGACGCCCAGTGCCTGCTCGGGATGATAATTGACACGCAAATCCCAGAGAGCGCAATCGCTTTTGATTTTCTCCACACGTGTCGAGGATTTCACATTGTAACGGACGCGACAATAACCCGAAACGTCCAGTTCATTCTCCTGGCCAGCGGATTGGGAGAGACGCAGCTGCAGCAGGGAGGCTATGCCACGCTCCAGATTCAGTAGGGATTGATCTCGGGATGTGTGTGCGATCACCTGTTTGGGTTGACCTTTGACCAGTGCAATGTAGAAGGGTCGATCTGGCAGTGTATCGATCAAGCGTTCCTTGCCCACTGTGCTCACTTGATTCTCACTCAGGAATACCTCCAGCAGCTGATCCTCCTCCTTGCTCCACACGGAATTCACCTTCAGTTTGCTATCAAAATTGTAATTCACCACGTTGCTGGCGCCGCTGAGACGCTCCAAGGCCACCGTGCTCTGCAGCTCATAGAACTGTTGTGTACCATGGGGAATTAATGAGGCAAATGCTAGAAGAGGGAAGAAAGAGAGAGAGGGAGGGGGAAGAGAGCATGAGAACGGTACACGTCATTGGCAACTGCTAGAAAACTTTCTCTCATTTAATCTCAGCTCAAAAAAACAAAAAAAATGTGCGCGCTTAGCAGCAGTTCAAAAGGTTATCAACAAGTCGCTGTCGCCGTCGCTGCTCGCTACGCAGTCAACGTCGCTGCTAAATCAGCTGACAAGCGTCTCTTGTTGTTGTTGCTTGCAGTGTGCGTGTTTGTGCGCGTCTTACAGCAACAAGTTCATTCAACTCTTTCAAGCTTTCTACGTGCTTCGCATCTGCAGCAGCGCATTAAAAAAATCTCGCTTCTCTTTACTTTTCTCTTCTTAACTCACCTAAGCGGGGGGCAGCAGTACACAACAACAAGAACAACGGTAGCAGCAGTCGTAAGAGAGCCGCTGCTGTTGTTGTGCCTACTACGCGTTTGCCGGCTTCGCTGCATTTTTTTTCTGCTCCCGTTTGCGTTCACACTTTGCAACCTACTGCTGATTAGAAATTAAGCTGAGATTAATTTCATTGATTGACCGTTTGCTTCTTTTGTCGCGCGCGCGCCAACGCTACGTTCTGTTCTGTTTTGTCGTCTGCTGTGGGTCTTTTTTCGTCTCCGTCTTGTGCTCTCCAAACGCCGCCGATCTCACACCAAGAAATGCCGAACATATGTTTTGCGTTCCACTGTATGTTAACACTGTGCTGGACTGTTATTAACAGCGAAAGTTGCGGTAAAAACTGTCATTTCAAATGTTAACATAAGATATTAATATTTGTTAACATTTGCATATGAATGTTAATAAAACATATAAATTACTAAATGTTAAATTTAATTTGTTTAGTTTTTATTGAATTTTTAGTAACAATTTAAACTTACGTTTTTTTGTCGCATGTTTGTTAACAGCAACAATAACAGAGCTTTTACATTAACATTGAACTAAGTATATAAAATATACTGCAATGTTAGAGAAAGAGTGCTGCCAGATCTGCAGAAAATGTAGGTTAGTTTTGCGCGCTGGCAGTTTAAATTCAAAAATTTCTTTTCCATTCAAATAGGAATCAAAGAAAAACAAAACTAAACACGTTTGTTTATTTTTAATCTTAATATACATTTTTTCAAATGATGCCCAAATAAATACTATGCAAACAGAAATTAGTTGACAAAAGGGACCACACAGAGAAAAAAAAAGAGGAGAAGAAAGACAGAACTGCATGCAGCTGGTAATAATCTTTGTGTGCTTTTGTTTTTGTTTTTCTTTTTTGTTTTGTTGTTTGTCTCCTATTTACATAAAATAAGCGACCGCAGGGTTTAATTAACCGCAAAAGGGAGACCTTCAAAAATGAGATATGTGTAAAGGCAAAATGTAAATAAGAAAGAAGCAGAAAAAAATAATATCAAATTGTCAACATGTGTGTGTGTGTGGGTGTGTGTGCACAGCGTGTGTGGGAATAATAAGGTAAATAGTGCACACAGAGACAGCGAAAGAGATAGAGAGAGAGAGGGAGCCTGGCGATAAGTGCGGACAAGCAAGCAAAGTGGGGCGGACCAAACGGACATTGACCGTCCCGACCAGGGTCGCGCGACGCTGACTCAACGACGACGACGACGACGGACTGCAGCGCGTTTATCAGCAGAAGGACAGGGTGAAAGGAAGATGGAGAGGGAAAAGGAGTGGGAGACAACGCAGCGTGAGTGCGGCTGTCACTTAGGGCAAACATATGTTTCGTTACAAATTGAACGGGGCGACCGCTTCACTTTGCTTTGCTTATCACTGCCGGCTGCTGATAACAACCGAGAACAAGAACTAGAACAACAAGAAGGGCCACAGCCGCAGAGGAATGCAAACAAACGAAAATTAACAAAAACTAAATTTAAACACGTCTCGCTGCGGTTCCAGAACGAGTTGGAAGGGATTAAGAGATAGAGGGAGAGAGAGAGAGAAAGAGTGCAAGTTTCATTAGCTGCAGCTGCAGCGCTGCTCGCAGCGGTCGTTTGGCAAGGTTAACGGTGCATGAGTGTGTGTGTGTGTGTGTGGCATGCAAAAGCGGAATAGAGCGCAGGGAATGGTATTTCAGATAGCGCAGAGAAAGAGTGTCATAAGCTGAGAATTACATACACACACACAAATACATATTCCTTTCACATTCGTGCACTGCCTGCTTGCGGATATCCTTTTGCTATCGATAACTGTGTCAAAGAGCTTATCGTGCACACACGTAACATACACTTGTGTGTGTACTTTACATATTAATTTACATGCGAAATTTAACATAACATAGTGTTAATATCGTTTCACTTCTGTTATCGATTATACTGTGCACACGCACACAAGCACATGCAATACACATACATATGTATGTATGTATGTATGTATGTTCGTTGAGTCTAGCTACTTTTGTCCGCCTCAGCTTCCCACACCTGCGCTTACTACTGTTGCCACGTTTACAGCCACTGCCAGTGCTGGCGTCGACGCTGGCGTCGCTGCGACGCGGTGTGAACAGGCAAAGGCAAACAAGCAAATAAACAAACAATCGAAGTGCGGACGACGTACCGTAACTTTCCCTCTCTTCTCACCCGCTGCCTTTGCCTGCGAGTAGCTTTTCGGTCAAGCTTTTCAAAAGGTTGCCACACATGTGCGTGTGGGTGTGTGTGTGTGAAGGAGAGCGAGAGCGTGAGCATGAGTGGTTTTGTGTGTGTGTGTGTGTGTGCCAGGGTTGCTGTGCTGGTGTGAGAATGCTGCGGTTAGCTGTTGCTGTTGTTGCTGCTATTATTGTAGCTGACCTCTCTCTGCAGGATCAAGGGAGGGGAGGGAGGGCGGCTGACTGGCGCAGCAGGAAACAATTAGCTCTAAATAAAATTTCAAAATAAGCAACTGTTTGCGCTTAAATCCGGTGGCCCGGTCGGCCTGACTGGGCTAAGCGAGGCGTGTGTGCACGCGAGGGCTTTTAGGCCCAACAACAACAGCAAAGAGAGGGCGAAAATGGTAAAGAGAGAGAGAGGAGGGAGCAGCGCAATCTAGCACATAAATAGATACCATGCTATCACTTAATTACGGTATTTAAATGAGCAACAAATGATATGCTAGAATTTAGAAGCTTTGCACACTCACACACACGTGCACACACACACGCACATGCGGCAACACGCACACTGGCGCTGAAAAGTATGCAACGCTTGTTTCATAATAATAACAAGCCGCGCATTTAGTTTTGTGATATTTTTCGCTCTTTTATTTTTCACATTTCTTTTTCATCTCTCTCTCTCTCTCTCTCTATTTCTTGTGTGTGTGTGCGATTTGCTGCGGAAAATGTAATTGAAATTTTAGGCGCACAAACGCTAATTGGAATTGTTGCATTATGCACAAATTGCAAATGGCAGCCGCAGAAAATGCTAATTAAAACATATACACGCAACAATATACAGTTTTAGACACATATATATACATATGTATTTTTTTTCTCAGCTCACATAACGTAAATAATTTAATTAACCAATCTGACAAAGCGAACGAGGAAATAACAACAACAACGAGAGTAGAGAACAAACGTAATGTATCAATTGAGCGGAACTGTGCGTAGGTACCCTACCCCACCCTCCCTTAGAAATTCCTAACTGACCCAATTAGGGCAAAATATTTTGCGAGAAATACGCAAAATTTGCAACCAAAAATGTTTGCTCGATTTCAACCAGAGATAGGTGAAATTATGCATAGATAAAACCGATTTTCAGGTCTCCAACATCATATATATATTTTGTTTCTCTTTCTACAGTTTGTACATTTCTGTTTCTCTCTTTTTTTTTTCAACATTTTGCAACTTTAATCCGTGTGGTGCCTTAATTAATGCGCTTTTCCGACTGCTTTTCACAGCACAGTTTGCATTATGCTTTAAGCGAGTCGGTTTTCCATATTATTTACTCTGTGTGTGTGAGAGAGAGAGAGAGAGAGAGAGGGAGAAATGGGCATAATAATCACATGAGTTTACTGATGTCTTTTTTTGTTTGTTCTCTCTCTCTCACTCTGGCAAAGCCTTGCTGATTTATCCGTTGGCACATAATATTTGCATTATTTTGCGAAAACTCTCGTTTTTTTATACAAACAGTGGAATATTCAGATGGTAAATATTTTGCCTGCATATCTAGTTGATTTCTGTAGAACTTAAGAACTTAAGAACTTGATTTGATATATAAAATTCAACAAAAGGCACTTGTTTACACAACAAAAAAATAAAGTTTTTGTTTCCATACAACAATATGTTGTGTTTAATCTTGAGTTTTCTGGTTTTAATAATATAAAAATAAAATAAAAGTAAATTTCTTATAAGAAATGCAAAAACTATTTGATTTTCTCCATATTCGGCTGCCAATTTAATCTCAATTGTTCAGTCAAAGGTTTCTCTTCTTTATATAGTGTATTTGCATTTCTGTGGCAAGTTCGTCTCGCCTCACATTGTGCTGAAATTAATTTTGCTTTCGGCTGCTCTCTCGGTTCATTCCTCAATGAGAACTTTTGCTCTACGATTATCCGCACTTTCATCTTAATTGCAGCTCATTTCGCCTGACTGTGCCGAGACCCAAAAATGAAGAGCGGCAAAAGGCAAAGAGTGTGAGAGAGAGAGCGAGTGAGGCGAAAATGTTGCCTTAAAAGTTTGTGCAGCGAATTTGTTGTGTTTTGTTTTGTTTTGCCGTGTTCTGTTGTGTGTGTGTGTGCGTGTGTGTGTTTCTGGCTTATTTTGTGTCGTTTTTCGCATGTAGTGCAAACAGAAGTGCAAACATAGTTTTAAATTTTCGTGCAAATGAAAATGGAATAGCAACAGCTCGCCGCCAGAGGGCTGCCGAAGAGAGAGTGACCGGGGGAGAGCGGAAGAGCGGCAGGAACACACATACATACACATAGACAATAACATGCATTTATACAAACACGCAAATTATGCAAACGGCCACCGCAAATAACATAAATTTCACAAACTCGGCGGCCCGCAACGCACCTGACGAGCAACAACAACAACAACAACAACAGAGCACGAAGAGAGCCAGTGAGTAAGAGAGCAAAGAGAGAGGGAGACGCCGCCAAAACGACGACAATGAAGGTGTTTGGCACCAGCGCGTCGCATAGAAATGTTAACAGTTGCATTTGCTTATGCATGTACATAAATACATACATGCCCGAGTGCGTGCGTGTGTGTGTGTTCGTGTTGACAAATATGCCAGCGCATGAGTGTGTGCGTGAGCATTAATCAGCATGTTGTGTGTGTGCTTTTGCGTATGTTAAAGCGGCGAGAATAACTTCATATAAGCAACCGCTTTTGATTTCATCTTCTTACGACAGCTTTTGTGTGAGTGTGTGTGTGTGTGCTCGGCTGGCTGCAGGCAAAGCGTAATAATAAAGGCAGCTTACGCGAGCTGACAACATTGTCAATACAAACAGCAAGGGGGAGCAGCAGAAGCAGCAGCAGCAGCAACAGTGGCGACAGAGCGAGAGCAGATGAGCAGTTGAGCTGCAGAGAGTTGTCAACGGCAGCGGCCAATTGGCGTAAATTTGCATTGGCAATCAAAAGAGCAGCAGCTGAGCGGAAGAGAGCATGACGAAGAGCGTATACACTTTTGGGTGTGAAAGTAACAGACTGAACTATTAATTAGCATTAGGTAGATGAGTAACAGAGGTAGTTAAGCAATGCGCAAGTAACAGAGGTATGTTAAGAAAATCAAAATGATTGGCAACGCTAGTAATATTTTTCACTCTACAACTAAATAAAATTAAATAAATCTTGGAAAATAAAAATAAATGAATTGTAAAATATTTAAAGCTAAATAATATATAAACTAAACAAAGTGCGCTCAAAAGTCCCGTTACCCTTGTTCAGAGTGCACAACAACAAAAAAATCAGCGGCAAGCGCTTAAAACTAAAGATCAACAAAGCGCTTAAAGTTATGGCCTGTGCCCACTGTGCTCTCGCTGTGTGTGTGTGTTTGTGCTCTCTCTGGCATGCCGTCCCTGGGCAGAACTTCTTTTTCTCATAAGTTTGCGACATTAATGCGCTTAATTAAAGCAGCGCGCGCAAATGTAAACAACAACAAGAACAACAACAACAGAAACGCAGTAGTAGCAACAGCAGCAGCAACAGTAAAAGCAACAATAGCAGAGGGCGAATCAAAGAGAGCGAGAGTGGGGTAGAGGGCAAGAGAAACAAACACATGCAATTTGCAAACCCTTCGCTCTGCTTCGCTGTTGCTGCTGCTGCTGCTGCTGCTGCTACTGCAATTCTCTTGTGGCCAGCGCATAAACAAAATGGCAGGCGAAAAAATTGCAAGCGCTGATTTTTTTCCTGCTAGTGTGTGTGTGTGTGTGTGCGCTTGTGCTTGTGTGTGCGTATTTTTTTTGTGTGCGGGATTAAATCAAATCAAATTGAAGCGACGAACGGGCGAATGGCGACGACAAAGCAGAAAATTAAACTGCAAGCAGCGAAGGGGTGGGGAAGGGGGAAGCTGGAGATTTTGCATTCCCATTCAAACAATGCAATACAAATTGGGTCAAAGATCAAGTGGAGCTCAGCGTCGGCAGCGACAACAGCAGCGGCAGCAGCAGTAGCAGCAAGATTCCAAATAGAGTTGTGCAGCCAACGACGACGACGACGACGCTGCCACGACGTTGACGACGCTGCGGAGCAGCGGCGCGTGGCATGCACATGAATGCTAGTAGCAGAGGGCGCAGCGTACAGCGAGCAGAGAGGGAGAGCAAAAGAGGGCAACGAGGGCAGAGTGCAGGGAGCGGGTGCAGGGAGCATAGGTCGCTTGCCAGGCATGATGGATATGCACACAAGGCAAAGCGCAGAAGGAAGCAAGAGACGGCGCAAGAAAAAGATTAAGAAATATGCGCGTCAGTTTTCTATGGGGCGCCCCATTGTCGTTGCCGCTGCTGCTGTGCATGAGCATGCATATGCCAAGTGGAAAGCAGCGCGAGAGAGAGAGGAGAGCAAGAGAGTGCGCGCGCGAAGAGAGTGCAACTGCGGCGCTTTGCTTGTCAGCGCCACAGCTGTGACTAAGCGGCGCATAACTACCAACTGTGAACTACAAGTTAGCGTCGCTGCTCGCCCCCCTCTGCCACTCTCTCTCTCTCTTTTAAGCTCTTGCTCTCTTGCGCTCTACGTGCACACAGCGCGCTGACTTCTTTTCGCTTTCGCCATGCGGTGCCTGCGTTTGTTTGCTGTCTGCCTTTGCTTCTTCTTCTCTTTTTGCCTATGCATTTTTCAGTATTTTTTTTTGGCATGCTCGTAGGCGTTGATGATACCAGCAACAGCTACAGCAGCGACAACAACAACAAAAACAGTGGCGCGCCATAAGAAAGGCGGCAAGGAATGCACAGTGTGACAAGTGCGCGCGAGAAATGCAATGAAATTGTGTGTGAAAGGAGGAAAATTTTAAAGATTGAAGTAGTGTCTATAAAGTTTAATAAAATGAATATTATTTATTTTAACTTTTTAATATTATAAATATTTATATTATTATTTAATCTTTTTATATATCTTTATTTGATATTAGCATTTATTTATAATTTATATTTTTGTTTTATTATTTTTGTCACACTGTGCACACTCCGTTTGTCGCCGACAGCGAGAAACCATCAAACTGCAAAACTGCACGAAAATATGCAAAAACGGCCAAATGATTGCGGCTCAGTTGCGCTCACTGCATCAACCACGTTCCAGCCGAAACCTCCCTCCCCCACGCTCGCTCTTTCTCTCTCTCTCTCTCATCTCTTGCTGTGTAGGTCGACGTTTTCGAGTCTAGTCCCGTGCTCCGTGCCCGACCCGTTGCCCGAATCCGGGCATGCATGCAACGAAAATGAAATTAAGTCAAGACGGTAGTCACATTAATCGACCGCACAGTCGTGCCCCCTCCCCCCTCTCTCTTTCCCTGCTTCCTGTCGTTTTTCTCCACTCACTCTCGACCCACTGGCACTTCCTCTGGCTGCCTGCCGCCCACCACTTGACAGCGGCGGCTTTTGCTGGATTTATTTTCCCTTTTGTTGCTGTTGCTGCTGTTGATTTTCACTTCTTAACAACAATTAAGCGCGCACATAAGTCAAAACCGCAACAACAACAACAACAACAACAACAACAATGGGAACACAACAAAATGGAGCACTCCACAAAGTATAAAGAGAGCACAAAACACAACAAAACAAAACAGAAAAAAAAGAAAGAAATAATAAAATAAAATACAAAGGTAAAATCTGGCAGTCAGCACGACACACAGATGCGCTGTGAATGGCAAAATGAAACGGCTTGCCAGTAGCGCTGTGAATGGCAAAAAGGAATTTAAAATGATTTAATTATGCTTTTTTTGTATATTAATATATTATATTCAATTAAATTAAATTATATTAAATTATTTATATTTTTACAGGGTATATTACGCGCGCAAATACTCTCTCTCTCTCCCTCTCAACGCACATAGTAGCAAAAAAGCCATTTCCTGCAAACAACAAACTGCCACGCCCACCGCTGGCAGAGCAGAGGGGGCAGGCAGCGTTTTAACAGCGCTTTAAAGCTTGCTCTCTCACTCACACACACACGCTCTCTCTCTCCCTGTCTCTCACTCTCTCGCTCTGTTTGTCATTGCAGCTCGCATCGACCGCACAAATAATTGGAACTTAGTCTAGTTGCAGCAGGCGCAGGGCGGTAAGTGGGGGGGCGGCAAGAGGATGAAGAAATGAAAGAGCGTTAGTAGTGAAGGAGAGAGGAAGCAGGAGGTGATAGTGGGGGGGGAGCGTAGCACAGCCAGACACAATGAGCCGTTGCCGCAACCTCTTGAAGTGCATTATCGTTGTTCTTGACGTTCTTGTGTGGAGTGAGGGGGATAGCCGGAGGGGATGGAGCAAGCAGCATCTTTGCGGTGAAAGCCGTAGCCCCTAGACACCAGCTCCCCCTCCCCCTCCCCCTGGCACTACCTGCGGCTGCATTGAAACCCAAAATACGCACACTCAATCATCGTTTTTGTCTTTTTTTAATGGTAATTCTCGAACTTCCCTCTCTCTCTCTCTCTCACACTGATTGAGACGCACTCTAATGGCAATAATTATGCCAGAGCGAGAGAGAGAGGAAGCAGGAGAGCGACTACTCCAACGACGCGTGTCATTGCGGTTGCTGCTGCACAGTGGGTCAATGCAATCGCTTGCAGGCCTCTCTACTCTACCCTGGGCTACTCAAGTGAAAGTTCTTGACAATTGTGCATCATTAATATTGTCTATGGAGCAGTAGCTGGCATCCGCTCCTCTCCCCCTCCCCCCTCTACTGCCATGGCAAAGTTGGGAGAAGCCAACGTCGGTGTCAGAAACGTGGCATTGTTTGTGCTCTCGAAGGTTGAGCTCGTGGTCAGGTAAGGCATGAACTACAAAAGCTGGCAGGGAGCAGGCCAGAGCTGGGAGAGAGCTGAGGCGGAGGCGCCTCCTGTGAGTGCAATTCAGCTGGCAATCGAATACCATTTTGGGCCATTTTTTTTTTTTGTCTGCATTTCAAATGGAAAATGAACTAACAAAGGGAAGGAGGAACTGGAGGAGGAGGAGGAGGAGTAGGAGTAGGAGCAGGCGTAGAGGCTTAGGAACCCCCCCCTCTCTGGAATTGTTCATCAAAGTTGAATAATTATTCAACTGCGGTTGAAATATTCAACAGAAAAAGTGAACTTTATTAAGTGAGATTTTCATTATGAGATTTGTTTCTGAGTTTATAGTTGGTATAGATATATCTGTTATAAATGAAGTTGTAAATAGTAAAGGTATTTCATCTTTGTAATCAATAATTGAGTATGTAGTGCCTTGTCTCACTTTCCCTTTTCCTATAAATAATACCATACAATATACTCGTAGTTGTAGTTGGGTTATCACATATGTTTCTCTCTGTAAGTTTGCATAGGGGCGATAAGGCGTAGGCTGAGATTAATGCACTTTTCTTTTTATGTACAAATATTATACTTCAGATAAGCGTAAGTACGAGGGTCGTTTGATAAGTCCGTGACTTTTTGAATAAAATATATTTTTTTCGTCAAAGAAGCGTTTTATTTCTCAACATAATCTCCTTTTAGCTCTATACATTTAGTCCAGCGTTTTTCCAATTTTTTATTCCTTCCAAATAATAGGTTTTTCAAGGCCCTCAAAATAGTCGTTTGTTTCTGTGATGACCTCTTCATTTGACCCGAATCTCTTACCGCCGAGCCATTTCTTCATGTTTGGAAACAAAAATAGTCCGGGGCTAAATCTGGAGAATATGCTGGATGGGGTAGCAGTTCGTAGCCCAATTTATGAAATTTTGCCATGCTGACTACACACGTGTGCACCCGTGCATTGTCCTGATGGAACAGCACTTTTTTTCGCCAAATGCGGTCGTTTCTGCTTCAAATCAATATCGAATCTGTCCAAAAGCTCTGAATAATATTCGCCGGTGATCGTTTTACCCTTTTCAAGGTAATCGATGTGAATGATACCTTGTGCATCCCAAAAACTGTGGCCATGACCTTGTTGGCCGACAGACCCACCTTGGCCTTCTTTGGTGCACGTTCACCCGGAGAAACCCACTGTCTTGATTGTTCTTTGGTCTCTGGTGTGGTGTGGTGGATCCATGTTTCGTCTACGGTAACGAAACGGCGCAAAAATTCGTGTGGATTGCGGTTGAACATCGCCAAACACTCCTTTGAAATGGTCCACGGTTGCGCTTATGGTCTGTGTGGCAATCGCGGCACCCATCGCGCGGAAGCTTTTTCATGTCCAAATATTCATGTAAAATGTGATGTACCCATTCAGTTGAGATGCCTACAGCCTCAGCTACCTCACGCACTTTCATTCTCCGATCATCCAATATCATTCCATGGATTTTGTCGACGATTTCTGGCATGACGACCTCTTTTGGGCGACCTGAACGTTCGGCATCACTTGTACTGGTACGACCACAACGGAACTCAGTAAACCATTTCTTAACCATTGAAATTGATGGTGCAGAGTCCCCATAATATTTATCAAGTCTTTCCTTGGTTTCGGTGATGGATTTTTACGCAAAAATAATGCTTAATTAGCACACGAAATTCACTTTTTCCATTTTCGTTAAAATTCACGAGATCGTCTGCTTTCAATGCCTATAAAACGCAAACCAAAAACGCAGCTTTCTCAAATTTTACAGTCAGCTGTTAATCGATAACTGCTGACGGCAGTGTTGTATTTGAGCAGGTGCGCGGCAAATACAAAAGTCACGGACTTATCAACGACCCTCGTATTATGTACATACATATCCATAAATAGATTGAGAAAGAGTTGCTAGGTATGGAGTGTGTGGAATTGCTTGGTTTTCTAGCTTGTAAAAGGCATCTAGATAATTAAGAAAGAACATATTCTATACATGATTATTTATAATATAAATATTCCATATATATTCTTATTTTGGTTGTATTTCTGATTTTTCTTCTCTATAAACGCGTTGCTAAGCTGTTATAACTTTATAAAATTGATTAATCGTAAGCAGATCTTTAGAAAAACTTGATGGTTCTAACTTAACCTCACTTTAGTTTAAATTCAGATGCAGTTCTAACCTCAATATATTGTATTTTTCTGTATATTTTCATAGAAAGTATTGTTAAAGTTTTTGCTGATCTAACCTCAATTTACTTTGAATTCAGATGCAGTTCTAACCTCAATATATTTCTTTTTAAAAGATTACGCTCTTTCAAATAAATTTGAACCCATAGAATGATTTTTATTGAAACATCTAAATTCTTTTCTACAGATTGGTATTTTTATATAGATTATAGTGATTTTACAATATAGAGAGATTTTTATTTTATTCGAGAATGTGTTCTATTTAAAGTATTATTTATTTCCATACAAATTCTAATCCCAAGTTTTATTGAAATCGTCATAATTATAACTATAGATAATGTTTACATAACCTTAATCTCTGTGATGATTACATTCGTTTTCAAACAAATTGTATAGCGCTTATAAAGATTACTGCAACTAGTTCAAGCCTAACGACATCATTAGTGCTCGAGATGGTAATAAAATAAATGTTCGAAAATGATATTTTCATTCTCATTTCACAGGGGGTAATTAATATAGAAAAAGAGGAAATGGAAAATGTGTAAGTGGAAGGAAAACTGTCAAATTGTGAAGAAGAAACATGCTACTCAGAGGCCACAAAAAGGTCGCAAGTTGACCTCACACACACACACACGTACACACATGTACACACATGATATTGGTTTAGCATTTCCTGCAGCTGATAAGAGACACAGGCAGACGACGAGCTCATTATCAGCACACTCGATGAGGATGATGAACGATTTCTTCATTATGCGTTACGCCCTGAAACTTTATCGATGTGTCAATTTATATTTGTTCGACCAGCCATTATATTTATTATTGTTGCTCAGAGGGGGAGGGGGGGAGGGTGCTGGGTGTGTCTGTCTGTCTGTGATGAGTGTGAAGTGTAGTTTGCATGTTTTGTGTCTACATCGTATGAATAATAAATGCGCCTGGTAATCGTAAACGTAGCTGCACTTTGACCTTTGACTCTCCGCACTCTCCCCCTCTCCCTCTTCATCTTGCCATGCTAATCGCATTTCAGTTTGTCGTATTTGTTCAGCTTTTGTGTGTGTTTTTATCTCTGATTTGTCGTGTGGGGCGTGAAGAGAATTTTACTATTGCCGCATGAACTTTGAACTTCAGGCTTCTGGCCACATTTGGCTGTAATTTTATTTAATGTTTTTAGTCCTGCCTGCCTGCCTGCCTCAGCCCTCAAATGTATGCTATAATTATTTGCATAAATGCGTCACGCTCGCCCTCAATGCCTGCTTCCCTCTCCCCCCCCCTCTCTTACCTGACTACGCCCATGATTGATTATGGTGCGTATTATTTTTAGACACTTTCATTAATAGCTAAATGCAATTAATATCAAGCTAGTTAATTTCTATAGCTTGAAAGCAGCGTGTGTGCGTGCCTATTATAGCTGATTTTCAGCTGAAATTGGGCTTATATAAGGCATATATATCATATAAATAAATTATAATAATTTATCAATTTAACGTCTGTCGATTCAAAGATATCAAAAAAGAAAAAGAAAGAGAAAGAAAATTACAAATGTAAATTGAATTTAAAATTTAAAAACTAAGAATATTAAAATTATTATTATTTTATTTTATTTTTAATTTATAAGTATTTTTATAATGTATTAAAATTTAAGCAGCTATTTTATATGTATTGCTGTATATCTTTCTCTATATATAACTCTATTTCACTTTCTAAATTCATATGCAAACAGTTGAGGATACAAAATATTTTATTTATTATATTTTTGACTATATCTTATATAAACAATATTTTATTCATTTTATTTTTGACTATTTATTATATAAACAATATTTTATTTATTACATTTTTGACTATATATTATTGTTTTCTATTATTAAACTATTTTGTTACCCCGGAGTGTTGCAAATTGAAATTTGAAAAAAAGTGTTGCCTACTTTTGCGCGCGCCTACAAACTTTACCTGTCAATGACAGCCAAAAGAAAACCCTTTTGGCCATTGTGGTTGCTGTTGCTTTTGCTGTTGTTGCTTCTACGTTTTGTTGTTGTTATACCCTTGCAGAGGGTATATTAATTTGAGCCAGAAGTTTGCAACGCACCTTAGGAGACATCTCATATATCGTATAGCTGTCATAGAAACTATCGGCCGATTATTGTTGTTTTTCAAGATATTGCAACAAGATTTGGCAAATCTTATTCCTAATGTGCTGTCAAAATTGTATCAAAATCGGACCACTATAACATATAGCTGCCATAGGAACAATCGGCTGAAATTAGGGTTTTTGTATGCAAACCTGGTTTGTTCTTGGAAATACAGCACATTATCAATACTTTTTAATGTTATACAGTAACCCGCCCTTATTTTTTCCATTTAAATATCTCAGACGTTTATATTCTATAGCTGTTATAGGAACAATCAGTCCAGTCCGTCTGTCTGTTGCAACGCAAATTAGTCCCCTAGTTATTGAGCTAACTTTATAAAAGTTGGCTCACAAGCTTCTTAATTCTGCCTTCATTAAATAAGTCGGAACGGGCCAGATCGGACTGATATATCGTACAGCTGTCATGGAGCCTATCGGTCGATTTTCGTTATATTTTAAGATATAGCTATCAGGCTTACCACATCCAAATCTAAGTATGTCCTTAATAATAAAGTTTCATCAAAATCGAAGTTTTATAACTTATAACGATCAACGATCGGCCTAATGAAGGTACATGTTGCAATTTCATGAAAATCTGAGTACTATTACATATAGCTGTGTACAACTGCAAGGGTATAAAACCTTCGGCAAGCCGAAGGTAGCCTTGTTTTCTTGTTTCGTACTTCCTTTTGTTGTTGCTTGTGCCTTGTGTTTTCGGCTTTTCGTCTGCTTTTGAGAGCGCCTTTGGTTTTTGGTCGCATTTGTAATTTTGTCTTTGACAGCTGGCAAAAGCTTTTGTGTGTATATTTTTGAAATGAAACTCCCCCCTGCCATGCACGCCCCTGTCGATTTGCTGTGACGCGTTTCAACGCCGCCCCCAACGTTTTGTGTTTGTCACTAATTTGACAACTACACTAACACTTACACACACACACACACACACACATACATATATATTCCTAATCCACACACACACGTTTGCAAAAATATTGAAACATTTTTGCTCTTTGTCTCTCACGCTTTTTTATTTGCCTTTATGGATTGTTTTACAAGCTTGTTTGTTCGCAAACCAGCAGACAAAGAGGGAGAGAAAGAGGGGGCGAAAGAGTGGAGGGGAGAGACGCTCAAACAGTCAGTCAGCCACAGTGCACACACACACACACACACACTCGCACACAGTGTCAGTTATGCATATCTATAAATTTTACCCACTGTGTGCAGCAACAACAACAAACAACAACGATAACAAAAAATTGTCAAGATATTTGTCATTTAGTCAATGACATTTATTTTCATGTTCTTTGCCAGCTTTTTACATCTCTTTTTTTTTCTGGCATACCCTATGATTGGCATGCCAGCATAGAGGGGAGGTTTGGCTGTCTGGAAAGGGGTGAGGGGGAACGGATTTGGATTGAATTTACTAAATATTTGCAATAAATTTGTATAATAAATTTCACGAAATTCTTTTCTAGCAATTTGCAAAAATTTCTGCTCTTTAATTGCATAAATATTTCGAATAAAATGTGAATCTTCAGCATAAATACATTTATTTTATTTATTTAAGTCAGGGAATGCCAAAAGCGCTTTTGTGTTGCTTTTTTCTTTAAATAAAAATAAATTTGAATAAATATGCTTAAAATTCAATAAATCTAGCTAATTTTAATTTCTAGCTTTATATATAGCTTACTATATATACATTTTTGATTATAATTTTTTCCAACAAATTTTATTAGCTTTCTAAGTGGCAATTTATATTTCTGCACATATGGTATATAATCTATAGGTTTATCTATGTTTTAATTTAATTTAAATCAATTTTGCAATTATTTTTGTTTTATTTATTATTATTATATATTTTATCTATTGAAAATATATTTTTATTTATAATACAGAAATTACATAGATAGTTATCTCTTTGGCTTTTTATTTACATTTATAAATAGGCAAATATATATTTCTAGCTCTCTAACTATATCTACATATATAATTATCTTTTGTGTTTTATATATTTCTGTAGAGCAGCATTTCTTGGTTTTCTCTTTTATATTTACAAATAAATTAATAAATTTCCACATTTTTGTATCTTAAAAACTTCTTTATATGCCTTGTAAATGTCCTTGAAATGGTATAATTTTATTTCTTAATTTTCTCACTTATTTCTGCAAAATAAATTCTGCAGTTACTTGCTTTAAAGCGTGCACTATGTGCTTAGTTAATTTCATTGCAATTCTAGCACGCTCTACAAGGTATAACACAGTTTTCTCTCCGCTGCAGGATATCTTTAATCCTCTATTTGCATGCTCAACAATTTCATCCATATATATACTATACTATATATATTTTTGTTGACTTTTTTTTGTCTCTTTTGTTTCCACAATGCGACAATACCCAATGCTGCTGTCCATTGTCGTTACAATTGCTGCCGCTGTTGCTGCTGCTGCTGTTGCTGTTGCTGCTGTTGTTGTTGTTGCTGTTGTAATTGAAGCATGTAATGCAAGTGGCCGCCCTATTGGCTGCACCCACAGCCATCCCCAAAGGGGGGCCCCTCTCTCTCACTCACTCTTAACTTGTCGTACAAAGCTTTTGGGAACATTTTGGCAACTGCTGCTGCTGTTGTTGTTGTTGTTGCTGCTGTTGTTGCTGTTGCTGCTGTTCTCGATATATAATGACCTCGAGGCAGCAGCAACAAATACAAACGAGCTTTGCCTTTTGGTTGAGTGCACTTTGTCCACATGTAACTCTCGCTCTCTCCCTCTCTCTCTCGATTCCATTTGCCCTCGTTGTTGCCCCCTGCCCTCCCCTTTGCCCCCCCTGTTGTTGCTGTTGTTATTTGCTCAACTACATAATCATCTATTAGTATTTACATAAAACTACACTTGTTTGCATTTAAGCGCCAAACGCGCCAAGCGGATTATTTTGAGCCCTACCGCAGGCTATGCTGCCTCTCATTCCCTCCCCCCTCTCTCACTCTCTCTTTTTCGCCATACACAAAAAAATACGCAAAAGTGATTTCTTTGCTTGGGTTTTGCTCAACAATCTGTAAACATGCTAAGCAAAATTGATGTATTGTTCTACACACACACACGCACACACACACACACAATAACGTATTATACCCGATTTATATATATACTATATATTCATATGCACAATCAGAGCTATAAAAGCAGCGAGACCTGCTCGATCGTATTACTCGTGCGTGTAATGTAAAATCCTTTCTCTTTTTCCCTCCCTCTCCCCCTCTCTCTCCCCCTCTCTCTCCCCCTCTCTCTCTCTTTCTGTGTATGCAAAAAATTGAGTTTCTTAGTTTTTGTATTTATGTGATATTTATGGTTCAAGTGTCTCAAAGCAAACACTATGAAATTCAGCCAGATTTGTGTTTTCCACTTTGTCAATACTCTTTAGTTTGCAAAGAGGGCTGGCAGAGTAGAGTACTTTAGTTATTTAGGTCGTTTTGCAACACTGCGTGTAATTTAAGGGAACTGTTTATAGAAACATTTATTATCTAGAGATTTGTGCTAAATTCATTGCATATTATTATATTATCTTATATTTATTATAAAGAAATATAGAGATTTTAAAAATAATCACGTTTTTTGAGCTTTAAAAAATGTAGACAACTTTCTACAGTTTTCCAATAGATACAATTGTTTCAGTATACTTACGTATTAATATTATATTAAAATCTCAGGTTTCTTTACCCAAAATATTATATTTTTTGTTGTTGAAATAAATCCCAGGTTTCTATACCCAAAATATCATCGTTTTGTTGAAATATACCAAATATAAATACTGAAATTTAATAATTCTTTATAAAAATCTAACCTAACTAATATAATATCATATTATCATGTGTCTAACTGCATTAAAATTCAATTACATGTTGATTAAAACTCAAATATAAATACTTAAATTTAATAAAACCTTATAAAAATGATTCCTAACTAATATAATATCATAATATTATGCGCCTAACTGCATTAAAATTCAATTTTGTGTTTATTTTTTTAGATATCACATGTTTTTATAACTAAATATGATTATAATATAGTGATATATAAATTAAAATACCAAAAAATTTAAATAGAAATCATAAAAATCAGATAAAACCATCAAGATTCATGCAATATCATATTATCTTATTACCTACTGCACTTAAATTCAAGATATTCAATATAAGCTATATTTTCTAGATAAAAGAGCATTAGATATTCCAAAACATAAGAGCAATACGCTCTGAACTCGATGTCAGGAACAACAATCTGATACTTATTTTATTATGTTTTTAGATTAAGCTGCCAGGGCCAGAGCCAGGCAAATGGCCTAGGGGAGTTGACACAAAAATCACACACACACACGCACACACACACACACACAAATTTGAGCTGCAACATTGATAAGCCTTTCTCTCTCTGTCTCTCTCTTTCTTTTTCCCTCCTTCTCTCTCGCACTCGTAATTAAAGCAAATCTGTGGCAAGTTCTCAATGTCTCAATAACTGTTCGGATATGCAAATATTTTGCGATTTCTCATTCTACTGAAAATTTAAACATGAATTTTAGTTATTTATTGCAGTGTACGGGCTGCTGCTGCAGTTGTTGTTGTTGTTGTTGCTTTTGTTGTTGTTGTTGCTGCTGTTTGTCTCGTTTGCGGCAAATGCATTTTAATATTTCATCTACGAATTTGTTATGCAAAAATTTGATATGTTTGTGTGTCTATCGCATCACTCAATGCGATTACATTGCAACACACACACACACACACAGGCAAACACACTCGCACACACATACACAGTGAGATAGGGGAAAATTATGCATACGCCGCATTGGCCTCAGCCACATAATTTAGCATTTATTATTACATATTATTATGATTATATTATTTAATTTAATTTGATTTCTGATTTCTTTTTCTCTCTATTTCCCTCTCTCTCCCCCTTTCTCTCTCTCTCTTTGCTTTTCTGCACTGGCTTAAGCGTTAAGCTCTGCTGCGTGTGTGTTTGCAGGGTGTCTGTGCTTGTGTGTGTATGTGTGCGTGTGTGTGGCTGTCAAAATGTCCTCGATAATAGAAAATATAATCAAAGCGCTATAAAAATGACATTTAACATGCGGCATGCGTCGCCAGCGCGTCTCCAGTCTCCAGTCGCGTCTTCAGTCTCGTCTCGTTTGCTGCTGCTTCTTTTTGGGGTTGTCTTTGGGGTTGACTCCCCTCTTCCCCCTCTCTCTCTGCCTGCGGTTTTTATTTCATTTCACTTCGTTCGAGGGTTGGAACTCAATTTACTTGAAAACGCATCAAACAGCAAATTTTATGAATTTACAACGTTTCGGTTTTTGCCCCAGCCTGCCCTACCTCCCCCTCCCACGCCATGCCACTGCTCTTAGACATTTTTTCCCTTACACTCGGGGTCACTCAGAGAGCGACAATTGTCTGGCAGTGTGTGTGTGCGTGTGTGTCATGTGTAAGTGTAATAGAAAAGCCAAGGAAGCTGCCAAAACCGCAGCCATAGGGGCAGCAGCAGAGAAGAGAGAGGGGGGAAGGCAGGAGTAAGCACTGCCAGCAAGTAGACATAGAGAGAGGGGGGAGAGAGAGAGAGAGAGTGAGAGTGAGAGAGTACGAGGTGTGGCACGGGCGAACGCCTTTTTGCCTTTGATAATGGCACCTCGGTTTGGGGTCGAGCTGCCACTGTGGCTTCTAGCTAAATGTGGGCGTGGCAGAGTGTGTGATAGTATGTGTATGTGTGTGTGTGTGTGTGTGTGTGTGTGTGTGTGTGTGTGGCAAGCCAATGTAGAATATATATATGCGTAGCAATCAAATGGAATACATATTTCGTGAATTGATTGATACCAAAAACTCTCGCAAAGAAATGAACGAATTACGCATTCACAATGGACTCCAAGGGAGTTCCAGGTTGGAGTTGGGAGTTGTCCCCGTCTCGATCCAGATGACGTAAGTACTTTCGGTTTAATGCCAATTGACTTGCCAAAGTGACCGAAAAGTGAGGAATTAGTCATAAAAGTGACCCCATAAACAGGATTAAGTGTGATTATAAATGTTTACAGAATGTTGAAGGAGCTGATGGGTTGGCCAAGGCAGAGAGGGGGGGTAGAGGCAGGGTAAGGTTGCGTCAAGTGCTCATTTATATTAAAAGAGCTCTAATTTGCACAGAAACGGGATGAACAATGATATAATACGCAATAAACAAGCTATTTGTTATGGGATCTTAATGAAACTTTGAAGAAGATTAGAAAATATATATAGAAATACGTATACCAAATTTCATAAGTGTAGCTCAACTAGATTGCCTTATAACTGTTGATATACGCATTAAAGTCCTTATTTATTCTTTGAGGCTTATGAAACTTTTAGGCATGTTAGAAAATCTAAATATAAATATGTATACCAAATTTCATAAGTATAGCTCAATTACACTGCCCTATATAAGCTTTGAAAGTTGATATATGCATTAAACAAACTATTTATTCTTGGATCTTTATGAAACTTTAAGGCATGTTAGAAAATCGATATATAAATATAAATACCAAATTTGAGAAGTATAGCTCAACTTATCTGCCTTATAACTGTTATTACAGTTAATATATCTAAAGAATTTATAACTTTTGAAACTCTGTTTGCATTCCGCTGCTACTGCTTTACCATGCACTAACCTAACCTCAAAACACAGAGACCTATTACCCCATTTTGATTTGCTTGATAGACTAATTGCAGCAAGTGAAAAGTTCGCTGTCCTGTACAACTTTTCAAATACATTTTTAATAATCTCTGGCCTAGTTTAGATAGACTACATACACATACGATAGGGTACCATGTGCCCGGCCAGAGATATGTATGACGTGTCAAAGGTATATTAAATACTATCTGACTGAGTTTTAGACTAACCTATCATTTTTGATAGGTTAATTAAATGTTTTTCATATGGTATGGTTAGATATTTAAGTGATTTTTAAATATGCTTAACATTTAATAAAAGTTTATCGAGTCGTTTGATGGTGCGAGGCATATAAAATTAGATAATAAATATTAATATCTTGATTTTAATATGATTTTAAATTATTTTTTTATTTAAAGTCATAGTTTAAAGTGCATAACTTTTTTATTATGGGGAATATTCAGAAAAAGCTTTAGAATTAGGAAACTAAGCATATTTTTTGCTGGTATAGTAAATTTCATCATTTCATCATTTTGTTGCCTGATGTATTAGTGAGAGGGATTTGAAAAAGGAAGTATATGTATATTGGAATATGCAAAACTTATGAATATTTTGAGTTTTTATAGCGTTTAATGAGTTTTTTATTTAATAGAAAGTAATTGTATGCTTGAAAATTGTATAATAATGATAGCTAACTATATAGATTAGCTAGAAAATATAAATTTTCCGCTAAATTGAGTTTTAGCAGCACATTTTCGGCGCAAGTTTACAGGACTTTCAAGACGATATACGAGTTGCAATTGGCACTTAGTTGCCTCTATCTCTCTCACCTCTCTCTCTCTTTATCCCTTTCTGCTCCTCTTGCTGTCTCTTTCTGTGAAATTTTTGGCGCAACTCAAGCCGGAAAATGTTTTCTTAGTTTTCATTGCGAACTTTTCTCTCTCTTTTTGGCTATTTAAGAGCGTGGGCTGTGTCCAAGTTTAAGTGGCTTGTGGCGCCTTTTGCTGTGGCACGTTGCACATGTGTGTGTGTGTGTGGCAACCCTAAGTCTCTCTCTCTCTCTCTGTGTGTGTGTGTGAACTTTGCTGCAGTTGATCAAAAATTCATTTTCAAAAACTTGCCATAAAAATGCGAGTTTTATACGCAGCGCGTGTGGGAGTGAGATAGGGAAGGGAGAGTGTGAGAGAGGGAGGTAGGGGGAGGCGGGGGGGAGATAGGGTCACACATGTGTGTGTGTGTGTGTGTCACTGTGCATAGCTGATGCTGCCAGAGTTGCCATCATGCCATCAGTGGCAACTAACTTGAGACTTTATTACTTGGCCCAGTGATCGGAGTTGTTGTTGTTGCTGCTGCTGCTGTTGTTGCTGCTGCTGCAATTGTTGTTGTTGCACGTCGCGCTCGTCGACATGTCGTTGACAGCGTTGTTAACATTTTTATAACCGAACTTTATGCGTGCCTCCGCCTTTTGCCACACTGCTTGCCACACTACTTGCTCCACTCCCTGCCTGCCCTATTCCCTGCCCCACTCCCTGCCCCTTTCCCTGCCCCACTGCCTGCCCTATTCCCTGCCCCCTTCCCTGCCCTCTGCCCTGCCCTCTGCCCTGCCCCGCTGCCTGCCCCACTGCTGCCTCTGTCTCTGCTTCTCTAGGATTTTGGGTTTGCCGCTGATGTTTTATGCACGCACGTTGCACGTTGCACGCTGCCAGGTTGCAGGTCGCAGCACGTCGCAGCTGAAGTCAAAGTTGCAGTTAGAGCTGTGCGCGACCTCGGGCCACATTTAGCGGCAGCGACGGCAGCAACAACACGTGGCGCGGGGCGCGTCCGCCAGTTGCGGCAGCTTGTTAGCGAAAGTGTTGCAGTTGCCACATCATGGGATGATGGCAGTTGTTATTGCAACAAACACACTCACACACACCACACACAGACACACACAGTTGCTGTCGTCGCTGTTGCTGCTGCTGCTGTTGCTGGCGTCGCTGCTGCTGCCGTCGCTGTTGCTGCTGTTTTTGACGGCTTCGCGTTGGCGCTTTTTTGGCCTATTGGCTTTTATAGTACGTCGCGCTATTGTTGTTGTTGCTGTTGTTGTTGTTGCTGCTGTTGCTGTCGTCATGATGATGACCTCATTCTGTCCCCCACCCCTTCTCTCCCCCCTCTTTCGCGCAATTTAATTTGCGAAACTATCTGCGTTCTGCAAAGTTTGTCTGCCACTTTGTTGCTGCTGTTGCTGTTGCTGCTGTTGCTGCTGTTGCTGCTGCTGTTGCTGCCGTCGCTGTTGCTGTTGCTGCCGTCGCTGTTGTTGCTGCTGCTGTTGTCTATTTTCCAGCTAGGCTTTCTCGCTTGTTGGCGGCGGCATTGTTATTTGCACACCAAAAACACAGCAAAAAAACTCTACACCCTACCCCAGCTGGCTATGCCCCTGCCCCCCTCCCTGCCTACTCCTCCTCCCCCCTCCCTGCTATCCCGTCTCGCATTTTGGCCTGATGTTATCAGTTCGATCTGCGCATTTGCATGCCAAATGAAGGACTGAGGCTCAAGCAGGGAAGGGGGAGGCATCTGTGTTTTTTTTTGGGGGTAGGGGCCACCTTTGGGAGCACTGCGTCAACCCAAAGTGATTGTGCATATGGCCAGCGGGATGTGTGTGTGTGGGAAAGAGGCCAAAAGGGTCAATGGCAGCAACAACAAGAAGAAGAAGAGAAAAAGGCGGCCAAGTGGCAGAGGCAGCATCTAATAGGCTTGGCTGCAGCGGCCTACAGAGAGAGAGAAAGAATGACAAGGAGAGGGACAGAGAGAGAGAGAGGGAGGGACATGGGTAATCGAAATTCATGTGCCTTCCCTTAATTGAGCAGTTTGAAGTGGCATAAACCGTTAGCCTGTAGCTGTACTTGGAACATTTCTAGCCATATCCCCCGATTTGGGTCTTAAGTGTCACTATAATATCAGTTAAGATTACATTCCATACTTACGAAAACTTTAAATGCCTACAATTTGCGAATTTAGTGAGATTCTTATATTTCTTTCGCAAATTATTTTATTATAATACAAAATAATATATATTATGGTCTAAAATATCCTTTTGTTTATGGATTAACCTCTTGATTGATTCTACAACATTGTTTTACCAATTCAAAGCATTTTAAACTAACTTAAATAGACAAATAAAGTCATAAATACCATAAAAATCGACTCAAGAACAGTTTTTTTTAAATATAACAAAAAATAGGCTAAAAATAGGTTTATTTTACGCATAAAAAGCTCTAACTTCATCAAAACTCAACCAATTTTCATTTGGAAGGGCATTTTGATCATTGCTTTAATCCATTATTGTTACTGCATCTTTATTCTATGAATTTAGAAAAATTCAATTTTTTTCAATTTTTTCCATACCTAACCCTTGTAAAATTTCAAAATTTGTTCAAAAATTTAAATCATCATTTTTTGCTCAGAATCGTTAAAGTTGTTCAAAAATAGCATAAAAATCGCTTACAAAACATTTCCAGATGAAAATTGCACAAGATAAGAGAAATAAACGCAATTTTAGTTAAGATCCCTTACCTAACAAATGACTTTCTCACTTGAACTGTAAAGTGTTTCAAAATTGTACTTCAATAAAAATAAATTAAACTTTTTTTTGCAATGTCATGGAAATATGCATACATATATGTGTACTATAAGGGGTTGCTTTTATTGCCCGCTGAGATTATAATCAATAATTTCCCTTTAAATATTTCCAGCTAATTTCCTTTAGCAGTTTTACACAGTCCACTTGGGTACGACTTGCAATTTCCTGCTGCATATGCTCACAATATTATTGCCGTACCCCTTGGGTAAAACAATCTATAAGGCGATACAAAGATCATAAATTTCTGTTTTCGGAATTTTGATTTAAGTGGCGCCATCGCACTCACTCCCACACAATTCTGACAGAGACAGAGTTGTCTTCTTTGGGTTTTTTTAATATTTTTTCTTATGATAAATAACTGTCTCAAATTACAATTGGCGAAAGTTTCGCTTGGAATTCCCAACCAGTTCTCGCATTTCATGCGTGCAGGCTTACTCGAATTAATGTCACGGCAGGTGGTCTGCAGGGTATACATGTGTGTGTGTCTGTGTGTGTGTGAGCCCTCACTGTGGGCCAATTAAAAGCCATATTTTTTAATTGCATTTCCTTGCCATGTGTCACACACGGTTATTATCATTGTTTTCCTGAAGTATACACGATACTACAGGGTATTATTAGTTTGGCACGAATTGTAAAGCGCACGAACGTGTTGCAAGTGTCAGCGAACAATTTACTTAGGCTCTGGAGAGCTTTAAGGCAAGTTTAGAAAATAAAAAGAATTATTAAAGAAATGAAAAATTGAAATAAATAAATATATTCCAACTTATACTTTAACTAATTTAATAAATATGCCTGCTTAAATATCTTAAACAAATTTCAGTATATTTTATTATTTTTCTTATGGTATTTGCCGTGCGTCATGCCGCACCCAATTGTTGCCTTACTCTTTGTTAATTGTTGTTGTAATTGGTTTATTGGCACACACAACAAAAGTTGGGGCATATTTAATATGTACAGTGCATTCGCGCATGCTATATATGTCAGAGGTCGAACATATATATATATATATATATTATATATGTATAATTCACATACAATTTGCATTTTTGGTTTGTTTGCTTAAACTTTTTGTCGGGCTCAATTAAAAATTGTTTATTTAATTCGCGGCAGTTGTACGTTTTAATTTTAATTAAATATATATTTTTTTAATGCGCCACAAGAGCAAGAAGAAGAGCGACAATGAGCCGAGCGAATACAATTGAATTTTCCAGAGTGGAATATTCTGAATAATACAAGCCGAACATGCTCTCTCTCTCTCTCGCTCTCTCTTTTGCAACAAAAAAGGCGCCACAATCATGATATTGAATAAACGTCAGCTTTATTTGATTTATATTTATAAATACTTAACTGCGCATCATAAAATAATTTGACAAAATATGGTTTATTAGTTGAGAGAGAGAGAGAGGGTATTATACGGTTTAAGTTTGAAAAGTGTCGATTTGACAATTGACATTATAATATTGATATTATATTAACACGCTTGCACAATATCAGTTAAATTATTTGTATATTCAAATTAAATTATTGTATACTCTTTTGCGACTAGTTTAGGCTTTTTAAAAACTGTTTAGCTTATTATTTTGTTTTTTCCTTGGTAACTTATTTAATTTTCTCGATTTGCAGTTGAGTTATGCTAGTGAAATTGAATATCTTAACTTATAAGAATTTAAACTTAGTAAAAACAAAGTTTCAACTTGATTTACGAGTAAATAAAAAAGTTATTTAAGATAAATTAAAAAAAGAGAGTTAATATTAAGTTATGCTAAGCAGAAATGTGTGTTTAGATTTTTTTTTATTTTAAATATATTTAGTAAAATGAAATCTTTGATATTTTTCTTAATAATAGATACCCAAAAGCAGCCGTTTTTTTTAAGGTTACAATCGTTTAGCCTTTTCGTGGAAAATACAAAGGCATCTCTCCCCCCCTCTCTCTCTCTCTCTCTCTCTCTGCTTACAATGTGCAATATCTGTAGCCCACATAAAAGTTTGGGTTGAGCTACCCGTGTTTAGCTCTAGTCTGTCTCATCTACAGACTTTCTGCTGTGTCCCAGACCGAAGAGTCAATTCAGAGTCGAAAAAAATTATGAAGCCCGCTTGCAGTCACATTCCAATGTTGTCTCTCCCTCTCCTCTCTCTCTCTTTCTTTCTCTCTCTCTGTGTCGTTGTGGTTGTCGTCGCCAAACATCTTGTGGCATGCGAAAATAAAAGACAATCTTAAGCGACGCCCACGCGACAAACCCGAAACGAAGCGAAACCTCAAGACGAACTTGAGGCTGTGGCAGATGCGTTAACTGTGAAGACGAGGCCGCTCCTTGGGCCCAGCCTATTGTGAATACATATCAAGGCAAATATCTCAAATTTCAATGCAGCAAAGAGCGAGAGAGAGAGAGAGAGAGAGAGGTGTGTATAAATCTCGGCCTGCTGGCACACATTTCCAGAACGCAGTTGAACCCGCTGCCAGGAAGCGGCGGAACCAGGCTGGGAATGAGTATAAGAAGAAGAAGCAGAAGGTTCTCTGAAGGGGTTGTCCGTCCCGTTGCCCGCCCATCAAAATGGTAGGAAGTCCAAATGTATCTTTGTATCTCATTTTGAGTATCTCTAAATATGCACGTGTGTGTGTGTGTGTGTGTGTATCCATGTGAAACCGCAAAAAAAGGCAAGTACCGAATGCACTGAAACTGGCTTGGCCTGCCCTGCCCTGCTCCTCCCTGCCCTGGCCTGGCTCAGCTCACGGCTCACTTAGTCATCAACGCAGAGGGAAACCGCAACGTGTCCCATTTAAGAGAAGCCCAGAGTAAAAAGATAGTGAGTGCGTACCCCAATGGTCATAAAGCAACGGCAACACACACAGAGAGAGTACCACGATATCCTTGAGTGCCCTGGCCAGTACCAGAGTCAGACCCAGACCCAGAGCCAGAGCCAGAGCCAGTGCCAGTGCGAGGCCATTAGCCGCAAACGAGAAATGAAGATTATCTAAAAGATACATGCGACGACGGACGATGGACAGACGGACGGATGGACGGATGGATGGACGAACGGATGGACGTATGAGTGGACCGTTGCTGGGCGCAATGAACATTTTAATACCCTGTAGGTAGAAGGGGTAAGGCGGCTGTGAAGAGACTCTAAGTAGGCTTGGCATGTTTACAATGTCAGGCATATTAGACATTGTTTACTATATAGTTATTTCTTTATATTTAATGGATCAGTTAAATATAACAATCGTTTGTTATTATAATCTTCTTTTTTTTTGATTTGTTTATTTCCTTACAGATTCGAATACATACTTGTATTTTTCTATAACCTTATGAGCATCTATGGTTATTTCTTCTACAAGACTACCTATAATTTAATTAATAACTAGTTTCTGATAATTATAATCTTAAATTTGGTAATTAATCGTATAATATATACTTAATAGGTTGTTTAAACTGCGTTTCGATCGATTCTACTACCCAATAATATGGTTTCTAATAACGTTTCTGTTTTGCTTTGAATGTTTCTGATCAGGTTAGGTCGTTTTTTTATGAGTTTTCACTCAGATTGGGTTCTTTATCATTTATACTTAGATTAGATGGTTATTTCTCTGGTTAGGTTGTTTTTGCTCTACTTAGGTCGTTTTTGCACTATATAGGTCGTTATTGTAATTTTTAGGTCGTTTTTGTACTTCTTAGGTATTTTTTGCACTATTTAGGTCGTTTTTTTTTTATAGGTTCTTAATTTGCTGAGGTCGTTTTACACATTTTAGGTCGTTTAGGTTCCTACTCTGCTTAGGTCGCTTCTACTCAGGTTAGGTCGTTTCTACTAAGCTTAGGTCGTTTCTAATTAGCTAAGATAGATTTTAGTGAGGTTA
The DNA here is from genome assembly GCA_018904105.1 of Zaprionus tsacasi. Lineage (NCBI taxonomy): Eukaryota > Metazoa > Arthropoda > Insecta > Diptera > Drosophilidae > Zaprionus > Zaprionus tsacasi. The sequence continues at coordinate 6,029,443 of JAEIFR010000631.1, forward strand.
GGTCGCTTCTAACTACCTTAGGTCGTTTTCATGCAGTTTAGGTCGTTTATTTTGAGGTTAGGTTGTTTCTATTAAGGTTTACCCAGAGCTTAGCTTGAAACTACTAAGGTTAAGTCGTTTTAACTCAATTAAGGTTGTTTCTATGTTAGGCAGGTTGTTATATAGCTAATAAAATCTATGAAATTGTATGAATTAAATAGCTAAAAACCACACAAACCCCCTAGGATAACTGTAGAGTATCTGCTAGTCGTGCATGCACAGCTCAACACAATCTAGCTAGATCATTTCTATGCTTCGCGGGTTTTTCTCCTCCTCCTTCTCCTCTTATGTTTTGTTTTCCACGCCATTGTCTGGGCATCTTTCTCGCTGTCCGAAATGTAACTTATGCTGCGGCCCAAAAGCTGATGGCTATGAAACGCCTGCATTTCATTTCGCATGCATTACGAAGGCAATGAAGGGAGGGAGGGCGGAGGGAGGGACGTAGGGGGGGCTTGAAAAGGGTGGAGCTGCTGCCAGGCCGCGAAGCGGCTTTTGTGGCCTGGCATTGAGGAGGCGCCATTGTTTGGCATACTTTGCTAGGCAGCACACACACACACACACACTCGCACACACACTGATTCACACACACACACACACATATGTGTGTCTATAGTTGCGCCTAGTTTTCGCATAGTTACAGTTACAGGCCGCCGGGCAGACAATGGCACACAAAAGCTACAACTGCAACAATGTTGATGACGGGCAGCAGGAGGAGGAGGAGCTGCAGGAGGAGGAGCTGCAGGAGGAGGAGCGGCAGTAGGAGAGGCAGGAGGAGCTGCAGGAGGAGGAGGAGGAGAGGCAGGAGCGGCGGCAGGAGAGGCAGGAGGAGGAGCTGCAGGAGGAGGAGCAGCAGGAAGAGATGAGGAGGAGTAGGAGGAAGAGGAGATGCAGGAGGAGCTGCTGCCGGAGGAGGAGCTGCTGGAGGAGATGAGGAGGCATGACTGGGCGGCGGCTGATGATGATGAAGATGAGTTGGCACTGCCTGCGCGCATTGAACTTGTTGTTGTTGTTGTTCTTGTTGCTGCTGCTATTGTTGTTGTTGTTGTTGCTGGCCTTGCATAATTGTTTTATTAGCTGCATTTGCCTAAGCCCAAATCCGTGCCACAACTTGTGTGCTGCCTGCGCAGATACACGTACGTGTACGCACTGGCAGCGCCTTGTGGCATTGTTTGGACCCCCCTCCCCTTCCCTGCCTGCCTCCCCTGCCTGCCTCAACTGGCCACAATTCGTTTTCTTCTGCCATGCGAGTGACCCGGAACAAGTGTCTGCCCCTGCCCCTCCCCTGCGCCTCCTCCATTCATAAAAGCCAGATCACAGGTAGCAAACAAACAAACAGAGCAGGCGACAGTCTCTCTGCGAGGGAGGGGCAGGAGAGGGCTGAAGGAGTGCGGCATGTGCAGCCAGAGAAACGTGGCTGTTTTTATAGAGCTTAGCTGCATATTCAGATTGATTTGTGTGCGACATTGTTTCAAATTTGCAAAACATTTCTCGGCACGAACTTGCCCCAAGGGCGTGGGTAGAGAGGGGGTACCATATCTATGAGGCACTGTCATCTGTGTGTGTCGAGTTGCAGCTGCCATGTTTTCAGAGCGAGAGATTCGATTAGTTACAAGTGCACAGCATGATATATGCAAAGAGTACAGACAGAAGAGAAAGAGAGAGAGAGAGAGAGAAAGAGAGAGGGAGAGAGAGAGAGAGGGGTAGATAGAGGGGGAGAAAGTGAAAAAATATCCCTCTCGGTTTAGCTGATGCTTTATTGGCTTATGTCTGGTAGTATCCCCAGCCATACCTTATATCGTATGTATATATTCCATAACGGAAACGCAACATAAATCAATTTTGTAACTATCCCTTGAAAAACTTCACTTTCCTTACGGTTTGTACAGCTGCTACAGGTGCTAAAAAGGATGTATAATAGGGGGAATAAATATAATATTGCTATAATTATGGCAAAGGAATAAATTATAGCATTAAATTATGACAAAGTGGTATGGTATTTAAAGTTGATGTCATCATATACATATGAAATTTTATTCGAAAAAGAATGTGAAATAATTTATAGATGCAGATATAATCCAGATATAATACGATATAACTGGTGGATATATTATAATTATGATATTTTTAATTGAATAAACGCATCAAATTTGATTAAATGTGTCTTTTCCACAATTTAATTAAAAATCTTTTATTTCAGAAAATAAAAATTTTTATAATATGAAATAACTTGTAGATCAATTATGATTTTGATATTTTCAATGGGATATATGTTTCATATTTGATTAAATGGGACTTTGCTACAATTTACATTAAAATCTTTGATTTTAAAAAAGAAAAAATCAATTGTTTCAATGCTTAGCTAATTTATGACAAATTAATAGGTTGTCTGTCTGTATGAACGCCTAGATCTCAAAGACTATAAGAGCTAGAGCTACCAAGTTTTGTCACAATACTCATATATATGGGAAATTTGCTTTATACATTAGCCAGCCATTTTAAAGCACACAAAAGTAGTTAAAAATTGTTTTGCAAGCCAGATTTTCAAGCCAGATTGCCAATTTTTTGTATTTATTATATTATATTGCTTGTCTGCGTTACTTTAGCTCGTTTGCTGCACTACTCGAGTGGAATATTTAGTGAAATATTTCGCTTTAAATATGCCATAGATAGCGCGGGCGTTTCGCCTTGAGAGAGAGAGAGAGAGGAGAGAGAAAACTTTAGCTGCAACTATTGATAAACTGTTTGGCTGCGATGGCGTCGGCTTTGGCTTTGGAAATGGCTTTGGCTTCCGGCTGCAATTCAAGTTGGCTCAAAGGCGATTTAAAATTATTATATGATTTATTGCAGCTTGGCAGACAGAGAGAGGGAGAGGGAGAGTGGACAGTCAGCTGTTGTGGCAAGTATATAGATACACAGTATCTGTATCTTTGTATCTTTTTATTGTCACTTTGTTGTATCTTGTTACAACCCTCAACTCGATTCGGGGCATGCAAAGTAAATAAGCCGCGCTTCGTTCGCCTCGCTTGCTTTGCCAATAAAAAGCAACAACAATGAGGGAGGGGTGGTGAGGGGGGAGTGGAGGGGGTACCGGCTGCTGCTTTGATCAATCAACCGTCAAAATTATTGCTGCATGTGCCCCGTGCCACAAGCAGGCTGCAACTACGGCGAAGGCAACTCTGGCGCTGGCTCCGGCTACGGCGTGAGTCGCGGATGCAATTATAAACATTTCCACGTGCCGCTTCATTGAAGCTCCGCGCAGCTCGGCAGCAGCTCGCGGCCGGGACGGACCAGGCCTGACAGTAGCCGTTAGTTAGTTCCCTCCACCTCCTCCACCTTCTCCCCCTTCCCGCCTCCCTCCCTCGTGCCTCCTCCTCCTCCATCTGGCTAAATAGAAATTTATTGGCCACTGGCAAACGCCCACTGCAGCGTGCAGCTAATCGAGTGTGCCTGTCTCCCTCTTTCTCTCTCCCTCTCTCTCTCTCTCTATGTGTGTGTACACTGAGAAAAACGTTAACGACGCCTCCCTGCGACTCTCCTAATGAGACCGGACACATTTTATATGCAGCCTATCAATATTATGTCTCTCTCCCTCGCTCTCTCTCTCTCTCTCTCTCTCTCTCTCTCTCGCCAGTTGGCAAGTTTGTCACGCAGTGTGTCACGCTTTAGAGCCGCATCCATAAATCGCAGTCGATCGCGCCTCACGACGCTGCATTTAGTTGATATATCGCTATTTTTGGATTATCATTCACTTTTGTTTGGCTTTGTTTGGGAGGGTTTTCTGAAGGTTACTTAACTGGAATAATAACTCTTTTACAGCAAGTAGCTTTATAAGCTCTAGGAATACTAGTAATCTTTTAGAAAAGCTTCAAAAACTTAGCAATTTTACAATATATTTGATATAGGGCAAAGAATTGCAATAATAAAATAGTTAGGTCGATCTTTTTACAAAAAATTCTGGAAAAATATAAAACCCTTTTAACTTAAGATTTGTATGATATATTAACGGTTTTTTCTTTGCAGGAAATGATTGAAATTCAAAATACTACAAAACTATAACTGAATACAATAAAAAATTCTAGAAAAGGTATTTAACTACTTGTTTTACTTATTTAATTTATTTTAATTAATTTTTTTGAAGTAATTTTAATTTAATAGTTGTTTATAAAAAGGTAGAAATTATTAAATATACAAAATACTATGACAGAGTGCACTTAAAATACGCATAAGTAAACTTATAAACAAATTTATTAATTTATTACTAAATAAATGTTTTTTAAAATCATATATAAATCTAGATAAATTCTAGATCCCAGAAACACATAAATTGCAAAGTGATATAGTCACACAGTGAAATGGAACAACTTAAGTAGTTCAATCCAAAGCATTTCTTGCAGTGTAAGTAAGTGACATGTTTGTGCGCGTGTGTGTGCATGTGTGTGTGTATGTGTGAGTTGCTGTAAGTTGCATGTTGCTGCACTGGCGAAAGGGCAACTGTATCGTGTCCATTTCGTTGTCAACGGAATCACAACTGCAGCTGCTGCTGTTGCTGCTGCTGCTGCTCAAGTGGGCACTCACATATGCAACGACAGCAGCAGCAGCAGCAGCAACAAGGAGAACGACAACAACACGACTGTAGCTTGGGGACAGAGAGAGAGAGAGAGAGAGAGAGATACTGTGAGAGATTGAGTGGGATCCGTTGAGCTAGGCCTATGATGATGGTTGTTATTATACGCCCAGCGTGGCGCATAATGCAGCTAATCTGGGGAATTAGGTAAAAAAAAAACGAATCTGACAAAAGGCAAACAAGCGAGGCTCAAGTGCACGTTGCAGGGGGAGGAGGAGGAGGAGAAGCAGGGAGAAGGGAAGGGAAGGGAACTACTACAACTGGAGCAATGCAATTTTGTATCCTATTACGTAAAGTAACTGTCAAGTCGTTTAGGCAGCTGGACTGCGAGTGACTCAGCGCGCTTATCTGGCAGGCAAATGTCCTCTCTACTCCCCCCCTTCCCTCCTAGTCCCTTCTGCCTGACGCTGTGAAGGATTTACGCACAAAGGAAGCGATACGGAGACAGGCAGAAGCAGAAAGCGGAGCCAAAAGTAGCTAAGCGAATTAAAAAAGCAAACTCCAAGTAAATTAAATAAGAGACAGAAACGAGAGAAGAAGAGAAATGAACAGAAATAGTAGAGGAGCGGAGGGAGGAGAAAGAGCAGAGGAGAGGGAGGACAGCAGGACACACCGGCTCAGACGACTGATAAGGCGCTAAGCCCCGCGACGATGCCGTCAGCAACCGCAGCGAGAGAAAAATGTTTTTTAAAAATGAAATCACTTTTAATGAGTCATTCAAGTGGCACGACGACGACGACGACGGGACGTCGGCGGCGACGGAGACTCTGCCACTTGCCACTTGCCGCAACGGCAACGATTTCTAGCACAAAAAAATAATAATTTTTACAGTCGAACAAACAAAAAGACTGTAGTAAAGATAGAGCAACCTGTGGCAAACCGAACTCAAAATACGCTGAGAAATGAAAGGAAATATTAAATATTATAGATTTCTATAAATATAGCGCTTTAGTTTTGATTACAATATAAACATATATCTTTTAGATAAAAATCTACAAAATTTCAACAAGTTTTAGCAATAAATAACTGAGATATGCGCAATTATAAGTCGACACTGCGAGCAGTATGTAAGTATATATTCTCCCAGTTGAATTTTTAGCTAACATGGCGCAGCTTTTCTCTTACTATAAAATATAACAACTAATATTCTGACAAATAACAAGATATCTTAGCTATAGCTATAGCTAGAGAGCTGATATACTTTCCATACATATATCTATATATAATTTAGAAGATTATAAAATTTCAACAAATTTCATAGAGAAACAACCGAGATATATACAGGAATATATACTCTGTATCTTTGGATTGCTAGATAATTGCAATAGTCTCGCTGCAAAAAGGAACGCAATGGCAATAATAATTTCGCGTTGTGGATGTGGATGCCACAGGAAGCGTCAGTCGCCAGTTGCCAGTCGCCGTCTCACAGGAAATCACAAGCATCCCTGGCAACGGGCAGACAGTTCCTCCTACTCCTTCACCTACTCCTGCTCCATTTCAAAATCCATGGATCCGTAGCGCAACAAGTTGTTGTGCCTCCTCCTCCTTCCTCAGTCCGCTCCTGCACTCGAGTCCTGCGGCCATTTCACTTTGCTTTTCATTTTATTACTAATTTTTTTCTCTTTTCTCTCCTCTTTGCCCCTCCCTCTTCCACCTCTCATTCTCTTCCTAGTTGGTTTTTGTGCAGAGCTTTGCAAATTATAACGACAGCTACCAAAGTCAGTCAAGTCCAGAAGGAAGCGCTTCGCCAATCGGAAGGAGCACAGGAGCGGAACAGTGTGGGGTGCGGGTTGCGGTGCGAAGGGGGGGCCCGACATGGACATTTAATGAAACGCAATGACAACAAATTGTTTAAACATTATTTGCGCTTTCATATTTCAGTTTGTCAGGCATTTCCCACTTTTCTCCTTTTCCTCCCTCTTTCTCTTTCTCTGCTACTTCGCTCTATTTGCGTATTTTTTTTACAGCGTAGCCTAAGCATTATTACACGTAAATAGAAATTACATGGAAGCATAATGAGCTGCCGCGGGCCAAGGAGTTGACAATTTCCAGAAATGAAATTATGGCAACTTTGTGTGAACTATTAATGAGAGGAAAACGATTAAGTACGCCCCATAAACATATTACCGAGAAGTTATTGCATTATTAATCTAGATATTTTATGCTATAAACGGCTCTGCTTGAGTCTTATAAATAAAAACATGTTCTTGGGTGCTCCAAAGAGACGATATAAATAAATAAAGAGAATTTCTACAATATGACCTGCGTAGAAAGAAAGAAATATACAAATAGATCAAAAAACTGAAATGGAAGGAAAAACATATAAAACTGATTATTAAATATTTTTATTATATCAATATCGTTGTAAAACTTATTTAATATGATCTTAATGAAAATAAATACATATTCTGATTATAATAAGACTCAATAAGTCTTAATATCGATACTTCAGTTATTATAAGCAAATAAATGATATGAGACCTAATTTAAACCTTGCTCAGAAGGCCCCCTTTTCCTATTTTCCATAAAGCTGTTAATGGTGATCTCATTATGTTCTTGATCTTTACGCAACATGTTGTAGTATTCGATAAGACGTTCCAGAACCGGAGGTAGGACCTCTTTCAGAGCATTTACCTGTTTTCTAGCACTACAAAAAAGTGTTGATTAAGGAGTGTAGGTTAAAAAGGTTAGAGATATACAAAGAGTTACCGTTCCATGCGCTTGGGTAGGTACTCATCCTGCGTTAGTAAAGGCTGATCTCTGCAGACCCAAAATATATTAGATTATACGATCACTATACGATTCAATAAGGCTTACTTTATTTTGAGATCCTCTTGGATAAGAAAATCCTCAGCTGGTTCTTGCCTCGCATCGATATCCAATTGAGGCCTGACTATACGCTTACGCCATATAAGGAAATATAGCCAATCGGAGAAATCTCTAAAATACATAAAGAGGGTATCGGAAAGTCTGCTCTGTCTTAGCTCAACAATCTTCTTGATCTTTGTGAAGGTGTCAATAATAATTGCACGAAAGCAGAGCAAGAGGAACATGTAAACGAGTATGATAAATGAGATGTAATAGATCCATATATCTTTGGAATCGGTAGTGTGAATGTCTCCCACTGTACAGCACAACATGGTTTTTACTGAGGTTAATCCATTTCTAAATTGCTCATCATATCCACCAAAAAGAACCTGACCACAACTCGCATATGCCATGAGGATGAAAACGAATAACAAGAGAAATCCGATTATATCGTGTTTACACTAGAAAACGAACTTACTTGATGAGTGGATCTTAAGAATTTTACTAAATATACCTTATGCAGTACCCTCCATAAGATCACAATGCTGCGATTGGAGGAAGTAAAGCGTAGAAAATGTATACAGACCAGAAACATGAGAATTCCAGAAATATGCTTGAGTATTATATCGATCATGTGAAGTTTATCCAGGTTTATGTATTGCTCGCTAGTTCTCATTCTTTTCACTATTCCCATCACACAGAAATGATGGGAAATATTGAATATTAACATTAAAATAGAAATCTGAAGGAGAATAAAATTCAAGGAATTTAGAAATCCTGGGAAATTCTAATAAAAGCCATATAACTCACTATACAAGCCATAAGATCTATAAAATTGATCAAGTCGAATAAATAACTAGCGATTCCTATTTTCTTGATCAGGTATATCTCTCTGGTAGTCATAATAGCGATAATAATGTAATAAATGAGGAGTACAATGATCATTAGAGAACTTTCGTGGAGAAATGACTCTCGTCTCATAGATCGCAGTTGGATAGATGGTACATAAATCCCGCTATGTGTCTGCTCAGCCATAAATCTATATGAATATATATTGTAAGTATTGATATTCTATAGAGTAGATAGACTTACTGACTTGGCAGTGTGAAAGAGTCGCGTATTAACATGGTATAAACTGAACTCCAGCACTACGAAAGCTGTACGATGATCTAACCAGTTTTGTGTGCTCAATCGATCGATCAATTCAAGATTCTCTTCGGCACTGTAGTTTAGATTAACTATATAGCCAGCTCCCCAATATAGCTCAAATTTTCCCCAGATAGGCAAAGCTTCATCCTCAGATAAACTCAGCCATTTATAACCCTGATGATCTGCTTTATCCTCGTTATACCATTTGTAATTTCCGAAACATTCAACTTGATCGCGATTGAATATTAATTTTCTATCACAAGGTCTGGGGGGTACACGTATTTGGCGTAACCTTGGCTGTCCCAGAAATACATTACCATGCAGTAATGTTCTATTGCAGACATTACCAAAGATCTCATCGTATTCCCACGTTTCATTAACATTCTTATAGACAGAGGCTGGATCCGACGGCTGAAAGTCATTACGTTGAAGTAGAGGCATAAAGGTGTGTTTCAAAAATTCCAAATAGATCTCTCGATTGTAGACTTTAGTGAAATCACTAGCTAAGTTACGATATATAGCATCATTATAGAAGAATTGCACATCGTGATTTCCTCGCTGTGTCACTGTGAAGTCGCTTTTATATTATACTAACTTGAAAGATCTATAAAATTTACGCTTACCCACTACGGTCAGTATCAGATATATCATGTATATTATGAAATCTTTGATGGCCCTTCGTGGTTCCCTAATTGTACCATAGCGTACTTTCTTTGTGCCATTTAGGAACTCAAGGGCTTCTTTCATAAAGAAGTTCTGTTTCTTTTCAGACTTGATATCATTAGTTTCATTTGCCATTTTTGCAAAAATGTGAATAAACTCTTTTTTTCCGAATACTTAAGAACATATAAATATTTCTATATTTCACCTAGAAGTCAAAGCTTGCTTGATGAAATTCGTTTGAAAAAATCGTATTTCCCTTTTTCTTAGAACCCTGAAAACTGTCTATAAACAAAGGCACCTTTTGTATCTTAATTCATTATTTTTCTTCATTCTCATAAAGGGAATAAATCAAGCTGAAAGGGAACAAATGTCTGAATCGTGTTCGTGTCTTTTTCATTTCTTCGCTAATTGTCATGTCTGTCTGACACTTTTTTTTTGATTATTATATTATATAGACAGCGCTAAGCCAGCTGTAAATAATTTCACTAAACGTACTTTGTCCGCAAACATTGTTATTATCATTTAATATATATTTTCCTGTCATTTCATTTCGTTTTACACTGTTTTTCCGGCTTAATCTGCCCGGTCACTCTCTCTGTCTGTCTCGGTTTCTTTTGGTCTCCTTTGTCAAGTTGCTTTTATGGGTGCTTTGTTTTCGCGCCAGAGCTTTGAAAATGATTTTGTAGAACGCGATGCCAAATAGAAAATCATCATAATTTTCGTTTATTACGAGAGTTTTTACCCATTTGGCGAGAGTTGTGTTTTCTTTTTTCATTTTTTTCGCATTTATTTTATGGACAAAGTTTGCCAACGTTGTTGCTTTAATTGCCATTGTCACGGCTTGTCCTTGTTGTTGCTGTTGCTGCTCTGAGAGTCATTGTACCAATGCTACCCAACTCCCCAACTTGCTATACCGAACCCAACCAAGTGAGCTGGCTCATCAGACCAATAGAATGGTGAAGCAAGTTTGCAACTCCTTTGATTTGTTTTGCACAACAACGCAATGAAAAGAAACGAAAGAAAAGAGAAGAAAAGCGAGAAGAAAAGCAGCTAAGGAAAACTTTGAAAGACACTTACCGACAATCCGTACAGTGTACACGAAGCACCTTGCTCCGATCCCACACCCCGTAGAAACCCTAAAAGGTGCGCTCAACTTTTATAAGCCAAAACATTTTTGAGTTATTAATGGAAAGTTGCTGGACTACATCTCTCCCTCTCCCCCTCTCTCTCTCTCTCTGGGATTGTGTAAATACTGCGAATGCTAACTAAATGTTATGTTTTCATTATGTTTAGCGTGGAGGCAACTTTCGAGGCAGTTTCTAACTCGGTCTGTTGCTTTGTTCCTGCTTAAATTGGCTTAGACACTTTTTTCTTTACTCCTCCTGCCATTTGTTTGCCAAAAGTGCACTTTTTAACTAACTTGTCTAACGTAACTAATGAAAAGATTTGTTATTAGTTCTGTAGCATCGGCAGACCTCCCTCCTCAGGCAGGTGCAAAAAGAGGCTGCTCAAGTTTGTTTCAGAAAAAAAAATCATCTGCCAAAGAAACAACAAGTTCGAAAAAAGTAAATAAATATTTGAACAACTTCTTATGGCCAGGGCGATTTGTTTGCCTGCAAGTTTGAAAGGACGACAAAGTTTTCCTTGTACTATTTTCAGTTTTGCGGAATTTGACAAGTTTTCGCTTAGAAAATTGATCAGACAATTTTCAAGCTAATTTAACAATAAATTCTGAAATGCTCTTAACGTTATAAAAAAAAACATCTGCCAGCACAATATGTCATAAAACCGGTTGCCCATTCAGCAAATACTCTTTTAGTATAATACCTACATGGTATTATATACTAATATACCAATAAAAGCCATTCAAAGTCGTGTTCGACAAGCCCCAAATATGCCGGGCCTAACCTTTTCTTTTCTAGCCTTTTTCATGCCTTTGTTCGGCCCATTTGATTAGCGATTTGCGTTTAGCTCGTCTATTTTTAGTCTCCAACTCAGTTAAGATAATTAAGTCAGGTTGAAAAGACGCTGTCCCAAACTGATTGATTGACTTTATCTCTGGCTCTGCAGCTTATCAACACTTTGCCTTCAATTGATCTGCCTTTCTCGCTCTTTTTTGCTGCCTCCTTTTCTCTCTCGCTCTCTGCCGTGCCCGCTTTGGCTATCTAGATGCAGCGAACGCATAAAATACGACTATCTATCTCTGAGGCCAGAAAACAAGCTAAAAAGCCTGTGTGCCTAAGAGGCTGCGCTGGGAAACACGTTTTCCACTGCATTCACGTAGGCCGAGCGTTATCTTTATAGATGCATTTGCCTGCCGAAGACTTCCTGCTCTCCCCCTGCTCCATCTAACTTGATGAGTGAAGCGTAACATGAAAATTGTAAGGCACGCTATAGGAAAATCGACATAATGGAGAGAGAGACAGAGAGAGAAAGAGAGAGAAAAGAGAGAGAGAGAGAGTCTTAAATGGGAATTGCAGAAATTCCGTAAGCTTTGGCACTTCCGCAAAGGTAACACTCCCCGCATAAAGAATTAACGCTGCTTTTGCTAATTTTATGATATAATAGATTTATTCAGGCATCTCTTTTTTATATCTATTGCATTTACAGTTGCTAATAAATAATTAAATCTCTAGACATGACTGAGATAATTACTGTGATAAGTTATGTGCATATATTTACAATATTTATAGTCTTAAACATATAACAAAGAGATAATGATTTGAAGTTATATAAACGAACATATTACTAAATACAATCTCTTCCTTTTGATATAAAAATATATAAACATAAATTACATGGAGCATAACTAATTATCTAGCGTCATCTCTAATTTTATCGTCATGGTTCTTGCTGCACTCTTACTTTTCATAGAGTTTGCCCTCAGTACAGGCCCGTATAATCCATGAAAAGATGCTGCCACCTACATAGAAAACAAATGTGTTAGATGTGACTTCAAGAGTTCGCTCTGGCTATAAAACTCACCACTTCAATGATGATATTGGGGCTACCCCGACAGTCTTCGGCAGCTGCTTGTCAAGCGATACAATGCTGGCTCTCAAATCAATCAAAACTCTCCAGGCCGTTGTCACCCGCATGCCATGACATGACATACTGAAAAAACTAACCCACTAAATCTCATAAAAGTTGGAAGAAAAAGCGTAAATTTAATGTTTATATAATTTGATTAATAGAAAAATGCAAAAAACCTGTGGGGCGATGTAAATAGTTAATTATTTATGATAAAATGCAAATCAGAAAACGTGTAAAAAACACGGAAAATTTTTGTGTGTTTGCTCTGCCGCTGATTACGATCTCATCAATGCGTAATGAGGCAGGCTCCAATGCCCTGAAAATTCGAAAAATGTCATACGAAATTTGTGTTAACATATTAAAATATGAAATGATGCTGCTGGAAAAATGTTAATTGTGAAATTTATGTGAATTATTCAATAAGCTGCAAAACGAATATCAATAGATTTATTATTATAATTATTATTTCTGCTACTGCTGCTGCTGCAATCCGTGCCTCATGTATTATCCAATCCTCCAATCCAGTTCCAAATCCAAAACCAAAACCAAACTACAACAAAACAGTCGAGCGCCTGTGAGAGAGAAAGAAGGAAGAAAAAAGAAAACAAAATACGAAAAGAAGCTGCCGGAAAGAGGCGAGCCACATTATGTATGTATGGGTTTGTTGGGGATTTCAAGTTGAAGTTGGTGAACGGAGTCGGAGACGGAGACGACGCCATCGCCAGTCAAGCAGAGAATACACAAAGCATGCTCGACGCGCAGTTACGCAGTAAAAGGTAAGCAGATACTCTATATTAATATAAGCAGATCTTGTAGAAGATATTTATACTATAAGTTGTGCTGCTATTCTTATGAAAGTTGGTATATATGTTGATTATATATTCTTTTTAATTGTCTTAAAGTTTCAGAACTGTGGCTTTAATATTACACGAAATATTTAAGAATTTCCAAAATATATGTTATATTATTTGCATACTTTAAGCTACAAGTATAATATGTATCTATTCAACAAAATGTTAAGCAGAGTTGCATCTCTTAGATGCAACTGAATATCAGAACTAGAGTATATAACCATAAACCTAGATCCAGTTAGATTTTCTCTCTGGTTTAATCCAAATACCATGTGTATTGGTAAAAAAGAGTGCTAAAAACTATTTTCTGTGGCCAAAGCGCCAAAGGTTAGCCGGCTTAGGCACTCACACACACACACACACACACACACACTCTGGGTGTGCAGGAGAGAGAATAAAAGAAAACATAAAAGAAATGTGTAGCTGGAAAAATATAGGAGAAAGGAGAAAAAAAGAAGCTAAAGCTCAGAGAGCAACACCCGAGTCAGGTGAAAATGGATTCTAAAAATTGGGTTAATTGATGCTTAGTGTGTGCTCTGGCCATTGTGTGTGTGTGTGTGGGAGTGTGTGTGTGAGTGTGCGTGGGTGTTAAGTATATAAGAGTGGGGGCGGTTGGGCGTGGTTATTTAGCTGGGAAGTGGCTAATAGTTTTTTGCCCAAGCCAGAGCGGAAGCCGGAAACGGAAATGCGCACAAGAAAATAAACGCACACACACACTAATGCACACCCAACATGGGTCACATATAATTGCCAAAATGGCGACGACCTCTCTCTCTCTCTCTCTCTCTCTCTCTCTCGCTCACTCAACATGTAATTAGCATTAAACCATTTGTCGAATTATACACACCGGGACTGCCCAGATCCGTGAGATTGGCATTCAGTGCGCCCGGCGCTGCTCCTCCTCCTCCTCCGCTTAAAGCTGTGGCCGATGTGCCCATTGCGCCTCCTGCTCCTGCTCCTCCTCCAGCGCCGCCGCCTCCAATCGCAGTGTCAGCCCACGCCGCATGCTGTCCAAGCAGCCCGCAGAGCAGGAGCAGCGCCAGGGACAGGGACAGCGAGGGGGACAGGGACAGCAGCGAAGTGGACCCTCTAAGCGACGACCTCATTTTGCAATTTGGTATTTTCGCAATGTGCTTGTTGTTGTGTTCCAGCAGCGGCATCAACATGTTCCATTTGTTGTCCCTCCACCGGGCGGCTCTGTTGGCGCCAATTGTGAATGTTCTAAGGGGGGAGGGGAGGCGGAAAAACAAAAGAGAAGATTTAGTAAATGCGCCCAGGGTGGTATGGGGGAATTTTCACAATGATTTTTGGCTAGTTTTCTGGCGGTTTATGGCATTTTTGGCTTTTTGGCTGACACAGTTTTAATTGAATATCGATAGCGTATATCGATAATAGAGTCGATTGCCGGCTATTGCCAGCTGTAAATGTATCTGTATCTTTACACTGCTTGGCAAAAAGTATCTTATAGATACACTGCACTTTTTGGTTGTTTTTTTGGCGGTTTATGGCTTTGGCTGACACAGTTTCAATGACTTATCGATAGCATGTATCGATAACACACTAGTTATGCTTATGAAAGATACAAATGTATCTCAGCTTATAAATAACACTTGATGCATTTTTTTTTGCACTTTTGGCTAGTTTTTTTTTTTGGCTCGATATCGATAACACGCTAGATTGATTACAAATGTATCGCAGCTTATAAATTACACTTTTAATGCATTTCTTTTCTTTTGCATTTTACTATCTGAGAAATGTATCTTTTGCACTTTTGGCACGTAGATACCTTCGATTTTTGTATGCACTGCACGCGCGCACTGTCATTAAACACTCTCGGCGACAGACACACCCCTTAAATGCAAATCGCACTATATTATATCGCATATATACATATATTCACTTGAATTGGCGCTGTCAGTTGGCCTTTTTTCGCTGGCTCTTTTTAAATTGTATCTCACAGATAAGTTCTAGGGATTGCTTTAAATTTGAATGCTTAGCAGGCTGTTCCTCTTCTGTTCTTCTTCTTCTTCTAGTTGTTGTTGTTGTTCTGGCTTCTTTGTTTATATTTATTATGCATTGCACTTGCGCCCAACTGGCTGGCGTTGTCTGCCTTCTTTTTTTGTAACATTTATAAATGGTTTACAGCACATGTGGCACACACACAGATACACACGCACACACACTCGCACAGCTGTGGCTACAATTTGTAACTGTAGCGCGCATTTATAAATGCGGCACTTGGGAGGGGGCACCCCTTCTTGCTCTCTCTGGGTTCCTTTTTCCTTTCTTTATGCTGCCAATGTTTACACGCTCAACAACTTTTTGTTGGTCGTCAACAAACCATCAAGCGTTTTGCTTCTCTCCTTTCCTTCCCATCTGCTTCTCCTCTCCCCTCTGCCTCTACAGCTGCTCGTCGTCTTATCAGCCACGTCTTCGTCCTGCGGTTCCTTTTCGATACGCTTATACGGCTGTATTTGATTTGTGTGTGTGTAGAAAACGTGCTCACATGCGTTTCACTTGAATTTTCCTCACTCTTTTTCTGCTCCTTCTCCTCCTTCTTCTGCTTCTCCTGCTTCCTTTTGCTACTCCTCTTCAGCTGTTGCCTTGTTGCTTGTGTCGCGCTTTTGTTGTTTCAGTCAATTGACGCATTTTAAAAACGCATAAAATTGCTTTATGTTTGCCTTTCCATTTCGGCTTTTCCTGCTGCTTTTCCTCCTTTTCATTCGCTGCCTTTGGCTTATCCCTCCGTCGCGCGTCAATTTATGCAAAGGCGCCGCCGTCGCTTGATGCATATGACAGAAACTCCTCCTCCTGCTTCAGCTGCAGCGTGTATCTGTATCTCTTTCTGTATCTTCCAGCTCGCTCTGCTCGTTCTCCCACTCCCTCTGCTACCTTCTCCTTCCTGCTGCTCTTGTCCTCTTTGTCTTGGCGGTTAAGTATCTGTAAGTGGTGCATAAGTGGAGAAAAAATGTTATTGATGATTTATTTGCATTTGGCATTGATATATGCTAATGTTTCTTTGTCCCCGATTGTCTGACTCGCTGCCTGCCTGCCTGCCTGCCAGTCTTTCCCTCTCTCTCTCTCTCTCTCTCCTGCCTGCCTGCTTTCTTTCCCAAAAGGTTTGTTATCTCTTCTTTTTTTCGGTTTTTTCAATTTTTCATGCACGCTAGAAAATTATTATGGCATTTTAAAGTCATTTTTATTTGCATTTCGTGATTCCTTATAGACAGATAAGCAAAGGCAGAAGGCAGAGGCAGCAGGGGCAGCTCGACATACCCAAAGCAGTGCTGTCCATTTGGCCTTTTTTAACCCGTAAAAACTAGCTATTATTGTGGGCTATTAGCGGGAAAAAAAACTAAAGATTTTTTTTGGCAGTAATTTAGCCTTTTTACGGTTTAGCGATACTTTTGGCAATGCAAATAATTTTTTTTAAGTGAAGCAGTGCTGTCAATTTAATTTTTCCCATTAAAATTAGCCTTTATTTAGAAGGCGGGATATATAAAATAAATATTTTAATGGCGGGATATATAAATAAATTGTAGTATGTGCGAATTTTAGCTCTTTTTAGCAATTACTTTAGCCCTTTTTGGGCATTTATTGCGAAATCCAGATACGAAAATGATCTCTAGAAAGAGACAAATATTTTTCAGTGCTGCCATATAATTTTTTTGGCTTTTTTTCTTTTGGCAACACTGACCCCACGAGCATTTCAAGCATTCTTCTGTGCGTGTGTTTCTTTCCATGTTGCCTGTGACAACTCTCAAATATTTGATTTAATTCCCTGACATATAATTAATCACTCTGCACCTTTTACGAGTCCGAAAACGAAACCAAAACTGAAAGATAGATAGATAGATAGCCAGATGAGGAGACCCTGCCTGGGGTCGGGTTAGGTTCGGTTCGTTCGCTTGTCTTTTGCGTTTATTTGTTTATAATTAAATATTATTTGGCAGTCCCAAATGAGACAAGCGCAGAGCAGCAGCAGCAGCCACTTGGACATTTATCAGTCACTCATTCTTTCACTTCCTCCTGTCCTCCTCCTTCCCTTCTCCAGCTAGTTTCGTTTCGTCTCATTTCTCGTTTTTTTAATGAGTTACAAATTTGGTTTTTCAGTTGTTTAATGGCTGACAGCATTATAGATTAGTGTCCGAAAGTTTTTCTAGTTCCCCCCCTGCCTTCCCTCTATTCCTCTCTCCCCTCTCCAGTCGTTGTCTGGGAACTGTTTTGGCTGGCGGCAATTTTTTGGTTGCTTTTGTCGTTTGTCTGGCTAGCCGGCTACTTGGTGGGTCTGTCTGCCGTCCCTGCCTCCGTCTCTATCTCCCTCTACGTCTCTGTCTCTGTCTCTCTGTCTCTGTCTCCGCGCTAATGTGTTGCAGCTCTTTATGTATGTTTTTCTGGGCTAATAGCCGAGGGCCCTGTATTTCCCTCATTTCATTCTGTCTGTCTCTCTCCCTTTCTCTCTCCGTCATTTTCTATCTCTTTTTTGTTAATTTTTGGCTCGTTAGAAATGTGAGTTTATGTGACATTGGGGCTAAAGTTATCAGCGGTCTCGTAGAGTTCGTACCAAATGCAATTACAATATCAGGCAATTATAATATCTTGTCATACTTAAGAGGAAGAGAGACAAAGATACAGGTGCGTAGGCATAGAGAAAGGTTATGCTAATCAAACTGACTGTGACTGTCTATGAGATACTTTAGTATCTTTTGAATGTAGTGAAAACAGGCAGAGTGGGGCGTGGAATACTTTTTCCGGCTCATATCCATCAGTTTGTCTGTGTGAACGCACAGATCTCGGCTATTCGAAAAGTTACGGATATCAAACTCAGCATGCAGCTTACTATATACCTTGTGCTTGCTAAGTTTATTTCAAACTTCGCTGGCCATGCCCATATGCCAGGCAAATCAGTAATCTGCGATTATTGAGCAAGGTATTAGATTCTTTAGTTGCTGCTTTAACATATGCATAAATGTATACACTGTGCAACTATCTGGTAATTTTCAAAACAATCGCACTATAAACACGGCATTTATAGAGGTAAATGATTTACACTGTGCCAAGCAGCGCTGCCTGCACTCTCAAGGTGGCGATGCATTTCAATTTAAGGTATTTTAGCAGGAAATAATATTTAGATGCTTAGCTAAACGATAGATACAGTTATCTGTGACATATTCTAGAAGTTTAAGGTCTAAATATGATAGATTATACTCTAAGCTTGACTAAAGTCAGCAAGTGACTTTATCTACATTGTGTAAGCATATTTATTCCTTCCCTCCCCGCTCATCGCACTACTTATGCCAAAGTGAAAATCCCCTTTTAAGGATCAAAAGATAAAGTAATCAGATCGGCTTACTTTCTCGTATGCATATGCAAATTAGTAACTTAAAATAACCTGCATCTGTTGCGGTACACTCTACTTAGCAACGCCATTAACCCGACAGACAGAGAGAGAGAGAGAGAGAGGGGTAGAAAGAGACAGAGAGAGAGAGAGAACGCTTAGCATATTGATAGGTGTAACCATATGGGAGTACGGTTGAAGCGCACTGGCGCCTCTGCTCTAAAAGCTTGCCACATGCCACATTAAAAATTCATATGCTCAACTGTCAAGCGGGGGAGAGGGGGGGGCAGGAAGAGGAAGAGACACGGTGCGGCATGGAGGCATTCGAGTTGAGTTGAGTTTGAATTTAAATTTGAATATCAAGTGCGCAGCCGTTAAAAGTGTCAAATTGGCAAAAATGACGCGACACTTGATGAGCAGAAACAACAAACAAGAAAGAAGAAGAAGAAGCAGAAGACGAAAGCAAAACACTTTGCCTATAGAGTTGTCAAATACTCTACATATATAGTATACTCTGCCAGAGAGAGAGAGAGAGCGAGTGAGTTTATAAGAAATTGATATCATTTATCAAACTGTGCATCTTCTCTATATACTATATATGTGTGTGTACGATATATATTTAGAAACTTTGGCAAATGAGCCGCGAGCTGCGAGAAGCGTGGCACATAAATTATGCGCCAGGGAAGAAGAGGGGAGTGGAAGGGGAGGGGAGAACAGACAGTGGGCGTGGCAAAAGGCAAATTGAATCGAATCAAATGTGTGTGTCGGGGGTATGAGCGGGTGTGGGGGACCACAAAAGTAGTTCATTAAAGAAGCTCAACAACATTTGCATAAAACTCAAAAATAAAACAAAAGAAAAAGCAGCTCAAAGTAACCTGTGATGAGCTAAGAGTTACCCTGTAAGGGAGTAGGTGTGTAAATATTGATTTGCTACGATATAAAGACAAGCTTTTTAAATTTCTTTGTTTAATAATCTCTATAACAAACATTTTAGCTTGAATAACACATTTGCAAGGCGGTTTTTATGGATTACCATAGGCGTAAGAGGGCGTGGTAAAATTCTAAAACAAATTTTGAGTAGCTGCAATACTTAGTAGTATTATCACTAAATTTGCTGCCGCTAGCTCTTATAATCCCTGAGATCCAGGCTTGAATATGGGCAAACTTCGATAAAAAGCTTTCTACAACATTTGAATAATAAAAAAAAAATTATACTAATCAAAATTCCCCCTACAACTCAACACGGAAAACCCTTCTGCAAATTTTCACAGGGTATGAGAGCCAAAAAAAACCCCATTGCGCAATAATCAGTAGAAAAACTTTTGTCGGGCCTGTATCCGATGCAGATGAGAGGAAAAAAAAATAAGAAAAAAGAAATGTAAATTAAAATAAACAATGATCCGAATGTGCCCTTGCCGCATAAAATGAATGCGAAACCGAAAACGAAATACGAAAAAAATAAGGAAAATGAGAACTTTCCTCTTTTTCCTCTCCCGCCGTACACCCCATAAAAATCAAAAACAATTTCCACTTGCCAAAAACTTGAAAAGTCAGAAACATGCAACATGAATATCAAAATGTGAGCCGAGTGAGTATAAAATAAAATAAAAAATACTCGAAAAAAAGAAATGATATGGTATGTGGGGTAGGGGGGTGTGTCGTACTGGGTTCGATACTCTGTTGAGAGTACTCGGTATTTGTATTTCATGGAACGAGTACAGCAAATCAATGCTCCATCCCGATACAAACTGTGGGGTAAACTATGCGCCGCGTGTCAGGGCCAAATTCTGGGAAAGACGCTACACACACACACACACAGCCCTCTTGGTAATAAAAAATATTTTCAATAATAAAGTGTATTAAGTTGTGAAGTGCACACAGATACACACACACACACACACACACTCGCAGCAACGCACAGTTGAGTTGACTGCAAGTGAAAATAAATGAAATGTGAACCAATGGGAAAAGCTTCGAAAAGCAATAAGAGCGAACATTTTTTATATGCTGCAAAACAAAGAAATAAGAACTTGTATCTGTGTGTGCCTGTATCTGTGTGTGTGTGTGTGCGATGCGTGTAAATATAAACATTTTTTCACCATATAGAAACAGAGAGTTACGACCATGTCACGACTCTTCGTTCGTTACTTTTTTTTATACCTCTCAATTATGTGCTAAAACCGTATCGGGTATTAAAGGACACATATTTGCAAAAAATAGTTAAGGTTCTTATAATAATAAAACTTGCTACTTTTGCTGTGCAATCAGGAAACTATGATATTTCTATAGATAAATGTATTTTGCAGGCATATACCAAGTTTCATAATATTCCGCCGTATGTAGGATCAGTTACAGTAGAAATTTGATAAAGAAAATTGATAAAGAGAAAGAAAGTCTGTTTCTTTTAGAAATGCTTCAAATATGCTTAAATTTTTGCCATATTTTTGGTATTTTTCAAGTGTAATTAGCATTAAAATATAAATATCTTGCCTATAGGTTTACTTAGGGTTATGAAACTTTGTATCTGAAAAGTAGAAAGTATTTTGCAGACATATATCAAATTTCATCACTCTAGCTCTGGTTGTAGTTAAGATAAACTGCATATAGGGTATCGTTGCGTCAGTAATTATATTTTACAGCACTTCCTTTACTTGTTTATTACTTTCACTGTACGTGTGTGTGTGTGTGTGTGTGTGTGTGCAAGTAGCTGTATCCGTGTATCCGTGGCTGTCGCTGTTTCTACGAATATGAAACGAACGCATGAATGTGTCAATGGCTCAAAACGATTTATACAGCATATTAAATTCTGACATCAATGTTTGATTGTATACAGACGCACACACACACACGCACAGAGTATCTGTGTGTAATAAAAAGGAGCGCATCGTACCGCCCACTCGTTGCACACACTTTCTTCACTCGCACACAGTGTTTGTCTCGCTCTTGCGTGCGCGTGCTATGTCAACAAAAGCTGAAAAATGTTCGTAATGAAATCAAATAAAGTGTATTCGACTGTGACATTGCAACAACAACAACAACGGCAACTGGAGCAGAGTAACAACAGTTACAAACTCAGCATCTAATAGATTTATTTATATTGTACAATTTTTAACTGTACTTTCAAAATGACAGTCTGAAGCACGCGCACAAACACTCGTGAAATTGAAACTCATTTAAGTTTCTTATTTTCTCTCAAAGAATTTTCTGTTTGTTTGAACTTTTAAGTTTCGATTGAAGTGCAGTTTGACACACTCTACAGGTATTACGATCTATGGAGTGTACCCTGTACATATAGGGGAGAAAGGGTTATTTTTCAGTGGAAAAAGATGATCATGAGAGCATAGAACGGTTTGGTAGGTGTATAAGCTGGAAAGAGATACTTGTGTATCAAGTGGATTAATAGATGAAAGATGGGAGTTAAAAAAAAACCATATATGATAACAAAAGGCATAAAGAGATGTAATGATTTTATTAGATAAATGTAGAAATAATTAATTGAATGACAGAGAGAGGTAGAGATTTAAAGATATAATATGTATATATAATATGAGAGATGGATAAATAAATAGCAAGAAAAATCGTAGACAGATTGAAATAATTTTAATAGATCGCCGCAATAAATATATATGATCCCACAGATCTTTTTAAATACTGTATAAATCTTGCAATCACCTTATTTCATAAATCAATAAAAATATATAGTTGAAGATATAGCTTGATAAGAGATATTGCAGCTAGTTGGACAGATTTCTCCCTCTTGTTATAGAGATAAAACTAACACGCAGCGATCAGATCTTTATCTAAATAGAATTAGCTTCAGGAACAACACATTTTCCCTACCTCGATACACAATCATGATGCTCATACTAATCCCTTTCAATCAGAGCACAATCTACTACATGTAGCTAACCCTCAAAATCAAATTGCAACCCTCGTATTTACAGAGTATCTGTTGCGTCAATCACAGCCACGCACAGGCACGATGCACTCCCTACTCTCCTCTCCTCTTCATTGTTGTATTTTGTGTTGTTTCACATTTAAAGAGATTACACGAAATTGAAGTGCTTCGAATCGGTCTCTCCCCCTCTCTCTCTCGCTCTCTCACTCTCTCGCGGCTCAGCTGGTTTGGGTCTGCTCTGGTTCTGGCGTTGCATGACCTGGGGCCATTGTGCTCTGTGTGGTCGCCGGCAGCAAAGAGCTGAAGCGAATTGGATTTGCCTTGTAGCCTGCGAGTTGATGGATTGCTCGGGATTAGGGCAAAAGCGGTGAATGCATGCGAGGAATGCCAAGAGGGAACATACGGAGCAACGAAAACAGAGAGAGAGAGAGAGAGGAGAGAGGGTAACGGGGAAAGAAAAACAGCGTGAAAATTACTTGGTAATGAAAAAGAACACAACAAGAAATAAAAAACACGTGAAGGTGTTGCTTTGCTAAATATATGGGAACAGCTGATGCTAAATACGCACACACATCTGCAGCGATTTATTTAATTCCAGCGAAAAAACTTTACTACTTGAAATTTTTTGATATTTTGGGAAATTGGACAAGGGTCCCCCCTATGAAATTTCACCAAACATTTTTTTTTTGAAATTTTAAATCGTGAGTTTTTAATTTTAATCGATTGCGTAGGTCAAAATTAGTAATAAACAATCATTTAAATCGATTTTAAACGATACTTAATTTTGGCCCAAAAATCATGTCGAAATGTTCAAAAAATGAGACATGTAACACACTCAACAAGCCCGGTACTCTCATTTTACACCGATCGTAACTTTCTTAAAAATCAAACGATTTTCACGCGGAATGACATTTTGTTTATGTTTTAACAACCTGAGTGATTCTCTATTTAAAAAATAATAAAATTGATATCTCGAAATTTTTCGATATTTTGAAAATTTAGACAAGGGTCCCCCCTATGAAATTTAACCAAACATTTTTTTTTTTTAAGTTGACATCGGGAGTTTTTAATTTTAATCGATCGCGCAGGTCAAAATTGGTAATAAACAATCATTAAGATCGATTTTAAAAGAAACTTAATTTTGGCCCAAAAATCATGTCGAAATGTTCAAAAAATGAGACATGTAACACCCTCAACAGGCACGGTACCCAAATTTTTCACCGATCGTAACTTTCTTAAAAATCAAACGATTTTCACGCGGAATGACATTTTGTTTATGTTTTAACAACCTGAGTGATTCTCCATTTAAAAAAGAATAAAATTGATATCTTGAAATTTTTCGATATTTCGAAAATTTAGACAAGGGTCCTCCCTATGAATTTTTAAGAAAAATTTTTTTTTTTGAAATTTTAAAACGCGACGTTTTAATTTTAATCGATTGCGGAGGTCAAAATTAGTACTAAACAATTATTTAAATCGATTTTAAACGATACTTAATTTTGGGCCAAAAATCATGTCGAAATGTTCCAAAAATTAGACATGTAACACACTCAACAGGCGTGGTAGCCTCATTTTACATCGATCATAACTTTCTTAAAAATCAAACGATTTTCACGCGGAATGAAATTTTGTTTTTGGTTTTAACAACCTGAGTGATTCTCTATTTTTCGATAATTTGGAAAATTAGAATTTTTTTTGGAATTTTGTGAATTTTTCACAAATAAAAACCATAAGAGATAGAGCCAGCAAATTTTGTAAGAAAACTCCTAAATATAGCACTGCCTTAAAGTTCTTTTCAGCATTTTGCCACGCCCTCTGCTGCCCCCGGAAATCATAGAAAATGGTATTCAAAGCGTAGTTTGAAAGCTAGTAAGTTTATGTTTGCTATGTACAAGTATTATTAACATCACACAAAAGAACTGTAAAATTTAGTTTATGTTTCGATGATAAGTAATAATTGAAATATTGAAAATCCACGTGTTTATACAATCAAAATTTGACTAATTTGCTGAAATTCATAGTAATTTCCATTTATATTATTAATTTGGTGTATTGTTTGATATTCTACACAAATTTTCGTTCATGTACAACACGAACTTCATGTCTTTACAATATGCGTGTCTTTTCTTTGGAATAAGAAAACTTGCTTTGGTTTTCCCTCAAAATACTCTCGAATTCCGGGAAATCCACATACACCACACTCTCAAAAGCAACTTCATAACGGTAAAGCAACCTTTAGATTTTCATTTACCATTCTGTTTGCTGGCTGAGCTGCCTGTCTTCGCTCTATCTCTTTCTCTTTCTCTCTCTCTCTCTCTCTCTCTCTCCTGCTTTGGCCGCAACGCATGCATTTGAAATATTAACCGCGAATTTGTAATTCCCTCTCTCTGTCTCTATCTCTCTCGCGCTGGCAGGAAGAGAGAGAGAGAAGTAGAGGCAGAGAAATTAGCGAGAATGCAGCTACGCCTAGACAAACAGAGACTGAGGCACACTGTGCACACTGTGCTCATCTGCTCGCTGCATATGCTAATTAAAGGTCCTCTAACTGGGTCACAAGACACAAGGCGCAGATGACACATACGTGGCACGTTGCATGTTGCATGGCGACCTCGGCCTGTGGCCCCTGCTTGCTTTCAGGCCTATAGAGAGCTATCAATCTTGTGCATAGCCAAACATAATTTATAACTGTGCTGCAGCACCGGGAGGGAGAGAGAGAGAGGGGGGAGGGAAGATACCTGCACGCCCACTAGCAAAGCGTTAAGGCGTGCCGCCACACGCTTGAAGAGGCAGACGGAGAGAGAGAGAGAGAGAGATGGGGGCGCTGCGATGTTGCGACGCTTTTAATGAGCCGCCAAAGCGTGAAAAAGCGCAATGCAGACGCGCCTATAACAGCGACACCCCCCTCTCAACTACGCCCCTGTTCATTCCCCCCGCTGCCATGCCACTGATAATTATGAATGGAGCCAACTGTAAATCAACACAAAACAAACTCAACCCACACGTGGAAGGCAAAAGACGAGGCAAGATGAGGCAAGTCGAGGCAGTCCACATTGCCCATTGAGCTGTCAGCTAGGTGTGTGTGTGTGTGTGTGTGTTGGTGTTGGTGTGTGTGGAGGTCGCAGCGCTGATGCGGCAGCTACACCCAAAAAGCTACGCCCCAACAGGTAAGCAGCTTAATCGAGCTGCAGGCCCCAAAACATCCAACTGCAACTGAAGCTACAACTCCAACTCCAGCTACAACTCCAGCTACGACTCCGATTCCGACTCCAACTTCAGCTACGACTCCAGCTCCATCGTTATCATTAGTTGCATCTTAGAGGCACTCAGCCGCTTTACAAAAGCTTTCAGAACGCAGCAGGAAAAAGAGGCGGACTACACAGTGCACAGTGCATAGAGATGGGAATATGGCATAGAGGGGCTGGGGGCAGGGGGTAGGGCAGGTTAAAACTTGAAGGAATTTTATAATTTATTGCCTTGACGATAGTGGAACAAATCTATTAAAATGCGCATATTAAGCCAAAAGCAGCTTAAGTAAATTACGCGCTTATGAAAAAGAAGGAGAAAGAGAATGGGAATGAGAACAAGAACGGGGAATGGGGGGATACAAAGAACTCTCAACACAAAATGAACTAAGGAAAAGTGAACGCACACACAGAGAGAGAGAGAGATAACAAAAGTCGAAGTCTGTTCGAATTGCTTAATGAAGCACTAAACATCGTGAAAAGATAATAAAATGTAAGAGCGAAAGAACTATGGTATATGTAGAACTTGAGATTGTAATACGCAGCAGTCTCTATACTCTATAAGCAGAGTTGGTAAGGATTTAAAAATTGTATAAGGTCTGAGACCTTCTTGAACTATGCAATAATGTTAAAAGAAATTTAAAAAATATTTTATGTATTTATATTGTTAATAACATAATATACTAATATTGTAATTAATATTGAAAATACTTAGGAAAATTAACATGATATTTAAGAACCAACAAAATTAAATATTATTATAAATATAAATTGTGGAGATAATTTCGTAGGTTTCAATTATTTTATTATTCGCTCTTTTCAATTTCACCGTGCGCTCCTTCCCTTCTTTAAACGATAGTGACGCTCGCTCGTGTTCCACAACACTCTCCTATCGATGCGATAGTGACGCTCTCTCAATCTTAAGTTATACAACACTATCCCATCGATAGGGTTTCCGATAACTTAATTAACTTACGATAGTATATCGACAAGGTCACACTTGATAACATAAGGTTTAACATGATAGAGTACGTATAACTTAACAGCTCGGCCATTCTGACATTTTGATCGACCCGATCAAGGCTGTACAATATTTAAAATTTTCTTTGTTTTAGATAATAAATTGGATGTTAAAGTAAAATAAATAAACAGTTAGTAAATACGGTTATGGTTCTGAATCACTTTCGACATTGACTCTCCAATCTGCCCACTTTCTTAATCTAGATGCCTCTAAAATACCTTCATACGGCATTTGTGTTACTGGACAGTTTTCTATATCTGTAACAACGTATCTGTCATTTGGTAAAACCTTTTTAATAACATATGGGCCTTTATATTTTGCTATAAATTTCTTATTTGTTCCAATAGTTGTATCGACATTACGAACCACCACAAAATCGTTACACGAAAATTTCTCATGAGGTTTATATTGATTTTTGTGAGTCTCTGAACTTTTTGATTGAGAAGTTTTAAGTTTTTCAAATGAAGTATTTCTTAACCCATCCAAATCTCGAGATGTTTCTCCTTTGTCTTCTAAATACTCAGTCAATGTGTCAACTTCTAAACTTCTCTGACTGACTCCGAACAACAACATTGCTGGTGTTTGGTTCGTTGTCGCGTGGACGGAATTATTAACTGCGTATTCGACTTTGGTTAGTAGTTTGTACCAATCAGAGTGCTGAATGGGCTCTGAAATTTTCGAAATCATCAATTTAATAATTCTATTTATTCGCTCGACCTGGCCATTGGCCTGAGGGGAGGCAGTTGCTACTTTAACATGTTCAATATTGTTATTCAGTAGAAATTCTGAAAATTCTAAAGAGGTAAAACAACTTCCTCTATCGCTTACTATTCTCCTTGGTCGACTATAACATTCAAAATATTTATTAAGGCAACCCTTTAGGTCAATCGTACTTGTAGTATTCACCGGATATAACTTAATAAACTTCGTAAATGCATCTACTACCACAAGTATATGTTTTTTCTTTGAAACGATTGACGGAAGAGGACCAAAATGATCTATATGAAGTGTGTCAAACGGGATTGGTTTTTTCGGAATGTTGTGCAATGTACGATAATTTGCATGACGCGGAACTGAATACATGATGCACTTAAGGCAATTGCATATGAAATCCCGAACTTTTTTGTCCATGTTAGGAAACCAATAGAAACGTTTAATTTCTGCAACTACTTTTGCTGAACCAAGATGGCATAGTTTTTCATGCACTATGCGAATTATGTTGTTTTCCATTTCGGAAGGTACATATAAAAGCAATGCTCCATCACTAGTTTTTCGATACACAATTCCATCATCCAGCTCGTAATTCTGAACTGGGCCCGATTCTAAATTATCCCTTAATTGCAAAATAACATTATCACGATTTTGGGTTATTTGTAATTGAATGTCAATGCTATCTTCCTCAATAACGGAAACAGTGTTATTAAAATCTCTTAAGTTCGAAAGATTTGGGGAAGAATCAAAAAGTCTGCTTAAGGCGTCTACATGAATCATATATTTTCCGCTTCTATGTTGAATTGAACAGTTATAGTTTGACAGTTCTAGTGCCCATCTGGCTATTCTCGCATTAACACTCTTCCTTTCCAGTGTTAGGATAAGTGCATTACAGTCTGTTATTATTTTAAATTCTATTCCGTCCAAATATATACTAAATTTCCTCAATGCGTAAATTATTGCTAATGTTTCTAATTCAAAACTATGATACCTTCCCTCTTCTGGCGTTGTAGCTTGTGAAAAATAGGCAATCGGGTGGAATTTACCGTCTTCTTGCTTTTGGAGCAAAATCGCTCCAAAACCTAACTGACTCGCGTCACAATGAAGCTCAGTTGCTTTTCCTGGACTATATAATGCTAACACAGGCTCTGATGTAAGAGTGTCGCACAAATATTTAAAGGCTTGTAAACATTCTTCCGTAAAATTAAATTCTGAGTTGGGCTTTGTCAATTGTCTAAGAGGTTTTGCGACACTGGAAAAGGAGGGAATGAAACGTCTAAAATATGAGAAAAGCCCTAAACATTTTTCTACATCACCAGCACATTTCGGAATAGCAATGTGCTTAATTGCTAACATATGGCTATTATTTGGTTTTATTCCATCTTTGCTGACACTGAATCCCAAGAAGTCTATTTGCGGAAAACAGAATTTGCATTTTGACAGTTTTAATTCTAGACGGAATTCGGATAACCTTGTTAAGACCTTCTTTAAGATAAGAATATGTTCCTCAAATGTTTTTGTACCAATAGCAATATCGTCCATATAAACGGCAACATTTCCATCCTTGACGATTGGCTCTAAAACAAAATTAATGAAGCGCTGAAAAACTGCGGGAGCGTTCTTAAGGCCGAAAGGCATTTTAAGATACTCATATTGACCATTTGGTGTTACAAAAGCAGTATATTTCATCGAATCTTCCGCTACTTTGACTTGATGAAAACCGCTTTTCAAATCAAGTATACTAAAAAACTTATTACCTTCTAGTTTTTCTAAACAATCGTCTATTCTTGCAATTGGGTAGCCATCTCTTTCTGTTATCTTATTTAATTGCCTATAGTCTACACACATTCTTTTTCCGCCATCCTTTTTTTTACAAGAACAATTGCGGAAGTGTACGGAGAGGTGCTAGGTCGAATATGCCCTAAGGCCAGAAGTTCATCAATTATTATTTCCATTTCTTTCCGATCATGATATGATATTCTACGAGGCGCACAATAAACTGGTAAATCAAATTTCAATCTGATCTTCATTTCGTAATTATGATCTGCCATCGGAATGTTTTCGATATTCAAATAGTTATTTTTAATGACTTCATAAACCCTATTGAAATGTTCACTACTTAAATCGGTACTTATATTTTGTTCAATTTCTTCGGTTATGTCAATATTCATTATAAAACTATCAATACTACACTTGTTTGATGGACATTTTTCCGAAATATTGGAGGTATTAAAATTTTCTATCAATTGAACGGAAGTCAGAACAGAAGGTTTACTTATTATTTGCTTATTGCACAATTTGCAATATTCTACAATAATATCATTAGACAACGGACTATAAATGCAATGCAGAATTTTCCCATTAATTTTCAAAATATCTTTATTTGCCTTAACTTCAATAGGCGGAATTTGATTTTTCTTTTGAAAAGAGAGTTTTAAATCGAATGTTTTCAAAAAGTCCCTTCCTAACAATACTGGATAAGGGATACACTCGTCCGGAACAACGTAAAGCAATACTTCATTTGTAATATTTTCAAAAGTTATCTTAACAATTAATTTTCCAAAGGTGCATAGCCGAAAATTTCCCAGTCCC